>OY728127.1:1637830520-1639238020 GCA_963277665.1 Viscum album
TCACCTTTAGCTTATGTCTCTCAATGGGTTCCATCTGATCTTATATAAAAACAATTCATGAGAGAACCTTGGTGTCATCTCATGATGAATATTAACTCTCTATGTAGAGATACACTCATAACATCCCTAGGAAATATATCCTCATAATCCAGCACCACTGCTGGAAAAAATATTATATAACCCACTGTTATGGAGGTATCACTATCCAACTGATAAGATGTTTTTCATAACCTCTTTCCTATGAGCTCATACTTCACTCTCTAGGATCAATACACATAAAAGTATGAAAAATATGTCCTAAAAACAAGAAATAATACTACTCTCACATGTAGAAAACATCTATCATGGATGATAGGTAACAAGTCCATGTTGTGGAAAGAATTGTAGGGTCACATCGCTACAATGAAGTGATTCAATGTGATGATCTCTGTCCTCACCTTCATTGATTCATGTTGTCACAAAATGTACCCCGAGGCCCGTGTCATGACTACCCCAAGCCCGAATCCCAAAGGTTAGGGGCTAGCGGCTAGTGCTGAAGGCATTATCGTACAAATGGGAAGAATTTTCCAAGTACCTTTACACACGCACACAACTCCCAGCCAAAGGTACTATATAGTAAAAACCAAGAAACCCATGCATGAAATCCACTAAGTAAAACACAACCAGAGTACAATGGAATGTAAAGTACATGGTGGCACCCTTGGGTAGTATACAAGCCCCCAAAAAGAAAAACGAAACAAAAGTAAAACTCCAAGTCCCTGAAGCTCGTTCACTGGGAAGCCATCCTGAAGGGTAGCTACCTGAAGCTGCAGAAGTACATCCATCTATCTGATCTCACTAAACACCACCAGGTCCTAGTTGTCCAGGACTCCTTCAAAGTGTCGGTCGTCTACACAAGACATGACATGTGCTGGCAAAGCCAGTATAGGGGTGAGTAAAATGATACTCAGAATGGGACCCCAAAACCACAAAGGTAAATCATAGGAGAAAAATGAAAAAGGAATGCACAGTTAGATCTACTCGGGTGTATTCCCATACATATACCAAGAAAATCTAGATATACTTGTTTCCTCCACTAAGAAAACATGTTGTCCCAACCACATATCCAGCTTCAGGATTTTCATCGAAATCTCAAGTCACAACACGCAAACCAGGAGATCACACTCCATGAGCTCAACCATATTTGATGTCTCCCTTCTGAGAGATGCACTCTAGAAGGTAAAATATTTCCATTTTGAATAGTATGTCCAAGAGAACTTTCTCCATTTATAACATTCTACTAGGTTTGAATCCAGTGCCTGACACTAGAGGTCTAGTCATCACAGCCTTGGCCCGATGCATAACTAAGGAAACCCAAGTGAAGAGTCATTCCCCTCACCAATGAGAAATATTGAGGGAGCATTTCTCTAGTTTATCCCGGGATACCCCATTTGCTCCTTAATGGTGTGTCCCGAGCCCCAGTCCATCAAAGGAGTGCTAATTCCTACCTAGGTATCGTTCTCTTCAAGTGGAGGGGCCCTCTCCTCATAACTGTATCCCATAGTCAAGGGAAATATAACTCTAATGGAGGATCTAATCCCCATATATACTCAATGACGGGGCTGTATAACTCCATAAGTATGGAACTACACCCAGGTTCCAAAAAAAAGAGTAATACTCATGAAGGAGCCGCACCCTGGATCAAAAGGGGAGTACAACTTCATATATCGAGGACCCACACCCTACTCGGCAGGGGAGTACCAATCAGTGAATTGAGGACCCACACCATGGTAATATAAGAATGTATTGACTCTATTAGTTTTTTTTCTATGGGGGACTCACACCCTAGTATGCTAGGGGAGTAGCAACTACAAGATAGAGGACCCACTCCTTGGCACGACAGGGGAGTACCGACTCTATCACTTTGTTCACTATGGGGGACCCCCACCATATTATGTTAGGGGAGTACCGAACCCAGGCTAGAGGACCCATTCCTTGGAATGACATGGGAGTATTGATTCTTTTGTAGGACTATGTAAGGAGGACCCACACCCTATAACGACAAGGGTGTAATGAATCCTAAAATAGAGGACCATCTCCCTACCTGGTTGGGGAGTAATGACTATATATGCGTTAGATATGGAGGACCCACACCCTAGTCCTATACTGGAGTTCCAACTCCAAGGATAGAGGACTCATTCCTTGGAACGAGAGGGGAGTACCAACCCATCATTTATGAAATTCTCCGAGAACCCGCGCCCTAATCCTACAGGGGTGTAAGAGTGTCAGAGGAAACCACTCAATGGAAAATGAAATCATACCCAAAAACATGAGGAATCTCATATCTACTAAATAATAGGTATAAGGAGTACATGTTCCTTGAGTCATCTAGGGATTAAATGTCCTAACATATCAATGTAAGAATCACCCAGATTCTGCCCAACATTTTCTCATACTGGGAGAGCCTACTCATCAAACTAAAAAGGTCATCTTATAACTTTCTCAAAAACACACTTAGAGTTTCACAAAAGGAACTTCTCATCCCAAGGGACCCAAAAATATAGATGGCGCGTCAAATTTATACTGTATTTGAAGTTACTGTAATTTTTTGTGAAACAGGGGTAGGTGGAATCTGGCTCCAGTCTAACCCGAACTGGCTCAGGGCCCACAGGAACGACCTGACCTAGGTCCAACCTGACCTGGGTCCAACCTGACCCAATATTTCTGGGCCCAGCTCACTGGGTGGTGGTTCCATCCCATTGGGCTTAGTCCGCTATCCAGCAGGTCTGGCCCAACCCACCAGTACAATCCAACCCGCATCAGAGTGGGACGACTCCATCATCCCGAATCCGGCTTTGCCGAACCAATCTAGAACTAGGCGACGCTATCTAGTGCTGCCAACCTTGTCAACTGGTCCTCCCACATAGAAAGGTTCATCCGGAAAGACCCATGGTAGAACCACGATTACAGATGATGTCGCGGCCTATGGTCTCAACTTCCTCCACACGGTAGCCGACCAGCTACTACTGCCAACTCCACCATGGCACGCCGCCCAGCCATATAGAATGTGGTTGGCACTGCCACTATCGGTGGCCTGGAATAACTTTTTCATAGACCACTAGATGTACTCCGGTGGTCTATTCTTCAAATTGGGGGGGTGTTCCTGAACCCTATGGTTTCATTCTTCACTGCCTAGGGCTCAAAACTACATTGCAATCCTTTCTGCCAGAAATCACTTGATTTACTATATCTCACACGTTGCTTAGATTCACCTTCCACCGTCGTCATTATAGCACCTTCGTTTTGTGTACATCTATGATCCGCAATATCGAATCGATGCGCTGCAAGGTAGACTTGTGATGATTGTGCATTCATATACCCATGAAGAATGAATAAATTTTGGGTATTAAGAGGAAGGACAACAAGATAACAACTCGAGGAATGATCTTCGACTATTGTTCGTTACTGCCTCGAATCGCTCCTATTAGAGGGATCGAGAACAAAATCAAAATCATCCAACAAGAATGATTAAACCACGGGTCAACCTGTTTATGGGATGATTTTAGTTTTTTGTTTAAAACCAAGAAAATGTAATGATATAACTCATATAACAACGCCTACCTGGGTGTGCTCATTTGTTGGATATGAACGGTGTTGCTGCATTCATTGTTCTATGATACTCTGTTTACGACCATTGGTCGATCGTCGTTGGTGATGATCTATTTGAGGGTGGGGGGGGGGGGGGGGGGGTTGGTGTTCATCTTCATCACCCACCAAAGCTTCCAAGAAGAACCATAATTGTGCCAACAATCTTGCGCTGTCTTCTTGGCCATTAAAGGATGAAACGTGAATTGGAGTTTCAGTTACGTTTCTGTTATGAAGTCGTTACGCTGTTTCATTTAATGAAAAAAATATTTAGTTTCTCTTGGTTGGAAAACCATTGGACTAAAACAATTTGAAAATTCCTAAAAAACAAAATAATACAAGTTTATTTTATTTTTACCTATTTTATTTAAAAGTCCGAAAATAAATTTTCTGGTCGACCCGCGCCAGACGATGTTAAGTCTTTTCTAGGAGAATCCTGATGTTTATAGTTCAATGGTTCCATCATATTTTCGATACAGGCACCAATTCAGATGATAGAAAAATCCGCTCGAACATTTATTTAATAAACCTTAAAAAGTTTGAAAATCCATTTTGGCCACTTCTGGTCTCAGAATTATGTGCCGTCTCAGAGCTTGTTCTTGTAAAAATCCCATTTAAATTTGAAAAAAATTCCCAAGGAATTACTGGACATTAAATTATCCCCACATTAAGGCATTTCATCCTCAAAATGCAAAAACCCTAAACCTAAGGGATGAAAATTGAGCTCATCAAGGGTATCTGCACTGCTTATAAGAACAAACCTTGAGGAACCACCGAGATCGACTACTTTCATGTATAGCTTCTACTAGGTCAACATCGGGCAACAATAGGAACATGTCTCTTTAGATGCGACAAGTGGGAAAAGCACTAAGCACTCTATTAAATTTGTATTCATGGGGTCTAGAGGCTTAACTCCATGCTAACCTAACGTAGATACAAACATAAACCCACAATTCACATCCACCCCTGGATGAACTATGCTAAAGAATCCACAAACATTATGCGTTCAAGGTTGATGATAAACATGTAGGGGTATTTTACAATGAAACAGGGTTACCCATGAGTGAATGATGGGTCTTATTAGGCCCTATGTCTACAACCTCTAGTGGCCACACAACTTGCTGACACTGGAACAATGTCACACTCAGTAGTGGCATATCATCTAAGTATGGATAGTAAAAAACATTTCATACTTTGGAAACATCATGGGGTCTAACGCTGCCACCACATAATGATCCAAAATAGGACACTTTGCGAGAGTCCACCATGTGCTGTCTGGGGTTCCCTTTCACCACAAGGGAAAACCCTTATTTATCCTCATGGACACGCCACATCATTTTCCTAATATCATCAATCCTGTTATGAATGGTAGTAGTCCATACCCAGAATAATGTCGTAGGACCTTGATGCCACGAATAAGATATTCCAACCACAACTATCACTTACAAGACTTAGGTCACACTATCAGCACCAGTGTGAGGTCAACGAGTCTCCTCCAGCAGGAGTTTCTAATCATGAGGGTCAAGTCCACGGTCTAACCAGAACCTCGATGTCTCAAACAGAAATTGCAGAAAAAGGTGGATGACTATCACTTGTGTCTATTTAAAAAGGTATCCAAATGAAAAGATATATATCATACCACAAATTTCTCTTGGAGTTTATTGGTCATACACCATGATCGCAAGAAGCTATCCTCGACCTCACCCTCCATCTCCCTGAGCCTGGTGCATACCACCTCATTCTACTCGTCCAACTCCTCTACCTCATCTACTATCTTGTGTACACCTTTCCCCAAGCACTGTCTCTACCAATGTGGCACATCATCCATCTCAAATCAGTGGCATTGTAGGTTGGAAAATCTATACTGAGATTCCCCCAGCTGTTGAAAGTGTAAAACTGCCTCTCCTATGGCTGATCTGCTCCTTGGCACTACTCCTACACCACAGAATCATGTGTATGTGTTTAGGTATGGGTATGCCTCCTATGCTGAGATCCTTTCTCCTATCGTCTACTAGCTCTATAAGACACCTCTTCCTCATGACCTCTGTTGTAGGTCACATCCATCCACTCCTTCTCTAGGTACCTCTCTACCACCAGGGCTCGCTCCAGCACCCAAAAATACATCAGAATGCTACGGGGTATCACTAATGCCCTGATCTCCCAGCGTAGTTCCTGCTCGAAGGTCTGGGCCCTGAATTAATGGTCCCAAACCATATCTGTAGAGTAGTGAGAAGGATCCATGAATCTCACCGAGTACACTACTGATGTCATGCTTCTCTATCATAGGTGAAACATATCTTGTATACACAATGAGTGTAGAGTTACCAGAAAGAAATTATCCCTAAAGAGGCACTCAAAGTCAATCGAGGTGAGGTTCAACTCATCGTGCATCTGGATCAACAAGCTCCACCATCGTCTTGTTGAGACCTGTATAAGGATCCTAGCTAGGAATTCCATCTAGTTGGGTGTTGTCCTCACTAAGAAAAAGACTCATGTAACCACCTAAAGCCATTCCTCAGATACCTATGGATCCATCTCTCCTTGGAACCCAGGAGGTCTCTTCATCTGGAAATAATGTAGCACAATCAGACAGCGTGCATCCTCCACTGGTAGCGCTGGTAGCAATGAATGATCGAGGGGTGGTTGCATAACTAGTGAACCACCTGGAGGCAACACCACAGATTCATTTCCCTACACTGATGCCTCCACTTGAGGTCGACCATCATTACAATAATGTTATATAATCCTATCTTCTGTCATCATGGTGGAGTCCTAATGTATATCAAGATGAACCATTGTTAAAGAGTATATATGGAGATATGACTCAAAAAAGGACATGGAAATGACAACAACTCCTACATGATTCTTGTACCCTTTTTTCCCTGTAACTAGTGTCCCCATGTACTGAGTCAGAAAATAGGTGTCTAGAGTCCTAGTGTATGGATATGTCATTCGCTGCACCAACACTAGAGTCCCTGGCTTAAAATCCAAACTCAAAACACTTAACAATGTTACCCAAAATAAAAAACAATAGGGACTTGGACTTTGAGGTAGAACCAACCATGTCCGATACCACTCTCTCACGGCCCATCCCCCAGGGCCCATGCAATGACTACCCCAAGACCGCCTCTCAAAGTCTAGGAGATAGAGACTATTGTCGAAGGCATTATCCTGGAAATGGAAGGCATATTCCAAGTACCTATACACACATACACAACTCCTAGCCAAATGCACTAGAAAGTAAAATCAGTGAAACACATGCATGAAATCCACTAAGTAAAACACAACCAAAGTACAATGTAAAGTAAATTATAGGGTGGAACCCCAGGACATTATAAAATCCCACCAAAAGAAAAATATAACAAAATTAAAAATCAAAGTCCCTAAAGATCGTCTGCCGGGAAGCCTACCTGAAGGGTACGTGAAGGGTAGATGCCTGAAGCTATAGTAGTAAACCTCATCTATCTGATCTCACTAAACACCACCCAGTCCTGGTCCTCCTTGGACTCCATCATATCATCAGTCATCTTCACAAGACACGACACATGTGGAAAATTCCCTTGTAGGGGTGAGTAAAACAATACTCAGTAGGGGTCCCCAAAAACACAAGTTAAAGAATAAGAGAAAAACCATAAAGGAATGCACATTCAGCTTTACTTAGGTATATTCCCATACATATGCCAAGAATATCCAGATATAATCATTTCAGCCACAAATAAACCATGTGGTCCCAACCACACAACAAGTTATAGGATTTTCATCGAAAGATCATGTTACAACATACAAACTAGGAGTTCATACTCCATGAGCTCAGCCATATCTGATGGCTCCCATCCGAGATATGCACTCCACCATGTACAATACTACCATTACAAATTGTATGTTTGAGAGAATGTGATCTATTAAGAATGTTCTATTAGGTCCGACTCTCATTCCCAACACTAAAGGTCTAATCATCACAACCTTTTTACGATGCAATACTAAGGAAACCCAAGTGAAGAGGCCTAACCCTCACCACTGTGAAAGTTTGAAGGAACAATGCTCCAGTCTATTCTGTGATACCCCGGTCGCTCCTGAAAGGAGGGTCCCGCACCTTAGTTCGTCGAGGGAGCACTAACTCCTACCTAGGTATTGATATATTCAAGTGGAGGGGAATGATCCTAAAAATTGTGCATGTAGTCGAGGGAGCTCCAACTCCTATAGGGGACCCGCTCCCTATCGCTACTCAAAGATAGGGGAGTACAACTCCATAAGTGAGGACCCATTCCCTGGTTCCAATAGGGGAGTACAACTCATGAAGGACCCACAACCTAAATTAGAAGGGGAGTACAACTTCATATATCGAGGACCCACACCCTACCTGGTAGTGGAGTAATACTAAGTGACTAGAGAACCTACACACTGGTAATATAGGGGGGGTACCGAATCTGTCAGTTTGTTCACTATGGGGGACCTGCACCCTAGTACATTATGGAGTGCCGACCCCAGGCTAGAGGACCTTCTCCCTAGCACGACAGGGGAGTACTAACTATGTATGTTTCTTCATTATAGGGGACCTCCACCCTAGTATGTTAGGGTATTACCAACCCTAGGCTAGAGGACCCACTCCCTAGCATGGTAGGGGAGAACCGAATCTGTTGTAGCACTATGTAAGGAGGAACCACACCCTAGAACGGCAGTGGGTATTGACTCCTACAATAGAGGACCCGCTACCTAATGGTTTGGGGAGTACCGTATCTATATGAATTATATATAGAGGACCCAAACCCTAGTACTATATGGTATTACTGACTTCAAGGATAGAGGAACCACTCCCTATCATGGTAGGGGAGTACTAACTCTTCCTTTGTGAACTTATCTGAGAACCGAAGCCCTAATCCTATAGGGGAGTACCACTGTCAGAGGAAACCACTCAAAGGAAAACAAAACCACAACCAAAAAAATGTGGAGTCCCATTTGAACCAAATAATTTGGATAAGGAGTACCCATACCTTGAGTCATCAAGGTAGTAACAATCCTAACATCTCAACGTCAGAATCACCCTAATTCTGCCCAAAGTCCGCTCGTATCGAGTGAGCCTACTATTCAAACCAAAAAGGTTGTCCTATAACATTCTCAAAAACTTAGTTAGAGTATCTCAAAAGTACTGTCTCATCCCAAGGGTTACAACACCATAGAAAGATCATAAAAAAGATGCTCTATTTGAAAGTTATGGGCATCTTTGTAAAATGGGGGTCGGTTGGGTCCTGGTCCGGTCTGACCCGGGTGGGACGACCCAACCTAGTATAGGGACCACTGACTAGACCTGGGTCCAACCCAACTCAAAAAGGTTGGGTCTGGCCCACTAGGTCTCAGGTCCGTACCATTAGGCTCGGCCCACTGCCGATCCGCTAGCACACCCCATCCCGCATTGGAGAAGGCTGACTCCATCAGCCCAGATGCGGCTCTGTTGTGTCCGTCTAGCACCAGGAGGCGCTAGCTAGCACTGCCACCCTTGCCAATAAGTACTCTCACAAGGACCCATTTATCTGAAAAGAACCGTAGTAGATCTGTTGGTCCAGATCACATCGCGGCCTGGGGCTTCGACTTCCTCCACCACGGTGCATCAATCCTCTGTCCATCATGCGGACGGCGCTGCTGTGTGTCATTGTCGATGACCCGAAAGAACATTCTACAGACCACCGGACTTGCTTTGGTCATCCATTCTTCAATCCGGGGGCGTTCTGGAACCCTCGGGTTGCATTCTTTACTTCCCAGGGCTCAAAACTTCATTGTGATTCCTTCTGCCAGAAAGCACTCAACTGTCGATATCTCACGCTCCGATTTGAGCCACCCGCCTTCATCATCATCACAGCACCTTCATGCTATGTCTGTGTACAATCTTCGATATCAAATCACTTCACTACAAGGTGGATGTGTGAGGATCGTTCATTAATATCCCTCCATAGAATGAAGAAAATACAAGGATACTGAAGGAAGGACCACAAGATAACAACCCAATGAACGATCTTCAGACGTTGTTTGTTATGACCTCAGATCAGTCTCGTTATGATCGAGAATGAAATCAAAATCATCAAACAAGGCTGATAAAACCACATGTCAACCATTTTGTGTGTTTATCCACGTTTTTTAAAAACATGAACGAGGAAAGATATAAATCATATAACAACCCATAACTAGGTTAGATCGTTCGTTGGCGATGAATAGTGATGTTGCGTTTGTTGTTCTGTGATCCTCTATTTAGGGATGTTGGTCGATCTTCATTGATGATGATCCATTTAAGGGGGGGGGGGGTGTTCATTTTCATCAACCACCAGAGCTTCCGAGCAGAACCAGGATTTTCCAATAATCTTGTGCTTTCTGCTTGGCCATTAAAGAACGAAACATGAATTGGCATTTCAGTTAAATTTTTGTTACGAAGTTATTAAACTATTTCATTTAATAAAAAAATGTATTCATATTTTCTTGGTTGGAAAACTATTGGGATGCAATGATTTTAAAATTCAGAAAAAATAAAATAAAACACGTTTATTTTATTTTTAACTTTTTCATTAAAAGTCTAAAAAACAACTGTTCTGGTTGATGTGCACTGGTCAACGTTATGTACTTTCTAGGTGAATCCCGCCATTCTTAGTTCAACAGTGCCCTCATATTTTCATTCTGGTCACCCATTCAGAAGATAAAAAAACCTACTCGCACGTTTAATTATGAAATTTTAAAAAAATTGAAAATCCATTTCGGCCACTCTAGGTCTCGGAATGATGTGTCGTCTCAGAGACTGGTCTCGTAAAAATCCCATTTAAATTTGAAAAAAAATCCATGGAATTTAGGGAAATTACACAAGTAACATTTTTTGTAGAAGCATGTAATAATTTAACCTCTCTAAAGGATCATCCAATATAAGGGTTGAGAAAAAAAGGCTACAGTGGAGTCACTATGTCTTGATTTGGTGAATCACTCAAGGAAATGTGGCTCATAGATCTGTGTAAAAATGGTATAATGGGAATTAATGACAAACTTCATACCTTGAACTATAGTCAATGCCTCTAGAAACTCCCAAATAATGGAATCATTAATTCACTATCCCACCAATTTACCGCAACTGGTTTCTCTTTGACACCTTATCACAAAAACCAAGCTCAAATAAACATGTCGAAGGAACTCATCCACCACACTGCAACACTATCCAATTTAAGTGGCACTAAATCACCTATAAGGTTTTGGAACATTTCTAAAGAATGTGTCTCATTGGGGATATTTTTCCACTTTCATGAATTTCAAAATTCATGACAAACATCACTAATATATGGCTCTTCTAATTCCTCATGTCTCTCTACAAAATAGTTGTACATTGGAAGAAAAATTGTGGCTCGTACATGTGTCTAACATTACTAATAAAATAGTAGAGGGAGCACATACCGTACTTAAATGTAGTCTCAGAGAATATAGATGATGAAACTCTATTTATAGAAGCTATATAAGTCTTGAAAAACTAGATTTTGGAACCTAGAGTGTTCCACCAAGTGCTGGCGATGGTAGAATCAAACTAATGTTCCTGAGACCACCTACTACCCCATCACCTCCAACACATTTTCCACCCCACAAACCTCATTTCTCTAGAAAATTCATCTAAATAGGTGGTTCATGGACTGTCTATCTGACTGTATCAAAATTGGTAGGAAAATACTATGTGATATGTCCTCTCCCATAAAAACCATATACACGACTCATCCTTGGGGAAATGATATGTCCCCAGAATCTCTGATGAAAACTCCTATTTCGTGAATTGTGTTTCACACATGGTATTGGTAGGTCCTACTAACCTTTTATCCTAAGAGATCCATACCTCAAGAGCTCACGATACATTCTTGAACCCTATGCATCATCATCCAACACCAAAAGATCCATCCACAACATTGTCTGACATGTTGTATCAAATAAAACCACTGAAGGTGGGTCTATTTAAGAATCATCAAGAAAAAAAGCCACATATTTATCATCTTTATAAAATTACACCTTCTGACTATCAACTTTTATGGATGAATCACCACTCATTAGGTTCAAATATCTACTCTGTTACCAAAACCACGATATCTATCATCATGAATATATCCTGAAAGATGACTAGATATACCATGTCCAATGACTATATTAGGTGATATGACCTAATAAGGACATTTAAACTAAAACCCATTTATAAATATTTCATGTACCAATGTTTCCCCTCCAAAAAAATTCTATATGTATTGAGTTGAAAGGTATGTGATTTGAGTACTAGTGTATGGATACATCAACCACTAAACAAACACTGGATTCCATTGCCAGAAAGTCCAACTCAAAATATTTTAACACTATTTCCCTAATAACCAAACGTAACCACACATAAAAAAAACTAAAATAAAAAATAAATAAAAAATAAAATGAAAACTCCAGTCGAAAACCCATGAAATATTATAAAACTTTATGATGGGTATCCTCCTCTAATACCATTTTTCATGACCTAAAAATATGGTCCTCAAGCCCCAACTACTCTAATACTTCCTGTAATAGGCCACTTTTTGGAGACCAACACTATGTTGGAATGTCACACATAGGAGAGGAATTATCCAAATTTTATTATACGAACACACACATACCAATTCACATACAATTAGAAAATGTGATTGAATTATAATAATTCATTAAATAATATATAATACAAAACTTTGAGTAAGAAATAAATTACTGGAAAGAATAAAAATGTTTCAAATACAAGCCCACCCAAAACATGAAATAATGTCCAACATTCTCAGATGGAGGGAATTGTGGTAAAATAGAACAATGTTATACACATCAGTATGTGAATCCCAATATAAGATATATCTTATCCTATTAATCCACAAAATCAAAAATAGATTCTTCATTTGTATATGACATATCATGTGTGGGTTGATCCCATACAAGTGCGAGTATGATAATAACTAGTAGGACAACCCAAAATCACTATGGAAAAAGCATCATTAGTATCCATCTCATCATAGGATATTTCAATAATAATATGATATATACAATAAAACATCCATATATACTCATGTTTTACATAGTCTTAATGTAAGGTCAAAACAACATTTCTAGCCAAGGATTTCTGCTCAAGGGTTCCATATAACTCTCATCTCGGAGAGGATGCTCCATGAGATATAATACTATTTATGACACTCACCCAAGAGTTCATGATCATTAGGTCTATAAAAGAATAATCCCAAAGTACAATGATAGGAATTTTCAAAAAAAAATACACTTGGCTAGACTACACCTAATTGTAATGATAATATCTTAGTACATCGATATGAGTCAATGCTCAAGTCTCACTGGGAACACTATAACCTAATATAAACATACTCTTGGATTGGGGATATATTCTTGTGTAAATATTGGTCACACAAATTCCATAAAATCCTATTTAAGGAAACATTAAAGAAATGAGTATCACCCCATACCTCTCAAAGGAATACATGATCATAGCCACTAAAGTTTTGTCGAAGATCATATAGACAACACACTAAAAAATAAGGGAACATTCCCATTCTACACTGATCATCATGAAGCTATAGAGGGTTCACCTAATATGAAGATAACAAAATGTTTCACTGATCTATCATATGAAAGGAATAAATAGAAAAAACTCAACATACACTTGTCTAAGGATACTCACACAAGATCACTATGCAACTGAGTTGTGAATATATAGGAAACCAACCCATCCTCAATGGAGTACATGGTTAATACATAGTTATATATTTTTTAATGAACTTTGTCACCCTCACATGAAAATTATGGCCATATCAAATACTTAGGATACACCAACCGTCATGCCTCTTCAGTTCCACATAATAAAACCATGATCATAAACTCCTAATCCATCCATGGATCTAATTCTATCTACATACACCAAAATCAAAAAATCATATCACCATATCAAACCTTCCATGGTGATAAATTGTTCAATGACCAAATTAATAAGGATCATTCAGTAGGTATCATCGAATCATAGGCAAAAATATTCTGATGACTAACCCATATAAAATGGGGAGAGAAAATCCTTGACCTTAAATGTGAGGAACAAACATAAGCCTTTGTTTGAATTAAACCTCAATCTATTTTCATGGGAATTATGGATGAAGAGGAATACAAATCCATGTAAAAAGATATAATAATTATCCCCAAATCCATTAAATAAACCAACACCCACAAAATGATCGATCATAATATAAATCCATGATTTGATTGATTTTTTTTCATCATGGGATATAAAATGTGGATAAATTAAGTGAAATATTCATAAAATTATTTGGATAAATCAATGACAATGAATGATCACATGTCCATTCAATTGATGAGATCCATAAGTTTCATTGGTGCACAATCCTCAACCTGATCTCAATAGGATGTCATCTTCAAATAATCCTCTAATGGATCATCTCCAACAACCCCTCTAAATAACATGGTTATATGGTTCATACTATGTATTTAATCTTAGCCATTTTCAAATGGAGGATTCTTGGTCATTTCACCGAAATAATTAAATAAATAAAATTAATTAATTTATTGTGTTATTTACACCTCTGGTACCCCATAATAGAAATTCCGGATGCTAATAAAAATTATGCCATGACTAAGGCATATTACATCTATGAAATTAACAGTGATCTTTGATTTTTGATTCAAATATTTATTTTTGAGTTATTCTAGTTTTTGTGGAAAACTAAACTTGTGTGGTATAAATATATTTGACAATTTTTATTAAAAAATAAATTATAGGCTCACTGGGCCTCATAATCGCGCGTCGTCTCCACACCTAGCTTAGTAAAAATTCCTAGAAATATTAGAATGTATTAAATATAGGAAACCCAACATTACATTATTCCACTCTTCAAGGATTTCCATTCCTGAAAATAAAAAACAAAACAAATGGTGGGGAAACTAAACTCTCAACTAGGTCTCCCACTCCCATGAGTTCATTGAACAATTTCTTATGCTTTCAACAAACATGAACCCAAAGAAATCACTTTTCCAGTAAGTGTATTTCTATTCTAGTTATCAACACCATCGACTCCATGAAATGGGATAACATACTCTCACATCCCAGCCTACCCACTTTGATATTGTGAAATGTGTCACACACATTCTTCTTCAGCTGCGACATATGGAAGATACCAAGTAACAAAAAATACTATTTCAAGGATGTTATGTTGTATTCCACAATGATAACCTAATAAAACAATAGTGAAAAATAAAGGTTCTAAAGACACCAGAGATAATAGAACACTCTATCTAAAACTATCCAACTCTCGAATGCCAAAACCCTTCTCAATTGACCCTTAAAGAACACCTGGCATATTGGGTTGTCGTTATATGCCCCACATGAAATGCACCCTTTAAACCATCACTTGCACTAAAATTATGACAAAAAATTGTCACCCCTTGAATTCAACCAATATAACAGTGACCTATAAGGTTGTTCATATATTTCATTAGAAATGTGTTACACATGTGGTTGACTTATAGTCACTATGATGCACAAACTCAACCTATGGTAGATGATCCTCCTAGCTATGGAGAAAAATTGACACGATAACATGAAGACTATTCATAGGAACTTGAACAATCCACTTTAATTTTCACGATGACTGGGGTAAATCACTTTGCTAATCTGAATCCAATTCCTCAATGTATTCCCAAATCCTTCCACAAATAATTCTATGAATTATAATTCATAGTCTGTATTGATCATCAAGGGATTTCCATGAAGTTAACCACCTCTATCATAGACATGTGTCTCAACCAATCCATGAACCTTCTTTGTTCATCACCCACAAACATGTGATACAAAAAGTGTTTATCATGAAAAATTTCTTCCCCTCCCCTTTCTATGCATTAAATTATAAAAGGTCATGGAAAATCCTCACCTCCACCATCATTACTTCTTTCGGAAAACAAAATTCACAATACCTCTTCTCATAGCATTAATGGTGTCAATATCTATCCTCGAACAAGGATGATGAGCTTCCCACCTTTCTATAATCCATAAGGAACATATCTAGTGGGTATCTTATCATTAAACATCTCACAATTGATAACCCTATGATGTAACTCCTTGGAACTCTAATGAAGAGGAGGGGTAACAACTATCGATTAGAGATAAAAAAAACATCCTTAGGTGTTCACATTATCTAAATTGGATATTGAACAACCATTGATGTCATAAAAGAATACTACCATGAAATGATATATGAAATGGGTTAGGGATTCTATCTATAAGGATTAAAACACTACTATGGAATAAAACATATTGAATTGAATCACCCTGAACTCAAATAAGGACCATCAATGTTGAAAATCCACTTCTAGTATATCCATCTCCAAAAATAGAGTTGGTGTTGACTTTTATCGAGTTCAAATATTGAGGACCATTTTGACCCAAACCACTAGTCAATGAACTCAATGATGGAGCGTGCTAATTTTCCACATGACACCTTTTTCAAGTGACACCAATTCAATCTCAACCACAATCACTCATCTTCCTCTGAAGAGAGAAACACTAAGCCGACCATATGAACACACAAGGTTTCATAAAACCCCATTCTCTATAATGTACAAACTACACCTTCATATTTTGAATCTCAAATGGGTTATATATGATGTTCTATTTAAAAAATCATTTACGGTCATTGGTTCCAGTACTAGAAGAATCAAATATATCTATGTGGAGATAAAATATTGACATCCCTAGGAATGACGTCCTTAAACTCCACCACCACTATATTGGATGAAATTCTCATAATATCCACTACTCAAGATGTATCACTAGCAAACTAATAATAAATTTTCATGAAAATATTCATATGGGATCATCTTACTCTTTCTGGGATCACTCATTGTCAAAGGAGGACTCCCAAAAAACAAGAAACACTACTACTCTCACTGGAAGAAAACATCTAAGTATGTATGGTAGGTAACCGTTCTATACTACGAAAGACATCATTTAATCTCACTTCCACTCCGTAGAGATACCATAAAACACACACTCTCTATTTCTATAGGTAGGTCACCCTATTGGTAAAAGAATATAATCACCAATCCTCTCTATTAGAGCCTCTAACTAAAAGGACAAGAAAAAAAAATATCTAATAGAATTACTAGGCTTTGAATAGGGGATACAATGAAGGAAAGGTGGCCCATAGCTCAGTGTGAAAACTACATCTTGGGAAGTGGATACAAAATTCATACCTTGAACCACACTTGAAGCCTCTCTAAGATACCACTTATTTGAACTCATTCTTTCCCTATCCCACCTATTTACCACAACCATGGATTACATCAACACCTTATCATGATAACCCACCTCAATAAAAAAAACTCAAAGGAACTCATATTCTAAAACTCGAAACTATCAGTTTTGGGTGGCACTTACTCACCTACACATTTTTTTGATCATATCTCAATAATGTGTATCAATTGGGAAATTTACCCTCTTACATGCATGTCTAATGTCATGAAAAACCTCACCAACATTGGGCTTTACTAATTAATTTTCATGAATGTTTATGTGTGCTTCATATAATGAGTTCCAATCAATGCTCAATATAGAATTGAATACCTCCAAGGAAAGGATTACAAGATTCACTGGAAGAATCTTCCCACATAAGGTAAGAATGGAAGAGTCCAACAATTGGCTTTTAATGATCTCACCAGTTGGTGTTTTTAAAAAAATATCTACTTGAATGTATTAGGATTTCAATTTCACAATTCATGTAATCATACAAGACATGAAGTAATGCATATAAATATAAGAAAATAAATATTTTTTCATTATCGAATGAATACAATGATTAAATTGTATGAAATAATTTTTATGATATACATTGATAGTATTGTTGGAATTATTTTTTCTATGGATTTCATGATAGATTCACCATCTAATTTCTTTATCTTAATGAATTATCACTCCATATTTGATTGAATAGCTTGAGGAAAAAAATGGTTACTAAATTTTTCTTAATGTATTCCCACTCAATAACTTCCATTTAATCCTTTAGCTTGTTTTTATTTATCAATTAACACCATTTACCAGCCTCTACATCTAAATTATTGATATATAGGGTAACCTTCTCCTTCATAGAACATTTGATCAACTAAAATATATTCTCTATTAATTTAACCCACATTCCGGGACAAGTAGATCAAAATATCCACTAAATACCCATCATCAATACTATATAGAGGACTCAATGGATACTTTATCCTTATTGGGTGAAGGAGGATGTCACACATGGTTTTTTTAATTATTCATACGCTAGAAAAAATAGTTAAGTATCAACACGATGTTTTGAACTCCATATACCATGGCATTTGGGATTTTATTTGAGTAATTTTAGTACTATCACTCACACAGGTTTTTAGCCTAGTGTCTCCTGGTTCCCAACATTTTCTAAAATATAAAAGTTTTGAAAAAACATTTCTCAAATAATCTTGAAAAAATAATTTATTTTGATGTGAAAATAAAATCTAAAATCCAACATTATGGGATATCTTTATTTACACTTTTTATAAAATAGTGGTTCTCCATTATTTACCAATACATCAACTTGTCATAAGGGTTTTCACAAATATTCAATATTCCTAATTCAAAAATTAACTAAATTGTACCTCTGATTCCAACTATAATGACCATAGTTTTTCTTAAATGTAAAATACATCACTTTAAGATTAAAAAACATAATAGTTATACATTCAAGAATATAAAGGTTTAATATCATGGGAAAATGATGATCATACATCACTTATATGTAAAATATAATCATTTGTTAAAATCCTTCTTCTATATCCTTATGAAAAATAACATTCTCTTTAGTACATGTAATCACCATGAGATATAAATCAAATAAAGGAGTAAGCTAAAAAAACTAATAAGGGGGTGAATACGGGAAGATAATTAATAAAAAAATGGTAAGAATAATAATAATCATCATATCATAATCAATAGAGCATCATAAACATATAGAGGGAAACATTTAATAAGGAATGTAATTTGGGGTTGAATAAAAATAAAACATCATATCATTATGGGAAAATACAACATAAAGTAGTGAAAAATCTAGAATCATGTTCATGAATAACAAATGTGCATAAATAATATCAACATCATTGTGAACAAATAATAAATCATGTACATTTATAATATAAAAAATATCATCAGATAAATTACATTACCCAATTAATTGTAGGGATATATAATTCCAGGGAAACACGCCACATCATAATATTTATAAAATCATGCACACCACATAGAACATATAAAAACCATATTTATAAAATAACTTATGTAAAGGTATGGGATTCATAATGACTTTATTAAGAATTAGTTACTTAATTAATTTGGGTTTCTAAAATATATTATGGAAAATATATCTGGCATAAACATCATCATTATTGAGTATAGAAGAAACAAGTCCAATGGTGTAAAAATATGTTATAGAAAAAAACTATTCCTAGAAAATATATTTATCTGAATTATAAATCAAGGTGGTAACATGTATATCCCTAAAACAAACTAGATGAATAGTGAAAATATATATAAGAAATATTAGAGGAATATCCACACTGAATATAAAATTAAAGAGTGATAAACCAATAAAAAAGAGTTGGGTTCAAGAATCCCCTGAACATAAATCATGTTTTATTTAACCTCTTTTATTTTTTAGGAAAAGAAATGTTAGATACCAACTAGGGTATGACATACTAGCTCCCCAAACTCATTCATTACATAAAATCATTTGCAACTCCTTATTTTCTAGAGGCCATTAACTAGAATTTACATTCTAATATGAATTGGGGGAGACTATACTATCTTTATCAATTTTTCACAATTGTGGAAATCGGTAAAAAATAGCCAAATGATAATAATAAGTATCCAAGTTAATATCGAAAAAAATATAAGACCAATAACAACATCATGACTCTAATATAGGGAAATATCACCATAAATAATACAATAGATATGTCATGTGATATAAGTGGAATGTTTAAAATTAATACCTGTAATAAAAAAATTTGACAACTCCCAAGTGGGTCCTGACATAATTCCCAATTACATCATCCATACTCTATACTGAATCCCAACTCAGTCATCTAACACAGAACAATTTCTTTTATTATTTATTCCAAATATGAGGTCTATTCAAGTACCAATCAGGCCACCCTATTAGGGTGTGATTTCAACTCAATAGGACACCACCAATGATGTCTAAATCAATATCTAGTATATAACAATTTATGAAGTTGTATAAAGAATAAATGAACCATAGAAAATATAAATAGGTTTCATAATTAATTATTCTCTAACTAACCAAATCTTATGAGTTTCATCCTATGTTGGAGTCTAAAAAATAAATCATATGGTTATCAAAATTCAATATATTATGGGATTTCATTATTCATTAATTTCAAATTTCATTTTTGGTGTATTTATGTGTCAATCCAAGTACCAATATCTTGGGGGCCTAGAGTGTTAGTTTAGAACCCCATGTGTATTTTAAGCATCATTCCTTATCCCACACCTCATGTGTATTTGGAGAATTAATACATGTACCATACGTTATTGTTCAAATTCATGCATCGGTGACCTAAAGAATTAGTCTGGAACCCTATGTGTATTTTGAGCATCATTTTATAAACCACACACAATTTATCAAACATTTAGAAATATCACATATAACACATTCACATCACGGTTTGACATCATTAACTTTTTTCTCAATAATTCTCTTCATGGTGAACCATTTCAATTATCAATCAAAACCATGGTTTGTTACTTTATTCACATAGAATAATATTAAAAATTCACCATTAAAAAATTTATTAACAATTATTGACATTTCAAAAACCAATCAAAATTAAAAAAATTCATCCTATTAAATACCATTATCAACATGAAAAAATGATTCAATTAATTTTCATTGTTCTATTTTTATCCCCTTCACATTTCTTAATATACAATGAAGGATAATTGGAACACCCCATGGGTTTCAATCAAGAAATTATCATTTTATTTAATGGGCTCAATGGGATCCATGATTTTTTTCCCAATTTTATTTTATTATATTCACCTTTTAAATTTAAATTAAATTTCATAATGTGGGGACCCAATTTCACAATTAAAGAAACACAATTATAAGTATGAAAATAGTAAATAGAAATTATATCACCTATTTAAAGATCATTTATGAATTCTGTATTATCCTGGATCTTCATTTTAGGAGATCGAAAAATGGCTGAGAAACCTCGAGCTCCTCCAATTCCCCCATCTGAGCTCCAATTGAGATGTTGCTGGGTGCATTGTATTCCCACCTATCTACATAATTCTATGCTAATTCAAGGGATGAAATTCAATAGTGTTCTTTATACAACATCAGGGTAAGTGATTTGTGGCTTTCTTTGATCATCTTGGGATTGTATATGCTAAAAGTGTAAAACGCTCATGTTTAGGGTATTAAGAATTTTGGAATTTAACCCTATTTAAGACATGTTATGGTGTGTTTGTTTGGGAAAGGGTTATTGTTTATGCATAAGGTTTTATGCCTTGATTATGGATGTGTTTCCAATGTTTGATTTATTATGTCCGTTTGGTCTAGAATTCATGTTAGACTTGCTTTGTTTTCCATGCCTCATCCCATTAGGATGGAGTTACTATTTAATTGAGATGCACACGATTTTCATTGTGAAAGAATGACCAATGGGGTATTGATTGTGAGAGCTTCCTAAGGTAGGGCCATTTATGTATTAATTGTTGTTATTTTGACCCTAAGGTATTGACTATGAGAGATACCGATTGGTCATTGAACAATGGGTTAGACCATGAGAGAAACCTAGAGGGTCATTATTAAATGAATGTTGGACTATAGGTCATTGACTGTGAGAGCTTCTAGGGGTCATTAAATTTTTTTTTCTATACAGACCAAGGGGTATTGACCGTGAGAGCTACCTAGGTGGTCGTTGTTAAATTATTAGTGCCATATAGGACCCAAGGGGTTAGATGATGTGAGATTTCCCAGGGGGTCATTATTTAATGAAATGATGATAGGTTAAACCATAGGGGTTAGATTGTGAGAACATTACAAGAGGGTTTCTTGTGAATAAATGAATAATTTTGATGAGTTTGCCAATCCAAAGAACAAGCTTGGACACGGTCTTACTTGGTTGTTTAGATGGTCTTCTAAGACATCTGTTGTTACTATTATATAAGGGGATACAGATCATAGGCTAGATATTGAGGTTACATTGGTCAATGAATTTAATAACTAATAAATGTAAATTAATGTAATTGGAATCTATAAGATTGTTTACTTTTTAGTACTTCCTAGTTTATTGATTCATTTTTCATATTGCCTCCTATATATATTCACTGACAGTTAGGAACAGATGTTTTAGTGGTTGCCCACTGTGATTCATCTCACACCTTTTCTGGGTCATGCTTTTGGGTCCAAAAAGATTATATAGTTGCAGGTATAGATAAGGTCAATCACCCTTCTTCATTAGGTACTTGATTTCTGTTGGAGCTAGAGAGAATGGGACCATGAAGAGGATTGAGAAGCTATTTGAGTTTATTGTTTTCTATAAATTGGTCTCAGAAATGTATTTCCATAATTGTGACTTGTTTGGATGATTTACTAGATACATGTGACATGCTTCATTTATTTATATACACTACAATTGTTTCTACTATCATTCTTCCGCTATTTAATTCTGTTGTATGGTATTACTGCTTCCGCTACTATTTACTATTTTGTTTACACTATGTAACTCTTCCAACTAGGGCATAGTTTACCCACTATCACACTAGAGGCCCTCGCTGCTAGTCAGAAACCTCTAGAGTTTGGGGAAATGTTCTTGAGGACATGTGAAAAACCGGCTACAGGGCACCATTGGATGACACCCAGAACCGAGACATTAGAATGTGCTATCAGAGGAGTTTCTTTTCTATTTTGTCTTACTATTTGGAGTCTATATATAGGGATAGAAAGGAATATGTAGTTGGTAATTAGATTTTCCTAGGAGTAGCTAACCTGTATATAGGGGAAATCCAATTTACCTCAAATATTGAATTTATTTATTGGTTTTTGCAATTGTTACAGTTGATTTGATTTCACTATTGGGTGATTCACTGGTTTTGTACTATTATTATTTTCATCATTGTGATTCTGTTTCTATTGCAACCTGATGAGATGAGGGTATTCCATCTCATGCATCATATAGTCACTTTCTAGAGATCACATGTCATGCATTCTTGTCATTCCATTTAGGGTGCATTACTGATTTTATGCTGTTGTGATAGATGTCATGATATAATACCTGCATTTTTTGATAGGGTATTGATATACCTAAAGTCTCATTTGGATGGATGCCAAACTTTGGTCCCTGATATGTTATGGGTCCTCTTGGATAGGAAATTGGTGGATCATGATTGACCATTAATTGATTTTTTTCAAGTTATGATATGAATAAGGATTTCAAACATTGATTTTTGGGACTATTGGATCTCACAGGTCAGAATTTTTCATGACTAGGATAAAAGTTTATGTTTTTAAGATTTTAAGAGATGTTTCAAGGGATTAATATCTAGAAACCCAGACAACATGGCGTTTGATGTTATGAAAACACGTCATGTGTTCCTTTGTTCTAGAAGAAATAAATTTTCTTATGTACACATTGTGTAGTACTTAACCATGTTTCCGGTCGTGTGACTAAGGAAACAAGTGGATGAAACATGGGTTGTAAATTCCATGTCTTTATGGAACACACCATGTAGAATTCAACCACGTATCTATCCATGTGACTAAAGACATGGGTGGTTTAAGCTTAAGTGGTACACATCGTGTCTAGGGTGAACACGCTATGTAGCATTACACTGGTAGACCCCATGTGTTTTAGCCATGTAGAATTACATGGGTAGGAGGGAAAATTCAAGTACATGTCATGTCTCAGGAGGAACACGTCATGTGGAGGGGTGTTACATGACTAGGTTTGGAAGAGGTACACACCCATGTTGAAACATAAGGGAATATGTTGTGTAGTGGTTTTACACGATGTGTAATCTTTTTTTATAAAATTTGAATTTTTCCCTTCTTATGTTCTATTATTGCACTTCTATGTTATGTTCCTTTATAATCTTGTACTGAGGGGTGTGATTGAACTAATAGAGTAATGCAATAGAGAAGTCATTTGGTTGTACGCCAGGTATGGGGTGATGATCAGACACCAGAAATGGTAGATCAGGGAATACCAGCAGATCCTACCATCATACCCATCTTGGAATCAGCTGTTATACTGAGTGTAGGTGATAATGCACAGTTTTGTGAAGGTTTTTTTTGAGGATGTTACATACTTTTTAGGGAGCACCGCATCCTCCCCCATCTATGGCAGAGATGATGCGGGTTCTCATACAGAACCATCCAACCACTTTTCTAGCCATGGAGGACCAGAGGCCACATATTCATAGTTAGAGGCCATTCTTTCAATCTTTGAACATCCGGAGACACCTCTGGAGAGGAGGGTGAAGCTTTCTATGTACATGCTACACGATTCTGCCATGTGATGGTGGGATGTTATCTCACAGGTGGGACATCATCATGATATGGATTGGGAAGTGTTCCATAGTACCTTCTATGATTACTTATACATTGTGACATTGAGGGACGATCGATCCTGAGAGTTCATGCATTGGGAGTAGGGAACTCTTTCAGTGATGGATTATTCATCCTGTTTTATAGAGATTTAGTGCTTCACACCTGTTCTGGGAGGTGACGAGTTATCTTTGTCTAGGTGATTTGAGGATTGTCTCAGGTATGACATCTGATTGTAGGCGAATGTCTTCAGGATGACATTAGTGATGAGTATAGTGAACCAGGTGCTAATTAATGAGCACAATATAAGGGATTTTGGAGCTATGAGCTAGGGTGGTTTAGCATCCTTGGATGGTACTACTTTGACAAATAGCAAGAATATCTACAGGAATAATTCACACAATGTTTCTTTAGGTAGTTAGGTGGAATGATACTAGTGTGGGAAGAGTGGGAATACGAGACCACATTGCCTGAAGGACCTAGTTGAGTGCTGGTCTTGCCTCAAGATGGGTCACCTTATGAATTTTTTTCGGGTGTTCTCACTAGAAGCGAGTGATACATGTTCTATTATTACTCCACTTTCAAGAGCAGGACCACTAGTTTCTCATTAGTCAGGGAACTGGGGTTTTTCAGGCCATTCAGGATGGGGAGGGGGTCATTTTCGTGGTAGTCATACTATAGGTTCTTAGTGATATCAGGGTATATCAGCTCAGGGTAGTCAGGAAGGGTCATAGGGCTATGGTACTGGTCAAACTTTTTTAGTGGAGCAGACCCAGTATGAGCAGGACCCCAAACCCTCTACGGTTAGAGGTATGATTCTAGTCTCCTTAGTTTTAATTTCTCCTCTTTTTGATACTAGGTATTCCCATAGTTTGATATCTATTGCTATTGTGTAGATCCTTGGGCTTTGTATCTTTACTTCTAAGGATGTTATAATGCTTGAAACTATGTTGGAGATTAGGAAAGTTTGTGTATGTCAGTGAAAGGAGTTCCCTCTTGAGGATGGTAGGTGTCACTTATTAATGGACCTCTATATATTAGAGAAGATAGGATTTGATATCATTCTTAGATTGTACTGGTTGGTCTCATTCCAGGCCTTTTTTTAATTCCATCACCGTAGGGTGAGTTTCACATCACTAGAGGGTGGGTGTTTTCTACAAAAGGATGAATGGGATGTCTAGGTGAGCAGAGTAGGACTCGAGCATCATGGGTTGGGAGGAATTATAGATTAGATTTCTAGTTTATATCTGGATGACCTGGGGAATTCACAGATGGAATTTCCTCCAATGGTGGATCATTTTAGGGATTTATTTCCAGAAAACTTTTCATGTTTGCCTCCTAAGTGAGAGGTAGATTTCTCTATTGATCTTCTACTAGGAGTGGCACCGGTGTCCATTCCTCTGTATATGATAGCTACACTAGAGTTATAGGAGCTCAAGAAGTAGTTAGAGTAGTTACATGAAAAGGGTTTCATTTGACCTAGTACTTATCATTTGGAATCACCTATCATTTTTACGAATAAGGAGAATGGTACATTCAGAATTTGTGTAGATTATCAGAACCTGAACTAGTTTTTGATCAAGAACCGATATCCCATACCAAGGATTTATGATCTATTTGATCAGCTTCGAGGATCCTGGGTGTTCTCAACAATTTACATGAGATCTGGTTATAATCAGATGTGTATTAAACCATTATATATACATATTATAGCATTTCATAGAAGTTATGGACTATTTGAGTATTTGGTTATGTTGTTCGGTCTCATAAACATGCCTGTAGTTTTCATGGAACTGATTAACTGAGTGTTCCATCCATAATTGCATTATTTTTTTGTAGTATTCATTGATAATATCTTGGTGTACTCTCACACAAGACACAACCATGACACCCATCTTGAGATCATATTGAGTACACTGAGAGAGCATCAGTTATACGCTATGCTATAAAAATGCCACTTTTGGATGGACTAGATTTATTTCTTGGGTCATGTTATCTCAGAGACTAGAGTTTTAGCATACCCATTGAAAGTGAGAGTAGTCATTTCCTTAGATCAGCCTAAGAAATTCTTTGAGGTATAGAGTTTTATAGGCCTGGATAGTTACTACACACACTTTATACAAGGCTTTTCATGCATAGAAGCACCACTAATAGGCTTAACTAAGAATGGTGTGAAGTACTTGTGGATATAATTCTGCGATTTAGCCTTTCAGGAGCTGAAGGGGAGGTTGACTTCATCACCGATACTAATTTTTCTTGAGCTGGGAAAGATCTACACCGTTTACTATGATGCAACAGGTATCAGGTTGGGGGTAGTTCTTATTCAAGGGTAATGAGTCGTTGTTTTTGGGTCTCGGCAGTTGAGGCCACAAGAGAGGAATTACCCGATGCACGATCTCAAGTTAGCAATAATTTTTCATTCTTTACATTATTGGAGACATTATCTTTTGGGAGATCATTTTGTGGTATTCACTGACCACAAGACCCCCAAATATATCTTTACTCAGCATGATCTGAATTTGAGGCAACGAAGGTGGGTTGTGTACCTTCAGTATTTTGACATTGATCTTGCCTACATGCCTGGGAAAGGCATCATAGTGGTCGATGCGTTGAGAAGGAGGGCTCATACATGGGCAGTTTAGGAGGTCAGTAGTGAGTAGAAACTTATGGATCTGTTCTCTAAGATGCATTTGTATGTGCACAATAAACAGGGGTAGACATTTCATTATTCTATAGCTGTTATATATACTCTACTGGATCAGGTGAAAATGAGGCAGCTATCTAATTCTGAAGGCCTAATCCTAGAAGAGACTATATCTAGTGAGGAACCTACTCCTGGGTAGACCGTGGGTGATGATGATATATTTCATTTTCATGGATGCATATGGGTGTCAACAGACATATGTGAGTAGTTGATATGAGATCTTAATTCATCAATTTAGGAATTTCATCCTCGTGTAATCAAGATGTATCGAGATCTACCCTGTCAGTATTTGTGGCCAGGTATAAAGAGGGATGTAGTTAGTTTTGTTATGAGATGTTCCATCTGTCAGCAGGTGAAGGAAGAGCATCAGTTACTCGCATGTATTTTACAGTAGTTACCCATTCCTGAGTGGAAGCAGAATGATGTCACATTGGATTCCGTGACGGGTTTACCGAGGTTGCCTTGAGGAAATTATAGAGTTTTGGTTGTTGTTTAAAGACTCACAAAGGTTGTAAATTTCTTGCCAATCAAAAGAAACCTTTAGTGTTGATGAGCTTGGGAAGTTTCACATCTGGAATATTATATGTATGCATGGGGTTCCTCACTCTATCATTTAAGACAGGGATGCTCGGTTTACTTATCAGGTCTGACAAGGAGCTTTGGGTACACAGGTACTTCTGAGTACAGCTTACCATCCCTAGATAGATGGCTAGTCTAAGTGCACAATTCAGGTTTTGGAGGACATGATTTGAGAATGAATCCTGGATTTTGGGGGATCTTGGGAGAGATATATACCCCAAGTGGAGTTTTCCTATAATAATAGTTTTCTTGAGATGATTTAGATGGAACCTTATGAGGCTTTGTGCAGTAGGCCATGCCGATAACCCCTTTGTTGGTTGGAGGGAGGAGAGGAAGCTATGATGGCACCTCATCTTGTCCAAAAGACCACTAATAATGTGGAATTTGGATAAGGATGGATACTACATAGTCTTGGAAAAAATCTTATGATGATCGACGAAGACGACCTCTAGAGTTTGAGGTTAGAGATCTGGTTTTTGAACGTGTAACACCGAGGTTGGGAAACATGATGATTAGGAGATAGGGGAAACATTCAACGAGATACATCGGGCCATTTGAGATTTTGGAAAGAGTCTGGTCAGTGGCCTGTCTGTTGCAGTTACCTCAGAGGTATTGGGCTATGCACAACGTCTTCCATGTTTCTTAGCTACGAAGTTACTTTTCGGACCCGTATCACGTTTTCAACCTGAGGAGTTTGAGATGAAGGTGGATGCATCCTTCGAGGAGCACCCTATTCAGATTTTGGATCATAGAATGATGGTTCTCCATGGATGGTCTATTCCACTGGTATGAGTGCTATGGAAGCACAAGTGAGTACAAGATGAGACTTGGGAGAAGGAGGCCGACGTACGATCCTAGGGGCTAGAGTTGTTTGATGTTTATGATTCACCACCCTTGGAAGGGAAATTTATGGGAGAATTTCTTTAAGAGGGAAGTTTGTAAGAACCCATATCATTATTTCAGGAGAGCGATGAACGAACAAGAAACATCGATCTCCTCCCGTTCCTCAATCTTAGCTTTGATTGAAACACTTCTAGGTGTGTTGTATTCCCACCAATATATGTCATTCTAGGATGATTCAAGGGCTGACGTTCAAGAGTTTTCTTCATACAACATCAAGTTAGGTGGTTTGTTTGTTTATTTTATTATCTTTGGAATATATATTATGAAATTTCCAAATACCCATGTTTAGGGTATTGTGGGTTTTATAATTTAACCCTATTTAAGACCTATTATTGAGTGTTTGTTTGAGAAAGGGTTATTGTTTATGCATAATGTTTTATGCCAG
The DNA here is from genome assembly GCA_963277665.1 of Viscum album. Taxonomy (NCBI): domain Eukaryota; kingdom Viridiplantae; phylum Streptophyta; class Magnoliopsida; order Santalales; family Viscaceae; genus Viscum; species Viscum album. The sequence continues at coordinate 1,637,859,373 of OY728127.1, forward strand.
GATTATGGGAGTGTTTCCCATGTTTGATTGATTATGGCCGTCTAGTCTAGAATTCCTGTTAGGATTTCTTTTTTTTTATTCCTCGTGCTATTAGGATGGATTTACTATTTATTTGAGATGCACGTGATTCACATTGTGAAAGCATGACCAAGGGGGTATTGACTGTGAAAACTTTCTGAGGTAGGGTCATTTTTGTATGAATTGTTGTTATATTGACCCAGAGGTATTGACTGTGAGAGAGTCTAGTGGTCATTGACCAGAGGGGTTAGACTGTGAGAACTACCCAGAGGGTCAGTATTAGATTAATGTTGGACTATAGGGCATTGATTGTGAGAACTTCCAGGGGTCATTATATTTTATTGTTTCTATGCAGACCAAGGGGGAATTGACCATAAGAGATCCCCAGGTGGTTGTGGGTAAATGATTAGTGCCATGTAGGACCAATGGGGTTAGACTGTGTGAGATTTCATAGAGGATAATTATTTATTGAATTGATGATAGACCAATCTAGAGGGGTTAGACTATGAGAATCATCCCAGAGGGTAGCTTGTGAATAACTGAATAATTTTGATGAGTCTTCCAAGCCAAGGCACAATCTTGGAATTGGTCTTACTTGGTTGTTTACATGGTCTTATCTGATTTTTTGTTACAATTATACAAGGGGATACAAATCCTAGGCTAGACCATGAGGTTACATTAGTCAATGGATTGAATAACTAAGAAATGTAAATGAATGTAATTGGAAACTGTAGGATTGTTTACTTTTGAGTACTTCCAAGTTTATTGATTTATTTTTCATATTTCCTATTATATATTTTCACTGACAGTTAATAACATATATTTTGGTGGATTCCTATTGGGATTCGCCTAACACCCTATTTGGGTCATGATTTTTGGCCCAAACATATTATATGGTTGCAGGAATACATAAGGTCAAGATCCCTTCTTCATTAGGTACTTGATTGCTATTTGAGCTGGATAGAATGGGACTAAGCTAAAGCTTATGATGCAGTTGGATTTTACTATTTTCGGTATGTTGGTTTCCATAATGTATTTCCAGTATTGAGACTTGTTTGGATGCTTTCCTAGATACATGTGACATGCATCCTTTATTTATATATTCTCTTGTTGTTTATACTATTAGTCTTCCACTGTTTACTTCTGTTGTATGGTATTACTACTTCCACTACTATTTAATATTTTTTTCCACTCAGTTACTCTGCCATTGAGTACATAGTTTTTCCACTATCACACCCAAGCCCCTCGCTACTAGTCTACAACCTATGGCGTTTGGGGAAATGTACTTAATTCCATGTGACCAAACGGGTATGAGGCACCATTGGGTGGCACTTGGAATAGGGGCGTTACAATTTCTCACCAAATTGAAACACTCAATATGGTATAGATATGTCAAAAATCACAATGTATGAATACATATAGGATAAAAATATTTACGATGATAAAAAAGAGGATATGTCAAAACATTGATCTAATCCACCAAAAATAGAAGAAAAATAATCCCTCTATATTGGGAGAGATAAAGTGAATAGATAGGAATATAAATGACGAAGTTATTACATACTGTTGAGGAGTTGATCCTTCATCAAGATCATATATTCTCTAAGAAATGGGTTTACGAAGCTTTGGAATCCTCCCATGAGCCTCTAACATTGATGTAATTCATTCTACATAGAACTTGGGCTAGTAGAAGTAATTAATAAGGGTTCAAAAAAACATTATAAAATATTTGGTGGCTTAACTTCCATTTTCATAGTTTCCTAGTTTAGACCACACAGTTTTCCAAACGGTGTGCACTAACCATGTTACCATACTGTATGGGGTTAATAGTTACTCCTAAATGGTGAATAGGTTAGAAAACTATGAATCAACCATGAAATTTCATTCTTTTTGGGATTCATGGTTTTCTGGGGGTAGGGGAATGGTTTTGGAAAACCATGAGCCAACTGTGAACTGCCAAAAACCCCTATACATGTTTCCGAATCTCACCCAAACTCACCTGAAACAAGATCCAAAAAAATATGATAAAAAAGATTAAATTTACTTAAAAAATAATGAGTATTATCCAAAATTAAAGGGATCTTACAATCTACCCACCTTATAATAACACATCATCAAGCGGTACTCCCTAGAATCTATCACATTCTCAGATAAAAAGGTTAGGATGCTATTCCCACATGTCTTCTTCCATCTCCCATGTTTCCTCATAAACTAATCCATTCTTATAGAGTGCTCTGACCAAATAAATGTCTTTCCCCATAAAACTATCTAATAGTGATCCATAATATGAATCAGATTCCCCTCAAAGGACACATTAGCCTCAAGATCAACATCATCAATATCAATCACATGAGATGGGTCGATTGATATTACCTATGAAGTGAAACACAGAATACATTTTTTTATAGCACTATACATCATTGGAAGATAAAATTATCATGAAAATGGCCAAACTCTCTCCATAGTTTCAAAATTTTTAACAAACCTAGGCATCAACATACCCAGCCTCCCAACTCTATGATGACCCAATATTTGTGACACCTATGGGAATATATGATCAAACACTAACATCTCAATGTTTTAAATGAAATATATCATCATACGACATCTAGATAATCATAGAAATATGATTAACACCATAAGATCTTGTGAAATATTTTTTTCGATTTAATTTAATCTTTTTCATATTTTTAATTTCACGTAACAATAAAAATTGTTATTTTATATTAATGAACTATTTTTGGAGTGATTTTTTCACAAAACCATGTTACTAATGCACTAAAATAAACATTAGTTTTATCTTTGTATACATTTAAAACTAAGGTGAACTTGTGTTACACAAAACAATGACATTCCTCGATGGCTTTGGTAACACGCAAGAACGAGTTTTACCGAGTAACGATATATTATTTAATATAACCTAGACATTAAATTTGTAGTTATGAACATGGTTAACTAACTTATAAAAATATATTGTTTACAAAAATATTAAATGATTTCATAGGTTAAGAATTGATTATAAATTAACATAAAAAACTATTGAATATAAAGGCAAAGATTATTATACACACAAAGCTGTTTTACCCAAAGAAATTAAATTAACTATAATTAGTGAGTGATATTAATGTGATATATATTATATATTCATGAAAATATTATTTATTTTCATCCAATAGGTTTAATAGTATTAATATAAAAACAAACATAATTTTATCTATAAAACATTATATTTCATATTTAGGCATTTTACCACCTTTTGATGGAGAAACTTTTTTAAATCCAATTTTTGGAACCTTAATGTATAATATATTACAAAATAAACTTCATATTAAAAAAAACAAAAAAATATGTTAGAGTAAATATTTTGTATTTTTCTATTAGGTTTCATTTTTAACGAATAGTTAAAAAATACATAATTTTAGTTCAAAACATCATTTTCATCTTACTTATTTATAAGGATAAATTATATTTTAAATGGATTAAAAAGTTTAAATAGATAAAATTTTAATCAGTTAATCCAATTTATGTCATTGGAAACAATTTCACATTGAAATTGACTATAATAACATAGGAAGCTTTTGGATGTTTTTACTTCAAAACCCCACAGTGTCATCCCATCAGCAGGATTATATTTAAATTCATTTCATTCACTAATTTTATTGGAATTTGAAAAAAATTTATTCTATATTTGGGTTAATAGTAATTTATAATTTCTAATAAGTTGAATGTATATTTTTACCAAAAATATTAGTGAAATAAATTAGAATTAATAACATCGATTAATGTAAAATTAATCTTAATAGAGAAATAAACCTGTATCATAAGGCCCCAAAACCCTAGAAAATTTTCCAAGATCCATTAGTTTGACATATTTTGACCCTATACTTCATTTTCTCTATTTTCATCCACTATGGGAACCATATTACATGGAAAAAACATGGTTGGAATTCCCTTTCCCCAAATTTACAATAGTGCCACTCCTCCTCTACTATAAAAACGCCCCATCACCTCTCACTTACTCACACCTATGAAGCCACTATTTATAGAAAAATATCTATCCAAATAGCACCTCAAAATCCATCCCCTCATCCTATAATAATTCCCTTGGCTAGAAATCAATCCAAGGGAGCCCTTTGGGGAAAAGCAAGAGTTAACCAAATAAGAGGTAACATTATTCCTCAAGTTCTTTAATGTTATTTCCTCTATCTACACCCTAAAATATTATTATTACAATATTGAATAATATAGATAGTATCCTAAATATACAAGGATTTTTATTCTATGGGTTCTATCTAAGCTTACACACACTTCCATCTAATGGGTAATGATCATACTGTTTATGTGTAAGGCAATCTTCCGCATCACAAAACAATGATTGTTCATTCTTCTATTACCACCTCTTATGGTAGACATTATGATAAAAACAATATTTTTATATGTTATATATTATATTTATTATTTCATTAATCATATTTAGTCCTTTTAAAACCCATATATTTATACTTTCCATTTGATGTAAATACAATAATTTCATTTGAGGTAGTGTTTACTGCTGCCCCCTCAAAGCGATGTGATTCGTTCACACACAACATGAAATGTATTAAGCACATGTTTAGTAAAATTATTTATTATTTATGACATAATAATTATAATATAATGATATTATATAAATATATAAATATATTTCATTTTCTTTCATTCTATCAATGCGAAAAAATAGAAACATCATTCGTATATACGTATGGCCTACCATCTTCATGAAATTGTGTATTCCTTTTCATACATTTATATTGTATTGGTTAGTATAATAAAAATATACCACATATAAATTATACTCATATAATGATTTAAATTCTGTAAGTCATGATATATGTATAAGTATCAAATATATAACCAATTAAGACATATTCCAAGAATAAAGTGGATATTACCTGAAGTGTAACCTTAACATAGAATTGTTAATAATCAGGATATATAATGTCATAGTAAAACCATATATAGTATTATATATAAATATATTATTTAGTGAAAGATGAATAATAAACTTATATGTACTATACATGATTTTTTTACGATTATGATGAGAGTCATGGCACAAGGTAAGGGGACTACATCTCACCTTTTTATTTCTGTGAGATACATGACTTAATCACCACACATTTTGTATATGTGGTATTTATAATACCCATGGATGTATTCTATGAATCTTATTCTTAAATTTTAGGATATTTAAATATCAATTATGTTAATTTTTTTTCACGAATATTATGTTTCAAAAGTTACCAAATCGGTAAGATAACTTTGTTTCAATTTTCATTCTTTGAGACACAAGACATGTTATGAACTTATATTTTACCATTAGGTGTATATAATTACTTTTTGATGTTATATAAGGAATATCATTATTTAAATGATATATTGTCCTTAATTTTATTTAATTTTTCTACCTGGGGAATATTGTCTTAATTTTATTATTGATATGAGTTTATTGAAACAATCTAATCGCTTTTCAAGATTTTATGTTTATGCTTCCTTTGATTAAATAATATGACCCAATCTATAAATAAAATTCATGAATTTTCTTCAATTATGTTTATTGATGATATATTATTTTATTGGTACCATTTTTTCAACTATTTGGTACATAATATGTTTAAGAATGTGTTTTTATGAAATCTTGATTTTACCCTCTCTTCTGTTAGAAATATTTATTCTATGAAACAATGTTTTCTAAAAAGAAAATTTTGCAAAAATGTTCAAATATTCACCTTTGATATTTAAAATAAATTTATTCCCATGTTTTACGCTTAAAAAATGTTTCTTAAATAAATATAATATTTTTATCTTTTTACAGTCATAGAACTTTTCAAAACATTTTATAGGGAGAATGGAATGTTCCACAGGTTTGGATTTACCTGACATCATGGCCAAAATTTCCTTTAAGATTCTGTTTCAAGATTACAAAGATATTTTCTAAGAATTTTTTTTTTCTAATATTCTAGAAATTCGTAGGGTTAAAGTGGTTTCCAATGAAAATATTTTCTAAAAATGTTTTATGTTTTAAAATGGATTTAAATGATTTCAAAGATTCTTTTTATATTTCCAAACTATTTTCAAGGAAAATGTATTTCAAAATTTTATTAGAATTTTTTATAAGTTTTCAAGGAAATGGACTTTTAAAACATTCTCAATATTTCATTATATGTTTTAAAAATATTTTCAATGGAATGGTTTTCAAAACCTTTTAAATCTTTCATTATAATTTTTATAGTGTTTTTAAAAGAAATGATTTTCAAAACGTTTTTAGAGATTCTATTATAAGATTTCATATTTATGTTAATGAATATGGTTTTCAATGGGTTTTAGATTTTAAAATGAATTTTCTCTAGATGAAAGGATATTTTCCTGAATAAATGTTTTTAGAAGATATTTCACAATCATTATCCATCTAAGATGAAATATGTTGGTGTTACTAATGCCTTTATGGGTAAATTATTAAATGATTCCATTCATATTATTTCTATAATATGATTATTTTTTGATGGAATTATATTTTATGAAACCTATTTCTATTTGATGGTTTATATTATTTTAAAACTCACTTCCTTTCATGGGTTATGATTTTGATGAAATGATTATTTATCCTACATATTTTTCTATATGCTAAGATAATATTACAAATTTATGATACCTGTATTATTTCATGGGTTATGATATTATTTTTATTTATCTTGTGGAACATGTATGTATTATTTAACTATGAGATTGGTGGGACCTATATAACTCTAAAATTCATTGGGTAATGATTTATATCTAATGAGATAGACAAAGATGGTATTGTGAGTGAATATTGACTACAAACAGGTCCATGGGAGTTAACCATGACTACAATGATGGTATGAGGAGTGAAATCATGCTAATATGATGGACATGGGTGGGAACCATGACTACCAAGATGGTATGGGGTGTGAACCCATACTACCATGATGGAATTGGTAGCAATGTCATGACTACTATAAAATTCATATTAATGCTTATGTGTTTTCCATAATTCAATGTTTCTATTCTATGTTATGATTTCAAGGAATATTTAATTTATTTCCTTATGATTCATGTCTTATGAACATTCATGATTTATAGAATGATTTCTGTTTATGATCATTGATATATAGGGTATGATCTTCTAATGTTATGATCACGTTCTCATAACAATATGCACATGTTTATGCTTACATGTCTCCCTTTTTTACCCTGAATGAGCTTATGAGCTCTCCCATTTTTTTGTTTACTTCCAAGGTTATGAAGATATGTTTTAAGTATGAGGTGTATAAGAGGTGTGATAGTCATTAAGATCCTAGTTAATGATAATGTATCTCATTTATGTACCAGTGTGTATATATCCATGTTTCCGAAGGAACTAAACTAATACGGTCTTTGGGTGTTTCTTTGTGCAATTTTTTTTAAGTATTTCGTAAAAGTTATGTAATGTCTATGTATGTTAATATTGAGTCATTATAGTCGGTATCAGAGTAAAGTTTTATTAAACCATTAGAAACTAGTATGAGAGAGATTTAGTGATATCCCTTGGTATATTTATATGGATATGTCTAGGGATGTATTTAAGGGTAAGTATAAGAATGGGTTAATGTTTTGGAAATATTTCTAGGAATTTTGGTGAAGGATACAGTGATTGGGTTCCTAGTAATATAACCATATCTAAATAGTACAAGTGGATATGGATATGGCACAAAGGTACATAGGAGTAACAAATTTGATGAGGTATGTTGGGCCTAACTCGGAGTAACCTGATATAAGACAACCAACCTTATTGTACACCATTTTTGACACTCCCATGGGATATTATTTAGAAATTCAAAAACTCTTCACAAACCATATTTAATGATTTAAATATATTTTTTCAATGAATAAGATATGATAAATATAATTTTTCATAGATTAAGGAAGGTGTTATAATTTAGACAACATATATGTGGTTTTCATGATTATGTGATTCCTCACTGCGATAATTGTTTCGTACTCAATTCGTCTTGGTTTTAGTCAATGTTGGGAACCAAAATGAACTAGATTAAATTTTAATATAATGAAAAATATGTTGATTAGTAGATAAATAGGATGATCACTAAAGTGAAGGATTTATTGATCATGCCTATAAGTGTTCAAAAAACTTGATCAATAACGTGTAACTTAAGCCACTCTTGGACTCAACAAATAAGAGAAGGAAAAATTTCAATTAGAGTTTGGGTAATGGATACCATGTTGGAAAGAAGATTAGGGATCTTTTCTATCAATAATGTGGGATGAATCACCTAATTAAATCTCTTATAGGAACTATAAGGTGTCTTTAATATAGAAAAGAAGGACACAATGAAAGTAACTTGAATGGAAAAATGAAGGGTTTAGTTAATGAAATATATGGGAATACTGGCCTCCCTAAGACATCACCAAAGGTAAAATTCATTATGTGGGGAATGAATGGTCATTATGAAAATATAATTCCTAAGGGGATTTCTCTAGAATAGAATCATGAAGGTGGTACAAGTAATTGTTATATTTTTGTCTATGATGAGACTACATATGAAAGATTAAATGAATGTTTTTTAAATAAAAAGATGAGGTATCCTTCTTATTTCTTATGCATGAAGCATAATAATAAATTTTTTTATGTATTAAGATTGAATAATTATCTTATATGAATGATGAAATATACAATTATTATTTTGTTTATATTTTTAGATATATATTTACAAGTTTATGTTGAATGTTCCCAATGGACTAGTTCTTTGATTTAATGACAAGGTGATATTTTGATTGATGGAAGGTTACCCTTAATATGTTCTTTATGTTATGATAATGTTATTTGGATAACGATATATGAAATATGAATAATTAAATTGGATGGTATTGATTACATTATATTTATGTAAGGATTTTATGATTGTTGGTTTATGATATCGTTGATGATGTTTGCAACATTTATTGAATTTAAGGAATAGATCCAATATACATTGGAATTAATAAACATGCATTTATTTTAATTTAGGAAATTACTATGTTTCCAAAGAAAATAAGATGAGGATATTCACATGTTTGAATGGAAATAGACAACCATTACTTTTTTATATATGGGGGTCATTATTAATCCAATTTCATGACCTTCTTTCTATTATTTTTTATTTTTATTTTTAAGGGTTATATGGTTAACCATTCATAAAAAGAATAAATTAAACTTCAGAGGAATTATTTGTGAGGTGATATTGTATTGATGACCATGATTAAAAGGATATTTAGGGACTAACCTCATTCCAAATATGCCCATCATATTTTTGAAATTATATTAGTGTGGTTTTAGAAAAGGACATCTTATATATCAGGTGACATAAAATAGACTCTAGTAAGGCCATAGGTCTTGAACTCATGACTGAAGGATGATAATGGTTTCAATCCTACCACTAGCCTATGAGATTTACTAGTTAATTTGTATTTACATTGGATGAATAAATATTAATGATGAACTAGTAGAGTTACATTTTATTTTTAGGGAATAATTCATTAAACATATGGATTTTGAAGAATATATAGTGACAAATAGTTATATTTTTCATTCTTTTATGGGCCTTAATATCTGTAAAATGTGTACTTTAGTACTCTGGGAATCGATTTTAATTAATGTACATCCATTTCATGAAGTAATGGGTGAATTTGAAATCAATCAAATTAAAACCAATGAATAAATTTTTTAATATAGAATTATATCAAGTATGAGTATTTATTGATATTCTTGTTAAATTAATGAATTAATCAATGATAGGATAATGAAAAATATGTGTTGTCCCAATACCTTATGTTTTATTGAACCGATGACCTTTTAAATCATCATAGATTTATGAATTGAAGTCCTTAGAATTTTCTTTAGTCATTCACTTGTATGTTATAGATGACCTCAAACAATCCCCATAAATATTTACACTTTTCCTCTTTGTCCAATATTCATTCCAAACCTATGATCGCCTATGTGAAAACCTAGTTATTTATTTCTTTATGTAACTGTTATGGTTCCAAATTTCCATTTTTAAGGGAAATTTTAGTATAAATTTTTACATTTTAGGTTTCTATGAATGAAAATTTCAAGTTTTAAACCATTGATAACCCAGATGAATTTTTAGGGAGAAATTAATTTAAAGGGGGGTAGAATGTAACACCTCGATATTTTATGAAATATATTTTTTCAAATTAATTTAATATTTTTGTTTTTTTTTGATTTCACACAACACTAATAATAGTTTATTTTTTATTAAAGAACTATGTTTGGATGGAGTTTAACACAAAAACATGTTAACCTTAGACTTTATTCAACATAAATTTTATATTTCTCTAAATGGAACAATAAATTTATCTTGCGTTACATGCAACAATGACTTTCCTCAATGGCTTGGGTAAAATGAAAGATTGAGTTTTACCAAATAAGAATATATTAGTTAATTTAACATTGGTGTTAAATTAATAGTTATGAAAATGTTTAATTAACTTATGAAAATATATGGTTTACAAAAATATAAAATAAATTCTTTGGTTAAAAGTTAATTATAAATGAATACGAAACCCGATTGAATATAATGGAAAATATTATTATTCCCATAAAGCAGTTTTACCATAACAAATTAATTTAATTAAAATTTGTGAGTGATATTAATGTGATATATATATATATATGGATATTATTAAATATAATATCATTTCTATTCATCCAATATATTTCATATGTTTAAGATAAAAGAAACTCAATTTTATACATAAAATACTATATTTATTTTTAAGTAATTTTAGCAAATTTTAATGGATAAACATGTTTAAATCCATTTTTTGGATATTTTAGGGATTATATATGTCAAAATAAACATCATATTTGAAGGGGAAACATAAAAATTATGTTAGTGTAATTTTTTTAATTTTTCATTAAGGTTTAATTTTTAATTAATAGTTAAAAAATGTTGATTTTTAGTTCAATACTTATTTTTCATTAAATTAATTTACAAGGATCAATTACATATTAAATTGGGTTTACATTTAATTAGATAATTTTAAAAAAAAATTAATACAATTTAGGTCATTGAAATCAATTTCACTTTGAAATTGAATATAAAAAAATAACAAAATTTTGGATTTTTTACATTAAAAACCCACAATGTCGTCCATTTAGTGGGAATAAAATTAAATTAATTTATATCACTTATGTGAATATAATTTGGAAAAATGGATTACATATTTTGAATCAGCATAATTTTTAATGTCTAATAAGGTCAACTTAGTTTTTGACCAAAAATATTAATGAATGTAATTAATATTAATTATAGCGATTAAAGTAAAATTAAAACTAACAGGGGAATAAACCATAAACATAGGGGTCAAAATGACATATATACTTGTCCAAGTGAAATTTTATATCCATATTTCGAACATATGTGTCTTGGGATCTAATTTGGTCTTTTATGGGATCCAAATTCCATGGGAAAAACTTGGGTAGAATTCCCTTTCTTTAAATTTACAAGAGTGTTGCTCATCCTCTATTATAAAAAGGCATACTCTCCTCCCACTTCCTCACACCTCTCAAGAAACTATGGCATGAACAAGATCCTCAAAAATATATTATAAAAATCTCTCACTTATTACTATAATCTTAAACCTAGAAATAAATAAATCTATGTAATCCCATTGGTGCAAACCAAATGTATTTACCTGTTTAAGAGGTAACATTTTTCCTCAAGTTATTCTATTTTATTTACATTATGAACCCACAAAAACTACATATTCAATTATTTCATAAAAAAGTATCCTAAATATACTAGGATGTTATTATACTCAGGTTTATACCTACAGTTACACACACTTCCATCTAATGGGCAATGAATAAATTTTTTACCTGTACGACGAACTATCATCACACAAAACGACGACTATTCATTTTTCATCTAGCACATCTCATGGTGGAAATTAGGATTGAAAACCTATTTATATATGTTATATTTTATATATATTATTTATTTATACTTATTTAATATTTTTATAGAATATATATTTATACATTCCATTTACTGTATATACAAATATTTGACTGAGGAAGTGTGGACTACCACCCCTTAAAGTGATGTGATTATTTCACATACTACATGGAATTTATTAAGGATGTGTTCTATTAAATAACATGATATATATGAATTAATAATGATAATATAATTTTATTATAAAAATATATAAATATATGTCATTTTCTTTATTTATTTCAATATGAAAATAAAACAGAAACACCATTTATGTGTACATTCGACATACCATATCCATAAACAATGTATTCCATTTCATACATTTATATTCTATAGATTTTTATTATAACATATAATAATTATATATGATATTTATATCATTATTAAAATTCTATATATTATTATATATGTATAAGGACCAATGATATAACAAATTAAGACAAATGCGAAGAATAATACAGATATTACTAGATGTGAAACCTTCTCATAGAATTGTTAACAAGTGGGTAATATAATTTCATAAAAAACATATTTAAAATTAGATATAATAATATTTTTATACAATATAAGAATTAAAAAATTATATTTATTTAAAATGGTGTATGTATGAGTATGAGGAGAGTCAAGACACAAGATAATGGGTTTTCATCCCACCTTTTTTATTTCTATGAGAGACACGCCTTAATAACCACCTTTTTCATTTGTGTGGTGTGTATACTTACCATAGATGTATTCTATGATTATTATTCCTATTTTTTTATTTATATTTTCTTTAAATGATCATTCTTTTATGGGTTCTTGGTTTCAAAATATAACAGATCAAAATGATAGTTTTGTCTCAATTTTCCTTCTTTGAGGCACATGACATATTATACACCTATATTTTTATATGAAGTTTATATACTTTAATTGAAATTTTTTATAATTAATATCATTATTTCCATGATATTTTATGATTAATTTTATTTTATTTTCTTCCACAGGGATTATTTTTCAAATTTACTACATGATAATGTTTATTGAAACAATTTAATCACTTTTTGAGATTATTTATGTTTAGGATTACGTTGATGAAATATTAGGAACCATTAGTCAATTAAATTGATTAATTTTCTTATCCTCTAGTAATTCATTATATATTCATGTATTGGTACCATTTTCCCACTATTTGGTACATAATATAGTTAAGAATGTATTTTTAAGAAAGCCTTACTTTACTCTCTCTCCAGTCGGAAATATGTATTCTTTCAAACAATGTTTTCCAAAAATAAATGTTGTAATATTATCCTATGATCATTAAATGAAATTTATACACATTTTTTATCTTTTAAAAACCGTTTCTTTCGAAAGGTAATCATCTTGTCATTTTTTGGTTGATGCACTATTCTAAACTTTTTACGGGGTAAAAGGAATGATCAACATGTATTGATTTACCCACCGTTATTACCGTCATTCCCACAAACCATCCATTAAAATATTAATAAATTACTTTTTAAAAGAAAATATTTTCTTAAAATTTTGGAATTTTTTATGTTGGTTTTCAATGAAAAAGGTTTCCAAAAAATGTTATATGTTTAAAAATAGGTTTAAATGGTTTCAAAATCTTCCTTTATAAGTTTTAAAAAGTATGTTTTCAAAGAAGGGTATTTAAATGAATTGAAAACTTCATTATATGTTTTCAAAATATTTTCAATGAAAATGTTTTTCAAAATGTTTTCAGAGTTATTTTATATGTTTTAAAGGAAAATTATTTTAAAAACATTTTGATTATTTCAATATATATTTTCAAGATGTTTTGAAAGTAAAATGTTTTCAAAATGTTTTCAATGATTCCTTTATAAGTTTTCATATTTATTTTCTGGAATATAAATTTAAAAAGTTTTTATTTTTTAAAAATTATTTTCTAATGAAGAAAGGATATTTTTCCCTCAAGAAAATTTTTAAAGGATATTTAAATATCATTTTCAATATAATATTACATCTATTGGTGTTAATCATGATTTTCTGTGGAAATGATTCAATGATTTCATTAATATTCATTCTCTTAGTAGATTATGTTTTAATGGAATTATGTTTAATGAAACATTTTTCGATTTCATGGGTTATATTATTTTGAAACACACTTCTTTTCATGGCTTATACTTTTGATGAAATGATTATGAAACCTATAAAATTTTCTATAGGATATGATAAGATTACAATATTATGATACCCACTTCATTTCAAGAATTATGATATGATTTTTAGTGATCTTGTGGAACATATTTGTATGATCTTACTATGAGATAGTTGGGACCTAAATCTCCCTCCAATACATTAGATATAGATTTGTATCTCATGAAATATACTATGATGGTCTTGGGAGTGATCCTTGAAAACCAAGATGTCAATGGAAGTAAACCATGACTAGCAAGATGGTATTAAGAGTGTACTCATGCTACTCAGATGTCCATGGGAGTGAACCATGACAACCAAGAATGTTTGTTGACTGAACTCATACTACCTATATGGACATGGAAGTGATGTATTAACTGCTATGGAAATCATATTATATGATCATGTGTTTTCCACAATTACATTTTTTATTTATATGTTATCATTTCATGGATTATTTTATTTATTTCCTTATGATTCATTTCTTATGAACATAAATGATTTTTCCCAAGAATCATTTTTGTGAACCTCGATATGCAGTGAATGATATTATAATGTTTTTATCACATTTTAATACCCATATCCTCAAGTTTATTCTTTCATGTCTCCCTTGTTTTCCCTTACTCAGCATCTGAGCTCACTGATTTTTATATTTCATTCTGTAAGATATTAAGATATCTATCATATATGATGTGTGTAAGAAGGGTGATAGTCATGAATAACCTGGTAAGAGATAATATAGCTCACTTATGTACTGGTGCTTATATTTCCACGTTTCCAAAGGTACAAAACTAATACGGTCTTTGGATTTTTGTTTGTTTAATGTTTTAAGTATTCTATAAATGTTATGTAATGTCTATGTTTGTTAAGACTAGTTCATTATAATATACATTCATTTCCAAACATTCCAGTCCTTCTCTTAAATTTCCCACATGAGACTCATTCCCAACAACTTATAATCACCTATATCTATCCAATATAGAGGCGATATGCAAGGCTTCCCATAAAGTTCATATTTTAGTGCTATATGATTAGTCATATAGTAACTATTTTTATTGTCAAACTCAATGAAAAATAAGACATTTTACCATGACCCAAAAAAATCAAGGATTTAATCTCCCAATATTTCGTTTATCCCATAAATAGTATGCACTGATTACCCATCTTTATATGGGTGTAAATCTGTACTCTAAAGTACATCAGTACCCAAAATCATCTGTAAGCCTTTCCAGAAGAAAGATGTAAATCATTGATAATAGTTTTAATCTATGATAAATGTAATTATTTAAAATTTGACTATATTTTGAATATATATATATTCCCCAATAGATCAACATTCAATTTACAAGGATATGTAATGAGTGGAACAATTTTTTCAATTAGTCATAATCACCCATATATTGTCATTCATCTGAGGAATCTTGAAAGAAAACCCATGATGTACATGGCAATGTCATCCAATTTCCATTATATAATGGGAAATAGTATTAATAACACACCATTTCATTTATAATTGGATTTATCCTCCTAAAAAGTTTAGAATTATGTCACAAAAATTTCAATCTCCCCTTCCATTCCTATACACTTATACTATCTATATAGGTCATGATACTTTTAGGTAAAACCTAGAAGAACCTCCCACATAGACGTATAAAATGAATTATCTCCTCCCACACACAAGTACGCACAAAAACAAGGCCCCAGACATAGATTACGTCATCCTCATATACAATCAAACCAGAAGGTGACTTCGCAACTTCAAGTATTTCCACCAATGTCAAACCCTCCATATCCTAAAATTTTATCTCCCTATTTTTTTTATCAAATGTGTGTACTCAAACGATGTAGAATTGAGGGTCATATTCTCATGACCCTCATAAACCTCAATATACATCTCAAATAGGATGGTCATCATCTTCAATTGATTAGTAGACTCTTGAATTTACTAAGTATATCCCTTTTGACAAAAAGAATCAGAAACACTATTTCTATACCCGGTTGTAAAGGATCACTCAAAATAAAATTAAAAAATATACTATACCCATTTATACTATTGAAGATTTATATCTCACTAGATAAATATTTTATTTAAGATTTTGTGATCTGTATACACAGTGACCTTTTTACTTGATAGGTAATGTCACCCACACTTCAAATCATAAAACTCCACATCCTACATTAGATCATGTGTAGGGTAATTCTATTATCATGACCTTTATTTTTTTGATTCATATTCCATAACCTGATCTCCCTGGAATAACATTTCCCCATGTCTGATCCTGAATTCATCACAAAACATTGTATACTCCACACCCATCTCGGGTATGATACAAATTGGAATGATATTAAAATGATTATTCAACTCTTGTAATGTATTATCACATGATATAGACCATTAAAACATGATACCCTTCTTTATAAAGCTAGAATTTTGTGCATCCAAATTTGAAAAGACTTAGATTAAGATCTAACAATTACCTGAAAAACCTAGAAATCTATGATTAACAAAAATATTATTGGGATGATCCCAAGAAACAACTTATAGATATTTCTATGGTTCCACTTACAAACATTAATACGAGATGATGTGGCTAAATAATTCTACCCTTTCAATCTAGATTGGATGCTTGGATAACTTTTCATTTCACTGATTATCTCCCAGTGTTCTCAGTATGATGTCAAGGTGTTGGGCATGATCATCTTGAGTCTGAGAGTACACCAACATATTATCCAAAAAATAACTACAAACTAATCTATGTTATGGTGAATGATTATATTCATAAATTCCATAAACATAGTTGGAGAATTTTTCCCTTTAAATAACCATAATGAACTCCTATAGGCCATACCTGCTTCTAAATGCAGTCCGTGGTATATCAGATTTTCTAACTCTCGGTGGAAGATACCTTGATCTAAATTAAATCTTAGAGAACACACAATCTCTTATCAACTTGTTAAATTGACTTTTAATATGAAAAATCGGATATCAATTCATCAAAATTATGCAGTTCAGAATTTGGTAATAAACACAAAAATCCAAAATATCATTATCCTTCTTATGAATCAAAACTAGAGAATCCCAAGGTGATGTACTCAGATGGAAAAATATCTTACCCATCTACTCTTATAGTTGAGTCATATGTTCTATAAGATATGTTGGTTCCATTCAGTAATGTGGAATACAATCTAGTTTATCTCTCACTATGAGATTAATTGTGAACTCAACATCTATGTCAGTTGGGATCTCTAATAATTCCTTAGGAAACACATCCTTAATCTAGTCCTATAATGACTCGAATTTTCCTTGTAATAATTTTGGATATTTTATGGATTATTTATGAGGCTAATAAATATGAGGGAATTCAATTCCAAGGCCTGAGGTTCCTAGAATAAATGTTTTAAATATATTAATTATATTAAATAGAACACACATGCATTTTTATTAAAAAATGGAATAAATTAAAATGGGAGACCAAATCAAAAATATGATAGCACCATTGTGTTCCGAACATGGGTTTTACCCTATGACTGAAATAACCTATGTCAGCATGAGTATTTTTTTTGGAAAAGTCATCATTGGCATAAAAATGAATAAAATAGTTGAATAAGTTATTTTTATTAACTCATCAACGGTAGGGTCTTTAAGTATACTACTAAGATGAAATTCTAGTGTTAGTTATATAACACTGTAATTGTTGGAGAGAGAATTGAAGTATCTCTCTTAGATGAACTTATTCTAGAAACTTTATTGAAGATCAATGTATAATTTAATCAAAGGATCCCACTAATGATTACAATGAAACATATTTATTCATTATATATCGATCCTAAATAAGGTGGGATGTTTGTTTAATTCTATTATTTCCCAATTCATAATTTCTATAATGAACTTGAATCAATCAACCCATAAATTGATTTACGGATTGGACGTTTTGAAAGGTGGAATTATATTTAGGATTTTATTTGGATAAATTAGGTATGATTAAAATATTTATCTCTTTATTAATCATTATAATGAAAATGAATCAAGGATGAAATGAACATTGACTAAGATCCATTCCTCACGATTATTCTTGTTCTTTTTTTCTCCCATTTTTCTTTTGTTAATTCAGGTTTTTTTGTTTGAACATTGAGTCGATGTCAATCTATGAAATTGATTGATGTGAACCCACTTCATGGAACAATGATTTGTTATTGTAGATCCAGACTCATCATAAGAAAATAGAGGTCCTATGGTGGTAGCATCGAGCTTATCAGATTATATTAGAAACCCCATATTCAATAAATGCATTAAAATGACGATAAGATGAACAGAATTAGTTTTCCAAATGGATTTGAAGGCCGAAATCTAGAAAAAGTCCATGGAGAGGTTCATCCATGATATATCATTGATTTATGGAAATATTTCATAATAAATCCAAGGAGTAGGAAACGAGGGTGCACAAGGATGGATGAAATAGTTTTTTTTCCAGAAAAAACCTAATTCCCGCATCATGTAATATGAAGATATAGGGAATGTGGTCCCCTATTAGTAGTGTATAGGGCTACAGGAGATAGTTTAGGATCATACAGCTTGTGACCATGTCACAGGGTGTGTAACCTCTCCCCGATGAATTTGAGTGTAACTCGAAGGGTACAAAGACATGGGTTGGAGAACATTGGAACAGGCACATCATGTTCTCCAATAGGGACATGGACTGGGAAAATGTATTTTAGAATAGTATAAGGTAAAACCAATTGATGTGTACTAATACCCAAACACAAGACATGGGTTATATATATGGGTAAGACCCAGGGTTGAAGGGACACTGTGTGTAACTCTACTAAATTATTTATACTCATAATAAGTTTTCATGAAGCCATTTTCCTCTGTATCATGAACATGATTCATTTGTCTGAGTTTCCCATATCCATTCCCCAAGGGTTAGTATGAAATCACCTCCTACTCCTAGGGTAGTGATCCCTTCAGCAACACATCTTGGGTACATTTATTAGAATCCTTCCATGAGGCCCAGAGTGAGATCCTCTATTCATCTTCATGCCCTAGTTTGAGTTCATGGTATCCCAATGACCAACACTACAGGGGTGTCGATCCTCTATTTAGAAGGATAAACTTGATTGAGTTTTCAGTATACCCCATGGACTTTAGAGTGATCCTCATATATGTATCTTATGTCCTCAGACCATTAGTGAGAAAATATAATGTAGTGACCCAAAGAAAATTATCTCTCAGATGAACATCATCATTGTTATCAAAATCAGGAGTGTGTTCACCTAGATGATTTCTATATGTAATCCTTGGGATGGAATCCTTGGTTTTCAAATTATGATTATAGATTACCTTTAGATAGCGTGTCTTTGTTGAGTATATATGGTTATTTTTGTTGTATGATATATAGACATATTCCTATGTAGAGTTTAATTAATTTTTTTGTATACGTTTTGGTTTTGGGGTGTCCTATTGGGTATTTTAAACTCATACTTGCATGAGCTTTTTCCGCATGTGTCATTTCTTGTGAAGATGATCAACCTTTACATATAGTCCTTGATAGACAAGGACCATAGGTTTCTAAGTGAGAACAAACAGACCATGTTTTTTTCATATGGTATTTCTATAGTAGTACCAATTTTACATTTACATTGGACTTCTTTTTAGACTATTTATAGTGGGATTGTATTTGGACCTATTTAATTTCCTTTACATTCATTCATAAATTGTTTTTGGGTTTTAGAAGTATGAATTCATGGTGGTTTAGTTATTTTTACCTTTCATCATTGTATATTTTTAGATATGTTTTCATATGTATAGGTACTTAGGATAAGACCTGTCATGTTAATGATATGACCACTTGACCCTAGTCACCAGCCCCTAGCTTATTGAAGGTGGGATTGGGGAGTTGCGGCATGGGACCCATTAGGAGGGTTCATGATAGAGTGTCATCAGATATGTCTATTTACCATTGGACTAGATTCTATGAGATTGGTTTGGGGAAACAATACTAAGTGTTTTGAGTTCAACTTTCAGTATAGGGACATCAGTGTTAGTGTAGTGGTCGATGAATCAATACCCCATGAATCTGATCACATTCTTTTTGACTTATATTATAGGTAATGAAATGGTACATTCATCATAAATTAAAGGGTTGTGGTTTCCATTCCCTTATTAGGTCATCCCTCTAGATATATTCATGGACCGTGGTATATCTTATTACATTCAGGATGCCTTTGAAACATATGAAATCTAGTATTCAACATTAAGATCATAATGATTATCCCCTTAGTGATGAATAATCTATACAGGTACCAGTTCAAGAGATGTTACATCAAGGAGTTCCTCCGGCAATTCCACCACTGAGATAACAGCACATGGTACCCACAATACCAGCAGATGAGGTGTCCTAGATGAGTGAAAATCATGAGTTTTATAGATAGAGACCCTTGAGTTCTAAGGAAAGTGCATCATATATGTGTTTGGGGACTCGTGTGAGGAAGAAACCTGCATTTTCCATCTAGTTAGGATGCCAACAGATCAAATTGTGGTGTTGATGGTGAGCCTTCTCTATGGATCAGTATGATGATAGTTGGGGTCAATGAACTAGAATTATAATGAGGAGACTCTATCCTGGTCAATTTTTGAGTTCCATTTCATAATTTATTTCTCTCATGCTACGCCGAGGGTAGTACATATCTTGAAGCTTATGCCACACCAATAGTGAAACATGAAAGTAGCTGAGTATTCATCGTGGTTTTCAATCCTCTCTAGGAACTCGATGGATATGGTTTGTGACCAGTTATTTAGGGATAAAACATTTAATAAATGTATTCATAGAGACATCTATGAAAGTTTTACCCCTCTATGAATTGTTACTTATGAAAGGGCACTAGAACAATCTTTAGTGGTTAAGAGTTTCATGGATGAGAAGTCATAGTTAGTGGTTGATAGTAGTGGGAATGCAGGAGAATAGACCACTTCATTAGGGTTCCAATGCCCATAATGGGGACCTGTACATGTGATATGATTCAGTTTTACGTAACATGATAGTGGTTTTGTGGTTTCATGATCATAGGATGGGTTATGTATGCCAAGATAGAGGCGGTTCTACTCATATGATGATAGTGGACATCTTTCTCCAGATTTTCTGACCCACTACACTATTGACTGAGAGACCATAGATGGGCCACTAAGGAAAATATAGTGAAAATATAATGTACATTTTCGCAGTGGAGGATGTTGAAGTGTAGATGAGAGAGAAGAAGGAAGTGTTAGACACATTTAATTGTTACCACCACCACCCCCAAGTGGTCCATGCTAGCCTTATAGAGTAGGAGGAAAGTGTTGGGGATAGATGAAGGTTGTCAAAGAATACAACCCAAAGGCTCTAAGAATGATATGAGGAATTATCTATGTCATTTATACATTAGATCCATTACTGATGGAAACAAGTTTGAGTCATTATTTTCATCCCACATATCATGTTTGAGACCTAGAGATTATTATTGACCACTTGACTCGACCCTTACTCTTAGAGATTCCTACTGGCGATGATTCAATGATCACACAATAATTCCAATAGTGTGACCTTATTTTTGGAGGTGATATTTTCTATTGGGAACTCTTTATTTTAGTGATGAGGCTTTATGACCTCCCCTTGGGTACGAATTAGTTATCAATAGTTCATACCCATATTGATTGTTTCAATCAGAGTATGTGGTGTGTTCCTAGTGAAGGAACTAGGTTCCTCTTTGTTGGGGAAAAATAAAATCAGGAAGTGGGTGATAGAATCACTCATAGATGGGTGGAACCGATTACTCATTAATTGGATATCATAACCCTTAGTTTTGATGATTATATGATTTATCAATTTCATACAATAGTGGAGGATTATGAGGACGTGTTCTTTGAGTTTTTTGTAGGTTTACCTCCCCATTTAGATATGGACTTCTTCATTGATCAACACCCTGGAACATCACTAAAATCTACACCAACATATTGGATGGATCCCATAGATTTGTTCAAGTTGATGGGGTAGTTAGGGGATTTTCAAAGGAAGGGATTTGTTAGACCCATTGTTTCACCCTATGAATCCCTAGTTTGTTTTACAAGAAGTCAGACAAGTGCCTGAGTTTTTTTGTGGACTATCAACACTTGATCTAGGTGAATGTGAAGAACAAGTATACAATATCAAGGATCTATGAACTCTTTTATCAGTTGAGAGGGGAATAATGGTTCTCGACGGTTGAACTCATGTCATGTTATCAACTGTTGTGAGTATTAGAAAAGGATATATCGAAGAAATCATTCATATGTATCTACCATAACTATTAATACATGATTCCCTTCGGTGTGATGAAATCCCCACCAGTGTTCAAGGGAATATTGAACCATCTCATTTATCAATTCTTAGACTGGTTCATGGTAATTTTAATTGATGATATCCATATATACTAGGGATTTGAGGATAATCACACAAGACACTTGAGGATGGTTATGGATGTACTCTGAGAGCACCATCTTTATGGAATTCTCTAGAAGTTCCATTTTTGGATTCAAGAAATCCACTTTTTGGGACACGTTATATCATTAGAGGGATTGATAGTTGACCCAGTGAAGGTTGAGGTAGTGTTATCTTGGGATCCACCCAAGATAATGATGTAGGTGTAAAGATTCCTTATATTGGATGTTTATTTCCAGATATTCATACCTGATTTCTCCATGATATCATCACCCATGAAATATTTGACCTAAATGGGACATCTGTTCTTATGGAAAAAGTCATTATGATAGGATTTTTAGTAGTTGAGGAAGAAGTTAATGAGATCTTCCATAGAAACATTTCCAGAGGTGGGTGTAAAATGATTAGTTTTATGTGATGGAGCAGGAACCAACCTAGGTTAAATTTTGATGTAGATGCAAGCGATTTTTGCCTATAGTTCACATCAGTCGAGACCACATGAGAAGAACTACACGACTTCTGATCTTGATTTAGTAGTGCTTGTCTTAGCACTAAATATGTGGTGACACTACAAGATGAGAAAGAGGATTATCATCTATTAAGATCAAAATAGTATCAACTACATCTTCTACCAAAATGATATTAACATGAGACTTAGGGTATGGATATAGTACCTCTAGTATTATTACCCTAAAAAAGATTTGGGAAGGTGAACGTGTTAGAAGATGCTCCTAGCATGAGATATTTTTTTGCAGTTGCTGAGAGAGGCATTGGAGAAGTTGTCCTCATTGTAGTTATCCTTTGTGGGTGGATATGGAGTAGCTTACCTTTAGTTGATGGTTGTCACCACTACTATTTTAGTGATTTTGGGTGGCCCGCCTTGGGGTTACCAACTATATGAACCTATGTAATCTGATATCAAATGGACATTATCCTAATAGATTTTTTAATGGTGGGTAGCATGTCATTATTTTTGAATGATTCATGTTGGTACCAATGACGTTTCTAGAGGAGGTTATCAGAGAGATTCACACATCTACTTTGGTGGTACATCTAGGTCTATTAAAGAAGTACTAGGACCTCTGACATCTATTTTTATAGACAGGGAAGATGAAGGGACTCACATAGTTTGTCTCTCAAGGCCTTACTTTCCAGCAAGTGAAGGTTGAGAACCATGTTACTTTGGGTTTATCTCAACCCCTTGATGTTACTGAGGGGAAGTGGGATGAGACATAAATCAATTTCATGGTGGGATTACCTCATATGTCCAAGGGAAATGTTTCCATCTGTGTGATTATAGACCAAATCATCATGTTGGTTCACTTATGAGCTATTCGGGAGAAGAATTCAGAAGAGATATTGGGATGTATCTATATTCTAAAGACTGATCAACTCCATGGAGTTACATCGATGATCATCATTGATCGTGATGCTTAATTCACATCCAAGTTGTGGAAGGGATTAAATGAGGCTTTTGGGACTTAATTATTCTTGATTATAATGTTTCAAGCTAGAAATAATGACCACGCTAGGTGGACCATTCTAGTTCTGGAGGACATGCTGTGATATTTCATGTTATATGTTGGTCATATATGGGACAATGAACCACAAATTATGGAATTTTCATACTATAATAGCTACCGTTTCACCATTCGAATGAAACAATTCAAGGATATTTATAGGCGACCCTGAAAGCCACCACATTGTTGCACTAACTCATGAGATTCAACACTCATGGGCTAAATGTTGGTGTGAGGAACTACTAAGATGGTGCATATCATCTAGGAGTGCATAAAGACTATATAGATCCATCATATGCCTTATGTAGATAGATAGAACATGCCTTTGGAATTTGAGGAAGGAGAATAGGGGTTCGTATGGGGCTAACCTTGATGTGGATTATGGATATTTGGACGGGGCCATAAGATATCTTTTAGGTTCATTGGCCCTTTCCAGATACTTTGTAGTGTTGGTGAGGTGGTGTAACACTTATCTCGACATACATAGCTATATTGGGTACATGACGTCTTCCACCTATCACAGTTGACGAGATACGATCATATCTCATCACATTTTATCAACTTCGGTGAGCATGAAATCAAGGATAGATCTACCATTGATGATTATTTGATAGATATTGGGGATATCTAAGAGAGGATCCTTCATGGTCCATTAGTTCATATTTGGTGAAAGCTGGGGAATCATCAATTGAGCACATGGGAGTGGGAGGATCATATTCATGCTTAGTACCGATATCTCTTTATGTAACCCTTGTTTTAGAATTTATGGATGTAAAACCCGTAGGTGGGGAGAAATTAAAGACTCATACATTCCATGTAATATTTTGGGATATAGCATGGATTATTTTCGAGGCCAGGCACTGAGACGACATGTGATTCTAAGGAATAGTGTTCCCTAAATAAATATTTGAAATATATTTAATATATTCAATAGAAAGAAAATTATATTTTAATGAAAAAGCATAATAACAAATAAAAGATACATGAATTATAAATCTGAGGGAACCATTGAGATCAGAATATGAGTTTTCCCTAGAAATGACTAAATATTTTTCGGTGCAGGTCGTTTTTGGAAAAGTCATCGTGGGCGTGAAAATAAATAAAATAAATAAATAAATTTTTTAATTTCTTTTTCATTGAGGTAACAACTTGATATTATTTAAGTAGACTACTATAATTAAATTCTTGGGTTATCTACATAATCCTAGAGCTGTTGGAGTAATATATAGAGGATCTATCTTAGATTAAATTCTAGTGGATCTTGAATCGATGATCGATATGAAACAGAATAAGAGGATCTCACTAATGAATTTGATGCCAAACCATTATTAATCATCTATCAATTATAATCAAGGTAGGATGTTTTTTTGATTGGATTATTTCCCCATTATTAATTTTTATAATGAACTTGAATCAATTGACCAATGGATTGATTCACCGATCAATCATATTGCGGGATGGGTTTATTTGAAGGGACTTATTGGGAGAAATTATTTGTGAATAAAATTTTCATATCTTCATTATTTGTTTTAAATTAAATTAATCAAGGTGAAAATGAACAAAAAATAAGGTCTATAATTATGATTTTTCTTGTTTAATTCTCCCCTTTTTTCATTTTTCATCATGAGGGTTCATCATTTGACCCATGATCTTATGTTTACTAATGAAATCAATCGTTTAACACCATTTTTTTGGACAATGATTCGATATTGTAGATCTGGGTTCGGCCCAATGCAATAGGGGTGAGAAGGTGGTATAGGTGAGTATGGAAACCCCTAATTTGAGCGGGGCCTACGAATTGTGATGTAATTAACAAATTTTTTTTTATGAATGGATTGGAAGGCCAAATTATTGTGAACATCAAAGGTGTGGTTTGGATGAGATAAATCCTTGATTTATAGAAATTTTGGATCAGATGTCCAAGGAAATGGAGTAATGAACACGCATGGATGGAATTGCAAGGGGATATGGGAAAAATCAATCCACACAATGTGTAATACGAGGTTACATAGTTTGGGTGTCCCTCATAGTGGTAGATATGGCTATGATCGATAACTAAGGATCTCAAGCCAAGTGACCCTATCACATAGCATGGGACCTCACCCTGGTGGCTCAGTGTGTACCTCTAAGGGTTAATGGACACGGGATGAAGTACACATGGATGGGCATGTCGTGTACTGATATATAGACATGGCATGGGAAAGTGTACATGGGCTAATCGATGTACTAGTACATGGGTAAAGTACATGGGAATACCACATGTCTTGTACTGATACATGAAAATAGAACACAATTCATTTTCACGGGAAAGACCCGGGGTCAAAGGGACTTGGAATGTGACCCTACTATATGTAATCCAGTCCTAAGAAGTTGGATTGAATCCCTTTTCCTCTATATCTTGGACAATTTTCATCAGAGTTCATTCCCCATATTAATTCCCTAAAGGTTGGTATGGAATCACTTCAAACTCCTAGGAAACTATTCCCTTCAGTAGGAAATTTTGGATATAGTTGTTGGAATCCTTCCATGAGGCCTAGAGTGAGATCCTCTTTTCATATTTGTTCGATAGGTGGAGTTCATGTTATCTTTGTGATCAAAACTACATGGTCTATGATACTCTACTTAGCGAGTTAATATAGATTGATTAGTTAGTATAACCCATGGACTTGGGAGTGATCCTATTCTGTGAATCGTATCTCTATAGACCTTTAGTGAGTACTTATAATGCTGATACTTAATGAGGGTTTTCTCTTGGGTGGATGTCATCAGTGTTATCAGGTTTAGGTGGGTATTTTCCTTGATATGTTCTATGTGAAATCTTCATGCTGGAATACAAGGATGTAATATTATGACTATGAATTACCTTTATACTGTGTGTATTCACTGATTAAATCATTATCTTCTTTTTATATGTTCTATTGACATATACTTGTGCAGAGATGGATTGTATTATTTTATTGTAAGATTTTTGGTTTTGTGGAATCCTACTTGGTATTTTTATACTCACCCATGCATGATCTTTTCATGAATGTGGAATGTATTGTGAAGACGATTTAATTTTTGACAGAGTCCTTGATAGACTGAGAATAAGATGGTGCTTAGTGAGAATGAACAAAAAGAGTTATGTTCCTATGGTATTTTGACAGTTGTCGAAGTTCTACATTTAGGTTGGATTTTTTTTCAGAATATTTTTGGTGGGGTGGTATTTGACCATGTTTACGTTCTTGTACTTATTTTCTTACATTGTGGGTTTTAGATGTATGCGTGCATGATTGTTCAATTATTTTTACATTTTAGAATTGTATAGGCTTGGGGAGGTGTGCATGTGTACTGGAACTCATTCTAAGGCCTATCATGCTAGTGATATGCCTACTCAGTGTTGGTTACCAGCTCATGAACTATGGGAGGATGGATTAGGGAGTTAGGGCATGGCCCCTATAGGGACATATCGTGAATGGTCTTCTACAAGTGGAAAGATATCATTATTTACAACCCCAGCATCAAGAAAAATACTTACAACTTGGGTGGTGATACCCACACCCAATTTTTTGATGAATTTTCCCTACCCGACCTACCTAGATATCCCATTACATAATATAATCAAAGATGAAAGCCTTATATTATGTAATGGTAACTCTAATATAGTAATACTCTATGTGGGATTAGTATGACACTATCCATTTCATACCAAAAATCAAGTTAAATCCAAACATATCTAGTATGTGGAGATCCCAAAGGAAACAACACTCACCAACCTCGAGAGAACACCCCATGAAAAAATAGATATCCCTCACACATACAACCAACCACGTTTCAATAATCATAACCCCACACACAAAATCCAAAGTTAGACTCAAACCATTCACATGTTGAGTAGATATGAAATAACAAGAGGCTCCTGTATCAAATAAGTAACTAGAAGTCAATGAATCTGAAAGAATTTTACCTATGACTCATGATGGGCTAGCCCCACTATCCACATGTACATTCTAAAATAAATACAATTATAATGAATCTCTATATTGTGATTCCATATGATTCCCATGAGTCATAATACACTACTGATATGGGTTCTCTTTATCTGAAGTATCATGTCCTCTGGCACGAGAACTATGGCCAGTAGTACTCTAATAAGTATGCTCGTATGATGCAGAAGACCCCATTCGTGTAATCTGGTTCAGTCTATCTCATCAATTACTACCCATATTTCATGGTTTCCTATATAACCTATGTAGATGTCCCATCCTTAAAAAATACCAGCAATTTACTGATGGTTTGGGACACTGATTATGATACTGACACGACCTTCCACATTGATGGAAAACTACTCAATGATTTCCCTGAGTAACTGATCAATCACCCAAGCTACTATACTCACCTCTATTCTAGTTTGTTTTCTCACAGTTCCCCCCCATTTAATGATTTTCCTATAGGTCTTCCAATATAAACCACATTTACTCCACTGGAATCCTCCTTCATGTTCACCTAAAAACAAGTTCTTGTTTCACCACCCCATAAAACATATTAAGTTAAAAGATTTTAATCTAGGATATAATATCACATTTATATCTATCATGAAAATATTTCACCATAGATACCCAATATCCTAAAAATAAATGAGCAATGAATTGCATGTTGATAAAGAGACCAATATATTCAATCACAAATATAATACCCTTATTCAATCACATAAACTGAGATACCCTATTATTCTTGAGTATATCTGGGTAAAAGTGTTATAGGAACATCTCTTTCATTTTATTCCATACCATGTTCTCCAATTTATCAACTAAAACAAGGATATTTGATGTGTACATTACTGATCATTGTAACATATAATTATTCAACATGTAACTCTTCTCCACTGGAGACTCTAAGAGGTCGACAAATTTTTGGATAGAATCAATCTTGAACTCAACTGCCTCAGTTACACCCTCTCCGGTAATGGTATGATGGTGATATAACTAGATATATCATGTCATATTAGAGATGGTCCTTATATCATGAAAAATATATCTCTCCATACAATACATAAAATGAGAAATGTTATCTTGGAACTACTCTCCTATCTATTCACCTGGAACTTTTAGGGCCTATGGTTCCACTACTAGAGATAAATTTCCATGAATTTCCTAACGTCTTCCTTTAAATAAATGCCATTATGAATGAATGTATCAACAAATAAAAATAGATGTATTATGAGACATAACACATTATTAAAACATTTATTAAATTGAGTCACATAAATCCATAAGAATTTATTCTTCATACACCGTCACACAATCAAAATAAAGGCATTATCACTAAATTTAACAACCCCTCACATGTCTCATGGACAACATATGGTTAAACACATTCATATTTCATTGTATCTCATACTAAAATAATTTTATCCATTTAAATCATCCAAATATATCATCCTTTGAATCATTTATATTTATCCTTAGGCATTATTTTATTTTAATTTAGACATATAATGAAATGAGATTTCATTAAAATAATTAACCAAAAACCATTTTTTTCATGATTTTATGAAAGTTGCATGTTATAATAAAAACTAAGTGACTAAAAATGATTCATATATTCAAAAATATCATTCCAAACCAGGCCATGAGGAAAATCTCAAGAAAATAATAATATCACAAAGAAAAAAATGGATCACTCATGGTGAACTAACATTCATCTATGCCATCAGACATTAAAAACCTTAACCCCACCCTGGGTACTTGTGTTTTTCCCATACGTAGGTTAGATACTCTCATGAACGCGTTCATGAATAGAGCCCAACACATACTTGTATACTATATACGTTTCCCAAATTACAAGTCAACTAATAGAATAAATATAAACAACTTTTATAAAAAATTGTATCATCCCTACCAAGGTGTCACATATCAGTGCCACAAACCAGTTTGTTACATGACCTCAGGATTGTCTACAAATACATTAGAGGAAGTCAACTTTCTACAAGGGTCTAATATGAAATTTACGAAGTCTATACCATCTTTATAAAATCATCACAACAGAGGATGTAATTAATTATATCCAAATGATAACAATAAAAAAATGATAATAACAAAACTAATAAAATACCAAGAACAACAAGATGAATCTAAAATAATAAAAGTTGACCTTAACCCAAGTAGTATGTATATATTTCCATATAAGAATCAAGTGTCAAATGAAAACCCAAAAAAAGACACAGTAAAAACTCCAATGTCTGTCCCAACATCATTTTTGTTTCCCTCATCAATCCTCCTTCCCAAATACCAACTCATCAATCAAAAGTTGTCGTAATTACCTTATCATATCCTACAAACAATAAGTCTATTCAGTTCAATTCAGGAAGACTTAGTAGGGTGTAAATACAACTCCATCAGACTCCACCAATAGTGTAAAAAGAAATAACCAAACTATAACAGTGTAGGAAAGTGTATAATTAATAAAATAATCAAATAGAAATAAATGAGTTTCACATTAAATTATTCTCTAACCAACCACATCAATCAAGCTTCATCCAATTCAAAATTCTGAAAAATAATTCATAAGGTTGTGAAAAATCATTATATCATGGGTGTAACTCCCCCAAAACCCATTATCCTAGAGTCAATGTCTTACTTTATTAGGTTTCCATAGATACTAGGAATCACATCCCAAAGGATTCAATATTTTAGTAGTATTGGTAATCTATATAGATACTTAAAATTAACATTACATTTTGGACATAAAATTTAAAAAGTATATTCTTTCAGAACACCATTATTCCTCATAGATCAACCATATATATCATTCATAATAAACATATTGGAAATATAGGGAAAGTAAAACATAAGAAAGGGGTGGTCTCAAATGCTCGGTAAGGGTTTAGCTCAACAGAAGCTATCATAATTAAACATAAATGATTATGGAAGGGTAAACAACTAAAACACATGCATTTTAAAAATAAACTTGAGCATAATATGGAAATAATAATTGATAATAAAATAATTCCATATAAATAATCACATGAGAATGAAATATATCCATGGATATTCTAATAATAGAATAATCACATGGAATATGTATAAATAATCTCATGTAAAGGGAATTTATAATATATAATAGCTGAAACATAATATCGAGAATTGATACAAACAATCTAATACTTTTAGTGCTTTGTTCCAAGAATCTAACATTACCAAGGATTTGTATTTAAAATCTAATAAATGGTTAAGTCCATGTTCATAACCTGATCTAGTTTTTCTCATGAGACTACCAATACATCAAGGGGATATATCGGGACCCACCCATCAAATATTAAGTCCAATGAATTTATCATATAAAAGGGATGAAACATAAACAATAGAAATATTCATATTGAATCTAGCATAAAAATTGTAAATAATTTTCACTAAGAAGAAATAACCACAAAATGTCCAGGGTAATATGGTTAACAGTATAAAAACTGGATATCCAAAATAAAACTAATCAATAAACATTAAATAAAATATGGTAGATGTAATAGTAATATATCAAACTCAATTATGTACAGTATTCAACAAATTATTATGACATATATTAAAGTACTTTAAATTAGATCATTAAATATTTCTGAACTAAAATAATCATTAAACATTCCAAAGTGTCCCATACCACATAGAAACATTTGAATCATAATACCAATAAAGGAATAACATTATATGAAATAGAAAATAAACTTAATATAATGAGATTCTTGATATGATATATCAAATTATAGCACTTTTACCACCCACATGGATTATGTGGTGAATGATTTATATATCTCACAAAAATATAAAGTGAGATGAGAAAACAATTACCACATTATTTTCATTAGTATATCATACAATAAAATCTTGTATAATGGTTTAATGAAGGTTATTGAATCATTCCAGAAGTATATTGGTATTTATAATACCTTATATGATCCTTTTATAACATATTACAACTCATTCATTAATAAAATTTCATAATTCTTATTGTTTTGGGTGCTTTCATTTCATGGATTCATGATCAGTTTATTTTTTTATAATTAAGGATATTCTTGTAAAACTAGATTACAATAATAAAATTGTAATGAAATAATATTTATCTATATACAGGTGCTTAAATGGTCCCATATATCATTTTTTTTTCTAAAATTAGGATGATTCAATTGAGAAAATTTTAATGATAAATCTTTAATTTTTTTTTCTTTTTTTTTCTGAACACACAGAACTAGTTTCTTATTATTTAATAATATGATTATATATTAGTTACATAACATGAAATAATTTATAATACAAAAAATAGAATATTATTTAACAAGAAAAATAATTTTATTACTATCCATAAACGTGGTAGTGGAAAAAGAACAAAATCATTTTTCACGGAGGTGGGCAATTTCCATAATTTGGATAATAATTTAATTTCTTTGAAAAAT
Source organism: Viscum album (assembly GCA_963277665.1). Classification (NCBI taxonomy): domain Eukaryota; kingdom Viridiplantae; phylum Streptophyta; class Magnoliopsida; order Santalales; family Viscaceae; genus Viscum; species Viscum album. Next base: position 1,637,891,999 of record OY728127.1, read on the forward strand.
ATAAGTTAATAAATGGGAAATATATAATATAATTAATTAGAAACATAAAACTCTAGTATGTAAATTATTCTATAATTATTATTTTAGGATGGTTCAAATTTATTAAAAGAAGGTAGATGAGTAAATGAAAATAAGAGAGCTGTTTTGAGAAAACTATCTTTGGAATATCACCCTCTTGAGAGACCCATGAAAACGTAGGATTTGGTATTTTATTGATACAAGAAGAAAATTGGAATGGGGATAGTGAGGAAGAGGGTTTATGTTTTATATTTTAAGAGCTACATGGTTTGGGGGTCAAAATGCGTTTGTATTTATACTTTAGAAGGTGTGGGATTAAGTGATAAATTAATGAATATTTTATAATCAAGGCCAACCACATTGAGGTTGATTTAATTTCAATTAATTATATTTTTAAATATTTTTATAGATGATTTTTAGGATTAAAAAATTTCTCAACTACCCATTAAATGTTTTACATTTTAGGTATATAATTATTTTACCTCTTAACATTAACCCTTGTCACTATTTTATATATACTCCAAAAAATATTATTTTTTCCAGTAATATTTTTATACATAAAAAAGAAATTGAAAATAAAAAATAATTTTGAACATATAATATTAATTATTCATTCAATTTTATGAAATTCAATCCTCATAATTAGAAAATATATATTTCAAACTAATCTGGCAGATATAATGAAAAAGTGATTTTTTATTAAAAAGGTCAAATGTTTGATATGTTTTGATATCCAATTTCAACGTGAAATTGATTAAAATTACCTTAATTGGTCTTATTTATTTGTAATTTTAAAATTTATACTTTAATACCAATTTAATATATAATTTTATGATATATATAATTTAGATTAAAAAGAAGTTTTTAAATAAAATTTAATATTTTTCACTAATTATCATAAAATGAAACATCGATGAAAAATACAAAAAAATTTACCTAAGTTAATATTGATTTTAAACATTAATTTTTTTTTTCAAATATAACATATAAAAGTGTAAAAATTAGATTTTAAATAGCTTTTCCATCAAAAGGTTAAAAAATTATCTTTTAGAAATATAAATCTTTTTATGCTCAAAATTGAATTTATTATAATCATAATCATATAAAACATATTGAATGAATTTAAGGTAATTTTTTTGAATATATAAAATATAAATTTCATTAGTATTATTTACTAATAGTGATTTATTTAATTTATTATGATAAAATTTCATTATGGTCATAAAAATAATTTTTTATTAAAAAACATCCTTTATGCTCAATTGGTTCTCATTTTTTATTTCTAAATAATTTGTGACCAATGAATTAATTTTATAAAATTATATAAACTATTTTTCCATAATTTATTTACTCTCATTCATTACCTCCATTCCAATAGTGAGGTGATGACTATCACAATTAAATAAACATTTTTTAATAGTTTTTTATGTTCGGTGTTTTGTGTATAAAAAGATATCAAAGAGATTGATATAAAAAATGGAAAACCATAAAATAATGGGGTGTTATATTATACCCTCCTTCAATAAATTTATTCTTTCAAAATTTATATTTCAAATCAGAAATCAAATGTTCATTATTTAAAATACCTTTATGGGAAACCCACATTATAAATATGGTTAATAAAACATATCCTTAATAAGAGGGAAATGAAAAATGAGAAATATCACTACAAAATTAGGCTTTCAAATAGAATAACATTAGTAAAAAGTGATAGTTGCGATATAGTATAGAAATAAAATAATAATGTTCTAATGGGAGTGATAGAGAACATGGTAATCATAAATTATACGATCAAAAAACTGTAAATTTGTGATTAGTTATAGTGGTAGTTGAATACCTAGAAAGAAAAGTAAACAAATAGAGTTTTTTATTTCAAATTAATTTCCTAGAGTTATGGGATTATTTTAATCTTTATATAAGAACATGTGAAAATAAACATACTTGATTAGTTTCTATTCCATAAGTATAATCTCATCATTTTGTTGTCATTCAATTGATATTCACTTCATCTCTTACACCATGTAATGGATATTAATGTAGAATTTTTCATACCTGATGTAATTTAATAAATCCGAATATCAAAAAGTAATTTATCTCATCTAAAAATATTAATCAAATCCAAAATGGTTATAATATGTTATACAATAGGATAAATTTTACTTTGACAAAAAATAATAATATCCAATCATCTAATTAATACTATCCATGGGTAGTTATCCTGACAAATTATCCAATAATAAATCAATCAAAATTAACAGTCCTAAAATTCATAAGGAAGGTTACAAGATTTCAAAAATATTCATACCATTAGATTATACAATACACATAATATATCTCTTAATGTCAGATACCAAATACAAGAATACCTTTATAACTATAAAACCTTAATGAAAATAATAATTCTTTCAAAAATAAGATATTTGGTTATTGAATATATTCCTTTAATACAAACATGTAGTAAACTAACCATAAAACATAAAATCACCAACCACATTCATGGTCACAAATACTATCCCATAAACATATCTATCTGAATATAAATAACACATAAAGTTTATCCACCCCAAAATAATATTTTTTCTGAAAGATTTACTTACAACATGATCACTTCACTTGGTTGTCAATACTATTCATCACAAACCTCTAAATACATAAAGAATAAGTACTATAAAATAATCTTTATATACATCATGATTATTATAACTAGAGAATCATTGTTAATATAATTATTGAATCCAAATACATGTGAAATATAATAATTCTACTTTATTTTGTGCTTCATCATCTTATTCCTTGATACATCAATCACATCATTTTTAGTCTCTTCATCATTAGTAGTATTACCATTACTTGTATAACCTTACTAATTCTCATTATGATTTAGCCCCTTGGGTATAGATTTTCACAATGCCCACAATTTCCAAATTTAAAATATTCAACCGTTATTGATACCTTATGGACATAATTATTCTCATCCTATCACATTAACCAAACTGTTCATTTTTTTCACAAAAATTACTTTCTATTTGTCCTTATTTTCCATTCCCAAAACATATTCTCGTTCTTATAAGAAATCCACTTGGGTGTTTCTCCTCACATTCTCAATATATAGGAAACCAAATCATCTTTCATTTAGGGTATCCACCACTCGAGTTCTCAGCGATCTGTATCCTTCTCTTCTTTGGTGACTTTGAGATATGGTTAACATGCATGTTTTTAATCATATATCACGTTACCTAGTTAATTATAATAAAAATATTCTTATTTCCAGTCATTATCCCATTTTTCTCACATACTTAATTAACCTCATTCCCTCTAGTTCTATCCATCACCTAAAACCAAAATAATTTTGTGAGAAACACTAATCATAGTGATGAATCACATAGTGATAAAGAATCAATTATAGGATTTATAAATCTTGAATCAATTACAATACATTAATCCTTATGTTTAACCTAGGTTATAAAATGTTTTTATAAATTTGTAGGATGAAATAATATACCTATACATCTAAAAAATTTAGTCATAGGTAATATTCCTTAAACTATGTATTCCTAAATATAGTTCTCAAGGATTATAGTAAACATTATCTGGTACCAATGGTAATGACCATAGACCTTATTAGCCTAGATCTAGTGCCTTTCTTTATTACATTATAATATATACAAGGAATCACATCAAAAAGAACCAAATATTGTAATAGTCTTGGTAAACTAGATACATAATTGAAATTAACATTTTATTTTGAACATAAAATTCCAAATTTATTTTCGTTGAGAAATTCTACTAAACTTTCATTAAGACGACATTACCACAAGACATCTAGAGTAATAGGGTGAATGGTATCAAAATATCACATACCTATTCAAACTAATCAATAACCATATAATAAAATTGTTAGATGTAATTTTAATAGATCAAACTAAATGAACTAAAATATGAAACAAAATATGTTTACATATAAGAAAATACTTGAAATGATATCATTGAAAAAATATTATGGAAAATAATCATTAAAAATTCTAAAGTGTCCCATACCAATTTGATACATTTGATTCATAATCCCCATGAGAATATAACATTAAATGAAACATATACTACTATGAAGATAATTATATTTTTTATATAATATATCATAGGGATTTATATTCACTACACATAATAGTTAATTAGTGAATCTGGCATATATCTCACATAAATAAAAAGTGGGATGAGAAAACCCTTACCTCATGCTTCCCTTTAATCTATAATTGTTTAATCCTAATATATAATGGTTTAAATAATGTTACAGACACAATAAAAATATATATTAATATTTATAATACCTTATATGGACATTTTATAACATCTTATAACCCATTCATTAATAATATTTCATTATTCTTATTGTTTTGGGTGTGGTTGTTCTAAAAATTCATGATTAGTTTATTTCTGTACAATTATGGATGTTCTTGTAAAATGTGAATAAAACTATAAAGTATGAATGAATTATTATTAATTAAATTATATAATTATAAATTTTCACATATAGAATTTTTTTCTAACATAATAATGATTCATTTATAAATTGTTAATGGTAAACATTTAGTTTATTTTGGTGGTTTTTTCTGAACCACACGAAGTAGTATAATTTTATTTATGATTATGAGTATATATTAGTTCCATAAAATGAAACAAATTATAATATAACTTTTAAAAAATTATTTTATATAAAATTAGTTTTATGACCATCCATGAAGGTCATAATGAAAAACAAATAAAAACATTATTCATAGAGGTCGTTAATCACCATAATTTAGACATTATTTTTGTTTCTATGAGTAAGAAGAGGTAATAAAACATATAAATATAATATATTTAATAATAAACATAACATTATATTTTTTATCTGATTCTTAAATTATCAATTAATTATAGAAGAAATAGATGAGGAGAATGTAGAAGAATAAATGAAAATAAGAGAGGTGTTTTGAGAAAACTACCTCTTAAATATCACATCCTTGAGGAAACTGTCAGGACATTGGATTTGGCCTTTTGGTTTGACCATAATAACATGGGAATGGGTAGAGTGAGGAGGTGAGTTTTAGGATGATATTTTATGAAAGAAAAATATTCTAGGTTGAAATTAGATGGTGATGGGTGGTATTTATTCTTGATGATAACTGGGTTTATGTGATTAAATAGTGGCTATTTTATAACTAAATCCAACCACATTGAGGTGGCATTAATTTCAAGGAATTATATTGTTAATTAATTTTTTTAATTATGTTTATGGTTTATCAACACCTCAAACACCCATTAAATGTAGTAAATTTTAGGTATGATAAGACTGTACCTTCTAACGTAAACCCTTGTCACTATTTTTCCTATAATGTGGTAAATAAGTTTTCTCCATTATAACATTTTATAACTAAAAATAGAATTGAAGTTAAAACCTAATTCTGAAATTTTTATTCCAAATATGGAATCCATTTTACGAAATTATATTAGTAGAAATTAAAAAGGTATATTTTAAAAATAATCCTACAGACATAGCCAAAAAGATGGTTTTTAAAATGAATAGTTGAAAACATAGATATGTTTTTATTTCCTATTTAATCATGAAATTTATTTAAATGGACTAAATTTGATTTAATGATTTATAATTTCTTTAATTATAATTTAAAAAATATTATATTATAATTTATGTAAATAAATAAATTATACGAAAAATATTTTTTAATTAAAAGTTTGTATTCTTCACTATTCATAAAAAAATGAAACTTCTCTAAAAGACACCAAAAATAATCCTACCCTAATTTTCATAATAATTTATTATGAAATGGAAATAAATTCAAAATAACTTATAAAACTATTAAAATTTACTTTTGAAATAATTGTGCCATCAAAAGGCAGCAAAATAGTCTTTCAGAAAAAGATAACTTCTTATTCTCAATATTGAATTCATTCTTATCTCAAGAATAAAAACCATATTGGATGAATTTATAAAAATTTTATTGAATATATAATAGTTAATTTTAATTAACATATTTTACTAATATTTATTAATTTATTTTATTAAGATAAAATTCCATTATTAGCATAAAAATATTTTCTTTATAAAAACACATTCTTTATGTTTAATTGGTTATCATTTTTTATTTAAAAATAATTAGTAATCAGTGAATTTATTTTTTAAACATTTTTATAGAATATTTTAGTAATTTATTTATTCTCATTCATTCCCACCATTCAGATGGCTAGGTGATAACTATATGCATTAAATAATAATATTAAAATAGTTTATCTATGTTCGGTGTTTTGTTAAACATAAGCTATCAAAAACATTGAATTTAAAAAGAGGGATACCATAAAATACAGTGGTGTTAAAATAGTATTTTTTTTCCATTAAATTTATATTTAATTTCTTTTATATGGTAGTGTAATTATAGGTACAAATATCTTGGGGCCCTAGAGCATCAGTCTAGCACCCTATAGGTATTTAGAGAATTATTCCCTAAACCAAACCTCACAGGTATTTGGAGAATCATTCCATATACCATAATTTATTATTCACATGAATTCATTGGGGAACTAGATGATCTCTATCACACCCTATGTGTATTTGGAACTTTAGTCCCTTTCACACACCCCATTTATTAGTCTTTCCCAAATATCACATATACCACTTTAACATCAAAGATCAATAACATTAATTTTTTTCATAATCATTATCATCATGATAAACCATTTCAAAAATTATGATTACTTACTTTAATCCCATAGAATAATATGAAAAATTAAAAATTAATGAATTTATCAATAATTATTGACATTTCAACAATTCATAAAAATCGTGAAAATCATCCCATTAAATACCATGATCATCATGAAATAAAGGATTAATTTCATTTCCATTGACCCATTTTTCACATTCTCATAAAATAATTATCAATCAACTATAATTAGAACACCCCTTTGTATTCCATAAAGATTTTGTCATTTCCTGTAATGATTCCAATGGGATTCATGAAGTGGTTTCCAATTTCATGTAATTGAATTCACCTTTTTAATTTAAAATAAATTTCATAACATGTAAATTAAATTTCAAAATAACATAAACTCAATTATAATCAATACTATGGGAAATAGATATTAGACCACCTACCTAAAAATCATTGTTGAACACTCTCCAAAACAAAACCCACAATTTGATGTAGATTGGTCGAAAATCACAACGATGTAAGAGTTATTTGATAAAAAACTATGACCAAGTTCCCATGAAAAATGTTCCATAAAAACCTAGATCTAATCCTTCAACAATATATGAGAAAATAAACCCTCTCTAATGGTAATGAGAAATTTAATTGAGTGGAAAAATGATGAGGAAGTGATTATATACTGTAGAATAATTGATCCTCCAACCGGATCACTCATTCCCCAAATAATGGGGTCAAAGAGTCTTGGAATCCTTCTAGGAGCCTCTAAGAGTGAATTAATTCATGTTATGCTGAATCGAGGTGATTATGGGTAATAGTAATAGGGTTCAATTTTTTTTATAATAAATTATTTGGGTATAAATTCTGTATAAAGGTTTTCCTTGGTAGGGATTCAGGGTTTTCCAAACCATGAACCTCAATAGTTTTCCCCTAATATCTGGTTTTCATGATTTATCATAAGTGGATTATGGTTTGACAAACCATGTTCCGACCATACAATTCACCAGTTTCTTAGAGGAAAAGTTTTCTAGGGTATATGCAAAGTTTAGGAAAATAGTGTGCCAACTGTGAACTTCCCAAAACCCCTCAAATAGTTTTCAAAACTCACATAAACTCATCTATGAATATATATAACGAAAATATAATCAAAACAATGATAATATGTACACGAATAAATATACGAGTCATCTCCAAAATGGTTGGGGTCTTACAATAAACATAGATTTATTAAAACATTGATATAGAAGTGAATGTTGTTATTTTATGTCACCATATATCAATTATAATAATTTAATATTATTTATTAAGTTAAATTTCTTAATTTTAAGTGTTTTGATATCAAGTTTACTTAAAATTTTAACATTTTTATTTGGGTTTTACTATTTTATTCAAGTTAGTTTATACATAAGTAGAATAAATTTTTGTGCCATAAAATAAATATATTTATACATTCTTATATTTTAAATAATTTATTTTAACCATCCATATGGTTGGTGATAAGGAAAAGTTTTGAAATGTCATTGTAGAAATTTAATAGATCGATAATGGGAACATTGTCCAAATAAAAGGAAAAACATATTTAAAATATAAATATAGAAAAAATTAATTTTTTTATAGCAGGAAAACACAATTAATATACTTTTGGAAATCTACCAAATTAAATATTAGAATAACTGATTTTGAATAAAATTGGGAAAAAATAAATACGAAAATGAATATGAGGGAATGGTTTGAAAAGTCCATACTCTTTCCCTAGTGTAGCTTCTCTTGTATGACACTAATTATCCCTTTATGTTTTGAGTTTTTTTACTAAATAACTTCACAATTAATTTTAAGGGGCATAATATTAATGATTTTGGAATAGAATTGTGTTTAAAAGGTGTGAGAGGTGTGGGTATCAAAGGGATGAGAGCGGGGTTATTTATACTTGAGGATGTGTGTATTTATATAATAAAATATTGAATAAAATGTTATATCCAAGGTAAACCTTAAAATAGTTAATTTTTGAAAATAAAGTTATATATCAATATAATATAATTGCTTTAGGACTTTAAACCCCTGAATAATTATAATTCTATTAGTTTTAATAAAAGGAAAGTGAGAAAAGGAAAACTATTATTTTAAGAGGTCACCATTGACTTAGGATTTTGATAATGATTTTTGAGTATTGAATTTAAGTTTACTGTAATATAATTAATAATTTATCAATATATATATATATATATATATATTGTTTTAAACACAAGTAGTTTAAATGATTTGGTCATTATTACATCAAGAATGTTTTAATTTAAGATACAACAATTACATGAAAAAATGTATTTTTACTATCCACCTAAAAATTGATGTATTTCAAAAAATTACAAATAAAATAACTTGTTTACAATTTCAATGATATGATTTCAAAACTAATATTAATTTTATCACAATAAATTTCTATTATATAAATTTTAAATTTTTAACATAAAAATTATTATTTTGTGGAAATAATTTAAAATTTCATTTATTAAAAATGTCCTTATATTTTCATTCAGATTTTTAATAAAGAAATTTGTGTTTAAGAATTATAATTTTAATATTTACTAATAATACTAATGATAATAATTTTTTGTATCAAAAAATATTTTATGTAAAAATACTATTCTAGTATTCGGGTTACTATTCTCAACGTTCATGTAATTATTGTAAATGGTCATGTAACAATTCCAATAATAACATTACTATTAAAATGAACACATTACTTCCTATAAATTACACATAATTATTTCACTCAATATTCACTACAATTACTACCAATGTTATATATATATTTTACTTTCCTTAATGTAGATTGATTTACTAATAATTTGTTTCATTTTTATTGTGTTGGTTATGGATGAAATGATTCTAGTAGATTAGAGAAATCCATATTTTCTCATTTTATTTATTATATTTTTAAATTTTTTTACCTATTATATTGGTTTTATTTTTAATTTGTTTTTTATCTGAATAATTCAAATATAATTATTAATGAATTAAAATGTTGTTTATTTCCACGTGTTCTCTATAAATGCAGTACATACATAATAAAATATAGAATGCATTTACTTATAAAGAAATTATTACTAATAAAAAATTTGTCATTACATAATATACCATATATTATTCAATTAAGACTATTTATTACCCATTTATATTTATCCCCTATTACCATCCATTTAAAACAAAAGTGGAAAATGAATCACATCGCTTCGCAAGGCGATAACCCACCATACACGTGAATGACATTATCATATTTTCTATGTAACATATTGTAAAAAAGATAAATAAGATAATATGTTAGTAGAATATTATTTATGTTTGAAATATTTGATATATATATTATATCCATGATCAAACCTAACTACAAGAGGTGTTGATGGAAAACATGTCACATCGATTCGTGAGGCGGTAGTCCACCATATAGATGAGAAAAATTATCATTTTTTATTTGAGGGAATATGATATGGATGTAGGTCATGGACATAATGTAAACAAATCTTAGTATGTGGAAGACACATATATTAATATATTATGATGGTTTTAAATGAATCGATTTATGTAGAGGATGGAATAAAATGAAAATGGTTGTTGAGGAATGTTACCTCTTCATTAGGTAACCTCTTTGGATTTACCCCAAAACTTACCTAGGATGGATTTATGATAAAAAATATTGATTTTAGGATGATATTTGGGATTTAAGAAATGTATTTTTTCTTTTTATTCATGAATCAAATGGTTTTGGATGTGTTAAGTTAATAGGATAGGGTATCCTTTTAAAACAAGGTGTTTGGAACACTTGTAATTTTTGTAATGAAAATGGTGTACCAAAGTTTTCCTCATTCCAGAAGGATCCAAAATGTACCATTATAGATAATATAAGATTTAATTTCCAAATATGGTTATAAAAATAGTTTTTTTACATGTTTTGGATTATTTTTAACCTTTATATTTTATAGTTTATCCCCTGGAAAATCCATTTTTACTATAATCATGGTAAATAATATTTACTATTTTTACTCTTCATTAAGGTAGAAAATTCTTTTTCCTTATTAGATAATATATTTTATTATAATTCCAATAATGGAACCCATTTTATCTAATTATATTCATATTATTATAATATTTTAATTTGTAATTAAACTCATAGTCGTGATGAGAAAGTGGTTTTCCAAAGAGAAAATGTTCAAAAGTTTGTGTAGTTTTTATATCATCATTGAATATGAAAACAAATCAAAAGACCTAAATAGGATTAATAAATAAATAATTGAACTAATTTTAATTTTAATGATATTTTAAATAAAAAATTAACCTTATAATTTCTTGAACTAACTTGTAGTTTTCAATAAAAAATAGTATTTATCAATATTCATCAAAAAATATTATTGTCATAAAACTCCCAACAATTCACCCTAAAATTATTCTGATATGATGACATAAAAATGAATTTTATACTATAAAATGAATTTTCTTGGAGTTTAAAATGAAATTTATTATTTTTTACATAATTAATTAGAAATACACTTTTTTAGAAAATAGTATTTTTGATTCATATAAAAACATTACTAAAAATGAGGTACTTTTTATCAATTTGTTTTAATTACATAAAAACATTATACAAAATATTTAAAATATTTCTATTTCTATTCATGATGAAAATTTTAACGTATTTTTAATAATGTTCATGTTTAAATAATAATATTAATAATTTACAATGGTTTTTTAAAAATCAGTGTTGTGTATAACACTATATATCAAATAATTTTAATGTATTTGAAAAAAAATAAATTCATAAAAACATGGTTTGATAAATTATAGCCCCAATATATAAATTTCACCCTAAAAATTCACTCACATTAGTAGATACAATTGAAGATATTCTACCTCATTACATCCTCAGGTTCAGATGTAGCTTCCTCAAACTAGTGGTTTCACCAAAAATCATAGAACTTGTGAGTATTCATTTCTCATTGTACATTCTATGTACTGTCTAGAATATCAAAAAGTTTTTTCTCATTAGGATGATCATGATCCCATGGTATAACCTTTGAGTTCATTATATGAGATAAATAATGTATTTACTTTCTCATTAGGTATACATGGAACACATCATTGGAATAAGAGTGGTTTGATGTAAGCCCCAACATATAGGATACCATCACGATATGATAAAAAATTTCAATGGGACCCATATACCTAGTTATTTGATTCCCTTTATTAAATAATCTAATAACCTTATTCTATAGAGAAATTTTTAGAAACCCAATGTCACCAACTTCAAATTTGAGATCATTCAAGTGATTATCATCATAACATCTCAATCAACTTTATACATCCCTTGTACGTTGTTGAATAGCTATTACATTATCTTCCATTTTTCATATATATCCTTTCCCAATATATTTATTTCTCTAACTTCATTATATAATGTAGGATATCAAAAATTAATTCCCTAGATTCCATAAAAAATATCCATCTGAATACTCATGTTGATGATATTATTGTATGAAACCTCAACTAGAGGAAGGTGTTGATCCCCAAAACACTCCAAATTCATAGAACTAAATATCAAGATACCAACTATGGATTGAACTTATATCTCATATTGAAAATATCTCTGAGGATGATACATAGTTTTGAACATAAACTCTTTGAAAAGAGAGTGATGAAGACTTCTTAAGAACAATTTGGTAATCCTCATATCACGATTAGATACAATTGAAAGTGGTATACCAGGAAACCTAATCACTTATTTAATCTTTATCTTGGATAGATGGTATTTATTGAAACCTTATATGAATATAATTAAATTTTCTGAATTTGTAATGTGATTTATTATAACCCAAATAACATTATTAACATTATATGTTTGGGGGATCTCAATGATAATATCCATTGTGATGTTTTCCCATTTAAATTTTTGTATGTGAAATGGATGTAACATCCTATTATATTTTTATTTAGTATAATTTACTTGCTGACATACCAAACACTGAGATAAGAACACTAAAATACCACTCTTCATTCCATCCCACCATAAATACTCATTAAAATATATATACATCTATGTGTTTCTTGTATGAATAGAGAATGAATAACGATGATATTCCTCTAATAACTCTTTCTTCAAAACTGAAATGGATATAAAAAATACATATTTACATATCTAAATAATTTCATCATGATCATAGATAAATTCATTAAAATTTTTAACCAACTTTTTTAGATCTATGTCTTCATTATATGCCTCTTAAATATTCACATGGATAGATAGTTGAACATTGAATTGTCCAATATAATATTTCTACCCATAAAATAGGATTTTGGAATACCTACATTGAAAATCATAAAATATTAGATCTTTTTGGATCCTCATTAGGGATAATATATATTGATCATTCTGACTCAAAGCATTGAACACATTTTTATATTTACTAGGGTGGTAATTTAGTGAGAATTACTAATATTTAATAATCTCTATCTATATTATTTGGCCCATATTCAACCCGTTTTGTTGGAATATATATTTTAAAAATATATAATTGGTATATATGCCACACGTCTCTCGGTAAATATAAATCCTTTAAATAGTTACTTTAAAAATTACCATAGTTAACTCCAAATAATGAGTTGGGTACTTTATCTCATGAAACCTCAATTTTCGTGAGGCTTAAGATATAACTATGTCATTATTCATAAGAAAACATCCCAATACCTTGTTAGATATATCAATATAGTTTAAAAAACCTTATATACATCAGGGTAATGTATGCATAGTTTCAATGAATAATCATCTCTTCGGTTCCTTGAAATGTTTCTCACACTTATCTATATTGAGGATCTTGGACCCCTTCTGAGTTATCTAAGTGAGTGCATCATATTTTCCTGAGAAATTACCCACCAAAAATTTATAATATCCATATAAACCAAGAAAAAATTAGATATTAGACACCATATTTTTTCTAGGTGAGAATTAAATAGCCTCCTTTTCCCCTATTAATATTATATGACATAAAAATGAAACTATTATCAGCTAAAAATCACACATTTTTTTTCCATACAAATCCTCTTTTCTCAGCATCTTCATAATAATAATTAAGTGATATTAATGATCAAAATTTATCTTTAAATATGTAATAGTATCATTTATAAATACTATGACAAACTGATCAAAGTAATCTCTAATGAAACTATTCATTAAATCTATGAAGATAGTAGGTGAATTATTAAGAACAAACAGAAACACTATGTATTCATAGTGTGCATAGTTTGTATGGAATATTATCTTGGGTATATCCTTCTTCTTAATATTTAATTTATTATATATATATTTAATCTCAATTTATAAAATTATTGATCTCCATGAAATTGATTAAACAAGTCATTAAAACATGGTAAATGATACTTTTTCTTGATTGTGATCTAGTTAAACTATTGATATTTAATGAAATGTCACATTAATGAATTTTTCATTTTGAAAAATAGAAAGGGTTAAACCAAATGTGATATTTTTTTTTTCAAATGAATCAATTGAAAATATTCTCTTGTAGTTTCTTCATCAATTCCTTGAAATCAGTTGGCATTATTAAATAGGGATTCATTAAAATAAGCATGGCACTTGGTATGAGTTATATTGTGAACTCCACATCATTTTTTAGGAAGTCTAGGAAACACTTTTAGAAAGAAAAAAAATAAACTCATGCATAATAGGAATATCATGTATGTATATTTTCTCCAAAACCATTTTAGATAAAGGAACTACTTGAGTATGAATTAAAACCCATAAAATAGATGTTGTTTCAATAAGAAGTTCATATTTATCATTTCATGAGTAAATGATCATAGGTTGTTTTGGAATAATAGATGTGACTACCCATCACAAACATATAATATTTGATTAATCTAGAAAATGAAAATCCATTCCAAAGACAACATTAAGTTCTACTAGATCATGAATCATAAGATTTACAGGAAGCACATTCCAAAAATCATTTGTAAATGGGAATACAATTTTTAGATGTGATCATTGGTCCATTAGTTGATTTCAATTCTATTTTTACTTCTAATAATTTTATTGGCATCTCAATACAGATACACAATTATTTACATAATAAATAATGGATATATATATATAGAGAGTTAAATAGGACACTTGATGTTCTAAAGTGAATAGTAAGTGTACCTTTACCCATATTGTTAAAAAAAATCAAAAAAATGATAACATTGGATTTTCCCATGTCCCTTAGATTAAGAGGATGTTGACATCTATCATCATCATTAACCATTAGAGTTGAGAACTAGATATAATAGTGTGCATAATACTTTAATTTGAAACACTATAGCATGGATGGATAATTCTATGGTGATTTCTCTATATATACATCATTACATAAACTTTTCACATAACATAGATAGTAAATTTACTATTGACCATCATTTCAAAATTTAAAACTTTCACTAATCCCATTATGAAAAAATATTCCTTATTTATTCCAATAAATTTAGCGTGATGGAAATCTCATCATATCCTCTCCATGTTTTTTATATTTTCTATTGATTTAATTTTTTCTTATTTTATGAAAATAATAGGCTTGATATATATCTGTAACCTATTATTACACCTTAATAGAAAATAGAAAAATATATTCATAGATACTAAGGACCCTTATTGAAAACACTCTTTTGATATTGGAATTAATCTTCTAATGTACTGATCAACCTTACATTCAGGTGGGATGATAATATCATAATCATACCTCATAATTCTTATAAAATTTCCATTATGGCTATTAATAGATTCATCATCATTTTTTCATTATCTCAAGTAACACTTTCTCAATAATCATACAATGAATAAGAGGAATGTACTTATTAAAAAATAATTTCCTGAACTCATCACAATCCAAAGATTCAATTTAATCACGTGGGGTCATATTATTAATTATAGTAGACTATTTATCCACTTCACCATCAAAAAGTGAGAATAATAAAATCACTTTATCATTATCAGAACACCTGATACCATAAAATATATTTTTATTGGGTTTGATCTATTTATAAAAAATAAGTGGATCATAAGACCCACTTAATGAAGGTTGATGTTTCCTCTAGAAGGAATTAAAATAATTTTATTATTTCCTTTTCTCATTTTTATGTTCAACATGATTCATATCACGAGAATGATGTATAAGGAAAGAATGGATATTATTCATTCCCTGTCCCATAACATTTTTTTTCTCAAGAGGAAAATCATTTCATTTTCCATCACATTTAGAAATAAAATAATTTATCCAGTTTCCACCCTTCAAATGAAACTTAAAAACATTGTGTTAAAAACATAAATCATAGTAGAAAACCACATTGTAAATGATTTTCACTTAGGATATCAAAATAAAGATATTTTAATTAAAATATTTAAAACCTTTGGTTTAATAAATATTATCTATAATTTTTATCTATTCACATCCTTAATGTTTTTATAAATGAAATGTGATTTAAAAAAAGTATATCCATGAAGAGTGTGAAATCAGGTGCATAGTAATGCATGTTGTCATCTACTGACACCTCTTTAGTTAAGACTAACACACCTTGTTTTGATTTATTACCCCTACATATATCTATTCTAGAATCATATAAACTTTTTTTATCTAGATAGTGTAGTATACCTTGTTAAAACACAAAATCTATTTCTTAACAAAAATTTATGATGTTACCCAATACTTAGACTTATCCTATGGGTTATGATTTTTTTTCTCATCCTAGTTTCCACATGTTTACTAAACTAATCCTCTAATACAAAAATAACATCCCAAAATCATCACACATAGATATTACATAATTTTTTTAATAAAAATCGAACACATTACACAAACAAAATATTGATTATCATAATGGTATTATGCCTTTAGAAACATGTAATCATAAATCCCATGTTCATATATGAACTAAATCATCTTACACTATGTTTTTTATTATTAGAACCCTTATTAGAGAAATCATACATAATACATTCCATCATATCCATGGGGAAATAAACATAATAAAATTTTATATCAATGATTAAAAAGAATAAAAAGGTATATTTGTAAAACAATGCATGAGTAGAAGTGTATGATAACAAGTGAAATAAATTTGTAAAATATATATTATATTTCAAAGTTAATAATCACGGGTCTCGGAATAAATTTTTAGTTTACAATACATGAATAATAATGGAATCTAATAACATGACCCATGAGAGGATAACAATGGAATAATACATGATATTTTAGTGCATATAAAAGCATATGAAATCATTTTCATAGTAGTTCTGGGATAATTTATGATTCTATAATAGTAGAATGGGTCCACTCTCCAACCTATCATTGTAGTAAAGGTTCAATACCAATATTATCATTATAGAAAAAGTACCTTACTGAACTATGTTAACTCCCCATTACAATCCATTTTATCTCATGATACATTAATATTTATAAAATTATATGGAGATAGTGATTGGGCCCATATATCAAATAACGAAAATCACACAGATGTGTTCAAAAATATAAAAAAACATTTATTATATTAGAACCCTAAAAAATAAAAAACATCACAAGTAGTAAATATAACCTAACATGTAGATAAAATAGGTTTCACATACATTTAATAAATTCATCCAATCATATCCTATGGTAAATTAAATAGGTATTATAATCATTTTATCATTGTATAACCCGTGGAAGAGAAATATGTTTCATAAACATCTTGACATCACAAAAATAAACCATAAAGAGATATAATAATGATTGTATCATAATATCTAATCCCTAGTAATTATTATATAACATTAAAGGATGTCATAACAAACATAAAATTATTTTTAATTAAAAATCATATAGATTGTTTATTAAAGAAAATATCATTTAATTGAAAATCAACATTGTAAAATTAATAAGTAATAATATATTTTTGAAATCTATTTCATTGAAAATAAACTTCAATACTGATAATATTATCTTTAAATAAAATAATTTTCATGATGTATAGATATTCTATTCATGTTGTGTACATTACCAAAATTATTATTTTAACATTTTCGGTAGAATAAAAATGTGACTTGATTAGAAAATTACATGGTTATTCATTTCAAGAAATTTTTCAAAAAACTAAAGAATGGGTAATAAATATTTTTTATAATGAAAAAAATATTTTTGAAACAATATTTATATAACAAAGTTGTGGAAGAAAGTGGGGTCTTAAACTAAGAGAGAAAAAAGAAGATTTTTTTTAGAAAATATGACTTTGGTCTCATGAGTACACAAATAGATATAAATAAAGATAAATATTGTGTTTTCATAGAATATATACATAGGATAATAAAATTAATTATTCTATTGGGATATGTATAATATGATTACATCTTCAGAATCATAATCTTAAAAAATCCTAATAATTGATGTGACTGTAACATAAAATTACACCACATTGGAATATTTTGAATTGTAAGTACCATTAATGATTAAAATCAGGTGAACCATTAAATATGATTAAAATAAGGATATTCATGATATTACATGTAAATGGGAATTTATATAAACCTTATAAAATATTATTGGTTCATAACAAAACATATGTCTCAAAGAAGATTTATTGAGACCAAAATCTCTTAACTTAAGTCTTCTAACCCCTTATACACATTGTAACCTCCTAAAAAATAAATAAATAGTTATTAAAAATATATTAAGGAACTATATATATATATATAATACCATATATGATTTATTTATGACCTTTTATTACCCGTTTATAAATATATTTTTATTAAAGTAATGTTTCATGCAAAAATGGATTTATTTTTTATGTATGTTTTTATTTGATATTTTTGGAGCTCATTATTTTATAATGTCTAAATAATCTCCATAATTTTATCCACTATATAAATATAAAATATATTCATTATATATTTATTTATAATAATCTATAAATTATAGAGATAGAAAATTAAACACACTATTCCTGGAGACGTTAGGCCATACATATTAATGAATGATGTTTCCATTTCCTAAATGATAGAATAAAAATAAATGTAAATAATATATTGAGTTTCCATAATAATAGTTATTTCATATATCTCAAATGTGATCATAAATTATATCTTTACTTATATTTCATGTAAAACTGAAGTGAAAAACAGTACACATCACATTACGAGCCGGTAGTCCATTGTATACATGAATGATGCTATCATTTTCTATATAGAATTAATGGTAAAAAAGGTTTATATGAGAATATATTTACATAATTTTATTTATTTTAAAAATATCAATTATATATATAGTATATCCATCATCATACCCAATCATGAGAGTTGTTGATGGAAAACATGTCACATCGGTTCATGAGGCTGTATTCCGCCATAAACACAAGCGATAATATCATTTCATATTTAAGGGAAGAGTATATGGATTTAGGTCCAGAACACAATATAAATATATTTATATACATATTTATGATACTAAGGTTATTATATAATAATTTTTAATAATAATTTAAGTTGGTGGAGGATGAAATAATATAAAAAGACTCATGGAATAATATTACCTCTTTTTTAGGTGAGTTCCTTGTTCTACACCAAAAACCATCATATGATATATTTATAATCAAAATAATAATTATTATAAGATTTGATGTAATTAATTATTATATTTTAAATTTTACTTTCCAATCCAAATTGTATTTCATATGTCAAGAGGAGATGATATTTAGTGTCCTTATATAAGTGAGGTGAGTGGTACACTTATAGATTTGGAAATGAAAAATGAGTAAACATTTTTTTAATGATAAGTGTCTAAAAACAGAGCTATAAAAATCCAATAACATATAAGGGAGAAACATTCCAATACAACGGGTTTTAGAGAAGTATTATGTCATTTTAACCCTTATAATTTTAGTTTAACCCCCCCTCTCGCGGATAAACCCATTCATACCGTAACTACGGTAAATAATTTTAAATATTATTAATATTAATTGTGGTAAAAATATATGTTTACCATAATTTATCATATTAATTATTATTATTAAAAATATGAAATCAAATTATATATTTTACTCATATATGTGAAAAATATGAATTTAAAATTAAACCCGTAATCAGGATGAGAATGTGTGTTTTCAAAGAGAAAATGTTCCAAAAAATTAAATATTTTTATGAAAAAATTAAATATGAAAATTATTCCTATGAACTGAATTGGATTAGTAGATATATTAATGAACAAATTTTATATTTAAACCCATTTAAATAAAATGATAAATACAAATTAAATAACCCAAAACACAGTTTTTAATAAAAATAGGTGCTTTTCATTATTTATAGTAAAATTAATCTTTCCAGAAAAATCAAAAAAAATCACACAAGAATAATTTTTATATGATGACTTTAGAATTGAAGTTCAATTTTTTTATTTCAAATTAATCTAATAAATTATTCTAAAATAATTTTATAAATTTTAATAAAATGTAATAAAAACCCATCTTTTTTAGAATATAGTATTTATGAAACACCTAATGTATTTATAAAAAGTTATATACTTTTTAATAAGTATTTTTTAATTATATGAAACCATTATATATAATATTTAAAAAAATTATTCAAATTCATTTATGAAATTTTAATAGATATGTAATAATGGTAATGTTTAAATTATAATATTCATAATTTTTTATGGTTCTGTAAGACACAATGTTCTCTATAGCACAAATTACTCATGAAATTTTATTTATTTGAATAAAATAAATTCATGATAGTGGAGGGGGGTGTTATAGTATAAATAATAATTAAATCAATAAAAAATGATTTAACTATATTTGATGCATCAAATAGATGAAACCAAAATACTAAATGTTGTTTACGAAAAATATTTTAAAACAATTGTCAAATTATTTATAAAACATATTTACATATCAATGAAATTAATAAAATTTAAACTGGAAATGACATATTTAGCATGGTTCATGCATCAATTACCTAATTCCATACTAATTTATAAGAAAAAAATAAATTATAGAAAGTAATAACGTTTTTTTTATTTAAATCACTAGACTATAACACTCCAAAAATAAGAATCATAATCCAAACATCAGAAACATTGACTTACACTACCCATGTTTTCATAAATTTTATGTACATTGTCCATTCCATGTCTTTAGAAACTTATTTTCATCTAAAAACCCTAAATAATTAATTAAAAATAAAGTAGTTATCAATACAACTGTTTAAAATACCAAATATTGAACCATTAGTAAAAACCAATTTTAATCATCATATAGAAAAGGTGTATATCAATATTTTCGAATGGAATCCAAAGAATAGTTATGGTTTCACAATAACTTATGGGGAGACTATACAATTTGTATTTGGTCAATCAATTTAAAAATGTTCCCAGAAATTAGACAATATATAATATAATAGTGTACAAAATTGTATTGTAATTTAAATCATACCATGATCCAAAATATTCCCAATGATATAAAATAATGTCCCTAATGTATAATACATTCATGAATCAAAAAATAATTTCATAAATGGTTAACCATATGTAATACACTTTTTTATGTTTTTCCACATGAGTTGTTTGGTTTTGTTTCATCTAATAAACTTGTATAAATTGATTTGATGGAAGGATTACTCATACTATAATGAGGATTGTTATGTAGTATAATTCTCCCGTATATATTTATAAATGTTCATAAAAACAATAATAATACTAATAAAAATTACATATTTTCATATATAAATTGATTAACATTAATTCATTTAAAATTATAGATCACATTAGATTTATGTTATTTTAATGATAATCCATGATGTTTGATTACACCATAATTTAAACTTAAAATAGTTTGAAACTCGTTAATTTATCACAGCCAAATAAATTATTAGGGATGAAAAAAATAAGAAAAAGGTGTTATTATATAATGATTCATCATATAAAATGAAACCTCACATATATCAATGTTTTTTGAATCAAAACATGTTTTTTTGATGAAAAATAATGAAGAACATAATACCTTCAATGTTATTATTAGAAGGACCAATTTAGGATCATTATAATACTTTTATTAGGGAAAAATATAAAAAATAAATTATGGTCATCCTCTCAGGACCATTAGGTTATAGGTGACTATAAATTATATGTAATATGGATTATTAATGATATTCCCTTATGTATTGTAACCTTAAAAATTAGTGATATTAAGGTAATAAGGGAAATGTTGAAAAATTAAATCACATTATTAAATTTATCACATTAATTAGAAAAAATATATGTTTATATAAATCATAAATAACAATGAAAATTAAGTTTTTCTTAAATATGAGCCACTAGTTTCCATAACATGGTGAGTTTATATTATTATTTGAGTATATAATTAACTAGACTCTATGAATGAATGATAGGATTCTAAATATAATGGGGATGATTTTTTTAATGTTAAAGAAACAGGTTTTTAATTTAATACAAGATTATAAATACTACAATAATATGGAAAATGAACCAATCATGATGATCAGAAAAATATTTAGGTTATGGGGAAGATGGACATTTTGGGATGAATTTGGGAGAGAGAATTCAGAAAATGTTGTTAAAGATGAAATAGAAAAATGGTTATTTTATTTAATGGTATGAGATAAGGTTGGGTGGATAACCCCTTTATACACATAATTAAAAGATGAAACCTCACTGTATTACAAAAAACATGGTGTGATGTTTTTATCCCTTAATTGATATAAATATACACAAATGGAACTATTAATTATAGTATATTTCATGACTTGGATGAAGTAATTTTCTTGATATTTATATAATATAAAATCATATATATCCCACATATATTTAATTTCAACATATCATAGTATGATTTTTGTTTGAAAATCACATATAGTAATTTATGGATTATTCATGTACCCAAACTAGGGGTCCACACAATCGTGTACTTCATGTACCATTATATATATCTCTATTATTGAGTTTAGATATAGGGTTATATTTTATACAAGTCCTAGGCTAGGTATCCCTAAAATATGTAATAACTTCCACTAACATGTATCACATTGGTTGGAATATATAGAACCAAGGCCCATGTCGAATACACTACATTGGTAGAGAAGTGTGCAGGTTCATGGGTACAATTCTTATTATTATGGTATGAATGAATAAATGAAAAATCATTCATTTTTTATGTAAAAAACCAATGTTATATTTAATAATGTGATATGAGTGTTATTACAGGAGGGAACTAATGGAATCTAACAATTACAAGAATGTACATCATTGTATATTAAAATTCAAAAACATATACTGATAAACTATGTATAATTGATATCATTAGTTATTTGTGGGCCAAAAAAATTCACACATCATAATTAGATCTTTTAGGATAGAAAAAAGATTATATTCCAAATTTAGAAATCATGTCTATCGATTATTCCTTTGAAATATGCGTATATATATTTTTATTATAAGATCATGTTATGGGTTGAAAACATCAACGTGTGATTGGTTTTGGTAGTGATTACTTTCTATTATATGATATACGGAACTATTATGGGGCCTATGTAAATATAATCTATCATATAAATAAGTGTACTAAATATTTTGGGCGAACTATCCTAGGAAAAATATATAAACCCTCATTCATTTTTTTCAATAAATTCATTTGTACATGAAATCCACTCATATAAGTTATAGTAATCCACCACGTTAATGAGGAATCAATGAATATAGTAGGATGCATTAATCTAGGATCTTACAAATGGTTACATATATTTTGTTTTATGATCTATGGAACATAGAGATATCTATTTAAATCAAGGAAAAGAAAAATAGATTGAATCTTTTACATTTTCAAAATTTCACAGTATTTATTTCATAACATACTTTTATACATCAACTTTTAAATTTTATTTTATATTTATATATTTTGTCACTAATATTCTACCATATTATTTATATAAATTGTTTAATGTAGAATAAAATCATATTATGTTTCTATAGCCACTAACCCACCTTCTAGATTATTTATATCTTCATGAACAATCACATTGAAAAAAATTTCCCATAACATACATATAATTATTGACAATATTTATATAGAGTTTTATAGTATGTCAAATTCTCTATAGATGAGTGATAATGTATAATAAATATATAAATATGTTATTTTAATCATTATTTACATCCTAAAATCATTGAAATATGATCATAGCATATAAAAATGTTTTCAAAAAGATCATAATCATGAAGAATATTTTAATAAAGGGTTTTTATGGATATTTATATGTTTAAATAAAGATGTGTCTTGTTAAAAAAATTAAATACGTGAAGATATATAATTTTTTTTAAATTTATAATATTTTATTTAACAAGATATTAATGATAACATAAATATATTTAGATCAATTCTTTCAGAGACTAGCATGTTAAATCTATTACATTTATTTGTTATAATTGGTCCTTAAGGCATCTATAAAATTATTATGTTTATTTCCTTCAAGAGATGTTTATAAGTTTTCACCAAAACATTTAATTTGGAAATTTGGTCCTTGGTTTTTTATGTCCCCATGGACATAATATGGAAGGTAATAAGTTATGATCCTTTAATGTTTTCCATGATCATTGGAAAAGTGGAGGAAATTAACTTATTTTAGAAGAAGGAAAGTATGAAAAATTTGGATAATAGATCACATATAAATTTTTTTACTTGGTATTTTTCTAATGTGTTTAATAATAATTTATATGGTATTGAAATATCTATTTATTGATCTTCCCATATGAGTCATAAAAGAAAATGTTTTTATCGATTCATATGTTTTCTTAAGGATTCATATAAATAAAAATATACTAGTCTAAAGAATAAATATCTAACTACTCATTCTTTTTCAAAGATGTGAGGTACCATATAGGACTTATAGTCCAATCCAATTCTTATATAATTTAAAAAACTATTTATCAATCCTTATAGATTCTAAAATAAAATATTAGTCACCCACTATATTATTATGATAGAAATTATAAATATCATTGTTGTCCAATTAGTAAACATTAATACCCATCATCAGGAAAATGCATTTAGGAATCACTGTAATTATTTTGTAAAATAATAATAAACCACTAGACTGGCAGTAAGAAATATAGATATAATGATGTATGATCGTTATTGTATAATATAACTCTGATATAGTGTTCTTAAAACCTTTTTTCAATGTATTTTAATTTATTATTTATATATATTTTATCAATTTAAATGAAAATTCAACTATATTTTGAGGTTTAACCAATCTCCCTATTATAGAGTACATGGTGAGAATAATCATGTGTTCATGTGACAAATCCTCTAAATTCTAATAAAAAGGATACAATGTCCTAATTAATTTATCACTGAATTATTCATTAATTAGATTATCAATAAATTATGTCAAAACATGGATTGAGTATTCCCCTAGTGTGATATTTAGATGGGTGGTAACTAAGATAAGTGGGATATTATTTATGAGGTGATAAAGTTAGAATACCTAGACTGATCATGTTATTATGGATTAAGATAATAAAAATTTATTGATCTAAGTCATATTGAATATATAATACATGGTATAATGGGTAACAAAAAACTAGGATTGAATTTTTTTTCATGAATCCCAAATTTTATAATGAGGGGATTCAATCTATTAATTATAATAGAATTATAGGGAATCATATTAAAGATATTATATATATATAAATTTCTATATTTAATAATTCATTTTTTATTATTAACTGTATAATTATTTTAATTATGGTGACACAAGTGAGGAGTTCCCAATGGAGTGATTTAATAGTATATCATCCAAGATAAATAAATTTTGTAATATCCAAATCACTAATATTGAGAAAGGTTGTTCCATTTTGATATCCACTAATTTGTGTGAATTATCACTAAACTTGGTAGATTATATTTTCTCAATATATATATAAATTCTAAATGAAGAGGTAAACCATTGACCTAAAACAGTATATATAAATTAGATGATACATGATACTATATGGTAAAATATATATGTTTTGATTTCCTGGACAACTTAACTATAATAGGTAGAAATGATGATCATTTCATCTATCTCATTAAAGTCATTTTGGTTGTTAATTTTGATTACCTACTATTATATTTAATCATTCAAATGAATCTATTTATATGAAAATAATATATTTACATATTGTAATACCTCTATATAAATAATATCTCTGATCATAAAATTAGATTGGTTGAGTAGAGTCATCCATATATATTTAAAAATGGATAGAAAATAATGATTTCAAACCAATATTTTCATTCAAACTATAGAGATAATGTAGCTTAAGTGGCATCAATTTATTGTATTTTTTAAAATATATATTTTTTATTAAGTAAATATGATTCAATTTGAAACTTATAATATATTTTATTATGATTCAACATGATCTGGTTTTGTAATAAAAAGTTATTTATTTTTAAATTATTCATAAAAAATGTGAATATTCAATTTCCCATTTTTTTTAATTTTATAATTCATCAATTGTAATATAATTTTTAAAAAATAATGTATATGATGGTCAAAATTTTTCTAGTGATTCCAAATTTTTAGTATTAACTCTTTCAAAGTTATATAATTTAAATTTTAAATTTATATTTTGGGTATTATTTATTATTTATAAAATTTTATTATTAACCCATCATTAATGTTGATGGTTGAATTTTAATTAACATGGAATTAAATGTTATTATAGTAACTAAGGTAAAATATGTTAGAGGGTTGAAGTGACTAATCTTAGTTCATAGTGAACACACATAAAATATTAATTGACGACATTGAAAATTCAGTGAATCGATGAACCCCATGTTGCTAAAAGAGATACCTCCGTATGTGTGGAATGATAGGTTTAGAAACATAACATTTGTATTATTATCCCCTTTTTCTAGTGTAATGATAGGTTTAGAAACCTAACAATGAAAATATAACCCCCTTGTTTGTGTGGGATGTTAGGTAGTGGAACACAATGTTTAGAAGATAATCATCATGTTTGGATAATGAGCCTCACATTTCATAAACATGATGTCACTACCACCATATTGTTGACCCCACATGAGCGATGAATGAGGGATAAAATTTAAATAGGTACAGGGATTAGAAAATAAAAAATTTTGATCAATACCAAACCAATGACACACCTTGTAAAATATCTTATTGAAGAATATAGACTCTAAATATTTCTGAATATAGAAAAAATTTACATGAAATAAATAATGATGAAGATAATAAAAAACTACTTTATGGTTTAGAATTATCAGTATGTTACACTATTGAAACTGAAAATGGTGAAGTTGAATATGATCTTATAGTAGAATATTTTTTTCAAATTATAGAGATGCAATATGAATAGTTAAATACCCACCATACTGAATCATAGAATCATCAACTTCAAAAAGACATGATGTGTGACTAAAAAAATAAAATTGATATTTGAGTATTCTATGAAATAGGATAAGAATGATCAAAGAAGTATTGTCATGAAATGAGAGTGATCAAATCACTTTATTCTTATAATTGTGAGAAAGGGAGAGGCATCAATTTCTTCCCCAATTAAATTCCCTTGATTCATTTATAGATTATTCCATGTTACATAGTTATTTTCCCACTTTATTTTGTTTTTATTTTTAATCTCATGTTTTATATTCATTTTAATTTACCAATATCATTTGATTCTATTATTTTGTCACTAATATTTTTAATGTATCTTTTATTTTTGATATTTGTTTTTTCTTGTATAATTTGTCACATACAGATCATTTATGTCATCCCATGTGCATTGAATAATGTTTCCTATATTACTAGTATGTAATATGGTTCATAAATAACTTAATATATTCAAAACATCTTAAGGATATTGGGTCCTGGTCATAATCTTGGCACTACTATTGTGGGAGGGCGTATGTAGCCTTGTAATAAGAAAAAGATATATATATATATATATTTAAAAAATATTCAAAAAAAGATGTCGAATCTATTAATGAACACAATATCAGTTTGGAATCAAAAAGATCCTTTAATACCTGAAATAAAAAAACTCTATAGTGATATAAAATTGAAAATTAAATATTATATGGATGATATTCATATAAATAATGAAAATTGGAATAAATCAAAAGCTAAATATTTAAATCGACATAAACCAATATATAATATGATAGTGTGAATTATTATTTTGGAAGATAATGTTCTTAATGTTTCAAGAAACCAATCAATCATTATCGATACCCCTTAGTCTATTAATTATTAAATAAATAAGTTTAACTTCTCCACGATTCAATCATTAAAAGGAAGATACAGTGAAGATTATATGGAAATCATTTGGGACTTCTACTATGTGGTATAATAGCTACCACAAAGATGGTTGTGTAAATAGAATCTACTGATTTGAGTTTTACTAATATATTTGAAGGGGAATTCAAGGTTTTGGTTTTGAAAAAAACGATGAATGAATTTTTATTAATGTGACTCATATTATAATGCCTTTTTAAAAAAATGTTTTCAAGAATAATGATTAATAAAAAATGGTACAATAAGACATGATTTCTTTAGGATGGGTGTGATCTATTTAATGAATCTTATGAAATATTACATTTTTTAAAAGGTAGAGTCTAAATCACCAATACAATCCATATATTATTATAGTAAAATTTTACAATAGTCTCACCTATTAATCCTATTAATTGGTGGATGAGTCTTGGGGATATAATTTTATTGAAAAAATTTCTGATGAGATGAAACAAACAATCAACATAGCAGCATAAAACACACAACATATTTCTTTTAGGGGGAGATGAAATTTTAGTAATTAAACCAGACCTATAACACCCTAAGGTTTAAAAAAATTAATTTAAATGTATGAAACTTTATTTTATGTAGATATTTGTAACTAGCCTTTATACATAAATTTTCAACTCTATGTTTTGAATTTTGAAAAACGGTAATCTACAATTGTAATCGGAAAGTTTTTTGGAGTCTAATAGAACCAACATGATTTTTTAGTGAATAGTAACCTAACATCATGAATAGTAATATGACCATAATTAATAGTGAATTGTATTATAATTTTATTTTCTTAAGGTTATAAGATAATTAGATGTTGATTAATTTTTCAAGGTGTTAAAGAATGAGCTATTGATTAAAAATTGTTATTTTTGAATAAATTATGATTTTATTTAAGAATTAACTTAATAATATTTCGAAAATTATTTTCAAAAACGAAGTTCATTTTTAAAATCTATATGTTGAAAATTGGTTATGGGGAATTTTTATGAAACATTTGAATTTTTGGTGAATAGTTTAAATATAGTTTTGAGTTTTCGGTAAATTTATGACATTATTAATGATGTAATAATTATTAAATAAATATGGTATACTTGTGTATAGTGAAATAAGATATGAGGTGTCACAGGTGGCTAATACCAATGGAAAATATCATGGGAAATCCCATGGTTTTGGAAATACTACAAATGAGGTGTCCCTTGAAATTAATAAAATATTCCCTCACTTTTTCTATAAATTAAAATACATTCCTTCATTAAATTCATTCAAAATTCCTCCTCAATGAATATATGGCCTTCTTACCTCCCTATTAGTCAGACCAAGGTGTCCTCAAGCACCGAAGGTTCCAACCATCAAGACTTAGGAGTTACTCTACAAGTTAAAGAGAATTCTCAACTTATTCTTTTCCATTCAATTTTTCTTTTATGTGTTATAACATTATAGTTTCCATACCATAGTAATATTTCCATTTTATTCAATATCAATACTGTATTATGATTAATTTATGTGTGGTTGACCATTTTATCCTCTCATTTTAATGTTTTCTAAAACCATGTTGCATAGCCGTTATGCTGCCGAATTTTCATAAGGGATTTATCAACTATTATTTTATTTCGTGTTTATTTATTTTCTTATTCTTTCCTCATCTCCTATTATTCTATAGTAATTAATGATCTAGTATTATAAATACTCTTTATTTCATCATGTTTATGTAAGATTCACCATTATATTTATTATCCTCTCTCACTTATTTAAGAAATTAAAACACCCTCTGTGATGTGTCGATTTTCCAACATCGTCGACAATGTGATTTTAATTTCATTTACTTCCTTAATGATTGGTCATGAAACAATTTTTATGATTGAATAAGATTATTATTTACATAATATATATTATATAAGGTTCTATAATCATTTTGTACACATGTAATTAATTTATAAAACAAAATTAGTTCTTTACGATCGAAAAATCGCCAAAATGACCTAAACAAATATCAATATTGTTTTAACTTATGAATCATCCTCATGTCATAATTCAAAATGATAAATGGTATAATTTAGGGTTATGGGAATATTAAAATACCATTAAATTCCAATTCTAGAGTTTCACTTCAAAATGATAAGAATATCCATCATGAACTGATCATGGAAACCATGTAAAGAACACATCTGAAATAATGTAAATAACAAAATATTAATAATAAATGTTTCCGAAAATGTTATCAAATAATAATATAAGGTTTTATAAACATTAATATATTTTATTAATTTATTAATAACACTATTTTAACCATTATACAGTAATTTTAAACACTTTTGAAGTAATAAGAACCCGAGGTAAGGGAATTATTAACCCAATTTCTATTCTTTGGGTTAACCTTCTTCTTTATTCATTACGTGGTATTAAAATTATTGGCTTGATTAATTTTTTATATATAATGTGTCAATATGTTTATTTAAAGTGTATAAACATATCCATTCTATTCTATTAATTCTCACTCTAAATATATTTTAAGGGACATTCCTTTTAAAATCCCTTTTAAACCATCTTTAATAAATTTCAAAAGGATTATTTTTTTATATATATGGAATGAGTTGTTTCTTATAATTTTGAGATACTTTATTAACATGATATGTTACTTGGAAATTATTTATATTGGGTTGAACCCATTATAGATAATGATATGTTGGGTTGAGTCCATAATATCTCAAGATATGATCGGTGAGCCCCATTCTAGCTCTCCAACACATTGGGTACTAGAGATGTGGAATTTGACCAAATGGTTATTTCATGTGTAAGGGTGATTGTAAGAGTGATATGTTAAATCCTTCCCAAGAAAACTACATGTTTTTTCTATGAATATTAATTTTTATGATTATGGGTTTTATTGGTTTTTCTGTTATGACCTGACTAACGATTTCTTTCTTTATATCCCTTATGGAGTTTTATACTCATACAATGTTTTTAAAATGTTTTTAATAGGATATAAGGATGGGTAAAAGAAATAAGGGAGTCATGATGTTTTATATGGAGTGTTTTCAATGAAATCATGTTCTATGTTTTAATGTTTCATATTTTCAAAAAAATAGATACTGTTTTTAGTAGTAACCACTTTGTATGAATGTGGTATGTTAGGTATGTATGATATCATAATTATTTAAAACTCTAAACCCTAAAATATCCTCTTTGTGTAATTATTTATGATTTGGTCTAAAATTCATTATTATGTAACTTTTTAATGATAGGTACTTATAATAACTACACTTTATACTGATGAACAATATGTAATTGTGTACTATGAAAATAATAAGAGAAATTTTATTCAACATTTCCACTATTATGTAATGTTTTGGCACTGATAACCTCATTGTAAGAATTTTTTATATGGCTACCAAAGATCCTGATAAACATAATAGTTCAAAATATGGTTCTAGCATACATCATACAAATTAATAATTATAAAATACCTAAAATTAGTGGTATAAAAAACATTAAAATCTTTCTAATATAGATCAGGGTATTATTAGACATAAATATCCACATGGATTCATATAATAACCTAAGAAGTAATTATAACCCCAACAAAAGGAAGAAACATATTGTTCTAGAGAAAAATTTAAATGAATTATTATGATGTATATTAGTAGGATTTATGAACACAAGACCAAAAATTATTTTGAGAAATAAAATTATATTAAATTGTAAAAAACATAAGTTACAATGGTGGAAGTTATTTAGAAATAATGGAAATAGGTACATTAGTAAATTACAATGAACCTATGAACTGAATCCTAATGATAATTTATTATTGAATGAAAGATTATTGTTCTATAAAAACCCAATAATGATATAATAAATCAAAATCTATTATAAAGGAATATATAGATGAATCTAGAAACTAGAATCCAAAAAATAATGAATATAGAAATATTTAAAACCCCAATAGAATAAAATTTTATTTTATTTTACTAGATAAAAATCCATAATAAAAAGACTTGAAAAATAAATGTAATAGAGGGGAAAATATGATTTCTTAAGAGCTTTATGGAATGGAATCCCCATTAAAGAAAATTAACACTCAATTAATTTTCCATAGGTAATAAAGAAGTAAAATTGATATATAGTTGTATTTTAATTTATCATGGTTTCAAGAAATGGGACATTTATATCCCTTTCCTTGAGGCCTTAAATAAAATCCAATATTATCTAATATAAAAAAATAAATACAATTAAAAAAAGAATAAATTTGAATGTATTTATATTTACAACCCTATAGGGGAATGTAGAAACTTTTTTAGTGTTGAATATGTTATAAACATAATGATATAGTGTTTTTTCATCCCTTGAACCATTAGAGATAATGGATTTCATATTAATTATCAATGTGATCTTATAGTAACCATAAAATTGATTCCATGTTCATTATTCAAGGACATTAGATATGGATTTACATAACCCACCAATATTGTTTTATATATTGTAGATCAATCCATTACTCACCCAATTGGTAGGGTTGTGGACTTGTTATTAGGAGTTGGGAATAACTGTATGACTACATATTTTTCTATGTCAGATATGGAATGTTTTAAGTAGACACCTATCATTCTTGGTAGAATATTTATTTAACTAGGGGATGATTTAATTTATTATTCAAAGGGAAATTTAATATTTCATTTCATATAATTTAAAGACTAATGTAATATTTAAGAAAAATTAATGACCCCACCTAAGATTAGATCTATTTTGTAGTTATGTTATAAAGAGTTAATGAATCTATTAATGAGGAGGAAGAGGAGTTTTCTATAATTTTTGGAAGAAATAATGGTTCACATGATACACCTGATAAATAATACATTTAAATTTATTCAAATAAGAAGAATAATCCGTGACATGATTTTTATGGGTGAAATCATTGAACAACAAGATGAGATTTCCTTATCACTCATTCTGATCCAAATAAATGATTTTGGATTTGAGGATAATCTTTCATGAAAAAATAGATTTTATATAGAAATTAATACTCTACTTTAGTTAAGAGGAATCCCAAGGACAATGTACCTCCTTGATCCATGTTTCTTCTATCTAAAAAACAAGAACCCAATGGGGATCTCAATTGACCTATATCTCATTTTAAATATTCATTCTTAGGGAAGTAATCAAAATTACCAGTCTTCATCACATCCAAATTAAAAGGAAGATAATGGGATTTCTTGTTTGGTGTCATGAATAATATTATATAAATCATTAGTTGTTATATCACTAATTATATGAGTATATGATTTATTTCTACATACACCAAATTCCCTTGGAAACAGACCATTAACATATAGTTGAATAATATAGAATATTGAATCCCATCCTAAAGGTAGTGTTTAGAGAATAAGTGACTAAATCACTAGACCCTAGAATAATTTTTACAACCATTGAAATTCCATGGGTGGGTGATATACCTATTACACCTAAAAATATGGGAGTAATAGCTAATACAAATGAACATATTTAACTATTTAAAGTTAGTACAATAAAAAAATTAACATTCTACATTATAGGAAACATAATAATTCCACTAGATAGGATAATTTCCCAATACCATTTTCTTCAAAATGATA
The DNA here is from genome assembly GCA_963277665.1 of Viscum album. NCBI lineage: Eukaryota > Viridiplantae > Streptophyta > Magnoliopsida > Santalales > Viscaceae > Viscum > Viscum album. Next base: position 1,637,925,700 of record OY728127.1, read on the forward strand.
GATTTCTTCTCATGGAATGATTTTTTCCCATTATAATAGATTTCTGAGTTACAGTCTGATTTCTATTGCTCCTAAGGATCCATTGAAGACTAATTTAACTTGTAAAAGTTGGATAATTTACTACCATTTAATTCCCTTTATATTTTTAAATGCTCCATAATTTTCTCAAAGATGTGTTGATGTTTATTTCTCTTACATGAATGGGCTGATAACATTTTTTTATGGATAATTTTTTATGTTCTAAAAATTAATATGAAAAATATTTAAATAAACATAAAAGGGTTATGTGAAATTCTAGGAGTCAAATAATATGATAAAATTAGAAAAGCTAAAATTCGTCATCACTATGTGAATTTAATTCATTCATAAATTTTTAAATACTGGGATGTATGTTTAAAATTCTAGATTATGGAAAAGAAAAAATTATATCATCCCAAAAACAAGAAGAAAATTAAGAGTTTCTTTTGAAATTATATTATTTTCTAGATATCAAGTAATGATTTCTATAAAATTATATCGCAATTATGATCACTTATTTATCATGATAAGTTAAATTTTTTTGATGATAAACATACTAGTATCATTTTAACTACTTAATGGAAGAATCACATAACCACTCATTATCACCCACCCATTATCACTACCACACTATTATATGATACAAAAAATAATTATACTATAACTAAAAAGGATATGATTGTTTTTATCTTTTGATTGGAAAAGTTTAGATGCTTATTAGTTAGTTACAAGGTCACTATTTTTGAAAAATAAACCACTTTGAAATATTTTATATATAAAAACTATTCTATAAAAAGTTATATAAGAGGGATTCCTATACTATTAGAGTTTTTTTTAAATCAGGGATAATAACTTACCTATGAAATTTATTACTAACCAACTATCATAGAACATAAATTACCAATATGAAGAATGTATGGAAATTAAGACCTATATCCTAAATATAAACATTTAAGATACTTTAGTGGGGAAATATTCATACTATACAGATTATGTTAATATTTGTTTATTGGTTACATTCCCATTAATTGTTCAAGAATCCAATTAATTATATTCATTTCAAAATTAATTTATTTTTTGTAGGATAATTCATTAATATTTACAAAATTTTCTAATTAAATTATATTAGAATATTGATTAGGGAGGTAATTAATCCCTTTCATAAGAGGATTCACTCATCACCTTGGGGTGGTCATCAAGGGTGTGAGAGAACATCCCAAAATTTAGTGTAGGAAATATTCTACTAGAAAACTCTATTCAAGGATGCCAAAAGTCTAGTAATAATATTTCTGAACTATCATAAGTGGGGATATTTTTATAGAGTAATGATATAAAATAAAAAATAATCCTGGATGTATAAATTTTCTATGTACGGTGTCTATAATTTATGGGAACATTCCCATCAACATATGATAATGAGTAAAAAATTGTGCATGTAGAGTATATATCCATAAAGGATATCATAGTTTCTATCCCAGAAAACATTTCTTTTAGTGTTGTTATGTTCATAAAGAAAATATCACTTCAATATTTAGAGGTCTAAAATCATTTATCATAGAAAATGAAACTCAACTCAAGAATTATTAGATAAAAATAATAATGTGTAAGTATAGTTGTCCTTGTATGACTATAACCACTTATAAACCACAATCTAGTGGTCATTCTGATATTTTGAATAGATATATTAAACTTATTATGGAGAAGATATTATCAAAATCATGGAATGAATTCTTCCAAGACTCTCATAGGGATTTATCCTTATATAATTTACATGGATAAGACATTAAATATTCCTATGTAGATTCATTATATTCATTATTGGGTTGTGAGTCCATGAACTATGATTTTAATTTTTTCTGAGAAAAGGGGTTTGTAGGGATTATTGATATTGATGAAATTATGAGATAATCATAATACGAAACCTAAAATTAAAAACAATGGATTAGATTATTAATGAATAAAACATCTTGAATGTAAAATTTATGGTTGGTTAAATGAATTTTCTATTTAACATTAGGCATATGTTATTTCCTAGGAATATATAACCATGTGTTCTGGACCATTCACTATTTTGAGAGTACTTATTAATTAGGTGGTAGAATTATCTTATGAGGATAACATGTTATGTATAGTGAACTAGATGTGTTTAAAATAGTATTAATATGGGTATATGATGGGTTTGTATGTCATATAATTCTATGAATGTTGATCCTTTAGTGATGTCCAACAATCAACTATTAGCATAGTGCTTCATTAGAGTCAAACCATGTTTCATTATTTTTTTTCATTTTTTGTGTTTTCTTTGAAAAAAATTGATATTACTTATTATAAAAAAAATATTAATCTATTCCACCATGGTGTCTAAATAAGATAAAACTTTCTTTTAATTCACTGGAGACTAATTTCAGGTTCTTTTTAAGGGTAAACGAATTTCTAGAAATGTTCGGATAAAAAGTCACCTAATAATGTAGAATTGTTTTTATTTACTTAGAGTTAGATAATTTTAACAAATGATTACATATAAATGGAAAAAGGGGAAATTTAATTTATTGAAATAATATGGTAATAGATCCACATTTAGGGAAATACTATTTTGAATTCAGTACATTTTAATTATTATTATTTTTCATTTCATGATGTTCTGAACTACATATATGGGAATTTTCCTTAATTATTAAAATTTATAATTGTGAAATATTCAATGGGTTCTTTGGATTCTAATAACATCAATTTTGATCATAATTTTTTTCTAACATGTCAAATCCTATATGTAGCCCAATATGACATAGAATTAATAATTTAGGTATCATTCATACCATGATTTTATTAGATCCATATTTATAATACTTTTATTTATTTATATAAATAAAAATCAGGAAATTATAATAATTATTTTCAAAATATATTTGTATGTGTGTAAAATGGCCATTTTTTTAAAATAAATTTACCCATGTAAACAATCAGTGATAAAAAAATTTACAATTAGTTTTGTAAAAACATTTATGACATTTTTGAATTAAATAATTGTGTTTTTTTGTTTTATGTGTGGGGAAGGGTAATTTTGTGATTAATTTATATGATTAAATTAAATACACATAAAACCCCCAACATTTTTTAAAATATTCATCCTAATTCAGAATCAATTAAGGATGTATATAAAAAAATAATTATCCTTGATTATAAATAGAATAGTTATTTTTTTAATCACTATATTTTGAAAAAAATTCAATGTTTAATGTCTAGGTGATAAGTTCATGATTCTTTTAATGGATTTCATTGATTTTGAATCTGGTAAAAATTCAAGATTAGTGAGTGATGTTGTTGACTATTTATTTGAAAATAAATTTTTAGAATATGTAAAGCTTTTGTAATAGGATATATTTTTGTATAATTGAAATTATCACATGAGGTGTCATGAATTTTTAACTTTAACCTAGTAAAATATACAAGGTGAAATGAAACACCTTATTGGTCAAAATAAATTGACACAAATATAAGTCATTTGAATCTTATATTAAAAAGCTAATTTATACCCCATATATTTCCACTATGAAAGAACTTGGTTGATTTTTATATAAATAAAACCAAAAATAATTATGTCCATTACATAGTTCTATGAAAATATTAATGTGCAATAAATGTTAAAATAATTTTCCTTTTCAAATATAGTTCATTGAGGTTAGTTTAATGTTTATCTCAAATGAAGTGGTTAGAAATAATGTTATAAGAGAATCTTTTGAGTTTTATCAATGATGGGGAATGTATAACCTGCATTGAGGAAAATTAGAGAGATTTATAATTAGTACGGTATATTGTTATCGAATTAATTCCACTTGAATCTCACATACCTTCACTCTTATAATTGGAAAATAAATTTGTATGAAGGAGGTATTTGATATTAATTCACATAAGAGGCATGATTTTTTTTAAAAATGAATGAATCAATTATTTTCTTCAATTTTAGTGTGAATTTGAACCTTATAAAGATCATAATATTGTTATAGATTTTTTAATGAAATAATTTTCTAGAGAGTGAAATTTATTAAATGTGGGGAAATTTTATGTAGCATTATTTTTTAGTATTTTCAACAAACTTTTTTAGGAAATAATTGAGTTTTCGTGTAATATCCCATGTAAACATAGAATAATATGTTTTCATATATATTAATATCTATAAATTATATATTAATTTTTCTTTAAAAGAGAGGCTTTCTTTGATATCATTACCAACACGCCATAATGGGTTTATCTAAAATCATATGTTTCACACAAGACTGAGTTATACCCAAAAAATATTGTAATATTATTATTTTAAACGGTATTTATCACCTAGTAATTTAATTCGAAGGAATAAAAATAACTAACTATATTATGTTTCAAATGTTTATTAAATATTTTTACTTTCTTCCAAAAAATGATAGAGGCTTAAAATGAGAATAAATTTAATTTTAAGGATAAAATACTATAATATTTTTACAATGTTGTTTTAGCATATTTTAATGGATAACCCTTTTTAAACATAATATTTTTCACTTTTATATGCTATATTTGACAATATAATATTATTCTTTTGATGTAAGACATAAAAATTTAATTTGATTTATTTTTTGTTGTTTTTTTATCAAATTCATATTTTAATGAATAGTAAAAACTACTGCATTTTTTTGAAAAACATCCATTTCATCTAATTTGTTTTTATCATTAGATTATTATATTAAATTATTTTAAGGTATAATTAGATTATACATTTATCACTCAATCCAAATTAGTTAATGGGATGATTTTATAAATTAAAATTAAATAGAAAATTTATGTGATCTTTTGAATGTTTTACTTAAAACCCCATTTTCTCAATCCGTTAATGGGATTAGTGTTAAACCTAATTTAACCACTTCTGTGAATTGAATTTTAAAAAATGGACTTTCATGGTTTTACTATTTATAATGAATGTGTTCCAATACGATCAGAATAATTTTTGTTGAATAATATCTTTAATATTTTATTTACCAAAGTTAAATGTTAATAGGTAAATTAAAGGTAAAATTATTATTATAATATTATAAAATTAGCCTAACACTTATCCTAATATTAATTAATGAGTTGTTTTCAACCATGACCATCTCTGGGACAAACTGGTATCATTTGGAAGGCACGCGGGTGTGATTATGAAATTTCTAACATTTAATTTAAAGTAAAATGTAACGCCTTAAGATTTCATAGTATGATATATCTTCAAAGTAATTTAATAACTTATGTTACACGCAACACTGAGTTTGAGCGCACCATGACTTTCCAAACTAGCCGTTAAAAAAGTGGATATGAATAGTATTGACTTAATTTTGAATTTTATATAATCCATATAATTTTAGAATCCATATTATGTGTTTATTAGACATAAAATAAGAACAAATTCATTTTTTTCAGATAAAAGAAGTATTTTTCAAAAAATGCAATTTTACCACCATTTAAGAGTGAAACCTTTTTAAATCCAATATTTGAAATTTTATATATTAAATTTAGTGAAATTAAATTATTCTTTATAATCAGGACATAAAAATTTAGTTTGGATAAATTTTTTGTACTTTTCTAATAACTTTCATATTTTGATGAATAATGAAAAATACTAAATTTTGATTGAAAACACCTTTTTAAATTGAAATAATTTATAGTGTTAAATTATGAATTTGAGTGGTTTTAAATTATAATCAGATTATATTTTTATCATTTAATATAATTTAGGTTATTATAAGTAATTTTAAATTTAAATTGAACATAAACACATGTCAATCTTTGGATAGTTTTTACTTTTTTAAAAGAACCCGCTTTTTGGTTTGAGTTGAAATTAATTTTAAATTAATTAATGAAACTTATATATTTTGAATTTGGTAAAATATACTTCATTTTTGGATTTGGAATATCAAAATTAGCGTAGGGTGAATTTTTGGTATTTTTCTGAAAACGTTCAAGTTTTGATGAATAGTGAAAAACACTACGTTATTGTTTAAAACTGTCTTTTTATTTAAATAATTATTTATTTTATGTAAATTTATTTTAAGTCAAAATAGTTATATAATAACTATACAAGTTCAATTTAATTCATTTGAGTCATTTTATAATAAAATTATATGTATAAAATTTTATTGAACTATTTACTGTTTTTACCCACCTTCTAGGCACATTTGCAAATTTGCATAAAACGTAATTCTACTGCTCCTGTGAATTGAATTTCAAAAATCCGAGAGACATGGTTGAAATCATTAAGTAAAATGTAGTTCAATAAGTTGAAAATAATTTTTGGTGAATAATAACTTTTGACTTTTATTTAACACTATTAAAAATAAATAGGGTAATTAAGGTAAAAGATTATATTATAATTACCCTAACACATGTCATAATTCTATTAGATAAGTGTATTTAGACAAAAAACTACCTTATTAATAAAATATTACCCTTTTTATCCACTTTTATTAGATTAAAACATTTATTATTATTTTATTTAAATAAGAGTTAAAAGTGTAAAATTCAAAGTTTAATAACTAAACAATTTTAATAATAGGTTATACATAATATAAATTCTATTATAAATATTCATTAGAAAGATAAAAATATTTCCTACATCAAGGTATTTTATTTATAAATTTTACACAGAAAATAATTAAATGTATTTATGACACAATGATAATGCAGTAATTACCTTATTAATGAAAGATTAAAATAATTGATATTGTAAATATCAATATATATATAAATTGATACTTTTGATTCATTACACGAATTTTATAAACTAATATGACATTTTAGAGTTGATTCAATTTATTTTTTTCTAAGAAATCAGATTTCTATGACTTTCCCAAAAACCAAAAACTAAATATTGTCAAAATTGACATAAATGAGGTTTTAGAACAAATACTATATTATTAAATGATATAATCGTCCTAAAAATATATGGTTCGACCAAAGGACTTATATAATAATATAAATGTCATTAATTAACCATTTTGGGTTCTCTTGTCATTTTATAGTAACTTTATTGACCATATAATATAAAAATACAAGGAGCCATGGTAAATGTTAAACTATTTAACTAAGAGTTAAATCTAAAAGAAAAGGTTAATATGATAACCTAAACTTGTCTAAAACCAATTTTTTAAGATTATTTAGACCCATAACCACCTTAGGATCAAAATAAATTCATTTAGAGCCATTATAAACTGAATATGATTGAATAATAAAATTATAATTCAAGCTATTCCTAAAGTGACCCTCACCCCTCTTATAAAAGGGGACTTTCCCTTCTCTCAAAATCACTACTCCAAATCCATTTGGCTCAGAAAAACCCTAAACAAATCTCCTCCCAAAATCCCTCAATTCAACCTAGAGGTCTTCCCTTGAGAATAAATCCAACCTAAGGATACATTTGTTTCAAATCAAATGGAAACACCCAAAGAAGAGGTAATTATTTTATAACCTATTTCAAAGTTATTTTCTTCTTCCACTTTATCTTTATTTGTTATTTCCATACCAAAATAATAACTCTAGTAAATTATACATAATATGATGTTATTATAAATATTGTGAAACCATATTCATTATTCTATCAATCCTATGAATGATAATGTCACCATGCGTGCGTATGTACAGCTTACCGTCTCCACGCTATGGTGTAATTTGTTATTACACACTATGTTATTTGGATGGATATAATGATGAGTAATATGCATATAAATTATGAAAATTACAAGATAATGGCTCTGTAAAATTAATATACCATCCAATTCCACACCTTTTAATCATTAATAAAATGATATCGTCACTCATGTGTCCGTCGACTTACCGTCTCCACGACGCGATGAGATTCATTTCCAAATTCACCATTCAATGATGATTATAAAAATATATATTATTAATAAGTATGTAATATATGAAATAATAATGATACTGAATATATATATATATGTGTGTGTGTGTGTGTGTGTGTCTGTGTATTTACATATATCTTATTCTCTTAGTTCCGTTCAATACGATATGAAACCAGAAACAACGTTTACACGTACGTACGACCTACTGTCTCCATAAACGGTGTTTTCCATTTCATATATCTATCTATTATACATATTTATATTCTAAATATATATTATATATAAATTATTTTTTGTATTCTGGATGTATTTAAATCATGATCTAAATGATACGATCAAGAATAACAAGTTAAAACATGTACGATAAAGAAAGCGATTATTTCCCAAAATGTTTATTTAACATGGAAATAATTATTAAATGGGTAGTATAAAGTCATAAATGAATCATATATGATATAATAAATATGAATATGGTTCTGTAATAATTTAATAACATACTATGGTCATTTTAAAAAAGGTTAAACGTACCCTCGACTAAAGGAAAGTGCAAGGTAAGAGTTAATTCCTCAATCTCATTATTATTTGAGATTGTTTATGTGTAAGTATTTTCTAGGACATATTTATTATCCATGTCCATGTTTCATAAAATGAATTTAATAATTATTCTTTTAAGGCACTCTTTAACTAAAACATCATTTTAATTGTTTTAAATATTTATTCTTCTAAATCTTTCTCATTAATGTCCATGTTTTCAAAATGGTTTTAAGGATTTATTTATATGGACATGATTGTTTTAAAATTTTGATTCCTTTAAAAAGTTTCAAAGTGTTATGGGGAACTTTGATTCCAAAATCTCTTTTAAATGACTTCATTTAAAAATGTGTGGCTTTTAAATTATTTCACAAAAATGAATATTTCTCTTAAAAATTTTTACTGATCATTTTAAACTATGTCAATATCCTTTACTAGATATTATTAATGATTAAGGTTGATTTATTATAATACAATATTCCATATTGTATTGAATGAGTTATAATATTTTTGAATGTGGATGATCTTTTTTTATACACTTTATGGTTTATGGTTTAAGTATTGGAATTTTGTATGCTAGTTTTAATATGAATGTTTATGTTATGATTCAACATTTTCATATGAGGAATGCAGTGGACTTAGTAAGTGATGTGTGGAGCCCACTATAGCTCCTTGATGCATCGGTAGGTATCTTGAGACAAACTAGTGTCTTGGCATAGGGTTATGAAAAAAAGTTTATTTATAGTCTTGGCACGAGGCCTTGACTATGTGGTAATGATGTCCGATGTTAGGCATTCCCTCATGATGAAATTAATTATTACATGTGATTATTTGACTAGTTTAATATCCATGTTAATGTTTATATGGTAATGTTTGATTTATTTTCTATAAATTATGTTCAAGTTTATTTTCAAAAGGCTATTGTTTTTTATTGTAAATCGTTCCTTAAGAGTTTATAGCTTCCGCTAAGTTATTTACCCTTACTGAGCATCTGAGCTCAACCATTTCTTATGTTTTTTCCTAGGATTCCAAGAAGTGAATTATGTTTGATATGTAGGGTTAATCTAGTGTAATAATGGTGTTCTCAAGGGATTATTTATGTTGTGTTTAATTTTTGAATGTGCAATGTAATGTTCATGTATGTAATCGATTTTACAAAACTACTAAACAGATCGGTTCATCAGGACTTGATTCCATGTAATGATGCCAATGTATTAAAATAATGCACTTGCTCCAATCTTCTTGGGTCAGGGTGTTACAGTTAGTATCAGAGAAATTTTAGTACAAACCTTGGAAGCTTGATTTAGAAAAAATCTGATTATAAAACACTACCCTAAGATAAACTATGAGTATTATTATATAAGAACTTCATAGAATTTTTGTAATGTAGAGATTTTGTGTATTTTCCAAGAAATACATCCCTGTCTGGATATGAGAAGGTAGAGGCGGCTCTGGAATAGATGTACCTAGGAGTGAAAACTATGACAAGGAGTTTTGGGTTTGACTTGGGGTATCTTGGTTCACAAAAATGGGCCTTGCTTCACTCTTGGTTACGACACTCCTAGGGGATATACTTAGGATAATTCACATTTTAGTTACAATCCATTATGAAGGATTTAGGAGTCAATACCTTCTCAAAGAAAACATTTTTTTTAAGATTATAGATTATATGTATAATCTATTCAATTTACGTTAGATATTTTACAAGGATGGAATTATGTATTGTGATTCATAAACTAACCTAGTGTATGTTATTGTTTAGAAATGGAGCCTAGTAAAAGGAATGAGAACTCCAACAATACACATGATCCAAAGAGTAAGAAGGATCATATATTCTAGGTTATTAAGACAACATTTAGAATGGAAGTAGTATCTCACATATTCTCATCATATGAAGAAATAATATCATGTGTTAATAAGATAAGTAAACAATTCTCTGAGTCATATGGATTTGAAGGGAAGCTAGAGAAGAAGAGGATGGTAGAGAGAAAGATGGATCATGGAAAGGAGGGAAAGAATGATTTTACCATATGTGATAACTGTGGAAAGAATCACCTTGGTAAATGATTGAAGGGAATGAGAGTTTGTTATAAGTGTGGAGAAAAAAGACACCAAGTACATGATTTCAAGGGTAAGAAAAAGGATTCAAATATACAATGCTTCATATACAAGGAGTTGGGACACTACGTGAATAAATGTCCCAATAATCTGAGTATACCCCAAATGAAGTTATTGGATAATAATAAAGTTATGATACTACCAAAAATGAAAAGGAATTATTAGTGATCTCATGTTGTTATTATAGAATTGTGTCATTTGAGTATTTCATTAATGATGTACAAGTTATAATAATTATAAAGTATATAAGGATTGTAATGTAGTGTGTTTTCATTAATGATTTGAGATTTTATGGTACCAAGTAAAGTGACAAAGTTTCAAGTTAAACATTTTGGAAAATATATGGTTGGGGGAAATATAACCTTTAATATGTTTATGAAATTGAGATATTGATTTCAGAATAAGATATTATTGATTTGGAAAAATTATCTTAGATATTCTTGACTAACTTGAAACTAATTAATTTTTTGTTTATTCCATCATTGTTGGAGTTTACAATATTTTTGGATATTAGGAGTATATCTAGTATTCTATAAGGAATACGAGAGCATGAATGTAATCAGTAAGGTTTTATGGTAATTCAGGTTGTTACTATGTTTTAAGAGTATACATGATGACGTTATTCACATGTTATTAGCTGGAAAAAGAGATCTTCAATATGTTTACCTTCTTTATAAATTTTAGACGGTGAGTTTAGATAGAAGTATTTTTGATAAGTATAAAGGTTGGAATGAATTAACTTAGACATTGGATACTATTGTTTAAGATCAAAACATTTCTTAATATTATTTTTGGATTGTTATAAAAAGGACAACCTGGAGGTCGGGCAACAACCTGTCGCGTCTGGCAAGACTGTGAGAATTGAACCCGCAACCAAAGGGTGACGAGGGTGAATTAACTACCACTATCCTACATGATTTCATGGTTTGTATTATGTAGTTTTTTTAAATATTCTGACAGATGAATTAAAAATTCATTATTTTTGGAACTCTATACGATTAGGATAAATAGAATATTTTTGAATTCTATTATATTTTGAAGTGAAAGATGAGTTTGTGGTAGGAATTAGTTGAAGGATGAAACTAAACTTGTTAAGTATTTTTTCTCTTATTCTATGGAGAAATTAATTCTTAAACTTCAGGGAAGGGATCTAAAAACAAAAAATGTGTTATCCTATTACCTTATGTTTTTTTGAACCAATGATATTTTAAATCATCATAGATTGATGGCTTTGAGGCCCTCAATTTTACATTTGTTTGTGATTTATGACCTCAATAACTCCCTATAAATAATTACGTTTTCCACCAATTATATGTCTATAATTTCTACAAATGTTCTTTTATTCGAAACCCTAATTTGGTGGTGACTTTTTCATTTCCCTTTCCCTCTTATTAAGACTAAAATTTATTAACCCTATTTCCGATGTCGTTTTTCCACAAAATTATTTTCTATTTTTAACCTTTTATTTTTTAATAACAATTTAACATTGCAAGGAATCAATTTACTCAAGTATAGGAGAATGTAACACCCCAATATTTCATAATACATTATCTCTTCAAAGTAATTCAATAACTTGCGCCACACGCAACACCGAGTTTGAGCGCACCACGATTTACCAAACTAGCCGTTCAAAAAGAGGTTATAAATATTAATAACTGAATTTTGAATTTTATATACTCCATATAATTTTATAATCCATATTATTTTTTTATTAGACATAATATAAGAACAAATTCATTTTTTAGATAAAAGAAGTATTTTTCAAAAAATGAAATTTTACCGCCTTTTAATGGAGAACCCTTTTTAAATCCAACATTTGACACTTTTATATATTCAATTTAGTGAAATTAAATTCTTATTTAGATTAGGGACATAAAAATTTAGTTTGGATAAATTTTTGATACTTTTCTGATAACTTTCCTATTTGGATGAATAGTGAAAAATACTAAATTTTGATTGAAAACAACTTTTTTAATAAAAATGATTTATAGTGTCAAATTATGAATTTGAGTTATTTTAAAGTATAATTAGATTATATTTTTATCATTTAATATAATTTAGTTCATTATAAGTAATTTTAAATTTAAATTGAACATAAACACATGTCAATCTTTTGATAGTTTTTACTTTATTAAAAGAACCCACATTTTGGTTTTGACAATGGGAATTAATTTTAAATTAATTAATGAAACTTATATGTTTTTAATTTGGTAAAATGGGCTTCATTTTTAGATTTGGAATATCAAAATTAGCGTAGGGTGAATTATTGGTATTTTTCTGTAAACTTTTATTTTTTGATGAATAGTGAAAAACAATGCGTTATTGTTTAAAAACGAATTTTTATTTAAATAATTATTTATTTTATTTAAATTTATTTTAAATAAAAATAGATATATAATACCTATATATGTTCAATGTAATTCATTGGAGTCATTTTATAATAAAATTAGACGTATAAAATTTTATTGAACTTTTTAACGTTTTTTACCCACCTTCTAGGCACATTTGCAAATTTGCATAAAACGTAATTTTACCAATTATGTAAATTGAATTTAAAAAATTTGAGAGTCACGGTTTTCATCATTAAGTAAAATATGGTTTAATAAGATGGAAATAATTTTTGATGAATAGTAACTTTTGACTTTTATTTACTACGGTTAAAAGTAAATAGGATAATTAAAGGTAAAAATGATATTATAATTAGCCTAAAACATGTCCTAAATCTATTGGATAAGTGTATTTCTAACAAAAACAACATTAGGAATAAAACATGATCCTTTTGATCCACTTGTATTAGATTATGACATTTATTATTATTTTATTTAAAGAAAAGTTAAAAGTGTAAAATTCAAAGTTTAATAAATAACCCTTTTTTAATATAGGGTTATGAATAAGATAAATTCTATTATAAATATTCATTATAAATATAAAAATATTTCCTACATCATGGTATTTTATTTATAATTTTTAGAGTATATATAATTAAATTTATTTATGACACAGTGATGATATAGTAATTACGTTATTAATGAAAGATTAAAATAATTGATATCATAAATATCAAAATAAATTTAAATTGATACTTTTTATGAATTAAACGAATGTTATAGAATAATATGACATTTTAGGGTTGATTCAATTTATTTTTTTCAAATAAATCATATTTTTATGAATTTCAAAAAAATCAAATACTAAATAATGTCAAAATTGACATAAATGAGTTTTTAAAACAAATACTATATTATTAAATGATATAATAGTCATAAAATATAAGGTTCTGAAAAAGGACTTTTATAATAATATATATTTAATTAATGAACCATTTCTAGTTCTATTATCATTTTATAGTAATTTTATTAACCATATAATATAAAAATACAAGGAGACATGGTAAATGTTAAACTATTTAACTAAGAGTTAAATCTAAATGATAAGGTTAATATGGTAACCTAAACTTGTATAAAACCTATTGGTTGATATTATTTAGAGAAAAAACCACCTAAGTCTTGAAATAAATTCTTTTGGAGCCATTATAAAAGTTATATGATTGAATAATAAAATAATAATTCAAGATTTTCCTAAAGTGACCTTCACCCCTCTTATAAAAGGGTACCCCCCCTTCTCTCAAAATCACAACTCCAAGGCCATTTGTCTTGGACAAACCCTACCCAAATATCATCCCAACATCCCTCAATTCAACATATAGGAATTAACTTGAGCAGAAATCCATCCTATGGAGCCCTTTTGTTCAAATCAAAATGAAACACCCAAAGAATAGGTAATTATTTTATCACCTCTTTCAAAGTTATTTTCTTCAACCACTTTCTTTTTCATTGTTATTTCCATACCAAAATAATAAATCCATTACCTTCTACATAATGTGATGTTATTATAAATATGGTAAAACCATATTAATTATTCTATCCATCCCATGAATGATATTGTCACCATGCGTACGTACGTACAGCTTACCGTCTCCAAACCGTGGTGTAATTTGTTATTCGACACTATGTTATTTTAATGGGTATAATGATGAGTAATATGTATATAAATAATAAAAATAACAAGATAATTTATCTGTAAAATTAATATAATATCCAATTCTACATATTTTAATCATTAAAGAAATGATATCATCGCTCAAATGTATGTACGACTTACCGTCTCCACGACGCGATGAGATTCATTTCCACATTCACCATTCAATGATGATTATAATAATATAAATTATTAATATTTATGTAATATATGACATAATAATTCTACTAAAAATAAATAAATATATATATATATATATATATATATCTCTGTGTGTATGTGTGTGTATTTACATGTATCTTATTCACTTAGTTCTGTTCAATAAGATATGAAAACAGAAACAACATTTACACGTACGTACGACCTACCGTCTCCATAAAATGTGTTTTCCATTTCATATTTCAATATATTATACAAATTTATATTCTAAATATATATTATATATAGATAATTGTTTATATTCTTGAAGTATTTAAATCATTATCTAAATGATACGATCAAGAATAACAAGTTAAAACACGTATGATAAAGAAAGCGATTATTACCTGAAATGTTAATTTAACATGGAAATAATTATTAAATGGGTAATATAAAGTCATAAATGAATCATGTATGATATAATAAATATGAATATGGTTCTGTTATAATTTAATAACATACTATGGTCATTATACAAGAGGTTAAACGTACTCTCGACCAAACAAAAGTGCAAGGTAAGAGTTAATTCCTCAATATCATTATTTTCTGTGATTGTTTATGTGTAAGTATTTTCTGGGAAATATTTATTATCTATGTCCATGTTTCATAGAAGACATTTCAAAATTATTCTTTTAAGGTACTATTTAACTAAAACATCATTTTAAATGTTTTAAATATTTATTCTTCTAAATATTTCTCATTAATGTCCGTGTTTTCAAAATGGTTTTAAGGATTTATTTATATAGAAAAGATTGTTTTAAAATATTAATTCTTTTAAAAAGTTTCAAAGTGTTATGGGACACTTTGATTCAAAAATATCTTTTAAATTAATTCTTTTATAAATGTGTGACTTTTAAATTATTTCACAAAAAGGGATATTTCTCTCAAAATGTTTTATTGATCATTTTCAACTATGTCAGCATCTATTACTGGATATTATTCTTGATTAAGGTTGATTTATTATAATAAAATATTCCATATTTTATTTAATGAGTTATGATATGTTTGACTATGGATGTTTTATTTTTATACCCTTCATGTTTTATGGTTGAAGTATTGACATTTCATATGCTAGTTTTAATACGAATGTTTATGTTATGTTTCAACATTTTCATATGAGGAATTCAGTGGACTTAGTAAATGATGGGTGGAGACTACTATAAATCCTTGATGCATCGGTTGGTCTCATGAGACAAACTAGTGTCTTGGAACAAGGCCTTGATAAAAATTTTATTTGTATTCTTGGTACAAGTCCTTGAATATGTGGTAATGATATCCGACGTTAGGAATTCCCCCATTATGAAATTAATTATTACATGTGATTACTCAACCAGTAGAATATCCATGTACATGTTTATATAGTAATATTTGATTTATTTTCTACAAATTATGTTCAAGTTTATGTTTAAAAGGCTGTTGTTTTTTATTACACATCATTCCTTAAAAGTTTATAGCTACTGCTAAATTATTTACCCTTACTGAGAATCTGAGCTCACCCCTTTCTTATGTTTTGTTTTCCCTGGATTCCAAGAAGTGTATTATGTTTGATATGTAGGGTTAAGCTAGGGGAATAATGATGTTCTCAACAAATTATTTATATTGGTTTTTATTTTTTATTGTTTAATGTATCATTCATGTATGTAATCTATTTTCCAAGAATAATAAACTGATCAGTTCTTTGGGACTTGATTCCTTGTAATCATTCCAATGTATTAAAATAATGCACTATCTCTGGGCTTCTGGGGTCGGGTCATTATGGAAAATATGTCATAAATATTACTCTTCTTACTATTTTTTTAATATGGGTTTTTGTATGTTATATCTTTGACTATTAATAATAATTAGAATCATAAAAAGATTAACTTCATCATGGTAATTTATTTATAATTTTTAGGTTTTAAATAACTTAATTTAATTATGACACAAATATGACATTGTAAGAGATTTATAAATGGATAAATTTAATAATTGATGTTAATAATTATAAAATAAATATAATTTGAAAAATTTGATTCCATACATGAATATTATGGATGACTATGACATGTTATGATTTAATAAATGTAGTTTTCTTGAGGGAATCTGGTTTTTATAAATAGTAACATGAATAGTAATATGAACCTAATGAATTTTAAATTGTATTATTATTTTGTTTTCTTAAGGTTACAAGATAATGAGATGTTGACTAATTTTTCAAGGTGTTAAAAAATGAGTTATTAATTTAAAAATGTTTTTTTAATAAATTATGATTTGATTTAAAAATTAAATTAATAATATTTAGAAAATTATTTTCAAAAAATGGGTTCATTTTTTAATTCTACATGTCAAAAAATGGTTAGTGGGAGTGTTTTGGGATTTTTTTGAAACAGTTGAATTTTCGGTAAATAGTAAAATTGTGGTTTTGAGTTTTTAGTAAGTTTAATGACATCCTTAATGATGTAATAATGATGTAATAATTATGGTCTACTTTTTTATAGTAAAATAATATATGGGGTGCCCCAAGTGGCTAATACCATGTGAAAATACCATGGGAAAGCCCATGGTTTTTCAAATACCACTAATGAGGTGTCCCTTTGAAATTAATAAAATATTCCCTCACTTTTGCTAAAAATAACAACCCATTAATTAATTCCATTCATTCAAAATTCTTCTTATATAAATATCTAGCCTTCTTACCTCTTTATAAGTCCTCCCATGGTTTCCTCAATCCCCCAAGGTCCCAACATTCGGGTCAAAGTGGTTACTCTATAAGGTAATAAAATTCTCAACTTCTTCTTTTCCATTCAAGTTATCTTTTATGTGTTATAACTTTCATGTTTACCTACCAAGTTCTTATTTCTATTTTATTATATATATATATACTTTATTATGATTCATTTATGTATGGGTTAACCTTGTCCCCTCTTGTTTCAATGTTTTCTAAAACCATGTTGCATAGCCGTAATGTTGCCGAATTTTCATAAGGGATTTCTCAACTATTATTTTATTTATAGTTCCTTTATTTTATTATTCATTTCTCATATATCCTTATCCAAGAGGCAAGAATGATCCAGTATCTTACATATTCTTGAATTCATCATGTTTACATAAGATTTACCATTTTACTTCTTCTCCTCTACACTTATTTAAGAAATTAAAACATTGTATGTGATGTGTCGATTTACCGACATTGTGGATGATGTGATTTCAATTTCTTTTACATCCTTCAAGACTGGTCATAAAACCATTTTTATGGTTGAACATGATTATAATTTATTTATTATATCTTATATAAGGTTCTAGAATCATTTTTTACACCTGTGATTAATTTATAAAACAAAATGAGTTATTTACGATTGAAGAACCCCAAAATGACCTAAACAAATATAAATATTGTTTTCATTTATGAATCATCCTCATGTAAAAATTAAAAATGATAAATTGTATAATTTATCATTATATAAATACTTAAATACCATTCCATTCCAATTCTAATGTTTCACTTCCAAATAACCAGAATACCTAGCATGAACTGATCATGGAAACCATGTAATGAACACACCCAAAACAATTTAAATAAAAAAATATTACTAATAAATGTGTCAATTGATGTTTTAATATAATTATATAAGGTGTTATAAACATTAATATGTTTCATTGATATATTAATAACACCCTTATAACCATTATAGATGAGTTTTAAACACTTTTGATGTAAGATGAACCCGAGGGAAGGGAATTATTAACCAAATTTCCATTCTTTGGGTTAACCTTATTCTTTATTCATTATGTGGTATTAAAATTATTGGTGTTATGAATTTTTTTATATTATATTTCACTATTTTTATTTATAGTATATAAACTTATCCATTACATGCTATTAATTATCTCAAAATATATTTTAAGGGACTTTCCTTTTAAAATCCTTTTAAAACTATCTTTTATAAATTTCAAAAAAATTGTTTTTTATGTATATGGAATGAGTAGTTTCTCCTTATTTCAAGATAATTTATTACCATGATATGTTACTTGGACATTATTTGTGTTGGGTTGTGCCTATTATAACTCAAAATATGTTGGGTTGAGTCCATAATAGCTCATGATATGATCAGTGAGCCCTATTATAGCTCTCCCATGCATTGGGTACTTGAGATGTGGAATTTGACCAAATTGTTATTTCATGTGTAAGGGTGATTGTAAGAGTGATATGTTAAATATGTCCCAAGAAAACTACATTATTTTTCTAAGAATATTAATTTCTATTATTATGGGTTTTATTTGTTTTTATGTTATGACTTGACTAACTATTTATTTCTTTATATCCCTTACTGAGTTTTATACTCATCCAAAGTTTTTAAAATGTTTTTCATAGGATATAAGGATGGGTAAGAGAAATAAGTGAGTCGTGATGTTTTATATGGATTGTTTTTAAAGAAGTCATGTTCTATGTTTTAATGTTTTATATTTAAAAAAAATGGATACTGTTTTTAGTAGTAACCACTTGGTATGAATGTGGTATGTTATGTATGTATAATATCCTAATTCATTAAAACTCTAAACCTGAAAAGATCCTATTTGTGTAATAATTTATGTTCTAGTCTTAAATTTAGGATAATGTAATGTTTTAATGTCGGGTACTTATAAGAAATACTCCCCATACTGATGATCAAGATGTAATTTTTAGTATGAAAACAATAAGAAAAATTTTATTCAATATATCCAACATTATGTCATGTTTTGGAATTGATAAACTTTTTGTATGAATTTTGATATGGATACCAAAGATCATGATAAATAAAATAGTTCAAAATATCGTTCTATGATACATCATACAAATGAATAATTATAAAATACCTTAAATTAGTGGAATAAAAACATTAAAACCTTTCTTGTATAGAGTAGGGTGTTATTAGACATACATATCCACATGGATTCATATAATAACCTAGGAAGTAATTCTAACCCCACCAAAAGGCAGAAACATATTGTTCTAGAGACAAATTCAGATGGATAATTATGATTTATATTCATAGGATTTATAAACACAAGACCAAAAATTATTTTGATAAATAAAAATAGATTAAAGTGTAAAAAAAATAAGTTATAAAGGTGGAAGTTATTTATAAATAATGGAAGTAGGTACATTAGTAACTTACAATGAACCTATGAACCGAATCCTAAGAATAATTTATTATTGAATGAATGATGATTGTTTTTTAAACCCTAATAATGATATAATAAATACAAATTTATTAGAAATGAATATATTGATGAATCTAGAACCCAGAATAAAAATAATAATGAATATGGAAATATTGAAATCCCCAATGGAATAAAATTTTATTTTATTTTACGAGATAAAAATTTATAATAAAAATACTTGAAAAATAAATATAATAGAGGGTAAAATATGGTTTATTAAGATATTTATGCAATGGAAACTCCATTAAGGTAATTTATCAGTCAATTAATTTTTCATAGGTAATAAACAAGTAAAATTTATATATAGTTGCTTTTTAATTTATCATGGTTTCCAGAAATGGATAATTTATATCCATTTCCTTGTGGACTTAAATAAAATCCAATATTATATAATATAACTAAATAAATAGTATTAAAAAAGGAATACATTTGAAGAAATTTATATTTATAACCCCATAGGGGAATGTAGAAACTTCTTATAGTGTTGAATATGTTATAAACATCATGATATAGGGTTTTTTGCATCCCTTGAACCATTAGAGATAAGGGATTTCTATTTAATTATCAATGTGATCATATAATAACCATAAATTTGATTTCATATTCATTATTCAAGAACATTAGATATGGATTTCCACAACCCACCAATATTGTTTTATATCTTGTAGATCAACCCATTACTCACCCAGTTGGTAGGGCATATTACTTGTTATTAGGAGTTGGGAAGAACTTTATGACTAATCATATGGGTATATGATTTATTTATACATACACCAAATTCACATGGAAAAAGACCATGAACCTATAGTTGAATATTATAGAATATTTAATCCCATACTAAATTAAGTGTTTAGAGAATAAGTGTCTAAATTAATACACCCTAGAATAATTTTTACAACCATTTAAAGTCTATGGGTGAGCAATATACCTATTACCCATAAAAATATGGGAGTAAAAACTGATTTAAATGAACATATTTAACAAGTTCAAGTTAGTATAATAAAAAAAATTAAGATTCTATATTATAGGAAACTGAAAAATTTCTCTAGAAGAATAATTTCACAATGCCATTTTTTAAAAATGATAGAATTCTTCTTGAGGAATGATTTTTTCTCATTATAATGGATTTTTGAGTTATAGTCTGATTTCCATAGCTCCTAAGGATCCATTGAAAACTAATTTAACTTGTGGATGTGGGATAATTTACTACCATTTAATTCCCTTTAGTTTTTTCAATGCTCCAACATTTTTTCAAATATGTGTGAAAGTTTATTTCTCTTACATGAATGGATAGATAAAATTTTTTATGGATAATTTTTGATGTTCTAAAAATGGAAATGAAAACTATTTACCTAAACATAAAAGGGTTATGTGAAAAATCTAGGATACAAATAATATAATAAAATTAGAAAAGTAAAAATTCATCATCACTATGTAAATTTTATTCATTAATAAATTTTTAAATACTGGGATGCAGTTTTGAAATTCTAGAATAGGGAAAAGAAAAAATTATATCATCCAGAAAACAAGAAGAAAATTAAGATTTTCTTTGGAAAGTATATTATTTTTTAGATATCAAGTAATGATTTCTCTAAAATCATATTGAAATTATGATCAGTTCATTATTAGGATAAGCTCAAATTGTTTGATGATAAAAATACTAGTATCATTTAAACTACTTAATGGAAAAATCACAGACCCACTCATTATCACCCACCTGTTATCACTTACACGCTATTAGATGATACAAAAAATAATTATACCATAACTAAAATGGATATAATTGTTTTTATCTTTTCATTGGAAATGTTTAGGAGCTTTCAAGTTTGTTACAAGGTCACTATTTTCACAAAATAATACACTTTGAAATATTTTCTATATAAAATTCATTCTATAATAGGTATATAAGAGGTATTCCTATACTATTAGAGATTTTTTAAATCAGGGATAATAACTTACCTATGAAATTTATTACTAACCAACTATCCTGGAACACAAATTCCCAAGATGAAGAATGTAAGGAAATTATGACCTCTATCCTAAATATAAAACTTTTAGATACTTCAGTGGGGAAATCTTCATAATATATAGATTATGGTAATATAGTTTTTGTTGGTTACATTACCTATGATTGTTCTCAAATCTAATTAATTTTATTCATTTCACAATTAATTTATTTATTGTAGGATAATCCATTATTATTTACAAAATTTTCAAATTATATTCTATTATAATATTTTTAGGGAGGTAATTCATCCCTTTTATAAGAGGTTTTACTCATCAACTTGGGGTGGTCATCAAGGGTGTGAGAGAACATCCAAAAATGTAATTTAGGAAATATTCTACTAGAACACTCTATTCAAGGATGACAAAAGTCTAGTAATAATATTTCTGAACTATCATAAGTGGCAATATTTTAATAGAGGAATGGGATAAAATAAAAAATAATCATGGATGCATAAATTTTCTATGTACGGTGTCTTTAATTTATGGGAACATTCTCATCAACATACGATAATGAGTAAACAATTGTGGATGTAGAGTATATGTCCATCAAAGATATCATAGTTTCTATCCCAGAAAACATTTCTTTTAGTGTTGTTATGTTCATAAAGAAAATATCACTACAATATTTATTGGTTTCAAATCATCTATCATAGAAAATGAAGCTCAACTCAAGAATTATTAGATAAAAATAATAATGTGTAATTATAGTTGTGCTTGTATGACTAAAACCACTTATAAACCACAATCTAGTGGTCATACTGATATTTTGAATAGATATGTTAAACTTTTATGGATAAGATAGTATCAAAATAATGGAATCAATAGTAATATAAATTAGATGATGCTTTATGGGATTATAATACTTCTTCAAAGACTCCCATATGGATTTATCCATATATAAATCACATGGGTAAGACATGAAATATTCTTATATAGTTTCATTATATTCATTATTGTGTTATGAGTCCATGAACTATGATTTAAATTTTTTCCAAGAAAAGGGGTTGGTAGAGATTACAGATATGGATGAAATTATGATATAATCATAATATAGTACCTAAAAATAATAACAATGAATTAAATTCATTAATGAATCAATCACATTGAATGTGGAATTTATGGTTGGGTAAATAAAGTTTATACTTAACATTAGGTTGATGTTATTTCCTAGAAATCTATAACCATGTGTTATGGACCATTCAATTTTCTAAAAGTACTTGTTAACAAGGTGGTAGAATTAGTTGGTGAGGATAACAGGTTATTTATAGTGAACTGGATGTCTTTAAAATAGTATTAATATGTGTAAATGATGGATTTTAATGTCATATCCTTCTATGAATATTGATTATTTAGTGATTTATAACAATTTACTATAACCAAAGTTCTTCATTAGAGTCAAACCATGGTTCATTGTTTTTTTTTTCAATTTTTGGAGTTTCTTTGAAAAAAATTGATATTACTTATTGTAAGGAAAATTTTAATCTAGTCCACCATGGTGGATAAAAAAGATAAAATTCCTTTTAATTCATTGGAGCCCAATTTCATGTTCTTTTCAAGGGTAAAATACATTCTAGAAATATTAGGATAAAAACTCACCTAATAATTTATAACTTTTTTTATTTATTCAGAGCTAGAAAATTTTAACCAATGATAACATTTCAATGGAAAAAAGGAGAATTTAATTTATTGAACTAATATGTTAATAGCTCCATGTTTAGGGAAATATTATTTTGAATTCATTACAATTTAATTACTCTTATTTTTTGTTTTATGATGTTCTGAACTACATATATAATAATTTTCCTTAATTATTGAAATTTATAAATGTGTAATATTCAATGGGTTCTTTGGTTTCTAATAACATCAATTTTGAACATATTTTTTTTTTCAACATGTCAAATCCTATATGAACACCAATATGACATAAAATTAATTTTTTTTTGTATCATTCATACCATGATTTTGTTAGAGCCATATTTATAATACTTTTGTTTGTTTATATGAATAAAAACCAGGAAATTAAAATAAATATTTTCAAAATATATTTGTATGTGTGGAAAATGGTCATTTTTTAAAAATAAATATACCCATGTAAATACTTAGTGATCTAAAAATTTACAATTAGTTTTGTAAAAAAATTTATGCCACATTTGAATTAAATAATGGGGTTTTTTGATTTATGTATGGGGTAAGGGGTATTTTGTTATTATTTTCTATGATTAAATTAAATACACATAAAATCCTCCAAATTTTTTGAAAGATGCATCCCAATTTCGAATCAGTTTAGGATATATATAAATAAATAATTATCCTTAATTGTAAATAGAATTATTATTTTTTTAATCACTATATTATGTAAAAAAATTCAATTTTTAATGTCTAGGTGATACATTCATGATTATTTTATTGGATTTCATTGATTCTGAATTTGGTACAAATTCATGATTGGTGAGTGATGTTGTTGACTATTTATTTGAAAATATTTTTTAGATCATGGAAAGGTTTTGTAATTGGATATATATTTTTATAATTGAAATTATAACACGAGGAGTCATGAATTTTTAACATGAACCTAGTGAAATAACCTAGGTGAAATGAAAAATCTTAGTGGTCCAAATCAATAGACACAACTATAATTCATTTGAATCTTATGTTAAAAAGTTAATTTTGATCCCATATATTTCCACTATGAAAAAGGAACTAGGTTATTTTTTATATAAATAAAACCAAAACTAAATATGTCCATTACATAGTTATATGAAAAAATTAATGTTAAATAAAAGATAAAATAATTTTCCTTTTCAAAAAGAGTTCATTGGGGTTAGTGTAATAATGATCTCAAATAAAGTGGTTGGAAATGATGTTATAAGAGAATATTTTGAGTTTTATCAATGATGGGGAATTTATAACTTGAGCTGAAAAATATTATAGTGATTTATAATTAGTAGGGTATCTTGTTATTGAATTAATTTCACTTTAATCTCACATAACTTCACTCCTATAATTGGAAAATAAATTTAGACGAAGGAGGGATATGAGATTAATTCACATAGAAGGCATGATTTTTTTTTGAAAATGAATGAATGAATTATTTTCGTCAATTTTGGTGTGAATTTGAACCTTATAAAGATCATAATCTGGTTAGATAATTTTTAATGAAATTAGTTTTTATAGAGTGAAATTTATTAAATATGTGGTAATTTTATGTACCATTATTTTTTAGTATTTTCAACAATTTTTTAGGAAATAATTGAGTTTTAGTGTAACATCCCATGTAATCATAGAATAATACCTTTTAATATATATTAAATTTATGAATTAGATATTAATTTTTCTTTAAAAGAGAGGCTTTCTTCGATATCATTCCCAACATGCCACAATGGGTTTCTCTAAAATCGTATGTTTCACACAAGACTAAGTTATACCCCAAGAAATATTGTTGTATTATTATTTTAAATTGTTGTTATCACCTAGTAGTTGTATTGGGAGGAATGAACATAAATAAAAATATTATGTTTACACATGTTTATTAAATATTTTTACTTTCTTTCAACAAATGTTAGAGGCTTAAAATGAAAATAAATCTAATTTTAAGCATAAAATACTATAATATTTTTAAAAGGTTGTTTTACCACTTTTTGATGGAGAACCCTTTTTAAATATAATTTTTGTCACTTTTATATGTTATATTTGAAAAAATAATATTCTTCTTTTGATGTAATACATAAAAATTTACTTTGGTTCATTTTTTAGTAATTTTTTTTATCAAATTATTATTTTAATGAATAGTGAAAAATATTGCATTTTATTGCAGAACATCCATTTCGTCTAATTTATTTGTATCATTAGATTATACTATTAAATTATTTTAAGGTATAATTAGATTATGTTTTTATCACTTAATCTAATATATTTAATTGGATGTTTTTTTAATTAAAATTTAATTGCAAATCTATATGAACTTTTTAAAGTTTTACTTAAAACCCCATTTTCCCAATCTGCTAATGGGATTTGTGTTAATCCTAATTTAACCACTTATGTGAATTGTATTTTAAAAAATGGACATTCATGGTCATACTCAGTATAATGAATGTAATCCAATTGGATCAAAATAATTATTGTTGAGTAGTATCTTTAATATTTTATTTACCCCGGTTAAATGTTAATAGATAAATTAAAGGTAAAATTATTATTATAATATTATAAAATTATCCTAAAATTTCTCTTTATATTAATTAGTGAGTTATTTTCAACCATGACAATCTATGGGCCGAAACGGTGTCCTTTGTAAAGCATGTGGGTGTGATTATGACATTTATAACATTTAATTTAAATGAAAATATGTCATAAATATGCCTCTTCTAATTTTTTTAATATGGGTATATTTAAGTTATATCTTTGACTATGAATAGTAATTAAAATTATAAAAATATGAAATAAATCATGGAAATTTGTTTATAATTTTTAGGATTTAAATAACTTAATTTAATTATTACACAAAGATGATGTAGTAATAGATTTATAAAAGGATAAATCAAATAATAGATATTAATAATTTTAAAATAAATATAATTTGAACAATTTGATTCCCTATATGAATTTAATGAATGGATATGACATAATATGCTTTAATAAATGTAGTTTTCTTGAGGGAATCAAGTTTTTATAATATTTTAAATAAAATCAAGTGCAAATAGTGTCAAATTTGACATAATTGATAACAAAAAATTCAAAATATGTTATTAAATGATATAAAATGCATAAAAATCCAAAATTCATCAAACTAGTTAATATAATTCTACCAATGTCATTAATGACTCATTCATTGGTCTTTTGGAATATTATGGTAATTATTTTAACTCTCAAAGTGTTAATTACTTTATAAAATATTATGAGTTAAAAAGGTAAAAAAAACAGAAAATGATTAAAAATTATTAAAAACACGTACAATTATCATTGGATGATTTTATTTGGACCCATAGACATCCTAAAATCGAACTAAATTATTTTTACCCATTTTTAATAAAAATTGAATTTTTTGAATTTAATAATTTTGATAATTCAAAGGGAGCCCCTATGCTCTCTTATAAAACGTCACCCATTACTCTATTTTAATTACACATTAAAAACTATTATTATTGTCCAATATCTACACAAAACCCTTACTATAATTTTTCTCCACATTCTTTTGGACTTAGTTCTGGAAGAACACCCTCCTTAGAGGTGTTAAGGTGTTAATAAATGCGATCATCTAAAGGAAAGATAATGTTTTTATTTAACTATTTCTATTTTATTTCTTCTTTTACATCCTTTAAATCTCATTCATCCATGATGAAATAATAAATAAAGTATCCTAAATAAAATAGATTTTATTAAGTAAAAATCATTACCTAAATCCATCTTAAATTTCATCAATTGGTAAATGAACATTTTGTTCGTGTGTATGACATACTACCGCATTGTGAACTGATATAGTTCATTTTTTATTACCGTCTATCAATACGAGTCATAATTATGGAATTAATGTTTATATATTATGTTCATGAAATATTTATCATTATAAGAGAATAAAATATCAACTATTTTCTTACTTTACCTGCACATAGAAATTATAATATCATCCGTCTATACATGTGAACTATCACCTCCATGAAGTGATGTGATTTTTTTATTCACCACAACACATGTATAATATATATATGTATATATAAATTATTATTATATTGTTAATAATATTATGATCATTCGGGAAGGATAAAATTATTTTTACCTTATTTCTTTAATAATCAACAAAAAATGGAAACATTACTCATTCGTATGTACGACCTACTGTATCCATAATTATAACATTGTTCAATTTTTATTTCCATAATTAATGGATTGATTTAAAAGTATAACAGATGTATAAAATTTATCCTTTTTTCATTAATATTATTCCAAAGATGATGGAAAGATGATGACATGGACTATTGACATCATACCAAGTTCATTTTCGACCCAAGTACCGAATATCGACAAAATGTCAGATATGAATTTATATAATTATATAATTGTCATTACATGATAAAAAGTGATATAAAATACCTATATATATGTGAAAAGTTTCTATTGAAAGTATATATTTACATAAGTTTACTATTAAGAAATATAATGATTGTATGTGATGAGTTGGACTAAAGGTAAGGGACTTCGTCTGGATCTCATTTTTTGAGGTATTTCATGATAATATGAACCTTTATTCTTTTATAAGGTTTATATACATCCACTACGATATTTCATATCCATATTTTATCTATACTATTATTTTTTAACTTTTTGGTTAATGTATTATTTCATCAAGATTAATATTTAAATGTTTAAAGTGGTATGAGACACCTTGAACGTTTAAAGATTTAATTATCAAATTTTTTCTCTGTAATATTAGTTTACATATTTATTTATATGGATATAAAGATATTATACATGAAATTTTATTTCTATATTGAATTTAATCCAATGTTTCTAAATAAAAACTTTTTATACAAATACTTTACTTTTTTTTTACAAAATATAAAAAATGAAAGTTTTTTTCATTTATGGTGACAACGACTTCTCTGCCGCCGTAACCATTATTCGATACATGGCTTCCAATATTAGACTTAATGATTTTAAAAGAAACATAAACCCCTTATTCCCTTTTTTGGGTATCTCACTATTGATAATGGGTTATTAAATGAAAATGTTATTTTTATATGGAAATGTTTCTCATATGGGATTATAAGAGTTTGTAAAAAGGGTTTTGTGATGAAGATTTTTTATTCATGAAATGGTACATGAGAATTATATGAAAATGGTGAGACTGATAAATCTTATATGATGGTTTGAGCCACATTATAGCTCATGGGTGAGCCCAAAATAGCTTTTTTGGAGGGTTGATCCCCATTATAGCTCACAGGTGACCCCGTTATAACTTATATGAATGGGTGAGCCCCATTATAGATCTTAGGTGATCCTAATATAGCTTATATAAAGGGAAGTACCAATTATGGATCTCTAAATCATTATATAATAATAATATTGGATGCCATCCATATGGTTTTTCCAATTGAATGGGGTTTGAAAGGGGTTTTATGTATATGATGCTCTATGTCACCTAAAGGATTTTTAATTTCTTCTATTGGTTTTATTGATTTTATTTGAGGAAAATTTATGAGTGTTATTCATGAAAAAATTATTTATTTAATTTTCTCAAAGAATATTAAATGGGTTATTATGTTTTAACTAGAATAATGGTTGTCTTTTTTTTATGTTCCGTACTATGATTTTTTTCTCATACAATGTTTTCAAATATTTTTCACAAGATTTAAGGGAGAATAGAGTCATGGATGTAATCATGGAAAAAGTTATACAGATCAAACATGAAAATAAACCATGTTTCTTTTTAGAAGGTTCTTGTGTTATAAAAGAAATGGATATTGTTGGAATGATCCACTTTGTATTTCTATGCTTTTGTTATGTAATATTTATAGCCTAATTATATATAGCTCTAAACCTAAAAAGATCCTAAATGGGAATTCTTGAATTAACTCTATAATATTTAATGTTTAAGGATTTGTATTTATAGTTGGTATCTAAGGATGGTTTAGACGAAATTAGAGGTTAGGATTGTGTTAATCTCATTCCTTTAGAGGATATTACTTTATGGTTAAGTTTAATTGATGTATCATTTTAAGATTACCTTATTTATTCATATAAAATATGTCTATTCAGAATGGTCTTATGAAGAGGAAATTAGAAAGATCTAATGGGAAGGCATCAAGATGAAAAAAACATTCAAATCAACATCACGAGGAGGTCATAATTGGAATTAAATAGTTTTTTATAGTGATAAAAAATATTACTCAAGATATAAATGGTGGTGGAATCCAAGAATGAGATCATCCATATCAACTATAGAGGAATATATCAAAACTAGAACATTTTAAAATTCAACATGCCCCATCATTCAATGGATCATCTAACCAAGTGGTAACTAAAGGATGGATCAATACCCTGGAGAAGATATTTGAATTTATGGGATATTGGGAATGTCAAAAGGTAAATATATCCATCTATTATTATGAAGGTAAAGCAGATTGATGGTGGTCATTGGATAAGAACATTATAGAGAAAAATTATCTTGATGCTTTGAAATGGGAATCATTTAAGGATAATTTCGTTGAATTTTCTTCCCTAAGGTTGTTTGGCTTAGGTTAGAGAAAATGTTATTGGAATTAAAGAAAAATGATGATGATTCAGTTGCTGAATATGAAGTTAACATCACAATATTGGCCAAGTATGTTCTGGATTTTATTAAATACATTGAAAAAATATAGATTTTAGTATGTATGGAAACCAGGGCTATGAAGAGCTTTAGAATTTCTTGAATTTAAATGTTTTTAAAAATTGGTTTATTGTACTAAGTTGAAATAGAGTTTTTCGACACTTACGTGTCACGATATGATAAGAGTATGAAAAGGCCAATGTGGTTGGAAATGGAGAATAACCAATAAATAATTTTGAAAGGTACACTAATACTTCTTCCATGTGTGGTAAAATACATTTTGGGGAATTTATGTTAGGATCTAGAAAGTGTTACCGGTGTGGTAAGTTTGATCATAAGGTTCATGACTGTAAGGAAAATGGTCCTAAATAGTCCAAAAATGATATATGATATACTAAGTCTATAGTAAGATGCTTTATCTATAATTAGTAGGGAAATTTTGAAAATAAGTGTCTGTTGTTAGTTACATAGGGAGGAAATTAGTATGATCAGAAACAAAAAATCTTTGGGAAAATATTTTGCTACTATAACTGTTCATACTTAGACATCTGGGGATTCTACGGAAGCTCCTTAGATCCAGGTATTTTTCAATGGATAACCATGTGATCAAGGTTTTAGAAACCCCTTCTAAGGTTTTAAGTGATGTGATAATAAGTTATTAAGGACCTTTATGGAAGATGTTTTGTGCGGTTATGGTTATGTAATGCCTTTTTTAAGTGAAGTATGCCTTTACTTTTGGTCCCAAGTTTTAATATACAAATAAACTTAATGGTTTTTGCGATCCTTGATGAATAAGGATATTCTTAGGGATATACATCATATTTTTGGAATAATTATGAGGATAAAATTGTGATTCTATAATAGAAATATATCAAGAATGTATGACTACTTATTTTATTTTTCATTAATGTAAATAAATTATACAACTCTAGTGAAAAGGTATTAAAACAAAAAATGTTACCCTTGTACAATAGTTTCTGATGAATCAAATGATCCCTGAGATCATCTCATATTTATAGCTTTGTTTTTGTTAGCTTTTTCCTGAGAATGTTTTCTATCACTCTCTATCAGAACATGAGGGTTATTTTTCTCTTCCATATCTTTGTTTTCAAATATAAAACCCTAGTATTTGTTATCTCATGTGAAAATTTTACTTCAATTTATTTCTTTTATAGTGGAGTTTTTAATGAAACTTTTTCTGATATGGGATTTCATTGAAGTTACCAAGCCCAAATTTAAAACAGTGAGGACACAATTTCTAAAATGGGGGAAATAAATAACATCTTGGGTAATCATAGAATAAGAACTTTTAATATATATTAATATTTATGAATTAGATATGAATTTTACCTTAAATTAGATTCTATGTCCGAAAGCAAACTCGACATGAAATAATGGGTTTTTTCGAAATCATATGATGCACAAAAGACTGAGTTATACTAAAAAATAAGATATTATAATATTATTATTTTAAATCATAGTTATCACCTAGTGTTTATATTATAGAGAATAAACAGAACTAAATATATTGTTTTTACATGTTCTTAATTAATATTTTTACCCTCTTCCTATAAATGTTAGAGGATTAAAATGACAATAAATTTGATTTTAAGCATTAAATATTTTAATATTTTTAAAAGATAGTTTTACCACCTTTTAATGGAGAACCCATTTTAAATCTATTTGTTTCACTTTTATAAGTTCTATTTGAAAAAATAATATTATTATTTGGAATTGTAACATAAAAATTTACTTTGGTTTAATTTGTGGTATTTTTCAGATAAAATTATTATTTTAATGAATACTGAAAAATACTACATTTTATTTCAAAATATCATTTTCATCTAATTTATTTAAATCATTATATTATCATTTTACATGGTTTTAAGGTATAATTATTTGTTTTTATCATTAAATCCAATATCAATCATTTTATTTTTTAAAATTAAAATTAAATAGAAAAACTATGTGAACTTTTGAATGTTTTACATAAAAAAACCATTTCTCGATCAATCAACGAGATTAGTTTTAAACCTAATTTAACAAATTTTGGGAATTGAATATTTAAAAATGGTCTTAGATTGTTGTAATAAAATTGAAAAATGTGGTCAATAGGATCAAAATATTTTCTTTTTGAATAGTAACTATAGTGGTTTAATTACCACAATTAAAGGTATACGGGGTAATTAAAAGTAAAATTAATATTATAATATTATAAAATTATTTTAACACTTGTAATTATCATTTATGATGAGTTATTATAGACTATAACCATACTTGGGCCATAACATTTACTTTTGGTAGCCACATGTCTATGATTACGACATTTATGACATTTAATTTAAAGTAAAGGAAAATATATCATAAATATGCATCTTCCTTTTAAAAAAACTTATATAGGGATATGTAAGTGATATATTATATTATGAATAGTAAATAGGAATATAAAATTATTAGTTACATCATGGTAATTTATTTATAATTTTTTGGGTATTAAATAGATAAAATTAAGTATGACAAAAGATGATGTAGTAATATATTTATTAAAGAAAGAATAAAATAAATGTTATTAATAATATTAAATTAAATATAATTTTAAATATTATATATCATATAATAATTTTATATAGGACTATGACATGTTAGTATTGATTTAATGTAGTTTTTTTGATTTAATCCAGCTATTATGATATTTTAAAAAAAGATAAGTATGAATAGTATCAAAATTTACATATTTCATAACTTAAAATGTAAAATATATAATTAATAATGTAAATTTTTTAAAAAATAATAGACTCTATAAAATAGTTTATATAAGTATATAAATTTTATTAATGACTCATTCATAGTTCTTTTGGACTTTTATGGTAATTATTTTAACTCTCAAAATTTAAATTACTTGATAAAACTGTAAGAGTTAAAAATGTTAACACAAAATAGAAAGGATTGAAAAGTATTCAAAACATTTATAATTATAATTTTATGATTATATTTAAACCTATAATCATATTATATTCTAAATAAATGAGTTTTGACCCACTTGGAATCTAAATTGAATTTATATAAATTTAATACATTTTAATAATTCCAAGGGATCCACTCCCCTCTCTTATAAAAATGAACTCATTCCTATCTATTAGTAACACTTAAAATACCATATGGATCCTTAAATATAAAAAAAACTTCATAGAATCACTACCGACATTATTGAGTCCTTATTTTAGGTAGAAAACCCTTTATAGAGGTGTTAAGGTGTTAAAAATGTGATCATCAGAATGAAAGGAAATGTTTTTGGAAGTATTTCTATTTTATTTATTCTTCCAATTAATTTAAATATACTTAATATATGATTAAATACTAAATTCAGTATCCTCAATATATTTATATATAATTATCTAAATATCATCACCTAAATCCCTCTCAAATTTAATAAAATGTGAAGTGAACATTTTGTTCGTGTTTATAGTGGACTACCGCCTCGCAAACCGATATAGTTTATTTTTCATTATTGTATCTAAATAATGGTCATAATGATTTAATTAATATTAAAATATGTTTTTTCATGATTATTTTTATCATTATAATAGAATAAAATTTCAATTATTTTCTTACATTACATGCACATAAAAATGATAACGTTGTCCATGCGTATGTGTGAAATATCACAACCACAAAGCGATGTGAATCATTTTTATTCACCAAAAAACTTGTATGATATATATGTATTTTTATATTATCATTTTTTTAATATTATTATCATTATGGAAATTTTAAATGTTAATTACCTTATTTTCATAATGATAAATAAAAAATGGAAATGTTAATCATGTGTATGTAAGGCCTACCTTCTCCTTGATTATAACGTTGTTCATTTTTTACTACCTAATTAATGGTTTTATTTAAAATTATAATGGATTAATAAAATTAATACTTATTTCGTGCATATTATTATTGGGATTATGGACCTATGATCACATGGGCTATTGACATTGTACTGGGTTCATTTTCGACTCAAGTACCGAATATCGACAAAATGTCCAATATGAATTTAAATAAATATTTAATTGTCATGACATGATAATAAGTGATATAAAAGGAATACTAAAAATGAAAAAGGTTATAAGTAAAGTATAAATTAACATAGTTTTATTATTCAAGAATAAAAAAACAATATGTGGAGAGTCAGACTAAAGGCACGAGGCATCATCTGAATCTCCTTTCATTGAGGAATTTCTTGTTAATATGCACAATTATTATTTTATAAGGTGTATATACAGACACTATGATATTTATTATCCATATTTTATCTAAATTAATGTTATTTAATGTTTTGTAAAATAAATTATCTCACATAAATTAAGATTTAAATGTTTAATATTGTATGGTACACCTTGAATGTTTGACGATTTAATTATCAAATATTTTTTTCATGATAATAATGTACATATTTATTTATATGGATATAAAATTATTATAATATAAATTATATGGCTATCTTGAATTTAATAAAAAGTTTTTAATATTATTATTTTTATAAGAATTCTTTAATTTCATTACAAAATGGAAAAATGATTTTTTTTCATATAGGGCGACAATGACTTCTCTGCCTTGTAAATGTCATTTTAAACATGGCTTCCTCTATAACACAAAATGTTATTGAAAGTAAAAGAAACACATAATGACATTTTCCTATGTATCTTGGTATTGATAATGGGTTCCTATATTAAAATGGTATTTTTATACAAAAATGTTTTTCATATGGGATTACAATAGTTTTTCAACAGGGTTTTGTGATGATCGTATTTTATTCATAAATTGGTACTTGAGAATTATATGAAACAGGAGATCCGGATATAGAATATATGAAGGTTTGTTCCCCATTATAGCTCACATGTGATCCTAAAATAGCTTATAAGAAGGTTTAATCCCCATTATGGCTCCTACGTGAGCTTGTTATGGCATATATAAAGGATTGAGCCCCATTACAGCACACAGGTGAGCCCAGTATAGCTTATATGAAGGGTGATACCCATTATAGATCTATAATTAATTGGGTAAATATAATATTTTAAATATGAAATATGGTTATTCCTATTGAACATGGTTCAAAAGGGTTTTTTTTTGTATATGATTCTCTAAGTTACCTAAAGAAGTATGAATTACTTTCTAAAGGTTTTAAAGTTTTTCATTGAGCAAAAAGCATGAGTGTTATTCATATGAAAATGTTTTGTTTCATTTTTTCAGAGTAAATTAAATGGGTTACCATGTTTTAACTCAACTAATGGTTTTCTTTATTTTTATGTCCCTTAATAAGATCTTTTTTCTCATCTCATGTTATTAAATGTTTTTCAATGAATTTAAGAGAAAATATAGTCAACGATGGAGTAAATGAAATGTTATGATGATTAAACATGAAAATAAACCATGTTACTTCTTAAAAAGTACATTTTTTATAAAATAAATGGATTCTAATAAAATTTTATACTTTTTAGTTTTATGGATTTGTTATTAATAGTCATGGCCTAATTCTCTATAGCTATAAACCTGAAAAGATCCTCAATTTTAATTCTTGGAATAACTTAATATTATGTAATATTTAAGGATATCTCATTATATTTAATTTAAAATTGATATTATAATAGAATATGATTAAAAAATGTATCATTATTTTTAAAAATAAATTTTATGAAAAACATCATAAAAATGGTGATTTTTAGTGCTATTTTTTTTTAATTTTTTGGTTCATTAATTTTTCATATAATTTTTTAAATTTCATTTTTTTGATGGTTGTAAGTATTTGTTTGGGGTATATAATTTTCAAAATTAAATTATTCAAAACTCTATCTATTTTATATAATATTTTTTATGGAATTATGTTTTCTCTAGTTATAAATTTTATATATTAATATTCTCTCATAGATGGTTTTTTATATAATTCATAATTCTATGGTTTTTAAGACATGTGAAAAAATATGGAAAAGTGTTTACATAACCATTAGGAAAAAACTAGTTTTTTGATGAAGTTGATATTGAACAACCTGAATCTGTAGCTTCATCCAGAAGTTTGTTTGGAAATAAAAATGATAACACTGAATTCAATATTTTAGTATTAATTTACTTTTGAAGATTGGTTATTTCAATAGAATATATAAAGACCCACCTATTAGAAATCATAAATCCTACATATGAAGAAGTCACTACATGTAGTTAAACATAAATATTGAGGTTTTAGTATTATTCGATATAGAACGATAATTCTTGAACAATTTTTGTCACAGATCTGTGCATGATCAACTTGCTCAATGATTTCATGTGTGAGAATGAATCATGAATCATTTTCTTCCCTAATTATTCTAATGAGTGTTAGAAGCAGGGTATATTACAGCTGCATAATTAAATTCTTATGAGAGTTTGACTAATTACATAATATGTTCACAATATGTTGTAAAATTGTTACCCTATGATAGGTAAAGAATATAAGGATAACCCTGGTGTTTTGAATGTTTAAGTTGACGAACATGAAGAATGAGGATCCAAAAGGGTATTAATGTGATTATAAATGTTATATAAGAGATGTTCAAGAATTATGGGATTTTTTTGGGGAAGCATAAAAAAGGCCCTAAAAATGAATCAATGCACATTGGCCCAATGCTTTGAAAATCTCAAAAAAGAACAAATATTATTACAATGGATGTCTAAATTTAAAAAAGATTGAAATTTAATACAATAAGAAAAAATGGAGGTGTATTAAAAATTTCCCAATTAGAAAAGATTTTCTAAATGTTTAAATTCATTTAAATTTCATTTTTTTCTTAAAATTGGAAAAATTAAAGGCTATGGTTATTGTTGTAACACCTGGAGATTGTGAGAATGTTTTTCCAATTTATTTAACTTTTCAATATTTTAAATTTCACATGATACTAGAAATAGTTATATATATATATATATATATTAAAACACTATGTCAAAATTCCTTTCATATACAATAATAACTTGGCTTGTCCTACACACAATACCAACTTGACTTGTGCTACAAGCAACACCGAGTTGGCATATGATGCACACAACACTGTGTTTCTAAAAAAAATAGATTTCTATTATTTTAATTATTTAAAAAATATAATTATAACCTAGACATTAAATTTAGTAACAACTACTTTTCAAATATTGTTATTCTATGTAAAAAAACATATTGATGATGAAAGATGATATTTTTTGTACAATCCTTTTATGTTAAAAATATTGTTTTTCTTGAATGAATAGATTTTATTAATAAAATATAATTTTAGACACATTTATTAATTGAATTCAAAAAAATAATCTTAATTTTTTTAATTCAAAATGTCAAAAATAGATTAGGGTGATTTTGTGGGATTTTTCAACGAAACATCTTTTTTTGATGAATAGTTAAAAATACAGCTTTTTAATTAAAAACTTCCTTTTTATCTAATTAATTATTATTGGTAAATTATATTATAAATATGTTTTAAGGTCACATTATAACGACCCATAATTTACATACATGGTTATTAATTCAGAATTGAAGCATACTTATTACAACATATAACAAAACCATGATAGGACCGTATAGGTATAATGCCTTTAGAAACTAGGAAACATAAACAACTGGTTCATAAAGAATCTACATTGTCTCCCGTTTATTTCATCATATTTAGAGTCCCTTTTGGAATAACCTACTTAATAACCTTCTTCCTGACCTGGGGAAAAGAAAACATACAAAAGGGTGGGCTCAAATACTCAGTAAGGGTAAAGAAATTAAATATCAATCATATCATATTCATAAGAACATAACATTTTGAAAATATTAACCTGCAAAAGAGATCATAATATCATAACATGGGATAAATCATGGTAGTGAAATGTAATCCCAATAATCATAACATAAAACATTAAACTTTGTGGAATACACACATAATCATAGAGAATCATTTCTTAGTAGTCAAGACTTATTTCCAAGACTATCCAAGCGGACAAAGTCCATTTCTGAATCGAGTTCACTCCTCGTTTCAGTCCTGTATCACTGAACCGGATTAATCTGCCATTCCATCCATGTCTATCTCATGAGATATAAATCTTTACCCAATGAATTTTAGGGAGATATAAGTCCCACCCATCTCATAATGATACCATTCTTATGTGTGCCACAAGATCATAAATCATACATCATAGCATAACCCATGTAATAAAAATGGGATTCTTAAACATCATTCCATCATAACATAATCCATATAAGATAAAAGGACATCATAAAAATAATTCCATCAGAACATAATCAAATAAATGTAAAAATAGGGATATAAATAGAACCCTATATTATCTTATATGGAAAATAATTTTGATAAAACGCTTGAACTCCATTCTTGAGGAAAATATCCTTTCTACTTCAAATACATTTTTCCTTTCTAAAAATGTCATCCTATTTTAAACTAAAATAATTTGATTAAAAATAAACTTGAAAACCTGTAAAGGAATATTCATGGAAATAATGTTCTATGAAATCATAAAAATCCATTCATGCCGTATAAGTTAAAAAAACATTTTTCTCGTACTTTGGCCGGAAAAGTCAAAAAGTACTTTATACTAAAAATGAAAAAATATTACTTTAATATCATTTAATAAAAATTCACCAATGAGTAAAATTGTATTTAAACAATTGTATGAAGATAGAAATAATATTACATATTGAGGAAACATAGTTACAGATGATAAATATTCCCCCGTAAATTCTAAAGTATAAACAATCTCGGATAAAAATGAGATTGCAAGATTTTCCCTTACCTTAGGTCCAATATGGTTCGTACATATCCGAACCTCCTCTATAATGATTTAAATAATGTCATTTACTTATTATAGAATCATATTCATTGTTATGATATCATATATGGTCATATTATTATATTCTTATTAGTAATATTTCATTGCTACTTGTTATTCGGGTGTTCATTACTTTATGTTCTTATGCATGTCTTGTCGAATAGATTCTTATTAATATTTTTAGGTTATAGATACATTATTTACAGAATGGTATTAGTGTAATATATATTATTTTTATTCATTCAATTCATTTATATAATAATTATTAAATGAAGATCATGTAAAACGAGTCACATCACATCATGGAGACGGTTGTCCGTACGTACGCACGAGCGATGATATCGTTACCATAACCATTGAATGGTATTGGAGTGGAAGATGGAATGTCTCAGAAATAGTATCATGTTATAATAATCATATATAGTTATTCTGTACACCATTATACCTATCCAAGTAAGGTGGTGGTGGAAAACAGATTACACCACGGCGTGGAGACGGTATTCTGTATGTACGCACGTGCGATGATTTCATTTTCTGTAGGATGGATAGAAGGTGAAATAGGTTTGTTTAATATTTATAATAACATATCAGTATGTGAGTTATACTGATGTTATTAATTTATGATGAAACATATAAATAAGAAGAAGTAGAAGAAGAAATAAATTGGAAAGAATCGGTAAAGGACATTACCTCTTCTTTGAAGTGCCTCTTCTTAACCTCCTCTTAGGGCACTAAAGATGGTCTTTGAAGAAGACCAGTACCTCTAGGATGTTTATAGGGAATTGGATAAGAGAAATTGGTAGGGGTTGGCCGAGCTTGGAGGCTCAAAGTTGTGTGAGGAGGAGAGGGGGGAGGTGCCCTTTTATAAGGGAGGAGAGAGGCACCTTAGGAAAAACTTAAAACATTATTTTATAATAAAGTCATATTCAGTTTTTAATAGTTCCAAATTGATTCATTTCGAAGATAAGGTGGGGATGGGTCAAAATATTCTCAACCTATAGGTTTTAGACAAGTTTAGGTTACTATTTAAACCTTATCATTTAGATTTAACTCTAAGTTAAATAATTTAACTTTTACCATGTCTTCTTGTTTTCTTACACTATATGGTTAATAATCTTACAATAACAAGACAAAAGAACCCCAAGTGGTTCATTATTAATATATATAACCTTATCTAAGTCATTTGGCCGAACATTAGATTTTTAGGAATAAAATAACAATTAATAATATAATATTTGTTTTAAAAACTATTTTATGTCAATTTTGTCACTATTTGGTAATTGATTTTTGTGAAAATCATAACAGCATGATTAGTTCAAAAAAAGTTAATTAAATAAATACTAACATGTCCAATTAACCTATAAAATTATTTTAATTCATAAAAAGTCTCAAATAACATTTATTTGGGTATTCATAATATCAATTATGTTAATATTTCATTAATAAGGTAATTACTGTATCATCATTGTGTCATAAATAAATTAAAATATTTAATGTCCAAAAATTATAAATAAAATACCATTATGTATTAAATAATTTTATATTTCTGATGAATATTTATAGTCAAATTTATCTTATGTATAACCCTATATTAAAAATGTTTTAGTTATTAAACTTTGATTTTAACTCTTTTAAATCTTCTTTAAATAAAATAATAATAAGTGTCCTAATCTAATCCAAGTGGGCCTAAATGGTCATATTTTATTCCTAATGTTGTTTTTGGTCGAATTAAACTTATCCAATAGAATTAAGACATGTTTTAGGGTAATAATAATATCATTTTTACTCTCAATTACCCTATTTACTTTTAACCGTGGTAAAAAAAGTAAAAAGTTACTATTCACCAATAATTATTTTTATCTTATTGAACCAAATTTTACTCCTTGATATTAACCATGTTTCTCGGATTTTCGAAATTCCACTCACAGAAGCGGTAAAATTAAGTTTTGTGTAAATTTTCAAATTCTCCTAGGAGGTGGGTAAAAGACGGTGAAAAGTTCAATAAAATTTTTATATATCTAAAATTATTATAAAATGACTCAAATGAATTAAATTGAACTTATATAGGTATTATGTATCAATTTTTACCTAAAATAAAAATAAATAATTATTTAAATAAAAAGTCGGTTTTTAAATAGTAACCGAGTGTTTTCACTATTCCTCAAAAATTGAAAGTTTTTAGAAAAATACCAAAATTTCACCCAAGGCTAATTTTGTTATTCCGAATCAAAAAATGAAGTCCATTTTGAAAGATAAAATTTATAAAATTTTAAAAAGTGGGTATTACTATTCATAACAGCTAGTTTATATAATATTTTAATAGCATATCGTTGTTTAGTAAAACTCGGTATTGCGTACAACACACGCTATCGTGGAAGGTCGCGATTGTGTGTAAAGAAATACAATATAGTGTTGTGTGTAGTGAAATATTCCTTTGATGTTGCGTATAACATAAGACATAAAAAAATATAAACTTCTCATAAACTATCAGGGTGTTACATTCTACCCCCCTTAAAATGAATTTCACCCTCAAAATTCGTCACTTCGTAACAAACAGATGAGGATACCTCTCCATTATCATATCTTCAAGCTCCCATGTATCTTCTTCTAATTGGTGGTTCCTCCATAAAACTTTCACCAAGCGAGTGGTCTTGTTCCGTAGAACTTTTTCGCTATGATTCAGAATCTCTATCGGTTGTTCTTCAGAAGAAAGATCTTGCTCCAGTGGTACAACTTCTGAGCTGCGTACATGTGAAGGATCAGATATGTAATTTCTTAGGAGAGATACATGGAACACATCATGAACTTGAGAGAGATTCGGTGGAGGCGCCAATCGGTAAACTACCTTCCCAACACGATCTAGTATTTCAAAAGGACCGATATACCTAGGGCTCAATTTCCCTTCTTTCCAAATCTCATTACTCTCTTCCAAAGAGATATTCGTAAGAACACTTTATCACCCACTTCAAACTCTAGGTCTTTTCTTTGGTTGTCAGAATAACTTTTTTTTCGACTCTGAGCTGCTCTTATGTGTTGTTGAATAGATTAGACCTTTTCTTCCATATCATCAACAAGATCAGGTCCTAATAGCTTTCTTTCCCCAACTTCATCCCAACAAGATGGAGGTCGTAATTTCTTTCCATAGAGAGCTTCATAAGGAGCCATCTGAATACTGGAGTGAAAGATATTATTATAAGAAATTTCCACCAAAGGTAGGTGTTGATCCCAACCACCTTTGAAATCCATAGAGCATGCTCTTAACATATCTTATAGATTTTGAATTGTTCTCTTAGACTGACCGTCTGTATGAGGATGATAAGCAGTGCTGAAACTCAACTCTAAATCTAGAGTATGCTGAAGACTTCGCCAAAACTTCGAGGTAATCCTAGGATCCCGATTAGATATAATGGAAATTGGTACTCCATGAAATCTTACCACTTCCTTTACATATATCCTAGAAAGATGATCCAGAGATAAATCTTCTCTAATAGAAATAAAGTGTGCCGACTTCATAAGACGATCAACTATGACCCAGATAACATTATTGCCTTTGGATGTTTTAGGAAGTCTGGTGACAAAGTCCATAGTGATGTTTTCCCATTTCTATTCGGGTATGGGTAATGGTTGTAACATCCCCTTAGACTTATGTCTCTCAGCTTTAACTTGCTAACAAACCAAGCATCGAGAGACATATTCAGCAATATCTCTTTTCATGCCATCCCACCAGAAGTACTATTTCAGGTCCCTATACATCTTCGTGCTTCCAGGATAAATAGATAATGAAGAACTATGAGCCTCATCCAGCAGGTCCTTCTTTAATTATGGTATGGGAGGAACACAAACTTGATTTTCTGAACCTTATTATCCCATCACAATCAAGTTTGAATTTAAGAACATTTCTCACCTTCTTTTGTAACTCTACATCTTCTTTTTTTGCCTCTTTAATCTTCAAATTTATAGATGGTTGAACATTCATTTGATAAAGATAAGATTTTCCCCTTCCATTATAATCCCAAGATCCATCCTTTGTAAATCCATAAATATTGGATCTTTTATGATCCTCATCATGGATAAGCTAGCATGGTCTTGTCGACTTAATGCGTCTACCACCTTGTTTACTTTCCCAGGGTGATAATGAATTGAGCAGTCGTAATCCTTAATCAGCTCCAACCATCTTCTTTGGCACATATTCAGCTCCTTTTGTGTGAAAATATAGTTCAAACTTTTATGAACAGTATAAATATCACACTTTTCACCATAAAGATAATGCCTCCATATTTTAAATGCAAATATTACCGCGGCTAACTCTAAATCATGAGTTGGGTAATTTTGCTCATGGATTTTCAATTGTTGTGAGGCATAAGCTATCACCATATCATTTTGCATGAGAACACACCCCAGTCCCTTCTTGGATGCATCAATTTAGATCACAAATCTCTAATACACGGTAGTGTGAGCACAGGTGCACTAGATAACCTTCATTTTAACTCTTTGAAATTCTCTTCACACTCCTCTGTCCACACGAACTTAACTAATTTTCGAGTCAACCTGATGAGTGGATTAGATAACCTTGAAAAATCTTTCACAAAACGTCGATAATATCCAGCCAAACCAAGAAAACTTTGGATCTCAGTTACTGTTGTTGGTCTTGACCATCTTTCGATAACCTCTGTTTTTGATGGATCCACAGATATCCCATCTTTTGAGATTATGTGACCCAGAAATGAGACTCTTTGAAGCCAAAATTCACACTTGGTAAATTTGGCATAAATCTTATCCTTTATTAGGGTCTTTAATACAATTCTCAAGTGATCTTCATGTTCTTATTTACTATTTGAATAGACAATAATATCGCCTATAAAGAATACCACAAACTGATCAAGATATTCTCTAAAGACTATATTCGTTAGATCCATGAAGATAGAAGGGACATTAGTAAGACCAAATGGCATCACTATAAATTCATAGTGTCCATACCTTATATGGAAAGCTGTCTTTGGTATATCCTCCCTTTTGAACCTTAATTGATGATACCCTGAACGAGGATCAATCTAGGAAAAGTATTGAGCTCTGTGTATTTGGTTAAATAAGTCATCAATGAGCGGGAGAGGATATTTTTTCTTGATAGTGATCTTGTTATGTTCTCTATAATCAATGCAGAGTCTCATTGATCCATCTTTCTTCTTAACAAACAGAACAGGTGCTCCCCAAGGTGACGCACTAGGGCGTATTAATCCCTTATCAAGATTCTCTTGGAGTTTCTTCTTCAATTCCTACAACTCAATTGGGGCCATTCTATATGGTGTCTTTGAAATAGGCATAGCACCCGGTATGAGTTCTATTGAAAACTCAACTTCACAATTTGGTGGAAGACCTAGCAATTCCTCTGGAAAGACATCATCAAACTCCCATACAATGGGCATATTCTTAATCGTGAGTTTCTCTCCAACCATTTGAGATAAATAACCTTCATTTATTGGAATCAAGACCCATAAGATAGAAGAAATTTCCACTTGAAGGTTATATTCATCCTTGCATCGATAGATTATAGTAGATTGATCAGGAATATTAAATGTGATTTCCATTCTTTGGAAATTAATATGATCTCCGTATAAAGAAATCCAATCCATGCCAAGAATCACATCAAATTCCACTATAGGAAGGATAACAATATTTTCAGGAATCACTTTCACACAAACTTCAATCAGAGAAG
This sequence comes from Viscum album, assembly GCA_963277665.1. Lineage (NCBI taxonomy): Eukaryota > Viridiplantae > Streptophyta > Magnoliopsida > Santalales > Viscaceae > Viscum > Viscum album. The sequence continues at coordinate 1,637,970,500 of OY728127.1, forward strand.
AATTGTAAACTTTTGATGGGACCGTTGTTCCATTAGGGGTTGTCACAGCTCACTCAACATCAAATTGTTGAGGTAATACGGAAATACTCTTAGAAAATTCTTTAGAAATAAAAGAGTGGGTGGATCTAGAATCAAATAAAACATTTACTACTTTAGAGTGTATTGTAAGTGTACCTTTCCCCACTTCGTTATCGTACTCCACATCGCCGATAGAAATTGTATGTGACTTTACTTTTTCTTTGGACTTAAGAGTTTGTTTACATTGATCATCATAAAAAACCCTTGGATTAGGGAATTGATTGGAATAATGCCCAATTTCCTTGCACTTGAAACATTGATGTGTAAGCGGTGCATTCTGTGTATCCTTTTCTTTGTTCGCATCATTAGACATATTATTCCCATTATTTCGACATTCAACTACCCGATGACCTTCTTTTCCACACTTAAAACATTTAATTGTCCCTTTAAGACAATTCCATCCATGTTTCTTTCCACAATTTTATCATAAGGGAAAACTCATCTCCTTTTTTGTGTGGTCTTTAGATTTTCCTTTGAATTCCATTTTCCTCTTCTTATCAAACCCATATGATTGATGGGTTACTCCAATCTCTATCTTAACCTTGAGAGCACATCGAACAATTTCCTCGTAGCTATTGAAGTCCCTTATGGATAACTCCCTTCAAAGACTTGGTTTTAAGCCACTAAAGAATCGATCGATCTTACTCTCATGTTAGATAACTATTCTGGAAGCATACCTTGCAAGTATTGTAAAATTTGCTTCGTAGGTACAAACAGATTCATCATCCTTTTACTTTAGTTCAAGAAACTCCTTCTCTATCTTTGTTCGAAGAATACGAGGGAAGTACTTATTGAAAAATAAGTTCTTGAACTCATCCCATTCCATGGACTCGATTTCATCCCTTTGCCTCGTATTCTTAATAATATTACACCATTGATCAGCTTCAACTTCCATATGATATATTTCTAATATGACTTTATCATGTTCAGAACATTGAAGAACTAAAAATATCTTTTCAGTGTTACTGATCGATTGTTCAGCCACTAATGGATCAGTAGACCCAATGAATGAGGGTGGACGCTGCCTCATGAAGGGTTCAATAGAATGTTGCTCCTTACTTTTCTCGTTTGGAAGTCTTGCATGGTGAATAGATTGAGAAAGTTATGTGAGCATGGCTATATGATTTTTCATTCCATCTCCCATAACGTTTGGTTGCTCAGGGGGAAAATCATTACATTTCCCGTCACATTCAGCATTAACACGGTTCCTTCGGGTTCCAGCCATTAACTAAAACCAATAAGAATAGTGTGATAAACACTAATCATAATAGGAAAACCACATAATCAAAAATAAATTTCACACTTTAGGTCTTATCATAGGCTGTTCATGGAAATTTATAAAACACTAAGATTATGTTCTATTCTTAGACATATCCTTAGGGTTCTTACTAAGGCTTTCAGATACTAGTTTTCAAAGGTTGACTATACCTTTCCTATGATACCAACTATAATGACCCATAATTTACATACATGGTTATTATTTCAGAATTTAAGCATACTTATTACAATATATAACAAAACCATGATAGGACCGTATAGGTATAGTGTCTTTAGAAACTGGGAAACATAAAAAACTCGTTCATAAATCATATACATTGTCTCCCATTTATTTCATCATATTTAGAGTCCCTTTTGGGATAACCTACTTAATACCATTCTTCCTAACCTGGGGAAAATAAAACATACAAAAGGGTGAGCTTAAATGCTCAGTAAGGGTAAACAAAGTAAATATCAATCATATCATATTCATAAGGACATAACATTTTGAAAATCTTAACCTGAAAAAGAGATCATAATATCATAACATCGGATAAATCATCGTATTGAAATGTAATCCCAATAATCATAACATAAAACATGAAACTTTTTGGCATACACACATAATCATAGAGAATAATTTCTTAGTAGTCAAGAATTATTTCCAAGACTATCCTAGAGGACAAAGTCCATTTCCGAACCAAGTTCACTCCTCGTTTCAGTCCTATATCACTAAACTAGATTAACCTGCCGTTCTAGCCATGTCTATCTCATGAGATATAAATATTTACCCAATGCATTGGAGGGAGATATAGGTCCCACCCATCTCATAATGATACCATTCTTATGTGTTCCACAAGATCATAAATCATACATCATAGCATAACCCATGTAATAAAAATGGGATTCTTAAACATCATGCCATCATAACATAATCCATATTAGATAAAAGGAAATCATAAAAATAATTCCATAATAACATATTCAAATAAATGTAAAAATAGGAATAGAAACAGAACCCTATATTATCTTATATGGAAAATAATTTTGATAAAACACTTGAACTCCATTCTTGAGGAAAATATCCTTTATACTTCAAATACATTTTTCCTTTCTAAACATGTCATACTATTTTAAACTAAAATAAGTTGATTAAAAATAAACTAAAAAACTTGTAAATGAAGCTTCATGGAAATAATGTTATATGAAATCATAAAAATCCATCCATTCCGTATAAGTTAAAAAAACATTTTTCTCGTACTTTGGCCAGAAAAGTCAAAAAGTACCTCATACTAAAAATGAAAAAAGATTCCTTTCATATCATTTAATAAAAATTCACCAATGAGTAAAATTGGAATTAATAAATTATATGAGGATAGAAATAATATTACATATTGAGGAAACATGGATGTGGATGATAAATATTCCCCAGTAAATTCTGAAGTATAAACAATCTCAGATAAAAATGAGATTGTGAGATTTTCCCTTACCTTAGGTATGATATGCTTTGTACATATCTTAACCTTATGTATAATGATTTAAATAATCTCATTGAATTATTACAGAATCATATTCATTGTTATGATATCTTATAGGGTCATATTCTTATATTCTTATTAGTAATATTTCATTGCTACTTGTTATTCGGGTGTTCATTACCTTTTGTTCTTATGCATGTCTTGTGGAATAAATTTTTTCCCTCTTTTTAGGTTATAGATACCTTATTTACAGAATGGTATTAGTTTACTATATATCATATTTATTTATTCAATTCATTTATATAATCCTTATTCAATGAAGATCATGTAGAACTAGTCGCATCACATCGTGGAGACGGTAGGCCGTACGTACGCATGAGGGATGATATTGTTCCCATAACCATTGAATGGTATTGTAGTGGAAGATGGAATGTCTAATAATTAGTATAATGTTGCAATAATCATATATAGTTATTATTTACACCATTATACCCATCCAAGTAAGGTGGTGGTGGAAAACAGATTACACCACGGCGTGAAGACGGTATTCCGTACGTACGCACGCGCAGTGATTTCATTTTCCGTAGGATGGATAGAAGGTGAAATAGGTTTGTTTCATATTTATAATAACATATCAGTATGTGAGTGATACTGATGTTATTAATTTATGATGAAACAAATAAATAAGAAGAAGTAGAAGAAGAAATAAATTGGAAATAATCGGTAAAGAACATTACCTCTTCTTTGAAGCGCCTCTTCCTAACCACCTCATTGGGCACTAAAGATGGTCTTCAAAGAATACCAAGACCTCTAGGATGTTTCTAGGGAATTGGAGAAGAGAAATATTCAGGTTTTGGACGAGATTTAAGGCTCAAAGTGGTGTGAGGTGGAGAGGGAGGAGGTGCCCTTTTATAAGGGAGGAGAGGGGCACCTTAGGAAAAACATAAAATATTATTTTATAATAAAGTCATATTCGGTTTTTAATAGCTCCAAGTTAATTTATTTCTAAGATAATGTGTGTATGGGTTGAAATCCTCTCAACCAATAGGTTTTAGACAAGTTTAGGTTACTATTTTAACATTATCATTAAGATTTAACTCTAAGTTAAATAATTTAACTTTTACCATGTCTTCTTGTTTTTTTACACTATATGGTTAATAAACATACAATAACAAGACAAACGAACCCCAAGTGGTTCATTATTAATATATATAACCTTATATAAGTAATTTTGCAGAACCTATTATTTTTAGGAATAAAACAACCATTAATAATATAATATTTGTTTTAAAAACTATTTTATGTCAATTTTGACAGTATTTGGTAATTGATTTTTGTGAAAATCATAACAGAATTATTAGTTAGAAAAAAGTTAATTAAATAAATACTAACATGTCTTAGTAACCAATACAATTAGTTTAATTCATAAAATGTCTCAAATAACATTTATTTGGGTATTCATAATATCAATTATTTTAATATTTCATTAATAAGGTAATTACTACATCATCATTGTGTCATAAATAAATTAAAATATATAATGTCTAAAAATTATAAATAAAATACCATTATGTATTAAATATTTTTATATTTCTAATGAATATTTATAGTCGAATTTATCTTATGTATAACCCTATATTAAAAATGTTTTAGTTATTAAACTTTGATTTTAACTCTTTTAACTCTTCTTTAAATAAAATAATAATAAGTGTCCAAATCTGATCCAAGTGGACCTAAATGGACATATTTTATTCCTAAGGTTGTTTTTGGTTGAATTAAACTTATCCAATATAATTAGGACATGTGTTAGGGTAATAATAATATCATTTTTACTCTTAATTACCCTATTTACTTTTAACCGTAAAAAAAAGTAAAAAGTTACTATTCAACAAAAATTATTTTTTTCTTATTGAACCACATTTTACTCTTTGATATTAACTGAATCTCTTAGATTTTCTAAATTCCACTCACAGAAGCGGTAAAATTAAGTTTTGTGTAAATTTTCAAATTCTCTTAGGAGGTGGGTAAAAGACGGTGAAAAGTTCAATAAAAATTTTATATGTCTAAGATTATTATAAGATGAATCCAATGAATTAAATTGAAATTATATAGGTATTATGTATCAATTTTGACCTAAAATAAAAATATCTAATTATTTTAATAAAAAGTCGGTTTTTAAATTGTAACCTAGTGTTTTCACTATTCATCAAAATTGAAAGTTTTCAGATAAATACCAAAACTTTACCCTAGGCTAATTTCGATATTCAGAATCCAAAAATGAAGTCCATTTTCAAAGATAAAATTTATAAAATTTCAAAAAGTGGGTATTACTATTCATAACGGCTAGTTTATATAATATTTTAATAGCATATCGTTGTTTAGTGAAACTCGGTATTGCGTACAACACATGCTATCATGGAAGGTCGTGATTGCGTGTAAAGCAAGCCAAGATAGTGTTGTGTGTAGTGAAAGATTCCCTTGATGTTGCGTATAACATAAGACATAAAAAAATATAAACTTCTCATAAACTATCAGGATGTTACACACATTATATGAATAATTAATATAGAAATAAAATGTAATTCATTTTAAAAAATTTCACTTTGAAACTGAGTATAAAATCATAACAAAATTTTTAACTTTTTTCTAAATTAATACCCCATTATTTCGTCTCATCTGTGGGATTAACACAAATATTAATTTTTCCACATATATGATTGGAAATTTAAAAATCTGGAATACACCATTATATTTTATTTAATTATTATAGTCTAATAAGACCATGCTAATTTTTTACCAAAATGATTTGTAAAAGTGATTAAAATTAATCTCAGCGGTTAAGGCCAAATTAAGCTTAATAAGGGACTAAACATTAAAATTAATGGCCTAAAAGACCTAGAAACTTCGCCAACGCCCACTGGAATGCATAGTTTGGATGTAAAACATACATTCATTAGTTTGGTTGGTTATTTAAACATTTTTTTAGGTAAGAACATGTCCACACCATATTTTTTCTAAAAATTCCATGTGATTCCTTTTCCCTCCCTATAAAAGGCCACCAAATCTACCCAATCCTCACACCTCTCAAGACATTTAATTTCATCCATGCTATCCCCATGTATCCTCTATACAATCCTCCCATAGATCTTGAATCCTACCTTTGGGCACAAGCCCTCTTCTCTGGCGTGTTGTGGTCTCGACGTCAGCTACTCTGGATCAACTTGGCGACAACAAGTTGGTGTTGGTGTGGCTCATGTGGCTTCGGTGTGGATCGACATCTGTATCCATATTCTGCACCTCAGCGACGATGAGGCTTGGGGTGGCTCTGGTTTCTGGCCTGGATTGGCATGGCCTGGATTCCCATTCCTGGCGATGTCATACCTCACCATGGCTCTGGATTTCGACTTTGTTTGGTGTGGCTAGGCTTCTCAATCTGGGCGACGTCATGGCTCGACATTGCCTCAGCTTGTTTTGGTGCATCATGGCAACGTCTCCGGTGTTTCTAGTGTGCATTGATGTCAGATCTTGAGTGGATTAGAGGGGGGAGGTACTGGTTGTATTCTAGAAGTTTATTAATGGGTTCTTGTTTGGTGATGTTCGTGATTTTCTGAATGGAATTGAAAGTTGGTGTCTTCTTGGTTGGTGTAGAAATTAGTTTTCTGCGGATGGTTTTGTTGTGATTCTTTTTCTTGGAGTGAATATACTGTGAGAATCTGGTTGATTCTGGTTGGGTGGTGTGTTCTACTGTGTGGTTAGAGGTCCAAGGGTCTGTGTTTCCATATCTTTTTTAGGGGCTTCTCTAGATGAGGTTTAGAGATGACAGTTTTCACCAGATCATAGCTATTTGGAATCAGACATTTGAGAGGGTATGACTTTTGTCATCGGTACCAAGCCTGTTCATCACTGCATGGTACAACTAGTCGAGTAGCATTGAGAAGGTGGAATCTAAACTGATTGTTTTATGATGGGGAGGGGTTGCCTTTGTTGATTTGATCTGGTCTTATGGATTTTGATCCTTTAGGGTACAATTTAATGTCTTATTTACTTGAAGTCATGTTGGGTTCCCCCTCACCCTTTAAAAGGGGTTTATGATATAATAAAAAAATAATTTTCAGTCATATAATAGGATTTTAATATCATATTTTTATGAACTACACTTACACACAACACCATCTAATGGATTTTAAATATACTGTTTCTGTGTATGATTAACTCCGGCCTCACAAAACAATGATTGTTAATTTCTCTTTTACCACCTATCATGATAGCTGTTATGATGGCCACACTATTTATATATATACTATATTATATTTATTATATATTTAATCTTATATATTCCTTTTTCAATAGACATCTTTTTTACCTTCCATTTGGTGTTAATATGATAATATCGTTTGAGAAAGTGTGTACTACTGCCCCTCAAAGCAATGTGATTTATTCACACACCACATCGAATGTATTAAGTATGGGTTTATTGATCTTATAAGATATATAATATATATTCATGCTACCATAATAATGATATATATATACCTAAATATATATACATATTACATTTACATACTTTCATTAAATATGATTATAAAAATGGAAAATAGTGTTCATGCATACGTATGACTTACAGTCTCCATGAACGGTGTATTGCATTATGTAATTAATTATACTATAGATTATTATATGATGTTCCTGATTTGTGTATAAATTTTCGTACATTTTAGAGATTTTTTAAAACAAACATTCACTGAATATAAGTTCTTTTGGAGAAAGAAATAATTTAATTTTGTGATCATAATGATTTGTAGGTATTTCTATGACAAAGACACAAATCAGGGGAAAATTGATTAAAAATTACAAACTACATGCCGTGTACTTTAGGATACATGCTGTGTACCAGAACCCCGACACGGATTAGCCAGGACAAGTACATTCCCATGTTACTAGAAGCCTGTACATGCCGTGTACATCATATACATGCCGTGTATCCTCTTCTAGAAGTGGTAGGTGCCTGAGAGGAAGTCTACACGCCCATGTTGTCGACTGACCTTCACACGCTGTGTACAATGGTCTACATGCCATGTGGATCTTATAGAAGTGGTTGTTGGATGATTAATGGGAGTACATGCCGTTAATAGAGGCACTACACACTGTGTACCTCCACCTACCAAGTGGTTCTGTGTTCCTAGTCAAAAACTGCATGTTAGGTCACTCATAGACAGAGAAAAAGATGGAAAAGTGCATTGAAAAGTGTACACATTGTGTACATTATGGTACACGCCATGTACTCTTAAAACCTATAAATAGGTGTCAGGCCCTCCAAGTTCAAGAGTCATTGATTCATTCATATTTAGTTCAATTCGAAGGGAGAGAACTCTAGGTACATCCTAGAAGAAAAGAAGAGAGATAAAGAAGAGGAGAGAAGAGAAAAAGGAAGGTGCTTTCATGCTACCTTCTCGACAACCTTCACTCCAATGCATTCAAAATGATGCGTCTATATAAGGACCCATCCTTAAAAAATTACATAATCTTGAATTAAATGAATAATTCTCATTGAGGATCTTTTCAAGTTTATAGTTTTAGAGAATTAAGTCATAACTGTTACATTATATCCCAAAAGTTACAAAGTTTACACTTCTACTCAGTTGCCATATTTTTCACAAAATAAAAATTCTTGAAAAAAGTGTCATGTCTAGTTCCATGTTTCAGACAACATGAATTTTCTTCGATCCCATCCATTACCCTATTCAACTTTATGTCCTATGAAAAACATTTCAAAAACTTGGGATGAGCATAAAAATATTACTAAGGGATATACAAAGAAGGAAAACTGTTAGTTTTTTTAAAACAACAAGTAAACCATGAATACTTTATTATAAGTAATAGTTTTCACATTTATGAAGTATTAAATACTCTTCACTGAATAAAAGATCATTACTTACCCTTTTGTAACCAAAATATGACCATAAAACCCATATAAAGAACACAAAACATATATAGGTAACTTGGGACATAAACATACATAAATGGAATAACCATACAGTCGACTTCCACACATATCACTAAATAGAATAGCTATACGGTCGACTTCCATACCCAATGAATTGGAGGTTATAATGTAACCACCCATCCTGGTTTATCACAGCACCACCTGTCATTTGGTTTATCACGTAACCACCCGTCTAATGTCCAAGTACCATTATAAAATCGTAACACATACAAAAAATATAAAGGAAATAAAAAATTTACACATTTCAATCACAATATACCACTTAAATATATTGACATAAAAAATCCATTATGAAAACCATTTTCAATACCAAAATATGTAAAAGGGTATAGGGTATTTATTTTCCTTTTAAAAACATTACGACTTGTTAAGGATTCCAAATATCAAATAATACTCGCGGAGGTGGAAAGGTCATTGTCACTGCTTACGTTAAAAGAAACATTCCTTTTTATCGTTTAGTAAAATTATTCGTAGAAAAATAATCCCTTTGAATTAAATGAAAATTAAAAGGTGTTTATACAGTATATAAAACAAAATATGCCTCAATGAAAGGAGATTGAGACAAAGTCCCTTTCCTCATGTCCGACTTGACTCGACCGTTCTTTAATCTCTTGAATAATAAACTAAAGTTAATTTCTACTTGCTTAAGAACATTTTTCAAGTTTATTATTCCTTTTATATCACTTATTACCATGTTATAAACATTATGTAATCATTTAAGTTAATAATGGTTGTTTTTTTCGATATTTGGTACTTTAGTAAAAAATGAACACCTTATAATTACAAGTTGTCCATTTGGTCAATAGTCCAATATCTCCAGAATGATATTCATGATATAGATATCATATATATCATATATATCCAGTATATATATGTATTAATAATAGTACATAACATTTGTAGGTAAGAAGTGAAATGCACCATTCATGGAGACGGTAAGCCGTACGTATGCATGAACACTACTTTCATTTATATTTATTATTTTAATGGAATTAAAACTTAATGATAAAAAGATATATTATTATTCTTGTATAATATAATATATAATATCATTAACTTCATCCTTTATACATCCCACATATGGCATTAAAAAGTCATATCACTTTGAGGGGCAGTAGTTCGCACTTCCTCAAATGAAATTATCGCGTTTACCCATAATGAAAACCATAAAGATATGATATAAATGAAAAATACAAAAGAATAAAGAAAAAATAAAAATAATATATATCATATATAAATATAGTTTCATCTTAATGGCCACCATGAGAGGTTGTAGGAGATAATCAAACAATCATCGTTTTGTGAGGCATTAGTTTGCCATCCGCAGATTCAGTACGTTCTTCACCCATTAGATGGAGGTGTGTGTAAGTTTTGTTCAAATCATTACCATAAAAACATCATAGTATATTTATGATACTGGTTTTGTTATAAAATAAAGTAATAAAAAGAGTTTAGGGGTTTTATAAGTAAAATAAAAAAAAGAAGTTAAGAGAAACTGTTACCTTTAATTTGGGTAACTCACTTTGGTTTAAACAAAAAGGACTTATTGAACTACCTTCTGCCTATGTTAAGGATTCTAAGTGGAATATATGGATCTTGAGAGATTATTTGGGCAAGTTTTGGACGAGCCAAGGGGCTTTAGAGGTGTGAGGAATGGGTTAGAATTGAGGGGTTTTTATAAGGGAGAGGAGGGGCTATTTAGAAAAGTGTGAAAATATTATTTTATTATATAATTATTTTCAGTTTCTAAAATTCCAAAACTAATTAAAGTAGAAGCTAAGATGAATCATGGTAGAAATAAAATCATCCAATAAGAATTGGACAGGTTTTGGATATTATTTTAATCTTTATAATCTTATTTATTTTAATCATTTATTAATGAGGTAAACACTACATCATTATTGTGTCATAAATAATTTTATTTTTTTGATGTCTAAAAATTATAAAAAAATACCATGTTGTAGGAAATATTTTTATATTTCTGAATAATATTTATATTAAAAAAGATAACTTATAAAACCCTATGTAAAAATTAATTTACTAAAAGATATTTGTTTATGTCATTTTTGTCTTCACTTTAAATTAATTAATATAAAGTTTCATTATCACTCTTAAGTGACTCCATGGGGTCCCAAATTGGACACAAGGATGGAAATGGTCGAATATGTATCAACCAATAGTATTAGGACACATTTTAGGGTAATTTTATATTATTATAATAATATTTGTTTACCATTATTTATCAGATTTACCCTTTAACCATGGTAAATAAAATTTTTACTCAAGTAAATATTCATAATGTATAAAAATAAAAGTTACCTATTTACACAATTTGGACCCCATAATTCCAAATATGGAATCCATTTTTATAAATTTAAAACACATAAGTGGCATAATTTAATTTAAAATTAATTCCCGCTATTAAAACAAAAAGCGTGTTTTTAAGAAAAAACTATCAAAAGATTGACACTTGTTTATGTCCAGTTTCAAAGTAAAATTAATTCAATGACCAAAATTGGACTAAATGGTTAAAATATCATCTAATTAAACTTTAAAACTAATTAAAAAGATAATTTAACCATATAAATATATTATATTAAAAGACAGTTTTGAATTAAAATACAGTATTTTCCACTTTTCATTAAAAATTGAATTTTATCAGAAAAATACCAAAAATTTACCCAAAGTAAATTTTGATGTCCCAATTATAACGAATAATTTTATTTTGTCAAATAGAACATATAAAAGTGAACAAAACTATATTTAAATAGGGTTTTCCATTAAAAGGTGGTAAATCAACCTTTAAGGTAAATTATGCTTAAAATCTGATTAATTCACATTTTAAGCCTCTAAATTGTATTGGATAAATGTAAAAACATTTAACAAACATGTATAATCATATTATAGTTAGTTATATTAATTTCTTCCAATACAATGACTAGGTGTTAACTACCATTTAAAATAATAATATTATATTGTTAGTGTGCAACGTAATATTTCAAAGAAACCCGTTGTTGCGTATTAGGTGCGACATCAAACATAGAAACCCATTTAAAGTAAAATTAATATTTAATTAAAAAATATTAAAAAATATTAAAATTTCATATTTCTTTATTTTCCTGGGATGTTACAGTCCAAGTACTACATGTTCTTTAATTAATAGATACTTCATGAGTAGTAAAATTCCATATGTGTTGGGACTATGGACAATTAAATGTTTTAATCGTATTGTTCATATTTTATTTCTCATAATTCCTTATTAACATGTTTTCAAATATCACTAGAAATATCGTATCAGTCCAAGAATGATATTTCTAGGGATCCTTTATATAATTATGGTTAAAAACATCGATGACCATTGGTTGTTTTTATCATCTTAAAAGGGACGCAATTAATAAAAATTAAGAGAAATTAATTTCCACACCAATGAAATTGACTTCCATTGATTTAAACAAATCTTACCAGACCAATGGGGTTCTGTTATATAAGTAATCCAATAGATGTGAATTATTATGAACAAAACAACCTCATAAAAAATTTATGTGATAAAAACCTCTTAAAATCCACAACCCTGACACATTTCCCTCCAAATTTGCATCAAAACAAAATTCCCGTGTTTTTATTTATCCTTTAAGTAATTTTATAAGAAATTAAAATTCAATCACCTTTTCATCAAAACATAAAAAAATGACTCTAAATTTTGTAAACTTTACTAAATCAAATACAAACTATATAAGAAAGACAAAAATAACTCCTTCTTCATGTAGATAGACCCCTTAATGGTACTCTAATAGTTAGGGTAATACAATTTGGATAGCCGAAAATAATATTTTGGTAGAAACGAACACAAAATTTTGGTGTTATTTCCGGGGAACAACAAGTTAAATTTTTTTTGTTTAAATTAATTTTATATCAAATTTAGTGAAAATAAAAATTAAAAATTCCCAAAAATCTATTTTATAACCCCATTTATGTTTATCTTTCTTCTTCCTCATTTACGCTTGGGGTGTTTAGTGTTGTGCAGGTCCATAGATGTATGATTGACTACCTTACTCATTCCAAAATCGATGAGTAATTGGAGCTTCTCTTAATTGAACCTGAGATAAAACAGACACATTTAAGGCAACAACATACTCTCATGGACGAGCACAACCAAAACAATGCCATGGTGCACAATGAAGAGGGAGATCCAGCTACTATCCAAGGAGATGGAAAACCATTTGGCCCAGATGACAACCAGAACCAGCAAGCTCCACTTGCTTCAGGATATGGCCCGCAGTAGCTCCAAAAGTTCCTACTGGAGTAGATTCCATACATTTAACCAGGTCAGGGGCTGTAATTCATCCCTTATGAGAAGCCATATATGCTGCCTCTACTCCCTCAGCAACCACCTCCACGCCATACTCTCATAGAGTATGACATGCTGTCTATTCATGGAGCTGACACAGGTATCGACTGTCCCCCGGTGCAGGCCCAACACATTGATATCAAGCCTTCCATCATGTAGCTGATCCAAAACATAGTTCAGTTTGACGACCTTCCCAGCGAGGACCCCAATGCCCATCTCTCTAATTTTTTGGAGGTCTGTGACACGTTCCGCTACCACAGAGTGTCCACGGATGCCATTTTCTTTGCCTCTTCCACTTCTCTCTTAGAGATAAGTCAAAAGACAGGATATAAGGTTTGATGCATTGATCTATCCTCACCTAAGAGTAGCTAGCCCAGGCGTTCCTATCAAAATATTTTCCACCCTCGAAGACAGTGACCTTGCAGAACAAAATACACAACTTCCAACAACACGACTTGGAGTCATTGTATGAGTCATGGGAGCGTTTCAAAGAGATTTTGTGCAAATGACCACAAAACAGACTCCCACTTTGGATGTAGGTCCATACCTTCTATGAAGGACTGACAACGAACACAGTTTGTGGTGGATGATGCTTCTGGAGGTACGATTATGAGGAAGTCCCCCGAAGAGCTTTTTGAACTGCTAGAAGTCATGTATAGAAATAGATTCTAGTGGAATTACGATCAGGGCACACAAAAAAAAGTTATGAAAAATATCCATTCCACTACTGTGCTTGCTACCCAGTTGGATGTTGTGTCCAAAAATATCGAAGCGCTGAATCTGAAGGGTGTGTCCCAAGTACATGTGATGAACCATCCGACGTGCAACGAATGTGGTGATAACCATATCATGGGAGAATGCCTGGGACATACAGCCGAAACTTCTATGAGTGAGGTGAGCTATGTTTCTCAAAACCAAGGATCCATCCAGTACCAACAGTACTAGAACATATGTTGTGGCCCACAGGAGCAGAATCCTCCACCCTAGGGACCGCCCAGCTACAGTCATCCCCAGAATCAGAGCCAGTACCTGAGACAGCAGAAGCATCAGTAGTGCTCTTACAAGACACAAGGGTATGAAAACCCTCGCCTGCAATAGCTAAGGCAGCCACCACCTCCACCAACTACACATCCACCTCAGCAGGTGAACACCTCATGGTTGGAGGATCTCATGAACAAGTTTATATATACTACTGAGACTAGATTCCAGAATCAAGAGGCTTCCATTAGAATCCTAGAGAACTAATTCATCCAGCTGGAAATAAATAATTTGGTAATGTATCCCAATACACTATTGGGAAATACTAACAAGAACCCAAGGGAGGAGGACCATGACATCACACTGCGTAATGGAAAGGATATACAATAGAAGGAACCAACACAGCCAGATGCACATACACCCCTGCTAATGAAGAAGGTACATTTACAGATTCCTCCTCTTCCAAAGGCTCACCAAAAGAGGCCACACAGGGAAATGTAATGGAGGTTGTCAAACCCTTCGAGCCTGCCTTACCCTTCTCAAAGAGGATGAAGGAGAGAAAGTTGGACTACTAGTTTAGAAAATTTATGGAAGTGTTCAGGAAGCTGCACATCAACATTCCATTTATAGAGTCACTAACGCAGATGCCCACGTATGTGAAATTCATGAAAGAGCTCATCTCCAACTAAAAAAAGATGGAGGATCTTGGAACCATTGCATAGACCATGGTGTGCTCAGTAGTCGTACAACATTCAATTCCTCCCAAGCTCCATGATCTAGGTAGCTTCACTATCCCATAAACTATTGGACCATGTGAGTTTGGGAAGCCCCTCTGTGACTTAGGGGAAAGCATAAACCACATGTCCTTTGGAGTTTTTAAGAATCTTGGGATCAATGACCAAAAGCCTACCCGAGTATCCCCTTCAACTTTTTGAACAATCCATGAAATATCTGAAGGGGCTACCAGAGGAAATGCTAGTAAAGGTGGGTAGGCTAATCCTCCATGTAGATTTCATCATCCTTGACATGGAAGAAGACCAGAAGGTGCCTCTCATCTTGGGGAGGCATTTATTGGCCACTGGGAAGGTATTGATCGACGTACACCAGGGGGAGATGATTTTCAGAGTATGAGACGAAAGAGTCTCCTACAATGTCCTCAAATCCATCATGCAAGAATCGTTATCAGAGCATGAGGCCTGATATAGAGTGAACACCATGGATGATCACTTCAGTAGAAAAGTAGATGATCTGGTATGTTCTTTCCCCTCAAATGACTTGGTTTTTCCAGACATTCCAGTTGATGAAGCACTAGAGGACCTACAATTCCTTGAAGGGTAGGGTGTCCAGTACTGAGAGTGTACTATTATTACTTAAATTCTATAGAGGATAGAGGTACAACCAATTGTACCCTTGATTATAAAGGCACATACACTAGAACTAAATCCTCCCCCATCTTCTTTGAAGAACAAGTACTTGGGAGACCATTAGACATTTCTTGTTATACTTAATATAGAACTATCATAGGAGTAGGAGGATGCGCTTCTACAGGTTTTAAAGAAATTAAATAAGGCTATTGGATGGACAATTACAGACTTTAAGGGCATAAACACTACCATTTTCACCCACAAGGTGCTACTCAAAGAAGGACCTAAGCCATATCGGCAACCACAACGATGCCTGACCCCCCTCCCCCCCATGAAGGATGTTTTGAAAAAAGAGGTTATCAAGTGGCTGGATTCAGGAATCATATACCCTATCTCAGATAGTTTTTGGGTGAGTCCCCTAAAAGTGGTACCCAAAAAGGGGGGTATCACTGTGATTTCAAATGAAAAGAATGAGCTCATCCTAGAATGCACTGTCACGGGCTGGAGAGTTTGTGTGGACTATAGATATATGAATGACACCATAAGGAATGATCCTTTCCCACTTCCCTTAATGGATCATATGTTAGAGAGACTACTAGGGCACAAATTTTATTGCTTCCCCGATGGCTATTCTGGCTACAATCAGAATTCCATTGTCCTAAAGGATCAAGAGAAGAGCATATTTACTTGCCCCTATGGTACATTTTATTACCGAAGTATGTCCTTTGGTATGGGAAATTCTCCCGACACCTTCTAGAGTTATATGCTAGATATCTTCCATGACATGGAAGAACATTTCCTGGAAGTCTTCATGGATGATTTTTTCATTTATGAAAAATCATTCACCACGTGCTTGCGGAACTTGGAGCTGGTTCTGGAAAGATGTGAGAACACTAAACTGGTTTCAAACTAGGAAATGTTTCATTTCATGGTGCAGAGTGGAATCATCCTTGGCCACATAATATCGGTGAAGGGGATAGAGGTGGACCCGTCAATGATAGAAGTCATTTCATGACATCATATTCCGACTTCCTTTAGAGCCACCCTCAACTTCCTTAGACATGCAACCTTCTACAGGTGGATTTTCTATGACATCTCAAATATAGCTCATCCCCTCACCAAACTTCTGACCAAGGATGCCATTTTTTAGTTCGATGAGGCCTACACCACAACGTTTTCTCACCTAAATTAGTGCATGGTGGAATCGCCAATGATTATTTCTTCCAAATGGGAGGAAAAATTTGAAGTGATGTGCGATGCCACCGACTACATAGTGGGAGAAGTCTTGGGATAGCGACTTGAACGAATTTTCCGACCCATCTATTATACTAGTAGGATTCTCAACGTGGCCCAGATGAACTATACTACCATTGAAAAGAAGATATTGGTAGTGATGTTTGAGTTTGAAAGGTTCCGTTCTTACTTAGTGCTATCTAATGTTATTGTTTATACTGACCATGCAACACTCAAGTATCTACTGAACAAGAAGGATGAAAATCCATGACTGATCCGATGGGTGCTTCTCTTATAGGAATTTGATCTAGAAATTTGAGACAATAAAGGGAGTGAAAATGTTGTTCATGATCATCTATCCTGCCTAAAGATGCCTCATTTGGAGAAGGAGGATGATCATGAGATCAAGGAGGATTTCCATGATTAGCACCTCTTTTCAGTCAAAGAATCACCTCGGCCCTGGTGTGCTGATATTTCAAATTTTTTGGTTACAAGTTCCATCCACCCTGACATCTCTTTCCAATAGAGTAAGAGGTTTCTATCTGATGTCAATAGGTAATTTTGAGAAGAAATATACTATTCTGATCGTGTGGAGATGGGGTGATCCGATGTTGTATCCTAGAAACTGATATTCACGGAGTCCTGGAATTCTGTCACGCCTCGCTAGTTGGGGGACATCATGGGCCAAACCATACTATAGAAAATATGCTAAAGTCTGGGTTTTTCTGGCCCACTATGCATAGAGATTCCCGAGCCTTTGTTCCCCATTGCGACCGATGCCAAAGGATAGGTAATGGGGGGTGCAGAGCTAAGATGCCCCAATACCCCATCCTGGAGGTCGAGATCTTCGATGTTTGGGGCATCAACTTCATAAGGCCATTTCCCCCATCTTTTGGGAACAATTATATCATGTTCTGTGTCGACTACATCTCCAAGTGGTGGGTATCGCTGCTACAACACACGAAAAAACAAATATGGTCATGGAATTTTTAATGAAACACATTTTTAGAAAGTTTAGAATTCTCCTTGTACTGATCAGTAACAGAGGGACCAACTTAGACAACACAATGATGAATGGAGTACTATCAAAGTACGAAGTGAAGCATCATATGGGGAAGCTATATCATACCAAATCTAGTGGAAAAGTGGAGCTCTCCAACTTTGATCTCAAGCAGATTCTGGAGAAAATGGTGAACACTTCAAGGAAAGTCTGGTTGAAGAGGCTAGATGATGCTTTGTGGGCATATCAAACCACTTTCAAGATTCCACTGGGGATGTTCCCATTCTACCTCATCTATGGAAATCCATGCCATATTCTAATAGAGTTGGATCACAAAGATTACTAGTCCGTCAAGGACCTAAATTTTGATCTGAAGGTAGTTGAAGAGAAGCATAAGTTCCCAATATCAGAACATGATTAAATACAATTGGAGGCGTATGAGAACACCAAGATGTACAAGGATAAGACAAGATCGATCCACGATCAGATGATTTCACAGGAATCATTCCAACTCGGTGATCAGGTACTCCTTTTTAACTCCCATATTCAATTATTTTCAGGAAATCTAAAGTCAAGATGGTCGGGAGCATTCTGTGTCATGTGATTATTCCACCATGGAGTGGTAGAAATTACTGGGGAGGATGGTCAACTGTTCAAGGTGAAATGACAGTGGCTGAATACATACCATCACATGGAAGACATTGTGGGAACACTCTCCACCATGTATATCAGGTAATCAGAGGTAAGTTGGTTGAGCCAATGACTGAAAACAAAGGCCCTTCATGGGAGGAAACCCAGAGGTTACACGGTGTGTACCCCCTATAAAAATAGTGTGTACTGATTCCTTTTCATTTTTATTTGAAATATTATTAATATATAAATTAACTAAATAATATACAGGGATGATGCTAGTGCTGATGGTAAAGTCACTAGAGTTTATCCGAGCCTTCACTAGTTTGAATCCCTCCATACCTACCTTCGGCCCAGGGTTCCTCCTTTTTATACTCATTTTTCATTACATGGAATGTGTGGTATTTTTCATAATATATCTAAATATATGTTTAAATATAGGAAAACCCATGATGGGGATAGATCAGTTTCTCGGGGTCATAACCCAGTTCCAAAATACCCGAGTTCGAATCCGGACAACTGTCCCATTTCCATCATTTTTTATTTAAATAAAACCACACAACTAGTATTTTGATATATGTTATGTGTGCCATTTTTTTTATTAATAACTGAAAATATTTTCAAAATAAAGGAATACATGTGGGTGAAGTTGGCATATTAGAAAAGTCTCGGCCCTGGTTCCATAAGACCTGAGTTTGAACTCAGCTAATCTCCCCACTTCATCCATTCTATTCTAATTAGAAACCACACATTGTGCCTTTTCATTCCTCCCATGTAGTATTGGATCTGTACAATAAATATACATAATTAATAAACATGATCATTAGTACAAACTTTTCTCTATTTGTTGAGGGATACCATTCAGAACGATCGACCACCAGTTTGAACCTCTCCCCAAGCACCGAAGCAAAGGTTGTACTTCCCTTTTTCCAATCTTAGAACACACGACATGCATTTCCCGATACATTACGTGTATATATTTATTTATTTTTGTTAAATTATATATATGTATATATTTATTTTATTTTAATTATGCATATTAATAATTATATAGTTTACTATAATAATTATATTACATACAACTGTAAGAAAATAAAAAAATAAAAAATTACTACCTAGCGTGTTTTCTAGAGTACACGCCGTGTACTCTGAATATAAAAGCCGGAAACTGTACTCATCCACACCCCGTGTCTCCTAGACCCCCCACTGTTTTCTTCTCCTGGAAGCTGAACTGCCTCCCCTCCTCAAATCTGCCATTTTCGTTCCTTTTTTGATCTGATTTCTTCTCCATTGTGATCCTAAATTCTGGTACGCCGTTTTTCACTCCTTATTTCCCAGTTTTCTTAACATTTAGGGTGTTTTTTGGTTTTTCCACCGGTTCAGTTCCTGTAGTAAATGAGAATGAAATGAAGAACACATGTCGTGTAATTTTGTACACGACCACACACTCTACAATTTGAAATTTGAAATTACACGGTGTGTATGTTTGGAACACACTGTGTACCAACCAGAATCGTGCCTGGGTACCTCATTCACATGGCCACACATACCATGTTTACAGACACATAGTGTATGTTCGGTACACACTATGTATCACATTTATTTGGGACATCTCATTTCCAGCACTCCACATGGCCATATGAACTGAGTTCTTACACATGAAGTATCATACCTTTACATGGCGTGTACTTTATTTTTTAGATCTACTCGGACAGTGGTCGTGTCTTTGAAACACACGACCAAGAACCAATTTGCATGTACACAATGTGTATGTTCGTTACATGCCGTGTATCTTTCTTAGATAGTGACATGAACACTCGGTGTGTCTATCCAGAGAGCACAGGATGATCACCCTCTTACACTACACGTTTTGTACTATGGATATACACGCCGTGTTCTTATACTTTCTTGGTTTTCTCACATTTGTTTTCTTTTTATTTTTATTTTATTTTTTTCTTTTGTTTTGTTTTCCTTTCTTCTTTAGAATATGGAAGATGGAGACCCTATGCATCGGAAGAAGACTTCCACCGCTACTGAGGGAGAGAGGCCCACTTTTCATTGGATACAACTCTGGACCAAGACAACACCAGCCCCAGACTTCCCGGCGTACCGGCCTCCTCCGCTGGCCATCTTGCCGCCACTCACCACCCCAAAAGAAGCTGGTACTAGCGGTGCACCACCACCACCCAGCACGAAGCCTCTGTGCACCATCATTTCATTACTACCAGCTGCCCCACCTTCTGAGCCCTTTTCCATAGCAGCTGATCCCTCACTGGACACCACATCTAGCAGAACTTCACCCACTAAGGCCACTCCACCACTAGAGATAGATCCTTCTTCTGCCCCACCTAGGTCGACCTCTTTCGATACCCCCTATCCTTGCTTAGTGTTTCCAATCACCAACCTAGCACACAACCACGTTCGGTGCTTATCTCGCCGCATGATCCAATTGAGTAGTCAGTATCTTGATAGCAGTGTGAATCAATAGCTGGGTATTTGCGGGGAGTTAGAGGATCTCCTTAGGCACACACAATTACTCATGATCTTTCAGGTCAACACTCCTATTTTTTGGTATTTATTTTTTGGAGTTTGCTGAAAACTTTGAGTTCAATGGGCTCGAGTACCGGGACATGCCTAGAGACATGGTTCCGATGGTCCGATTTTGGATGGGTGGTCGACCTTTTTCCCATACCATGGCCAATTTTGGATGAGGATGTGTCTTTTATCCTCATCTAGTCACCCCACCCCTTGTCTCCACCCTAACCCGCCCCGATTATTCGGATCTCATTTCCATGTGGTGGGATATTCCTGGTCCAGACCACCACTACACCTCCACTTCCCAGAAGAGTACCGTCATCATTGACCCTATCTTATGTATCACCCACCAGTGATTTAGTGCCATCTTGTTTCCCCTCCACGAGGATATGGTAATTGTGATCGACCGTGACATGGAGAACCTCACATGTGTCATCCGAAAGGACTACCTGGACCTCCCATACCTTTTCTCCTCTTACTTTCATGCCATGTTCACTGGCCGTTAGGGAAACCTGAATGGTGGGTTCTATACCACCCACCTTACCTACCACCTCGGAAATTTCGAGCCTTCCCTTCCCCACAACTGCTTAGGTTCCCCCCGTCATATGGACTTTATCATGCTTATTCTCATGGGATTTTTCTGGAAATAGGAAGAACATATGTCCTTTCCCAGGCCCCACCACCACCCCTTCTGACCATACTGACCCTGAGGCTGCACCTGCACCTCCTTTCCCAACACACCACCTTCTTCTAGCCTTCCCTCTTCTTCCAACATTCCTTCTTCTTCCACCATTACTTATTCTTCTATTCCTTATACCTCCCTACCTACCTATGCACCCTCGTTGGATATCTCCTTTACCATCCAACTAGCTAGGGTGGAGAAACACTAGGTTCGTTTGGATCGTCATCTGGACATGCTCGAGCAGATATTGGGGATTCTTCTTCAACATCATGATATTCTACTACCCACAGCTGCTGCTCCTCCTTTGGCTCCTGGACCTTCTTCCACAGCCCCACCGCAGTTTACAATGTTGGCCACCGATTCAGTTCACCTCTCCACTACTAGCCCAACTACTACCACTATTGCTACCGGTCAAGAGATAGCTATCGATCATTCTATTTTGAGTCCAGATCCTATGGCTCCAACAACTAAGACTTCTCTTCAGAGTGCAGCTTCCGAGCCTCCTGCTTCCATGACTGCTGATCCTTATCTGCCGACTGCTTCTGTACAGGATGATGCCTCTTTTTAGGTGACCCCTGACTTGTTTTGGGCACATTTTTTCCATTATATATATATATATATATATTCTATATTGTGCATGTGTTTTTTTGTGTATGCTTGAAGTTTTTTCTCTCCACGACCATCAGAGGTACCCCGACATGCTTTGAAATGTACTTCTCCACCACATCCTGTATTTATTCACCTATACACGAGGGGAGTATTGTTTTTATAGATTTCATTGTTTTCTATTTATTTACACTTTTACCACTTCCAACACTTCCCCTCGTCATGGTACACTGTTGTGTCCCCAAATCACCTTCTCCGCCTTTATGTGGAACTTGGGGGATCAGGTTCCCTATTCAGTGTGGGGGAGCCTCTCTACCTACACTGCTCTTTTTCCCTTGAACGGATCTAGGAGACATCATTAATAAATGAAATATTTTAAACTGTGTAACATTTTAGGTTAATTATAATTATAAATAATAAATTCATAGTAAAAAATTTTATAAGTTACATACTTATTTTAAATTGTAATATATTATTTTAAAATCATTACTGATATAGTTGATTTTTTGACTTAAATTCTTGGCTATCTACATTTATTAGACTGTTCATTATTATTCATTACATGACCCGATTGACCCTTTATCTTTTTGTTCATTCTCGAGAGGTATTATAAACCTTTTTGATATATTATTTATTATACCCTCTTTCTTGAGAAATTATTGGGATATTTATAACTACCAAAATTTTCTAGTTTTTCTCTTCAAAACATAAATATTTTTGATTCTCATTAAAATGATTGAGGCATTTGATTATTTTTCAAGCCTTTGACCTTGAGACCTACGCTACATATGATATTCATAAACCCTTAGAAACCATGAACTACCTTGATAAGAAGCTACATTACAAGCCTATTTCCACTTCCTAACCTAATTATTTTATAATTTCGCATGATTATTCACTTGAGCTTTAGAGAATGATTTTAGGGTTTTCATGGCACATTTTGGTGTGCAACCAAGAACTTAAGTATGGGGGAGTCTGTCACTTGTTCATTTGGAAAACGGGTTCCATATCTTACTATCCATTGTATTCTTGGTGGTCCCTATTCTAAAAAAATGCAAAAGAGGGTAAAAGTTCATTGATTACACTTTACTGATGCTTTATGGACCCATTTTGGCAAGAGACTATCATGGTGATGATATCCTTTTTATGAGATCTTGATTGGGGTATGTATTTTTTTGAGATCAATTTTTTGAATATTTTTCATTGTTTTTTAAGAAATTATACTCCATTTTCAAGCCTCTGAGATTATTTTTCACATTATTACCTATAAACCCTTAGTCTCAGAAACATTTGAACCTTGATGAAAGACCACATGATTTTTGTGATTTTAATTTCTAATGAAGATAATGAGAAAACTATCAAGCCTATGGAAAGAGTGCATATACTTAATATTGAGCATAACCAAGATAAAATGATCTTGAGTGATGAGAGTATTATTTTTTGGTGAGGTAAATCATCAAGTGGCATGTGTAATTCTGAAATGGTTAACAATGTGCATAAAAAAGAATGGAAGTTTCATAATTAAATTATAAAAGATGCATTATTAGAATATCATAAAATTGAAATATGTTTTTGTGTCTTTATAAAATCATTTTATAGGCCTATATTATTAATAAATATAATTAAATATGGATGATTCCCTTTTTGTAATATGGATACTATTGATTAGATGTTGAGATTTTTTCTTGAGGACAAGAAAATGACTAAGTGTGGGGGAGTTTGATGTTCCTGATTTGTGTATACATTTTTGAACATTTTATTGAGTTTTTAAAACATGTTTTCACCAAAAACATGTTATTCAGGAGAAAAAATTCATTAATTCAGGGATCATAATGCTTTTCACGTATTTCCATGACAAAGACACAAATCGGGGGAAAGTTGATAAAAAATTCCAAACTACACACCATGTACTTTAGGATACACGATGTGTACCAGAACCCCAACACAAATTGGCTCGGCCATGTACATTCCAAAGTTACCATAAGCCCGTACATGTCATGTAAATCATATACACATTGTGTATCATCTTCTAGAAGAGGTTGGTGGATCAGAGGAAGTATACACGCCCATGTTGTTGGCTAACCATTACAGGCCATGTACACCTGTCTACACACCGTGTGGACCATATAAAAGTAGTTGGTGGCTGATGAATGAGAGTACATGCCATGTGTGGTGATGCTACACGCCGTGTACCTCCACCTACCAGGCAGTGCTGTGTTCCTAGTAAAAAACGGCATGTTAGGTCACCCACTAGTGGTGAAAAAGATAGGAAAGTGCGTTGACAAGAGTACACATCGTGTAATTTATGGTACACACTTTATAATCCTAAAATATATAAATAGATGGTAGGAACTCCCAGTTTTAGAGTCATTGATTCATTTATATTATGATTAATTCAAAGGGAGAGCACTCTGGGTATGACTTAGAAGAGAAGAATAGAGAGAAAGAAGAGGAGAGAAGAGAGAAAGGAAGGTGATTCTGTGCAACCTTACTGAATACTTTCACTCCAAATAATTCAAGAGGATGTGTCTAGGAAATATATATTCTTTAATTAATAGCTACTCCATGAGTAGTTAAATTTCCTATGTGTTGGGGATGTGGACAAATAAATCTTGTAATTTATCAATTATGATGTTGTAATCGTATTTTTCATCTTTTCTTCTTCATAATTCCTTATTAACCCTTTTCAAATATCACTAGAAATCTCGTATCGGACAAAGAAAAGGATTTATAGGGATCCTTTAAGGAATTGTGGTTAAAAAAAATCCAATCCCATTGAGTGTTTTTATCATCTCAAAAGGGATGCAATTAATAAAAATTAAGAGAAATCAATTTACAGACCAACAAAATTGATTTCCATTGAGTTTAAAAAAACTTACCAGACCATGGGGGTTTTGTTAAAAAAGTAATCCCAGATATGTGAATTATTATGAACAAAAAAACCTCATATGAAAATTGATTTAATAACAAACTCTTAAAATCCACAGCCTCGACGCATTTCCCTCCAAATTTGCTTCAAAACCAAATTCTCGTGTTTTTCATTATCCTTTAAGTAATTTGATAAGAAATTAAAATTTAATCACCTTCTCATCAAAACATAAAGAAATCATCTCTAAATCCAGTAAACTTTACTAAATCAAATACAAACTAGATAAGAAAGACAAAAATAACTCTTTCTCCCTGTGGATCGACCCCTTACTAGTGCTATAATCGTTAGGGTAATACAATTTGGATAGCTAAAAATAATATTTTGGAAGAAATTAATACCATTATACTATAATTATAGAGAATACACCTGATGTTTATATCATGTTATAAATTCTTGATCTAGGATATATGTATATCGATTAATGATATAACAAATTAAGACACATGTGAAGAAAAAAGTGAATATTTCCCGAAGTGAAACCTTAACATAGGATCATTAACAAGAGGGTAATATATGGTTATAATAAAACAATATATGGTAATATATATAAGAATATTCTTCTATAAAATATTTATAATAAACATATATATATAATACAGGAATCTTGTATGAGTATGGATAAATTCAAGAGAAAAGGTTAGGGGATTTTATCTAACTTTTAATTTTCATGAGATAAATGTTATGTTCACCACGTTTTCATCTTGTGTGGTTTATGTACTAACTATGATTTTATTATATGTATATTTTACTTAAATTTATGGGTATTAACAATCAAATTTTCTCATCCTTATTTCACGGGGTTTATGTTTCAAAAGATACCAAATTGGTAAAAATGTTTTCTCTCAATTTTCCTTCTTTAAGACTCATGTTTTGTTATGCACCTAAAACCTTATTCAAGGTGAATATAAATCTATTTTACATTCTATATCATGAATAAAAATTTAATCATGATATTATATGCTTGTTGAAATTTTATTTCCTTTCACGAAGATCATGATCCCTATATACCATGTTATAAGAGTTTATTGATCCAATCTCATTTTGTTTCGAGATTTTTTATGTTTATGATTACTTTGACGAAATCTTATAATTAATACATCAATAATATTCATAATTTTGTTATTTCCTCTATTATTTCATAATATAATCATATATTGGAAACATTATTTTCTCTTTGGTACATAAGATAGTTAATAATGCGTTATTATAAAATCCTGACATTACCCTCTCTTTAGTTAGAAAAACAATGTTTTCTAAAAAGGGTTTCTAATAATATTATAACATTACTATATAATATCTAAAATTAAATTTTACCCTTTTTTATTTTACAAATCTCTTAATGGGAATCTTTTTATCACTTTCCAAAAAAGGCAACTTTCTATCCTTTTTATCGTGCAAACATAATGTTCTTTTTACCTCGTATGACATGTACAGATTTACCCACCGTCATTTCATTGAAGCTCACATTTCATTGTTAAAAAGGTTAATAAATAGAAAAATGTTTTTAAAAATTAATTTTCAGGGAATATTATTTTCAATATGATTTCAAACTTCTTTTAAATGGTTTCAAGAAAAATGGTTTTAAAAAAGATTCAAGTCTTATTTATGTGTTTTCAAAGTGCTTTCAAAGAAATTGTTTCCAAAACATTTTCAAGAATCCTTATTAGTTTTCATAAAAAATGACTTTTAAAACGTTTTCAAGATTCTTTATATGTTTTAATGAAAAATTATTTTCAATAATTTTTTAGCCATCTTTATATGTTCTGAAGAAAAATTATTTTTAAAATGATTTCAAGATTTATTTAGAAGTTTTCAATGTATTTTTAATGAAATGCATTTCAAATCATTTTCAAGATTTATTTAAACGTTTTCAAGCGTTTTAAATGAAAAATATTTTTAAAATATTTTGATTCTTATTTTAAATGTTTTAATGGAAAAAGGTTTTCCGAATGTTTTCATGCCTTCCTTATAAGTTTTCAAGGTATTTTAAATAAAAATTATTTTCAACTAGTTTTATGTATTAAAAATATTTTCTCAAACAAGAAAGTATATTTTCCCCAAGAATATTTTCTTGATTATATTTTAAAATTATTTTCCTTATAAGATGACATTTATTTATGCTACTCATTATTTTTTAGGAAATTATCTGAAGGTTTCTTTCATATCATTTTTATGAATGAGTTATTAATAATGCCATGTTCTTTATAAAACCCAATTCTTCTTCATGGGTAATATTTTTATGAAACATATTTCTAATTAATGGGTTATATTCTTTTGAAACCCTCTTATTTTCAAAAGTAATGTTTATAATGAAATGATTATGAAATGTGTATCTTTCCAAAGGTTATTATATGTTTACATATTTACGATTCATATTTATTTTCATGGGTAATGATATTATCATTTATGATCTTATGACACATGTATGTATGATTTAATTATGTGATTGGTGGGACCTATATATCCCTCCAATGAATTGGATAAATATTTATATATCATGAGATAATAATGGGAATCAATTTAACAGACTTGATCTACTTTAAGAATATGGGGAAACCCAAAACCTTAAAAAGAAATGACTTATGCTGGGGATAGTGGTTTTTCCCGCCCTATAGGTGTAGTCACCATGTTGATGAACTATAGGGAAACCTGATCCATTATGGGAAGATGGGGAAACCTGACACATTATAAGGAAATAATTGTGACTAGGAATGGTGGTGTATCTTGCCTAGTTTTTACAGTTCCCATGAAGTTCCCAGATAAGTTCTAGCAATGCGTCTTGACTTACAAGGAATGGTATCACATGATTATGTATTCCAAAATTCTATATTTTATTCCTCTGTAATTATTTCATGGCCTATGCTCTTTATTTTATTATGACTCATGTCTTACAGATTTCCTATCTTCATGTCATGATCTCTGTTATTATCTTAGATATGTAGGTTATGATCTTTTATCTTCATGATCTTGTTCTCATACCCCTTATGATCATATTAAAGCTTACATGTATCCTATTTTTACCCTTAATGATCATTTGAGCTCACCCCTTTATTATGTTTCCTTTATCCAGGTTATGAAGAAATTTGTTAGGTAGAAGTACTAATGGTAGAGATTTTTGTGGGAGATGATGAATATCTTTCACCAGGATAGAAGATTTTGTTTCCATATTTCCATAAAACACTATATTATTATGGTCCAATGAAATTTATTTATTTAATGAACAAAATATTCGTCTAAAATGATGTAATATCCATGTATATTAAGTCGAGGTCTCTATAGTTTTTTTCAAATGAATGTTTTAGTCAACCTTTGGAAACTAGGAAGAAAAAACCTCAGTGAGATCCCTAGGTTTATTTCTAAATATATTTCTAGGGACGTCTCAATGGATTAGTATAAGTATGAGTTAACATTTTGGAAAATGTATAGGAATTTTTGTAATGGATATAGTGAGTGGTTTCCTAGAAATACATCCCTGTCTCCAAAATAGAAGTGGATGTGGCTCTAGAACAGATATACCTAGGGGTAACAACTCTGACAAGATATTACGGGCTTGACTTGGGGTAATATGGTACACGATAATAGGCCTTGCTGCACACCTGGTTTGACACTCCCTAAAGATATTCTTTGGGAATTCACATATACATCATAAACCATCATAAAGTATTTAGATATAATTTATCTATGAATAACCTAGGATAAACCCTTGGTGTCACATATTATGGAGGGTATCGTTACTTAGAAATCCAATAATTAATTCATTTCATGACTATGTGGTTTTATATTATGATAAGTATTATCACTATATTATTTTAGTTTTATTCAATGGAGGGATCTATAAGGTAATGGATTATCGTTGAATGTGATAGAAGATTTTTAGATGGGCATTCAAGTGGTATGATTACCTCAGTGAAAGATGTTGTGATCATTCCTAATTACTTTTCACAGAACATGATTAACAATGTTTACCTTAACCAACTCTTGGACTATACAAACAAGACAAAGAAAGAGTTTGATGAGATTTTGGGTAATGTAGACCATGGAAAAAAAAATATTCGATTTCATTTCTATCAGGAATGTGGAATAAATTATATAAGTGAATGTATTAGAGGAACAATAAGGTGTTCTGATTGTGGATATTAAGGACACAAATCAAGTGACTGTAAGGAAAAAATAAGGAGTTAGTTTAATGAAATGGATGGGAATTATGGACTCCCTAAGTAATAATCGAAGGTTAAGTGTTTTATTTATGTAATAAATTGACATTTTGAAACTCAATTTACCTATAGGAATGTACCTAAATAGAATCAACAAGGTGGTGTGAGTAATGGTCACATTTTTGATGATGTAGGGACTATGGATGAAATATAATTGAAAAAAGTATTTTTTAATAGGATTAGGTATCATTTTTAATTTATTATGGATGATGTAATCAATGTATTTATGTATTTGTATTCAAAAGATATTAATGATGAAATATATAAGGATTTTTATACATATGATTTTCGATTAGTATTTACAAGTTTATGTTAAAAGTTCTGTATGGACTTGAGAAGTTATTTAATGACAATATGATATTTTTTATAAGGTAAAGTAACCATTAATATATTCTTTATGATAAGATAACATTGTATTGATAAAGATAAATGGGGTATGAATAAGAAAATTAGAAAATATTAATTACCTTGAAAATACATAAGGAATTTTTGAATGGTGTTTTATGCTATCATTAAAGAAGCTTACAATATTTTTGGATTTATGAAATAGATCCAATATAATTTGGAAAGTGGAAGCATACATGTTTTCCAAACGGATTTATGGTAATTCATGTTATTACAATGTTTCCAGAGAATATATAATGAGGTCATTAATATTCTTAGAATGTGAAAACCTATAGATACTTTGTGTTATATAGGGGAATAATTGTTAATATAATTTCATGACTCTCTTTCTAATGTTTTTTATTTTCAAATTTGATAATGGTTATAATGTTAACCATTCATGAAAAGTTTAAGTTAATATCTAGAGGAAGTATTTATGAAATGAGTTTGTGTTGAAAACCTTGGTTAAAAGTATAATAAGTGATTATCCTTATTTCAAAGATTTCCATCTTATATATTAGATTAGTGTGGTTTAAAAAAAGGATATCATGTTTTTAGGTGATAACTAATCATGTCCGGAAAGGCTGTGGGACTTGAACCCATGACCAAAGGATGATAAGGGTTTCACACATACCAGTGGACTACAAAATTTCCTAGTTAATGTATATTTATTTGTAATGAATAAATATTTATGATGAACTATTAGTGTTACTTTTTATAGATCATTGCATATTGTTTTCTTAAGATACAAGTAGTTGACTTCTTATTAATTCAATGGCCTTAAGGTCTATTAAAAGAATATTTTAGTGAATTAGTCATCAAATATAATTTTTGGTCATTCATTCCTTATAGTAATGGATGTATTAATATTTTTTCAAATCACAACCCAAGAATGATATTTTGTATATAAAAATTTATCAAGAATTACCAATAGTTATTAAAGTTATCCAAAAAAATTGGTGTCCTAATAACTTAATTTTCATTGAGTTGATAGCCTTTTAAATCATCATGTATTTATGAATTTGAGTCCCTCACCATTCCTTTTATTATTCCCTTGTTTGTGATTGATGACCCCATTCACTTGATATAAATATATATGCTTTTCCTCCATGTCCAATATTCACTCCCAACCTATGTTCTCTTATGTGGAAACCCAGTTATATGTTACATTTAATAATTTTATGGTTACAATTTTCCCTTTTTAATGGATGTATTAATATCCAATTTTACAATGTGGGTTCTAATTAATGAAAATTTATAGTATAATCCCTTGATAACACATACAAATTTCAAGGGTGAAATTTATTTTAAGGGGTCTAGAATGTAACACCCCGTGATTTTGAGAATTTTCTTTTAATTAATTTAACTATTCAATATTTTTCATTTCACATGATAGTGGAAAAAATAATATATATATATATATATAAACTAATTCAAACATTCCATTCACACATTATAACAATTTTTTTGCGCTACACACAATACCAACTTGGCTTGTGCTATAAGAAACACTGACTTGGTCTATAATTCACACAACATTCAGATTCTACCAAACATCTATTTTTATTGCATTAATTATCTAAATAATATAATTCTAACATATAAAATAAATTTAGTAATAAATACTTTTCAAATATTTTTTTATATAAATAAAACATATTGATAATGAAGGATAATATTTTTAGTAAATTCCTTACATGTTAAAAATATTGATTTCATGAATGAATCACTTTTAATAAGAAAAGTAATTTTAAAAAAATTTAGAAATTTATTTTATTGAAAAAAACTTCATTTTTGAATTAATAACTTCTAATTTATCCTAGGGATATTTTTTGGGATTTTTCTGAGAAACTTCATTTTTTGATGAATGGTGAAAAATGTAGCTTTTTAGTTAAAAACTGCCTTTCTGACTAATTAATTATTAATTATAAATGATATTATATATATATATTTAAAGGTCAAATTAGATTAATATTACAAATATTAAAACAATTTAATTCATTAGAATAAATTTCACTTTGAAACTAAGTATAAAATTTTAACAAACTTCTGAACTTTTTCTTACTTTAAAACCCTATTATTTCATCCCATCTGCGGGATTAACACTAATATTATTATTTATGCTATTGTGATTGAAATTTAAAAAATATAAAATAAACCATTTTATTAATTATAATTTTTAGTGTCTAACAATCCCATGTTATCTTTTTACCAAAATGATTAGTAAAAGTGATTTAAATTAATCATAGCAATTAAGGCCATATTAATCTTAATTAGGGGCCAAACATTAAAATTAAGGGCCCAAATGAGGTAGAAACTTGTCCAAAACCTATTTTATGTCCATATTTCTTAATAAAACCTTCCATTAATGATTTTATTTGTTTTTTAAAGACTTTTTTATGTAATAACTTTTGAACACCTATTTCTTTTAAAAAAATTCTATGTGAGTTCTTTTCCGTTCCCTATAAAAGGCCACCACTTCTACCCTTTACTCACACACATAAAAAAATTTACATTAGTCAAATATAATCCCAATTAACCTCAAATCAGTCCCCCATTATAACATGAAGCATTCCTTAGGGATTAAACCCTCTCAAGGAATCTTTTTGGCACAAACCAAAAGGAGTTATCTGATTAAGAGGTAACATCTTCTCTCAAACTCCTTTATTTTATTTTTTTCTCCACCCCATCCACTATTTTAATTACATACTTGTATTATAGAACCATTATTATAAATATAATATTATTTTGATAGGTGAATTTTTTGACCTACATCTAGACACACCTCCATCAAATAGATATTGAACATACTGTTTCTGTGTACGATGAACTACTGCCTCACGAAATGATGATTGTTTATTTATACTTTACTACCAATCATGGTGGCCATTATTATGGAAAATATATTTATATATTTAATATACTATATATTTTATTCCTTTAAGATTCTATATTCCTTTTATAATACACATCTTTTTACCTTCCTTTTGGTGTTAATATGGTAATGTCATTTGAGGAAGTGTGGACTACCGCCCCTCAAAGTGTTGTGATTCATTCACACCCCACATAGAATGTATTAAGGATTGGTTTACGGAACTGATAGGATATATATGATATATTAAATCTACTATAATAATGATATATATATATACATATATACAGATTTCATTTACATACTTTCAGTCAATATGATAATTAAAATAGAAAACATTGTTCATGCGTACGTATGACTTACCGTCTCCATGAACGATGTATTCCATTACGTACTTAATTATTATATAGATATTATTATAATATAATTATACTATATATAACTCATTTTTAGATCATGTTATAAATTCATAAATTATGATATAAGTATATGGATCAACGATATAACAAATTAAGACACATGCGAAGAACAAAGTGAATATGACCCAAAGTGAAACCCTAACATAGGATCTTTAACAAGAGGGTAATATAAGGATATAATAAAACCATATATGGTAATAGATATAAGAATATTATTTTTTATGAGATATATTATAAAATTATATTTATTATATTGGAATATTGTATAATTATAGAGAGAGTTAAGACACAGGGTAAGAGGATTTCATCTCACTTTTAATTTTCGTGAGATAAATGTTATGTTCACCACTCTTTAATTATATGTAGTGTACAAAATACCTACGATTTTATTCTATGTAAATTTTAATTAAATTTATGGGTATTCACATAACAATTTTTTATTCTTATTTCATGGGGGTTATGTTTTGAAAATTACCATATTGGTAAAAATGTTTGGTCTTAATTTCCCTTCTTTAAGGCTCATGTTTTGTTATGTATCTAAAGACTTTTTCGAGGTTCATATACTTAAATTTTACATGAAATATCATGAATCTAAATCTTTACATAATATTATATTCTTCATGTAATTTAATTTTCTTTTATGGAGAGAATGATCTAGGGAAACCATGTTATAAAAGTTTATTGAGACAATCTCATTGATTTTTAAGCTTATTTATGTTTATGCTTCCTTTGATGAAGTGATATGGTACATATCTACAAAATATTCATTAGTTTCCTTATTATTTGTTATTTTATGATATAACAATGTATTTGTACCATTCTATACACTTTGGTACATTATATGTTAAATAATGTGTTATTAGGAAAACCTGACATTACCCTCTCTCCGGTTAGAATACTATGTTCTCTAAAAAGGGTTTCAATGAATATTATACCATTACCCTATGATATCTAAAAGAAATTTTTATCTGTTTTTTATTTTACCAGTATATTAAATTGAAAATTATTGTTTCTTTTTGAACAAGGCACTTTTCTATATTTTTTACCATGTAAAAGGATTGTCTATTTGACCTCAAACAACATGTACAAATTTACCTTCCATCAATTCTTCGATGCTCAATCTGCATTGTTAAAAGGGTTAATTTTTAAGAAAATGTTTTGAAAAAGTAATTTTAAAGGAAATTTGTTTTAAAAAAGGTTTAAAACTTATTTTAAAAGGTTTAAAGAAAAAAGGATTCCAAAATGTATCATGTCTTATTCACATGTATTCATTATTCATTAAAAGAAATTGTAGTTAAAATGTTTTCAAGATTCTTTATATGTTTTCAAGATTTTTTTTTCAAAGAGTTTCAAGATTCATTATATATTTTCAAGAAAAATTATTTTCAAAATTTTTTCAAGATTATTTTTATTTTTTTCAAGGAAAATGGATTACAAATCTTTTTCAATATTTATTTATATGTTTTCAAATTATTTTCAATGAAATGGTTTCATGTGTTTTCAAAGAAAATTTTATTTAAAAAGTTTTGAAGCCTATTTTTATTGATTTCATGGTTAAATATTTTTAAAATGATTTCATGTATTCTTTAGAAGTTTTCAATATATTTTCTAAGAAAATGATTTTCAACTGGTTTTATGTATTAAAAAGGATTTTTCAAATAAGAAATGATATTTTACTCATGAAATATTTTTAGATTATATTTAAAAATTATTTTCCATAAAAGATGACATATATTGATGTTACTAACGCCTTTCTAAGAAATGATCTAAATGTTCCATTCATATCCTTTATATGAATGAGTTATGATTAATGTCATGGTCCTTATGAAAACCATTTCTTCTTCTTGGGTAACATATATATAAAACACATTTATCTTTCATGGGTTATATGATTTTTAAAGACGCTTATTTTAATGGGTTATGTTTATGATGAAATGATTATTAAACCTATATATTTAAATAGGTTATGATATGTTTACATGTTTTTGATAAGAATTTTATTTTATGGGTAATGATATGATTATTTATGATCATGTGGAACATGTATTTATGATTTCACTATGTGACAGGTGGGACTTATATACACCTCTAATGCATTGGGTAATGATTTATATCTCATGAGATAATGATGGGAATAAAGCCTTTAGGGTTGATCCACTATGGTAAGATGGGAAAACCCAATCCCTTACAAAGAAATGACTTCCACTAGGGACTGTGGTTTGTCCCACCCAGTAGGTGTAGTCATAATGATGATTGAAGATGGGGAAAAAATATATTATGGGATGTTGGGGAAACCTAATACATTATAAGGAAAGAACTATGACTGGGGATGGTGGTGTGTACCGTCCAGTGGGTTCAGTTCCCATGAAGTTCTCTGATAAGTTCTAGCAATGCATCTTGACTTACAGGGAATGATATCACATGTTTATGTATACCATAATTCCATGTCTTATTCATATTTTATTCTTTCATGTAATATACTCATTATTTCATTATGATTCATGTATTATAAAATTCCAATCATTATTCCATGATGTCTGTTAAAATATTTGATATGCATGGAATGATCTTTTATATTCATGATCATGTTCTCAGACCCCTTATGATCATGTTTATTCTTAAATGTCTCCCTTGTTTACGATTAATGATAATTTGAGCTCACCACTTTCTTATGTTTCCTTTCTCCAGGTTATGAAGAAAGGTTTTAGGTAGATGTACTAAATGTGGTGATATTTATGGGAGATGTTGATGAACTTCACCAGGATATAATATTTTATTTCAGATTTTCTAATGAAACTGAACTATTACGGTCCTCTGGAATTTTTTTTAATATAATGAATATTCATTTAAAATGATGTAATATCCATCTATTTTATTCTTGGGTAACTATAATTGTGGTAGTAGATATAATATTTTAACCTTAACACTCTAAAATCTCTACCATTTAACTGTATAGGAATCATTCATATATAGTTTTCATCATGGGTACTTTTTGGAATGAAATTTCAATGAATTATGAATTATGTTAGAGGGGAATGTTCTTGTGTCACAAGTGATTATTATTTCTATAGTTATAGTGTAATGTGGGAATTATAGAAAAGTTTATTTCTCTTTTTATTTTATTATAGTAGAATATTGGTGTGAATACTATTATTTATATTAAAGAACAATCTATAAGAAGAGTGATAGAAGTTAGGGGAGTGATATATCACATGTAGAGAGATATAAGAGAGAGAGAGAGTAGAATTTTTGAAACACTATAGAGTGATATTGGTTAGAGATTAACTTGAGGAGTAGGAAATTTCACCAGTAGAGTTTTAGGGGGGGGGATTTGGATCTCTTCCATAAAGAAATTATATTAATTCCTTATTTCTTTATATTCCAATATATTTAATTTTTATTCTAATATACGTGAAATAGTTTTTTAATACAAACATGATCATAGGATATAATTTAAATAGGGTAATGATACTGCCCTAATTATTTATAAAACTATTTTATTATAATATATTGTAATGGAAGATATAATAGTTTACTTTATTTAAGTCAATAACATCATTAAACCTAAGAAACTAGTGGGAATTTTTCCCTACTACAATTGTTTTGTAACTATAGGGTAACCTTATAAATTATTTGACAATTGTATAAAAAATCACCTGTAGTACACAATGATTAACTAAAAAGTTGATCTTGGAGTAAAACTAGTTTCATTGTTGCATAAATTAGTTGATTTCTTAGTTGGGAGACTATAATATCAATTAAATGAATATTTATTCATTTTAGTGAATTTATAATCTCCGTTTTACTAGATCTCATAATATTTATGCATGAATAATGAAT
This sequence comes from Viscum album, assembly GCA_963277665.1. NCBI lineage: Eukaryota > Viridiplantae > Streptophyta > Magnoliopsida > Santalales > Viscaceae > Viscum > Viscum album. The sequence goes on from OY728127.1 coordinate 1,638,007,351, forward strand.
ATAGAACACAATGGAATAATAATAAAATATAAAATATTTTACCAAGTTCTAATGATTCAATTATGTATTATTCTTTGTTAATCTATTATTTGTGCTCTGTTTGTGGAACTATCTATTATTAATCTCATAGTTTCTAGTTGTTTTTATTTATTCCCACCATTTTGATACATCATTTCACACCAATTATTTCCATGTTACATTTTTTATAGTTTTTTCTTCCTATCTACTAGGCTACAAAAACATCATAGAAGTCATTCCCTATGGATAAACCCTTATGCATGGGTTTAATAACATTTAATATGGTATATAAATAATTAAATTACATCAAACCTAGTTGTGGACCAATGGTCCTAGATAATGTCAAGAGTCTAACATATAGTATTTAAAGTGTTATTTAAATTATATAGTGTTCATGGTTTATTAAATCAAAATATATTATAGAAATTAGTTTTAAATTTTCACTAGTTTTTTTTGTTTTACATAATAAAAGATTTGTATATAATATCTAAAATCATTAATTTTTTATTCCCATAAATAATTAGAAAACTCTTTCTTGTTTATCCAAACATCATTTTTCATGATTTTCATTTTGGATTCTATTTTAATAAAATGTTAATTGAATATTATAGGACTATTTCTTATGGATATTCTAATTTTCAATATAACTCTTAGTTAATTAAATCATTATTACCAAATATAAATTTCATTTATCCTTTATATAATGATGTCTTAGTATATTACTACTAATTTTTTATTTTTTTATTGATACAATTAAAATGATATTAATGTCACTTGGAATTATCATTTGATAGTATAAAAAATAAAAATATAATATTAGATAATTAAAATAATTAAAATCATAGAAATATTCAATGGTTTCCCTAAAAAAGATTTAAAATATTTCATTCTATTGTGAAATGATAGGATTATTCACTTACCTTTTAAGTAATGTACTCTTTAATAGGTATTTTTTTGTTTATGTTGTGTATATTCCATCATCATGGATGATGCTTTTTGAGTTAGGTAAAATATAATGTTATTTTATTTCAATTTATTATAGTGATTATTAGAAAGGATTATATGGTATTAATTGGTAGAAAATATTCCAAAACCATTGTCCATGTATGATCCATTCAAATATGAAAATATGGATGAATCAAAAAAATGATATCAAAAGGGGGGATTATAGATAATGAAATAATATTCATGAATAGTTTGAGTACCCTTGAAATTAAATATTTTTTATTCTTATGGAAATTATATAATTTATTGTGGATGTAGAATTATAAAATATCTAACAAATGGATAGTAGTTTATATCCATCTCAAAAATTTCAGATTATGCAATAGATAAATACCGGAGTTTATAATATTTCTTTATTTTTATCAGACACATATATTTAAATTATAAATAGAATTAAAATAAATTTTTAATATAAACATTATTTTTCTTCAGGTCACCCTTTGGGGTTTTACAACCAAAAAAATCATTCATTTTTCATTTATAATTAGAGATCTAGAATATTGGTCAAATATCACGTGTTTTGTAGTTGACATTCCCAAATATACTCCAAATGGTTTGATCTTATTTTAAGGTCAATGTGAATGGACTATAACAAGGTTTTTATATATATTAACACACACACACATACATATAAATATATATATATATATTAAAAAATTGTATTGGAAGTTTTTATGATGTAATTATACGACAATTCACCCATTGAAAAGTAAATCATATTATAATTTCCCTATCATTTCAAAATATACATGGGACTTGATATAATTAAATGATTTTTTGAGATATTTTTTTTAAATTCATTATTATTTGAAAAAAATTTATGACATTATTTATTTCTAGTCTATTGATGATAATTTATTTTTTATCAAAGACTCTAATTTTTCTTAGGCCACCCATAGTTTTGATTTTCAAATTGACAAGTACTGGTTTTTTTTCTTTTTTTTCTTATGGTTTTGCAACAAGAACTAATCTACTAATATTAATGTATTAGGGTCAATAATCTTTGACCCAAAGAGACATTAAGAATCATTGTATTAATATGTATACAAAAATAAAAAATGATAATAAAAAATCAGTGAATGAAAATTTGGTTTTATCTATTGGACAAAATTCGTATTGTTTAATGTAACACACCATTTTCTAATATATATCTCATAGGTCATATTATTAGGGCTCATTAATATTGGATAAGTTATATAACATGAATTTATGTGTTGATAATAAGGATAATGTAAAATGATATATTTTATCTGGATAAAGTGATAGGTTTATTTATATAATATGAAAAACATATAATGCCACGAGAGTCCTAAATGTAACTATTTTTTTAAAAAGGGGGTGTTATACAATTTAAATAACATATTGAGGTACTTAAAAAATATATGGTGAAGTTTTATTTTAAATTTTAGGAAATATAATGAACATGTTTTAATTATTGGTTGGTTACTATACTATTATAACTCTATATAGTAAATTAAAAATGAAAAAAATCAAATGATATATTTCATTTTCTGGTTTTATAGGGGTATGTGGTAAGGGATTATTTTAATTCTATCAAAAATATTCCTTTGTATATGTATAATAAGAACATATATGTGGAACATATAGTATATAAATATCAAAACGTGACCCTTTAGATTAGAAATAAGCATTAGATTTTTTTTAATTGATTTATAATAATTTTTAATATTATTTTATGAAGTATGAAACATAGAAGGGAATGAGATTAAAGAGAGTTATAGTGTCCTAACTCCAGGATAATCCACTTAAGATGACATGATGTATCAATGAGGGAATTAAAGAAGATGGAACAATGACGTTGGGTTAATTATTGGAGATCTAGGTATCATAATGAATCTTCTTAGAATATGAATAAGTCCACATGTGTTTCCATAATATTCCTTACATTGGATATAATATAGTAAAACTAATTTTATTTTTTTTCATAGAGATTAAGGTTATTATAGTAAATTAAAAGTGGTAGGTAAAAGGTAATTAAATACCTTTATGAATATGTAGTAAAATAATATGTATATTGTCACACTTAATAATTTACTACAAAAATTTTGGGGTGGGATACCATGGTATTTAATAGTTTTATGACTAAGACCATTCAATGTTGTTTAGATTTATGTAAGATTTTCCACATAATATGTTTCTTAATAATATGTATGTTTATTTTTATTTGTTAATTTAAATTTGTGTCGTTGTTTATGATCATGTAATCAGAAACATTTTCCCTACAATTTATAGATATATGGAATAGAATTTATGTATATGAATATAATTTCTTGAAAATACATCTTGAGAATCAAAAAATTGGTGGACTGTAATATTTTCTCAATCATGACTAATTATAAAGTATTATCCATTATTTTATTAGTTGTGTAGTATGCATGAGAACTCCAATTTCGATTCATATTTTTGGGAAATGTTCAATTCTATCATAAATTTAATTAATGATAAAATCAACACTCCCAATAATTGAGGGGCGATAACCTATGATATAAAATTCCTGAGATAAATGATTCTAAGGATACATATTATTTTCAAATTCATAAAACTTATTCTCATCAAGCTATTGCAATTAATCCAAGTAAATCCATGATATATTTTTTTAATAGTCATTTGGTTAAAAATGCTTATTTAGAGTGAAGGAAACTGAATGTTGATAGGAAAGAATACATTTATTATATAAAAAAAATAAAAATGGTTCAGATTTATATGTGAATGTATAATGGTTTTAAGAGACTATAAATAATATATTTTTTTTCTCATTCCATGAATTCATATAATTATCCAGCATCTTCTATAGGATATTTTATAAATTAAAATTCAAGTATAAATTCCAATTTAAGTACTATATATATATTTGGCCACATAATAATGAAAAAATGGTTGGAATTGATTTGGAACCTCAAATATAGATTTTATTTCAAATAAAAAATGATTATTCTATATTATATAATAATTTTATTAAGAACAAAAAATGTGGGGATGATATTTAAAATTACAAATTTTATCATGTTTTTTGGATTTATTTCCTTCTAGGGTATGTATTTTTCTTAAATAAATAAAAATTTAATGGTAGTAACATTTAATTTGAACTCTGTATATTTCATTGAATGGTAAAAACCCCTTATATCTATCAGAAAAATTTAAAATGGTCACAAGTATTTAGTAAGGCATTACAACATATGGGTTTGATTAATAGAATATGAATTCACTTTATATTAATGAAACATATATGTGAATATTACTTTGTTATGCATTATAGTAGTCAATATTTACACATGTCTCGTAATTTTATGAATAATATTCGATCGTATTTGATGTGAGGAACATTTTTAAGTGTTAATTTTCTATTAAAAAAAATTCATTTTTATTTTAGTGAAAAATATAAGAAACCCCATCCAATCCATAGTCTTATATATTCTTTGGGATATTCAGGAAATCCTGGAGAAATTAATTTTTTATATGTCTATGAATCAGCTCCATCAAGGAACTCACTTGATGAATGACCTAATTTTGGTTGTATCAACCTTTTATTGAAATCTATAATATTTTTTAATATATAGTAGGGATAAAGATTTATCTTTAACCAATTTTTTATCTATCAAACTTATTTATTCTACCCATTTGATGTGAAAATAAGTGAACAGTCATCGATACATAATATGGATGATTTCCTCCAAATATTGATCAATAATGGTTATGTATAGATAAGTACATAATTTTTATGATCATAAAATTTAGAATATGATATATTATCGATCTTATTAAAAATTATACAATCAAATAACACATGTATCATAGAAATGGTATCATTTATTCCATCATGATTTAGCTTGATAGCCAATTTTTAGTCACCGTTCACATTTAAATGGAAAGAATGGTTTTTATGTATAAAAATTATAAACTGAATAGGGATTGATTATCTATATTATTATGTGTACATCCAACCTAACAAAAAATAAAAGAGAAAAACGTTCTTTTTTATAGTTATTAATGTGATTCATAAACCTACCTCGATGAGTTTTGGGCCCAAAAGCCATATCATGGTTGGATTTTAGAATGAAAAAAATTCTGTTTTAAGGATATATTGTGAAAGGAAAACCAATATTTCATAAATTTTTTTATCCTAATTCAAATCGAATGAGAAATTATGAGTATGAAAAAAATTTCTATATCCATCCATTATTCCATATTTTTTAAAATAATATGTATAAAAATCCTCTAAAGGATAATATAACATCTCAGCATGTGTCCAATAGACAATTATTGTCCAATGATCTATTTTAATTGGTCAATGTGAGATATAATCTATACCTTATAATGTTTTAGATAATAGTTCATCATTTTCACTATAATTGTTTGGGAAAAAATTATTCAAAAAAAGAAATATAAACTCTCAACTTCATACATTATATTTATGAGAAAACAATGAATGATTTCTTCTCATGTATCATTCATTTGAGGAATAAGTTTTTCAGGTGTCTATTATCATGTTTTCATGTAGAGGACATGATTTATTTTTTCTACTTGTAAAATCAATAATAGAGGGAGTGAGCGATGTTACTTATAACATCCGATGATTTTTGAATGCAATACTTCCTTAAATACAACCCATGTGTTTGATAGATTACAGTACCAACAACACCTAACTAAAATAAATGTTATTTAATATAATCAAAAATGATTTTAAAAATAATAAATTAAAATAAATATGATATATCTAAATGTATATATAATTTTATAAATTTCATTAATAATGAAACCATAAAAAAATTAAAATATTACACGGTTGAGATTCTCAGAATGTGGGGTTTCAGTGAAGAAAAAATCCACAAATTAAACCATATAAATAATAAAACATGATACATATATGATAAATTTATGGAAGAAATCAAATAATATGTTTTGGACATGTTTGAGAGGTTATATATATGAATGTAATATGATTGTAACAATAATTGGTTATATAGTTGTTAGATATATCAATGATAGATACATGATTATTAAATATATGTTTGTTGGATATAATTTGTACCAATATGTATATTTATGTTGTGTAATTACTTTCATCATGTTTTCAATGATATATTTCACACATATTAATTAATTATGGAATAAAATAAAATAATAACAATTAATTAAAATGTTTTTTCATAAAAAGTGGTATTCTTTTATTATTGTTATTATTAAAGGATTATTTTATATATTACCAAATTTCATTAAAAGATTTTAATTTTTGTGGATTGATAAAATGTAATGCTTTAAGTAGTAATTAATTTTAGTTTCTATAAACTAAAATCATTTAAATATAATATGATTTTTTTTGAAATATTTGTTTTCTATCTATTTTAAAAACACTATGTTACTAAATTAAATCAATCATTACAGTATAATTATTTTAATAATATTTTAATCTAATATATACTATAATTTTTTTATCATTCATATATTAACTTCAAAATAATAAGTAATATGGATATATTTAATTTTATTTTAAAAGATATAACTTTCTAAAAAATGATTTTTAACTAAATATATCATATTTAAATTAATATTTATCAATTATAGAAATGTAATTCTATAAAATTAATTTTCAAATTTCAATTATCATGTTCAAATGTTCTAATAATATTAATTTCATTTTTTAATACCCCACTTGTGTGTGTTTTTGAAAAATCAATAGGATTTTGAATTTAACTCTGATAATGTATCATTTTTAGATCCAAGATATTTATTTTAATAATTAATGTTTTTACGTAAATTAAATGTATTTATAGATGTGTATTAAGTATTGTTAATTTCCTCAACTGATCAGGGTGGTATCAGGGAAGGTTTGAAGTGGTCAGGCAATTGAAAATACACACAACATGACATTTATGACATGACTATATGTTTCACTTCATGTATTTATTATGAAAATTTGTTATCAACCTACTTAGAAGAGGGAACATATTATGAAATATTATTATCGATGTGTAAAGGACCTACACAACCCTGTTTTTGGAATCTATATTATTATTTCTTAGGGTTCCGTTATTAGGAGCCACTTAGGATCCCTCAGTACCAGCAAATAAAACAATGTGGGGAGCCCCTATTGAGTATCAATTTTTCTCATTTTTCTTCTATTTAAGTGGATTATTTGGAGGTGTTTCATAAAGTTAATTTAATGTATTTTAAGGGAATATATAACTAGATCATGATTAATGTATCACTCTTGATGGGTCCTTCATGCGTGTCTTAGAATGGACATCTGATGAGGGGGTATTTTTGTCTTATTTATTAATTTTCTATAAATAAATAGTTCATTTTGGGGTTATACCTCATATAATTTCATGAGGATTTGATGATTTAATATCAGTTATTACCCCAGGAGTTTAGGTTATTCTTGGACGATCCTAGGTAGTGATCATTGAGCTATGACTTAAGGGATATTTTATTATTTTTAATTCATCTAAAATTGAGGTGATTTTTGGATGAGTACAATAAGTGACATCCATATAGTGAATTAAATTGAATTGCTTTATATTAGGTATGGGTCCTTGAATTTACAATGTACCTTAATCAATTAGTGATTTTTGGAATTCTTGTAGCAATTATTTCATATAACTACATGTTGAATAACTTGTGTGATTATTAAATAAATTGGGATGGACTCTCAACAAAATAATTGTCAATATGGACTTAATAATATACTAAATGGATCGATTGTCAATTATTGGTTAAACTGTTGTCAGTTTCCCTATTTATTGGTTTTTGGGAATTATGTGTTAGAATTTGATAGTTAATTATAATTGATTATAAAAATAGTATTTTAAAAATTTATTTTGATCATCTGATATTTTAAAGGAAAAATATGTAATTAGAAACATTTTTTTAATAATATTTTAAAATAATAATGGAATTTATAACAAAAAATTTGATATTATTTCATCCTTGGGTTGAGTGTCTATATGAAGACATATGATTTCATGTGAAATTAATATAATGATTTTTTAACCAGGTTTCTAATGAAATTATAAAATGTTAATATTGAATTGGTTTTTGTATTTGACCACATATGGGTGATTCCCTATGTTCTAAAGTGTGATAAATTTTATGTGTGCCCCTTTGATGTTGTTTTGTTATATGATATTTATTTCATCCAAGCACATGATATGTGTGAATTCCAACAGTGGATGCTTTTGTTATCAAAGGGTTTGGTTGGTCCAAATGAATATGACAAACCCTAGAATGGTTCATGATAGGTTTAAAGAACCCTTAGTTTATTAAGATATGTTATGATATGAATTAAATGTTGGGGACAAGATATATGAGTTTAATTTATGAATGCTTATTGGGGGAACATGATGTGGATTTTTCTAGGGGATCCCTAGTTGGTGACCTGATTATTTTTTATGATTAAAGAGTCTATGTTAGAGATGTATATATTTTTTTTTTTTGTGTTCCATAGATTCAAAACATTTTTTTAATCCTATTATGGCTATTTTAATGATGAATGGTCCTGTTCATTATAACATCCCATGTAAATAAAACATATGGAATTTTCATATTTATTAATATTTGTAAATTAATTATTAATTTTACATTAAAGGGGATTCTATGTTCGATGGAATAACTGATACACAACAATGGGTTTCTTTGAAATCTTATGTTGCACACAATGCTGAGTCATACTGAAAAATAATAATATAATATTATTTTGAATGGTAGTTAACGCCTTTCCATTGAATTGGTGGGAATGGACATAACTAAATACAATATGAATATACATGTTTTTTAAATGTTTTTCCATTTATCCAATAAATTTTAAAGGCTTAAAATAAGAAAGAATCCGATTTTAAGCATAAATACTATAATATTCTTTAAAAGGTTGATTTACTTCCTTTTGATGGTGAACCCTATTTAAATATTTTTTTGGTCACTTTTATATGTTCTATTTGAAAAAATAAAATTCTTATTTAAAATCGGGACCTCAAAATTTACGTTGGGAGAATTTTTGGTATTTTTCTGATAAAATTCATTTTTTATGAATAGTGAAAAATATTGTTTTTTAATTCCAAACTCCCTTTTAATATAACTTATATATATGGTTAGATTATCTTTTTAAAAGGTTTTAAAGTGTAATTAGATTATATTTTTACCATTTAATCCAATTTTGGTCATTGTAATTAATTTCACATTGAAATTGGACATAAACAAGTATCAATAATTTGATAGTTATTATTTCTCAAAAACATGTTATTTGTTTTGACAACATGAATTAATTTTAAATTAATTCTCATAACATCTATGTTTTTAATTTGTTAAAATAGTCATCATTTTTGAATTTTTAATATCAAATATAGCTTAGGCTGAATTTTTGGTATTTTTCTAAAAAAATTGAATTTTTGGTGAATAGTTAAACCACTAAGTAGTAGTTAAAAAAAACTTTTTCATTTAAATGATATTTTACTACTTCTATGAATTGGATTTAGAAAATCAGACATAAATAGTTGTTATTAGTAGGTAAAATGTGGTTCAATAAGATGAAAATAATTTTTGGTGAATAGTAAGTTTTTATTTTTATTTACCGTGGTAAAAGGTATATAGGGAAACTCAAGGTAAAAAGAATATTATAATAAAAAAATTACCTTAACACTTGACCTAAACTTATTGGATGAGTCATGTCTGACCATGGTCATCCTTGGGTCGATTTTAGGACCCCATGGAGTCACTTGGGAGTGATAATGACACTTTAGATTAATTAATTTAAAGTAAAAACAAAAATGACACAAACAAATATCTTTTAGTAAATAAATTTTTACATGGGGTTATATAAGTTATATTTTCGACTATAAATAATCATTGGAAATATAAAAATATTTCCTAAATCATGTTATGTTTTTTATAATCTTTAGACATCATATAAATAAAATTATTTATGACCCAAAAATGATGAAGTATTTACCTCATTAATAAATGATTTAATTACATAAGATTATAAATATTAAAATAATGTCCAAAACTTGTCCAATTATTATTGGATGAATTTATTTAGACCATGAGTAATCTTAAATTCAACCTTAATGAGTTTTGGACTATTAGAAACCGAAAATCATTATATAATAAAATAATATTTTTTCACACTTTGATAAAGAACCCCTACTCCCCCTTATAAAAAGTCCTCACTTCTAACCCATTCCTCACACCTCTCAAGAACATTGGATCATCTAACCCCTGCCAAAATAAGCCCTCAAGATCTCCATTTTCCTCATAGAAGCCTTACTTTAGGCAGAAGGCACTTCAAGTGGTTCTTTTGGTTCAAACTAAAGAGAGTTACCCAAATTTAAGGTAATTGTTTCTCTTAAATTATTTTCTTTTATTTTACTTATCCAACCCCTAAAATCTTTTAATTAATTTCATTTATAACAACACCAGTATCCTAATTATACTAAAATTTTGTTATGAGAAGTATTCTAACTACACTTACAAACACCTCCATCTAATTGGTAAAGAACATACTGTTTCTATGGAAGAAAAACTAACGCCTCACGAAATGATGATTGTTCAATTATCTCCTACCGCCTATCATGGTGGAAATTAAAATGGAAATGTATTTATATATTATATATATTATGTTTATGTTTTCTTTATGCTTCTGTATTTTTACTTTTTAGCATACCTTTATGGTTTCCATTATGGGTAAACGTGATAATTTCACTTGAGGAAGTGTCGACTACCGCCCCCTCAAAGTGACATGACTCGTTAATGCCATATGTGGGAAATATAAATGATGAAGTTAGTGATATTATATATGATATTATACTGGAATTATAATATACCTATGTATCATTATGTTTTAATTTTATTAAAATAATAAATAAAAATGAAAGTAGCGTTCATGCGTACGTACGGCTTACCGTCTCCATGAACGGTGCATTTCATTTCTTACCTCCAAATGTTATATACTATTATAAATACATGTATATAATGGATATATATGATATATATTATATCTAAATCACGGATATTACTCTGGATATAATGAAATTTTGACCATGTGAACAACTTATAATTATAAGAAGTCCATTTTTACTCAAGTACCAAATATCGACAAAACAACCATTATTAAATTAAATGATTACATAATGTTTATAACATGGTAATAAGTGATATAAAAGGAATAATAAAAATGAAAAATGGGTTCTTAATCAAGTATAAATTAACTTAAGTTTATTATTCGGGAAGAACAAGGAACAAACAAGTCAAGTCGGACACGAGGTAAGAGGTTTCTTATCTCACTTTTAATTCCCTAAGATTTCGATTGTTCGTAACTAATTTATTGCATGTGATGTATTTTGTACTGAAATTTTATCATGATTATTTTTATATTAATAGTATTAGGTGATTAATTTGGTGGTTATTAACTTTTGGGTATACAAATTGATTCATTACAACGTGTTAAGGTATTTTTATCTCACTTTTTATTTTCATGAGATTCATGCTATATTTTAAACTATTTCCTTTTGTGTGGTGTATGTACTGACCATGATTGTATTAATTGTGTAGTATAATTCAATTTATGGGTATTTAAATCTTCATTTTATGATCCTTCTCTCATGGGTTTTATGTTTCATAAGTTACCAAATCGGTACAGAAACCTTTTAACCCAATTTCCATTCCTTGGGTTAATCTTGTAATTCTTAATTATGTCATGATCTGATTATGTGTGGAATCAATATTTATTTATTTATGTTGTAATTTCCACTCCCATTTATGTGGATATACTTTTGATACACAAAATCACTCCATTGATAAATTCTCAAGTCATCGATATGAACTTGATAAGAGTAATTTTAACTCAATTTCCATTCATTGAGTTAAACATCCAAGTCAATGGTTTTGAATTAAAAAGAACATGTGTGAATTTCCTATGATAGATTTACACTGAATATCAAATCATATTGAGTTTATTTATATTTTTCACACATTATTATGTAATTTATTTATCTTTAATATAAGGATACCGTTTTGTAAGGGATTTTGTCTCAATTTACATTCCATTGAGACTTCATTATCGTTATACACCAATTCACTTTTATACAACGTATAAACTGTCCTTTGGAATATTATATCATGAATACCTTTATTCTCATGATATTATAAAGTTTTTATTAAATGTTATTCCTCAATTATTTGTATTCAAGCGTCTCTCATTTTGTTAAAAACACTTTAACTAAAATATAATTTTAAATGTTTTAAATATTTATTCTTCTAAATCTTTATCATTAATGTACATGTTTTAAAAATGGTTTTTAGAATTTATTTATATAGACATTAATGTTTTAAAATTATAATTAATTAAAATATTAAAAGTGGTATGGTCACTTTCATTCAAAAATATCTTTATTAAATGTTTTAAATGGTTTTGAAAATGGATTGATAAGGCATTGTTTATTTCAATATCTTGATTTGATATATTGGAATGTGGACATGTTATATTTCCTTTATACTTGTGTTATTTGTTATGATTATTTTATGGTTATTGGGCATTTTTTACGTATACAGGTGGTTCCATGATGAATCTAGGGCGAGTGAGCCCGAGATATCTCTCTAATGCATTGGGTAACATGACAGAGGTAAACGTTAATGTTTCTCCTAATAGATTTAGGGAATATACTGTGATGGGTATTTAAAATGTGACTCACTGTGTATATGTGATAGCTATAATGTAAGTATTTTATGAATTCCATAAGTTACCTTTATGATTTATGATTCTTTCATGTTATTCATAAATCTTATGATTTCATGAGCTATGTTATGATTGAAAAGTATGGTTTCATTGATTTGAATTTTTTGATGGACTAATGTTTCTTTTCATTATTTTATAACACTTATTGATATTTTTATGCTCATCCCAAGTTTTGAAATTTTTTTCATAGGACATGAAGTTTAATATGATCAAGGATGAGATCAAGGAAAAGTCATGCTATCTAAAACATGGAACTAGACATGTCTCTTTTTTTCAAGAGTTTGTTTTTATTTTATGAAAAATGGATATTAGGTAGTAGTTTATACATGTAATATTCATGTTTTTATGTAATAGTTATGGCCTAATTATATAAAAATAAAAACCTGAAAAGGTCCTTAATGTGAATTCTTGACATAATTCAAGATTATGTAAAGTTTAAGGTCGGGTCCTTATAGTTGGTATCAGAGGTCGGTTTAGACAACTTTAGGGATTATAAGTTTTCGTTAAACACATGGTTAATCCCTATGTCTATTATTTCTGTTAAATCCTTGTTTTATAAATTTTTAGATCAGGGGAATTCAGTTACAAATGGAAGGAGGAGGATCTCAAATGACATTCCTATCTCTTACTCATGACATGCTTGCAATAATTATTGAAAATTCATGTTTAGATGATTGTGAAAAGTTTTCAAGTATACAACTCACTTGCAAGCAGTTGTTTTAGATATCAAACACCTCCACTATACCTCATTATCATTGTGGATCATGGGATATATTTAAACAAATCAAATTTTCACAATATTCTCATATTTTCAATAAAGGTAAATATTATCAAGGAATTTTCAAATATTTTACCTTATCACAAGATTTTGAAGCATATTATGATTTTGAAAAATGTGCTGAAAAAGGAGACCCTTGTGCAACCAATTAATATTTTCTTTTACAATATAGTCTCTTATCAGATACCTATAGTATTTTAAAATGACCATTAATTGAATGTTTTAACTCAAATTTGGTCCAACTATTTTATAGAAATCATGTTTTATCAGATGTTTTGAAATTATATGTCATACATGATTATTTTTCAAAAATGTGTTTCTGTGAACACCCATATGAACCATGTTGTACAAGGTGTATTTGGATGGAGGAATAAAAGGATTTTTAAGGATCTTTTAATCATTTTTGCAATGCATGGACCTTCTACCTACGTGAAAAAGATGATGATAAAACAAAGTGGACACAATGATCAAGGTATGATGTTCTTTATTTTGGGGATCATTTCATTTTATCATAAGGTGGTGAAATAAAAAAATGAAAATATATATAAGATATCAATAATTAATATGTTGAGATCATAATGAATTGGGTTGAAAATGAGAGGTATAAGGAAACCATTGAGGTTAAATCATGTTAGGGTTATTTTTGAGTTTTATAAAAAGGACAACACACAGACCATGTGACAACTCTTCACGTCAGACAAAGCTACAGGAATCGAACCCACAACCAAAGTGATATAGGGATTATCACCAAACACTGGACTACGTGAAGTCCCTGGTTAGTATGAATTATTATTTTTAGTTAAATGATTTTATTTATCAAGAATAAGTTGATTTGGGATCTTATGTTTTATCAAATGAATATCCTTAGTATAAGAAAATGATTTGGTGATTAAGTGATAAAAGTGATTTTGGATGACGTTCTCTCATTTGGGAACACTGTATACTTAAAAAAATAGAATCCTATGGGATTACATTTATGGAGTAATGGTTAAATTTTTATTTTGGAAGAATATATGTTTTCATTGTGGACATATAGTGATTTGGGTTATTTATGGAAATGATTAACCTATCATAAAGATATTTGATTTGGTTAATTATGCTTCAATATGAAACTTCAATATTAGCCTATGTTTTTGGAGTTAAATGTTAAGATTTACTATACAAGACTATGTGATTAAATCCTTCTGAGTTTTGGGTTTCAATATTAGTTTGGAGAAATTTAAGGACAATTTTTTATTGAATGGCCTTTCTTGAATTTTGGGCACTTTTTATTGAATTTTGGAGATTAATAGTTGTTTTTGTTTTTATAAGGGATTATCCTTTTTGGGGATTATATGATCTTGTACTAACCATTTTGGTTTTAGTTGATGTCTAATGGCAAGTAAAATATATATTTCTTCTTTTTTGGATTATGTGATTCTCTAGAAGATGATTCTTGTGCTTTTGATGTGACCAAGTCTTTTTGAATGATCATTGTTTGGAGAAAAGATTAGTTTTTTTGGAAACTTATTAAAGGATGAAACTCTACTTGAAGTTAAGTATAGTTCCTTGTGTTCTTATTCTGTATAGTAAATGAATTCTTAAAAATTATGAAAAGGAACTTAAAACAAAAACGTTTTTGGTTTACATTTTTTACTGGGTAATAAAATACCGTTTAACACATCATAAGTTTGTGATTTTCTGGTTGTTAACTTTCTCCTAATCATGTTTTCTATCACTCTCCATCAGAACTTGACGGATTGTTTTCACTTCCATATCCATGTTTTCCTACATGGAATCCTAGTATGGGTTATATCAGGTGACCTTTGTACTTTTGTTTCTTTATTTTAAATTGATAGTTTTATTGAATCTTTTTCCAATGTGGGACTTTCAATGAAGTTTCCGAGACCAATTTTAAAATTGTAAAGACGCAATTAGCAAAAGGGGGGAAGGATGTAACATCCCAGGTAAATAAAGAATATGAAATTTTTATATTTATTAATATTTGTAAATTAATTATTAATTTTAATTAAAAGGGTATGATATGTTCGATGGCATACCCGATACACAACAACGAGTCTCTTTCAATTCTTATGTTTCACACAATGGCGAGTCATACTGAAAATAAAAATATAATATTATTTTAAATGACAATTAACGCCTAGCTATTGTATTGGTGGGAATGGACTGAACTAACTAAAATATTAATATACATGTTTGTTAAATGTTTTTACATTTATCCAATAAATTTTAGAGGCTTAAAATAATAAAGAATCTGATTTTAAGCATAGATACTATAATATTCTTTAAAAGGTTGATTTAGTGCCTTTTGATAATGAACCCTATTTAAATCTAGATTTTTCAATTTTATATGTTCTATTTGAAAAATTAAAAGCCTTCTTTAGAATCAGGACATCAAAATTTACTTTGGGAAAATTTTTGGTATTTTTCTGATAAAATTCATTTTTTATGAATAGTGAAAAATACGGTATTTTGATCCAAAACTGCCTTTTAATATAACTTATTTATATGGTTAGATTATATTTTTAAATGGTTTTAAAGTTCAATTAGATTATATTTTTACTATTTAATACAATTTTGGTCATTTAAATTAATTTCACTTTGAAATTGGACATAAACAAGTATCAATCTTTTGGTAGTTATTGTTTCTTAAAAACATGCTATTTGTTTTGACAATGGGAATTAATTTTAAATTAATTCATGTAACATCTATTTTTTAATTTGGTAAAATAGAAATAATTTTTTAATTCGGAATATAAAATATATCTTAAGCTGAATTTTTGGTATTTTTCTGAAAAACTTCAACTTTTGATGAATAGTGAAGCCACTAAGTAGTAGTTAAAAAACTAACGTTTTCATTTAAATGAAATTTTACTACTTCTGTTAATTGGAATTAGAAAATCCAACATACATGATTGTTATTAGTAAATAAAATATGGTTCAATAAGATGAAAATAATTTTTGGTGAATAGTAACTTTTTACTTTTATTTACAACGGTTAAAGGTAAATAGGGTAATTCAAGGTAAAAAGAATATTATAATAACACAAAATTACCTTAACATTTTTCATAACCATATTGGATGAGTCATGTCCGACCATGGGAATCCTTGGGTCTAATTTGGACTCAATGGAGCTACTTGGGAGTGATAATGACACTTTGGATTAATTAATTTAAAGCAAAAAAAAAAACAAAAATGACACAAACAAATAACTTTTAGTAAATTAATTTTTACAAGGGGTTATATAAGTTATATTTTAGACTATAAATATTAATTGGAAATATAAAATTATTTCCTACATCATGTTATTTTTTTTATAATTTTTAGACATCATATAAATAAAATTATTTATGACACAAAAATGATGCAATATTTACCTCATTAATAAATGATTTAAATAAATAAGATTATAAATTTTAAAATAACATCTAAAACCTATCCAATTCTTATTGGATGAATTTATTTAGACCATGAGTCATCTTATCTTCTACCTTAATGATTTTTGGACCTTTCAAAACCGAAAATCATTATATAATAAACTAATATTTTCACACTTTCCTAAAGAACCCCTCCCCCTTATAAAAATCCCTCACATCTAACCCATTTCTCACACCTATAAATCCTCATGGATCGTCCAACCCCTGCCAAAATTAAATCTCAAGATCTCCCTATTCCTCTTAGAATCCTTAACTTAGGCAGAAGGCACTTCAAGAGGTACTTTTGGTTCAAACCAAAGGGAGTTACCCGAATTAAAGGTAACAATTTCTCTTAAATTATTTTCTTTTATTTTACTTCTCTAAACAATAAACTCATTTCAATACTTTATTTTATAAAAAAACAGTATCTTAAATATATGAGTATGTTTTTATGAGAATTATTCAAACTACAGTTACACACACCTCTATCTAATGGGTAAAGAACATATTGTTTTTGTGGATGGAAAACTAATGCATCACGAAATGATGATTGTTCAATTATCTCCCACCGCCTATCATAGTGGCCACTAAGATGGAAATATATTTATATATGATATATATTATGTTCATGTTTTCTTTATTCTTCTGTATTTTTCTTTTATAACATACATTTATGGTTTCCATTATGGGTAAACACGATAATTTCACTTGAGGAAGTGCAGACTACCGCCCCCTCAAAGTGATATGACTCCGTAATTCCATATATTAGACGTATAAAGGATGAAGTTAATCATATTATATATAATATTATACTGGAATTATAATATATCTATGTATCATTATGTTTTAATTCCATTAAAATTATAAATAGAAA
Source organism: Viscum album (assembly GCA_963277665.1). Taxonomy (NCBI): domain Eukaryota; kingdom Viridiplantae; phylum Streptophyta; class Magnoliopsida; order Santalales; family Viscaceae; genus Viscum; species Viscum album. Next base: position 1,638,025,188 of record OY728127.1, read on the forward strand.
TGAAGGTAGTGTTCATACGTACGTACGACTTACCGTCTCCATGAACGGTGCATTTCATTTCTTACCTCCAAATGTTATGTAATGTTATAAATACATGTATATACTGAATATATATTATATAGATTATATCTAAATCATTAATATCATTCTGGATATAATGAACTTTTAACCATGTGAACAAATTGTAATTATAAGAAGTCCATTTTTACTCTAGTACCAAATATTGACAAAACAACCGTTATTAACTTAAATGATTACATAATGTTTATAACATGGTAATAAGTGATATAAAAAGAATAATAAACATTAAAAAGGGTTCTTAATCAAGTATAAAAAACTTAAGTTTATTATTCAGGAAGAACAAGGAACAAATAATTCAAGTTGGATGCGAGGTAAGGGGTTTCTTATCTCACATTTAATTTCGTTAGATTTCCATTGTTTGCCAATAATTTATTGCATGTGGTGTATTGTGTACTAATATTTTATGATTATTATTTTTATATTCATGGTATTATATGATTCATTTTGTGTTTATTAACTTTTTTCCATATCACTCGATTGATTACAACGTGGTAAGATATTTTCATCTCACTTTTTATTCCAATGAAATTCATGCTATATTTGCCACTATTTTCTTTTTTGTTGTGTATGTACTAACCATGATTTTATTAATTGTGTAGTGTAATTAAATTTATGGGTATTTACACCTTTATTTTATTATCCTTATTTCATGGTTTTTATGTTTCGTAAGTTCCCAAATCAGTACGGAAGCCTTTTAACCCAATTTCCATTCCGTGGGTTAATCTTCTAATTCTTAATTATGTCATGATATGATTATGTGTGGAATCACTGTTTATTTATTTATCCTATAATTTCCACTCCCCTAGGTGTGGAAATACTTTTTATACACATAATCACTTCATTGTTAAATTCTCAAGTCATCGATATGTACTTGATAAGAGTAATTTTAACTCAATTTCCATTCATTGAGTTAAACATCCAAGTCATTGGATTTGAATTAAAAATAACATGTGTGAATTTCCTATGATTGATTTACACTGAATATCCAATCATATTTAGTGTATTTAAATTTTTCACACATTATTATGTAATTGATTTATCTTTAATCTGGGGATACCATTTTGTTAAGGGATTTTGTATCAATTTACATTCCATTGAGAGTTCATTATCGTTATACACCAATTAAGTTTTATATGGTGTATATACTGTCCTTTGGAATATTATATCTTGAATACCTTTATTCTCATGATATTATAAATTTCTGATTAAATTTTATTCCTCAATTATTTGTATTCAAGCGTCTCTCATTTTGTTAAAAACTATTTAACTAAAATATCATTTTAAATGTTTTAAATATTTATTCTTCTAAATCTTTATCGTTAATGTCCATGTTTTAAAAATGTTTTTATGATTTATTTATATAGACATTAATTTTTTCAAATGATAATTCATTAAAATCTTCAAATTGGTATGGGACACTTTGATTCAAAAATCACTTTATTAAATGTTTTAAATGGTTTTGAAAATGGTTTGATAAAGCATTGTTTATTTAAATATCTTGATATGATATATTGGAATGTGGAAATGTTATATTTCCTTTATACTTGTGTTATGTGTTATTATTATGTTATGGTTATTGGGAATTGTTTACATATATAGGTGGTTCCGTGATAAACCTAGGGTGGGTGAGCGTGAGATAACTCTTTAATGCATTGGGTAACATGACAGAGGTAAACGTTAATGTTTCTCATAAGAGATTTAGGGAAAATACTGTGATGGGTTTTCCAAATGTGACTCACTATGTAGTTGTGATATATAGTGTAAGTATTTTATGAATTCCATAAGTTACCTTTATGATTTATGATTTCTTCATGTTATTCACAAATCTTATGATTTCATGAGCTATGTTTTGATTGAAAATTATGTTTTCATTGATTTGTATTTATTGATGGAATAATATTTATTTTCATTATTTTATAACCCTTACTAGGCTTTCTATACTCATCCCATGTTTTGAATTTTTTTTCATAGGAGATAAATTTGAATAGGGTCAAGGATGAGATCAAGGAAAAGTAATGCTGTCTAAAACATGGAACTAGACATGCCTCTTTTTTTCAAGAGTTTTTTTTTATTTTATGAAAAATGGATACTGGGTAGTAGTGTCTACATGTAATATTCAAGTTGTTTTGTAATACCTATGGCCTAATTATCTAAAACTCAAAACTTGAAAAGATCCTCAATGTGAATTCTTTACATAATTCAAGATTACGTAATCTTTAAGGCTGGGTCCTTATAGTTGGTATCCGTGGTCAGTTTAGACAACTTTAGGGATTAAAAGTTTTCGTTAAACACATGGTTAGTCCCTATGTCTATTATTTCAGTTAATTCCTTATTTTATAACTTTTTTAGATCATGGAAAGTCAGTTACAAATTGAATGAGGAGGATCTCAAATGACATTCCCATCTCTTCCTGATGACATGATTGCAATAATTATTGTAAAGTCATGTTCAGATGATTGTGAAACTTTTTCTAGAAAAAACTCACTTGAAAGCAGTTGTTTGAGATATCAAACACCTCCACTATACCTCATTATCATTGTGGATCATGGGTTGTATTTAGAAAAATCCTATTTTCACAATATTCTCATATTTTCAAGAAAGGTAAATATTATCAAGGAATTTTCAAATATTTTACCTTATCAGAAGATTTTGAAGCATATTATGATTTTGACAAATGTGCTCAAGAAGAAGACCCCTGTGCAACCTATTTATATTTGCTTTTACAATATATTATCTTATCACATACCTACAGTATTTTAAAAGGACCATTAATTGAAATTTTTAACTCAAATTTGGTCCGACTATTTTATAGAAATAATGTTTTATTAGATGTTTTGAAATTAAATGTCATACATGATTATTTTGAAAAAATTTGTTTCTGTGAACAATCATATGACCCATGTTGTACAAGGTGTATTTGGATGGAGGAAGTAAATGATTTTGAAGGATCTTTCAATCATTTTTGAAATGCAAGTACCTTCTACCTACATGAAGAAGATGATGATAAAACCAAGTGGACACCATGATCAAGGTATGTTGTTCTTTATTTTGGGGATCATTTTATTTTATCATAAGGTGGTGAAATAAAAAAAATGGCAATATATATAAGATATCAAGAATTAATATGTTGAGATCATAATTAACTAGGATGAAAATGAGAGGTATAAGGAAAACATTGAGGTTAAATCATGTTAGGGTTATTTTTGAGTTTTATAAAAAAGAAAACACACAGACCATGTGACAACCCGTCACGTCGGACAAAGCTGTAGGAATAGAACCCACAACCAAAGTGATATAGGGATTATTTCCAAAAACTGAACAACGTGAAGTCCCTGGTTAGTATGAATTATTATTTTTAGTTAAATGATTTTACTAATCAAGAATAAGTTTATTTGGGATCTTATGTTTTATCAAATGAATATCCTTAGTATAAGAAAATGACTTGGTGATTAAGAAGTGATTTTGGATGACGTTCTCTCTTTTGGGAACACTGTATGCTTAAGAAAAATAGAATACTATGGGATTACATTTTTGGAGTAATGGTTGAAATTTTATTTTGGAAGAATATCTATTTTTATTTTGGACATATAGTGATTTTATTTATTTATGGAAAGGATTAACCTATCATAAAGAATATGTGATTTGTTTAATTATGCTTTAGTATGAGACTTTAAGAGTAGTCGATGTTTTTGGAGATAAATGTTAAGATTTACCGTGGAAGACTATGTGATTAAAAACTTCTGAGTTTTGGGTTTCAATCTTAGATTGGAGAATTTTAAGGACAATTGTGTATTGAATGGTCTTTCTTGAATTTTGGGTACTTTTTATTGAATTTTGGAGATTAAGAGTAGTATTTATTTTTTTAAAGTATTATCCTTTTTGGGGATTATATGATCTTGTACTAACCATTTTGGTTTTAGTTGATGCCTAAAGATAAGGGAAATATATATTTCTTCTTTTGTGGATTTTTTGATTCTCTAGAGGATGAATCTTGTGCTTTTGATATGACCAAGTATTTTTAAATGATCATTGTTTGGATAAAAGATTAGTTTTTTGTAGGAACTTATTAAAGGATGAAACTCTACTTGAAGGTAAGTATATTTACTTATATTCTTATTCTATATTGTAAATGAATTCCTAAAAATTATGAAAAGGAATCCGTTTATTCTCATGATATTATAAAGTTCTGATTAAATTTTATTCCTCAACTATTTGTATTCAAGAGTCTCTCATTTTGTAAAAAACTATTTAACTAAAATATCATTTTAAATGTTTTAAAGATTTATTATTCTAAATATTTATCATTTATGTCCATATTTTAAAAATGGTTTTTGGGATTTATTTATATGGATATTAATGTTTTCAAATGATAATTCATTAAAAGCTTCAAAGTGGTATGGGACACTTTGATTCAAAAATCTCTTTATTAAATGTTTTAAATGGTTTTGAAAATGGTTTGATAAAGCATTGTTTATTTCAATATCTTGATTTGATATATTGGAATGTGGAAATGTTATATTTCCTTTATACTTGTTTTATGTGTTATGATTATGTTATGGTTTTTGGGCATTGTTTACGTATATAGGTGGTTCCGTGATAAACCTAGGGCAGGTGAGCCTGAGATAGCTCTCTAATGCATTGGGTAACATGATGGAGGTAAACATTAATGTTTCTCCTAAGAGATTTAGGGAATATACTGTGATGGGTATTCTAAATGTGACTCAATATGTAGATGTGATAGCTACAATGTAAGTATTTTATGAATGCCATAAGTTACCTTTACGATTTATGATTTCTGCATGTTATTCATAAATATTATGATTTCATGAGCTATGTTATGATTGAAAATTATGGTTTAATTGATTTGTATTTATTGGTGGACTAATGTTTCTTTTCATTATTTTATAACCCCTAATGATCTTTTTATGCTCATCCTATGTTTTGAAAAGTTTTTCTCAGGAGATAAAGTTGAATAGTGTCAAGGATGAGATCAAGGAAAAGTCATGCTGTTTAAAACATGGAACTAGACATGTCTTTTTTTTTTCAAGAGTTTGTTTTATGAAAAATGGATACTGGGTAGTAGTGTCTACATGTAACATTCAAGTTGTTATGTTATAGTTATGGCCTAATTCTATAAACTCTAAACCTGAAAAGATCCTCAATGTGAATTCTTGACATAATTCAAGATTATGTAATGTTTAATGCCGGGTCCTTATAGTTGATATCAATGGTTGGTTTAGAAAAATTTATGGATTAGGAGTTTTCGTTAAACACATGGTTAGTCCCTATGTATATTATTTCAGTTAAATCCTTGTTTTATAAATTTTTTAGATCCAGGAAATTCAGTTAGACATGGAGGGAGGAGGATATCAAATGAAATTCCCATCTCTTCCTGATGACATGCTTGCAATAATTACTGAAAATCCATGTTCCGATGATTGTGAAAATTTTTCTAGAATACAACTCAATAGAAAGTAGTTGTTTGAGATATCAAACACCTTCACTATACCTCTTTATCATCATGGATCATGGGTTTTATTTAGAAAAATCCTATTTTCACAATATACTCATATTTTCAAGAAAGGTAAATATTATAAAGGCATTTTCAAATATTTTAACTTATCACAATATTTTGAAGCATATTATGATTTTGAAAAAGGTTTTGAAGAAGGAGACCCTTGTGAAACCTATTTATATTTGGTTTTACAATATAGTCTCTCAGCACATACCTATGGTATTTTAAAAGGACCATTAATTGAAAGTTTCAACTCAAATTCGGTCTGACTATTTTATAGAAATCATGTTTTATCACATGTTATGAAATTATATGTCAAAAATGATTATTTTAAAAAACTATTTTTCTGTGAACACCCATATGACCTATGTTGTACAAGGTTTATTTGGATGGAGGAAGAAAATGATTTTGAAGGATCTCTAAATCATTATTTCAATGCAAAGACCTTCTACCTACGTGAACAAGATGATGATGAAACCAAGTGGACGCCATGATCAAGGTATGATTTTATTTAATTTGGGGATCGTTTTATTTTATCATAAGGTGGTGAAATAAAAAATGATAATATGTATAAGATATAAAAATTAATATGTTGAGATCATAATGAATTGGGATGAAAATGAGAGGTATAAGGAAACCATTGAGGTTAAAACATGTTAGGGTTATTTTTGAGTTTTATAAAAAGGAAAACACACAGACCGTGTGACAACCCATCACGTTGGACAAAGCTGCAGGAATCGAACCCAAAACCATAGTGTGATGGGGATTTATCGCCTACCACTGGACTACGTTAAGTCCGTAGTTAGTATGACTTATTCTTTTTACTAAATTATTTTATTGATCATGAATAAGTTTATTTAGGATTATATGTTTTATAAAATGAATATCCTTAGTATAAGAAAATGATTTGGTGATTAAGTGATAAAAGTGATTTTGGAAGACGTTCTCTCTTTTGGGAACACTGTATGCTTAAGAAAAATAGAATAATATGGGATTACATTTATGGAGTAATGGTTGAAATTTTATTTTTGAAGAATATATGTTATTATTGTGGACATATAGAGATTTGGGTTATTTATGTAAATAATTAACCTATCATAAAAAATATGTGATTTGTCTAATTATGCTTCAGTATGAGACTTTAAGAGTAGTCTATGTTTTTTGAGTTAAATGTTAAGATTTACTATGGAAGACTATGTGATTAAATCCTTCTGAGTTTTGGTTTTGAATCTTAGTTTGGATAATTTTAAGGACAATTGTGTATTGAATGGTCTTTCTTAAACATTGGGTACTTTTTTTTGAATTTTAGAGATTAATTGTAGTATTTCTTTTTATAAAGGATTATTCTTTTTGGGGATTATATGATCTCGCACTAAACATTTTTGTTTTAGTTGATGTATAAAGAAAAAGGAAATATATATTTCTTATTTTGTGGATTATGTGATTCTCTAGAAGATGATTCTTGTGCTTTTGATGTGACCAAGTATTTTTGAATTCTCATTGTTTGGAGAAAAGATTTGTTTTTTGTAGAAACTTATTAAAGGATGAAACTCTACTTGAAGGTACGTATATTTACTTATGTTATTATTTTATATAGTAAATGAATTCCTAAAAAGTATGAAAAGGAACATAAAAAAACGTTGTTGGTTTACATTTCTTACTGTGTAATCAAAGACCGTTTAACATATCATAAGTTTGTGATTTTCAGGTGGTTAACTTTCTTCTAGTCATGTTTTCTATCACTCTCCAACAGAACTTGACAGATTGTTTTCTCTTCCATATCCACATTTTCCTACATGGAATCCCTGTATGGGTTATCTTGGGTGACCTTTGTACTTATCTTTATTTATTTTAATGTTATAGTTTTATTGGCTCTTTTTCCGTTGTGGGACATTCAATGATGTTTCTGAGCCCAATTATAAAATTGTGAGGTCATAATTCCCCAAAGTGGGAAAGGATGTAGCATCCCAAGTAAATAAAGAATAAGACTTTTTCATATGTATTAATATTTGTAAATTAATATTTAATTTTACTTTAAAGGGGATGCTATTTTTGATAGAATACCCGATACACAACAATGGGTTTTTTTGAAATCTTATATTGCACACAATGCTGAGTCATACTGAAAAATAATAATATAATATTATTTTAAATGGTAGTTAACTCCTAGATGTTTTATTGGTGGGAATGTATTTAACTAACTACAATATTAATATACATGTTTGTTAAATGTTTTTACATTTATCTAATAAATTTTAGAGGTTTAAAATAAGAAAGAATCTGATTTTAAGCATAAATACTCTAATATTCTTTAAAAGGTTGATTTAACGCATTTTGATGGAGAACCCTCTTTAAATGTAGTTTTCATAACTTTTATGTGTTCTATTTGACAAAATAAAATAATTCTTTAGAATCGGGACATCAAAATTTACTTTGGAATTTTTTTTGGAATTTTTCTGATAAAATTCATTTTTTTATGAATAGTGAATAATACTGTATTTTAATTCGAAATTGCCTTTTAATAAACTTATTTATACAGTTATATTACCTTTTTAAACGTTTTTAATGTTTAATTAGATTATATTTTTACCTTTTAATCCAATTTTGGTCATTGTAATTAATTTCACTTTGAAATTGGACATAAACAAGTATCAATCTTTTGATAGTTATTGTTTCTTAAAAACACACTATTTGTTTTGACAATGTGAATTAATTTTAAAATAATTCATGTAACATCAATTTTTTAATTTTTTAAAATATACATCATTTTTGAATTTGTAATATCAAATATATCTTAGGCTGAATTTTTGTTATTTTTGTGAAAAACTTCAATTTTTGATGAATAGTGAAACCACTATGTAGTAGTTAAAAAACTAACGTTTTCATTTAAATATAAATTTTACTACTTCTGTGAATTGGATTTTAAAAATCCTACATACATGTTTGTTATTAGTAAGTAAAATATGGTTCAATAAGATGAAAATAATTTTTGGTGAATAGTAACTTTTTACTTTTATTTACCGCGGTTAAAGGTAAATAGGGTAATTCAAGTTAAAAAGAAAATTATAATAATAAAAAATTTACCTTAACACTTGTCCTAAAATTATTGGATGATTCATGGACGACCATGAGCATCCTTGGGTCGATTTTGGGACCCCATAAAGCCACTTGGGAGTGATAATGACAATTTAGATTAATTAATTTAAAGTAAAAAACAAAAATGACACAAACAAATATATTTTAGTAAATTAATTTTTACATGGGGTTATATAAGTTATATTTTAGACTATAAATATTAATTGTAAATCTAAAAATATTTCCTATATAATTTTATTTTTTTATAATTTTTAGACATCATATAAATAAAATTATTTATGACATAAAAATGATGCATTATTTACCTCATTAATAAATGATTTAAATAAATAAGATTATAAATATTAAAATAACATAAAAAACCTATCAAATTATTATTGGATGAATTTATTTCGATCACGAGTCATCTTATCTTCATCCTTAATGAGTTTTGGACCTTTAGAAACCGAAAATCATTATATAATAAAATAATATTTTCACACTTTCCTAAAGAACCCCTACTCCCCCTTATAAAAAGCCCTCACTTGTAACCCATTACTCACTCCTCTAAATCCCCTTGGATCATCCAAACCCTACCCAAATAATCTCTCAATATCCCCCTATTCCTCCTAGAAGCCTTACCTTAGGCAGAAGGCACTTCAAGAGGTCCTTTTGGTTCTAACCATAGGGAGTTACTCGAATTAAAGGTAACAGTTTATCTTAAATTATTTTATTTTATTTTACTTCTCCAAACCCTAAAATATTTTCATTACATTATTTTATAACAACACCAGTATACTAAATATAATAGTATGTATTTATTAGAAGGATTAAAACTACAATTAAACACACCTCCATCTAATGGGTAAAGAACATACTGTTTCTGTGGATAGAAAACTAACTCCTCACGAAACAATGATTGTTCAATTATCTCCTAACGCCTCTCATGGTGGCCATTAATATGGAACTATATTTATATATGATATATATTATGTTTAATTTTTCTTTATTCTTATTTATTTTTCTTTTATATTATACCTTTATGGTTTCCATTATGAGTAAACTTGATAATTTCACTTGAGGAAGTGCGGACTACCGCCCCCTCAAAGTGATATGACTCGTTAATACCATATGTGGGACGTATAAAGGATGAAGTTAATGATATTATATAAATTATTATACTTTAATTATATTATATATATGTATCATTATGTTTTAATTCCATTAAAATATGAAATAGAAATTAAAGTAGAGTTCATGCGTACGTACGACTTACCATCACCATGAACGGTGCATTTCTTTTCTTACCTCCAAATGTTATATACTATTATAAATACTTTTATATAATAGATATATATGATATATATGATATCTAAATCATGAATATCATTATGGATATAATGTCCTTTTGACCATTTGAACAACTTGTAATTATAATAAGTCCATTTTTACTCAAGTGCCAAATATCGAAAAAACAACCGTTATTAACTTAAATGATTACATAATGTTTATAACATGGTAATAAGTGATATAAAAAGAATAATAAACATGAAAAATGGTTCTTAATCATGTATAAAATAACTTATGTTTATTATTCAGTAAGAACAAGGAACCAACAAGTCAAGTCGGACGCGAGGTAAGGGGTTTCTCATCTCACTTTGAATTCCGTTAGATTTTCATTGTTTGCAAATAATTTATTACATGTGGTGTATTGTGTACTACCATTTTGTCATGATTATTTTTATATTCATGGTATTCTATTATTAATTTGGTGTTTATTTACTTTTTTCCATACAACTCGATTGATTACAACGTTGTAAGGGATTTTCATCTCACTTTTTATTCTCGGGTGATTCATGGTATATTTTACACTATTTACTTTTGTGTGCTGTATAAACTGACCATGATTGTATTAATTATGTAGTATAATTCAATTTATGGGTATTTACATCTTAATTTTATGATCCATCTTTCATGGGTTGTATGTTTTGTAAGTTACCAAATCGGTACAGAAACCTTTTAACCCGATTTCCTTTCCTTGGGTTAATATTCTAATTCTTAATTATGTCATGCTATGATTATGTGTGGAATCACTATTTATTTATTTCTATTGTAATTTCCACTCCCCTTGGTGTGTATATACTTTTGATTCACATAATCACTCCATTGATAAATTCTCAAGTCATCGATATGAACTTGATAAGAGTAATTTTAACTTCACTTCCATTCATTGAGTTAAACATCCATGTCATTGGTTTTGAATTAAAAAGAACATGTGTGAATTAACTATGATTTATTTACAATTAATATCCAATCATATTTGGTGTATTTATATTTTTCACTCATTATTATGTATTTTATTTATCCTTAATCTAAGGATACCATTTTTATAAGGGATTTTGTCTCAATTTACATTCCATTAAGACTTCAATATCGTTATGCACCTATTAACTTTTATACAGTGTATATAATATTATTTGGAATATTATATTAGGAATCCCTTTATTCTCATGATATTATAAAGTTATGATTAAATTTTATTCCTCAACTATTTGTATTCAAGCGTCTCTCATTTTGTTAAAAACTCTTTAACTAAAATATCGTTTAAAATGTTTTAAAGATTTATTCTTATAAATCATTATCATTAATGTCCATGTTTTTAAAATGGGTTTTAGGATTTATTTATATGGACATTAATGATTTCAAATAATAAGTCATTAAAAGCTTCAAAGTGGTATGGGACACTTTGATTCAAAAATCTCTTTATTAAATGTTTTAAATGGTTTTAAAAATGGTTTGATAAATCATTGTTTATTTTAATATCTTGATTTGGTATATTGGAATGTGGAAATGTTATATTTCTCATATACTTGTGTTATGTGTTATGATTATGTTATGGTTATTGGGCATTGTTTACGTATACAGGTGGTTTCGTGATAAACCTAGGGTGGGTGAGCCCGAGATAGCTCTCCAATGCATTGGTTAACGTGATGAAGGCAAATGTTAATGTTTCTCCTAAGAGATTTAGGGAATATACTGTGATGGGTATTCCAAATGTGACTCCTTATATAGCTGTGATATCTACAATGTCTGTATTTTATGAATTCCATTATTTACCTTTATGATTTATTATTTCGTCATGTTATTCATAAAACTTATGATTTCATGAGCTATGTTATGATTGAAAAGTATGTTTTCATTGATTTGTATTTATTGGTGGACTAATGTTTCTTTTCATTATTTTATAACCCTTACTGAGATTTTTATGCTCATCGCATGTTTCGAAATGTTTTTCACAGGACATAAAGTTGAATAGGGTCATGAATGATATCAAGGAAAAGTCATGCTATCTAAGACATGGAACTAGACATGTCTCTTTTTTTTCAAGAGTTTTTTTTATGAAAAATGGATAATGGGTAGTAGTGTCTACATATAATATTCAAGTTGTTATGTAATAGTTATGGCCTAATTCTCTAAAACTCTAAACCTGAAAAATCCTCAATGTGAATTATTGACATAATTCAAGATCATGTAATGTTTAAGGCCGGGTCCTTATATTCATGGGAGGAAAACAATAGGAATTTTAGAAAATTTTGGTCAGAATTCCAACCTTGTAGGAATACAATTTGTGAGAATATTTGGGTATGACATGCTATTGCGACCCAGGCTTAACACACATGGATTTCACATCATTTTAAATTAGTATTCAATACATTACAAAAATATATTCTTGAGGACTGTAATAATTTAGTGTATTTGGAATCTTGGAAATAAAATCTTTTATCATGTTGAAATATCTTCAACTTCTCCAATAAAGATATCCACCTTTAATACATCTACCTAAAACCATTAACCGAACCTTGGGGAAAGGAAACATAAGAAAGGGTGAGAGAATAATCTTAGTAAGGGTAATTAAGGGAAATGAATAAGCATAACATAAAAAAGGGTATGGAACTTGAGAATAATAGTTGAAGATCAGGCCCTGTATATTAGAGTACATAATAAATAATGGTCATTCATAAGGCTTGAATAAGAAGGAAATAACGATAATATTCCAAGGAAGCCTAACATAGGAAAAGACATGGAATTTTTGTTATGAACGTTGGTCTATAACATTGTGTACTAGTATAAGTAGAAATATGTTAACTTATTATGTTAAGGAAATGAAATCAGGCCCCATCATCAACATTTGGATATGTAATCAGGTCCATCCATAACATTTTGAACATGTAATTATGTTCAAAAATAACCTTATGGAATTCAAGACAATTCCATGTATAACATTTTGAATTTGTAATCAAGTTTATACAATACCTAATATACATGAAACCTGTTCCATTCATAATATTGTGAACATGCAATTAGGTTCACACATAACATTGTTAACATGTAATCATGTTCATGCATATACTAATGGACACGCAACCATGTCCATGTATAACATTGTGAACACATAATAAGGTTCACTCATAACATTTTGAAGATATAATTAGGTTCATGTATAAACTATGGACATGCAACCAGGTCCATGAATAACATTTTGAACAAGTAATCAGGTTCAAAAATTACATTTATACTCATTAGTTATCCATATTTACCCAATTAATTGGAAGGTGATATATGTCCCACCCAACTCATAATAAAATCATTTATATATGCGGAAAATATAATAAAACATTCATCATATCATGACCCAAAAAAAGACATAGGTTTTATAAATAACAAATCATAACCCATGAAATGAAATGGTTATCATTAACATTTCATAAAATCAAAACCTATATAAAATACATAGGTTTTATAACCATTTCATCAAAGAATAAACCATGAAAAGAATTGGGTTTGATAAACATTTAACCCGTTAAAGTGAAACGAGCATCATAAAGACCATGAAATTAAGTATAACCCATTAATATAAAGGATATGGATGGAAAATTTAGATAATTTCCAAGAATGAATTAGTAACATCAATGGATATCATATTATATGGAATATAATTTTGAAATATCTTTCAAAAACATTTCTTGAGAAAAATATTCCTTTTTCATTGAAAGCTTCTTTTTTATAGTGTAAATCCTTTAGAAAACCATTTAATATGAAAATATATTTTAAAAAAAAATAAAGGAATATTTTGAAATAATAAACCATTGAAAATAATTTCTCCATTAAAATTAATTTCAAGTATCTTTTGAAAACATTTTCGAAAACATGGTTTTTGAATACAAAAGATTGATGACCGAAGAGAGAGACAATCAGATTTTACTTAAAAAAATTATATTTAGTAAAAATGTGTGGAAAAAGGGAACTAACACATGATTATATATTGAATAAATAGAGTATAAGTACGTTTATGAGTTTTCTTGAGTTATGGATCATACCATTTCATGAAATGATGTATAAACCTAATCAATATCGAAAAGTGATGAGATCGCCTTAATAGACTCTTATAAATTTGTAACTTTGGATCACACTCTCCTTTTAAGAAAGCTAAATTATATGATGATTAATAAACCATGAAATGAATTACATTCATTATATAACATGAAATATGGATGTATATACAACTCAAAAAATATTTTAGGTTCATACAAAAAACATCAGACTCAATGAATGAAAATTGAGACAAAACATTTTTTACCAATTAGGAAACTTTTGAAACATTAACCCCATGAAAGAAGGACCATAAAAGGACATGTTAATAGAAATAAATTTATGTATAAGATACATCAAATACAATCTTGTGTATTACATAAACCACATAAAAGGATAGAGTGGTGAACATAACATGTATCTCATGGAAATTAAAAGTGAGATGAAATCCCCATACATTGTTCCTTGACTATATTCATACTCATAGAAGATTCCTATATAATAAATATAAGTTTATTATACATATCTTAAATAATCATATTCATATATATAATACCATATATGGTTTGATTATGATCTTATATTACACACTTGTTAAAGATCCTATGTTAAGGTTTCACTTCGGGAAATATTCACCTTCTTCTTCGCATGTGTGTTAATTTGTTATATAATTAGTCCTTATACTTATCATGATTAAAAAATGTAAAAAATGATATAAATATCCAGTATTTACAATATATCTATATTATAATAATTTATCTCATAATGAATAAATAAATGGAATACACCATTCATGGATATGGAAATTTGTAAGTACACATGAATGTTGTTTTTGTTTTTATTATCGTATTGAAAGAAACCATATAAATGACATGAGTATATATATATACACATCATTGTTATAGTATAATTACTATATCATATATATCATAAAATTTCATTAAACCCAACCTTAATACATTCCATGGGTTGTATGAATGGATCACATCGCTTTGAGGGGACAGTAGTCCAGACTTCCGTAAACGACATTATCATATTACCTCTAAATGGAAATGAAAAGATATTTTTTGTAAAAAGTAATAAATAATAATAAATAAATAATAATATTATATATAGCATATATAAATATAGTTTCTATCATAATGGCCACAATGATTAGTGGCAAAAAGAAATGAACAATTATCATTTCGTGAGGAAATAGTTCGTTGTAAACAGAAACAATTTGTTTGATATCCAGTAGATGAATGTGTGAATAAGTGTATGTATAACCAGTTTCATAAATAAATCCTAGTATATGGAGGATTATAGTGTTGTTTGACAATAATGGAATATAGATATTTGAGGGATGAAGAAGGAAAATAAAGGAAATGAGCTTGAGAGATGTTGTTACATCTAAATCGAGTAAATCCTTCTGGTTTGTGCCAAAAGGCTTCCTTGAAAGGATTTAATCTCAAAGGAATGCTTCAAGGTTGATGGGTGGACTTTTGTGAAGTGTATTGGGTTGGTATTTTCCAAGCATAAGAGGTTTTATATGTGCGATGATTGGGTAGAGGTGGTGACATTTTATGGGGAATGAAAATGACTCACTTGGAATTTTTAGAAACAAGTTTGGTGTGCATATGTACTTACCTAAACAAAGTAATAGTAAACCAATAAAGATCAATATTGGAAGGTTTGTGGATGAAAGATGAACATTAAATGGGGTTTTTACATGTTTCTAGGTCATTTGGGCCATTAATTTTAATGTTTAGTCCCTATTTAAATTTAATTCGGCGTTTAATACTGTGATTAATTTTAATCACTTTTACTAGTCATTTTGATCAAATATTAGCTTGGCCTTAATATAATATAAATATTCGACTGAATAAAATTGTGTATGTTGTATTTTATAAATTCAATTCATATAAGTGGAAAAATTAAAATTATTGCTAATCCCGCTGACTGGAGGAAATAACAAGGTATTAAAGTAGGAAAAAGTTCAAAAGTGAGTTAATATTATATATCTAGTTTAAAAGTGAAATTTATTATTATGAATTAAATTTTATTAATAGATGTAATATTTATCTAATGTTACCATAAAAAATTATAATATCATTTATAATTAAAAATTAATTATATAAAATGTAGTTTCTAACTAAAAGCGGTATTTCTATCTATTCATAAAAAAATGATGTTTCTCATATTAATCCCATATATTCACCATAGGATAATTTCAATGCTTTTAATTAAAAAATTATTTTTATTTTATCAAATTCAATTTTTTAATGTGTATAAAACTAATTTTATAATTAAAAGCGGTTCATTCAAGAAATCAATATTTTTAACATAAAATGACATTACCCAAAATATTTTCTTTCATTATCAATTTGTTTTATTTATATAAATAAATTATAAAAAATATTTTATAATTATTTATTACTATTACTATAACTAATTTTAATATTTAGGTTATAATTATCTCATTTAAATAATTATATATACATATATTTATAAAAAGACGTTTTATACAAATTTAGTATTGCATAAATTTTACTCCAAGTCAATGTTCTGTGTAATGTACGCCATGTCGTATTCCATGAGAGGGTTTCATGATACATGTGCCATTTCAGTGTTGCGTGTAATAAAAACCAAGTGACTGTTTGGTGTAACACATTCCAAGTCAGTGTTGCAGATAGCATAAGCCAAGTCGGTATTGCGCGTAGAGCAAGCCAAGTCGGTATTGTGTGTTGTGCAAGCTAAGTCAGAATTGTATGTGAAAAGGAAGGTTTAACATAGTGTTTTAATATATATATATATATATAATAACAACATCTAGTTTCATGTGAAATGAAAAATATCAAAATATTAAATTAATTCAAAATATTTTTCACAAATCTAGGGGTGTTACATTATATGCCCTTAAAATGAATTTCACTCTCAAAATTCATCTGGGTTATCAATGGGTTTAATACTTGAAAGTTTTATTCATGGAAACCCACCTCATAGAAATTAAGACTAAAACATCACTTAAAAAAACATTGTAAGAATAAAGTTTACCCAAAGTAATATATAATTGGGTATCCATATAGAATAACATAGGTTCATAGTGAAGATTAGATATAAAGGAAAAGCATAGATATATATAGGAAGTGATTGAGGTAATCAATCACAAACTAGTGAATGAGAAAAGGAAGGTCGGAGGCCTAAATATCATAAATCTATGTTGGTTACAAAAGTAACTGTTCAAAAAATATAAGGTATTAGGACAAAACATTTTTTATCATTATAATATCATTGAGTAATTCTATTTAATAACCAATAATATAAGTTAATATACTGACTTGGTGGTATCACCTTCCTTATACACAATCTCAACCTTTGGTTATGCCTTGATAGATTTTCACTTCATCTCTTACCCAATCAAATGAGTGAGAATTAATTTTTTAAGTACTAACAGATCATGATATCCATGACAATTCAACTCATTTATCTTTAGTTACCATCAACACAAATATGTTATCCAATATGCATATGTTCTCATGTGTTTAGATAAAACATTAATCTTAAAAACATTATTTGGAAATTGACATAAAGTATCCATAAATGGTTAAGATAATCATCCCTTAGAAATATGAAAATTCAAAACCATTGAAAGAGATTATCAAAATCAACTCAACATTGACTCTCATGTATATAACAATATATCATATGGTTGTCACATTCAAAACATTTTAATACCCTCATTGTATATTCCCCTGAAACTTGGTACCAACCTCAATTATAATAAATCTTTTTGGAAATCAAGCATCATTCCTTATTCCAAAGGTTAAATGGTATATTCCTTAAATCCAAGAATTTGTAAACTTCTTCTAAGATTAAATAGACCAATTTTTCAACAATTCACCAATCAGATCCATAGTAATCTATGTTATCCAATTTACTTTAATCGAATCAATAATCTCTTTATCCAAGTGAAATACATTTTTTCTCAACAACATCATCACATTATGGTTTAAAATACCTTAATAAACATATCAATTTTATAAGTTTTAATCACCATTAAACATATAATTTTCATTACTTAATGAAAACTTATACTAAAAATACTTATGTACTTGATAATTTATATAACATAATATTTGAATTCCAAAACATAAGTACTTCATTCATCCAACTTTTTTCTCAAACCGTTACCCATTATTCATCAACTTATTCCCTAATACATCATTCCTAGAATATGAAATATGAATAATGTATTAAAGTTACTCAACCTAAATCTAATCACGCTTCTTATGATCAATGCAAATAATACTGGAAGAACATAACATACCTTTCACATGTTGTTTTAGATGTAATTTTCTTCAGAAGTATAACCAATACACATACCACCATCCTGATTCTCATTATGAGATTTCCAAATGGTAAATTGATTTTCATAGTGGCCATAAATTCTACCTATGAAACATTTAATGATAAACATGTTACTTATCTTTCTCCCTATTGACTTAAAGTATAATGCATGAGGTGAGTCACAAATTATATATAAGAAAACCATATAATCATAAAAATAATTACTTATAGGATATCTAAATTTTGACAACTACCTTTTTAATTAATGAAAAAATATATTTATATTAGTTTATTCATGGTTAACTTATATTTAAATATTTCATGATGGTTTCTGATGTTTTTGTGAATTATCAAAGCATTTCCACCTGGAGTGTCAAACCAGGTGTGCAACAAGGCCCGTTGTCATGTACCAGATTACCCCGAGTCAGGCCTGGAACATTTTTTCCAAGTTGTTACCCCTAGGTACATCTTTTCTAAAGAAAAATACACTTTTAGTATCTATATAGGGATGAATTACTAGGAAAATACATACTCTATCCTTTATCAAAATTCTAGGAAATTTCCATAAAAATTAACTCGTCCTTATACTTATCCTTAGAGACATCCCTAAACGCATCTTTATAAATATATCTAGGGATATCACTAAAATTTTCACATCCTAGATTCCATATGATGACTAAACCTTTCCTTTGATACCATATATAGTGACTAATTATTAACATATAAGGATATTACATTATTTGGGATGAATATTTGGTATATTAAAAAAATACATGATTGAGGACCATAATAGTTTAATGTCGCTAGAAACGTGGAAACAGAATATTCTATCAAGGTGAAGGATCCTTAAAATATCTCATAAAGATATCCACCATTATTAATTATACCTTAAATAATTAATCATACCCTGGGGAATGGAAATATAAGAAAGGGGATAACTTAGATGGTCAATATGGTTAACTAACAGAAATGAATGAGTATAACATAAAGAAAAGGGTATGAAGCTTGGGCATACCATTTGAATACCATTCCCTACATAATAGATATTATAATAAAGAATGGTATTTCCTAATTCATTAATCAAAAGTAAATAAAAACATAGTCCTAGGAAGAATAACGTAGGAAAAGACATGGAATTAGTGGAGTGCACAATGGTTTATAACTTTTTGAACAAGTATAATTAGAAACAAGTTCACTCATTAAGTTGAAGACATGAAATTTGGTCCCAAAATCAACTTATAGACATGAAACCAGGTCCATCCATAAGATTTTGAACATTTATCATGGTTTATTATTAACCTTATGGACATGAAGCCAAGTCCATGCATAAAATTTTGAACATTTAATCAGGTACATGAATTACGTAATGGACATGAAACCAGCTCCATGAATAAAATTGTGAACATGTAATCTGGTACACACATAACATTGTGAACATGTAATCAGGATCACATATAAGCATATGTAAATGAAACCATATCCATGCATACATTTTTGTACATGTAATATGGTTCACTCATAACATTGTGAACATTTAATCAGGTTCATGGATAAACTTATGGACATGCGACAAGATCCATGAATAACATTATTAACACGTAATAAAGTTCATTCATAACATTTTTAATAATTAATCATCCATAATTAAACAATTCATCAGAGTGATATATAGGTAAAAACCATATCGTTATAAAATCATTCATACATATTCCACAAGATAATTAAAAATTCATATTCTCATGAACCATAAAAAGACAGGTTTTATAAACATAAAATCATAACACATGAATTGAAATGGGTATAATTAAAATTGAATCACATAAAAACCTTTAAAAAAAGGATAGGTTTCATAACCAATTCATCAATGCATAACCTTTGAAAAGAATATGGTTTCATAATCATGTAACCCATGAAAAGGGAACAAGATTCATAAATACCATGACATTAAGCATAACCAATTAATAGAAAGTATTTGAATTGAACCTTTAGATAATTTCCTATAAGGAAATGAGTAAGATAAATCTATTTCATCTTATGTGGAAAATAATTTTGAAATATTTTTCAAAAAAATTTCTTGATGAAAAAATCAATTATTCTTTGAAAACTGCTTTTTTATAATGTAAAAACTTTTAAAAACAATTTTATTTTAAAATAAATTTCAAAAAAATATAAAGGACGATTTGAAAATAATAATAAAATTTAAAATAATTTTTCCATTAAAACAATCTTCAAGGATCTTTTTATAATATGTTTCAAAACATTTTCAAAAACACGGTTTTTGAATACAATATATTCTTATCGAAGAGAGAGACAATCAGATTTTACATAAAAACATTATCATAAGTACCAAAGGGTGTAAAAATGGTTCTGACACATGTGGAAATATTTAACAATTAGTGGTGATGGAAAGTCATCCTTTTTCTTGATATACGGATCATTCTATTTCATCAAAGGAAACATAAACATAAAAAATCTTGAAAAGTGATGAGATTGACTCAATAGAATCTTATAACTTGGTAACTTGGGATCATACTATCTTAGTAAGAAAAATAGATAACATTAAGGTTAATTTATCATTAAAAGAAGTATATTCATGATATAACATGTATAATGGATGTATATACACATCAAAAAATAATTCAGTTACATAACAAAACATGAGTCTCAAAGAAGACAAATTGTGAGAAAAAAATTTATACCGATTGGGTAACCTTTTAAACTTAAACCCCAAGAAATAAGAATCATAAAATAGACATTTGAATACCCATAAATTGAATTATAAGATAAATATGATTCAATAATGGGCCATACATACACCACCCAAAAAGAAAGAGTGGTGAACATAACATGTATCTCAAGGAAATTAAAAGTTAGATGAAATCCCATTACCTTGTGCCTTGAATATCTTTATACTCAAACAATATTCCTATATAATTAATATAAGTTTATGATAAATCTATTATAGATTAATATTATTATATCTATTACCATATATGGTTTTATTATGAGCTTATATTACCTATTTTTAGTGATCTTATGTTATGGTTTCACTTCGGGTAATATTCTCTTTGTTCTTCACAGGTGTCTTAATTTGTTATATTGTGGATCCTTATACTTATATAATGATTCCAGAATGTCGAACACGAGATAAATATAAGGAATATACATTATATTTATAATATAATAAGTTATTTCATAAATAATAATGAATTGTAATACATCATTCATGTAGATGGTAAGTTGTACTTAAGCATGAACTCACTTTCTATTTTTATTGTTGTATTGAATGAAATTATGTAAATGGACTATGAATATATATATATATATATATAATTATTCTATTATCAAGAATATATCATATATATCATATATTTTCATTAAAACAATTCTTAATACATTCCATGTGCTATGTGAACGAATCACATCCCTTTGAGGGGGTGGTAGTCCAGACATCCTCAAACGAGATTATCGTATTAACACAAAATGGAAATAAAATATTATTTGTTGTAAAATGGAATAATGAAGAATAAATACATATAAAATAATTAAATATATTTCCTTTAACAATTTCTTCCATGATTGGTGGTAATTAAGAAATGAACAATCATCGTTTCGTGAGGTAGTAGTTCGCTATACACAGAAAGAGTATGTTTGATATCCATTAAATGGACGTTTGTGTATGTATAGTTCTAAAAAATTTCTTAAAAAAATATTAGTATTTTTAGGATAATGTTGTTTTCAAAACAGAATGGATTAAATATAGTGGAGGGGGTGAAGTGAAAAAATAATGGAAAGGAGCTCAAGAGAAGACGTTACCTCAAAATCGGGTAAACACTTTTTGTTTGTGACAAAAGGATTCCTTGATAGGATTTTTGCCCAAAGGTAGGATTCAATGTAAAATATAGGATTTTTGGAAATTTTCTTTGGTATGTAATGTATTAAACTAAGAGGTTTGAGAGGTGTGAGGATTGGGTAGAGGTGAATGCCTTTTATAGGGAAGAAAGAGGACTCACATAGAATTTTGAAAAACATGTTTTGTGTGCAAATGTAATTACATAAAAAAGTCATAAAAACCAAAAAAATAAACAATTTAAGGATTATGGAAGAAAAATTGACATCCAATGGGTGTTGGAAAATTTTCTATGTTAGTTGGGTCCTTAATTTTAAGATTTAGCCCCAATTTAAGCTTAATTTGGCTTCAACTGCTATGTTTAATTTTAATCACTTTTAATAATCATTTTGGAAAAACATAAACATGGTATTATTAGAATATAAATATTAGAAATAATAAAATTTTATATTTTATATTTTTGAAATTCAATTCATAGAATTGGAAAATTTAAAATTAATGTTAATCTTGCAGATAGGACGAAATAATGAGGTTTTAATGTAGGAAAATGTTCAAAAGTTTGTTATGATTTTATATTCAGTTTCAAAGTGAAATTTATTATAATAAATTAAATTGTATTAATATATATAATATTTAACTAATGATAACTTAAAAAATTATAATATTATTTAAAATTAATAATTAATTAGATAAAATTGTAGTTTTTAACTAAATGTAATATAATTCAATATTCATCAAAAATTTATGTTTCTTAGAAAAATCCCAAAAAATAAACCAAGGATAATTTTGAAGTTTTGAATTTAAAAATGAATATTATTTAATCTAATTATATTTTTATATGTGTCTAAAATTAATTTTATCATTAAAATTGGTTCATTTAAGAATACAATATTTTTAACAAAAAAGGACGTTACCAAAAATATTTTCCATAATTATCAATATGTTTTATTTATATAACTAGATTATAAAAAAATTTAAAAGTATGTATTAATATTACTATAAATAATTTTAATGTATAGGGTATAATTATCTAATTTAAGTAATTATATATTTATATATAGATGCTTCATAGAAACTCAATGTTGTGTATGGTGTTGTGTGTATTGTATGACAAGTAATATGCCAAGCCAATGTTACAATTAACATATTCCAATCCAGTGTTGTATTTAACGAACACCAATTCGGTTTTTCGTGTAACGCATGCAAGGTCAGTGTTATGGGTAGTGCAAGCCATGTCGGTATTGGGTGTATCACAAGCCAAGTCAGTATTGTATGTGAAAGGAAGGTTTCGATTAAAATTTTAATATATATATATATATATAAGAACTACTTGTAGTATCATTTGGAGTGAAAAATATCAAAATAGTAATATAATTCAAAAAAAATTCCATAGAAAATAGGTGTGTGTGACACACGCTACCAACTGAGATGTATGTAGATACATGCTATGTCATGGACACACACATGGAATCCTACCTTCTATCTTGAGATTAGATTAGAATTTGATGGTGAAATTCCCCAGGATTGACTATGAATACTAGTTTAGAATGTATTAACATTTATCTTAAATTTTTAAGGGTTAAAATTTGATTAATAGGATATTCTCATATGATAAAACTTTATTCCTGATAATATTGTGTCATTGAGAATTATCACCTAGTGATCCAAATTTTGATACATACTAATGAATTTTCCATGGAAAACTAACTATGAATTGACAACAGGGTGTGATGAATTTGGATTTCATATGGTTTACCCACTAGAAATCTATAATTATTTATAATGTATATAAAATTCCCAATACATATAGGATTTGGTCTTACAGTCCATTGGATTTCCTAGGATTACCACCTAGAGAATTTATTGGGGGCATGATGACAATTAATAAATTAGAATAACCTCCTAGAGATCATCTTGTAGTCTGAAACTATGGGATGTAATAATCACTTTACCTGGATCTTCTAATGACACTTGATTTCAAATGAAATTTGTGGATTTCTAAAGTTAAAAATTCATATATTCATTACTTCATAGTATTACATAATTATGATCATAATAGATCCAAGTGTATATTAATCACAAAGAATTATTAAATAGGGGTTGACAATTATCCAAGATATATATGGATCCCTATGTGTATTTCCAATGATATTATGGTTATTATTACTATAATTTTTATTGGGATCGGTATTGGTACTAATTATCTTATGAAATGATCATAGACACATAGACACTAGGGAATGTGTTGTATGTTTAGGGATAAAAGTGGCCTTTTAGGAACATAATGACCCAATATGTATTCTTATTATGATAGAATTTTTTATTCCATTATGTGGGAGTCTAGTAGATATTAATTTACCTCTTGTATTTTTATTCATGCCCATCCACATGACTACACTATATATAATTATTGTAGAGTCAATGAGGATTATTACTATATAGTTGGACTCACCCCTACTCATATATATATCTTGGTTTTCAATGTATATGGGTAGATCATATTATATTATCTCTTGACACAGATATCTATTAGAGGTGGCGAAAAAATACAAGTATAGTGTCTTTTGGGGGATAAATATTCGACATGTTGGATTAAATGAGTTAGGGTAGATGTTAATTTTAATTTACATGTTGTTTGATATGCGATGACCAGTGAATTGTAGTTTTATTTTATATATAACAAACTATTTATCTATAACAACCCAATTATTAATTACTATATCAGGTAGATATATTTAGTATTTTTTATTATGAAATATGTTTTCATGTTGGTTTTTAAATACTATATATTTATTAATTTTTCATTTTATGAGTGGGTCATGAATTTTTTTCAATAGACTTGGTCATGACCCTTGGTCCTTATTTTAGCAGGAATAGATTGACCGTGAATATTTTGGGACATCATCACTGCTTGGTGGCCTCTTGAATACAAGGAGGCATGCCAAAGGTAATGTTGGGGCCCATGCTCAGGTGCAATATGTGATATCTAAGTGGATTAATTAACAATTGGAATAATTTATATAATTTTTGACCATTAGTGTAGTTATAGGTGGAGTGAGATTTCTATTACTAGGTATGTATGACTATATTTATCCCTAGGAAACATGACATTTCATGAAACCCTTCTTTCTTGACGATGTCCAGTTTTAGGACTAATAAGCATAGGATCAATGTGATGTTGGATTTTATTAAGAATCCAAATTTTGGATTTATGAGACTTACTACGAGTCATAGGGAATACTAGGCACTAAATTAATTTTCCATGATTTATAACAGTGGAATGATTAGGGCATGATACATGGACTTATGGAGTTTTCTAGTTTTCCATATTTCTTCATCAAAATTAATTTTTAATTGAAATCATGCATACTTTAGTCAATTTTTTTTAAATATATTATATGTGATGATTAAATTAATAAGGGTATTATAGGATTTATTTATTTATTATAAAAGATATGTATTGGAAACTATAAGGAAAAAGTTTTTATAATTCATGACACTTCAGAAAAAACATGTCTTTTGAAGGAAAATCATAAATTTTTGAATGAATTATGTGATAAATATTTTTACAATTTTATTTTACAAGTTATATCTCATAGAGATATTTATTTCTAAATTATATGGTATTTTATGGTTATAGTGAAAATATGAAAAAAAATTCAATTAAATATAAAAATAGATATTGAAAATGATTTCATATTTTGGAAATAATTTTTAAAGAATAATGATTTTAAATATTTTTTTGATAGAAACACCTTAGTTACCTATTGCTATTTTGAAATATCTGGTGAGTTTTGGTGTGATTAAAATATTTCAGAATAATCGTTAGCATAGAAGATCAGTTCTCCTGCATCCTGGTATGTATTGATATTTTTAATCTAAACCGGGGGAGCTCCAAATATGTGATTTATTGGTTCTCAAATTAGGTAGATCTAGCAATTTAACTTAATTATTATCAATTTGGGGATAAACGACTATTTTGATTATTTATGCTTGGATGATGGTGAAATAGATATTTGAATACAATTTGCTTGATAGTTGAAGAACATAATATATGATTATGTGATTGCATTATATGTTTTGTTTATAAGGGGTACAATATATTGAGGTCATAATATGTGTCTTTCAATTTTCATTGGGATCATAGAGAGATATTATCCCATGTATAATGGTTTCCCATTTATTCACAATTTGACAAGGATATACTACTGTGATGCCTTAAACATTTTTTGGGTAAGTCATTCTTTCTTTTAGAGACCACATGAATCAACAATGCGTGAAAATGATTGATGAATAACTTTAGTAAAATTTAGAATATTTTTATTGTATTAATTATTTGGATAATATGGTTTTGAAATTCTTAAGTTCATTCCAATGCTAGGTAGCACCACAGTATGATATCATAAATTGGTATTAATGAATTGTGATGGGGAGAACTATAATAAAGAAGTAAAATAAATCATTATAACTCTTTGTTGTTGACTTCAAGAGTGAATAAAAATGGTCTTATTGTTTCATGATTAGGTGTTTTGTTTCTATGTGAAAAAAATTATATTAATATAATGGTGGGGAGTATTATATCGTGAAAAAAACAATGAAATAGTTATGGAAGGGTTTTGAATGAGATGATACTAGTGATTTGTAAGTCGATATGGAACTATGATGTGATATGTGATAAATTCTAGTGGTAATTGGTTTCCTTGTGAATATAAAATTTAAAATGTAGATGAGGGTAAAATTGTTGTCCAAATATTGATATCAGGTATGGATAGACTTGAAATTTTCTAAGGCTATGTCAGAATAGTGGTGTTCCTTTGATTGAGGTTACATAATAGAAGATATATTTCAAATTGGGGATCCTTCCATAGTATATCATCTACAGTTTTGATTATGATTTTCTATGGGTTTATTGATGATATTTGAATGTGTTGTGGTGTAATGAAGTTTAGATATGATGATTGAGATAGTGCATTAAAATGTGTGATGAAGCAATTTTTGTAAATGTACGCATGGGGTTGACAATATAATGATTTCTTCTGAACTATATGTGGTGATTTGGAAATTGAAGTGGAGCATCATTTGAGATGTGGTTGAAAAAAATATAGGATCATGTTGGACCTTTTGGTGAAATGTAACACTGATCAACTTAGTTTTTGAGTGGTATAGTAGGCATGCATTTTTCATTTGGAGCTATAACATTTCTGATTGGAAATGAATTGGTCATCAGGATAGTTCATGAATTTTGATTAAAATATTTACATTGTTTTTATATAAAAATATTTGTGATGGGGGAAATTTTATAATCCCCCATTCATTAATGTATTTTTAAATTAATCTGTATTTTTGTATTTTCATTTAGTTAGGGTCTTTTAGAATAGTTATTGGAGAAAGAATTTTGAATATATTTAAATTTTAAATATGATATTTTAGACATTTTATGATGATATATGGGTTCCTCATGTGGATTGTGTGTTGGGGTATAACATGAGTGTTTAGGATAATGGAAATATAAAAATAATCCCTTCAAATAATTGACATGTGGACCATTACATGAATATATTGATTATAGGGGGTTTCTACCCACATAAATATTATTTCACTACATGAACCCCAGTTCCATCCATGATTTTTATCTTGGTATCCCTTTTTATAGCATATGTCATTCAATTTATCTACTATCCCTTTTTATTAAACAAAATACCTCCTATTTCCATCCACTCAATCTATGGGGAGAGACTATCACAGTTCTCCATTTTATAAAATTTTCCTTCACATGATACGATTCATTTATGTGTGTTTTGTTGCACTGATTTGAGATATTAAGAGGGGTTAAAGTATGAATGTGTGGAAAAATAATCTTTACTCAGGGAGGTTTTTTTACTGCTCATAATGGATTTCTTAGAAGGTAATACTCATTTTCTTCATAGTTATTCATTATTTAAAAGTGCCAATATGAAGTTTGTCTCACCCATTTTTCTAAGGATTAAAAAGTGTACATCATCATATACTATACTAGATGTAGATATTTTTGGATGATTAATGTTTGTATTGCTCAGAAAATGAATTATAGGGAATGGAATTTTTTACGTGACTCATTAGTGAATTCAATTCATAGAAGATTATATGAAGGGATGGTTTACCTTTAAATTTAACGAATTGGAGTTTTTTTAGGTTGTGTCCATGAATTTAGTTTGTATCTAGATCAATTTATGAATTTTTGTTTTTATTTATTCATTAAGGGAATATTGGTCGGTTCCCATGTTGTATGTTGATTCTTGAGAGGGTGTATGTGATATGTGAGTATTAAAGACTAATGGTATTTCCTTATACATGAATAATTAGTTTGATTGTTTTTTTCATATTGATGTTAGGTCATGTGATAGAGAGTATGGATATGGTGTCTTGTGATAGTTCCTCATAAATTTCATTCATTAAGAGACTTGATTCTATGAGATGATTTTGATGGGACAGAATACCCATTGTGATGTATACAGATATATGGGATTCCATAGACAGACTTCATATTTGGATATTATTCTTGATATCAGATAGCAATTCATATGTTAAATACGCATTGTATTTTTTGTGTATACTAGTTTTGAATTCCTTGGACAAGATCCATGTATTTATAGGATCATAAATTAGAGAACTAGGACTTACATTGAAAATCTATCATTACTCATGATAGTATTGACTCACCTATGATAATATCCTATGGATTGACTTTGAGATAGATTCTAATGAAATACATTGTTTCATCCCCAATGTATTCTAAAGTTAAAAACCAATGAATAGTAAATAAATAAATAAATATATATATATATATAATGACCTGAGCACTGGTATTTGACCTTTATGTCTTCATTATTTCCTTTTATTACCTATAATTGAACTAATTAGATCATAATAACTATTAAAGACAAAGAAACTCCTCCAACTATTCTTCTTATTAACCAGTAGTATGGGATTTAATGGACTTCCTCCTTGGATCAAGAATTGATAACTAATACATGTTGAATGTTTAGGACACTAGGATTATAATACCAGGTATATATGATTTCATATAATTACATATTATTGATAATATTGGATCTTGATGAAAATTTATAACCTCTAATTATCTACTAGAAGTAGCTTGGATTTTGATGAAATACTAATCTCTTTGAATTGGATCCTAAATTCGAACATTTATTCTAATAATTATGGACAAATATGGATAAATATTTGGATATATATATTAAAACTACTACAGTATAATAATTAGTAATTTTATTTATTGGTTTCATTTAATGACATAATCAGAGACACTCCAGAACTAGCTGAAGCAGTTATGGTTACGACCTGAGGTGGCCAGTCCGGAACCCAATGAAACTAAATGTATGATTTATGTGATTTTATACAATAGATTTATTTTGGTATGTTTCAACATCCAAAAAATTTCTATTATATTTTTATATTTCATACACATCTATTTGATTATTGAAACACATAGTATTAATGTTGTACTGTAGCTTTAAACTAGTCCCCTAGACTCACCCTACTCATGTAAAATATGAGGATTGGAATTGAAATCAGTATGAAAACATGTTTTACATAGAGAATATGGTTTCACATATAGTTGGGAATATTATATATATCTAATTGTTTGTTGATGTCATAAATCTTTAATATTTAATTATGTGAATGATCAAAGAGGCTAGGTTGTTTTAATTATTAATCAGCATGTACTGGGAAGAGTACCAAAGATTTATTTTATATATTATATCGTATTTATAGATTTTTACATTTTTAAATATCACTTTATCATGTTGGTAAATTCATTATTGTTTTTTGGGTTATAGGGGCCCAATTGGGTCCCATTTTTTAAATATGTTTTTGAGATGTTTTTCATACAGGTGGGTCATGTTGATTATTTAGTAGATTCTAGAATGTACCCACAATAATATATTCATGGTAATAGTACCCCCAATATAATTAATTGAAATTTACACTTTTTAGAAGCCTCTATAATATAGGGAGGCTTTCATGAGGACATGTAAAGACACCTTGTTGGGTTCTATTAGGTTACCAACCCATTAGATCAGACATTTTTAGGCATAAAAATAAGTTGTCAATGTTAAATATTATTATTAGGGAATTTTTTAAAATGAATAAAAACTAATTAAATAATTGTAAATTATAAAAATATTTCAATAAATTATCTATAAATTAGTGGATGATTGAATTCCTTACCTCCAATAATATAATTAAAATTATTATTCACATTGATTTAATCATCATGGAAAATTATATTCCTTTTATATTATTATATTAATATTGTTTAAAATATCTCAAAATATCACAAAGAAAATGTCACATTATCTTCCAACTTATAACCATATAATTACTCTATTTTTTACTAAATATAATCCCAAATTATATATCTAAAAATAATATCCTAGTTATGATAACCTCTAGTAATAAGAACAAATCCAAAACCCCTCATTTATAGAAATCACTATGTGAATAGATTTATGTCATTCATGTAACAGTTATCCTGTACATAAAAATTCCAAAATTATATTATTCATACATATCTTATTAAATAATATTTATTGCTTTAATATTATTTTTATGAAATATTTTATCTTCATTAAAAGTTATGTTACATTTTTAAAATAACATTTTCTTGTTAATATAATCATTATAATTCTTTTTTCTATTATACCAAAAACTGAAATGATATTATAATAAGTAAATAATAAATGATTAATATATATTTATATCATTTATGTAATTAATAATATAAAATTTATTCATAATTCATGAATTGTCATATGAAAAATTAAATTTACAACTGTTTCAACGCGGGGTGGGGGGGATGCTACTACCAACGGTTGATTTTAAGAAGGATGAGTTCTGTTTAATCACTCATGTCAGGTGCATCATTTTTTAAATCAAAACACCCAATGGTACTATATCCAATGATACGTGGACCTGCTTTCCAAAGGCAGGCATTCACTGGGCTATTTGGCCAGTGACACTTAAGAACTCACATTGGTCAAGAGGATGAGAAGTCGGGCTCATCGCACCCTCTTGGGGGGGGGGAAATATTGCCTATTCTAGGACACTCTTATAGATTTAAGATGTATTCATATGTTCATGAATCTTTGGTTTGTCCCCAAGTATAGTATCCATGTATTATCCCTGGTAGGCATTGATCAACTGAACATAGGGATTTAGAATCATTTAGGCTCGAGGTTTACCATCCCTCATTGGACTAATGACTCTGAGGAATTTGGACTCATTGAGACAGTACTGGTTTCAAGCCTCATAACTGGGCACTCTGGAGTTTATTTTCATCCAGGGGGGACAGATAATGACTTGATCGTTTGGATAGAACTCGTGATACAAGCTTCCTATGTATCCACGTGAGTGGAATAAGAATACACGTAGCTCGATGCCACTATATGGGACACATCAACTTTTAAGGTCGTGTGACAAGGACCCAACCATATAGTTTAATGTCATGTGGCAAGGACACCCGGGAAAGAGATTCCTGGTCAAAGATGGTGTGGGACTTACATCGAAGTTACCCAGAAGACCCAAGGGAAGTGATTTACTAGGCCACAAGATGGTCATGTTGGGGTATAAGGACATGGTATGATAGGTACTACGGTGTATGTCATAATTAAAGATTGGGATTGCATCTTGGGGAAATTTCCTATGTTTCCCAGTTGGGAGGGGATCAAAGTCCACATAGTTCTGTATATGGGCATGGGGCTTACACTCTGGGCTGCCCAAGGTGTTGGTGAACCGAAGTGAAGATGGTTGGAATGACCTGGTGGTGGGCTTGAACCTCGTGGAGGCTTCCTACATACTATGGCTCAACATGGATCAAAGTCCTCGTAGTTCGGTAAGATTTTGGATTACACGTGAGAGTTGCCTATTATTGGGATTGAACCTTGGGGAGGCATCCTACATACCCTGTTTGCGAGACAGGGATCAAAACCCACGTAGTTCGTTTAAACACTGCCATTGTGCAAACTCCGTTTGCACCACACATATCTAAGCTCGTGTGAGCCATGCTCGGTGTGATAAACAAGATAATGAAAAATACTTGGAAAGCCTCACAATTTTTCCTCCTCAAGGGAAGGTGGTCAGAACCGTAAGACTCTCCTTCTCCCTGATGTCAGAGCAGGGAGAATGTAGTAGTCGCATGGTGGAGGAAATAGTTATGGTGGCAGTGATAAAGGGCCGGTGCCGCTGGATTCTCTCTCTCCCCTATGTTGGAGGGAAGTAGAAGTCACACCGGCAGGGGCTGGGGATACGACGACATAGTAATGAAACTTCCCGGAAGGGAGGGGAAGGCCATTGAATTCTGGTGAGGATGGTTTGGGGCTTACTCTAGAAGGGATTCCCAGCCACTCCCATGAGAGGAGAGAAGTGCTCACCCCTGGTCCTCGTCAAAATGAAAGGACAACATGATCCCTCAATCCTGGAAAGTGGAGAGGCACAAAGGGGACTCCTAGGCTCGGACCCTACACTACTATGGGAATGTGAACCTAGGAATGATTCGGGAATGCACTCAAGGGTCGAGGCAACCCCTTTGTCCTTGCCTACAGTGGGTATGTGAACTCATAGCGGTGTGGTGACATGCCTGAAGGCTTCATCACATGGGTCTGGTGGCTTCAGTAGAGGCCTTGGATCAGGGCCGCTGAATAGTCCAATGAAAGGATTGCGGAGGATCGGGTTGAATTGGAAGGGTTTTATCTGGCTCAGGGGATGGAAACACCAAAGGAGTTGGTAGGCCCCATGGGTTCATGAGGAGTGGCGCCCTACGTATAGGGGAGTGCTATGCGGTTGGAGAGTCCATCCACGTACCAGGGTGGTACGCGGACTGACGGGCCTTCCGCATACTAGGGTGGTATGCGACTTCGGGTTTGGATTGCGTACCAAGTTGGTATTTGGTGCTGGAGTCTGTGTGAGCAGCGGAAGCCAGAGGCATTGTCGGTCAGGGCTGTGTCCGCGTAGGAGGGTGTTACGCAGTGCGTTGGATCAAAAAGGGACATAAACTCCTTGGTCCATGGGAAGTACATCCGTGGAGGGGCCATGGCTCCTGTCCTTCATTTTAGTTCGCGGTTCACCAATTTATTATGAATTTTTGGTTCTTTATTAATTTTTTTCTAGTTCTATACCTGTACTGGTTCGTGAATCGGAACTTCAAGGTTCGTGAAATCCTAAGCTCCTTTCTTCGAAAAGACGCTCCTTCAATCTCCTCCACCCTCCGAATATCCAAGAATCCGATTCTGAATTCCCTTTCTTCTCCCCCTCAACGTCCTTTTATAGAGGAGGAATGGGTTGTATTGTGGTCATGTGACACCTTTTTCAGAGGCCCATGACCAAAAACCCAGCCTACGGATGACTTGGTCAATCTGTGGTTCACGGGGGTTTATTTAATGCACCTCACCCACGAACACAGTCTTCTCGAGGGGTGCTTCGCAGCCACGTAGGGATCTATATCTCTTCCGCGAACAACAACGCACTCGGCATGGCCCGGTCAGGTTCGGTTCGCGGTGGGGGAGGTTCGTAGCTGGGGCGGATCACGGTGGTGGACCGGCCAAGCGTTTTTCCTGGTCCGCACTCGCATAGGGGCTCCTGCCTCCATTTCACGAATGATACTGGTCCACGGGGGGCTCGCTGTCTCCGCGCGCCAGCCTCCTTCGTGAAACGCCTCGTCCATGAGCCAACTTTCACTTCCGCGAACCACTCCTCTTTCACGCTTGTCGTCACCCGCGGCCCAATATCCCCATCCCTGAACTAAAAATTTTAATTAATTAAAAATTAAGTCACGATGGGCCGTGTAGGAAATTGCTACGCGGTTTCAGATGGTCCGCGATCTTGAAATCCTCCATACATTGATTTTTTTTAGGTTTTACAAAATTAAACATTTAAATCCGGAATTGATATTCTATGGAGCAGCCAGGTTTGCGACCTGCTGGACAGTGCTCCACTGGCTAGAGTACCACAGACTTATTTCGCGTAGGGCTAGTTCGTGGGATGTAGTCGTCACGAACTACCTTTTGAGGCCAGCCCGCGGATCTCGTCATGAAGGCTCCTTGATGGAGTCCTTTGCCAAATACTTGGTATTTTGTCCAAATTTTATTATTTTTGACTAACCATTAGTCTGGTTTTAATAATGTAGGGAGAAAATATGGTTCCTCCTCGACCCGCACATAGGACTGCCTTCGAGCCTCTTCCAATTGGTGATCAACGCCTTAAGGATATATCCATCTCTGTCTTGGACCGAGTCCGCGTCGCTCCGCTGTATCAAACCCTTGAAAAATTTATTTCTGAATCGCAATGGGAATATCCTTTTTTACAACAGCCTACCTATTTATGGGTTCAACTTATTGTCCAATACACTGATCCCAGCACCATCTCGCGGAAATCATCCCACAACATGGATATTCTCCAGTACTATCCCCCGGGTCGTGATATCGTCTATGGGGGCTTATCCCAAAGGACACAACTGCTGGGTCTATGCTGAATAACCTCCCTGTGTCCCCAATAAGTGAACAACGTCAGAAATATGGGGAAATTCATTATTACCAGAGTATTGCACGGAAAGCTATGGTTTACGACCAACACGGTTGGTCAGCAGATCGAGATCTCCGGCCTGGAGGGGTATTCAAGTTTTTGGATTGGGGGTAACCCTTTTGGGTTTTCTAGATATGTGAGGAATTTGAAATGGAACTGTGAGCTGTGGGTTTGTAAGAGGCTGCCTGTGTTTCCCAGACCTATACTCATTATTCTAGCACTCTTGCGAAACATATTATGATCCGTTGGAGTCCCGATACCAACACATTCCACCTAGTCCACGGGGAAGTGGATATCAGTCTTTGGGATATTTTATAGATCTCAGGAGTTCCAATCGTCGGTGGTATGTATGACAATTTCTGGCCTCCCCCTTCTGTGTGGGATGACGAGGAGAGGACTCCCCCTTGGTGAGATGACTCATTGATCAAGCCCAAAAATGTTCACTAGAGATATCTCCATAACAGCTCGTCTCATATCATGAAATGTATCAATTATTTTTCCAGAGAGGGCAGATCCATGGTTCTTCCGTGCAAGCCCATGACCTTTCCTTTGATGGAGTTTCGAAGGCAGAGGGATAACTATTGGATTATTCTAGAGGAAGTCCAATTCAACAGCTAGTTCTGGGAACTTGTGTCGGGCGTTGATTGACTGCACCGACTGGAGGCCTTTCTAGCCATGTTCTTGAGTGGCTGGATGTTTCCCGTATGCGAGTCTGGCAGCATACGAGTATATAATTTTTTCATGGCAGCACAAATTTCCACCGACAATGTTATCAATCTGGCCATTCCGGTCTTGTCCAGGATTTACCGGATTCTTGGAAACATTACTTTAGGGAACCAGCCAAACCATGTGGCCTGCCATTTTCAGATCCTCTGGGGATGGCTGGGAGCGCATGTGAAGTATTTCTATACTTTCATCAATCCTTCTCCGATTCCGGGTACCGCGTTCCGGTTGTATTGGCAATTGACCAGCGGGGTTATGCCCAAGGTATGGGCAGCCCAAGAGAAGGACGGAAACCAGGCAGTTCAGAATAAGCATTTGCTTTCGAGCCGAATCTTGAGCTATGATCATTTCAATTTCCATCCATACCCCTCCCCGTTTAGCGCAATCGCGAATGCCATATCAGCGGATTTTAACAAGCGAGGATACCTCTTTTCCCTCCCAGAGGGTATCCTGGTGGCTTGAATTGGTGGGGAACTGATCTGTGAGAGGTATGCACCCTTCCGATTCAGACGTCAGTTTGGCTGCATCCAGATGTCATGTCCCCTTTCTCTTAATGGTGCCCACAAGAACTGCTATCTGATGGTGGCAAGGAGACTGTGGTTGATGTTTACCCAGTAGGACACTAGTTGTGAGGTTATGACCCCCGCATTTGCAGAACCTATTCCTTTCTTATCCAAAAAATATGTCGACTCCTGGGTGAAATCATACCCAGGTGGTCAGTTAGGGCTGTGGGTGCCTACTATCCCGAGTTCCAAGCCATCGAAGAACAAGAGGAAGCAGAAGGGGGATAATGCTCCAATCGGGCTGGGAAAGGTTCTCTGTAACCCTACCAGTCCCATGATTTTGGGGAAGGATTTAACAGACAGAGGTGTCTCCTCGCATTCCCTTGAAGATTCCTGGGGACGGTTGGTCATACCCGCTGATGCTTCCTTCCCGACGGCCTAGGGAAAATGGGATGAATTCAAAATCTAGTTACCCTTCCACAGCCAGTACCCCCGTTCTTTGTGGAAGCATCTCTAGGAAGTAGAAACAGTGTTTGATGGGCTGAGCTACATAACTGTACCCACTAAAATCCTCTATGATGTGGATCCAGAGAGGGTCTATCGGTATCTCTGAGACCTTGAGGCCTATATTCATTCACACCGGGGTTATGTGGTGTTAACTCACCGCGTCCAATCCATGCTATGGTTGGTGACTGACGAGGATGAGTATGGGAGCGATCAATCTTCAGGGGGTGATGATTCTGCTGGTTCCCCTACTGCAGCTGAGGCAAGGGGATTTCCCTCTTTGCCTTTGAGGTCCCGCCCACAGGTAGCTCCTGAGAGTTCTAGGGCAGCTGCGAGACCCAGAAAACAACTGCGGCTAATAGTGCCCCCACCAGCCCTCATCGTCGCCCGACCATCTCAGGTCGATCCTCCCCGACTAGCTATTCCTATTACAGATCTGTTTCTAGATGCGTGGAGAATGTGGGATGACCTGAGGGTCAATGGGTCAAATGAAGAGGTTTGGATGTTACTTCAAACAGCCCCTCTCCAGCTTCCGGGTGTCGGGACTATCTTTGCTCCTTATTTTTCGTTGGAATAAGATATGGATGAAATAGTCTCTTCTTTTAAGGACATGGATGCATATGTGCATTCACTCCGAAACCGAATTTACAGGTCTAATCGGGTGTCCATGATGATAATGCATCCTGAATTGTCTGATACTGAGGAAGAGGTTTCCCTACTCATCCATCCTGGTCTTCTCCCTTCTTCATTATGAAGGTTCTAACGTTTATTTTTCTTACATAGGATGTCGAGGATTCTCAGGGGACAATTACTTCCCCAGAGTATACTCCCCGGGGTACGACAATAGGAAAATATGCGCTTTTGACTATGGAGTTCATCGAGGAAGGGTCTTCTGGAGAAGTGGAGCACATGGAAGAGACTATTGCTGATTCAACCAGGGTCATTCCTCCTCTGGATCCTCATAGCTCTCCAGGTGGGGAATTGTCCCTTTGGAAGATTCAAAAACATCGACAAGCGTCTCGATTATCAGAACCGCTCAGATAGGGAA
Source organism: Viscum album (assembly GCA_963277665.1). Taxonomy (NCBI): domain Eukaryota; kingdom Viridiplantae; phylum Streptophyta; class Magnoliopsida; order Santalales; family Viscaceae; genus Viscum; species Viscum album. Next base: position 1,638,062,765 of record OY728127.1, read on the forward strand.
TAATGGGTAATTATGATTCTCATTTCCCCGATTATCAACTCAGATGTTCTGACTCTGCCAGTTATTAACTGTTTTTGATGCTTGGTGTAGAGACAATTATTGACCTGGCTGTGGCTTCCCAAGTGGTCGTTCCTCCCACCCCTTTACTATATGAGGGACCACCCACGGCCATGTCTGTGCTCGATGAGGTGGCGGGCCCTACCGAAGGAGTTAGTGGTATAGACGCCTCTATTCTCTCTTCAACGATCGAGAATATGACAGAGGAGGAGCAGTTGGAAGATGAGACTCCCGCTGATCACACATCCTCCATAGCTGCGAGGGGGGATGGGACTCTTGTGATTACTGAGGAGGCCCCAGATCTGACGTGGTCAGCTATCTCAGAACCCATGGATCCCATTTTGACGGAGGAAGAGCCTGCTATCAATCTAGTTGCTAAGAACCCAGAGTGGGCCATTGTTCTATTTACCGGGGGAGTGATTTCCCCATGCTTTATCTCCGTAGATGAATACTTGGGGACTTCTTTGGGAGTTTCTAGCCTTGGGTGTTGCCTTAGGTCTTGGGAACCTCGAGGTATTTCTAGGACCCCATTGCCCATAAAAAACATAGCATCTTCTTCGAGAGGTAGCGGTGGTGTAGAGCTCGAGGGCACCAATTACTTGATGATCAGGTGTAAGATTATTGATCTCTTTCCACTAAATCCCCTATATTCCCTTTTTCTATTTAGGGATACTTATCCCCCTAAATGGATTTTGGTCTTTAGGACCACAACCGTTGGAACTGGCGATTGTACCATTGGATCCAATCATGCCCTCGACCATAACCACCGGGGGAGAAGTTACTACGGCGTCGGAGCTTGCGGTTGGAGCCATATTGGGTCCCTCCTTGGTGATGTTCATCCCATAGTATACCTATTCATCCAGGAGTGACTCTGAGCTTGATCAATGGGCCCTCTCTAGTCTTTGACCTGCTCTCCAAAGGGCATGGGAGAAGATCTGGAAGCTGATTTCTTAGACGCCCTTAGCCGAGATGCCAACCAAAATGCCGAAGTTGTGTGATCTGTTTATACTACATGGATTAAATGACTTTTACTACCATGGTATTTATGACATAGTCACATAGGTGGTCTTTGACCAGGATAGGCTTGGTGGTTTTGAGTCTCACCTTTCCGCTACTGAGTCTGAATCCTACCTTGCGGTAACCTGACAACTTCACATGGCAGATGCTCATGACCATGCGGGGGTGGTTACCAGACTTCAGTGGGATGTTCTTAAACAGTGGGCTTGAATGAAGGTTTTGAATAGTGACATGTATCGACTGCGGAAAAAGTAGGCTAATTCTTTGGCCATAATTGAATAAGGGGAGTGACAAATAGAGGATAGGATGAGGGAGATCTTAAAGGCATCACAAGAGGCAGAAGCACTACGGGCTGATGCAGAGGCTGAGACGGCCCTGCAGCAAAATCTTCGTCAAGCAATCAAGGATTCTCACCAGTGCCTGATACAACTTTTTGAGTCCGCTGAGAGTCTCCTGTAATAACCTTTAACTTCCAAAAGAGGATCCAGATCGGGGAATCCCTTCTCATCAATCTTGTAATAGAGAAAATGATTTTTTCTTTTTGTTCTCTTCTAGCACTCTTTGATGCCTTCTCCTATGATGGAGATTTTCCAGCATGGTTGTTGTATAAATAATAATTCACCAATCTTAGAATAATCAGGGTTCAAGAAAATGATTGAATAGAAACAAGCTCTATTTGTTTTCTTGGACTAAGGGATCTGGTGAGCATAGTTTGACTATTGCTGGGATTTTGTAGAAAAAACCCCACAAGCTTTTTTTATTTTCCGATTATACCCTAACTTCTTCCCATACCCTTTTAGTGTGAACCTAGTAGGTATAGATTGGATTTTTCTTAGGTCTCCCTTTTCTGGTTTTCAGCCTAACGGGCTTTGTGCCTCTTTTTGTGAGCGGTTTAAAGTCCCACCGATAAGACTAACATCACTGATGTTTTAGGTCGAACAACTTTGAGCAGATATGGTGGGGCGAGGGCCCCAATGAAGCTTGGTTGATTAAAAGATGCTTTAGTACCTTTCAGAACATACGTGAGGGGACATGTTTAAATTTGAGAAACTTGTAGGGCATGTCTCGAGGCATAGAAGCTGTGTTGGCATACAGAGGTAGGAAATGCATTGCCTAAGGAAAACTATCCTTTGGTAGACGGGCTAGGGGCGATCAATATGTAGAGACACTAATGGAATGGTATTCATATTCATTTAAATGTGTCCTTAGGTCAATGATTGTATTCTCTCAATAGCCTGACAACTTCAGCGAAGTTGAGATTCGGGACCACCAGGGGTGGCTTATAAGAGTTCGGCTCTTTCTGAGTACACCGTGTGATTTGTGAATAGTGGGTGCCTAGATACGAGAGAAACATCTAGGCTAAATTTCCCGGGAATGGGTAAAGTCACCCCTTCTCACACTGATGTGAGATGGTGGTTTGTGCAGGTCTAGTCCGTACACTGAGGGACAGAGGAAAGCCTCAATTCATTACTGATCCTGTGAAGGGTCTAACCGTGCAATTTAACTTCATGCAGCGAGGATAAGGGAATTTTAAATTTTGTGAAGTTTAACGTCGTGTAACGAGGATGAGGGAATTTTAAATCAGTAAAAATTCTTGTAGTTGGAGGCATTTCCCTTGATGTTTAATGTTTGTTCTTTGCAGTTCCATGCTAAGCAGCAAAGACACGCTCCATGCAGTTTTAACGTCATGCGATAAGGACGTTGTTGTAAAGGCCACTCTTGATTAGAATTTAACTGGGCTCAAATATCTTGGAATTTACAAGATGTGGTGAGGTTGATGGTGTAAACCGTGGTTCTATGGATTCTTGGATTAGGAGAGATGATATGGGGTCGCTGGGGCTGTTGAGCATACGAAGGTAGGAAGAGCTTCGCCTGGGGAAATCTTGCCATTGGTAGACGGACCAGGGGCGATCAATATGAAGATCCACTGAAGGAATGGTATGAATATTCCTGAAAAGGTGTCTGCAGGTCGATGACTTTCCATGTCCGATGGCCTTGGAGGCTTATGGGGATCTGCGATTGTCTGGGCCAAAAAGTCTATCATTTGGTAGGGAAATATCTGGAAATGTCGGGGATGCTCTCCCTTGGTTACTGTTAAAACTAGAAGGGTTACCTGCATTGATTTATCTCACACATGGGGTGTAGCTTTACTCCATGAAGTTTAACATCGTGCGGTAAGGATGAAATACTATTAGTTTAACAGCCATAGAGTTCAGACCACTGGGTGACTATTGCTACAATCACCCGAAGGATAATTGAGTTAAGATGCTCTGGTATACTCTGAACAAGGTGGGGTATTGAGGGTGTAAACTGTAACTCTGGGGTTTCCCGGATCAGGAGATGTGGTGTGGGGGCTTTGAGGCTGGTAAGCGTACGGAGCTAGGAAGATTATCGCCTGAGGAAATCTTGCCTTTGGTAGACGGGCCAAGGGAGATCAATATGCAGAGCCGCTGAGGGAATGGTATGCATAGTCATGAAAAGGTGTCCACATGTCGATGAATTTCCTTGTCCGATGGCCATGGATTGTTATGAAGATTCGAGATTTCTCATAGCATAGAGTCCGGCATATGGAGATAATGGTGCCCGAGCATACAAGAAACATCTTCATTGCAATTTTATGTTGAGTCAAAGTAGCCTAACCCTAGCTTGGTGTTCGCGGATGTAGATCGTCATATGAACCACAGGTGGATACATGGGATAACTAGGTAGGGGTACCCTGGCAATGCTTGTATGTGAGGGAGGGGGGGCGAACATGTAAACCACTACTCCAACATTTTTTAGATAAGGAGATATGATATAGGGGCTCTGAGGCCGGTTAGCATACGGAGCTAGGAAGAGTGTCGCCTGAGTAAATCTTACCTTTGGTAGACGGGCCAGGGGCTATCAATATACAGATTCGTTTAGAGCATGGTATGTAGAGTCATGCAAAGGTGTCCATAGGTCGACAACTTTCCACTTCCGATGGCCATGGGTGGTTATGAAGATCCGCAATTTTCCGGTTCGCGGAGTCTGATGTATGGAAAGGATGCATCCAAACATGCAAGGATTATTCTCGTCCTGTTTTTTCATATATCCTAGGTGGGTCATGGATATTTCCATGTAGTTTATCATCATGTAGTGAGGATGATAATGAACCGGCATGCAAAGGGTGATTCCATGATCTTTAACGTCATGTGGTAAGGACACTTGACTATGTAGTTTAACGTCATGCAGTAAGGATGAAGGAAATTTTTAACTCCATGTAGTTTATCGTCATGTGGTAAGGACAAGAAAAGATCAGTGGCTGGGCTAGGAGATAGGACTCTAGAGTCCCTACGTATCCTATGAGGGAAGGAATCAAGCCACATGTAGTTCTTTTCAATAATACACCCCGTGCATGTCTGGTCCGTGCACGGGGGAAAAGGGGCATTTCAAGCTTCATTTGGGGGTGGCTGGGCCAGGATATGGAACCCTGGAATCGCTACATATCCTGTGAGGGCAAGAATCAAGCCGTACGTAGTTCTTTAGATGCCATTCGGCCTGTGTTCACGCAAAGGAACCCAAATATAAATCTTAAGCCCATGTGAGTAATACTCGTTGTGAGAAACAAGGAATGGTGGAGGTCCCGGTTGCGTGATGTGAGAATAGTCATGTTGAGAGTGCATTGATTAAGGGGGCGGTTGGACCCGGTCATGGGGTCTGGGTGTCACTACATATCCTCTAAGAAGAGGAATAAAGCCATACATAGTTCTTTGAAAGGGATATGCCCCATGTAGTGTTGGTCCATACATGGGGGAAAAGGGAATTTTTAAATTCATTTGGGGGTGGCTGGGCCAAGATGTGGGATCCTGGCATCGCTATGTATCTTGCAAAGATAGGAATCAATCCATACGTAGTTCTCTAGAATCCGTGCAGTTTAAAATCGTGTGGTAAGGAGGAAATACTCTTAGTTTAGGGTCATAGAGTTTGAACCAGTGTGGGGCTTGGCAGTTTAACATCTTGCAGCTCAGACGAATGGGGCATGGCAGTTTAACGTCCTGCAGCTCAGATGATAACTGCTCTTGGTTATGCAAAATATTTCTTCCGGAATCTTGCATTTTTAGGAGCTGTAGTGAACTTCCTATCTATGGAGATCAGGGAATTTTCTCCTTTGGATTAGACCTTGTGTATATTATATGGTCCCTTTCACTTGGGCTCTAGCTTTGGAGGCTTCTTTATGGGTATCATTGGGGTCTGTAGGACCAACACCAATTCTCCTTCCAATAAACACCAAGGATTAAACTTTTTATTGCAGGTTCGTGCAATCCGGTTCTGATATACTTCCAGATGGTGAAAAGTGTGAAACCGATTTTCATCCAACTTTTCCAATTCACCAAGCCATTTTTCTGATTTCCCATCATTGGATAAATGATCACAAATGGTAACATGGAGTGAATGTAATTGGAGCTCAATGGGCATGACCACTTCTGTTCCATATACTAATGAGTACGGAGTAGCCCGGGTAGCGGTGCAGATTGTGGTTCGATAAGCCGACAATGCATGGAGGAGTTTTTCCATCCATGACTTCTTGTCTTTGTCCACCATTTTATGGAGTATGATGGACATGGTCTTGTTTAAAGCCTCTATCTGTCTATTGAAGGCTGCATGGTAGTGGGATGAGTGGTTAGTTTTGATACCATATTATTGGTACAACTTTTTCAATTCAGCAGAGTAGAAGTTGGTGCCGTTATCCATCAGTATGGTATGAGGGATGGAAAATATAGTGATGATATTAGCTTTCACAAAGATGACAATGTTTCTTGCCCCAACTTCCTTGAGGGGTACAACTTCTACCCATTTGGAAAATAAGTCGGTTTCTGTGAGGATATATTTTAGTTGTTTGGCTAAGGCGGGAGGGTATGGTCCCACAACATCCATTACCCAGACAAAAAATGTTCAGGAGTACTTGGATTGATGAAGTAACTTCGGGGGATGAAGAATGAAGTTAGTGTGAGATTGGAAGGAGTGGAATTTTGTGGTAAAGTGCGTGCAATCCCATGACATGGTGGGCCAATAGTATCCAAGACTTTGAACTTGATGGGAAAGCTTAGACCCTAACTGGTGGGCTCCACATACTCCAGCATGTACTTTGTTCATGAAGGGAGCGGGTTTCTTCTCCATCAATGCATCTGAGGAGAACTCCATCGAGGCCTCTCTTGTAAAGGACCTCTTTCTGACCCGTACCGCCATATAGGACAAAGTTGATTGCCCTTCTCCATACATTCTCTCGTTCAGACCTGTCTGATGGAAGTTCTCCCTTTTGAAGGTATTTTTCAATAGGGGTCATCCAACCGATAACAGGAGAATATGGATCAGGTATAGGGCTGACTTCGTTGATTTCTTTCATCTTAGTCTGAACAAACAACAAGACCATCTGATGATGAGCAATACTGATAATTGTTTCATTTTGATCTGGGTCAGCTAGGGTTGTGGCCATATTGGTTAATGCATCGGCCTGGGCTTTCTGAGACAGAGGACTATAGGTCAATGTTGGTTCTGTGGAGAATTCATCCATCAAATCTCGAACATGGTCAAACAGGGGGATCAACTCCTCATTTTTAATAGCATAGTTTTCTTGATGACCAGTTTTGAGTCACCTTTTACCTCAAGGTGATGCACTTGCGTCTAGAGTGAGATCTCCAGGAATATAATTAGGGCTTGATATTCCGCCTCATTGTTCGTACATCCTTCTGAAAAGAGGAAGGAATATGGGAAAACTTCCTTTTCTGGGGACATGAGCGTGATCCCCAACCCCACTTTGTTATATTTGGGATCCTCCATCCTCTTCCCTATCAGGCTTCGAGATGCGCCGTTGAAGTACATTTCCCATATTGGGGGATCCTCTTGAATCGAGAAGATGTCTTCATCAGGTAGCTCGATGTATGGTGTGGTGGTCCCAGTCAAGGGATGTTCTTCCAGAAAATCTGCTAATGCCTGTCCTTTTATGGATTTCTGAGGCACAAACCGGATGTCAAACTGTTTTAGGATGATTGACCATCGGGATAGGCACCCAGTCAGCATCGAACAACTGAGGATGTATTTGAGCGAGTTACTACACGAGGCCAAAAAGACTTCATGATGATACAGATAATGTCACAATTTCTAAACTGAAAAGAACAAGGCCAAACAACTCTTCTTATTATTTTTAGTATCGATTCTCAACGTCAATCATGGTTCAGATGAGGTAATAGATGTTTTTTTCAATGTCGGTGTCATTTTTCTACATGAAGAAGGCTCCCAGTGACTGCTCTAGGGCCGTCAGGTATAGAATAAGAGGTATTCCTTCAACTGGTGGCATGAGTACTGGTGGGCTTAAGAGGTACTTCTTCAGGCTGTCAAATGCCTCTTGGAAATCATCTGTCCATTGGTACATAACCCCCTTTTTCATTAACCTGGTGAAAGGAAAAAATTTACCCACCAGGTTGGATATGAAACACCTAATGTAGTCTAGGTGTCCCTGGAGTCCTCTCATCTCAAGGAGATTACGATGAGGTGGAAAACAAAGGATAACCTTTGTCTTTTCTAGGTTAACTTCAATGCCACGATGGCGTATGATGAAACCAAGTAATTTCTCTGAGGTAACCCCGAAGGTTCACTTCAAGGGGTTCATCTTCAAGCTATGTTGTCGAAGTTTTCTGAAGATAGTTTCAAGGTCTGACAAGTGATCTGAGCACTTTCTTGACTTGACCACCAAGTTATCTATGAAACATTTGATGAATCTTCCTAGCAATGGTTTAAAGATACGATGCATGTCATGTTGATATGTGGTGCCAGTGATCTTAAGACCAAAGAGCATGACCCTGTAGCAGAATATTCCTTAGGGGGCCCTGAAGGGAGTGTCTTCTTCATCTTCTTGGGCCATCCTGATTTGATTGTACCCAGAATAACCATCCATGAAGGAGATATCCTCATATCTAGCCGTTGTGTCGATTAATAACTCGGTGATCGGGATTGGGAAATCATCTTTCGGGAAATGCCGATTGAGATCCCTGAAATCGATGTAGACGCGGATTTCTCCATTCTTCTTCTTGTCGGGGACAATTTTGGCCAGCCAGATGGGGTATTGGACCTCCCGAATGAAGCCTGCTTTGATAATCTTATCAAATTTAGCCTCTATTCTGGAAGTATGCATGGGGTGCATCCTTCTGGAGGCTTGTTTATAGCCCCTGGGGTCTTTTGACAGACCTAAGTGGTGTGTCGCCACTTTAGGATCGAGTCCTGACATTTCTGTGTAATTCCAGGAAAAAACATTTCAATGTTGCCTCAAGAAGGAGGTGTATACCTTGTGCATCTCGAAAGACAGGGATTCACTAATGAGAGTGGGCCTTGGTTCTTCCTCGGTACCCAGGTTTATTTCCCTAAGCTCATCCACAATGGTGGAGATGCCTTCCTCGAACGCGGGAGGTGCATCCCTGAGATCTTCCTCCTCTTCTTCCCCCACATCCACATCTTCTTGATTCCACGGGGTGAGAGCTCTTCACATAGGCTCTGAGAGTTCAGAGGAGATGAATTTTGTCCGTCCTCGCTCAAGTGTTCACCCTCAAATTGAGGGTTAGCAGTCGTTTCTACACTACTATGCTCGAGCGTCATGGCTGAAGTCATGAGGACAGCTAAGTACGTGTTTGGACTTGAACCCCTACTCTCAACATGGTTGATGGGAAGTACGTAGTCTTCACCGAGGTGCTTGAAGGGGTCATCAGGAACCATTTCCAGACTGTTTGGAGTGGGGAACCAGTCAATACCATCGATAAAAGGTTTATTTTTCTCATAAAACCTGGCGTCTAGGTAGTGTGACTCAGAGAGCTCGAAAGGGGCCTTGTCAGCGTGCAATGTCCCACCTTTTCCATTGACATAATACATGATACACTGGTGGTAGGATGAAGGAATGTCCATGTGCTTATGGAGCCACGCACTACTAGAAAAGGGGGCATTGGAGCCCCCCAGACTCAGGCGACCGCCATTGGCGGTCGCTATAGCTCACCATTAGCGACCGCCAATGGCGGTCGCTAACCTGCCTAAAAAAATTCGGGGGGTTTCTGCGCCCCCCCCCCCCCGCACCCTCGATCTCCCTCGCCCTAACCCCCTCCCTCCCTCGCCGCCCTCCCTCGCGCCGCCCTCCCCTCCCCCGCCGCCCGGCCTCCCCCGCCGCCCGGCCTCCCCCGCCGCCCGGCCTCCCCCGCCGCCCGCCCTCCCCCGCCGCCCGGCCTCCCCCCCCGCCTGCCATCCGGCCTTCGGCCGCCGCCCTCCTCCCTCGGGCCTCCAGCCGCCGCCCTCCGGCCTCTCGGCCCTCCCCCCCACCCCGGACGGCACCCGCACCCCGGACAGCCCCCGGCGCGCACTCCGGACCGCCCCCCGCACCCCGGACGCCTCCCCGCACCCCGGACAGCACCCCCCCCGCGCACTCCGGACCGCCCCCCGCACCCCGGACACCTCCCCGCACCCCGGACAGCCCCCCCCCCCCCCCCCCCCGTGCACTCCGGACCGCCCCCCGCACCCCGGACGCCTCCCCGCACCCCGGACAGCCCCCCTGCACTCGGACACCCCCCTCTGAACCCGGACAGCCCCCCCGCACCCCGGACAGCCCCCCCCCCCCCCCGCACTCGGACACCCCCCCTCCGAACCCTGACAGCCCCCCCGCACCCCGGACAGGCCCCCCGCACCCCGGACACCCCACCCCGCACCCCCGACAGCCCCCCTGCACCCCAGACAGCCCCCCCTCCCCCGCACCCCGGACACCCCCGCACCCCGAACACCCCTGCCCGCACCCCTGACAGGCCCCCGACACCCCGGACACCCCTCCCCGCACCTCGGACAACCCCCCCCCCCCCCCCGACCCCGGACACCCCCCCCCCCCCCTCGCTGCCCGTCCCCCGTCCCCTCACCGCCTCCTCTCCTCTAGCTCCCCGCCGCCGCCGCCGCCGCCCGTCCCCTCCCTTGCCGCACCGCCTTTGGCTCCGACTCCCCTTCGCTGCCTCCTCTCCCTCACAGCACCACCTTCGGCTCCCCTCCCTTTCAGGTTTGTAGCTCAATCAGGTAACATGAGCTTTCAGTTACATTATTATTTTATCAATGGTTCATAAACAAATGGTTAATATTTATTTTGAATATAGTTGATTTGAAAAATGTAAATGTAATAAGTATTGTGTAAATGTTTGTTATACAGATATTATTATGGATAAGAGTTGGATTGATCTTCCAAATCGAACGTCTAGAGAATATTTCAATGGCATTATGCAGTTTATTGACTTCACGAGAGGATTTGAAAGTGACTATATTAGTTGTCCATGTAGAAAATGTGCTAACATATATCAATTCACACGAGATACTGTGAGGGAGCACCTTTTCTTTAATGGATTTCTGAAAAATTATAAGAGTTGGACTCGTCATGGAGAAGAATATGTTCGTTGTCAAAATACAGATGCAGCTCAGATGGATGTTGATGCAAGGATGACTGATCCAATGCATGAAATGCTTACTGAAATGGTACGTGGGTTTGATCCTGAAGGCATTGACATCCAGAATCTTGAGACCGGTGAGATAAATCTTCGCTCTGGTGCAGATCGTGATTCGAGGAGGTTTTATGAAGTACTTGATGATGCGAAAACAGAATTATATCCTGGATGTACTTCTTAAAATAAACTGTCGTTTATCGTGGAGTTGTTGCATTTGAAGACTTTGAATAATTGGTCAGACACATCATTCGACATGCTTTTGGTTTTATTGAAAAAAGTTCTTCCTGTCGACGCTAAGATTCCTGAGTCGTATTACTATGCTCGTAAGTTGACAGAGAACTTAGGTTTTACATATGAGACTATAGATGCATGTGCAAACAACTGTATGTTGTTTAGAAATGAAACTGCTCATTTGGATATTTGTACGGTTTGTGGCGCTTCCAGGTGGAAAGAGAATAGGGGAAATAAGACTCATCAAAGTCAGATTGCGATACAGGGGAAACCGATTGCCGTAAAGAAAATGCGTTACTTTCCCCTTAAACCGAGGTTGAAAAGATTTTTTATGTCATCTAAAGTTTCTAATTTAATGAGATGGCATGCAGAAAGAGTTCATGAAAGTGACATGTTAACCCACCCGGCAGACTCTCATGCATGGAAGGATTTTGATAAGAGACATCCCGACTTTGCTAAAGATGTTCGTAATGTCCGATTGGGATTGGCAGCAGATGGTTTCAATCCATTCAAGTCTATGGTTGGTGCAACTCATAGCACATGGCCCGTGGTGTTGGTTCCATATAATCTTCCTCCGTGGCTTTTTATGAAGCAACAATTTATATTACTTTCCACTCTTATTGATGGACCTAAAAGTCCGGGGGATAAGATTGATGTTTACTTTCAGCCATTGATTGATGAGTTGAATGAATTTTGGGGCGATGGTGTGATGACTTATGACTGCGAAACGAATGAAATGTTCAAACTGCATGAAACTTTATTGTGGACAATCAATGACTTCCCAGCTTATGAAAATTTATCAGGCTGGAGTACGAAAGGGGAATTTGCTTGCCCTTGTTGCAATAAAAGTAAAAAATCTGTATGGATTAAACATTCCAAAAAATGGGCATACATGGGTCACAGGCGTTTTCTCCCTCCCCAGCACAGGTTCAGAAAGGACAGAGTGGCATTTGATGGTTCTAGAGAGTTCAGCCCAGCACCAAAGATCATGACAGGAGTCGAAATGTTATCGCAGATTGAGGAAGAAAACATCTGCACGGTATATGAAATTCAGGATTTGGTGGCTCCTCCAGTACGTAATATTCGTGCTGCGGGTAGGCAGCGCAGTCACAATTGGAAAAAGAAAAGTATTTTTTATAGTCTTCCGTATTGGAAAACTAACATGTTGAGGCATAATTTGGATGTCATGCACATTGAAAAAAATGTTTGTGATAACATATTGTGGACCATTTTAGGTGTCAGTGGAAAGTCAAAGGACCATGTTAATGCACGCCGTGATTTGGAAGAAATGGGTTTAAGGAAACAGTTGCATTTACAGTTAGCTGAGGGAAACAAGGCATATATGCCTGCTGCACAGTATTCGATGACTACAGAGGAGAAAGAGACATTTCTTTCCATTTTGAAGATGGTCAAGGTGCCTGATGGTTACTCTTCTAATATTTCAAAGTGTGTGAATCTGACGAGCAAGACATTGCAAGGGTTGAAAAGTCATGACAATCACATATTACTTCAGTAGTTGATTCCAATCGCAATTTGTACTTACGCTTTGTCACTTTGAGAAACTTTTCCCCCCCTCATTTTTCGATGTTATGGTCCACTTGACAGTGCACCTAAATGATGAAGTAATGGCTGCTGGTCCAGTGCAATTTAGGTGGATGTATCCTATTGAACGGTATTTGAGTACATTGAAAAGATTTGTACGCAACAGAGCTCGTCCAGAGGCATCAATAGCCAATGGTTATTTGATGGATGAGTGTACTACCTTTTGTGCAGAATATCTTACGGATTTTGAAACAAAATTAGATAAGCCCTCTCGGATTCATGATGGTCCAGTTGGATATGGAACCACATTTGATATGGACAACATCGAGTGGATACAAGCACATTGATATATCTTGTTCAATACTCCATCAGTTGCACCATTAATGCAGTAAGTATCTTATCAATGTGCTTGTATAACTTTTACATGTTTTCTTTGCATAAGTTGATCTTTTAAACATCGCGTAATCATTTGCAGGAAACACATTAATGAGATAAAAGAAGAGATGCATCGTGCGACTGAGTTGCAAATTCAACAATCTCATTATGCGGCATTTCATGATTGGTTCAAGATTATGTATGTATAAATTGATTTTCATTATGAGTGAAGTATTAAACTAATTCTTTCTGCATATATCAGTATTGATTTTTATAAATTATGTAGGTTCGTAAGCTGAGGGAGTTAGGGGACCCCACGCTACCTGAAGTATTTATCCAACTGGCTGAGTGTCCATCTATAACGGCTCGTCGTTATAAATCTATTGATGCTAATGGTTTTCGATTTCGCATTAAAGATGTTGACGAAAAACGAGCAACACAAAACAGTGGCATCGGTTGTCCCTTTGTCGATTCTGGTTATTACTATGGTCAATTGATAGACATCATTGAAGTTGTATACACACACGGTTTGAAGTACATATTGTTAAAGTGTAATTGGGTTGATCCAGTGCGTGGATGTAAAGTCGATCAATATCAGTTTTCATTGGTGAATTTTAACTATATGTTATACAGAAATAATGAACGAGTTGAGAATGAACCTTTCATTTTGACATCACAAGCGGAACAAGTATTCTTCGTTACTTTGCCTTCGGATCCAAGTTGGCAAGTTGTTGTCAAAATGTCTCGGCGAGGAGTGTTTTTATTTGAAGAAGATGAACCCGAGACTGTTCCGTTTGTTTACCAACAACTTGATCAACATACCGTAGTTCAACGTGAAGAAGATATTTATTGGGTCAGAGCGGCTGTTGAAGGAGAAACGGTCGATTTGCATGCTTAATGAAAGGTATAATTGTTTTCCCGCTATTCAGTAGAATGTCCAAGGATATCATAAATTATCTAATCATTTTTAAATCCTTATAAGTTTTAATCCTCACTTTTGTAAGTTAATTCAGTCATAAATATTTAGGTTGATTAACTTTTTGATTTTTTAAAATTCATTCACAACTAATTATTCAATCCATTTTTTGTTTGATTAACAGTTGTACAAGTTTGATTTATTAAGAACAATCCAATTTATCTTTTAAACACTTTGGACTCATTACTGATATTTTGTATGACTGCAGACATGTCAGGGGAAGAGGCAGAAAATCCACATCATCCATCTGAGGCATCTACGTCTCAGGGTCGAGGTATGTTTGAATGCCATTGTCTATATTTTTTATGTAATTGACATATATATATATATATATATATATAACATTTGTCAATTTATATATAAAATTGTTTTCAACAGGATCAGACTCGGCTGCTTCTTCCTCTCGTAGGAGAGGCCCTGGTCGTGGCATATTATCATGGAATTCCGACACGACGATAGATGTTTCATTTGATGAGGTATTTCATCCCGTGGGACCGAATGCCCCGGAATTTATTCGTCAGCTGGGTCATATCATACGTGACCCACATCAATTTCCATTGACCACGCGTGATTGGGCTTCTATCCCTCAGGACACATTAGATCGTCTATGGAGGGAGGTTCAGGTAAGAAAATAATTTTACTTTATTTTATATTTATAAATAATACTAATATGTTTGATTATTTTCATTATAGAAAAATTTGAAAGTATGCCCTGAAGAGTTTCGGCCGGTGTGTATGAGCAAATGCCGTAAGCTGTGGAAAGATTATAAAGGCAAAGTGAAGAGGGACCACTGGATACCAAATGTGGGTGCCCTTGACATTTTGGAAAAAGTCCCGAGAGGTGTCCTCCCAACTCAGTGGCATGACGTGGTTGCATATTGGTCTACTGAGGGTGTTGCGGTTTGTATATTAATTATTTTGCTATATATATATTTTCAAGAATATGTGATTTGTTTGAAATTTGAATGAATTGAATGTAGGAGGTGTCAACACGCCATTCGGAGAATCGAGCGTTGCAGGGACCAGCTCACAGGCTCGGGACTCGTCACGTGTCTCAGATCCGACATGAGGTATATATTATTCATTTTTTAATTTATTAATTAATATGGTTTTGTGTTTATATTCTTTTAATATACAGTTGCGAGGGCAAGGTGCAGCAACTGATAAAATGTCGGTGTGGATAAGGACTCGCGATCGCAATGATCCAGAGGTTGCAGCATTGATAGTAAGTGTCTGTACTTACCAATAATTACATAAATCTATATATTAACATATATATATTTATATATATTTAAATATTTCACAGGATCAATTTGAAGCTGAGTTAGAACATCTGCCAGAGGACCAGCGACAGCTTCCCATGCGACGGGATGAGATCTTTCATCGCATTATTGGTCGGGACGGGCATGGCTATAGTTTGACCTATGGAGCAGGGATTCCTCGTTCTGTAGTGTCACGCGCTGCGGTTGTCGGTCCTGCTGTTGCTCATATGACACAGCAGATGTCAGATTTTGAGGCACGGTTGCGCGCTTCCGAGGAGACAAATGCGCAATTGACAGCTGAGGTTAGAGCACTGCGGGAATATGTGCGTCGAGCTGACGGTACAGGGGATCATACGACGCAGGTATATACTGTATTTATTTATTTAATTTAAATTATTTTTGTTATTAAAATATTTATAATGTTTATTTGTTGTAGGCACCTGGCCCACCAGAAGGAGGTATCAGTGATGGCAACGCGTGACGCACCATATATTCACGAGATATGTTTTTTTTACTGGTAGGGTTGACATTGATGTACTGTATTTATTCATTTAAGTAATGCATTATTACCATCCATGGTGGTCTTTTAAATATTTTATACACATATTGAGTTTTTGATCAGATAATCTTGAATGATTCTACATTAGAAAAAGTCGAACTAATTCCAACAGATCAATAAATCTGATATTATAGATTATGTATTATTAATATATTTTTTATAAATTTCTGTATGGTATCGATAAAACAAATATGTATTAATTAGATGTTATCACTTTTATTTTTCACTTTTGTAATCAATGGGATGACCTTTGCACCCCCGGAGAACCCCCCGTACCCCCGTACTGCCCCCCGCCACCCCCGTACAGGCCCCCGCCACCCCCGTACAGCCCCCCGCACCCCCGTACAGCCCCCCCCCCCCGCACCCCCGTACAGCCCCCCGCACCCCCGTACAGCCCCCCCGCACCCCCGTACAGCCCCCCGCACCCCCGTACTGCCCCCCGCCACCCCCGTACAGCCCCCCGCCACCACCGTACGGCCCCCCGCACCCCCGTACAGCCCCCCCGCACCCCCGTACAGCCCCCCCCCCCCCCCCCCCCCGCACCCCCGTACAGCCCCCCCCCCCACCCCCGTACTGCCCCCCGCACCCCCGTACAGCCCCCCGCCACCCCCGTACAGGCCCCAGCCACCCCCGTACAGCCCCCCGCCACCCCCGTACAGCCCCCCGCCACCCCCGTACAGCCCCCCGCCACCCCCGTACTGCCCCCCGCCACCCCCGTACAGCCCCCCGACACCCCCGTACAGCACCCCGCACCCCCGTACAGCCCCCCGCCACCCCCGTACAGCCCCCCGCCACCCCCGTACAGCCCCCCGCACCCCCGTACAGCCCCCCGCACCCCCGTACAGGCCCCCGCCACCCCCGTACAGGCCCCCGCCACCCCCGTACAGCCCCCCGCCACCCCCGTACAGCCCCCCGCCACCCCCGTACAGCCCCCCCGCCACCCCCGTACAGCCCCCCGCCACCCCCGTACAGCCCCCCGCCACCCCCGTACAGCCCCCCGCACCCCCGTACAGCCCCCCGCACCCCCGTACAGCCCCCCGCCACCCCCGTACAGCCCCCCGACACCCCCGTACAGCCCCCCCCCCCCACCCCCGTACAGCCCCCCGCCACCCCCGTACAGCCCCCCGCCACCCCCGTACAGCCCCCCGACACCCCCGTACAGCCCCCCGCACCCCCGTACAGCCCCCCGCACCCCCGTACAGCCCCCCGCCACCCCCGTACAGCCCCCCGCCACCCCCGTACAGCCCCCCGCCACCCCCGTACAGCCCCCCGCCACCCCCGTACAGGCCCCCGCCACCCCCGTACAGCCCCCCGCCACCCCCGTACTCCCCCCGCCACCCCCGTACTGCCCCCCGCCACCCCCGTACAGCCCCCCTACACCCCCGTACAGCCCCCCGACACCCTCGTACAACCCCCCGCACCCCTGTACAGCCCCCCGCCACCCCCGTACAGCCCCTCGCCACCCCCGTACAGCCCCCCGCACCCCCGTACACCCCCCCCCCCCCCCCCCGCACCCCCGTACTGCCCCCCGCACCCCCGTACAGCCCCCCACCACCCCCGTACAGCCCCCCGCCACCCACGTACAGGCCCCCGCCACCCCCGTACAGCCCCCCGCCACCCCCGTACAGCCCCCCGCCACCCCCGTACAGCCCCCCGCCACCCCCGTACAGCCCCGCGACACACCCGTACAACCCCACGCACCCCCGTACAGCCCCCCGACACCCCCGTACAGCCCCCCGCCACCCCCGTACAGCCCCCCCGATTGTGCCGTTTTCAGCAGCGCGGCGCGTGCTGAAATGGCGCGTTGGGGGGTCAAAACCACCCGAACGACCTCCGAATTCCACGAAACCGTACGACAACATCCGGGGCGTGAATTGTGAAATGGTCGGCCAGACGGCACCTCATTCGGAGGTGCCGTGTGACCGCGGCGGCCGGAAACGCGTTTCCGGCGCCATAAAACACCAAAATGGCGTGCGGCGGTCCCATTCGGAGCAAACGTACTCCGAACGACCTGAAACCGCACGGGAACGATAGAAATATTATTCCTGAAATGCAGGAGGAGGCCGCACGTCCATCGGACGTGCGGTTCGCGAGGCACGTCCGATTGTGGCGTTTTCAGCAGCGCGGCGTGCGCTGAAATGGCGCGTTGGGGGGTCAAAACTACCCGAACGACCTCCGAATGCCACGAAACCGTACGACAACATCCGGGGCGTGAATTGTGAAATGGTCGGCCAGACGGCACCTCATTCGGATGTGCCGTGTGACCGCGGCGGCCGGAAACGCGTTTCCGGCGCCATAAAACACCAAAACGGCGTGTGGCGGTCCAATTCGGAGCAAACGTGCTCCGAACGACCTGAAACCGCACGGGAACGATAGAAATATTATTCCTGAGATGCAGGAGGAGTCCTCACGTCCATCGGACGTGCGGTGCGCGCGACACGTCCGATTGTGGCGTTTTCAGCAGCGCGGCGCGCGCTGAAATGGCGCGTTGGGGGGTCAAAACCACCCGAACGACCTCCGAATGCCAAGAAACCGTACGAAAACATCCGGGGCGTGAATTGTGAAATGGTCGGCCAGACGGAACCTCATTCGGAGGTGCCGTGTGACCGCGGCGGCCGGAAACGCGTTTCCGGCGCCATAAAATACCAAAACGGCGTGCGGCGGTCCAATTCGGAGCAAACGTGCTCCGAACGACCTGAAACCACACGGTAACGATAGAAATATTATTCCTGAGATGCAGGAGGAGGCCGCACGTCCATGGGACGTGCGGTGCGCGCGGCACGTCCGATTGTGGCGTTTTCAGCAGCGCGGCGCGCGCTGAAATGACGCGTTGGGGGGTCAAAACCACCCGAACGACCTCCGAATGCCACGAAACCGTACGACAACATCCGGGGCATGAATCGTGAAATGGTCGGCCAGACGGAACCTCATTCGGAGGTGCCGTGTGACCGCGGCGGCCGGAAACGCGTTTCCGGCGCCATTAAACACCAAAACGGCGTGCGGCGGTCCAATTCGGAGCAAACGTGCTCCGAACGACCTGAAACCGTACGGAAACGATAGAAATATTATTCCTGAGATGCAGGAGAAGGCCGCATGTCCATCGGACATGCGGTTCGCGCGGCACGTCCGATTGTGGCGTTTTCAGCAGCGCGGCGCGCGCTGAAATGGCGCGTTGGGGGGTCAAAACCACCCGAACGACCTCCGAATGCCACGAAACCGTACGACAACATCCGGGGCGTGAATTGTGAAATGGTCGGCCAGACGGCACCTCATTCGGAGGTGCCGTGTGACCGCGGCGGCCGGAAACGCGTTTCCGGCGCCATTAAACACCAAAACGGAGTGCGGCGGTCCAATTCGGAGCAAACGTGCTCCGAACGACCTGAAACCGCACGGGAACGATAGAAATATTATTCCTGAGATGCAGGGAGAGTCCGCACGTCCATCGGACGTGCGGTGCGCGCGGCACGTCCGATTGTGGCGTTTTCAGCAGCGCGGCGTGCGCTGAAATGGCGCGTTGGGGGGTCAAAACCACCCGAACGACCTCCGAATGCCACGAAACCGTACGACAACATCCGGGGAGTGAATTGTGAAATGGTCGGCCAGACGGCACCTCATTCGGAGGTGCCGTGTGACCGCGGAGGCCGGAAACGCGTTTCTGGCGCCACAAAACACCAAAACGGCGTGCAACGGTCCAATTCGGAGCAAACGTGCTCCGAACGACCTGAAACCGCACGGAAACGATAGAAATATTATTCCTGAGATGCAGGAGGAGTCCGCACGTCCATCGGAAGTGCGGTGCGCGCGGCACGTCCGATTGTGTCGTTTTCAGCAGCGCGGCGCGCGCTGAAATGACGCGTTGGGGGGGTCAAAACCACCCGAACGACCTCCGAATGCCACGAAACCGTACGAAAACATCCGGGGCGTGAATCGTGAAATGGTCGGCTAGACGGCACCTCATTTGGAGGTGCCGTGTGACCGCGGCGGCCAGAAACGCGTTTCCGGCGCCATTAAACACCAAAACGGCGTGCGGCTGTCCAATTCGGAGAAAACGTGCTCCGAACGACCTGAAACCGCACGAGAACGATAGAAATATTATTCCTGAGATGCAGGAGGAGGCCGCACGTCCATCGGACGTGCGGTTCGCGCGGCACGTCCGATTGTGGCGTTTTCAGCAGCGCGGCGCGCGCTGATATGACGCGTTGGGGGGTCAAAACCACCCGAACGACCTCCGAATGCCACGAAACCGTACGACAACATCCGGGGCGTGAATTGTGAAATGGTCGGCCAGACAGCACCTCATTCGGATGTGCCGTGTGACCGCGGCGGCCGGAAACGCGTTTCCGGCGCCATTAAACACCAAAACGGCGTGCGGCGGTCCAATTCGGAGCAAACGTGCTCCGAACGACCTGAAACCGCACGGGAACGATAGAAATATTATTCCTGAGATGCAGGAGGAGGCCGAACGTCCATCGGACGTGCGGTGCGCGCGACACGTCCGATTGTGCCGTTTTCAGCAGCGCGGCGCGCGCTGAAATGGCGCGTTGAGGGGTCAAAACCACCCAAACGACCTCCGAATTCCACGAAACCGTACGACAACATCCGGGGCGTGAATTGTGAAATGGTCGGCCAGACGGCACCTCATTAGGAGGTGCCGTGTGACCGCGGCGGCCGGAAACGCGTTTCCTGCGCCATAAAACACCAAAACGGCGTGCGGCGGTCCAATTCGGAGCAAACGTGCTCCGAACGACCTGAAACCGCACGGGAACGATAGAAATATTATTCCTGAGATGTAGGAGGAGTCCGCACGTCCATCGGACGTGCGGTGCGCGCGGCACGTCCGATTGTGGCGTTTTCAGCAGCGCGACGCGCGCTGAAATGGCGCGTTGGGGGGTCAAAACCACCCGAACGACCTCCGAATGCCACGAAACCGTACGACAACATCTGGGGCGTGAATTGTGAAATGGTCGGCCAGACGGCACCTCATTCGGAGGTGCCGTGTGACCGCGGCGGCCGGAAACGCGTTTCCGACGCCATAAAACACCAAAACGGCGTGCGGCGGTCCCATTCGGAGCAAACGTGCTCCGAACGACCTGAAACCGCACGGGAACGATAGAAATATTATTCCTGAGATGCAGGAGGAGGCCGCACGTCCATCGGACGTGCGGTGCGCGCGGCACGTCCGATTGTGCCGTTTTCAGCAGCGCGGCGCGCGCTGAAATGGCGCGTTGGGGGGTCAAAACCACCCGAACGACCTCCGAATGGCACGAAAACGTACGAAAACATCCGGGGCGTGAATTGTGAAATGGTCGGCCAGACGGCACCTCATTCGGAGGTGCCGTGTGACCGCGGCGGCCGGAAACGCGTTTCCGACGCCATAAAACACCAAAACGGCGTGCGGCGGTCCCCTTCGGAGCAAACGTGCTCCGAACGACCTGAAACCGCATGGGAACGATAGAAATATTATTCCTGAGATGCAGGAGGAGGCCGCACGTCCATCGGACGTGCGGTGCGCGCGGCACGTCCGATTGTGCCGTTTTCAGCAGCGCGGCGCGCGCTGAAATGGCGCGTTGGGGGGTCAAAACCACCCGAATGACCTCTGAATGCCACGAAACCGTACGACAACATCCGGGGCGTGAATTGTGAATTGGTCAGCCATACGGCACCTCATTCGGAGGTGCCGTGTGACCGCGGCGGTCGGAAACGCGTTTCCGGCGCCATTAAACACCAAAACGGCGTGCGGCGGTCCAATTCAGAGCAAACGTGCTCCGAACGACCTGAAACCGCACGGGAACGATAGAAATATTATTCCTGATATGCAGGATGAGGCCGCACGTCCATCGGACGTGCGGTTCGCGCGGCACGTCCGATTGTGGCGTTTTCAGCAGCGCGACGCTCGCTGAAATAGCGCGTTGGGGGTCAAAACCACCCGAACGACCTCCGAATGCCACGAAACCGTACGACAACATCCGGGGCGTGAATTGTGAAATGGTCAGCAAGACGACACCTCATTCGGAGGTGCCGTGTGACCGCGGCGGCCGGAAACGCGTTTCCAACGCCATAAAACACCAAAACGGCGTGCGGCGGTCCAATTCGGAGCAAACGTGCTCCGAACGACCTGAAACCGCACGGGAATGATAGAAATATTATTCCTGATATGCAGGAGGAGGCCGCACGTTCATCAGACGTGCGGTGCGCGCGGCACGTCCGATTGTGCCGTTTTCAGCAGCACGGCGCGCGCTGAAATGGCGCGTTGGGGGGTCAAAACCACCCGAACGACCTCCGAATGCCACGAAACCGTACGACAACATCCGGGGCGTGAATTGTGAAATGGTCGGCCAGACGGCACCTCATTCGGAGGTGCCGTGTGACCGCGGCGGCCGAAAACATGTTTCCGGCGCCATTAAACACCAAAACGGCGTGCGGCGGTCCAATTCGGAGAAAACGTGCTCCGAACGACCTGAAACCGCACGGGAACGATAGAAATATTATTCCTGAGATGCAGGAGGAGGCCGCACGTCCATCGGACGTGCGGTTCGCGCGGCACGTCCGATTGTGGCGTTTTCAGCAGCGCGGCGCGCGCTGAAATGGCGCGTTGGGGGGTCAAAACCACCCGAACGACCTCCGAATGCCACGAAACCGTACGACAACATCCGGGGCGTGAATTGTGAAATGGTCGGCCAGAAGGAACCTCATTCGAATGTGCCGTGTGACCGCGGCGGCCGGAAACGCGTTTCTGGCGCCATTAAACACCAAAACGGCGTGCGGCGGTCCAATTCAGAGCAAACGTGCTCCGAACGACCTGAAACCGCACTGGAACGATAGAAATATTATTCCTGAGATGCAGGAGGAGGCCGCACGTCCATCGGACGTGCGGTGCGCGCGGCACGTCCGATTGTGCCGTTTTCAGCACCGCGACGCACGCTGAAATGGCGCGTTGGGGGGTCAAAACCACCCGAACGACCTCCGAATGCCACGAAACCATACGACAACATCCGGGGCGTGAATTGTGAAATGTTCGGCCAGA
Source organism: Viscum album (assembly GCA_963277665.1). Classification (NCBI taxonomy): domain Eukaryota; kingdom Viridiplantae; phylum Streptophyta; class Magnoliopsida; order Santalales; family Viscaceae; genus Viscum; species Viscum album. The sequence continues at coordinate 1,638,085,278 of OY728127.1, forward strand.
CGGCACCTCATTTGGAGGTGCCGTGTGACCGCGGCGGCCGGAAACGCGTTTCCAGCGCCATAAAACACCAAAACGGCGTGCGGCGGTCCAATTCGGAGCAAACGTGCTCCGAACGATCTGAAACCGCACGGGAACGATAGAAATATTATTCCTGAGATGCAGGAGGAGTCCGCACGTCCATCGGACGTGCGGTGCGCGCGACACGTCCGATTGTGGTGTTTTCAGCAGCGCGGCGCGCGCTGAAATGACGCGTTGGGGGGTCAAAACCACCCGAACGACCTCCGAATGCCACGAAACCGTACAAAAACATCCGGGGCGTGAATTGTGAAATGGTCGGCCAGACGGAACCTCATTCGGAGGTGCCGTGTGACCGCGGAGGCCGGAAACGCGTTTCCGGCGCCATAAAACACCAAAACGGCGTGCGGCGGTCCAATTCAGAGAAAACGTGCTCCGAACGACCTGAAACCGGACGGGAATGATAGAAATATTATTCCTGAGATGTAGGAGGAGTCCGCACGTCCATCGGACGTGCGGTGCGCGCGGCATGTCCGATTGTGTCGTTTTCAGCAGCGCGGCGCGCGCTGAAATGGCGCGTTGGGGGGTCAAAACCACCCGAACGACCTCCAAATGCCACGAAACCGTACGAAAACATCCGGGGCGTGAATCGTGAAATGGTCGGCCAGACGGCACCTCATTCGGAGGTGCCGTGTGACCGCGGCGGCCGGAAACGCGTTTCCGGCGCCATTAAACACCAAAACGGCGTGCGGCGGTCCAATTCGGAGAAAACGTGCTCCGAAGGACCTGAAACCGCACGGGAACGATAGAAATATTATTCCTGAGATGCAGGAGGAGGCCGCACGTCCATCGGACGTGCGGTTCGCACGGCACGTCCGATTGTGGCGTTTTCAGCAGCGCGGCGCGCGCTGATATGGCGCGTTGGGGGGTCAAAACCACCCGAACGACCTCCGAATGCCACGAAACCGTACGACAACATCCGGGGCGTGAATTGTGAAATGGTCGGCCAGACGACACCTCATTCGGATGTTCCATGTGACCGCGGCGGCCAGAAACGCGTTTCCGGCGCCATTAAACACCAAAACGGCGTGCAGCGGTCCAATTCGGAGCAAACGTGCTCCGAACGACCTGATGTTGTACCTCTCGTTCCCCTCGTTGTTTGATTTTCATGATCACAATCACCTTATTATTTGTCTAACCTTGTTTTTAAGTGTTGTGGATGATAGGCAAAATATTGCCAAAGGATTGGCCCAAGAAAGCTGGCAAATGGACTGAATTGCAGTCCACCGGCCAACCGGTGTGAGAGCACCGGCCAGCCGGTGGACCTGGCAGAGGCATTTCCCACTGCCAGGTTCCACCGGTCAGCCGGTGGCTCTGTCACCGGCCAGCCGGTGGCATCCTGGTTCAATAGTGAGACCTACTGTCTCACCACCGGCCAGCCGGTGGCCTTCTCACCGGCCAGCCGGTGGCTCCTGGGCAGAAGCTCTCTCAAACTTTCAAGGCACCGGCCAGCCGGTGGAGCTGTACCGGCCAGCCGGTAGCCCAGTCAAACTAGCCGTTGGCTTTGACCAGTCAACTCTCTTTTGGCCTCCAACGGCTCCGAAGACCTCTCCAACGGCTCCGAAGACTCCCCAAGGGTTCCATGCCTATAAATAAAGGCCAAGGAAGCCCCGGACACTTACTGGAACTATACGGAAGCCCACGGACACCTTGTTGATCATTTGGCGTACCTCCGGCGCATTCCTCCAAGGGAACCCCAAGTGCTCCATCCAATTCCACATCCAAGAGCACCACCAAAGAAGCTTGGAAGCGGCCTTCAACATCTCCAATCAATCAAAGGCGCCCAAGACTTCCTTAAATACGGTTTTTCTTGTTTATCTATTTTGAGCTTAATTTGGGTTTGTGTCTACAAACCACTCTATTTCTCATTCCCTCCTTCTTTTGGGTTTCACATCACCATTAAGGTGTGAAAAGGTTACCAAGCTTTCCTTTAAATAGCTTGAGACATAGGTGAGCTATCCTTCACCTGTAAGAAGGATAATGGGTTCTTTCTAAACCATTAAAAGCAAGTGGGTTCTTGCTTAACCAATAAAAGCAAGCTGTAATAGGTCCTAGTGCTACCTCAAAGCCTAGTGGGTTTCTTGCTAAAACCATTGAAAAGAAAGCGGTAGGAATCTCTCAACGGTTGAGTTGGGAGCGGAGACGTAGGCCGGGTTTTTGGCCGAACTCCGTTAACAATTTCTTGTGTGATTGCCTCATTTATTTCTGCTGCATTCTTTACTTTGATTTTAATTTGTTAATCTTTTTTTAAAGGCAATTCACCCCCCTCTTGCCATCACTCCCGTTTTTCTCCGCCCAACAATTGGTATCAGAGGAGTATTTGAATAATTCCCTAACCAGTTTCAAATTAAAGATCCTTTTTGATGGCATCCACTTCTTTCGCCCCCGAAGGCTTTTCTTTGGGTCGGGCTCCATTTTTTGATGGAACCGACTATAATTATTGGAAAACCCGCATGACTACCTTTCTTAGAAGCATAGGATATCCTATTTACAAAATTTTCATGCAAGGTTATTCTTTTTCTTCCCCCGACGAATCCAAGTGGACCCCCGCCGATATTAAGAATTTCGAGCTTGATGGCAAAGCCATGAACGCTCTACATTGCGGCCTTGACCGAAATGAATTCAATCGAGTGTCCACATGCACCTCCTCACATGAAATCTGGAAACTTTTGGAGGTTACCCATGAGGGGACCAACAAAGTCAAGGATACTCGATTGGACATGTATCGTCAAGATTTTGAGTCTTTTACCATCCATCCATCTGAATCTATTACTGAAATGTTTACGCGTTTTACTGATGTTTGCAATGGGAGAAAGTCCCGTGGTGATGATATTTCTGCAGAAACAATGTTGAAAAAGATCCTATGGATTCTACCAAGCTCATGGGCTCCAAAAGTGACGGCTATCCAAGAAGCGAAGGACATCAAGAATATGCCGGTCGAAGAGCTCATCGGATCCCTCATGACATATGAGATCACGATGAGGAGGCAAGCTCAAAAGGAGGGCACACCAATCAAGACACCAAAGAACATCGCCCTCAAGGTACAAAAAGAAGTAAGCTCCTCCTCCTCATCATCATCTTCATCTTCTTCATCATCAAGCGGCGACTCGGAAATGGAGAATCTCGCCCGCCAAATGCACAAATTTATGAAGAAGCACACGAAGAAGAAGAAATCTCACAAGGCGCGAAAGCAAGAACCCACCGCAAGATCCGAGCCCAAGGTGAAATGCTACAGGTGTGGCCAAAAAGGGCATTACAAGCCCGATTGCCCACTCAACAAAAAACGGGCCACGCAAAAGGAAAAAGGAAAGAAAAAGGTCCTCAAGGCGACATGGAGTGACACCTCCTCATCATCCTCCTCCTCCTCCTCCTCGAGCGACCAAGGTACAAAATGCCTAATGGAATTTCACGAGGTAACTTCTTCCGATTCCTCATCCTCGTCCTCATCTTCAAATTCTTTTAATCATTTATCATATGAAGAACTTCAACATGTGCGAGACCAATTAGAAAATGGTTTTCATGAGCTTTCTTCAAAATTCGTTGCTTTGAAAAAGAATTTCAAAAAACTCTCTTCCGAAAAGGAACAACTTCTCAAAGAGAAGGAGGAGTTGTCCCTCAAATTACAAAACATTCCCAATGTAGATTCCTTGGAATCAAAAATCAAAGATCTAAGGGAATCTCTTGCTAAATTCACCAACGGAGAACAAAACCTTTCAAAACTCCTTGGTTCTCAACGTGTTTCTAGAACCACACATGGACTTGGCTAAACCAACCAAGCTTCCTCCTCCCATGCTCCAACTGTTTTTGTAAGGGGGAGCTCTTGTTATAAATTTTGCAACTATTGTAAAAAAACCCGGGCATCTCATTTATGAGTGTGATTGCAAAAATGCCCGGTACGGTCAACACAAATCTATTTTTTATTCGGACGAGTTTTATAGGAGAAGACCCGCCATGAAACAAATTTGGATTGAAAAATCCCTTTTGGCGAGTCTCTCCGGGCCAAAAATAGTTTCGTTTCCCCGATGATCTTTTGTTTTATTTAGGGGGAGAAATTTTCTTAAATTCAAAAATCTCTTTCGATTCATTTTTCAATTTAAATTCATTTTTGATTCAAAACTCTCAATTTCAAAAATTTCATTTGGTTTCAAATTTCAAATCTCAATTGGTTTTTAATTCAAAACTTTCAATTCAAACTGTTATTCAAATTTTTCAATTCAATTTTCAAAAATTCCAATTGATTTAAAAAATCTTGATTTTCAATTTTCCCTCAATCAAGTTTTATGCCCCGTGCTATTTTGATAATCACAAAGGGGGAGAAATTTCTTGATTGATTGGGGGAGAAACCTTTTGATCATGCTTAGCATTTATTTTCAATTTATTCATTAAAAGCATGCCTTTAATTCATGTTTTTACTTTAATTGTTTTGGTGATTGTGATCATCAAAATAGGGGGAGATTGTTGTACCTCTCGTTCCCCCTCGTTGTTTGATTTTCATGATCACAATCACCTTATTATTTGTCTAACCTTGTTTTTAAGTGTTGTGGATGATAGGCAAAATATTGCCAAAGGATTGGCCCAAGAAAGCTGGCAAATGGACTGAATTGCAGTCCACCGGCCAACCGGTGTGATAGCACCGGCCAGCCGGTGGACCTGGCAGAGGCATTGCCCACTGCCAGGTTCCACCGGTCAGCCGGTGGCTCTGTCACCGGCCAGCCGGTGGCATCCTGGTTCAATAGTGAGACCTACTGTCTCACCACCGGCCAGCTGGTGGCCTTCTCACCGGCCAGCCGGTGGCTCCTGGGCAGAATCTCTCTCAAACTTTCAAGGCACCGGCCAGCCGGTGGAGCTGTACCGGCCAGCCGGTAGCCCAGTCAAACTAGCCGTTGGCTTTGACCAGTCAACTCTCTTTTGGCCTCCAACGGCTCCGAAGACCTCTCCAACGGCTCCGAAGACTCCCCAAGAGTTCCATGCCTATAAATAAAGGCCAAGGAAGCCCCGGACACTTACTGGAACTATACGGAAGCCCACGGACACCTTGTTGATCATTTGGCGTACCTCCGGCGCATTCCTCCAAGGGAACCCCAAGTGCTCCATCCAATTCCACATCCAAGAGCACCACCAAAGAAGCTTGGAAGCGGCCTTCAACATCTCCAATCAATCAAAGGCGCCCAAGACTTCCTTAAATATGGTTTTTCTTGTTTATCTATTTTGAGCTTAATTTGGGTTTGTGTCTACAAACCACTCTATTTCTCATTCCCTCCTTCTTTTGGGTTTCACATCACCATTAAGGTGTGAAAAGGTTACCAAGCTTTCCTTTAAATAGCTTGAGACATAGGTGAGCTATCCTTCACCTGTAAGAAGGATAGTGGGTTCTTGCTAAACCATTAAAAGCAAGTGGGTTCTTGCTTAACCAATAAAAGCAAGCTGTAATAGGTCCTAGTGCTACCTCAAAGCCTAGTGGGTTTCTTGCTAAAACCATTGAAAAGCAAGCGGTAGGAATCTCTCAATGGTTGAGTTGGGAGCGGAGACGTAGGCCGGGTTTTTGGCCGAACTCCGTTAACAATTTCTTGTGTGATTGCCTCATTTATTTCTGCTGCATTCTTTACTTTGATTTTAATTTGTTAATCTTTTTTTAAAGGCAATTCACCCCCCCTCTTGCCATCACTCCCGTTTTTCTCCTCCCAACACCTGAAACCGCACGGGAACGATAGAAATATTATTCCTGAGATGCAGGAGGAGGCCGCACGTCCATCGGACGTGCGGTGCGCGCGGCACGTCCGATTGTGCCGTTTTCAGCAGCGCGGCGCGCGCTGAAATGGCGCGTTGGGGGGTCAAAACCACCCGAACGACCTCCGAATGCCACGAAACCGTACGACAATATCCGGGGCGTGAATTGTGAAATGGTCGGCCAGACGGCACCTCATTAGGATGTGCCGTGTGACCGCGGCGGCCGGAAACGCGTTTCCTGCGCCATAAAACACCAAAACGGCGTGCGGCGGTCCAATTCGGAGCAAACGTGCTCCGAACGACCTAAAACCGCACGGGAACGATAGAAATATTATTCATGAGATGAAGGAGGAGTCCGCACGTCCATTCGGACGTGCGGTGCGCGCGGCACGTCCGATTGTGGCGTTTTTCAGCAGCGCGGCGCGCGCTGAAATGGCGCGTTGGGGGGTCAAAACCACCCGAACGACCTCCGAATGCCACGAAACCGTACGACAACATCCGGGGCGTGAATTGTGAAATGGTCGGCCAGACGGCACCTCATTCGGAGATGCCGTGTGACCGCGGCGGCCGGAAACGCGTTTCCGACGCCATAAAACACCGAAACGGCGTGCGGCGGTCCCATTCGGAGCAAACGTGCTCCGAACAACCTGAAACCGCACGGGAACGATAGAAATATTATTCCTAAGATGCAGGATGAGTCCGCACGTCCATCGGACGTGCGGGTGCGCGCGGCACGTCCGATTGTGCCGTTTTCAGCAGCGCGGCGCGCGCTGAAATGGCGCGTTGGGGGGTCAAAACCACCCGAACGACCTCCGAATGCCACGAAACCGTACGAAAACATCCGGGGCGTGAATTTTGAAATGGTCGGCCAGACGGCACCTCATTTGGAGGTGCCGTGTGACCGCGGCGGCCGGAAACGCGTTTCCGACGCCATAAAACACCAAAACGGCGTGCGGCGGTCCCATTCGGAGCAAACGTGCACCGAACGACCTGAAACCGCATGGGAACGATAGAAATATTATTACTGAGATGCAGGAGGAGGCCGCACGTCCATCGGACGTGCGGTGCGCGCGGCACGTCCGATTGTGCCGTTTTCAGCAGCGCGGCGCGCGCTGAAATGGCGCGTTGGGGGGTCAAAACCACCCGAATGACCTCCGAATGCCACGAAACCGTACGACAACATCCGGGGCGTTAATTTTGAAATGGTCGGCCAGACGGAACCTCATTCGGAGGTGCCGTGTGACCGCGGCGGCCGGAAACGCGTTTCCGGCGCCATTAAACACCAAAACGGCGTGCGGCGGTCCAATTCGGAGCAAACATGCTCCGAACGACCTGAAACCGCACGGGAACGATAGAAATATTATTCCTGAGATGCAGGAGGAGGCCGCACGTCCATCGGACGTGCGGTTCGCGCGGCACGTCCGATTGTGGCGTTTTCAACAGCGCGTGCGCGCGCTGAAATGGCGCGTTGGGGGGTCAAAACCACCCGAACGACCTCCGAATGCCACGAAACCGTACGACAACATCCGGGGCGTGAATTGTGAAATGGTCGGCCAGACGACACCTCATTCGGAGGTGCCGTGTGACCACGGCGGCCGGAAACGCGTTTCCGACGCCATAAAACACCAAAACGGCGTGCGGCGGCCCAATTCGGAGCAAACGTGCTCCGAACGACCTGAAACCGCACGGGAACGATAGAAATATTATTCCTGAGATGCAGGAGGAGGCCGCACGTTCATCGGACGTGCGGTGCGCGCGGCACGTCCGATTGTGCCGTTTTCAGCAGCACGGCGCGCGCTGAAATGGCACGTTGGGGGGTCAAAACCACCCGAACGACCTCCGAATGCCACGAAACCGTACGACAACATCCGGGGCGTGAATTGTGAAATGGTCGGCCAGACGGCACCTCATTCGGAGGTGCCGTGTGACCGCGGCGGTCCAATTCGGAGCAAACGTGCTCCGAACGACCTGAAACCGCACGTGAACGATAGAAATATTATTCCTGAGATGCAGGAGGAGTCCGCACGTCCATCGGACGTGCGGTGCGCGCGACACGTCCGATTGTGGCGTTTTCAGCAGCGCGGCGCGCGCTGAAATGGCGCGTTGGGGGGTCAAAACCACCCGAACGACCTCCGAATGCCACGAAACCGTACGACAACATCCGGGCGTGAATTGTGAAATGGTCGGCCAGACGGAACCTCATTCGGAGGTGCCGTGTGACCGCGGCGGCCGGAAACGCGTTTCCGACGCCATAAAACACCAAAACGGCGTGCGGCGGTCCCATTCGGAGAAAACGTGCTCCGAACGACCTGAAACCGCACGGGAACGATAGAAATATTATTCCTGAGATGCAGGAGGAGGCCGCACGTCCATCGGACGTGCGGTGCGCGCGGCACGTCCGATTGTGCCGTTTTCAGCAGCGCGGCGCACGCTGAAATGGAGCGGTGGGGGGTCAAAACCACCCGAACGACCTCCGAATGCCACGAAACCGTACGACAACATCCGGGGTGTGAATTGTGAAATGTTCGGCCAGACGGCACCTCATTCGGAGGTGCCGTGTGACCGCGGCGGCCGGAAACGCGTTTCCGGCGCCATAAAACACCAAAACGGCGTGCGGCGGTCCCATTCGGAGCAAACGTGCTCCGAACGACCTGAAATGAGATTATTTCTTGAATCGAAGTTTCTAAATTATTATAGCACAATGATTTGATATTATATATGTATTAAATATATATTAAAAAATTTAAAATATTATATATATATATATATATTTAAAATATTGTATTTAATAGTATATATATGAATATTTTTACATACATATATATATATATATATATATATATATATATTTATATTGAATTCAATAAATTTTTTTTAAATTTTTTTTTTTCGAATAGCGACCGCCAGAGGCGGTCGCTATAGGGCGCCATGCCGGCCCACTATAGCGACCGCCAATGGCGGTCGCTATAGGGTGCCGGGCAGGGGGCCTTCAGCGACCGCCAGGCGGTCACTGAAGGCCGATCTGCCGGCCTTCTATAGCGACCGCCATTGGCGGTCGCTCAAGGCCTCTAGCGACGAGGCAACAGCGACCGCCAATGGCGGTCGCTGCGCGGCCGCTAAAGACCTTTAGCGACCGCCAATGGCGGTCGCTAATGGCCTTATTTATAGTAGTGACGACCTTCCCAATAGGGAATTTAATTCTGGGTTCTGCCGAACCACTAGGAATTCTGAGTAGGCCACAAGGTCACCAAAATGAGTTTTGAGCTTGATTTGTCTGATTGGGTTCTATTCACTCTTATCGTAACCCAACAGAGTTTTAGCTGAGCGTATTAAATCATCCTCGCTGTATCCCAACTTACAGAGCTTCCATAGGGGAAGGAGGTTAACTCTGATGCCGTTTTCAATAAAGATTTTCTGGATATCAACATTATTTAGTATGCCAGACACATATAATGGCTTGATTTGTCCTTGCATGATGGTATCTTCATCCTGATCGGTGAAGGAAATCACTGCATTTCATTCATCTTGGATAGTCTCCGTCCGGTAAATATCAGTGGGGGCTACTTAGGCTTGAAACTCCCAGGGACTGAGAAAGGCTTCTATAAGTGCCTCCCTGAGGTCTTTTGACCTAAACTCAGGGAATCCAGGATTGACAGCTTGGCTGGCACTGACGCCAGTTGCTTAAGGATTTTGTATTTCTTCTCCAGCGGCCGACGCTTCTTCGTTGGTGGCAGAGTTTTACCAGGCGATCTGGGAATTGGAGTATGCGATGAGGAGGGACCGGCCGCAGAGTCAGATGTCGACGGTGTTCCCATGTTCTGAGAACTCGGCCAAGCTGGTCTGTTTGTGCGCACTAGGCGGCTAGACACTTGTTCCTCCTCTGATGGGTACCACAGAATGATAGGGCCAGAGTGGCTGCTTATGGAGTTGGAGGGATATTATTTCTCCTACTATGTCCATTGAAGGGCTCTCCCATAGGTTTCCACAATATTAACGGTTTGAGCCGAGGTAAAACCATAGGGTTGGTTTCGGCCAAGACCACGCCTCCCTTGGCATCCCCTACTTTTGCGATTCCTCCTCCCAATCCCTTGTGTTAGGAATTAGGGTTCATAACCATACCATTCCTCAGGGAACGATTCCATTATATAGACAATGTTGATGGAACCAAAGATTAGATCCTCGTCCTCGGACGGGTCAGCCTGGTTGGTTGTCCCTGATGGTGCCGTTTGGTGGGTCGGTGCTCGTGGCGCCAAGTTTTAGGGCATAAAATCCGACAGTGTTAGGTATAACTTCGGCCTTGTTGTGGACTTCTCTTCTTGTGATTGCTTCCTCCCTTCTTGATTACTCATGGATGACTGGATTGTGGAGGATTGTGAAGCCGATATTGTCGGCTGTGCGGCGTTAGGGGCTGTTGGCGGCACCACCGACTGTTGTAGCTGAGCTCAGAGTATGCCATGAGCTCGGTTGATAGTCTTTCGAGTCATCCAATCATAAAATTTATGCCCCTTTTTCTGGTGACTTCCTACCACCCCTCCCCTTCATTGGGATTGGCGGTAGAAATGTATACAACGTGATCCGAGGGTGGTCCCAGCTCGACCTACCCGGATTCTACCATACTTTGCAGGAGATCTTTGAAAATGAAGCATTCTTGGATATTATGTCACAACATTCGGTGGTAGGGACAGTAATCAGGCCTGTCGTCGTGACCGACTTATTCAGGTTTCCTTATCTCCGGGATGAGGAGAAAGTTTCACTTCATGGTGGTGGTGAAGTAGTCACAGACTTGGTATTATAGAAATGTTTGTACGCTATGTCTTCATTCCTCAATCTAGTTCCACTTAGGTCCTCTCTGATTGTCCCACCGGGGTGGAGGTGGTCACTGATACGCATGGGGACCTTCACGATTCGGTTGAGGCTTAGGCAGTGGAGTTGGTTCTGGGGCTGGCTTGAGCATGACAGAGGATGCTTCAACCCTAACTTCTCTCTTTTCAGGAGCCTGTGAGGCTACTCGGGACTTCAGATTAGTCCGCTGTAGGGAGAATTCAATTCTCTCGGTGATGACAGAGAGATTGTGGAATCCAGTGGTGCACTCTACTGGTATGAGCGGTGTTCAAAGATCATCTTGGAGGTTATTGATGCAGATAGCGAGCATCTTCTCATTGGGAAGTGTCCTTTTCAGAGAGTAGGTCAGACCCTTCCATTTGGCAATGAAGTCCGAGACCCTCTCGTTCTCCTTCTATTTTCAATTCATGAGGTCGCTAACTATTGTTTTAGGCAATTTTGAGCTGAAGTGGAACATGAAGTACTACCGAAGGTCTTCCCAACTCTTTATTGACTGAGTTGGAAGGATCATATACCAGAGGAAGGAAGATCCTTGTAAGATTCACACGAATCATCTGAGTTTCACTGTTTCTTGTTGTTATGGAGTTCCCATCATAGGGTTGCAATAAGATGCGTAGTGCTTCAAATGTTGTTCCGGATCACCTGATCCATTGAATATAGGAAATACAGGGCTCCCAAAGTTGGGCGAAGGAGGCGTGTTTCTCACCCAATCTGGATAGGGCTTTCTCTCTAGCTGTATTAGAGCACGTCGACCTTCCATCACTTCTAGTCAAGCTGTCAGTTCCTCGATAGTGTTGGTGAGACCCTGATTTACATCTTGTTGAGCCCGGTCTTGGGCAGGTATATCCCAAGGCGTTGCTTGAGGATTTGGCTCAGCTGGAACCAAGGGTGCATATGACGTTTGTGGCACCTTCATAGGGTTCAAACATACTCACTATGGTTGCTTCCTGAGTCCAGGGAAGTCTTGGTATTCATCTGAATCAAGGTTCAAATAGTTGAACGGGACAAGCACCGTATTGGGCGGGGGCCCTGACCATGCTTCATTTGCTGGGGAAAACCTTGGACTTTGAGGTGCACTTGCTGGGAGTGCAAGGTGCAACTCTTAATGGGAAATACTATCAATAAGAAGGTTCCTCTGGAGCAGCTCAGTGTTGAGCCATATCAATTCTTTTATCTCCTCTTCCTGTTGAGTGAATCTCTCCTCGAGCACAAGTGGCTCATTTTTACTAAGAGGAGGCGGGTTAAGGGTAACCGGGCCTTTGTTCTTATCCTTGTTGGGGACTCGCAAGGTAAGAATAGGAGGGCTGGCTGGCAGGGTGACCATATTTAGGGCGGCCCTCTAATTCCAGGTGTGCACGCCTGATGGTTCGTTGTGGGTCATCGCCTGAACAAAACCATCATCTCCTGATCCATCCATATTTGCATCATCTTCAGTGTCACCTATGGGGTTAACCTCTATGGCGTTGACAGATGAATACTGCAGGGTGGAGGAGATGTTATCTTCCAAATAGGAATAGGATCTTCCACACCTTTTACTGGTATTCCCCTTCCTGTCCCGGGATTTCTTTCAGGCTCCCAGACGAAGGGTGATGCGGAGAGTTCTTTGATGTGACCTTACGGTACGCCTCCCTCTCAGAGGGGATGGTGATTCAAAGGATGGTACAGGTAAAGAACCCCCTCTTCTGACTATCCTCCCCAGATGAGAAAATACTGATTCTCATGGGGGAGGTTGTTGTTGAGGTAATAAAAATGACCCCAGCCCTGGGGGATGGGGTCATCTCTATTCCTTGGACGTTGCGTCTCTTCCAGTTTTTATTGGTCTTATGGGGGTATTTGTTGTTAAAAATGCCCCCAGCCCTGCATGTTGGGGTTGGCCCCAGATTGAGGCAGTGGATGCTACTATCAATACCTGCCTGAACATGCGGGGCCCCATTCGGGGGTGAACTAGATCTAGTGTCGAGTTCACCTTTGAATCGATTCCCTCTGGGGAGGCAAACAGTGATTGCTGATTGACCTCTCTTAGGCGAGAGGCCTGTTGTAAGCTTTCGGTGGCCTGATTTAGGAGTTCATGAATGGCTTGTTCCTGTCAGGCCTGATGCTTCTAAGACTTACCCAAGGCCAATCTCTATCAGGCGGGTCACCTTTCCTGAATAGGTACCCCACTCGATTGCTGTCTTGAAGCGATGATGTTGCAAGACGTTATGCTGAACAGGTTCTATTGGGAGGGGAGTGGAGTGAAGTATAGAGCTCCATGTTCTCCCCATCCTATGATATGGACTCCCATCGGGGTGTCACCAATGATGCGGCACAACTGGTGCAGTGTTCGGAAGTAGGCTAACTCATGGTTTCCTTTAAGCCTCTCTAATCACGGTTGCCACACCGAAGGAAGAGCTTCCAGTTCGATGTGACGCAGGCGGTCTCCTATCATCTTGAAATGGACTATATACCCATCATATGGTAGGAAACTTGATTTCAACCAGAGGAGGGTTGTCCATATATTGGAGTGGATATGATGTACATACTCTTATGACAACTTTCTGGGTATGTCGAATTGAGAGGTGGCCGTGGGCCAAAACATAACCGGTACATCATCCTTATCTAGTCGTTTCCTTAGGTGCAACATGTCAGCATGCTCCACTGCCAGTTATTCCTCTACATGGTCATCCCAACTGAGACACTCACCGATAGTGTGGTCGGAGGTAGTGGGGCTGGTAGGTATCAAACTATCATGTGGGCAGTTTCGGGGTGGCTCAGAAGATGATCGTGGTCCCGGACCGCCCCCTAATTGATGAAGGATTTCACTGGTGACTTGATGGGAATTTGTCATGCTGGATCCTGTCCTTATAAGGTCCTTGACATTGGAGGGTTTTTCTGTGCTTGATTCGGCAGGGGGAGGACCTTCCTATCGATATGATATGTCACTACGGGGAGGACCTCTTCTATCCATCCCATAATGGTGAGGGCTACCATTACAGCTGGACGCCCCACTGCATAGAGGAATTTTGCAGTGCATACCCTAGGTAGGACCTCCATGGTGTATCGCAGCAAGGGGAGGACCTTCTGGCTGTGCCGTGCTGTTACGGGGAGGACCTTCGCAATATCTTCCATGATGGTGAGGATGACCATCGTGGTTTGATTTTCAATGTGTATCCCGGGGAGGACCTTCAAGACACACTACGACAAGGGGAGGAGCTTCTTGTTGCTGGGGGCCATTGCAGGGAGGACCTTCGCAATGGCAGCTGTGGTGGCGAGGACTACCATCACAACTTCTGCAATGTCAAGGACTACCATTACAGCTACCGTAGGGAGAATATCTATGGGGTAAACCCTGGGGAGGGCCTTCAAAATGTACCACAATGAGGGGAGGGCCTTCTCGTTGCTTGAAGTCTCTACAGGGAGGACCTCTGTTATCAAAGTGGCGAGGACTACCATCGTGATCTGATGCCTAGATTCTTGGAGTGTAATTGCAACATAACCCATGGGGAGGACATTTAGAGCTGGCCACAACAAGGGGAGATCCTTATTGTTGTGATGAGATGTCACTTCGGGGAGGGCCTCCATAGTTGCGACTATGATTGCTAGGATGAATATCATAATCTATGGTCCCACTGCACGGAGAGTGTTTGCAGTGTATACCCCGGGGAGGACCTTCATGGTGGACTGTAGAAAGTGGAGGGACTTCTTTCTTCTTGGTCTTCTGGTCACGCGGAGGGCTTATGTGACTCACATCAAAAGAGAAGCCCTTGTGATCGATCATTATATGACTGTGGGGGAGGCCCCTATAGGTGCTCTGGGGAGGAAGTTCAAAGCTATGGGTAGCAACATTGCGGGGATGACCTCCTCAACTGCTACTGCCACTCCCATAATATGGTTATGGGTGGGAAGGGTTCTGAGCCTTTGAAATGTGCTTAGAGGCATTGGGAACCCCAACTTCCAGCAGAGCGTAGTAATGAACCCGCTCTTTATTTTTCGGCTGCCTTCAGCGCGTTCAGGGCGCTCTCTTGCGGGCAGCGGGGACCGTCTGCTGTTGATAACAACCTTCACCTTTGGGTCCCTGTCTAATTGGGTCCCATGATGCTGTCAAGATATGCTGATGAACATCTTGAGTTTTTTGCAGGGATATATTCCTACTCTGGAGCATCCACCGTGATGGACGGGTGTCTCCTAGTTTGAACGAGTGAAGCTACTCGATCCAGTTTCCCTTTTATTGCAGGATATGGCTGACGACCCTCCTAGGTGGAAGCAGGGATGCAAATTTTCTCGGAGGTGGCTATATAATCTCTTAGATGAGTCACCTCAATTGGGGAGACATGATCACAGGCCCGAGTCCTTGCTGTTTCCACTGATGCAATTACATTCTAGAAAGTCAGCAAGATATGATGTGGGATTGATACCTACTCCTCCATCATTGCCAGGATATGTAGAGAGACATCTTTGGCTAGAATGGATATGAAGGCCCATTCCGGTATCATAGTAGGAATATCTTGCTCCGGTCCTCCAGTGGTCAGTGGGTACTGAAAATTCTTCTCTGTTGGGGTAGGTGAACGAGTCTTCCCCTGTGCTAGGATATGCCAATTTAAATCTCCGTTTGCTGCCACATTGGGGTGGCAGACATTACTTGCATCCGTAGGGAGCTGTCCCTGCATATGTTGGTTCCCCACCATATCGAGTTGGTGGCCTTTGTTGGTAGGGATAAATGCCCGCCTATTAATTGCTTCCACATCAGGATGGAGAGCTTTGTTTATTTCCACCATATTGGTATGGTGGGCATCAGGAGCATCTTCTAGGAGAATTTCATGCAGGCGCTGGGTTTCCACCACTTCTGGTTGGTGGGATTCATGACCCTGGGTAGGGAGAAGTTCCTGCTGGGTAGGATTCATCCTGTGTGGGTGATGGGCTTGATGAATCATGGTGGGAATTCTCACCTACTCGTATGATGCCGCCATTTTGGGATGGCGGGATTTGGAGGAGCGGACAGGTTTATGTGCCTGCTCGTGATATGTCTCTGTGACTAGGAAACAAAGCTCCTCCTCAGGGACAAGGGTGATGATTGGTCCCTGATTGCATGTTTTTTCCCTTGTTGGGAAGTCTGAGGGGTCGGAGCTCGGGGAGCGTGGGCTTGGATCTTCAGGGTGATATCATCCCTAGTGTGAGGATCTTGAGTCGTGACGTAATCGTGACGACATCTTCCGGTGGGGGCCTTAGAGAGGAACCCCCATTCAGTGGGGATGAAGTCCTCAGTGTCGGAATCATCTGCCTCCCTAAGATAAGGCAGTTATGTGTTGTCCCCTTATGGGGATAGACTTCCGAAACGGTTTGAGATGGCAGTAGAATCCATCTAGATTTTCTTTCGTGGATACTGCTGGTCAGGAGTTCGGCGGGTCTTGGCCGACTGGAGGGCATGCATGGCCGCCTCCACCATTGGGAGAGTACCGTTAAAGTGGTACTATCAGATCAATGCATCCAAGACCCAATGTTGAAGACAATGAGTAGGTGATGGGGTCCTTCGTTGGTGGGAATACTCAGTCATTGCATTGCTTAAAGTATGCGTCTACGAGTTCCTTCGTGATGCCATTGGATCGAAGGCAGTTTTGATTGGTACCTGTAAAATACTTTAACAAATACAAACAGAAAACTCGTCAAAGCCACATCTCATAATCCCATGCGTAATTAATGAGCTTGCTTGGCCCTCCTCATGAGTATAAGGGGGCACAAAGTGGGATTAGGTTAAATCCATCATGCTGGATAAAGATTCACATAGGGTTCACCATTTTTGTTTCGACGGGGGGGGGGGGGGATGCTGCTACCGAAGGTTGATTTTAAGAAGTTTGAGTTCTATTTAATCACTCATGTCGGGTGCATCATTTTTTTCTTCGAAACGCCCAACAGTCCCATATCCAACGATACGTGGACCTGCTTTCCAAAGGCAGACGTTCACTGGGCGATTTGTCCAGGGACACTTAAGAACTCACATTGGTCGAGAGGATGGGAAGTCGGGCTCATCACACCCTATTGGGGGGGAATTAATTCCTATTCTGGGACTCTCTTATAGATTTAAGACGTATTCATATGTTCGTGAATCTTTGGTTTATACCCAAGCATAGTATCCATAGATTATCATTTGTTGGACATGACCAACTGAACGTAGGGATTCAGAATAATTTAGGCCCAAGGTTTACCATCGCTCATTGGATTAATGACTTCAAGGAATTTGGAATCATTGAGATAGTATATGTTTCATGCCTCATAACTGGGCACTCTGAAGTTTATTGTCATCCAGGGGGGATAGATAACGACTTGAGCATTTGGATCAAACCTATGATGTAGGCTTCCTACGTATCCTCATGAGAGGAATCATAATCCACTTAGCTCAATGCCACTCAATGGGACACATCTCCTTTTAAGGTCATGTGACAAGGACCCAACCGTACAGTTTAATGTCATGTGGCAAGGACATGCAGGTGAGTGATGCCTGGTCAAAGATGGTGCCGAACTTATGCTGAAGCTGCCTGGAAGACCCAAGGGAAGTGATTTACTGGGCCCAACGATGGTCCTACTGGGGTATGAGGACATGGTCTGATAGGTAATAAGGTGTATGTCAGACTTAAAGATCGGGCTTGAACCTTGGGGAAATTTTCTACATATCCCGGTTGGTCGGGGATCAAAGTCCATGTAGTTATGGATATGGGCATGGGGATTACACTCTGGGCTGCCCAAGGTGTGGGTGAACCAACGTGAAGATGGTCGGAATGATCGGGT
This sequence comes from Viscum album, assembly GCA_963277665.1. Classification (NCBI taxonomy): domain Eukaryota; kingdom Viridiplantae; phylum Streptophyta; class Magnoliopsida; order Santalales; family Viscaceae; genus Viscum; species Viscum album. The sequence continues at coordinate 1,638,102,681 of OY728127.1, forward strand.
GGTGAGCTTGAACCTCATGGAGGCTTCCTACGTACCATGCCTTGACATGGATACAAGTCCTCATAGTTCAAGAAGATTAGGGTTTACACGTAAGAGTTTCCTGTTATTGGGATTGAAACACAGGGAGGCGTCCTACGTACTCTGTTTGGGAGATAGGGATCAAAACCCACATAGTTCGTTTAACCGCCGCTGTTGTGCGGACGCCGTGGCCACCAAATATCTCTAAGCCCATGTGATCCATGCTCGGTGTGAGAATCAAGGGAATGCAACAGAATTTACAAACCTCTCACTTTTTCCTCATCAAGGGAAGGTGGCCGGAACTGCAAGAATCTCCTTCTCCTTGATGTCAGAGTGGGGTGAAGGTAGTAGTCGCACGGTATAGGCAATGTTTATGGAGGAAGAGAGAAAGGGATAGTGCCACTGGATTCTCTCTCACCCTGATGTTGGAGGGAGGTAGACGTCACACCGGTAGGGGATGAGGATATGGCGGTGTAGCAATGAGCCTTCCCGGAAGGGAGGGGAAGGCCATTGACTTCCGGTGATGATGGTGTGGGGATTACTCCATAAGGGATGCCCTGTCACTCCCAGGAGAGGGAAGAAGTGCTCACCGCTAGTCCTTGTCAAAAGGAAAGGCCAGCGGGATCCCTCAATCCTCACAGGTGGAGAGGCACAAAGGGGACTCCCGGGCTCGGACCCTGAACTACCGTGGGAATGTGAACCCAAGAATGCTTTAGGAATATACTCAAGGGTTGGGGAAAACCCTTTGTCCTCGCCTACCATGGGTATGTGAACTCATAGCGGTGCGCTGATGCACCTAAAGGTTTCATCACATGGGTCCGTTGGGTTTGGTAGAGGCCTTGGCTCGGTGCCGGTGAATATCCCAATGAAGGGATTGCATAGGATCAAGATGGATTGGAAGGGTTTTATCTGGATTGAGGAACAGAAACACCGAAGGAGTGGGCGGGCCACATGGGTGTATGAGGAGTGGCACCCTTCATATAGGGCGTGCTACGCAGTTGGAGAGGCCGTCCGCGTACCAGGGTGGTACGCAGACTGACAGGCCTTCCACGTACCAGGGCGGTACGTGGATTTGGGTTTGGCCCACGTACAAAGTTGGTAGATGGCGCTGGAGTCCGTGTGAGTAGCGGCAGCCAGGGGCATCGCCGGTCAGGGTTGTGTCCGCGTAGGAGGGTGCTACGCAGCGCGTTGTATCGAAAAAGAGGCATAAACTCCTTGGTCCACAGGAAGTACATCTGTAGAGGGGCCATGTCTCATGACCTTCATTTTAGTTCACATTTCACAAATTTATTATGAGTTTTTTGGTTCTTTATTAATTCGTTTCCAGTTCTATACCTGTACTAGTTTGCGAATTGGATCTTTGCGGTTCGTGAAATCCTAAGCTCATTCCTTCGAAAATCCACTCCTTCAATCTCCTCCAACCTCAGAATATCTAAGCATCGAAATCTGAATCACATTTCTTCTCTCCCTCGGCATCCTTTTATAGAGGGGGAAGGGGTTGTATTGTGGTTTTGCGACAACTTTTTTGGAGGCCCATGACCAAAAACCCAGCCTTTAGATGACTTGTTCAATCCAAGGTTCACGAGGTTTTATTTAATACAACTCACCCGTGAACCCAGTCTACTCGAGGGGTGCTTCACAGCCGCACAGGGCGCCATCGCTATTCTTCAAATGACAACATGATCGACATGGCCTAGTCAGCTACGGTTCACGACGGGGGAAGTTCGCTGCTGGGGCGGATCACGGCGGTGGACCGGCCTGGCGTTTGTCCTGGTCCGTGCCTGCGTAGGGGATCCTGCCTCTGTTTCATGGACGATGCTAGTCCGAGGGGGGCTCGCTGAACCGATCATGAGCCACTGATTTTGAACCGATACACGGACCGATTGGTCCTTTGTCAATTTTGAGTATTTTTCATGTTTTATCCCAATCTTCTAAGGGAAATTGGGTAGAATCATTTCTCAAATTTAGGGGATTCCAATTCCCCTTGGAGGATTTTTTAGGACCCTACACTGACTAATTTAATTATTTTTTTAATTTAGTAATCATTGATATGGATATTTAAAACTCTTTCATTAAAAATATTACCATATGAACTGTGAAACGATAACAGAATTAAAAAATAGTATATTAATTGATATAATATCTTAGTGAACCATATTTTTTTAATGAAACCTCAACTGAGGATCTAGGATCATAACATTATAAATAAATCACCATTGGATGAATAAGAGTTAAAAATAAAATATAAATTTTAAATATAAAAATTTAATATATGGGAAATAATAAAATGTAAGTGTATTTTATTTAAATGGTATCATTGATCCCACCTTATACTAGTACCTCTTTGGTGCCTGCAATGAAATAATGTATTGATAGTTGAAGCCCAGCACTAAGTGGCCCTCTGTTTTCAACCGATAAATATGGAATAAAAAATAAAATGGGAAACATTTACATAAAAAAAATGTAATTGTGAGATAAAATAACATATCCACTAATAATGAATAATGTATTTTTATACTATAAAAAATATATTCAAAAGACTAAATTATAATAAAATGAATACTTTTTTGTATCATTGAAATAATTTCCAGACCAACTCTAAATATCTAAGCTATCAATGAAATCTATTCAAGATAACCAAATAGAATCTCCACACTTTAGTGATCTATCATACAGAAACATAGAAAACTATTGTGGGGTGGGTACATGGGAATTATTAGTATGGTTATCCTTAAAAAAAATATTATTTGACAATTTATCAAGAGTAATAATGGAAAAATAACCTTGTAGGGAAAGAAAAAACATAAATAAAAAAAGATAGAAAAAAGCTAAGTAAATAAAATAGAACCATAGTAAACATTTTATTTCCTAATCATCAAAAATTAAGCACCTATATCATGGTAATATAAAAAAACCATCATTAGTAATCGAAACCAATAACATCATCAATTCGATAATTATCATGACAACATCTCCTTCTATAGTTCCTAGAATTCCCTAAAGCACCTACCTATTAGTAGTTGGGTTCTTCGACCACAAACCAAGAGGGTGTTATTAGGTCAACAACTCAATAGCTAACTCGAGATGAAAGAATACATAATAATAAAAAATACATCATAAAATATCATGCTATTTTGTATCCCAATCATCTTCACCACATAAAATATTATCATAACAACATTTCCCAACCCATTCAATCATTTTACAGTCACGAATAACATAGCATCACCAAAAACCATTATCCCATATTGAATTCTAAAATATTATTCAACAAGTTAACTTAAAAACATAGGAAATCAAACTACGTATATTCTCCTTCTGTATACACCCACACACATAAATCCCTACCACTAATTACCACCACTAATTGTACATCACATGCTCACATCTCCATGAAATATTCCATTATCACTCTTTCATTACCATCAGTATTGTGTATCATGATGATATAGTACATCAACCACATAATATATTACTAAAATGTGTGACCCCAACCATGAAAGATTGACATTTCAAAAAAAAACTACCCTCATAATTCAGAACATAATTTAATGACTATACATCATAAAAATGTTTCCCCTTAATATATCCACAATAACAATAAAACCTATGCTTTTAGAAAAGAAACCATATAAAAAATTTCATATTACTAAAATCATTATATTTTCCAATATCATTGTATTTATTATTGTTACTTCCATTCCAATTTGACTAATAATTCCCATTTACAATGTATTTAATTATCCATTCAATTATTCTATCTAAATATATAGTCACCATTATCTAGCGACTCACATAAATTACTGACATCATTGTTTCGATTTGAGAAACTGGTATAACAATATTCTCCAATTATCTTATCACATAAAATATTTAACAATCAATTGATTATAAAATATACATAATTTTATTTCCATATCACATCAATGTTCTATATTTAATTTTTTATTTTTTATCATAATATATCACTATTCCTTTTCTATAGTATCATCTCCAACCATATTATATTTAGGTTCATCATATTTTATAAACTAATTCAAAAAAAATATGTAATTAATTTATGATATTTAACCAATATTTTTGGTGGATAGAATATTAAAAGAATCATCCAATACTACTGAAAATATTTACTATATTTAATCTATATATACAAATGAAAAACATGATTCCAAAATTCCGATTAACAAAATAAACTGGTAAAAAATATTACCTATTTCAGAACATGATTATTCTTGAAACCTTAATAATTCTTAAAATTATTTATTATTATATTATGAAAATATATTTGATAATTTATTAAAAACAAAAATTATCTTATTTTTAATGGAAATAATGATAATATTAATTTAGGTTATCAATCCAATAGGAAAAATATGTAGCAGTAGTCCATACTGATTTAGATAGACCAAACAAAATATAAAATACAAGGGTTATATTTCACTTTACTCCCAAAATTATTCCACATACTTTATTGAATTATTTTTATTTAACTAATAATACTTCATTTTTTTATAAACAGTTTCATCATCACATCCAAAATAATAACATATAAGAAAGCTAAAAATTATTCATCATGTAACCACCCTTGTTTTAATTAATATTTTAATTAAAATATTCATTATTTAGATATTTCTATAAGTGAAAAGCATGATTATATTTTTTTTATCATAGATTGGTATATTTAGAAATCCATTACTTGTTAGGATTATTCTTTTCACACTTTACAAATAGAAGGAGATAGAGAGAGAGAGAGAGAGAGGGAGAACAATTTTTAAAAGGCCCTAAGAATCTAATGATGGTGACGTGTTCAGTTATAAAGGATTTTATAACTAAAAAATAAAATACACATCCCATCAAAACATTAAGGTAAGAATTTTTTAAATAAGGGATATTAACATTGGAATTTATATATAAATAAATGATTTTCTATTGGATATCCAATAAAATAATTAAAATTTAATTTATATTAAGTTTATTATGTATTTATTACTTGTCACAGTGCATTTGATATCATAATATTTTATCACGAATCAACCAATTCAATTATTACATTCAATATCATAATTTCTAGTTTTTAAAGGATTTTATATTAATTATTTCATTTAAAATAATTTGCAGATCATATACTGGAATAAAAATAAAAATTCAATAATTTTTTATACAGAAAATTATTTTCTATGAAAATTATTTTCTCAAAAAATTATTTTTTCTCTACTTAATGAAAATAAATAACACAACTAAATATCATTATATAACACCCAAATAAGAAATTACTACCCATCCATTATAGATCTATGAAACCATACAGTGTGATCCCCTTTTATAACTCAAGATCTACACTCACACGAGCTAGAACACCATGTGACAAGGAAAAACTATGAAATATAATAATATCAGGAAATATTTTAATAACAATTACATATAATATATGTCCATTATTCATGTATATAATACCCTTATATTACTATAAACAAAATAAATCATCCTAGTATGGACTCTATGTTACATTTACTCATGTAACATCCTACCCTAGATGCCACTTGAAGGTTCCCAAAGAAGGTGATAAAAAGAGCTCAAGCGTGCCTCCCCACATGCAAGAGTTTAATGACAAGAAGAGAGAACCTAAGGATTATCTGTGGGTATATTATTCCCTCATTTATCATATTGGAGTGATGAAATATGTATGTTTATATAATAATCAAGAAACAACAAAATAAGATAATAATACTAGACCAGTAACTCGTTGTAACATAAGTGATAGTAATAAATAGACAATATTGGGATACTATGAAAACATCCAAATATATAAACAGGAAGAATAAAAATAGACCACAATAGATATAAAATAATAATGATGATCATGTAGCTACACAAACTGTTATTACATGAGGAATATGTGATATAGTTATATAGCACATTCTAAAAAAATATACAAAAAGGAAAAAAATGCCACAACAAGAATCTCCAGAAAAGGCTCAGTCCCCCACCCCAAAATTCCATCCTTGGAAACACAATCAATAATCAAATGTTGGAAACATACCTTTATATATTCCTATAACCATAATGTCTACTAGAGAACTAGAGGCATCCCGAGTAGGGTGCGAGATAAAATCCCAATAGGCCATCACTAATTTCATCCAAATCAATTTATTATGTGAAATATATAATGACCAGTATGAAATAAATAATTAATTAAAGAAAAAATTAAATAAGTATAATATATTGAACTTGGTTCCACTTGGGACACCCATCCTGATCTATATGCATCAGGTTAATCTGAGTGATTCTAAAACTGAGAAGTCCTACACTTGTAAATTTAGAATAAGAAAGTATAAAAAAGTGTAATGTCCCCAATATTGGGATTCAAGAGGTAAAACCTATCCTCAAAGGTTCAAAATTAAATGAGAATTTCTTATTTTAAATCATCCACATTCTTTTTAATTGAAATAACCACTTTATAATGATATTTGAAGTCACCTTGAGCTCATCCATGTTAATTATATGTGAATTCGGTGTTACTATCTAGTGGATCATCCTAAGTACAATGCCAAGGGAGTCAATCAATGGAGACCCCTGGATGAGATACCATGTTTCACTCCAGTCATAGTGTGAAGACAACATAAAATAACCTTTGAGTTCATCCTTAGTATTGTACATAGGTTCCACAGTATATCTTGGGGAATCATACAACAATATCGACACATATCGCATCCAAGGGGTCTTCTATAGGGAATTGGTGTCACTATTGTTGAGTTAAAATAGAAAATTTATGTTGATCACATCCCATAAATATCTATTGGCACCCCAGTTGGTAAACAAGTCACCAACTAATAATCAATAAGGCATGATGAGCCCGTCCGGGGGATCTTTATGACAAAACCCCTTTTATCTCCCACATCACAATGATGAAGTCATTTAATCAAGAACTACTTTCACAATAGGATTTTTGGCCAAGAAATTGAATTAAAAAACCCATTTATGAATTATAGATTAAGGGATATGACCAAAATTCTTCAAATATATATTTTATTCATCAATTCCATTCATGGAATGATAGGTTGGTGACAGAATCTTAGTGCACCCTTCTAAACTGTTCATTTTTTCAAATCTAGTCTTTTAAAATATTTACTACACCTCACTACGGTTTGGTAAATTTATATATAGGGGAAATAAGACTCTAAGGTGGATAACACCCATTGGGGTGGTATAAGTCATGGTGATCAACCCGATGGTATTATTTTCCGCTAGATATGGCCGTATTTGGAAAGGTTAGGATTTAAATATAATTTAATTAACAATATATTGGTTTCTATGGAAAGGTTCAACTCATGGAATAATGGTTAATATTATAAAATCCAATGAAACAAGGGAAAACAAGATTGACCACATACCTTGAACTCATAGTGCTTCCCTCATCCAACATTCGCCTTTGGTTTGAGCTATAATGAGAGTGATAAGAAGTATCGTCAAAATTCTACCAAAATGGGGAAAAGTAGATTTAAAAAAAAACAGAAAAATAGAGGAAGATAAATAACTAGAAATATATATAATGGGATTTAATATCCTACCTCTATATTTCTGATGGATATGATGATGATATATTTGGATGGCGGATGGAGGATCAATGGTGATCCCTACCATGTAACAAGATGAGATCTTTATATGTGAGGAGAGGGGATGATCTACTAGAGAAATAAGGGATAAAGTGAGTTAATGTAAGAAGAGGAAATTCACCCACACTATCAACAACTAAAGGATTGGATGTATGGATGTCCTAACTGTGTGCCAACTATGCGTCAGGTTCTTCTCAAAAGGGAACCCCGCATAAATTAGTCGCACAGTTAGGGTAACCATGCCCAGACTGTGAAATACATCTGTACAAATTCTTCATATAAAAGTATCATAGGAATGTGGTTTCCCTCAAATTACTTCATAAAAACCATGTGGATCCTTGTTTCCCACTATCTCAAGCTGCATGGTTAAAGAAATCATCTGGAAAGGGTAGCATGTTAACTCCTAGTAGTGCGGTATAGCCTTCCTCTTCATATTTCTATGGTCCAACCTTCAAACAAGCCCCTTCCACCAACGAAGAGCTCTTTGACTCCCATATGTACCATTATTAGTGATCAAAAATTGATATTTAAAAAAAAACCAGTGGTCCATAACTTTGAGAAAAAATTGAGATGTTACAACCTACCCTCCTTAGGAAAAATCATCCCTGATATTCCCTTATATGAATTATAAAATGTATTATAAGATGTGTGCTAACCACTATGCATGAACACCCACTTCCCACTCCTATGTCTCATTTTGTATATGTATGTGTGACCAAATCACCTAGATCAGAGGAACAGACCAACTTCGGGGATGCTTCATGTTTCGATCAACGATATGTATCTGATTCTCCTCAAAGGATGCATCCTCTTCCTGCTCAATATCCTCAAGGTAAAATTAATGATATCTTTATGGGCGATTCTCTCGAAGCTGGGATACATGGAAGATTTCATGCATGGCATGGTATCTCTAAGAAAACTACAATTAATAGTCCACTAGACTGACTTTTATATTATCTTGAAAGGCCCTATATATCAAGGACATACTTTACTCTATATTTTTATTATTTTATAACCCAATGTAAGTGATACCCACAGAATGACCTGATGTCCCAACTCACAATATATAGGTCTATATTAAAGATAAATATATTATTTATTCCTTGACTAAGCAATAAACATATGATTCTGAATCAGAAAAACATTCTATAAAGTATCTTAAACAAGACACTAACCTAGTAGGGCCACCTCACTTTTCTCCAACAGTCATAGAGGCGAACAACATGGACTATCGTAAAGGGTCTCATATAGATCTATTTGAATGGTTTCCTGAAATTTGTTTTTGTGTGAAAAATAAAAAATATGTATATGATTTTCATGTGAAACTTTGAAATAAATGATACATTCTCAAAGGATACCCTCTAATACATGAATCATTTACTCAAACTACCCATAGGTATAAGGGTGAAAATCTATACTCAAGAGAACCTATGTTTCTAGTAACTTCAACATCACTTGCTATAACAATGAGGTAAACTAAGCATCACAGTCTGATATGATTGATTGGGGTACACTATGAAGGTTCACTATCTCCCAAATATAAATCCTCTCTAGCTTAATAACATAGAAGATCTCTCATATTGGAAGGAAGTGTGAATCCATAGTCAACCTGTCGATGTTCACTCAAACTAAATTTCCTCCTCATGGAGATCTTGGAAATCCAGTCACAAAATCAATGGTGAAGTAATTCCATTTACACTCCAAAATTTATAGAGGTTTTAGATGTTTGCAATGTTGATGGTGCTCTACCTTCACCTGCTGATAGGTGGAGCACTGAGGGATAAAACTGGAATCTTACTCTATAAATGGACACCAGAATGGACAGCGAATATCTCAATATATTTTGGTATACCCAATATGAACTTCCAAAATTGTTCTATGATATTCCTGGATCAAATATCTATAAATCTTTGTATACCTGATATGAACTTCCAGAATAGTTCTATGTGATTACTATATCAAATATTCACATAAATCAGATGTCTCCCAAACACACCCATGGATGAGTATGATCTCATTCTTATAAAAAATCTAACTCAAAGGTGGGTTATAACCTGTGACAAACTCCCTCAATAAAAGTACATAAAAATATTTTAACTATCTCATCTAAACTCTCTCCATAAGGGATGACATCACCACTTGATCTATTAAGATTGGTTTTCCATCTTGTTCCTAAACCTCCAACTACATCTCAATAAATAGTCCCCTCAACTGCCACTCATTAATGGCCTCCTTGATAGTATACATATTAGACTTCTCTCCTAACGAATAAAATTTACAATTTCACTCTTCAAGTGTGTAAGAAACCTCAATGTCTAATGATTGCAGGTATTCTTCCCACCTTCTCTACAAAAGATACAAGTCTCAATGTGTTGAAATGTATTTTAGACTTTTATGATCTGTGTACATAATGAATCTCTCCCCCAACAAGTAGTTCCTCCAATAGAGAGGATAATGAACCATGAACTTTGTCTCAAGGTTATTGGTATGATATTTCTTCACATAATCCCACATCTGGTAGGACCCATATGCTACAACATGATCTCCTTTCATAAGAACAACTCTAGTCATGATATCTGAAGAATGAATGTTAATAGTATATCTTCATCCTAGATTAGGAAGAATCAGTATTATCGTTTAATTCACTCATACCTTAATGTCATTAAAAACTATCTCATATGTTTCAGTCCAATCTAATTTCACATCCTTCATTATCAAGTATGTATGTGGAACTACCGGGAATGATAAGTCCTAGGTAAATTGAATGCAATAGCCATCCATCCCTAATAAGTTCTATATATTGAATACATTCATGGTATTATCATAGGAGACCATGAATATCACCTTCATTATGTCAAAATATATTCCTTCATATGAAATGATATGACCCATGAAGTGAACCTTGCTGATCCAAAAGTAGAATTTATTGATCATTGCAAATAGATGGTTCCCAATTTGTGTATTCATTACCATCTTAATATTTATTTCATGGTATTCATTGGTGTGAGAATACACTAAGATGTTTTTATGAATACTCACACAATGTAATCATGATATGGGTTGGAAATATAGTTAATTGGAGCCATAAAGACTAATGAAAATCTCTCTAGACTGAACAAAATGAACATATAGTTATAATAACTGTACCTGCTCTGAATCATCACACGTGATATGTCTGATGATGTCACATTCAACAGATGGTATCCCAAACTCAAATATACCATAGGTAAAATTATCTATCCTTCAACATGGTCGAAGAGGTTGTATCTATGAGGTAGTGGATATTGGTTCTTCCCCATAAGTTGGTTCAACCAGAAGTAATGCACACACATTCTAAGGGAATCATCTGCCTTTTTGTAAGGAACATTGAACCCCATGGATATGTGCTAGGTTGGATAAAACCCTTATCATCAAGATATTTGAGCTGATTCATACATCCCAAGATCTCTATAGGTTTCATCCCATAATGATGAATGGACACTAGTGCTATACATGATAATAGATCGATAATGACCAAAAACTCTCTCTCCCAAAAGGTAATATAGATAAATCATCAGCGATGGAATCCCTGAAATGATCCACCACAATATGGAATTATAGAAAATATATTCCATGATCAGTCATAAAGATATTTTTATTTTGGTTTGTCACTCTACATAGCCCAGTACGATTGGGTCCAACCTAACATGCCTAAATATCCCATTCAACATTGTGAATATGAATTGTCCCCTTAGGTGACGTGAATGACACGTAGAGGTGATATCAATCCCCATGGCATCGTTAAGGAACTAATCTGTCCATACCAAGGACAACATCAAAATCAATAATCTCAATGATGAATAAATTACATAGAAAATGGTACCCACCCATATCATGGGTGTTGGAACCAGGACTATTATTTGGTGTAAATGGAGTATGGTTTGTGTTTGATTTCAATCCTCACATGGAATATTATAGAGCATGAAAGGAAATGTATCATACAGTTTAAGATGATTAATGTATTGAAGGTGGCATCGTTTCCTAGTGTTTTCCAAGTTTTGGGGGTCCAAATTTTGGTGGATGAATATTATTGGGAAAATTTGTTTTTCATGAAGGTTGTTTGAAAATATGGAAAATGAATTAGTTTCACGAATAAGGGACACATCATTTGTGTCCCATGAAGGATTTATGATTTTCATTAGTCTGCTTCGCGATTGCAATGGGAATTGTGAAAGGTAGATTTCTGGAATTAACATTTCACAAATACGATAAAGGAATGTATTTTACAATGCATGGGATTATGTTAAAAAATAAATTGAGCATCATGAATAGAGTTGGAGTTTTTTCACGATTACACGAATAGAAGCATCATGACTGTGCGATGTATTGACGAAAGGCTCCATGACTATGAATAACATCACAATCAGTGAATTTCAATGGAGCATCGCGAAGGGAGGAGCACCAAGACAGTGTTTTTGTAAGATATGGAAATCATAATGGAGGTGGTGGAGCATCACGAATGACCATGAATATAAATAATAGGCAAACCCTCTTCACTCAAAATTAATTTTTCCCAGGAAAATTTTAAATCGATCTAATTTTGTGAAGCTAAGGGAGTTCTATGAAACTAAAATTCCTTGCGAGATTGAGCATAGTGAAAAGGATTGTAAAGAATTTAATGATGCTAATTATTTTGATAAAATGGTGATTTTTAATGATAGGGTCTACCATGTTGACTTTGTGAGCCTCATGAAGGAGTTTGTTCTGCGAAGGCATGGGTGCTTCGCAAAGGTGGTTTGTTTCGTGTAGGCAATGGAGATTCACGAAGGAACTTCACAAATGGTAGTTTTGAATATCATGTTTTTATTGAACAATTCATTCAAAGGTCTTCAACCCATGTCTATAGTAAAATAAAGGTCTTTCTCTAATTTAGGGAAAATGACTTGAATTCAAAACCATTGAGAGGACCTTAAAGTTGATAAACTGAGTTAGACTTTTCTCATAGCAGTGAGCTAGGGGGATTCAATGGAAGTGATCCAATGGATGTAGTTTTATATCCATAAAAACATGCAATGGAGGTGTGCCTATAATAGAGTTACTATGTTAAAAATCCTTTATTCCACATTTATTTAACATTAGTGGATTTTGGTATGACTAACAATTTGTCGGTGTATTCTCTTAGTATTAACCCTTAGCGGTGAACCAATAAAAATTGATGTGTTTTCATTGTATATGTGAATGTTTTAATAGAAGAACATTACCATTATACATGTTAAATAGGTTCCTACCAACATTATAAAAAGATCCATCACTTTAGGAAGAAGAAGGTATCATTATGATTCACCCTCCCCTCTTAGGGTGTTTTGAGGTCTTTCAAAGGGGCACTCACCGCATAGAAATATAATCTCATCTCAAAATCTTAATGGCATGAAATGATCCTATATCCCACCAGAATACTATATCATTGAGCCTAAACTTCCAATTTTTTCAACATATAGTAAAGCATATGATGGAACCATATCAAACAAGCCATATAGTAATAATGAGGCTTCCATAATAGAACCTCATACTGAATAAGGATTTGGAAATTATTCATTGAGAATATGATACACATAATTGATATGGCCTTACCCATGTACCTATGATGAAGGATTATTATAATTAGTAGGTATATTCTTTTAAAGCTAAATCATTGAGGCCTGATGCCATAACAAGAACCACCTGTTTGACTAGAATGAATTATAGAAGAACAAATTTCAGTCTAACATGAAGTGGGTGACCCAAAACCTGAGAGTAATGCTAGAACTAAAACCAATTATCATAGAATATGAGTAAATGCTTGATAGAAATGATAGAGGTGTCCCATATTACTATAATCTTTGAATTTGATCAAGTTCTTCATATAGTGGTTCTTTTTATAGTCTGTCCTTCCGTACTAGTGAAAAACCACAAAGATGTCTTGGTGTGCCACCTGGATGGTACTAACATCATGTCTACCATCCAAATGATGCTTCCTATGGTTTTATAAACCACTACTCTTCCAGAATATACACCACCCAAGGTATCATTGTAGGATTACCTCCTATTCTGCTCATTGTTGATGTCTTGGTTCACTATTTCTAAATTGGTGGTCATTCAAAAGGCATCCACAAGAATTTATATGTCACATCCAAGCATGTCCTATAATCTTATTATATTTATAATCTCATAATGAGAAACAGTTAGTGAAAAACAATGTAATTTGGTGAGACATGATGAATATTCCATCACTGACATTTCACCTTTGTAAAGGTTCATAAACACTTGAGGATAGTCTATTCTCAACGTCTCTAGAAAGTAGTAGTCGAAGAAGGATTTCTGGAATTTCACCCAAACCATACCCAAATGATGAAAATCTTGAGTAATAATATCCCATCAATGCTTGGAGGAGTTACACAACATATAGGTATCAATATTGACCCTCTGTGTTGGAGGCATCATAATGTTTTCAATGATGGAGACATGGCCTCTACCCATGAATTAGTAGCCTGAGGTCCATTATCCACTGAGAAGGTGGGATGATTCTATTATGGAAACTAATGGGTTATCTATTCCATAGTAGGGGAGGGTCAGGTATAACCCTACATTGACTATATGAACCAAAAGAAGCAATCATATAACTAAGAATCAGAACTCAGTAGAGGATCTGTAGGAGGGGCCTCCAGTGGCACTATTTGTGCTACAATGTGGGGATCAATGCCCAACACCTTCAGAGTTTTCTCACCACCACTCTCTTGGAATACAATACGAGGTCATCATGGTTACATAGCTCTACATTTTCCATGTTCATTACTCATCTAGGATTTATAATAAATAGGGAACTTGGTAATGAAAATACATGTACAATGCCTTTCAATAACACAACATAATCCTCATCCTACTCCTAGAGTGAGATTTATGTTTTAGGAAAGAGTAATTGAATAATCATATGAGGAACATGCTATTGCCCTTACTATGGTTGGTTCTAGGTAAATGTATCATATCACACCTATAATATGACAATTATATTCATTTTAATTTCATAAAAATTCATGTATATAGATATTTTACAATTGGATGAATTATATGGCTCACCATTTCAAATTTATATGGTCCCATACTCTTTATAAATTGGAAGGTGGTATCTATTGAACCCTAACCATAACACCTTCAATCCCACATGACCAGTGGTTCATGGATCCATGTGCGACAACTAGATACTTAAGGTATCCGATTTAACCTATATTGGAAAATAATCTTAGTTTAATGAAAAAACTTTATGTTCAAATTTTTCTCTCTCTATCCTATATGAAATATTAAATACGTCAGCACAATAAAAACAAGAAATACATGAAATTAACTAATAATAGTAGACCTGGTATGGAATAATGCGTTACATTTTAGTATAATTGTTCCTAGTACAATTCATGATTTATAATATTCCATCATATAAGAAGAACATATTAAGGAAAACCATGATATTACTAATTATATCAATAATAACTATGTAAAAAGCAACTGCGTCACCCAAAATTGAAATATATCAAACTGGAACTCAACAAGAAATAACTGCAATTACCCTTGCCAGGTATTTTGGGTTATCCCTGTACGCCAATTTTCTACTCCCAAGAACATTTCCATTACAAAATTATATTACCCTCGAATCATTTCTTATATCCAAATGCTAATAAAAAGAAAAAAAAATATCTTTGATACCACATTGTAGAATCCCACCCCGGTATGACTTAACAATGTCATGAGAAGGTTTCCACAAGACCATAAGCGTACCTACACAAATGCCGGATAATTCCAACTAACAGCGATGGCCAAGGGATTGATCATGGGGAGACTATTACCTTATTTACCATAGTGGAGAAAATCAATATGTAAGTTTATATAATAACCAAGAATCAATAAACGGAGACACTATGACCTGATTAGTAACCCACTATAGAAGAAACAATAATAATAAATAGACAACAGTGGAATAATATATGAACAATCAAATAATTAAATATATGGAAGAAAATAAAAATACTGTAGTTATAAAATTATGATGATGATCATGTAGCTAAAAAATGTGAGTACATAGGGAATATGGGATACGTACATATGATATATTCTAAAAATATATATATAAATCCCAAAAAACTGCAACTACTAGAATCTCATTCATAGGATCAGACCTCTGCCCCTAAACTCTGACCTTGGAATCAGGATCAAACATTAGATGTTGGATGCTTACCATTAACATTTCCTACAACCAAAAAGTGTACTTGGGTACCAATGACATCCCTAGTAGGGTGTCAGATAAAATCCCATTAAATCACCCCCAATGACTTCTAGATTAATCTAGTAAAATAAATATAAAATTAACATTATTCCATAAATAGAAAATTCAAGATAAAATTATAAAGACATGAATATATTACTAGGTTCCACTTGGGACACCCATCCAAATATACCAGCATTTTCCTAAGTTGTATGAGTCATAACAAGGATGTCCTGCATGAATAAAGTGAGAAAACGAATGTATAAAATTTTTTATTGTCCCCAAGATTGTAATTCGTCTTAGAAGACCCATCTTCAATGTTCCAATTTCAAATGGGAATTTATTTTTTAAAATAATAACTTGATTTTTAATTTAATTAACCTTTATAAAAAAATAAGAGTCACCATGAGACCATCCATGTAAATTATTTGAGAATTACTTGTATTTATATAGGGGTTTTCATAACTCCAATTCCAAGGTAGTCCATCCATGGTACCCAAGAATGAGATGCTAAATGTCACTCTATGCATGGTGTGTATATAAAATAAGCCAACACAAACTTCATTCCTCATATTTCTCGTATATGATTGAGTCTCTTTAGTGGTATGGTAAAACCTTCAAGGATAGGATACTATCCATGTGGTCTCCCATAGGGATCTGATGTCACTCATTTATAGGTAAAATAAAAAACATGCATAAATCCCATCCAAGATATAGCTAGTGTCTCCCCTACATGTATACAAGTCATTAAATAATATTTACTAAGGCATGATGAGCCCATAAAAGGGGTCCATATGTTTTAACCCCATGTATCACCCACTGCACTAAGTGAAATAACTTACTAAAGCACATATATCATGATATGAATTTTTATCATGTTAGTAAATTAATCAATAAATTTATGGATTAAGGAATATGGAATATGGACTAACATCTTGACTAATAAATTTTATTCAATAATTCCATTAATGTAATGAAGTGTTGGGGACCAGCTCATGGTGAACCCCTATAAACCATTAAATTTAAAAATTTAAGGTATTTGGGATAGGAAATACCCATCAATGGGTGTCCGGAAATTTAGAACCAAGGGTAAAATAGGCCTATAAGGTGGGGCACACCCTTGGGGTTGGAATAAGTCAAGGAGATAAACTCAAGTGGTTGATTTTTCGCTAGTTAGGATCATATTTGGAAATTTATAGACGTTAATTTAATTTAATTAACAATTTAAAGGCATCATCGGAAATTTCCACCTCCCGAAACAATGATTCATATTATAAAATGAAAAGAAAAATTGTAAATGATGCTATACCACCTACCTTTACCTCATATTTCTTACCTTATCCGATTTCAACATTTGATTCGAGCTGGAATAAGAGTTATCATAATAATAATCAAATTCCCTGAAAATGGGACAGTTGATAGTGAACCAAAATAGTGAAATAGAGGATGAGAGAAACAAGAAATAGAATAATAATGATTGAGGACCCTACCTCTAGCTTTCCAATGGATTCTAAGGTGAGTGATTTGGATGAAGGATGGAGGAAAAATGGTGATCCCTACCTAATAGAAGGAGGAGAGCATCCTGTGTGAGGAGAATTGATGGTCTACTAGACAAATAATGGAGAAAAAGATTAATGGATTTAATGTTAATTAAGTGAAAATGAAAACATTCTCCCACACATGAATGCATGCATGGTTTGGTGGCAAACTCATCAAACCGAGCTCCAATCATGTGCCATGTTCTACTGAAAGGGATACCCTATACAAACAAGGTGGTAGTTCAGGGTAACCATGAAAAAATCATTAAAAATAGATCTACAACCCATATAATACAAGTTTAACAGGTGTTCGGGCTCCCTCACGCTTTTTCAAAGAATCAACGTGGGACCATTCTCCCTAATGTCTCAAGCTACATTGTTAAAGTAACTAAGTGGGCTGGTCGGTATGATTTCTCCTTACCATGAGGCCCAGTATTCCACTTCATATTGAAAGGCTCTGATATTTTATGAAGTCACAGACTCCACCAAGACCCCATTAACAACCATATACACCATTATTGGGGGAAAACAAAGGATTAAAAAAAACAAATGGGCCATACCATTGAGTGAAATCCATGAAATTAAAATGAAAGGATGGAACCATGTGTTGCCTAAATTAAAATTTTTCCTAATCACTAAAAAATATGTCAAATGGCCCTCATATTTCTAGAAAAAAACATTACACTCCAGAAAAATTCCACAAATGGATGAAATTATATTTTCCTATGATAATGGAATATTATTTCAAAAATTTAAAATGATTTCATATTAGTAGTTCATATATTTTCATAATATTACGATACATTTAATTTTTTTCAAAATAATACATTAGAATAACATATATAATTCAATGTAATCATTAATATACTCCTCTAGAATATCACTAAACCACCCATGTCACAATATTTACACATTTTTATTCATTCGTTTACAATTTTTTTTCCAAATTTTCCATTATATCACTTCATATTAAGATACAACAATAACTCATCTCTATGTTCACACAATCATAATAAGAATAAAAGATAAAATAATACCAAAACCAATATCTAAAAATAACAAGAAACCAAATTTCAATCGTTATTTTTATAAGAATTATTTTTAGAAAAGGGGACATCATTACAATATTTCATAATTTTTTCAGTCATATTTTATATCAAAATTTAAATAGTTTTCCTTTCATAATAATTGAGTCTACCAATTAAATAAAAAAAATCATGTGTAGTCATAATAAAAATATATCCTATTCATGAAAAACCTAATCACTAAACACTGATTTTAAATATAACCCACAAAAAATTAATTGAAAAAATATTATTTAGGACGAAATTTCTTTTAAACCACCATTATGGGTGAATCCATTGTTCAGGAAAACATTCTTATTTTATATAAATTACCACCACATAGAAAAAAATGATCATGATATAGTTAATGAAGACGTTATATTCAAACAATTTACATTTTTTTAAATTAAACATGTTTCTTAGATGATAATATCACTTATATTTTATTTCAAACATGAATTGAAAATATTGTCATATTAAGTTCCTATTAATTATGATTTAATGTCTTAATCAAATATTCAATTGATCATTCTAACACATGACTAATATTTTATTGGGTTGTGGTGTTTTATTTCTTATATATTAATCACTTACTTTATATTGGTTATGATAAAATTAAAATTCAATAACAATATTAATTTCAACGGAACATGATTTTATATTAAAAAGTTGGTGAAATGCTAGTTCTTCCATATGTAATTATATACTAATTTACAAAAATCATTATTTGAAAAAAATATCTCAATGAATCCATATAAATTCATACCACCATTACTAATCAATAGGCATGTTTCCATCATAAAAAATTATCATATTACCTATAAACATGTTTATTTACATTTCATCATTTAATCATGGTATAGATGTCACATTTCACATAATACGACAAAACATACACATATGACAAGATAAGAAATAGTTTCATTATCCTAAATGTCCCAATGAATATAATGTATAATAATCATGATTTATTCATCTATATATTACAATTTGATAACATAACCCTCCCTTATGAAAAATTCTTACCACATTACTATATTATAACATAGATTGGATTCGAAAAATCATAGTCACCTATATAGAAATTAATGTTCTCCAAATAATGGGCCCAATACTATTTCTTGTAGAATATGTATATAGAATTTAATAAAGAAAATTACATTAAAAAAGTGTATTCAAAATATTTAATTTCAAATATTAAGAATATTTCCAGCATAATATGGATAAATATTCTAAAAATCATTGAAGAAATTAAACATGGAATATATTTCAACCATTAAAAAATTGAAATAAATTAAAACAAGATACAATGAATTTTATGTTTAGAAATAATTATATTAATTTTTAAAAAATAAAAATGATCTAAAAGGAAATTCATTTTTATTTCTAAAAGAGTTCATAATTAGTTTACCAAATTATACGATTTCCATATTATATGAGTTATAAAAGATAATGATTGGGATACATTGTTCCAAAAAAATTCAATATCATGTTATGATAAAAATATAACACATGTAATAACAACATAAACTTATATGCCAATTTTGATAAAAAAGCTTAGTTGATATTCATGGAATCTATTAGAGACAACATGGATTTTAAAGTTTTTAGAAAAAACTGAATACCAATAAAATGGAAAACTCATGATTTATTTACTAAAAAACGTAAGCATAATTGAAATAGGAAGAAAAAATTTACAACTGGAGAATAAAATATATTTGAAATGAAAATAGTTTATTATGATATTTGGAGTAATATATCAAAATTCCAATATGATGGTATTTATGAATCATTTTCTAATTTCTTATCATTTTTAATTTTTCGTTGAATATTATTTAAATATTTTTTTTTGTAAATAATAAATCATTAATAACTAAAAAATATAGGAAATATCATAAAAACACATAGAATATCATTAATGAAAATTAAAATTATGTCTATGATAATTATTATTATAGAACTATATGATTTATACCCATAAATGGGCACTAATTCACCTCAACATTTAGTGGGTTATCAAAATTTATTGAGTAAGATCACATGGGCCCCAAAATATTAAAGTCATAAATGGTCTCTTGGATTGACATTAGATGTTAGGATCTTGTTTCACTACTAAAACATAATTCCCATGCAATAATAATGAGTAATTAACTGCAGTATCCATCTTCTCTGTCTACCATTAGATACAGTACAACTCCATTATTCCCCATCCCACCTCAATATTACCCCCATGGCTATTAATAACGAAAAATAGTGACCAATGATTTACAACACTAATAGGACCGAGGTTAGTGAATATCACTAAGGGTATAAAAAACATAATCGTTGGAATTTACCTAAATAATAAAATTTAAGGATATGATAATAGTTGAGATTATGAAATGCTATCTAAAAGAATTCTTCTCTAAAAAGTAATTTATATTACACAAAAAAACTGATAAATGAAATATTGACCTTTAATAAAATTCATAAAATATAGGCTCTATGGCTTTGATCTTTCTATTAATGTTTTCTATGATACCCAAAGTATAGCTCTATTGCCTAGTGTTTTATATCATATAAACTAAGAAAACTATATTTAGATCATAACATGTGAGATCTTAGTTACATCATCTTTCCATAAATATTATCATCTGTGTGAAATAAATATTCAACATTAGGGATGGATAAATCTAAAAACAAAATAATCCTATATTTAATCAGGATTGAAGGAAACACGATGTAGTATAAAAATAAAATTAGATGAATAATTACACATTTAATATCAATAAGTTATTCAATCAATCTTCCATTTCAAGGTTATCTAAATAATACCATCTATATAAACCAAAAAATAAGGGCATAATATTTTCCACCAACATCACCACAACACTTACTTCCATGGACACGTTAATTCCCTACTAATGCTACTTATCAGATGATGAGTTCCTCCAAATAAAACTAGTGATGGGATGGAAGGTCAATAACAAAATAATAGACTTCTTCAATGTGATTACAACACAATCATAAAAATGTTATAAAAAATAAAAAACTGCTATTACTTAATCCTCCTCCCCATATCATGTATTCACATTCTATCATTTCCTATAAAATTCCATCATTTTACTATCACATTCCACATAAAATTATATCAAATCATCCCCAAATTTAAAATTACATAGTATAAGACATTAGGAGAATTTAAATAAAATGGAAATAAACTTCATCCCATCATCCTTTCATGTAAATACCCCACCTAAGCATCAATATATCTAGTTACGACCCCTAAATGTTTAACACCATAGGGAATTTCTATCTACTATTTGATTATCATCATATCAGAACCATAATGGCAAGGTATCATGATCTTGTATAGCATATACCTCATTCCCTATATCTACAATGAATGGACCCCATTACAATATATAATCATTTCCCTAAAATTTCTCATATAATTCCATCATCAATTTTTTCTTCATATATAAAGATAAATAATTCACATAAGAAAATAAAAAATATTTTTAGATCCAATGATTAAAAAAATGGATCCATTTATTAAAATTATCATATTTCAACATGAAATCTTAATTATAGACTCATCATATTTATTATAAACCCATATATTCTTCATTAATTAATTTCTTTTAATCCCAATAAATTTACTTATTTTATAATTTATTCAATCACATTAAATGATCATTGAGAACTGATTAATTATTTTTATTCCATACTTCCTTATTTCTATTTAGGTAATTATTATTACATGATAGTACCAATATCTATTCAAATTCCATATCCATAATTAATTTTAATAAAATATTTACAAGTTATTTACTCCCAATAAATACCTCATTCTATATTTTTTTTATCCTGACCTATCACATTTCTTTATTTATATTTTCCATTAAAAATTATTCCATTAAGGGTCAGTATAAATTAAAAAATTATTATCTAATTTTTCTTTAATAAGTTTATATGATTTTACCATTTATAATTTTAATGATAAAAATAACACAATATTTAAATAAAATCACAATAACATATAATAAATAATCCATATATAAAAAAATTATTATGGAATTTTTAACTCCTTAACTGAATAATAATTAGTCCAAGACAAATAATTACATTACAAAATTATTATTATTTAAACCCATTAATTCCAAGATTTTATTAGTATTAATTAATTAAACATGACTCTATAATTTATTCATATAAAAAAATATGGTGTTCACAAGAAACAAATATCCCATCAATATATGTGAAAAATCAAAAATTTTAAATAGGCAGTACATTTTATTTATGTAGAAGAAGTCTTAAAAAATATAAATTATAGGGTTTACCTTCCACTTCATATCATAATTATTCAATTTAAATTACAATCATATTTAACATCAAATTATATCAGTGTTTAATATTTTAGATATAACATGAGTAACATATAATAAATAATAACATAGACACATATAGAAAATATTTACACATGTAACATAATTTTTTTATTAATATAAATATTAAAATATTTAATTTTATAAAATGTGATAGTATTCAATTTAATAATATATTATTATAGAAAAATATTTTTTTCAAAAAATATCATATTTTTTATGAAGCTTCACATTACGCTATACAAAAATAGATAATTAAATATGATGAAGTAGTCCTAGGAATCACAAGAAGGCTTCAAGATGATCTAAAGTGGATTAAAATATATGAAAGTAAACAATATATTCAACTATGTTTTAGGGAGTCCATAATACAATCAAGGGGGAAGGATTATCTAAATTTAAATTATAAGATTATTTTTCTACTATATTTTCCATTCAATTCATTCTAGTTTAATTTATACCAATAAAATTTAATATTTACTACCTCGGTTGACCAATTTAATAATGTAATATTTTTCTATATATCATGAATGTTATATATTACATTTAACATCAACATGTCTAGTTTTTAAATCAGAAACTTATATTTATTTCCTCTAAAAATGTCATTGTTCATGTCTATAGGGGAATAATTTTTTTTTTGTAATTCTATAACAATAAGATGATTTAAT
Source organism: Viscum album (assembly GCA_963277665.1). NCBI lineage: Eukaryota > Viridiplantae > Streptophyta > Magnoliopsida > Santalales > Viscaceae > Viscum > Viscum album. The sequence continues at coordinate 1,638,126,221 of OY728127.1, forward strand.
AAAAAAATATTTTCTCTATGTAAAGGTATAGTCTAATATTTTTATACATCATGTAAGTAGACTTATGTGACAAGGGTGTAACAATATATATCATATCAAATCCAGTTTAAATAGAGATACCTTAACTCAAGCTAGGTTTTACCCACTCAATACATACCCCAATAATAATAACGAGATATAAATTTGAGTAAAATATAAAATACTTTTATTATATTTCAATAACACTGAAAAATATCATTCAATTATGAAAGTATATAGTTTCCTTACACACAAAAATAAAGAACTAACATACCCATAAATTAAGTTACATTTATGAATCCATGGAAAATCAAGTTATCTTTATATATTTTTTTCCTACCTTTATCAAAACCATCAAAGGACCATCACATTTTTATATGACCCCTTTCAAGAATCATAATTATATCTAAACTATAAAAGTAAAATAAGTTTTTTTGAAAACACTAAATTATTTTTAAAATTATAAATTTAATTATAATTGAATCTATAGTATCCAACCATGGGTTCTACTCAATAGTTACCCTGGAAAGTGGGCCACATGACCTCAAGTTCATCTCACCAAATTCTAGAGACTATCAACTAGCAGGGAGGGTCTAGGGTGTGTCTATATAGAGATGATTCCCTCATAGATTAGCGTATGAAAAATAGTGAAAAATATACAATCAATATGGGATGAATGTGAATAATCAGACATTATCATAATGCATGAGACAAGACATATAGAATAAATAAACAAGAATAAACTGAATAATAATATTTTATACAAAATAATTATAATGATGTCATGTCCTGGGTATAGACAAAAATGGATTCCCAAGGGAACATGGGTACAATAATATACTACATGTTATCCAAATATACAAAAAATACCACTACAAAATCCTAATCAAAAGATCAATCCTCTTATAACAAACTATATCCTAATGGAACAAAGAAATCAAGAATCAGATGTAGTACACATATCATAATCCATTCATGGAATCACAAAATCTACTCGAGTAAAAAATGGAACCTGAGCATGGTGTGATATAAAAATCTCAGTAGGCTGGAACTCACGGTGTATAAACCTTTCAATTTCATGATGTAAATAATGAAAGTGTTCCATATATAATAAAATTAGTGTAGTTGAATAAATAAAATACTATCAATTTTGGTTGTGTTCCTAAATGGATACTCGTTCCATACCACTTCAGCATATGATGGAAGTCTGAGTAAGGTACATATTCAAGTCATAATATATATACAAGGGATAATAGAAAACAAGGATTACTGAGGAAGGCATATCCCCAAGATTTTTCTTTAGGCTGGGGTCTAATTCACATGTGTATAGGAAATGCTTAAAATAATAAATGTGGCATCAAAGTACAATAAAAAAAATTAGTCAGACCCATCAAATATAGTGGTGGAGTCCCAAGCTCTTCTAAAGAGATATAAAATAATCCTATGTGTCGCTATGAGAACATCCAATATAACCAAATACCATTGAGTCCATCCAAGGAAACCCATTTGATGTCTTTTATATCACCCGAGGCATGGTGACTCTGAGAGAATTGTTGTATCTCACATATGGGACTGAGTATCACCCATGGAATATCGTAGAGATCTTAAGAATAGGCCCATACACTATTTATCTCCTTCGGAACTGGTATCAATCAAGAGTGTAACAAGCCACCCGAGTAGCTCATACCTGGAAAGAAAAACCAACACTCCTCACACATCGATTCGGAACCAAACGAGCATGGCGAGTCCATCCTTGGATCCTTAATTTTGAACCAATGTTGTGTCTCATCCCATATCAAGTGATACATATCAATAAATTCATATATCATAAGTCAAAGAATATATAATTGTGAGAAATAGGCATCCATATCAAAACCACCTTCTTACCAAGCTATCTACCAATACGATTTAAACCAAAAAAAATGGAACGATTTTGTCTCAAGGCACAAGGAATTAATTAAGAGAGAAGAATGGGTATGAGGCATAAGAAACTAAGTATATAATATAATTCAATCCCCTAATATAATGGCATATGAATTATGAATATATAATTAACATGTATCCAAGAATGTGAAATCAATTACATTACAAGATCCGAAGCTATCTAACATTCCTTGACATGGCCACACAATTCTATCCATTCACTTATGGTATAAATCATTATGCATGGAATGTGTAATAGGGAAAAATACACAATAAAGGAAACTAACTTGCTTTCATTAGATAATTAAAAATTATTTAAAGTAAAATTTGAATTGTTAAGAATAATAACTGAAGTATATGTTCTGGGTCAATTAGTTCAATGGAATTCCACATGGTTCACAATTTATATCAACTTGATTTACCATGTAGGGCATTAATCCGTGCGAAAATCGCTCATCCAAGGTGATTTACACTTATATAACATCGGAAAATAGTCCATTTAGGATGGGCACACCCCAAAGGTGGATTACGTGAGTCAAAAACCCTATGAATGTGTTTCACCATCATCTAAGGTAAAAATGGACTCAAAAAACCAAGGACATCAATTTAATATGCATAAATGGGACTCACTAAAAGAGTTCGGCCAGTGGTACAACATCAAACAATTACATAGAAATGAAATAATGAAAAAATGGAGTGGTCAACCTACCTCATTTTTTTGTACTACACACATATTCTAACAAACCTTGCTTCAAAATAAAATGGAAGAAATCAGAAGAGTTAGAAAACCCTAAATTTAAGGCATACATACATTACACCAAAACAACATAACAGATTGATGAGAAGCCTTAAAATAAAGGAGTTTGAAAGTTAGAGGTATCCAAAACAAAAATTTAGCATCCAAAGATGATGTAAATGGATCACTAACGACAGATTAAAATTAAAACCCCATGGAGGTTAGGAAGGTAAGCTCACATAGATGGAGGGGGGAAAAAATCTGGCGGAAGGAGGAGAACATAATGAATGGGGTGAAATAAAGTTTTACTAAGGGTAGTTGAAGAATTTTACCAACATAATAGGGGTTTAATGGTTTTTCCAAATGGTTGGTCAAAAAATGTTCCAAACGTGCATCCAGTTCTGCTTTATAGGGGAACACATCATAGTTAGACACACAGTTTGACTAAACATGTAAAACTTGTTCATTTACAAACTATCCCCCATTGTAAACAACCTGCATTGATGTGCACCCTAGCCCGGAAGGGTGTAGACTAACAATGCGTCCTATAGGTTCACACTTCCATCTACTGCACAATTTAGGGAACCATGTGGCCATGATGGAATAATTACCTATAGTCGGGAGGCCTAGTATTCCTCCTCTATTTTAGGGCTTCAGGCATCGAATGATCTTCATATGCACTACACATATACATCTACCCCCTTCTTTAGGTATTTTCTTAAACATGTATGTGCTTCCATAGATCATTGTCTAGAGGAACTGACCTACTTCAAATAACCTTCTTGTTACAATCAATGATACAAATTGGATGCTCTTCAAATGATGCATCAACATCGTGCTCGATATCATTAGGATCAAATTAAAAATATGTGTTTGGATGATTTTATCGAATATGTGAAACTAGGAAGACATCGTTCAAGGAATGATACCACTTTGGTAATATCAACTGATAGGCTTCAGTCCCATCTCATTCCACAATCTCAAAATGTCTGACATATCTCAACGATAACATCCCCTTCATTCTAATTCATTTATGATCCAACTGAGGAAAAAAATAGAAAGACCTGATGTACTAAGCCAACTCTAGAGGTATGTGATGAAGATTGGTATATGAAATCTATTTGGATTGAGCTATATCCATATTCTTCTAAATATGTTAGACTTTCTCTAAAATCACTTGAATAAGACTTGGACCCGTTAGAGCTTCGTAAGCTGCCTCAAGCCACAATAAAGGTGATTGAAAAGCTATATCATAGAGAGCCACATATAGATCCATATGATTTGTTTAATGAATGTTTTTATTATATAAAAACTCAAATAAAAAAATATTTTGCACCTAGGAACCACAAAAATCTAGAATAAAGACCCATATCATATCCACTAACACTCATATGGTCTGCTTGAACATCCCATTTGTCTGAGGGTCATATACAGTACTCAAGAGAACCTGTGAAATGAATGGCTTCTGCAACCCTCTCTAGAACTGAAATGAATCACGAATACCAGTCTGAAATGATAGGATAGGGTGAACCATTTTGTCTCACTATCTCTCGAATATAGGTCTTACATAACTCATCAATAGATAAGGTTTCTCAGATTGGTATGAAGTGTGAAAATTTATTCAACCTGTCAATGATCACCCATAACGTATCACTATATCAAGGATCTATGAAAAATAATATATTGAAATCCATGGTTACATCATTTCATTTCCACTTAGTAATGTAGAGAGGTTGTAGAATTCTAGAATGTTAGTGGTTCTCTTCCTTCACTAATTGACATGTGGCGCACTGAGTGATGTATCCTACTAGCTTCCTCTTCATACCTGGACACCTATAATGATAATTCATATCTCGATACATAATATTAATCCCAAGAAGAACCAACCATATAGAGGAATGATATTTCCTCATCATCTCTTCTACTATATTAGAATACACCAACAAACGCACCCATTAGAGAAGGGTATCACCACTATCAACAACCCAAATAGGATGTATATTCTCTTCTTTCATTATCTCCCTCATCGCAAGGACCTCAAAATTTGATAACTAATGCATCAAGACCCATTCTAGAAGAGAGGATGTCATTTAAAGAGCTACTAAGATAGGTTTCCCATGCAATTCCTAATCCTCTAGCTGTAACTCAGGAAACATAGGCATCACCTTACACTCACTGATGGCCACCTTAAGAGATTGTGTATTAGTTTTCCTGCTCAAAGCATCAGTGACGACATTCCCTTTACTTGGTGCATTATCAAGATCAAAGGTGAATGAATAATGGTATTATACCTACATACACTCCCTCAAATTCAAGTCTCATAGTGTGGAGATATATTTAAATATTTTATGATTCATGTAAACAATGAATTTCTCTCCCAATATATAGTGCCTCTAATACCAAAGATCATGAACCATAACTTATAACTGAAGATAATTCGTAGGATAGTTCCACTCACGAGGCCTCAAATCACGATATCCATATGCTATGTCTCAATCCACTATCATCATAACTACACCAATCCCAATCCTTGAATCATTAAAATAGCCTATATAACTTCTTCCATGATCAGGGAGAATCAAAATAAGAGTTTATGTGAGTCTTACCGTAAACTATAAAAATTATTCTTACAAGATTTAGACCATAGGAACTCCATACCCTTCTTTTTCAGGGTCATAATAGGTGTTTCTAACTTGGATAAGCCCAGGATAAACTACCTTTAATAGCCAAAAAACACTAAGAATCTGTTTATATCAAACACGTTCTTGGGATGCTCCCATCAAACTATGTTTCTCACCTTATCTTGGTCAACATATATGCCTTCCTCTGAGATGATTTGACCTTATAATTAAACCTCAATGAGTCAAAAGTTTCATTTACAAAGTCAGTGATCTCTCTATGTAATCATCATGATATCAAGATGGGTTTCATGATCTTGTTTGGTGTGTGAGTACAACAAGATTTCTTCTATAAGGAATACCGTGAAGAAATCAAGATACGGGTGGAAAACCCAATTTATCAAATTAATAAAGTCTTCTGTAGGGTTTGTTAGAAAAAACAACATAACCAAATAATCATACAATATATACTTTCTATGTAATGTTGTATGTGGTATATCTGATGGACTCACATGAGCCTGATGATATCCCGACATCAAATTAATCTTGAATAAAATAGTTTCTCCCCAGATCTGGTTGAATATGTCATCTATATGAGGAAAAGGATAATTTTTTTCACTATAATCTAATTCAACCACCTATAATCCATGAAAAATCTACGGGTACCATTCAATTTCTTGTAAAAATGTGCGGGTGATTCCCATGTCAATGTTATTGATCTAATAAAACCCATGACCTAAAGATCTTCATGCTATTTTTTAGTTCATGGTGCTCTATAGGTTCCAACCTATTTGGAGGAATGGGCACTAGTTCTATACCTAAAACTAGAACTATGGTGAACTCAACCTCTATCACAGAAGGTAAGATAATGAAATTGTTAAGGTATACATCCTTGAAATGATCTATGATGGGAGGGAAATGTACTATTGATATTACTTGATCACTCATAAAGAGACTTGTCATCTGAGCTGTCACTTTGACAAGTCCATATTGATCTTCTTGGATATCTCCTTAATCCTTTTTTATATATGTGTTTCCATTAGGTTATTTAATGGACACAATTAATAGATATAAATCCACTTTTTAATGGTAAATCACAAGACATTCTATACCAAGAATGAATTCAATACCCATCATCTAGAGAAAAATGAAACTACCGAAGAAATGGTACCCACCAATCTCAAGGGGAAAATCCTAACACTGATGTTTTCCCTCTTTTCAGACCACTAGTTAAGTGTCAAGTTACATAACCTCATAGATGTATTTAATAGAAATACTAAGCCATTACTCTCATGTGGAATATATGAAGGACTACGATGCACATGTATCAACAAGGGAAGATAATATTGGAGAGGTAATCATAATAATATCTCTATCTATTGATATCCCTAGAATATGATACACTAGAAATGATAGCACAACATTCATATGGCCTAGACTGTGGCCTTGAGAGACTGCATGACTAGCCTGAGTAGATCCACTCTGCTGATGTTGAAGATCTGGCCCCTAGCCACCTCAGATACAACCACTACTGCCACAGCCTAATCATCCAATATAATACTAACTCCCATCCTAACATGGAACTACATATCTGATACCTCATAGAGGAGCTGGTATAGTTTCTTTTCCTCTATATACTAGGGGAATAGAGTGGTAAAAGCATTGTAGATGACTCATAATACCTCAAACTCAACATTCCATTTCATTCCTTGTGCATTTGGGAGTATTATGCTCTACCCTGCTGCACTGCTGACATATTATGGAATTATAAGTCTGTGTCACCTATCTAGAACCACCCCACATGCACCCTAAATCAATTCTTTATACTACCTAAATAACCATAGCCAGGTCTTGAAACTTAACCACCTAGTCTCACAAGAATATCTTCTCTGAGATTGTTTTCTGTAATCAGGGCCTGGATAACTATCTCTTTCAAGATAGTCAAACACAATAAATTCACCTACAAATGGAAAACATACCCATCACCATCTCTAAATGCCTTATAGTAGTAAACATGTCACCTGTTAGAGATGGATAAAATCACTAAAGCTTAGTGAAATGAGTAGAATACCTGAGCACTGACATAGTGTCCTACTAAAGATGCTTGAACACCCATTCATGATACACTCTCAAGTTTTGCAGAAAGAAATTATCAAACAAATTCATCTTGAAGTCTATCCAGATCATATCTCAGTAATGATATGACTTATAAAGGATATCCCACCAATTATTTGTGGAGTCATGATGGTTGTAGGTAGAAAAATTCCCCATCCACTATGGAGGTATCTCATGATTTATAAAGAAATTATCAAACAAATCAAAAGGAGGTGCCTTAGGTGGAACAACATAAGGTATGATGGGTAGTTCATGACCAACCACCTATGAAGTGGGCTCATCACCACTCTCTGGAAATGTAGCACAAGGACATCACAATAGAATAGATATATAATTTCCAATTGCACACCTCTATAAATATTTATAAAAAATATTTTACACAAATAAGGGGAATCATATATGGAAAGAAATAAAATGATTGGTACAAATCTCACCTTAGAGTATTAAACAACTGACATCCTTCTCCTCGAGTCAGGTCTAGATAAGAGGTAACAACCTGAAAATGATCATTAGAGACATGACCTAATCCGATTTCCAAGGTAATGTTAGAGTCTCACATGTCCATATTAATTTTAAAGATGTTTTAATTTTAATTCATTTACTAATTTAATTACCCATTTAGTTTGGATAAATTAGGTGGATCACCATTCTAATTCATTTGGTCCCATACACCATATGTGTTGATAGTGTTTTCCACTTAACAAAGAACCTAATATATTCATGAAAGTAAAAATAAAACACTTCTTTATTTATATCAAAATATATACTAAAAAGAAAAATAATCAATCACACGAGATAAAAAAAATTCATAAAGAAATGTAAACATGGGATGGGGGAATGCATGAAATTTTAATTGTTTTTATTCCTAATATGATTGATTCCTTAATATGAATTCACCTCATTAGGATAAGGAAATTGAAATCATCATTCTAATAACATCAGTATAATAAAATTATAAAACATGCATGTCACTCTATGGTGAAGGCATACCCATGGTAAATACCATAATCAGTAAATGTAATTCCCAACTATAGAAATTTGTGTTTCCCATATACATGATTTATATATTATCACTAAAAGGGTTAGGTCCAATCCCCTATGTCATAGTATCCTATATAAATAAAAATATTAAGAAAAAACTAAAAAGTCTTCTGATTCCAATTTGTAGCTTCTCACCAAGGGTCCCACTCAACAGTGCTCTAAAAAGGAGGGCTATATGACCACAAGTGAATCTCCCTGAACACGAGAGGATATCAACTACATTTGAGGGCTAAGGGTGTGTTCGTGGGGAGATTATTTCCCAATGGATCTGTGTATTCACAATGGTGAACAATATACAATAAATAGAATAAACATATGAATAATAAAATAGTAGTGAAATTTAAGAGAGAATCCATGTATAATAAATAAACAAGAAGAGACTGAATAAAAATATGGTATAAAAAATGATAACTATTTCATGTAAAGGGTCTATAAAAAATTGATGTGTAGGGGACCATGGGTATAAGCATGTATTGCATGATAAAAAAACTTCAAAAAGGAAAAATACTTCCAGTATAATATCTATAGAAAAGGCTTGGTCCACTCCTCCAAATCTACATCATAATTCATCAAATTAGATATACATTTGATGAATTATTTTTTCTTTTACCTATACATGTGATCAAAATGTCAACTAGGGTACCAAACAATGCTTGAGCAGTCTGTGAGATGTAAATATTAGTAGGCCCGAACTCACAATGTCTAGAACTTTCCATTTCATTATATAAATAATTACAATGTTCCATATATAAAAAAATAAGAGTTGTTGAATTAATAAAACACTAACACTTTGAGATGGGTTTCTAAATGAATATATGTTCCATACCATCTGCATCAGTCTATGTTGGATGTCTGAATGAGGTACTTGTGTAAGGAATAATATGTATAAAAGGGACAATATAAAATAAGGATAACCATGAAAGGCGTACCCCTATGATTTAACTTAATCATGGGGTATAATTCACTTATCCATAAGTGACTCTTAAAATAATAAAGGTTGTATGTCACAAGAATATAAAAATAATTAGTCAAATCTTTCAAATCCAGTGGTAGTGTTTCAAACCCATACAAGGTTATCTTAATGAATCCCAAATGTTACTACATGAACATCCAACATAACCAAATACCACTAATTCAATCCAAGACTATCCATACAGAGTCCCCTTTATTAGTCAAGGCATGACGACTCTGATTCTAACCCAATATCTCACATTGGGGAAAGAGTATCACCCATGGAATGTCATAACCATATTTATAATATGTCCATCAATGGTTTCTCACCTAGGTAACTTTTATAACTCAAGAGTATAATGATCCACCTGGGAATCCCATACCTGAAAATCCTAATCATCACTCCTAGTGCATTGTTCCATAACTAAATGAGCATGGTGAGTCTATCTGTGGATCATTAATTTAGAACCCATGTTTTATCCCATACTGTATCAAGTAAACCATATTAATTTATTCATATATCATAAGGAAACAAATTTATAGATGCAATCCAAAAAATATCCCTCTCAAAAGCACTTTTTTACCAAGATAACATACTATACAATTTAATCCAAAAAAGGAACAATTGTGTGGAATGGAACAAGGAATTAATTAAGATAAAAGAATGAACATGATGATTAAGAAACTACAAATACTATATTATTCAATCTAATAATATAAGGTCATAGACATTAAAAAAGTGGCACTAACATGTATCCAATCATGTATTTCCAATGACATTCTATGAGACCTCGATTTCTTGCTTGGACAAACATAGAAACTCAATCCAATACATTCAATTATGGAATAAATCAATAAGAATAAAATGTGGCTTATGGAACAATACATACGAAATTAAATTAACTAGATTACATTGGATAATTTAAATATAAATGATGAGAATTTAAAGTGATGTATTAATCATAATCACTAATGTACAAGGTGTGAGGAAAGTAGTTCAAGGGAAAGTCTCATGGTTCATTGTATATATCAACTTGATTAACCAATTAAAGACATCATACATGGGAAACTCAAACATCCATAGTGATTTCCACTTAATGTTTTTTTAATAAAGAGTTCATTTAGGAATGGAACACCCCAAGGTTTTCTGAAGTCAAGTGAACATGCTATGAATGGGGTTTTCCATCATCTAACGTCACAAGGAACTCAAAAAACCAAGGCAATCAATTAAAAATGTAGGAACATGCCTCTCAGGAAGAGTCCATCTAGTGTTATATTGACACAACACTTATAAAGAAATTAATAGTGGATAGAAAGTAGTATAATCCCAATCTTAGTTTCATAGTAGTACATATGTCTGATAACAACCCTTGATTCAACCTAAAATGAAATAAATCAGAAGATTTAAAAAAACCCCAAAATTAGGGTAGAAATCTATTGCACTAAAATATAATAATGAATTAAGAATAAAAATAGATATAATGGAGTTTAGAAGGTATATTTTATTGATATGAGTCCATGTCTTCTAACAGTGAAGGAAAACAAGCACTAATGAATGTGGAACATCAAAACCCCATAGAGGTGAGGAGGGGGAGATCACACGACCGAAGGGAGAAGAAAAATCAATAGGAATGAGGAGAAGAAAAATAAAGGGGTAAAATAATATTTTATTAAGGTTAGTGTATGAATTTTTCCTTTAGAATTGGGGTCACATGGTATGGAAGCATGATTGGACAAAACATGCACTAACTGTGCGGTAGGTTCTGTTTCAATGGGGCGCACTGCACTATTAGGTGCATAATTTGACTAACCCATGTGAAAACCATGAGTTTACTCACTATACCCAATTTTAGATGACCTGCATGGCCTTTCACCTTATCCCACATAGATTCAAACTAACTCTATGAGATAAAAGATCTCACTTTCATCTACAGCATGATTTAGGTAAACTATGCATATTGGGGGTTATGCTTACTTCTAACCATAAATGCCAGTTTACTTCCTCTGTTTTCATTCCTCCGAGCTTTGAACAAGCCCTGGATGCACTAATTACCTCTTATAACCTATTAGGAATCAAAATATATTCGGTTTTATAAAATATAATCCCAAAATAAAATGTTATATATGTTTAGATAAAGTTGGTATGTTAGAAAATCAGTTTATATTTTGGTATTAGTCTAAAATAATTTTTTATATATCAAATATATGTCCATAAATTAAAAAATATTTTTAAAATAAATATATAATCATCAAAGCATATGAATTCTATGAATGAGTATAGAAACATCCTCATACACACCAATATCAATGAATAAAAAAGGAAATGGTTTAGTTAGAATACTATGTTTTTAAAAAATAAATATATATTAGATTGTATTCCAAAAATTGTATCATAAATATAAATTTATTTCATAAGAGGTTACACTGTGTCTCACCAAGAAGAATTCCTTAGAAAGGGTTTCTTTACTAATCTCACAATGAAACTGATATTATCTATATATAAATTTATATTTATCAAATTTGAATGATCTTTAACCCTATAATCTAAAATATTTTATAAAAATTAATTTTTTTCTTGGTTTTAAAATTCTTAATATCATTTACCCATTCAATGGATCATAATTAAAATTATAGAATTGTTTTAATTGAAACTAATGTTATCTGTGGATTTCAGTTAACAACATTTATACTCTATGTTTATGATTCTTTTACACATTTAAATGATTTTATTACATCCTATATAATTTCATTAGGTAATTATATTCTATCTTTTTAATTTATATTTCAATTATATAAAATGATAATTTAAAATCTTTCTATGAAAGATATTCCTAGCCTCATTTTATATAGTTTCCTTTATGAATTATCTTTTACAAGATTTCATGGTAAGAAAATTTGTATTAAATTTATATTCCCTTTAATTTTCTAGTACTATTTTTATGTATTATTTCCCTTTTAAATAAATGTTATGAAAAATTAATAGTTATTTATTCTTATTTTATGAAGAATTTAAATATTATAATAATACCTTTTTTTATTTACATATATATCCTTATGGTTTTAGTTCTTTTATTGTGAAATTATTTAAGGGTAATATAAGGCCCCGGCCTTAAAACTTACTTAATATTGAGTTATTACAAGATTACACATTGAGGATCTTTTCAGGTTTAGAGTTTTAGAGAATTAGATCATGAAACTTGCATTACATTCCACATTTAAACAAAGTGGTTACATAAAAGACAGTATTCATTCTTCCCATCAACAGAAACATATTTAAAATAAAACATGGATTCTTTCTTGACACATCCTTGAAACTATCATCACATCATGTACCTTTCCCTTGACCTGTGAAAAACATTTCAACAACTTGGGATGAACATAAAAAGATCAGTAAGGGTTATAAAAATTTGGAAAGGAAACATGAGTTCATATATACCTAAGAATGAAATCATACTTTACCCATAAAACATAGGCACTTTAACATACCTCATCAAATCATGAATAAATCATAGAAATCATAAGATATAAAAGTTAACTTGAGGCATTCATAACATTCTTACATAGGGAGTAACCCTCTTGGTTATGTTTGGAATACCCACCAAAATATATTCCTTAAATCTCTTCGGAGAAACCTTAACGTTTCACTCCTTCGCGTTACCCAATGCATTGGAGAGCTATATCGGGCTCACCCGCCCTTAGTCTATCACGGAACCACCCATCTTCATAATAATTCCCAAGAACCTCAACATAATCGTATCACATAAAACATGCATAAAGGAAACATAACATTTCCACCTTTCAATCACAAGATATCAATAATACATATTGATATAAAAATATTATAAAAACCATTTTCAATACCAAAATAAAAGAAAAGTAAAACATGATATTTATTTTTCTTTTAAAAAAGGTATTGCTTGTAGAGGAAGCCGAAACTCAAATAATGGTCACGGCGGCGGAGAAGTCGTTGTCGCCGCATACGTACGAAAAAAACATTCCCTTTTGTCGTTTAGTAAACGCTTCGTATAAAAAAGATTACTTTTGAATAAACATAAAAGTCAAAGGGGTTTATATACCGTATAAAAGAAGGTTGTGTATAAAACAAAATATGCCTCAATGAAAGGAGATTGAGACGAAGTCCCATACAAAGACGGTATCCTTGGTTTAAGGATAAATCAATTACATAATTATGTGTGACAAACAAATACACCAAATATAAGTGGATATTAAGTGTAAAATAGTCAAAGGTCATTCACACATATTCAAAGGATTACATATTCAATAACTACATGTTGAACCCAATGAAATCGAAATTGGGTTAAGAAGTTCCCTTGACAGCCTAACAGCGTCACATCAAAATGAGTTGATGAGAGATAAAAAAAGGGTATCTCATCACTGGGACATAAAATTTACATCAATAAGGATATATGAGAACATATCCCAACATAACAATATGTAAATTAAAAGACCCAACAAAAGAAGTCTTTTAAAAATAGAAGGGTGAAAGGTTCCCTTACAGACATGGGTATCTTTCGAAACATACACCTCGTGAAAGAATGACAATGCAACATTGATGTAAATACTCATAAAAGAAATTATATTACACAATGAGTAAAATAATGGGCAGTACATACACAACTCAAAGGAAATTGTGGCAAATGTAGAATAAATCTCACGGGAATAAAAGTGAGATGAAAAATCCCTTACGAAAGCTCGACAGCCTAACGACGCCACTTAAAACTTCCAAAAATGGATTGATGAGATCAAATAGGGTATCTTATTACATTAAAATAAAATTTACAGAAAGAGGAATATAAAATAACATCCCCCATCATAACAAATATGAGCTTAAAATAAGCGACATAAAGGAGAGTACTTAAAGAGAAAGAGAGAGGTTAGATCTCTTATGAAAATTCGGCAGCCTAACGACGCCACTAAAAACATCCAAAATGGATTGATGAGAGAGAATAGGGTCTCTCATCATATGAACATAAAAATTACAGTAAGAGTAATATAAAAGAACATCCCAATTACAAGAAATATGAGCTTATAAGGAATGACATAAAAGAGTGTACTTAAAAAGAAAGAGAGGAGTAGGATCCCTTACCTCAAGTCCAACTTGTCTTGTTCGTTTCTTTATATTCCTGAATAATAAACTTTGGTCAATTAATAATTACCTAAGTACCTCATTTAGAGATTATTATTCAGTTAATATTACATATTATAATGTTATAATAATTGTTTAATAATGTTAGTTCATATCAGACGTTTTTGCCAATGTTTGGTACATGAGTCAAAAATGAACTTGTTTGAAAAAAGATTGCCCATGTAGTTATAATTAAATAATTTCCAGAATAGTATTAATGATTAAAATATCATATATATCCAGAAAATATTCATTTTATACTATTCCATATCATTTGGAGATAAAAAAACGAAAAGCACCGTTCATGGAGACGGTAGGCCGTACGTACGCATGAACGCTACTTTCATTTTTTGTCATATTAATGGAATTAAAACAAAATGAGAGATATATATATATGTTATAATTCCAGAATGATATCAATAATTTAGATGTAATATATTACATATATATCCATTATATATATGTACTTATAATATTACATAACATTTTGAGATAAGAAATGAAATGTACCGTTCATGGAGACGGTAAGCCGTACGTACGCATGAACGCTACTTCCATTTCTATTTCATATTTAATGGAATTAAAACATAATGATACATAATATTACTTTAATTCCAGTATGGTATCATATATAATATCATTAAATATATCCTTTATACGTACCACATATGGTATTAACGAATCAAATCACTTTCAGGGGGCGGTAGTCCGCACTTCCTTAAATGAAGATATCGCGTTTACCCATAATGGAAACCATAAAGGTACACCATAAATGAAAAATACATAAGCTTAAGTAAAACATAAACATATTAGATATCATATATAAATATAGTGTCATCTTAATGGACACCTTTGAAGGTGTTAGAAGAATGTTGAACAATCATCGTTTCGGGAGGCAGAAATTTTCCATCCACGGAAACAGTATGTTCTTTAACCATTAGATGTAGGTGTGTGTAAGTTTAGCTCGAATACTTCTTATAGAAACATCCTAGTATATTTAATATACTGTATTTGTTACAAAATAAATGAATAAAAAGAGGTTAGGTGGTTGGAGAATCAAAATAAAACAAAAGGGCACAAGTGAAGACATTACCTTAAAATCGGGTAACTCCCTTTGGTTTGAGCTCAAAGTCTTCCTTGGGAAGACTTCTTCCAAAAGTGAGGCTTCAAGGAGTAAGAGATAGAAGTGGAGAGACAAAATGGGCAGTGTTTGGCTGAGACAAAGGCTTTCGGAGTGTGGGTAAAGAGGTAGATGTGGGGGCCTTTTATAAGAGGAGAGGAGGGGCACTCTTGTAAAGTTACAAAATGTTACTTTATTTTCAAAAGAGTTTCGGATTTTAAAGGTCCCACATTGATGTATTTCGAGGATACGGTGATAAGGGTTAGAAAAACACTCATCCAATAGGTTTTGGACATGTGTAGGTCTTAGATATTACATTATCCTTCCATTTTATTTAAATTGTTAAATAATGAGGTCATCGCTGCATCATCATGATGTAATAAATAATTTAATTTATTTAATGTCTAAAAATTATAAAAAAAATACTATGATGTAAGAAATCTTTTTAGCTTTCCAATTACTATTTATAGTCAAAACTATGACTTGTATAACCCAATGTAAAAATTGTTTTAGTAAAACATCTCATGCTTGTGTCATTTTTACTTTAACATTAAGTAAAAAGATATTTATGTCATTTTCCAACCAAAGTGGCTCCATGGGGTCCCCAAGTTGACCCATGGATTGTCTTGGTCGTCCATGACACATCCAATGAGGGTAGGACATGTGTCTAGGTCATTTCATTTTATCAAAACATTATTCTTACCATAAACTACACTAATTACCTCTAATCGCGATTAAAAACTTAATAAGTTACTATTCACCAAAAAATTATTTTTATCCCATTGAACCACATTTTACTTCTTAATGACAACCATGTATGTCGGATTTTTGAAATTCAAAACACAAAGATGGCAAAATTTCATTTAAACGGAAAAATCAGTTTTTATAAGTACCACTTAGTGGTTTCACTATTCATCAAAAATTGAAGTTTTTCAGAAAAATCCCAAAAATTCACCCTAATATATATTTGATATTCCGAATTCAAAAATGAAGTCTATTTTACAAAATTCAAAACATATAAGTTACATTAATTAATATAATAATTAATTCCCGATGTCAGAGCAAATAGCGTGTTTTTATGAAACAATAACTATCAAAAGATTGACACTAGTTTAAGTCTGATTTCAAAGTGAAATTAATTCCAATGACCACTATTGGATTTAATGGAAAAAATATATTCTAATTTAACTTTAAAAACAATTCAAAAGATAATCTAATCATATAAATAAATTATATTAAAAATAGTTTTTGAATTAAAATACAACATTTTACACTATTCATTTAAAAAAATGAACTTTATCAGAAAGATACCAAAAATTTACACAAAGTAAATTTTGATGTCCCAATTATTAAGAAGAGTTTTATTTGGTCCAATAGAATTTATAAGAGTGAAAAAAACTATATTTAATGACGGTTCGCCATCAAAAGGCGATAAGTGAACCTTTAGTGAAAACTAGGGCATATACGCCTAAAATTGAATTCTTTCCGTATTTTAAGCCTTTATCTTTTATTGGATAAATGTAAAAACATTTAAAAACATATATAATCATATTTTAGTTATTTATATCCATTCACGCCAATACAATGGCTACATGTTAACTACCATTTAAAATAATATTATTTTATTATTAGAGTGCAACGTAAGATTCCCAATGAACTCGTTGTTGCGTGTTGGGTACGCCATCGAGCATAGTGTCCCCTTTAAAGTAATATTAATATTTTATTCACAAATATGGATAAATATGAAAATGTCATATTCTTTATTTACCTGGGGTATTACAGGTAACATTAATTTAATTTCAATATATGGCTTATGAGAATGTCTTATTGATTTATTCATGTTAACTTTTTTATTATAAAGATTGAATTTTTTATGAGGGAATGATAGTTTTTTCATGTTCATGTTTCAAATAGATTTGAGAGACTAATTTTTTATGGGGATCTAATTTTTTCTTAAAAAGATAGGATATAATTATTAAATTCATATTTATTTATAGTTTGGGTGTAGAATTTGAGACCATTGTGATAGATTCAATATTGATATTCCTATAGAGGAAATGAGTTTATTTTCTTTCCAATGAATCCCATGAGAGAATACTATCCCAATAAATAAAGAGTGAGATATATTCTATATATTCCTATGAATAAAATTTATTGAAATATAATTATAATTATATCATGGGGATTCACCAATATAAGGGAAATTAAATCGAATATTCTTCCATTGATAGTGGGAATACTTCAATTCTTTTAGAACATGGATAAAACATATAAAAAATATAATCCTTGATATATGACGATTTATGAATTAGTTTATAATGAATCATATAAATATTTTATTAGGTGTGTATAATTCACTACATACAACCAATTCGTAGAGATTTAAATATTTTATATAAATTTATTGGGGATATTTCTTCAAAGTAATACTAATAATGGACATAAGTTTAAAAATATAAGAGCTTTTGACTTGACATGAACACTACTATTAGATATATAGAAATTATATTCAATGATTAGATAATGAAGCCAAGGATCATGGTTGAATTATTGAGGAAGTGCATATTATTTTCTATTTTCTGATATGAGGGGTCACATATTGTAAGGATTTAATATTTAAATTTATTTGTATTTTAAATCATCTAGTAAATTACATTTTTATATAGGGTTTTTAGTTATATTATAGTTGAATGAATATTATTGACATTTCTATTTTCATGTTCATAAAGTCAAATATAATTTCTAGAAGTTCCTAATTTTGGTTTCAATTTATCCAAGTAATGTTGCGTGTAATGGTCCTTAATAATATATGGGAAGAATATTAGTAATTGCACTGAATGAATAATCATAAGAATCTGAACATATTAATGTTTTTTTGGAAACATAATGGATATTTAGAAAACTTTTTGGACTCCATTTGAGGACTAAAATTAATATTGTAAAGGAAAAAAACATGAGAAGAAAGTAAACATAAAATTTATCTGAAGAAAATTTAAAAATAACCTAACATATATATAAAAGTATCCTTTTAGAAAAACATTAAAAAATTTCAAAGGCCATAAATATATAACTCTACTTTTGATGTTATAGGTAATACATAAAATTCATCATGATAATTAAAAAAGGAAACCTTTTATATGCATTCAAGCAATAGAATATTCAAGAAATATGGAAGATATATAGAAAATTAACCTAACAAATATTAAAAATATTCTTAAAAAGAAAAAACATCTGAATGACTTAAATTATTTTTGAATCAACATAATAATTAGATTTTTTATATTCAGACCATTATAATTATGGTCATGATGTGAAGTATGATGGGGAGGTAGAAGAATTCGAGCATAATTTTTAAATTTGGGATGTGGCCATGTTGTGAATGGGAAGGCCATGACATGGTAGAAATGTATAAGGATATAGATAAATCCGTTCCATAGTAGAAACTATAGTGTGTCACACATGATAAAAAAAACTCAGACATTATTATGAGAATAAAAAATATAGTGATATTAATTAATTTAGAGAAGGAGAGGTTATATTATACTATATTTTGTTAGGACAATGAGGTTTTGGTATATCTAGTAATATAGAGAGGATAATATTTGTTGACATAGTGATAGTTTTAAAATAACATTTTTGATAGATTTCAATTATGACTAAGAATTTATAATAATTTAATCATCATATATTATAGAGTAAACATTCATTTGATTCATGAAAAATATATGAAAAAAATAATAAGAAGAATTATAAAAGAGATCTGATTATTTTACCATGTTGAATATTCATAATGTTTTAGAAGAATCCAAAGAGAGTTGATATTTAAATATAAATGATGATCCTAAATATTAATATTATAACATAATGAAATTATTAATATAATATTTTGTGTATTTATGAAAAATAAGTTGAATATGAATAATCATGTATGAAAACCTATCTTAATAATCCATTATTTCTAGTGAGCTATAAGGTAAAGAGTCCATATAATATTATTATATTTTAGTAGATGATTATATAGAGTATAGAAGAGTGTAATGTGAGGGTATGCATACATGTATATCATTTAATTATTTTACCATTAGTAATACTTCTAATGTGTGTATTGTTATACAAAAATATAATTTACAATTCAAAGACCTAATTATTAGGAAATAATATCATTTTTGTTGAAACCATTCCATATTTGATTAAATTGAATATATATTTTTGATGTGTGAATGGATTGGGGTCTAGTATAATAAAATCCTAATGAGTGAAGGAAAAATAAATAATTTATAATATAAATTTAGTTATGAAGTAGTAATGGTAATGGTTTGTAAACCTAAAAAAATGTAAAGGTTTACTCCAATAACCACAAGTGAGAATTCAGATTATGGAGGATATAATTTCTCTTGTTTTTGTAATAATTAAATGTAAATATTGATAATATATGTATTTGATTTAACCATTACATATTTTGTAGGAGATTCTAATATTGTGGTCAAACCACATAAAACTGTTATGTGATGTTTTCTCCTCCATTGCATGCGGTGTTTGGTTTTTTCAAGACATGTAATGATGCATAAATATTATTTGAAACACTGGAATGAGTAGTAATGTAGAAATTTCAAAGAGAATAAAATTAATTACAAATTATCACCTATGTCACACCACACTTTCATGTGACTAAATGAGCTGCGATGACTCATTAGCGGTATCAATGATAATCTTTTATTCCTATGATTTTATATTATCTTCATTCTTATATTTTATATATGATATTTATGAATTTTATATTTGAATGTGTTATAGAATTTAATTAGATGGATAATAAATATTCCATCCAATTTAGTATAAATATCATTATTTCAGAGAAAAACCAGATGAAAATAAAAAATTATAGGACAAAAAATTGAAAGTGAGTTTGAATTAGAAAATGGATTCACAACTGCATGGTGATAATCAAATGGTTATTTATATTTATAAGTTTGTTATGAATGATCATCATAAAGATTATAATTCAAGATATAAAGTGTATGAGTTTATTGATTTCTATAAAGGTTTCCAATTTTATGAAAATTATTATATAAAATATATCATATGGATGTTTTCACTACCTTATTATTGATTTTTATGAATTTATGTAATGAAAAGATAGAGTAATTTGATGAATTCAATGATATTAAAAAAGAATAACTAAAAAGTTTAATAAGTGATAAATTCTCACAGAAATGTTTAACAATAAGGAATATTAATAATTACCTTTTAGTAAAAATCATATACTTATTAATGAATAACTAGAATGAATATTTAGTAAGAATGAAGTACTGATGAAAATAAAAAATTAATAATGTTTTTCATTAATGGGAAAACAAAATTCATTTATGAATGTAAATGATTCTTTGATAGAACTCAATGAAGCATAGTTAAATAGTATTGATCAATTTCAATAAATTATAAATAATGTTCCTGAATATCAAATTATACTAATAATTTGAGAATTGTAGGGAAAAAATATTTGTTAGTGATAAGAATAATATATTTATCATGAAGTGTCTTGTAATAAAAGTCAAAATGTGAAATATATAAGAGACATATATTGATACTTCCTAAAGTATATAAATAATAGATGGTGTTGTAGATTCATTTATTGATTTTACTGATTCTAGAATGTATTATTTTAATGCATAACATATCTTGTGATAATTTAATAAATCATCCACAACATTATCAAGAAAAAATAAGAACCATGTTCCATGAATATTTTTATAATAATAATGTTCAAATGGTTAGTACAAGTTTCAAAATTAATTATGGAAAAATAGGTTTTGAAAATTAAAATGAAATACCCCACTAAAAAAATGGTATTTTAATGCATTTATATGTAAGGAATATCCCCAACAATATCACAATATAATATTATTTCTACCAAAAAATATAATGCTATTAATTTTAGATAAACTATTGATCAGGTAATGATCATAGATCATTGGACTCAGTCAGTTATTTTAAAATGTCAGGCAAGGGTCTATTTAGAATTTGAATAATCCATGAATGTATTAAAATTTAATTGGGAATTAAATAATTTTTATAAGATGTAAAATCAACAGTAATTATTCTATAATTGAATATGATCCAAAACGGACGACTTTTTTATTCATAATAAAATTTTATGGTGTCTATAACTTCTATGAATATTCATAAAAATGTGGGCCTTATGATGATGACTTCTACTTGATATCATCCCTAATAAACTAAAATTTATATTTTAACCAAGATAAAAAAGAATATTAATAAAACATTAAATGATTGTGAGTTTACCTTGGGATAATATAAAATTAATAATGTTGAGAAATATTAATTTTTGAAGAGTGTTGAAAAGAATATCATAGAAAATATATGATAAATTTACATTATAGATGTAATTTTTGTACTGTTGATTAATTTAAGAAAATTATTTTGTTTAAATAAAATTTAAAAATGATGGATCTTAGATAAAATCAATTCAATTAAGGAATAGTATATTTTTTTGGTGGACTATTTATAATATAAGAAATAAAAATATAGTGTCCTTTTTCTAAATAATTATGGTTCAATTATTCATGAGAATAAATTTTTAATTTTTAACAAATTAAGATGATTTCAAAATAAATTTATTTTAGATATACTAGAAATGAATTATTTTATTTAATAAAAGTAATGAACTACAAAAATAATGTTCTAAGGATTACACTACAAATAAAAATTTTGTGTATATGAAGAATGCTAAGATACCCCATAGTGATGTTTGATTATATGTCCAAAATAATTGGAACTTTATTTTATGATGAAGTAAATTAAAAATAGTTCATGTGAGATTATAGAAATGGTGAAATATCAAATTCCTTATAAAAATAGATTGAAAATAATAAAAAGACAATTATTCCCAGTGAAACTCTAATTCTCAATGTCAGAGAGGAGAAAAAAGAAAATATTTCAATGAACTATAGTTGAGACCAACAAGATTTCTAGAGTAAGGATAAAATCATATTTTTTTTCTATAATTTATAATAAAAGGAATAATCCATCACACTCCACTGATTATTATATTATTTTTATCTTTATAGGGAATTGAATGTGAAATATAAAAAGTGTGGACTATTTTTTTTTACTATTTTTAAACCACAATAAGCTATCCAGAATTCAATATTTGATGAATTGTTAGTACATGTATTGGTGTATATAAATATTAGTGGATTAATTTAAATGGATATAAAAAATGAATTAGGAGTTGATAATTATTTCCCCTAATTAGGAGAGACAAGATATGAAGCTAACAAATTAAATATTCCTTATGTATCATAAGGTCTAGATTGCTCTGGATAATGAGGAAGATGATCTGTAAGAATAATATTTCCCATATTTGTTCTTCATTAAATTCTTTCTAATTTTAAATTGGAAATGTGATGAGGTAAATATGGGGAGATAAATTCATTCACCTAAAATTTGATTATGTATTATTTAAATATTAGTACAGGTGATGATTTTCAGTATATTCTAAATATTCCCCTATAAAATATTTCCATGATTAGTATCATAAAAAATATTTTTTTATGTATAAATTTGATATATATGTTACTCAAATTTAATTATACAACTAAAATCTCTTGTATAAATTTATTTGAATTATTTTTAATTTATTTATATGTGACATGGGATTTAATCATTTTCGCAACAACTTATTAATATTTTACTTTTTAAATAAGGATATAGAGAATTTCTAAGCAATAAATTTCATTATTGGATCATAATATGAGTTTATAAAAGTTTTTCATTATCTTTTGATTTATTAATAATTATTGGTAGATGAAAAGGGTTGATTTGATTACACATTTTCATAGTGTTATTTAATGTTATTGAAAAAAAATTAAAAAATGATGATTAAATAGCTTAATAGAATTTCATTACAATAATTGTTGTTAACAAGTATGAATTCAATTTTATGTGATTCTATCAAAGTGATTGGTTTTATGAATAAAATAGTAATAAATAAAGGAGTAACATGAACCTATGATATTTATATGGATCACATGATATTATTCATCCTTCAATTATATCATGTGGTTGATGAAAACCCCACTAAATTATATGTTAGATGAAGCATGGAAGTTACTTTTATGAATAGTTTCAAATGTTACCATCCATTATATCATATGTATTAATTAAAATTATGGAAAAGGAATAGAATATACAACCCTTGATAGTGGAAAAAGCTACTACTAATTATAGAAAAAAAAGAAAAGTAACCATGATATCTGCTGATTGATTTTTTGTATTGATAATAGTCAAACACATTAGTTATTAGTTTATTAATGTGCACATAATTTAATAGTTTCACTGATATTTAAATCCAATCATATAACCTAATAGGAATGTTTTGATCAATGTAGTACTCATGTTATCTAATATGGTAAGAAACCATTCATTGATTATTATACAAGAAGGATGCTATAATATATGAATCATATCTATTGGATATTGATTTAATAAATAATATTATTAATATATTTAAATATATATTGAGTAATTATAGATTCACTGATTTATTTATCATTAGATAATTATTTGTTGCAAGAATGTTATATTAAAGTTGATGTGCTATGGGAATATAATAGTAATTTAAAATGTTAATTAGGATGTTTTGAAGTATATTTTAGTGTATTGATGAAACCTATAATGTTATAATGTTGGATGAGAACCATGGGAATAATTGTTTTTGTTTCAAATATGCATTTAAATTTTAAAAAATTACAGGTATACATAATAGTCTTCTTGAACTTATAGAGTGAAAATAGGAAAAGTTGTTGAATGAGTAGAAGAAAAAATCAAAATAGAAAAATATTTTTATTCCCTCAACCTAAAAATTTGAAAATTTATTGAGGCATATAATTATGATTAAAATTAATGGTATAATATGTAATATGATTTTATAAAGTCATTTGAACATGTAAAAGATAGATGAATCTTATTTAAGAGTAATCCAAGGAATATATGAATTTAATGTATGATTATAAATATGAAACTTTACATTGAAATTTATATGTAATATTACATTTAATGTCATCGGTAATACATAAAATTGCTATAATACATGAATATAATGAATCATATCATTGAATTTTGGAAATTCAAATTGTTTAAATGTTTTTAAGATACTTCAATAAATTGACAATGAAAATACCAAAAACATTCCTTGATATACGAAACATTAAAATGAATCAAAGGGATTATGATAAATTATAACTAATGTAAATATGTATCCTCACATACTAGATAAGAATAACACACATTGAATTTGGGGGAGGGTGAGGAACTCATCCAAGATATTTCATGAATCTAAGATGTGACAACATCTTAAAAGTGATGTACATGTTCTTATGAATATCAAATAATAAATAGATTAATGTCATTATATATCATATTCAATTATTATTGGAACTTTATTTACTATAATAATATCATGGAGTGTTTTTAATTACCTTATTGATGAGATATTATAATAACTAGCCCTGCTAATCACAAAGACACCTCACCATAACTTAGACATCGAGTCCTAGACCACAAAGTACTTCTAGTGGAGATAAAATAGTGAATGTGAAGTATAACATATTTTGAATATAAAAAAATATTTAGAGGAATGTTATTCTATATTAGATTCAATTGTTTTTGGAATTTTAATTACTATAATAACATCATGGTGTGATTTGAATTTCCATGTTTTCGTGTTATTATAACAACTAGACCCTAAACACAACACATACACCTCTCCATAACATGACCATAAAGTAATAACCCTCCATTTAAAACTAGTTTCTTCAAATACATGTGTTCTTCTCCCTAGTTCCCACCCATAAAATTGAACTAGTGTTTAGACTAATGATTGTCCCCATAATCCAACACATTTTCTTTCTAATGTGATTTTTACTCACTCAAAGACACCCTTGGAAACATTCGAATAGGTCACCCAACCTGATAACTTCTCCAATACAAGGATGTTTAATCATGGAGTTATAATTTGGTAGGATATATAAAATTATGGTTCACCTTGTTTACATGAGTCATTTAATCTAGTTACTTAACCCGTTATTATTCTAGGGTGTCACATTCACCCCCTAGAGAACAAATTCCTCATTGTGGACCCTATATCTAAACTTATGTTGTGCCACCACACATAAGGATGTGTTTGTACTATGATAACCATTTCTCAACTAGACCATGTTGATAGTACAGACACCCCAAAATTATGTGGTCATTGATTAATTTCCCTATAGGTACCACCAGTTTCCACAAATACATCTGCCCCCTCCCTAAGGCCCTAAAATATACCTAAACCAGGATTAGACAATTGTCCCTTTAGGTCAAAACATGTTCCATAAATTTTTCATTTTCCTCAGACACACACACACACACCTAGGGATACTTTCAATGACATCACAGATCTTGATCACTACTCCATTCCATGAATTCTTAAAATGTGACTTCTAATAGGGTAGGCTTTCGAAAATAAATTTTAACCTTGATAACATGATTCATATCATTTCTTTATTTTACCCCTGATCATTTGGGGTATTACTTATCTTATTATATGAAGTCATGGTGTGATTAAATTCATATGTATTTTTGGGAGAATAAGTTGTAGAGATAATTTTTCTTATTATAAAAGTATAAAAATATGAAACTTATAGAATATTTTAAAATAAAATTTTTTATCAATTTCAATGATGATTAACTATACATGATAATTAATGAATATAATATTTTAGAAATTGTTTTTTAAAATATATTAATATATAAGTGGAGGATAAGAAGAAAAAATGTATTCTATAAAGTTACTATCTAGAATATTTTATGTGTAAAAAAATAGGTATAGGTGAGTTGATACTAAAATATAAAAGAAGATACAAAATTTAAAAGAGATATGTTGATGAAATTCCAGATATAAGAACCTATTTGTTAATAAAGAAGATAGGGAAAAATGATTCTCAATATCTTCTCACATTATACCCTTATATATTAGAGGTGGATATATGAATTCTATCAATAATATTCAAATATTATATATATAAATTAAAAATACTAATGAGGATTAAAATATGATTTTATTCCTGAATGTCAATAAATCTTATATTTTGTAAAAATTAATATGTAAAGTTTGGAAGTGGTTATACTACATGAATTCTAGGTTGTTAATAAAATTAGGTTTTTTGGAATAAGATATTATTATTTTATCCCATTTTCATCCTGGAATATATTAAAATGTATGTTTTGATTTTTTAAAGATTACCATATAGGACTGAAATGATATTGGATAATAATATCCAAAACATTCCTGAGATTGAATGACCTTATATAGATAGAAACATCCGCAAGGAATCATTGATAATTGATGTTTCACCTTGCTATGGATTATGGTTTATCTGACAGACCCATTTGGATAACTGTGGTTATAGATGACATAACTTTTTATAGTTTTGTAATCACAACTAAAACATAGTGATCTGATATTTATTAGAGTATACACAAACACATCAATGAGTACATTCCCATAAAGGAGTCAAACTATTTAAAAAAATTATGATATTTTATCTTGTATTATTTCAACAATTTATGTGGTTTTTTAAATTTAGGTAATATTTATACTTCCATACATCATAAAATAGGGTTTTATCTATATTTATGGGAAATTTTAAATATAAAAAATATTAAATTTACCATCTTGATTCACCCCCTTATCATGTGATTGAATAATATACTGGAATCATAGACATGTATTTTGTATCATTACTTGATTTGTGGGTCTAAATATATATATCTATTTAATATATTTTGTAATTAATAATACAGTAGAAGATTAAATTAGTGGGAAATAAAACTAAATCCAATCCAATAATGAAATGTATCAATGATGTTTGTGAGAGCAGTGAGTGAACCTAATCCACTATGTTACTATTCCTATAATGTTATAACTGTTTCAGATTTGACCATTGATATATGAATTTAGTTTTTGTTCTTATATATGTTCTAAATTCTTATACATCATATATTTGTAATACAGTGAAAATATATTATCATTTCACGGATCATTAGTGTGACCCACTCTTACTTACACCTTTGAATTGTTTATTATGGTACCAGAAAATCATTATTTGTGGACTTGGGATATGTGATATAAGTTTTATTAGGTAATATTCTAAGATGTTATGATAACAAACCATGATTATGTTATCTTTATATCATGTTTAACATGGTTTCCATGATGATCTTTGGTTTTATATCTTACTTTTACCCATAATGAAAATATTAGTACACCCTTTATTATATTCACATTCCCTAGTTAATAAAGAATATTATTTTATATTATATTTCATGAAGGGTATCATCAATGAAGAGTATTTCTGGGAGATATTAAGGATTGTTTCTTGTATAATTTTGATACATGTGTAATCATTAGAGAAACTATTATTATAGTCTTTTGGTGTGTTTCGTTTCTTATATATATTGAATATTCAAGTTAAAATGATGTAATACATTGGTGTGTCATGGTTATATTGTCTCAGTTGGTATGAAAAAGTGTGTAATTTATGTTTTTGGCTATTTTATAAATAATAAAATTAAAAAATTAAAAAAAATTATCAACCTGATGGTGATATAAGAATAACCTAAAATGTTATAGTTTCAAATGAATACTTTCTAATTACTGCATCTTAGAATTTATTTTACTTGTAACATGTTTTAAAAAGATGATTATTATTTCTTGAAACAGTCACTACAGTTTATGTTTTTGTAAATGGAGAGAAACTCATGTAACTAAATAAAAATGGAGAGAAATGGAAAATGCATTGATTTTCCCATTGTGAAAAAAATGATGGTGGGTGGATTGAAAAAACTTTTTGAGATTCCCTATAAAAAATATCAATATTTTAGTCATAATATGAATCAAAATGAACACCAAAATTCTCTAAAGAAGTGGCAGGTCAGCATCGATCCCTTTATGCAACAATTTCCAACATCCATTAAAGGGTATTTAATTTCTAATTACAAATAAATATGATCAAATAAATAGAAAATATATTTTTTAATCTAGTTTATAGAGTAATAAATGGTTTTTTAGAAACATAGTAATAAGAATATGTTGATGATCAATGATGTAATAAAATTATTTATATGAAAAAAGAGTATGGAATTGACTACATAGACTGGGTGGAGTCTAAAAATATATTTTCATTTAATATTTTCTGTTAACTCATTAAAAAATAATGGATAAATAATTAATGGATCTTATGAAATTTTATGTTCAATTCATAAATACAAATAAATAAAAAATCCCTAGAATTACATGTAATGTTTCTTGTTTTTTATATTTCCCTCAAATAAAAATAATCCATTTCCTTAGAGACATAAAATTTGGCCTTTAGAACAAAATATCTATATGGGAATTTGGTTGATTTGAATAAATTTATCCATGTTATTGAATAATATAAATAAAAATTTTAGGGTCTAATTATTCAAATCATTTTAGTGAAAATAATATAAAAATGGAACTTCATGGGAAAAATGAAATAACCCATAGAAGAATAAATATTAACCTAAAAACATATAGAAAGTGAGAAAAGAAGAATAACAGAATAACATAAATGGGTTGGTTAAAATTTTAATTTGTTAATGTCATGGACAATAACCACATGCATGTCAAAGAAATACAATGTTTACAATAAAACAAGAATATTTCTTTGATGATCGTTCTATTGAGCCACCCAATATCAAATAATTAAATTATAATTTGTATAGAAATTTCGACAACTAATTCAAAAATCCAAGGGTTAATGATAAAAATCATTATTAGTACCCTCCATTGATAATGAATATTATTTTTTAACAATTGAAATTAGACATTAATTTGATGTAGTGAACAATACACAAAAATTAAACTCAAAAACTATAATTTTAAAAAATGAATCTAGTTACACCTGTACCTTAATAACATAAATATTTTCTAATGGAATTAGATCACACTCCAAATTTTTAGAAATTTATTTATTAATTAAAAATTAATGTGATGAAATTAATTAATACCATGTCTTTAATTCCACTAATGATAAAATATTTTCGAATAAGTGTATCAAAAATCTTATTATTCTCCATTTAGAAAAAAATTATATAATATTTGGAATTTGTTTTCCTTCAATAAATATAGTACACATTAATTTCTATTATATTGAAGTATCATTTCAAATCATAAGTTATCCTTTTATTATATATCATTTGAAGGCTTACTGGTAACCACACATGAGACCTAAATCCCTTATATGAGTCATAAAAGAAAATAATAGGGGGAGGGGGGTATTTCTCTCAAATGGTTTTAGATAAAGTGAGATTTTAGGATTTATTTATTATTGAATTTTTTTATAGAATTTTATCAACATATTTCTGTTGTTTTCCCTATGATTTAGAGGATGCTATTTCCATTGAACTCATACTTTCTATTATGCTAATAAAAAAATACATATATAATTTGAAAAATATTTAGTAGTGGATTTAATGATGAAAAATTATGATAATTTATATATAAAATTTTTATAACCATGTTCTACACCATGTGGTGTACCTATCCACATTATTTACAACATGAATGAATCAATGTGACTCTATATTGATAAACATGATGTTAAGAATAAAAAGATTAAGAAAAATTGGTTTCTACCCCATATTAATGATTTTTTTTGTCAACTGTACTGCTATTAATACATCTTAGATGTTAAGGTTTAATCTAAATATCATACATTATAGTTAAAATTTCAATATATATATATATATCGTACATAACGTTCTATACAATATACATATTTTATGAATTCATAATGAATCAATTCTAACTAAAAAATTACACTATTATCTTCATGGATATGGTTACTATATTATTTAAATATTTCTTAAATAAATATATACTAGTTTTATAGACATTATTGAAATATTTAAAATGTCTTAAAAAGAACATGTGGATCATTTGATGGTTGTTCTGATGATATTGAGAAAAAATAAACTGTGAGGGTTGTTTAGATCATTTTAATAATAAAAATAAATAGTTTTATTATTTCTTAATGTAATTACAGTTGAGGGTATATATTTTGATCATTGAATGATAGGTGTATTTGAATAATGACACATTCAAGGAACTATACTATAAGTCATTAATTATAATGAATTATTTAGATACTACTAAGGAATTGGAAGAAATTTCCTATAAAAATCAAGTCCAATAAACAGGTTAAATCAAAAAAAGGAGTTAGTATTTTCTAGACACATTAATGTGATGAATATTTCAAGGGGATCAAGATATTTTTGGTCACCAAAAATTAAAAAAACTACCATATATTACTGATTATATTTTTGTCTATATTGAATCATCAATGAGGGGACTGATATGTGTCATTATAAAAAGCATAATGGTAGATTATAACAAATATAAATTAATGGTCAATAATCAAATATACCTGATGAATGATTATGAAATTTTCATGGAAATATTTTCCTTAGAGATATAGATACATTATCACTATTGTGAAATGTCTGAAATATGTATAGATCAGAAAATAAGAGTATATATATTAAAAAAATAGATTTTCAAATCTGGGAAAGAAGAATGTTTCATTTGATCATGGATTATAACTACATAATATAGTACCACTGTTAGATTAAAAAAGGATGATTATTATTTTGAAAATAAGGATCATGATACCTTTTCTCAGATAAGGATTTAAATAGTCTATGTACTTTTGGTTTTGGAAACATGTAGTCATTGAATTAATAAACAATGTGGAAAATAGATTCACTCCCAAATGAAAAATCAACTATCCATCCACATGAGGATGAATGAGGAATGGGGGGATTATATGGAGGTATTTAAATAGATATGAAATATTTTAGTTTATAAACATGATAATGATGGAATTATATAATTTCGAAAATGAAAATGAATCCATTCTGTGTAAGAATTCATAATGGATGTATTTGATAAGGCACAAAGGTCCTCATGGATGTTCATTGATATGTGAAGAAGTCAAGAATCAATTATGGTGGGAAATCATATTTGTGGATATTACATGTTATATATTATGATGTTTGGTATTACATCATGTTATAAAATAATGAGAGTTGTCTTAGATAACATTGAAACTGTTAAATATACCTAACTAGATGTGGTAGAAGATCACATAGGATTTCATTATTGGACATCCCAAGACTTCCAATCCTATAATTTCATATGGGTTATTTCATATTTCACTATGATGTTAGAAAAATTATCTTTTATTTTGGAATATTTCATTCTGGGTAATGTTTCAAAAATATAAAAAATATACTTTTTATGTATTCATGGAGTATCACTCTCAATAACGTTGTAAAAATATCTAATGATTAACATCACATTTGGGTGCAATTGAATAATATAATTTAATATTATGTAAATATTTTGAACTACTTAAAATCTTAAAAACTAATGTATAGCAACCCCAACCAAGAATCCCAAATCCAATGCATACTACCGATACATCGACATAAGATACAAGGAATAGAAAACCAATTGGATAATCATTTTTGTAGTCTTGGTAAACTAGATAAATAAATGGGTCTTACATTACATTTCGAAGAAAAAGTTTACAACATGTTTTTTTTAAAATAACTTTATAACATGTAGTGTGTCCCTATATATCATCCATAGTAATCTTCATAAAATCATGGGGAAAGAAATAAAAATATTGGATATATAAAACAATCTGTAAGGGTGAAATACACTAGAATCAATAATGAATCATTAAGAATAACCAATATGGAATGGTAAATAACTGATAAAAATTCCATGAAAATAACCTTAATTAATGAATATATAATGAATAATAAATATGGAACAAATATTAATTAAAAACACATTCAAATTAATAAATAACTGGTAATGAAATGATTACCTTGAAAACATCATAGTAAAAATCAATTAGATAATAATAACTGAATACTGAGTGAAGGGAATTTTTAATTTTTGGAAGGCATGTTTCCCCTAAAAATAATTCCTTTACCATCAATATCTAACCCCAAGGTTGTTTCAAACATACTTTTTTAAAAACCCATTTAGATATGGCTAGAAAATGGATTCATCAATTGAGACTACTAATGAATCACAGAGATTTCATTTACCAGAACCCAAACTATGTATATCATGTCCAAATCATTCCACATGTATCAAATAATTGGTTTAATTTGTAAAAAAATTATCGTAAAAAAATATTCAAATTAAGTAAAGGATACAAATTTATCAATATTTTACCAGTCATTCAAAATAACATTAAAATTAATCTCTATATGAGAAAATGTTATACATTTTTGGAATTAATATTATCCATGATAAATGGTATGAATATTTATAGTAAATTTAATTTTCAGTGATAATATGTAAGTGCATAACTCAAGGGGAAGTTAACAACTATTAAAATGATTCAATGATGTAAATTAAAATACTACAAATGGTCAAAATAATTATATTCCATCCATATGAAGAGTAATGATGATATCAATATGATTTATACCTATTTTAGTATGATTTTTTTCATTATTTATGAAACAAAACCATTATAAAAACATTATTGAGTAAAATATAATTTTTATTTGGTAAATGAATTTTTAAAATAAAAAAATTATATTAAATCCTTTTTTATGAAAAAATATTTAAAATCATTTTAATAAAAATAGCATTTTTAAACATCAAAATCATTCTTCAAATAAATTATGGTGGGTAATTCAATACATGAAATACAATGAAAAAATAACATTCCATTTGAATTAATAAATTGTTAGAAATGTTACTTTTTCCTAAAATTATAAGAACATTTACATTGAAAAATTTTGTAAAAATAAAAATGTGTTAAAATTATTAAAAGAATAATTTTCAAAAGTATAAAAACATTTTTGGAAGTATTTTTAGAATAATTTTTTTGGAAGAAAATAATTATCCAAACAAATAGAAAAATGACGTCTTGTTTTTTTTAAAAACATGTTCTAAAAAAATTTAAGTAATAAAGAGTTTAAATATATTAATATTAATAGAAAATAATCATTAATAACAAGAGAATAAAATACTAATTTTTTTATAAAATAATGGTAATATAATTTCATTTAATATAAATTCAAGTTTAAATAAACCCAAATAAGATGTGATTGGATAGTAAACCCTTGTAAAGATCGTAACGTAGAAGAAATAATCACCCAAAGAATAAATTATGTGTTTCAAAAATAAATACTCATAAAAAAAGTGTAAATACATCAATAAATAGAAACAATTTTGTACATACATAATCATATAATATTAATGACGATGAAGAAGTAATATAAGCCATTTAAAAGTAATTGTGGTATGGAATTCTCTACCACTATGCAAAAATTTATAATAATCTACATAGACTAAAAAAGTGAAATTGGTAAATAAAATACCATGAATAATGAGTTATTCATTATATTAGTTTTTTGGGGAAGTATATACACTATATATAGGTGAACTATTATATAATAACAGATAATACTCAAGGGAGTGTATATTGATATGAAATCGATTACCTTACGCTTTATTTTAGTTAAATTATCTATCACATCATGTATGATAGTTTTATTAATGTTATTAACTTAAAAATGAACCACTTTAAGACTTATAATATAGCATATTATTCTTTTATAACATCTTATAACCCTTTTTTTAATAATTTTTCTTTATTTACATTTTTTCAGCTGTTAATTTCCTTATTTTTTGAGAAAATGTTAACATGTTGTTTTCTTGTTCATATTACCTCAATCATGAATTAATCATATCCATAATTTAATAATAATATAATATCATATATATTTTGAATATATTTGTTTAGATTAATTCATAAAATTTGGTTCTTTGAAATGAAATACCACATGGATGGAGACGGTAGGTCTTAAGCATGCATGAAAGATGTTTTAATTTTCTTGTTGTAATGAAAGAAAAAAATGATATATTTATTATATTAACATTATAATTTTTATTTCATATATATATATATATCATATTTTTATTAAACCCATCATTAATACATTCAATGTAGTGTGTGAACGAATCGTAACACTTTCTAAGGAGGTAGTCCACCGTAGTCATGAGTGACATCATCGCATTCCCAAAAAATTGAATGCATGAAGGATGGAATGAAATATCAATAAAATATGAATAATAAAATCTTTAATATCATATATATTATATATAAACTACAAATCCATAATTATTCCCAACTATGAATGTTGGTAATGAAAAAAATGCCATCTATTCACGAGGAGGTAATCCAAAGTTTACACAAATGATGATTTCATAACCCTTTTGAAGAAAGTGTGTGATGTTTTTGGTCATAAATTTAACATATAAAATATCAATATTTTTAAGATACTAAGGTTATTATATAATCATCATATAATAAGAATCTATTTAGGTGGAGAAGGAAATTAAAAACACTCTTAGAATAACAATACCTCTTCTTCTAGTATCCTCCCCAGGTTTTCATTAATACCTTAAATGGTTTAATTTATTCCAAAAATAATTATTATATGATGAGTGAATGGATTTTGGGGGATTATTTGGGATGATCTTTCTTGACCCAGATAGTGTGAAAGGTGTGAAGTGGAGTGGAAAGGGGCGACCTTTTATAAGTGTAGTGAGTGGAAAACTTGCGATTTTTTGAAATATTGAATTCCACACATGTTTTTTAATGTAACAAGGAACAAATAATTGACCATTATTGATAATATAAGGACTAAGGTCAAAATAATTTCATACAATTGGTTTTGGACAAGTTCTGGGTCATTTTTAATCCTTTTATTTATAGTTTATCCACTTAGTAAACATGTTTTCCCCATAATCATTATCACTGATTTAAACTATTTTCATTTATAATTATGGTCATAAATTTAGTCTAACCCGTTAAAAATTAGAAATTATTTTTATTTAAAATTTGGAAACTATTTTTCAAAATTCAAGTCACATATGTGAAAAAATTCAATTTTCAATTAATCCTATAGACGAGATAAGAAAACATTTTTTAATGTGAAAATTTTTATAATCATACAATTTTTTTATATAAACATTCAATAACAAAAGTATTAAAATTAACTAAATTCGTTTAATATATTTATAAAATAACTATTTTGACTTAAAAAAAATTAAATTATTTTTTATAATTATAAATTATTTAAATTAAAATGTTGTTTTCAATTAAAATTTCGTATTTTTCACTATTTATCAAAACGTGAAACTTTCTAGAAAGACCCTAAAAATTAACCCTTTGATGATTTTAACATTCCATTTTAAAAAATGAATTTTATTTGTTTATTATAAAGTTTCTAAATATGGCTAAATTTAATTTAAAATTATGTGCGTCATGTGGGACTTAACCATCTTTTAGAAAAAATAAATTTTTTCCGAAAAAAATTCTTTTTATTTTAAATGATTATGGTTTTATTCATGATTAATAAACATGTGGAAAATATACATTTTCATAATTTAGTAAATCCTAATCATTATTTATATTCCAATAGTAAGTAAATAAATACCATATTAAATAAAATTATAATTGTATATATGTGTTTTGTAAAACTCGGTCATACGTGTAGTATAAGCTATCGAACAGACATTTTGTTTCATGAAATGCAAGATAAATCCATATTTTGTGAATTAGAAGAAATAGAATACAATGAATTTATTTAAAAAATAAAATTTATTATAATTAATATGGATGTTATATTATTTATATTCTTGCAATTTCATTTCATACAAGCTATCAAATACGGTTTTCAAATTTCAGGGTGTCACAGTCTCCCCACCTTAAATAAATTATGTTGTTACAATTTGAACTTTATCTTAGTAATCCAGGGTATTACATTTAGAAAAATCATATTCTAAATTTTCACATCATAAAATAGTTAATAAAATATCAACTTAATTAGAGATATTGGGAAGTACAAAGGTCACATGAAATAACATATAGATAGGTTTTTAAGTAGGAGAACTTCATAGAAATGTCTTGTATTGGACATGAAGAAAAATTATAAATATTTATAGAATGATATTGAGGTCATTTATCAAAAGAATTATAGTGATCAGTTTATATTTTAGGGGATAAAATTTTAAATCTTTGGGGTGTGGGATGATATTTTAAGTCATCAAAAATGATTTTAATAGGATAAAGATTTATTTTGAAATCCTTTTTCAGAAGTTGTGGAATTAGTTTACTATCTAAGAATATAATTAAATATAATTACATGATATATTTATATTTTTTAAACACAATTTCATACTTTTTTTGTTCTATGATCAATGTCCAGTTCATCCCTCACTTAAAAAATGAATATCGAAAAAATGATTTTTTATTCACGAAGCACCAAAATTATCTTTTAACAGATTATATGAACCATAAAACAAGTCTTCATGACTTTCTATAACTATTTTACAAAACCCCTATGATTATAAAAAATTATAATATATAACAATTTAATCTATAAAACTATAAATTAACAATTTTGGTTCTTCAATAATAAATATTTTTAAAATAATTTAGATAAAATCAATAACACATTTATTAGAACATCATGTAGGCCAGTGGTAGGCATGAAACCATAATCATATGTTTATCATGAGTTTGAGACACATAGATGTTCTCGATGTGATAGGATGTCCCCCTACATGCATCTAATCAATTTTAAAAACAATATTACATAAATCCCTATAATGGTTCCAAAAAATATGATAAAAATCATTAAAATAAAGTTAATCATTAAATATCCATTTTACTAATGTTTTCAACATAATTTTTTATTTAATTATTGATTTTAAAATTATTAATAATCTTATTTTACTATTATTACAATTTCATTAGTGATCATTTAAACCCTATTTGTTATCATTATGTTTGAACTTAGGACTATAAAATGTGAAGGCATTGTTCCTAAAATAAATCATCCATTAAAGATATTTTTTCTATAAATTTCTCCCAAAATATCCATCATATTGTGAAATTACAACTACATAATACCTAGAATGAAATATTTATGAATTTGAAGTTATGATCATTCATAGACTCATTAACCTATTATGGTATAAATTACTCTTATTTGAATGAATATACAATTTCATTAAAATGTTAATATACTCATTTGATGTTCATGATTACTCTATCCAAAATACTATTTATAAAATTATTAAGTTACATATATTATTAATAAAAATACATAAATACTTCATCCATTTAACTTCAACATAGATCCTTAAATAGTTTATGGTATACCCTTTATAATAGGTAATTGACTCGAGTAATTCCAGGGTTCACCAAATTTATTGAAAAAATCTATAAATGGATCTTTAGGATGATATTTATTTCTATCCAGTGTACTCTTCATTTTTCCTCAATAATTCATCCTATTACTCACTTATTTTCATTACATAATTAATTTTCCCATTCCATTGAGTGAATCTACTAGGTGGTTGCTTCAATATTTCATAAATTATGGAAATTGAGGCTTCTTTTCTTCGTGGTACCTACCACTCAAACCATTAGAGAACTCCATCATTATATTATTTTTTGAGTCTGTGAGTTGGGTAAGATAGAAATTTTTAATAATATTTTATTAAAAAAATTACAAATAAATGTGATGTCATTCACTCTAATATTAATCTCATTTGTATGCTCATTATAACCTATCTATCCTTCATGTTCAATGATAACATGGTTTCATAAGGTTCCATTCATTGACTAAAAGTAGAAATCATAGTGTGGGAAAACTATCATAGTGAGAAGACCACATAAAAACTTTTAGATGTTTATATCATGAAATATTATTTTCAATCTACGTAACTGTAGTTTTATCCTAGGTTATTCATTTATAGAATCTATTCAAATCTTTCATAATGGTTTGTAAAGAGAATGATAATTATCTTAAATATATACCCTTGGAGTTTCAAACCGTGTTCTTTTTAAGGCCCATTTTCATTTATCGTGTAACACTTGAGTCAAGACCGAAATTCCTTTTTAATAATTATTACCCCCAGGTAAATCTATGTCAGAACCACACC
The DNA here is from genome assembly GCA_963277665.1 of Viscum album. Lineage (NCBI taxonomy): Eukaryota > Viridiplantae > Streptophyta > Magnoliopsida > Santalales > Viscaceae > Viscum > Viscum album. The sequence continues at coordinate 1,638,165,026 of OY728127.1, forward strand.
CACTTATAAAATCCAAAAAGTTATTTATTTCAAGGAACTTCTACATGATATCTACCTTACTAATTTTTTTTATGTTTTTTATACTTATTCTAAAGTTATATAATAGAGCTATTTTACTAATATATATTTTACTAAATATAGTTCTCAAGGATTCTATTAACCCTACTCTATTACAAACTATAGCAAACCCATCCATAAAATAAAATAACAATTTCTTACTACCATTAAATTTTAATATGATATAAATAATATCAACCCAATGGACCGATCAGTTTAATAGTCATTGTAAACTTGATACAGACATGATCCTTACATTATATTTAGAATACAAAAATTACAAGATAATTGTTTTTGAAAATAAATTCATTAAATCTAGCTTATTGATACATGTAAGCTATAAAAATATTTGTGAAATCATATTTAAAGGAAAAAAAATAAGAGTTAGCTCAAATACTTAGTAAGGGTAAAATACAGTGGAAGAAATCATAATTTTATAAGAATAATCAATATATAAAGATAAATAACTGAACACACCTTCCATTTAAATAACTTTAGGGAAAAAATAAATAATGAATAATCAATATGGAAATGTATGTTACCGAAAAAAATTCAATTTAAACAAAAATTATTAAAAATGAATATGGAGATAATATAATACTAAAAATACATTGGATAGTAATGACTGAATTTTGAATGAAGTCGATGCTTAATTATCAGAAATCATGTTTCTAAGGCACATGATAAATATATGATCAAGATCCGTCCTCAAGAAAGTTTAAAACACTCTAGATAAAACCCATTTAGAATAATCTAGAAAAATTACACATCATATGGTACTACTAATGAATTGATGATATTACATTAAAAAGTTCCCAACCAATGTATTTCATGTTCATAATAATCCTCATATATTGAATAATTGATTATGTTCAGAATAAATTTGCATCATAAAATATTGGTGTTGAGTAAAACCTATAGATTTATTAATATTTTCCTAGATATTAAAATAACATTCAATTTAAATAGAAAATTTAATAATGGTGAACATTTTAAAAAATAATCATATCCATGTTAAATGATTTGGATATTTAGGGGACATTTAATGATCAAAAACCATAGGAAGTTGAATAACTCATTGCATAGATAATAACTACCAAAATGATTAAATGAATGGAAAATCAAAACAATAATTGAAAAAAATTATATTAAACCATATCAAAGAAGAAAAATGGAGGTAAAAATATGACATACACTCGTTAGTGTAAATGTATGGGTTGTTGTCAGTAATGAAATAAAAAGATCTTTAAATTTTTTAAGGAAAGTATCATTTTCATTTTGAAAATAACTATTTGAATCATAAAAAATAATACAATTTAATTTCATGTAAAATCATATTTAAAAACATTCTCTATAAAAATAGACTTGTAAATTTTTATTGGATGATTCAATGAAATGAGGAAAAGTAATTTGGTACGTCTCATACATGTTTAAAAAATTTATTTTTCATTGTAAAAAGTTTTGAAATGTGCCTTGTTCAGAAAATGACTAGAAGATTACATTTGAGACATTTGGTAACAAGTATAAATGGTATAAATTTCATTAATAAATATTTTTAAAATGTTATTAAATATTTTTATTTTTTTGAAAACATGGTTTTGGAAGAAAATTGGTTTTGAACTAAGAGGGAAATGAATTGGGGTTATCTTAGAAACACTATCTTAAATATATTATTTTTCAAAGAGTGGGAAAATGGTAATATTAATTGAAAATAATCATCAATAACTAATAGATGTTAAAATAAAAAATTTTTATTAAAAAATTTTCAAATTATTTCCTTCAATGGAAAATATTGTTTAAATAGTCTTGAATAGAATTTGGTTGTGAAGTAAACCCATGAAAAGATCATAACATTGATGTGAGAATAAACCAATGAATCAATTATGTATATGAACTATAAATACACATAATTAAATTTTAAATAATATAATATATATTCAAAATTCAGTACTCGTATAATCATATAATATTAAAAATAACGAGGAAGTAATATATCCCAATCAAAAGAAAATGAGTTATGAAATTATTTACCACTTGTCAAATCTTAATGAAAATTTCATTAGAAGAAAAAAAATTTAATTAAAACATAAAATAATAATAATAATTATGTATTCTTTATATAACTTGTCAAAGGGACGTATATACACCATAAGAAAGTGAATTAGTGCATAATGAGAAACTATTCTCTAAAGAATGTAAATTGAGACGAAATCCCACACCTTATAATCCTTTTGGTTGAATTATATTTAAAATATGGTATAATAGTTTTTATAATTTTATTAAATTAAAAAATGACAATATTAATATTAAACAAAATCATATATGGTTCTTTTATAACATCTTATCTCTTATTTTTTAATAATATTCCATTATTTTCATTGATTCTTTTGGTATGTTATTTTTTTCTTCCAATTACATAAATCATGATTTAATCCAATATATAATCTAAAACATTAATAAATATAATATATATTCACTATATATGTATTTATATTAATCTATAAACTTCAGTGATAGGAAATGAAATACACTATTCATGGGTATAGTTGGTTGTATGTACACATGAACAATGTTTCAATTTTATTATCATACTAAAAGAAAGAAAAGTAAATTTAATATATTTATAAATTATAATTATAGTAACATTTTTATGTTATATATGTCACATATTTTTATTAAACAAATCCTTAATAAATTTCATGCAATGGTTGAATGAATCGCCTCGCTTTGCGTGGCGGTAGTCCACCATACACATGAGTGACATCATCGCATTCCCAAAAATGGAAAGACTGAATTTATGTAGGGACCCAACCTTATTATTTACATAATTTGGTAAATAAAATTTCTAATTCAGTTCCATACATTCCAAAAATCTTATCGGTATAAATTTTTAGAGAATTAGACCATAATTATTACAGAACAACAGAAATATTACTAGGTAGACACTTCTACTCACTATCCATTTTTTCAAAAAACCAAAACTATTAAAATGAAACATGGTTCCTTTTAATGTTCAATCATAAAAAATATTCCCTTTATCATATCCTTTCCTCTATTGTTCATTATATCTTATAATTTTTTTTAAAATATGGGATGGGATATAAAATATAAGTAAGTGTTACACAAATAATTAATACTCTTAGTCCAGTGAAAACAGATTAAAAATGAAAACATTATCTTAAAGTAATAATTTTTTCCTGTAATAATATGTAAATACTTTCCATTGAATATAATATCCTTGATTACCAGTTTTGTGATGAAAATTCCACCATAGAACCCATATAATTCACATATAAAATATAAGGGCAACTTGGGATATAATCATACATAAATTGAATAACCATACTATCGACTTCCATACATATCATTCTTACAAATGGAATAGCCATACGACCGACATCTATAACTAATAAAATAGTGGTTTTAACGCAACCACTATAGTGACCCAAGCCTTTTACATAAAACATTTTATGATTTAAGCATAATTAATAATCAGAGTGCAAGCCAAGGATCGTTAAGTCTAGTGTCTTGGAAGACTAGGTACATATAAAATACAACATGGGAATAAAAAAACTTATTTATTTAATCTCCATAAAGATCTTCTAACTTACTTTTAGCTCTTACATATACATAGGGTACCCTGGGGAAAACATGAACAAAGGGATGAGCTAAAAATCCCAGTAAAGGAATGAACATTAGGATACATCTCAAGCACATGAGTTAGGAGGCATGACATAATGATATCCAAAGAATGAAACTTATAAAATCATTTAATATAATCATGGAATAATATAAAAATGGAATCATATAAATGTGGAAGAATCATAAATCATATCTTTAGTATGGGTCAAAGCTAACCACCAATCCCGTTTCCCATTTCAGTACGGGTCAAGGCTAACCACCAATCCCGTTTCACATCGCATCTCATGAGACTTAACCTTAACCAATGCATTGGAGAGCTATCTAGGCACACCAATCTCCACATATTCATGAATATTATTTCCACATAAATAATCATGCCACATAAGTAATCATACATAATCAACCATACATAAACATAAGGGTACCCATGGAAAGAATTGGGCACCACAATCATGACATAAAACATATCCAATGGGCGTATCACGAAAGTGTCCATGGAAGGATGGGATTAGAACATACATGGGAATTAATAGGGTAAAATAGGCATATAACATGGTAATTGGTGTCAAATATAAGTGACAACATATAAAAAATGTATTTTAGAAACATTAGCATTAAAACATTTTTGTGCGGTTTTAAGGAAAACACTCTAGAGATTTTCATATAGAAAAGAAAACATTCTTTTATATAACACAAGAATTGAACCAATAAGGTTTTCATAATATAAATAATGATTTTATAAATACAATGGTGTTTCAAAACATAGGATAGAGTGCATTTGAAATTTGGGTAAAAATTTGGGAGGTCCCCTTAAAACAGGTTTGCTTATCAGAATGGTCTAAGGAGGGAATCTTTCAAAATCATGTATATCCCCGAAAGAATGTGATGGAAGGGTCTTGATATACGAATCTTGTACAACTATATATAATTCATAAGACTCACATATATAGATAATATAACACCATTTTAAAAGAATGGTAAGGCAACCTGAAAGAACAAAGAAGGTTCAGGTAGAATTCATTACGATTTTATCGGCATGGTTTCGGGTGTGACAAAGAGGGATTGATGAGAGAGAAATGGGGTTTATCATCACTTATAAAATCCAGAAGGAAGTATGGGGGAGGTTCCTAAGCATACCCCATCATTTTTTAGTATACATATAAAGGCATAGTATAAAGGACAATCTTCATTAAGAGAGAAAAGGAGAGGATCCCTTACCTTAAATCCGTTGGTGTTCTCCACATGTTATTAATGACCTGAATAAAAAAATTAAGATTATTAATTAATAAGTCCAGAAGCTCTTCTATATGTAATTTATTTATTATGACATTTTTTAGTTCATTCAAAGCATTTTTGATTAGTTATAAGGTTCAATTTCATTGTTCGGGCTCGTTTGTTTACTTGGCTTTAAAAGATCAGTTCACTTATATTCAAGTTTGGATTATATGCAAGATGAAAGTTGTTGTCCAGAATTGAAGTTATATTCTTTAGTTCATATCCAGGAGATTACAAGGATTTAATTTTAATTAGGTTACTTAGAGTAAAGTCTAATTATTATATATATATAACCTTAGTGATAACCGTTTTTGTTAATCGGTGGATTTGATTACAAAGAATGTGTTTTTATTTATAACATAATTCAATTTGTACCAAAGTATTACTAAAACAAAAATAGGATGTATTAAAAATATAATAATCTGGTTCAACCATAACACAAATGGTTTCATTACCATAATTAAAGATAATAATAGAAATTGATAAACCGTTGTCCTCGAATGTGCTAAATTAGCACATCTCAAATGGTGCTTTCATTTCGTTCAAATAAAATGGGGAAAAGGAGAGACGATAATGAAATATACCACTATCATGAAGAAATTCTAGTACATGTATGTTACTATATTTATCATAAAATTATGGTGAAGGGGGTGAGGAAAGAAATAAAAAGAAATGAACTTAAAAGAAAAAAAGACATTTGGGAAGAGGAATTTACCTCTTGAGACTTCCTCCTTTGAGAACCTATTAAGGGGAGAGGTTATGGTATTTTGAGGAGGCTGAGAGATTTTGGACGTGGGGTAGGACCTTGGGGAGAGATTTGGGCCGATATTAGAGAAGGCCTGGATCTTGAGAGGAGTGGATCGAAGAGGGAGTGAAGGGGGGTTTTATAGTGGAGGAGAGGAGGGATTTCATGATATTATAATCCTTAATTTATTATTTTTTCACAAGAAAAATAATAGTAAGTATTCAATGACCAAGAATAGTAAATGGGTCATGTGAATTCGAACAAAGTGGGCTTACATCAGCAGAACATCATCGATGACTCAATTAATCCATTATTTAGAATTTATTGTGAATTATCTGATTCCACTATTAATCAAAAATTCAATTATTTCATAAAAATCCCAAAAATTCACCCTAACCATTTTTTGACGTGTAAAATCCAAAAATGAAGTCCATTTTTCAAAAATAATTTTTGAAATATGATTATTTTAATATCTAATTAAAATAATAATTTATTATCAAAACCAGTTTTAAAACATTCATTAACTCATTCTAAACTATAGGTATATCGTACTTCCAACATGAATATTATTTTTATACCACCATAGGTGAGGTTAATATTAATTAGGGTATATCACTATTCATAATGGTATGTTAATATTCATTAGGGTAGGTTACTATTCACCAAAAATTATATTTTTTTATTAGACTCCAAAAACATCTTGAACACAACCGTGTATTTAATATTTTCGAAATTCCAAACAAAGAAGTGACAAGTTATGTTTAAAGGTAACTTATCACTTAGTAGTTCATTATTATGTGATTTTATGGAATATTTATAAGAAGGGAATTTACATTAAAAACATTGGGTTGTTACATTCTTCCCCTCTTTTGAAATTTTTCCATAGAAATTTTATTTTACATCCTAGGCCAAAAACAGATGTGGGTACTTTTCCTAAATTGATTCCTCTAGTTCCCATGTTGCTTCCTCAAACTTATGGTTCCTCCACAACACTTTGACAAGATGGGTTGTCTTGTTGCATAGAACCTTATGTCTCTGATCCAGAATCTTTACTAGATGCCCCTCATAGGAGAGATCATCTTCCAGCTGCACCACCTATGAGATTAGTACATGTGAGGGATCAGGTATGTACTTCCTCAAGAGTGATACGTGAAAAAAATCATGAACTCGAGCCATATTCGGTGGAAGTGAAAGCCGATAGGCCATGGATCCTATGCGGTCAAGGATCTCAAAGGGGCCAATATACCTTGGGATCAGCTTCCCTTTCTTCACAAATCACATGACTCTCTTCCATGGAGATATTCGATGGAAGAATTTATCTCCAACGTCAAACTCTAAGTCCTTTCGACAGTTGTCAGCATAGATCTTTTTCCGACTTTGAGCATCTTTGAAGTTTTTCGGGATGACTTGAACCTTCTCTGTCATCTCTTGAATGAGATCAGGTCCAAGTAGCTTTCTTTCTCCAACTTCATCCCAACAGGTTGGAGTTCTACATCGCTTTACATATAGAGATTTAGATGGAGCCCTCTGAAAACTTGAGTGGAAGCTATTGTTATATGAGAACTCAACCAATGGGATATGCTGATCCCATCCACCTTTGAATTCTAGAGAGAAGGCTCTAATTATATCTTCAAGCGTCTGATTAGTTTTTTCAGACTGGCCATTAGTTTGGGGGTGATAGGAAGTGCTGAAATTTAATTCAGTGCATAAAGAATGTTGAAGGCTCCTCCAGAATTTAGATGTAAACCATGGATCTCGGTTAGAGACAATTGAGAGTGGAACACTGTGCAGTCTCACCACTTCCTTCACATATATATTTGAAAGTTGTTCAAGCGAGAGATATTCTCGAATAGCGAAGAAATGGGATGTCTTGGTGAGTTGGTCAACCACAACCCATATCACATTATTTCCCTTTGATGTCTTCGGGAGACTCATGACAATGTCCATAGTAACATTTTCCTATTTCCACATGGGTATAGGCAATGGCTGCATCATACCTTTGGACTTTTTCACTCATCTTTAACTAGATGACATACCAAGAACCTTTATATATATTCCGCAATATTCTTCTTCATGTTATCCCACCAGATGTGTTCTCGGAGATCACGATACATTTTGGTACTCCTAGGATGGATAGAGAAGGTCAATCTATGTGAATCATTCAATAAATCGTTCTTTGTATCTGGATCAGATGGTACACATAATCGTGTCCCAAATCTTACAACTCCTTCCTCATCAATTTTAAAATCATAGGATTTCCCATATTTAACAACTTCCACCTTTTTCTGAATTTCCACATCCTTTCATTGAGCATCCTTTATTTTCTCCAAGAGGGATGGTTGAGCAATCATTTGAGAAAGGATTGACAATGTTCCTACCTTAATGATTCCCATGTCCATCCTTTGAAAATCTAAGAATATCATATCCTTTTCAATTATCATTATTGATAATGATGCCAGATCCTTTCTACTTAGATCATTTTCCACCTTGTTTGCCTTATCGAGATGGTAGTGGATTGAGATGTCACAATCCTTGAGGATCTCTATCCATATTCGATGGAGCATATTAATCTATTTCTGTGTGAATATATATTTGAGACTCTTGTGGTTAGTATATATATCACATTTTTCCCCATAGAGATATTGCAAAGATCATAGCCACCAATTCCAGATCATGCGTTGGATAATTTTTCTCATGGATTTTTAGCTGCCTTAAGGCATGGGCTATTACTTTATAATTTTTCATTATCACACAGCCTAGTCCTTTCTTAGAAGAATCACTATACACCACAAAGAGTTCTCTACTTGAAGGGAGTGTGAGTACCGACACTGGGATAAGCCTCTTTTTCAACACCTTGAATCATTCTTCCCATTCTTGTGTCTAGATGAACTTTACTCCCTTCCATGTCAGCTAGGTCATTGGGTTTGACAATCGTGAAAAGTTCTTCACGAATCATCGATAATACCCAGTTAGACCTAAAAAGATGCGAATCTCTGTTACAGAAGTTGGACTCAGCCTCTATTCAACTGCCTTTATCTTGGAAGGGTCCATAGATATCCCTTTCCTAGTGACAACATGCCCCAAGAATGATACTTCCTCCATCCAGACTCACATTTTCTGTACTGTGCATACATCTTCTCCCCTCACAAAGTTTTTAACACAGTTTCCAAATACTCCTCATGTTCTTCCTTGATCTTGGATTATAACAGAACATCATCAATAAAGACCACCACAAATTTGTCAAGGTAATCTCTAAAGACTCTATTCATTAAATCCATGAAAATTTCTGGAGCATTAGTTAGTCCGAAGGGTATCACTGTGAACTCATAGTTTCCATACCTCGTTTGAAAGGCAGTCTTGGGAATATCTTCCTTCCTCACCTTTAGTTGGTGATATCCTGACCGAAGGTCCACCTTTGAGAAATAACCGGCCCCACGAAGCTGATCAAACAAGTCATCTATCCGTGGAAGGGGATAATTGTTCTTTATAGTGATTTTATTGAGCTCATGATAATCAATGGAGAGATGCATTGATCTATCATTCTTCTTGATGAAGTGGACTGGATCACCCCACGGTAAAGCACTCAGGCGTATAAAACCCTTCTCTATATTCTCCTGTAACTGCTTCTTCAGATCTTCCAACTCTATGGTGGCCATTATATAAGGTGTATTTGAGATTGGAAGAGATCCAGGGAAAATTTCAATAGATAACTCAACCTATAAGTCAAGAGTAAGACCAGGAAACTCTTCGGGGAATACATCAGTGTACTCCCTCATGATGGGCATGTCTTCAAGCATGATTCTCTCCTTTTTGTCAATCATTTGAGCTAGATATGCATGCTCATAAGGAAGCAATATCCACACATGAGAAAAAGATTCTAAAGGAGACTCATCTTCCTCCTTGAACTTGTAATGAATCAGAGGATACTTCGGGATGTGAAGAGTAATCTCCCTTTCCCGACAATTGATGTTAGACTTGTACAAATATAGCCATCCATGCCCAAGATAGCATCAAACTCCACTAAAGGAAGTATGACATGATTTTCTGGGAGGTTCAGTCCACAAACATTAACTAGGGAGGAGTTATAAACCATGGATGCAATAATTTCCCCATTATCTGTTCTCACAGATAACTTTTCCTCCAAATTTTGAGGCGGTGTTTGAATAGTTCAACTAAACTTGTAAGATATGAAAGAATTCGTAGAACCAAAATCAAATAGTATGTTATCTATAATTGAATGAATAATAAGCATACCTGTCACCACATCATTTTCTGGCTCCCCCTCAGTAGTAGTGATAGCATAAGCCCTTCCTTGTTGCCTTGGAGGTTGTTGCTGATTTCCTCTGACAACCCTCAACTTAGGGAAATTGTTCACATAATTCCCAAGCTCCTTGCAGTTAAAACACTACACTGTAGGTTGAGTGTTGATCTGAACCTTCCGTTATTCTTCAAAATTAGTGGGATTTTTCATATCCCTTCAGCAGTTCTTGGCCAGATGATCAAAATTTCTGCATTTGAAGCAATTCCAGGTTCCCTTGAGACAGTCACCAAGATGCTTCTTCCCATAATTCTTGCAAAGGGGGAAGTGATGCTTCATTCCATCATGGGATTTGTTTGATGAAACACCCATGTTTTCTCTATTTTTTCCTTCTTGTCACTAGGCCCATGAGATCACTGAGAGTCTCCCATCTCTATTTCAACCTTAGGGGCACAACGTACAATCTCCTCATAGCTGTCGAAGTATCGAATCGCCAACACATTTCGTAGACTCGGCTTTAGTCCACTAAAGAAGCGATCCACCTTGCTTTCGGTGTTCATCAAAAATCCATAGCCGTACCTAGAAAGCCTTGTAAAGTTTTATTCATACGCCCCGATGGACACATCTTCCTTATTCTTGAGTCCAAGGAACTCTCTTTTCATCTTGAGATGGAGGGTTTGAGGAAAATATTTGTTGAAAAACATCCTCTTGAATTCCTCCCAATCTATGGAATCAATTTCCTCTTGGGACTTTGTATTCTTTATCGGTTTCCACCACTGATCAGCTTTCCCATCAAAATGATAGACTACCAGTACAACTTTCTATTCTTCCGAGCACTGGAGGACAGAGAAAATATTTTCAATGGAGTTAATCCATTGTTCTGCGAGGAGGAGATCAAAAGACCCACTAAACATGGGAGGCCTTTTCCGCATGACGGATTCTACGACAATTTTCTATTTCTATGGAGGAGGGGGATGTTCCACCTGATTCAAGTCATTATTCATAAATTGAGCCTGCTAAGAAAGTACTGCCATGATGTTTTGAGCACCCTCTTCCATCACATTAGATATGTCATTAGGGCAATCATTAAATTTCTTATCAAATTGGTTGCTGGAACGTGTTCTTCCATTTCTCGCCATTAACTAATAAAAATAATTTATAATTAGAGGTCTTGAATACTAAGCTATTGAGCATAAAAAGTAAACATTAAACATTAAAGGATAAAATTATTAAGAAGAAGTACATCCTAACTTTTTATTCCTTAGGTTTATATCTAGGTTATCCTCGATCTATTTCTTAACTTATATTATTATGTGATTTTTTGTCCCTTAATAATGGTTTTTACTAAGGTTGTGAATCTACCGAAGCATATCCCTTGGGAGTGTTGTAACCAAGAGTGCAGCAAGGACCGTTATTGTGCACCAGTTCCCATTAGAGTCTATCTCAAAGCGTTTTTTTCGGGTTTTACCACTAGATACATTTATACCAGAGCCACCTCTACCTTCTCGTATCCAGAAAGGGATGTATTTGCTTGATAAACCACTTACTCTATACTCACCAAAATCTAGGACTGTTTTCTTATACTTAGTCTCATCCTTAAGGTTCTCACTGAGGTGCTCTATTCCTAATCTCTAAAAATAACTAGACCATCCTCTGATACCAACTATAACAACCCAAGCATTTTACATAAAACATTTCATGATTTTAAGCATAATTAATCATCAGAGTACAAGCCAAGGATCGTTAAGTCTAGTGTCTTGGAAGACTAGGAACATATAACATAAAACATGGGACTAAAAAAAATTATTTATTTAATCTCTATAAAGAGATTCTAACTTCCTTTGAGCTCTTGCATCTTCATAGGGTACCTTAGGGAACACATGAACAAAGGGATGAGCTAAAAAGCCCAGTAAAGGAATGAACATAAGGATACACCTCAAGAACATGAGTTAGAAGGCATGACATAATGATATCCAAGGCATGAAACTTATAAAATCATTTAATATAAGCATGGAATCATATAAATGTGGCAGAATCATGAATCATATCTTTAGTACGGGTCAAGGCTAAACGCCAATCCTGTTTCCCATTTCAGTACGGGTCAAGGCTAACCACCAATCTCATTTCACATCGCATCTCATGTGAGTTAACCTTACCCAATGCATTAGAGCACTATTTGGGAAAACCCATCTCAACATATGCATGAATATTCTTGCCACATAAATAATCTTTCCACATAAATAATCATACATAATCAACCATACATTAACATAAGGGTACCCATAGAAAGAATTGGGTACCACAATCATGACATAAAACATATCCAATGGGCGTATCACGAAAGTGTTAATGAAAGGAACAGATTAGAACATAAATGGAAATTAATAGGGTAATATAGTCATATAAAATTTTAAGTGGTGTCAAATATAAGTGACAACATAAAAAAATGTATTTTAGAAACATTAGCATTAAAACATTTTTGTGCAGTTTTAAGGAAAACACTCTAGAGATTTTCAAATAGAAAAGAAGACATTCTTTTATATAAAACCATAGTTGAATCAAGAAGGTTATAATAATAAAAATACTGATTTTATAAATAAAATGATTTTTTAAAACATAGGATATAGTGCACTTGAAATTTGTGTAAAAATTTGGGAAGTCCCCTTAAAACAGGTTTGCTTATCGAAAAGTTCTAAGGAGGGAATCTTTCAAAATCATGTATATCCCCGAAAGAATGTGATGGAAGGGTCTTGATATAAGAATCTTGTAAAACTAAAAATAAGTCATAATACTCACATAGATATATAAGATAACACCATTTTGAAAGAAATATAAGGCAACCCGAAAGAATAAAGATGGTTCAGGTAGAATTCTTTACGATTTTATCAGCATGGTGTCGGGTGTGAACAAGAGGGATTTATGAGAGATAAATGGGGTTTATCATCACTTATAAATCTATAAGGAAGTATGGGGGAGGTTCTTAAGAATACCCCATCATTTCTAGTACACATATAAATGCATAGTATAGAGGACAATCTTGATTAAGAGAGAAAAGGAGAGGATCCCTTACCTTAAATCCGTTGGTGTTCTCCACTTGTTATTAATGACCTGAATAAACAAATTAGTCTTATTAATTAATAAGTACATAAGATCTTATATATGTAATGTATTTATTATGACCCTTTTTAGTTCATTGAAGGCATTTTTGATTAGTTATAAGGTTCAATTTCATTGTTCGGGCTTGTTTGTTTACTTGGATTTAAAAGATTGGTTCACTTATATTCAAGTTTGGATTATATGCAAGATGAAAGTGGTTTTCCAGAATTGAAGTAATATTCTTTATTCAATATCCACGAGATTACATGGTTTTAATTTTAATTAGGTTACTTATAGTGAATTATAATTATTATATATATAACCTTAGTGATAACCGTTTTTGTTAATCGGTGGATTTGATTACAAAGAATGTGTTTTTCTTTATAACATAATTCCATTTGTACCAAAGGATTAAAGAACAAAAAATAGTATATATTAGATATATAATAATCTGGTTCGACCATAACACAAATGGTTTCATGTCCATAATTAAAGATAATATTAGAAATTGGTAAACCGTTTTCCTTGAATGTGCTAAATTAGAACATCTCAAACGTTGCTTTCATTTCGTTCAAATAAAAGGGGGGAAAAGGAGGGAAGATAATGAAATATACCAATATAATTAAGGAATTCCAGTACATTTATGTTACTGGATTTATCATACTATTGTGGTGAAGGGAGGTTAGGAAAGAAATAAAAAGAAAATAACTTAAAAGAAAAGAAGAAATTTGGGAAGGGGAATTTACCTCTTGAGACTTCGTCCTTTGGGAACCTCTTAAAGGGAGAGGTTTTGGTATTTTTAGGAGGCTGATAGATTTTTGACATGGGGGAGGACCTTGGAAAAGTATTTGGGTAGAAATTAGAGAAGTATTTGAGCTTGAGGGGAGTGAAGAGAAGAGGGAGTGAAGGGGGGTTTTTATAGTGGAGGAGAGGATGGATTTCATGATATTATAATCCTTAATTTATTATTTCTTCACAAGACAAAGAATAGTAAGTATTACATGAAAAATAATAGTAAATGGGCATGTTAATTCGAACCAAGTGGGATTACATCAATATAAAATCATAGATGACTCAATTAATCCACTATTTATCATTTATTGTGAATTATCGGATTCTACTATTCATAAAAAATTCAAGTATTTCAGAAAAATCCCAAAAATTCACCGTAACCATTTTTCGACGTGTAGAATCCAAAAATGAGGTCCATTTTTTAATTTTATTTTTCTAAATATGATTATTTTAATATTTAATTAAAATAATAATTTATTATCAAAACCAGTTTTAAAACATTCATTAACTCATTCTAAACTATAGGTATATCGTACTTCCAACATGAATATTATTTTTATACCAAGATAGGTGAGGTTACTATTCATTAGGGTATATCAATATTCATAAGGGTATGTTACTATTCATTAGGGTAGCTTAATATTCACCAAAAATTATTTTTGTTTTATTAGACTCCAAAAAATATCTTGAACACAACCGTGTATTTCAGATTTTCCAAATTCCAAACATAGAAGTGACAACTTATGTTTAAAGGTACCTTATCCCTTTGTAGTTCATTATTATGTGATTTTATGGAATATTTATAAGAAGGGAATTTCCATTAAAAAAATTGGGTCGTTACGACCACCCATCCTTGGTTTATCATGGAACCACCCATATTTGGTGTATCACATAACCACCCATCAAATGTTCGTATACCATGATATAATCATAACACATGAAAGATTTCAATTATAAAAATTTCACTCATATAATCTCATTTATAATCAAAAGAATTCATATCTAGATATTAAATTAATAAATCCACTTTCAAAATAAATTCCAATACAAGAATACATAGAAAATGATTTATTTATACACCTCATAAAATAAGGTGGTCTATAACATCAAAACTGCCTCAATGAAAGGAGATTAAGAAGAAGTCCCTTTCAAAGATCATGTTGTTAATTTTTTTTAAGATTATGTGTTTTCACAATAAATACATAAAAAAACATATAAATAAAATAAAATATACTCAAAATTCATTTCACCCATAAGAGTTTAACATCATAATCAAGAAGTATAAGTTTAACTCAAATAATGGATTTTTTTTATAAATTACCTTACCTTGAGTCTGACTGTTCATGTAGAATAATTATATAATTTAATAATAAAAATAGGTTAAATTATAAATTCTTGAGAAAATTTTCAAGTTTACTATTCCCTTATATACCACTTATTGTCATTTTATAAATATTACAAAATTATTTATGTTCATATCTAATTCTTTGTCTTTATTCCGTACTTGATTTGAAAATGAACAAGATAAGATATCGATAGTCTAGGTGGTCATAAATCCATCATCACCGGTATAAAAAAATGATATATATATCTTATAAATTCATTATATAATAATTTATAATCATCATTAAAAATAAACTATAATTATAGTTCTTGGATACAGTAGGGCGTACGTACGAATGAACAATATTTTCATTTTTTATGTTGTATTGAAGAAAACAAAATTAAATGGAATGTATGTAAATATGTACATATATATTATCATTACTATATAATTGATATTAAATTTATATAATACACACTTAATAAAAAAATACTCACGACATTCCATGTGATTGTGAATGAATTACATCATTTTGAGGAGGTGGTAGTCAACACGTCCCCAAATGAAGTTATAATATAACCACAATATAGAAAGAATGAAGGTATGTTTAATATAACATTTATAGAATATTAATTTGGTTATAATATAAATATTAAAATACAATTTGACTAGAAATATATTATTAAGACCATCCATGAAGGTGGTAATGGAAAAATAACAAAAACATTACTCATATAAGTGATTAACCAGCACAACTTCGACAACAATTTCGTTTCATTTAATAATAGAAGGAATGAAATTAAAAGGATATGAGATATTCCATTTGAAAATAACAAAATAATATATTCATGATCTCGAGGTTTTCATGAAATTTTGGAATAATTAGGTGAGGAGATTGTAGGAAAAGAAATGAAATTAAGGGAGGTACTTCGAGAAAATAACATCTTGATTTTCCCCTCTTTGAAAGACCCTTATAGCACTTCGATTTGGTCTTTTGGTGAGACCAAAAGCACATGGACGTGAGGATAGTGAGTATGATAAGTTTTGAAAATTATTCAAGGATCTAAAAATATTTTTGGGTCGAAACGGGGATGTGAGGGTGGTATTTATACTTGAGGAGAGGTGAGTTTAAGAGATTAAAATATCAATTATGTTTCTAAAGCTAACAACATTGATGTGGATTTAATTTAAATAAATTATACTTTCAATTATTATTTTTTCTGTATTTTTAGTATAATTAAAAAACTCCTCCTTTCATTAAATGGAGTAGTTTTTAGTTATGTTAATCCTTTACCCTTTTATCTTTAACATGTTTCAATTTTAACCTATACTGGTAAAAAAATTACCATCGTAACTATTTTTATACCAAACATTTAACTTGAATCTAAAAACTATTTAGAACTTTTAAATAAAAATATGGAATAAATCTTACCTAATTCAATTCAAATAATTTGAGGATTTATTTTTAAAATTAATTTTACAAACAAAATGAAAAAGAAGGGGTTTATAGGGAAACTTTCAAAAGTTTGAATTGTTTTTATATCCAATTTCAATTTAAAATTGATTATAATGACCAAAATTGAATTAAAAGATAAAAATATAATCTAAATATAAATTGAAACAAATTAAATCGATATTCTAGAAATATTTATAATTTTTTCATAAAATAATTTTTGAATTAAAATGAAGTATTTTCACTATTCATTAAAATATTAAAGTTTTCCAAAAAATACCAATAATTTATCTAAACTAAATTTAATTTTCCCACATCCAAAATAATATATATATTTTCATAAATAGAATTATAAAAGTTCCAAAAACTAAATTTAAAATGGTTTCTCCATAAAAATGTTGTAAAACTATTTTTTTGAAATAATCATTTTTAAGAATAAATCACAATTTATACTTATATTATGCTTGTAAAATATATTAAAATATTTTAAAAATATTTATAAATTAATATAGAATTATTCTATCATTACCTTGGTTGTTACATTCTTCCCCCCTTTTGGAAACTCTATCCTCACACAATTATTCACTGATCAAAAAAGTGGAGGTATTTTTCCCACATAACATCTTCAGATTCCCATGTTGCCTCTCCAATCATATGATTTTTCCATAAAAACTTAAGCTTATGAATTAAATTATTCCTATACACTTTATTTCTTTGGTCAAGAATATTGACTAGATATTACTCATAAGAAATATTATGTTCTAGAAAAACTACTTATAGACTCAAAACAAGAGATGGATCCAGAATATACTTTATTAAATTTGAAACATGAAAAACATTGTGCACTGGGGATAAAATCAAAGGATAATCTACTCGGTAGGAAACTGATCAAACATTATCTATGATTTCATAGGTTCTAATGAACTATGGACTCAACTTCCCCTTCTTAACAAAAGGTATACCACTTTTACATGGAGAAACATTGAGAAAGACCTGATCACCTACCTCGAATGAAAAATACATCCTTATGTTATCCTCATAACTATTATTTATACTCTGGGATGTCCTCAAGTGTTGCTGAATCAACTTATCTTTCTCTATCATTTCCTCTAGCTACTATGGTCCCATAAACTTATTTACCCAATATCATCTAAAAATGTATGAGTTTGACACCACTTTCCATATAATGCCTAAAATGGTGCCATCTAAATAATGGAATGAAAAATGTTATTACGAAAAACTCAACCAATAAAAGATGATAATCCCAAAATCCCCAAAACTCTATGGAACATGCACGTAGAATATCCTCCAAAAAATGAATTTTTTATTCTCACTTCTTATATGATGGGAGTTGAGATGTTGTTATGAAATTGAATTCAGTACCCAATGACTTCTAATGGATTTTTCAAATGTTATAAGTGAAGATGTGATCACGATCAGATATAAAGTAGAGTGGATCTAAATGTAACCTAACTATCTATTTAATGTACAAATGAGAATGATGATATACATACAGAGTATGTTTAATTAGAAGAATATTAGAACATTGATTCAATAGATTATTAATAACTTAGATCACATTATTACCATGTGGAGTCTTTGGTAATCCCACTATTAAGAACATTTATATATTCTCCCATTTCCAATATGGCACTGTTAATTGATGAAACATCAATTTAAGTAACAACCTCATTGTTTTAACCTTTATAAAAGTAAAAAATCTCAGTGTTAAATATACAATATCTCATTTAATTCTATCCCACTAGTAATACTCCATAATCTATCTACACATCTTTATTTTTCCTAGATGAACTGAAAAAGTGAAATTTGATCTTCATTTGACAAATCATTATTCTAATGTGAATCGCAAGGAACACGTAATCTCTTCCCAAACCATAAAACACTTCCTTTATCACTGTTAAATTTATGTAACTTACCCTTTTGAACAAATTATACATTTTTTGGTAACTCATTGTCTTCCTTCTACACATTCTTAATTCTATCAGATAGAGATGAATGCACTGATACCTGATATAAAATAGAGGTATTTCCTACACCAATAACATCCAAGAAAAAATTCATTAAATCATTAACAAAAGGATCATGTTCCAAACATATCATGGTAAATGTAGAATTAAAATTTTGACTCTTATAATTGACCACTTTATTTGTTTTTATGTATGGTAGTGAATCATGTAATCATAATTCCTGATTAGTTCCAACCATCTCCTATTTCTCATGTTCAATTCTTTTTGACAGAATGTATACTTCAAAACATTCTGATTAGTATATATTTCACACTTCTTCATGCAAATGATGCCTCCAAATATTTTTTTCACCAAAATAAGTAGCTACATCCAAATAATGTGTAGTTTAATGTAACTCATGATGTTTCAACTGATGTGAAGTATAAAAAATTACATTATTATTTTTCTTTAGTAAAAATCAAAGTCCATTCAATTAAGTAACATTATAGATAAAAAAGTCATTATTTGTAGAAGGTCGGTCCAAAACTAGAGCTTTTACCAATATTCATTTCAATTCCTAAAAAAATAATCACATTATTTTGTCTAGATGGACTTAACTCCCATTTTTGTTAAATTTTATAGTGGGATAGATAACCAAGAAGTGTTTTTAAAAAACCATTGGCAATAATCTACTAATCCAAGAATACTAAAAATTTATGAGACATTGGTAGTTCTTGGCCACTCTTCAATAACTTTTGTTTTATAAAGGGTCAACAATTATGGTATCTTTAGAAACAATATGTCCAAGGACTGAATTTTTTTGCACCCAAAATTAAATCTTACTAAACATTCCATATATTTTCTTTTCTTGTATATTTTTTAATACTATCTTTATGTGACATTCATATTCCTACCAGATTTTAGAATATAAAAAAATATTATTTCTAAACACAACCACAAAATGATCCAATAACAAATGAAATAATCCATTAATAAGATTCATAAATACAGAAGGCATATTATATAACCCATAGGTCATAAAAAACTCATAATTCCCATATATTGTTCAGAACATTGCCTTTAGAATTTCATACTCCTTCACCTTCAGCTGATGCTACCTAGACATGAAATCAATATTTGTGAAATATTGAGCTCCAGAGAGCTGATAAAAAAAATAATTGATACAATTATAAGGATAATTATTATTAATAGTGATGTTATTCAAGGATCTATAATCAATACAATGTATCATGGAACTCTCCTTCTTATTTCCAAATAAAATAGGATCACCCCATTGTGATGTGCTAGGTCGATAGAAACCATTATCATGTAATAATTGAAATTATTTATTCAATTTCACCAGTTCTACTAGAGATATTTGATAAGTGGGTTTATAAATAGTCTTAGTATCAGGAAGTAAATTAATTGTAAATTCACCCTTCTGATCTAGAATAACACCAGTCAATATAACCTGAAAACATCTGTAAATTCATTCACTACTATAATATCACTAATTAAAACTATTCCATTCTTTTCTAAAACTTGATCCAGATAAAACTCACTTCCATATTTAATAATCTTTTCAGTTTCATGATATATTATAAATATTATGAAATCACTGAATAAAAATCTCTTGGCTTCAAAATATATTTTATCATGTAAAACTAAAATCCAATCCATACCCAAAATGTTATCAATCTCTACTAGGGAATGTTCATCATGATTTGAGTGAAATAATATCCAAAAAATTATTATATTAATATTACTATAAATATGGGTTTATCTAATACATCCAACCGATGTTTTTACCAAAAATTTTATATCATATTCTAGAGGTGATATTTCAAATTTACTTGTAAATCTCGTAGAAATGAAAGAATATAATGATCCAGAGTCAAATAGAGTGTTGGAATATTTTGAAGAAAACCATAACATACCTTTCACCACATCAATTTATAGTCCCACATCAACCATATTAGTAGAAAATCATTTTTCCAAGCCCTATTTATTTCTATATTTTTAGTTTCCATCATGGGTAATCAACTTTGGACACACATTGGCAAAAATATTTAATTCATTACAACTACAACATCTTACCACTAGATTTTCATTACCTGTCTGGTCATATTCCTTACAGTCATGAGAAATATGACCATTCATACCAGATCAAAAGAACTTTTTAGACATTGAGATACATTCTCCAAGATTATTTTTATAACAAATTTCAAAATATGATTATTTATTTTTATTACCTACAATCTTCTTTGTGGAATTATTTCCCACTGCCTACTAATTGGTCCTCTTATTTTTCTTGCTCTCATGGAACAATTGATCATACAAAATCTCCACTTATAACTTCTCAACACATTAGGAATGTTTCTTATAACTTTTGAATTCATTATAATCTAATGTAGTTCTTGATATCAACTTAAATTCTTACCAATTGGGTGAATGTGTCTTCATTCATAGCCATAGAATATTTCTCCATTTTCAATAATTCTATGATTTTGTTTCCATTTTATATCAAACAGCCATAAGAAAATAATTCTCATGGAAGATATTCATAAATTAATACCATTATGTGGAATCAATCTCTCATATTAATCTAATATTTTTAACCATTGATCGCCACTAATTGACATCACCTTTAAAATAATCAATAATAAGACTATCATTTTGATGTTCTGAAAAATCCATTAGGTTGATTATCATTCACAGGGATTTAATCCATACTTCATCTAGAATAGTGTCAGATGATCCTTTATATGACGAGGTATGTTATGTCCTAAAATAATACACTATATTCATGGCCCTCTGTAGTATATTAGGTTTTTCTCTTGCATAAAGAACACCAATATTTATCACAAGAGTCAACTGAACCATCACTACAACAAACTGCTCAATTCTGTTTCTGACCATCTCGGTGTTTCGATTTGGAAGGTTGTTTTCTTCTGGAAACCTACCCATCACAACTACCTAGTATCTTTTGTGGAAATCCATTCAAAAAAATACATATCTTAGATGAAGCAACCTAGAAATATTCAAATTCAATAACATTTTATCATTACCATAAGGTAAACTCTTTCAATGGAAAGTTATTAACATTAATCTAACCTCTAAAGATATCTAAACCATGCTCTAATACCAACTATAAGGAAATAGAATTATTCTATACATATCATAGTAAGTTCATTTTAGAATTAACATCCTTACATCCCATATATACTTTCTATTTATATTTTTGGAGAATTAGACCATAATTCTTACGTAACAACAAAAATATTACATAGAATACACATATACTCACTATGGATTTTTTTTTACAAAACAAAAAATACTAAAATGAAACATGGTTTCTTTAAATGTTAAATAATCACAACTATTACCTTGACCCTATAATTGTATTTATTCTGCCTTAGGTCTTATGAAAATGATTTAAAATTTTGGTATGAGCATAAAAAGCTCGGTAAGGGATATAGAATGAAGGAGGTATGTTAGTCTTCTGAAAACATATAAAACATGAATACTTTATCTTAAAGTAATACATTTCATGTTTATGAAGGATAAAATACATTCCATTGAATATAAATTCATTAAATACCCTTTTTTAATCCAAATATTTTGATAAAAACCATATAAATCACATATACCATATAAAGGTAACTTGGGACAAAATCATACTTAAATTGAAAAACCAATTCGTCGACGTGCATACATATCACTCTTACATATTGAATATATATACGAACGAATTACATAACCAATTAATTGGAGGGTTTAACATAAACACCCATACATGGATTATCCTAAAACCACCCATCATTGGTTTATCATGTAACCACCCGTAAAATATCTAAGTATCATGATATAATCATAACACATAAAATATTTCTATTATGAAAATTTCACTCATAAAATCTCATTTGAAATTACAATAATTTATTTCATGATTTTAAAATAATCATTCCATATTAAAAATAATTTTCTACTGAAAAATACATAGAAAATTATTTACTTATACACCTTATAAAATGAGGTGGTTTATAACATCAAAATAGGCCAATGAAAGACAATTGAGACGAAGTACCTTATAAATATAATTTTGTTAATAAAATATCTTGATTATGTGTTTCCAATAAAAATACACATAAAAAAGTAGAAATAAAAGATAATACATTCAAAATTAATTTCACACATAAGAGTTAACAACATAATCAACAACTATAAGTTTAACCCAAAGAATAGAAATTAGGTTAATAAATTCCCTTACCTTGATCCCAACTCTTGATATACAATAA
Source organism: Viscum album (assembly GCA_963277665.1). NCBI lineage: Eukaryota > Viridiplantae > Streptophyta > Magnoliopsida > Santalales > Viscaceae > Viscum > Viscum album. The sequence goes on from OY728127.1 coordinate 1,638,187,933, forward strand.
TTAAATTGATAATTAATAAAATTAGGATATTATATACTTGATTGAGAACCAATTTAATGTTTATTATTCCCTTTTATATCAACTATTACCATTTTATAAAAACTACATAATTATAAAAGTTCATGTTAGATGCTTTGTCGTTATTTAGTACATGAGTTGATAATGAACATGATAAGATGTAAATAGTCCAAGTTGACATAAGTAAATCATCTCAAAAATATTAAACATGATATACATATCTTATATATACATTTTATAAATATTTATAATAATCTTTAAATACAAACAAAAGACATTGTTCCTAGAGATAGTAGGCCATACGTACACATGAACACTATTTTCATTTATCCAATCGTATTGAATGAAAAAAATATAATGAACTGTATGTAAATATGTATATATATATTATCATAATATTATATTAAATAGATCATTTTTATCATATTTTTTAATAAAAAAATCCTTAATAAATTTCATGTGATGTGTGAATGAATCATATCATTTTGAGGGGGCGATATTCCAGAGGTCCCAAAACGAAGTGATTGCATAAATAGAATATGGAAAACATAAAGTTATGTTTAATATAACATTTACAGAATATTAAATAGGTAATAATATACATATTATAATATTATTTTACGAGAAAAACTGTTTTATGATCATCCATGAAGGAGGTAATGGAAAAAGAAAAAAAACATTATTCATGGAGGTGATTAACCTGCATAACCAGGACAATATTTTTTTTAATCAAATTAGAGGAGGTGAGAAATGAAATGGATATGATATATTCCATTAGAAGTGAAAAAATAGTGTATACATGATTCTAGTGTTATCATCAATTGTTGGATGACAGAGGTGAGAATAATGTGCAAAAAAATAAAGAAATTAATGGAAGTACTTTGAGAAAATTACCTCTTAAATATCCCCTCCATGAAAGACCTATGAAGACCATGGATTTTGTCTTATGGTGAGTCCAGTAGAAATTGGATTTGGGGAGAGTGATTAGGAGATGTTTTAGCAGATATTTGAGGTACAAAAGGATATTTGGTTCGAAATGGTGAGGTGAGGGTCGTTATTTATGTTTGAGGAGAGGTGGGTTCAAGCGATTAAATTTTTGATTATTTATATTTAATGTTAACCACATTAGAGTGGTATTAAATTTAACAAATTAGACTTTAAATTAATTATTATAGTATATTTAGGGTCTAAAAACACCTCAACAAAAATTTAAATGTTTTAGTTTTTTGGTATTTTAATATATTAACCTTTTATCTATAATAAGTTTCATTTTTTACCTATACCATGGTAAATTAATTTTTTATAGTGGATAATTTTTTATACCAAAACATGAAATTGAATCTACAAATAATTTGTAAATTTTAGTTCAAAATATGTAATATATTCTACCTAATTAAATTCACTAAATTTGAAGAATTAGAGTTAAAATTAATTCCCCAAACAAAATGAAAAGAAAGTTTTTAAAGTGAAATATTCTAATGTTTGAAATATTTTTTTATCTAAGATCATTTTGAAATTAATTCCAATGAAAATAATTATGTTAAATTATAAAAAAATAATCTAAATATACATGAAAACATATTAAAAGGATATTCTAACAATATCAATAAATTATAAGAAATATAAGTTTTGAATTAAAATGATGTATTTTCACTATTCATTTAAATTTTAATGTTTTTAAAAAATAAAAACAATTTATCCAAAAAATATTTGATATCCAAATTGGAGTTAATATTTTTATTTTTTCAAATAGTACTCATAAAAGTGTCCAAACTAGGTTTAAAATGGTTTCTCTATCAGAAGAATGTAAAATTAATTTTCTTTGAAAAAATCATTTTTATGAATAAATATGATTTGTAATTATATTATACACGTAAAATATATTAAATGGATGTAAAACATTTAAAAATTAACGAATAATTATTCTATCATTACCCAGGTTATTAAATTAGTCCCCTTTTTGTAATTTTCATCCTCATAATTTAATTCACTTATCAAACAAGTGGGGGTATTTTTCTCGCATAACATTTTCTGATTACCACATTGACTCTTCAATCATATGTTTTTTTTCCAAAAAAACACAACATGATATATCACTATATGATATAAAAAATTCTCTCTATGGTTAAGAGTTTCGATTGGATATTCCTCATAAGAATGATTCTCTTCTTACTGATCTACTTCTAGAATCAAAACATAAGATGGATCTGGCATATACTTTGTTAATATTGAACCATTAAAGGAATTGTGAACCTGGGATAAATGTGGAGAAAATGCCACTTGGTAGGAAACTGATCCAACATTCTATAATATTTAATAGGGTCTAATTAACTATGGACTCAACTTCAACTTCTTAACAAATTGAATCACACATTACGTTTGAGAAATATTGAGAAATACATGATAAACTATCTCAAAAGAGAAATGCTTCCTCTGGTTAATTGTATAAATTTTATTCATTCTCTGGGATATCCTCATATATCATTGAATAAACTGACCTTTCTCTACCATTTACTCTACAAACTATGGTCCCATATAATTTCATTACCTGATATCATCCCAAAATGTTCATGTTTGACACTGCTTTCCATATAATTCTTTATATGGTGCCATATGTATACAAAAATGAAAACTATTATTATATGAAAACTTAACCAAATAAAGATGTTAATCCCAACATCCCAGGTAATCCATTGAACAATCACATATCATATTCTCTATTGTCTGAATTGATCATTTTGAATGCCCGTCTGTTTGTGTATGAAAATATATGAAAATGTTTAATTGAATACAAAATGACTTCTAAAGGCCATTAGAAAAGTTAGAAGTGAACCTGGGATCATTATCAGATATAATGGAGAGGATAAATCTATATTACATAACTGCATGATTAATATAAAACCATGAAAATTGATCTCGAGTTAGATTATATAAAATAAGACTAAAATGATCTGATTTAGTCAAATGATCAACAATAACCCAGATCCTATTGTCACCAAGAGATGTCTTCGATAATCCCACTACAAAGTCCATTGATATATTTTACAATTTCTACTATGGCATTGGAAATTGATGAAGAATCCATTTCTGTAACATCCACTCTAGATTAACCTATTGAAAATTCAGACATATCAGGGTAAAATCAGTAATATCTCTTTTCAATCCATCCATCTAGTAATACTTTGGATTATCTTAATACATCTTAGTGCTTACTAGATAAACTAAATATGAAGAACTATGTTCTTCATTCAAAAAATCATTTGTGAAAATTCAATGAAAAGGAAAATATAATTTCTTCACAAACCACAAAATACAATCTTTATCAATGTTATATTTAGGTATCTTACCCTTATGAACCAGTTCAAACTTTTTTTTCAACTCACTATTTCCTTTTGGAATTGCTTAATTATGTATAATAGAGATGATTTTACTGATACCTAAAAAAACTGATGGATTTCTTCCACCAAAAATATACAGGCCAAAATTAATTAAATCATTAACTAAAGGATCACATTCCAAATGTAGAATGATAACTGTATCATTACTTTTTTGACTCAATTCATCAACCACTTTATTTTCTTTTCTTGGATAGTAATGAATCATGGAATCGTAATCCTTAATAAGTTCCATCCATCTCATCTATCTCTTGTTCAATTATTTTTGAGTTAATTTAAACTTCAAACTTTTTTGATTATTATATATTTCTGACTTAACTCTATAAAAATGAGGCCTCCAATTTTTTTTGAAAATAGAAGCCAATCCCAAATCATGTGTAGGTTATTTTAACACATGGGGTTTCAACTAATGTAAATAATAAGAAATTAACTAATAATTTTTCATTAGAACAAAACCGTGTACTTTCAGTGTGGAATCACTATAGATAACAAATCTTCCATTTCTGGAAGGTAAGGCCAAAAATAGAGCATTTACCATTCATCTTTTCAATTCTTAAAAACAATCATCTCAATATTTGGTATAGATGAACTTAAATATATTTCATTTTATCATAGTTAGTGTTCTTGATATAGAAGAAAAGGTTTCAACAAACCATTGGTAATAACATATTAATCCAATCAAACTATTAATTAATGTGACGTTGGTAGGTCTTGGACACTCATCATAAACATTTATTTTAGAAGGGTCAGTAGTTGTTCCGTCTTTAGAAACAATGTTTCTATGAAATGAAATTTTTTGGAACAAAAATTCACTCTCACTAAAATTTAAATATCATTTCTAAATAATATATATTTTTAAAACAATACTTATCATAAAGTCATTTTCCTTCCCGCTTTTAGAATGTACCAAAATATCATGTATAAAAAGAACCACAAACTAATCAAAAAACAGAGGAATAAATCCATTCATAAGATTCATAAGTACAATAGGGGAATTAGATAACTTAATGGGAATAACCACAAACTAATAATTCTCAAATAATGTTTGGAATCGTATATTTGGAATTTTATCCTCCTTCATCTTCAGCTGATGGTACCCATACCTCAATTAAATCTTCGAAAAATAATGAGCTCCATGGAGCCGATCAAACAAATAATCTATATGAGGAAAAGGATACAAATTCTTAATGGTGATGTTATTCAAGACTCTATAATCAATAATAATTATCATTGAACCATCATTCTTTTTCACAAATAATACAAGATCTTCTTATGCTACTGTTCTAAGTTGAATGTAACCTTTATTATAAATTCTTGCAACTATATTTTCAATTCAACCATTTCTACATGATCTATTTGAAAAGGGGGTTTAGAATTATTCTTACCAGCAGGAAGTAAATCAATAATAAATTCAACCACCTGATCAGGAATAACACTATGTAATTAATCCTGAAAACATCTATAAATTCATTCAATACTGGAATATCACAAATATAAACTATTTATTTCTTTTAAAAAATATAATCCATATTAATTTAATTTCCACCATCAATAATTATTTTAGTTTCTGGGTATAATATAAATGGTATTTAATCATTTAATAAAACATACTTGGATTTGTAGTCTATTTTATCATGATAAACTGAAATCCAATCCATACAAAAAATGATATAAAACTACTCTAGAATAAGTTCAATAATATTTTAAGGAAAGACTATCCCACCAATGATAATAGGAATATTCCTATAAATCTAAGCTTCCTTAAAACTTAGACCTGGAGTTTTTACCAAAATCTCTATATCACATTCGTGAGGTGATATTTCTAATTTATAAGAAAATATCACATAAATGAAATAATGTGAAGATCTAGAGTAAAATAGGGGATTGGAATATTTTAAAAAAAACCGTAACCTACCATTCATAACTTCATTTTATGGTCTCACTTCAACTGTAGTAGTGGACAATTATTTTTCCTTTCTCATTTTCTATCTATATTGCTAGTTTTCCCTTGGGTAATAAATATTGAGCACATGTTTCCATAACTACCTAACTCTTTACAACTAAAATATATTAGTATTGGATTTTCATTGCCTTCCTGATCATATTCTTAATAGTCATGAGAAATATGACCAGTCCTACAACATCAAAAGAACTTACCAGACATTGATAGGCGTTACATATGATGGTTTTTACCACACTTATCATTAATAGAAATTTAGTTTTCCTAACTCCAGACATATTTGATGAATTATTTCCCATCTATTTCCAATATGGGATCTTATTTTTATTTCTATCATGGAAAACATTATTAACAAAAAAAATATATTTATACCTTCTTAGCGCATTAGAAATATTTTCTCGTTGACTTTGAATTTAAGAGAAGAAAATTCCCTTTAATATCTCAACTTCAATCCTCTTAAAATGGGTCAAATTTGATTCATATGTATCCACTAAATCATTCTCATTTTTGCTGAATTCCATGAATTAATTTTTAATCCTATGTCAAACAACCTTACGAAAATAATTATCAATGAATATATTCTTAAATTTATCCCATTCTATGGAATCAATCTCTTCACTTACTTTTGTGTTTTAAACATTGACCACAAATGATAAACTTAAAATTCAAAATGATAAATCGACAGACTAATCTACTGATTTTCCAAACAACCCTTGACGTTGAATATCATTTATAAGAATTTAATCCATCCTTTAGATTGAATGGGATCCGATTATCCTCTAAATGATGGGGGATACAGTCAAATAAAATGATCCACTATCATCATGGTCCTCAATGGTATATTTAGTTTCTATCTTTCATTAACACCACCAAAATTTATCTCTTAAGTCAACTAAACCATCACTACAACAAATTACATAGTTCTGATTCCGACCATCTAAGGGTTTTGATTTGGAAGGTTGTTTTCTTATGGATTTCTACCTGTCATAGAATACCTGTTTCCTCAATGGATATCCATTATTAACAAACATATCATAGATGAGGAAACATGATAATATTAAAATTATATAAAATTTTAACTTTACCATAAGTTAAAATCATTCAAAGGAAAGTTATTAAGATGACTATAACCTCTAAAGATACATAAATTTTTCTTGGATACCATCTATAAGGATCTGACTTTATTTATTACATAACATAGTAAAGACAATTTATAATTCACTTATATACATTCCCAAAAATTTTTAGGGTTATATTTATAGATAATTAGACCATAATTCTTACATAATATCTTTAATATTACAAGGTACACACATCTAATCCGTATCAATTTTTTCACAAAACCAAAACTATTAAAAAGAAACATGTTTTCATTTCATGTTTAATCATCAAAAATATTCCCTTGATCCCATAGATTCCTCAATTCTCCCATAGATCCTATGAAAAAAAATCAAAACTTCATATGAATATAAATTGATCTTTAAGGCATACACAATGAAGGAAAAAAATTAGTCTTGGGAAAACACATAAAATATGAATACTTTATCTTAAGGTAATATTTATCACCTTTATGAATTATTTAATAGTTTTATTTGAATATAATATCATTTCATACACGTATTGTAATAAAAATATTACTATAGAACCCATATAAATCATATATAACATATAAAGGTAACTTGTATTACAAATGGAATAACCATATAGATGACTTTCATACCCAATTAATTTGAGGTTATAACATAACCAACCATTCTTGGTTTATTATAGAACTAACCATATTTGATTTATCCCATAACCACTCATCTAATATCCATATACAATGATATAATCATAACACATAAAGGATTTCAATTGTCAAAATTTCACTCATAAAATCCCATTTTCAATCAGAATAATTCATTTGAAGATATTTAAATAATCAAACCATTTTTAAAGATATTTTCACTAAAAAAATACATGTAAAATGATTTATTTATAAATATCATAAAATAAGGTAGTGTATAACATCAAAATATTCCTCAATTAAATGAGATTAAGACGAAGTCCCTTATGAAGATCATTTTGTTAATAAATTTGTTTGATTATGTGTTTAAACTATAAATCCACATAAAAGAGTTATAAAAAAATAAAATATATTATAATTAATTTCACACATAATAGTATAATGACATAATCATGTTGTATATGTTTAACCAAAATTATGTAAATTGGATTAACCAATTCTATTACCTTGAGTCTGACTCTTCATGTTCAATATTTATATTATAGAATAATAAACATAGTTTAATTTATACTTTCATGATAACCATTTTCAATTTTATTATTCCATTATATATCACTAATTCCCATATTATATAAAATAATTAATTATTTGTGTTCATGTAAGACACACTATCATTATTCGATACTTTAGTTGAAAATGAACTTCATGAGATTCCAATAGTCCATGTGGTCCCAAGTACATCATTTCTAGAATATAGAACATGATATAAATATCTTATATATTAATTTTATAATTATTTATTATAATATTTAAAGAAAATATAAAAACATCATTTATGGAGATGGTAGGTCGTACGTACGCAAGAACACTATCTTTATTTTTTTTATTGTATTGAAATAATGAAATTAAATGAAATGTATATATATATATTATCATAAAATTATAATTAATATTTCATTTATATCATATATTTTTAATTAAACAATACTTAATACATTCCATGTGATGTGTGAATGAATCACATCATTTTGATGTGGCTGTAGTCCACACGTCCGCAAAAGAAGTTATCATATAACTACAATATATAAAGCATGAAGGTATTTTTAATATAAAATTTCCACAATATTAAATAGGTTTAAATATAAATATTAAAATATTATTTGACCATAAAAATTGTTTTATGACCATTCATAAAGGTGGTAAAGGAAAAATAAAAAAAAATATTATTCACGTAGGAGATTAACCGATATAACATGGACAACAATTTTGTTTCTTCAAATAAGAGGAGGTGAGAATTAAAATGGAAATGATATATTACATTAGAAACAAAAAACTACACTATATACATTATTTTTTAGTTTTAATGCGTTGATGAATGAAGGTGATGAGGATAATGTATATAATGAAAATAAATTAAGTGAGTTATTTTGAGAAAATTACCTATTGAATATCTCTTCTTTGATAGACCCTTGAATTTGGTCTTTTGGTGAGACTAGTGGAAACATGGCCATGGGTAGAGTGAGTAGGATATATTTAGGAAGATATTTGAGAATTAATAAGGCTTTTATGGTCTAAATTGTGAGGTGAGGGGTGGTATTTATACTTGAGGAGAGGTGAGTTCACATGATTAAATTAATGATTATTTTATATTTAAAGCCTACCATATTGAGGTGGAATTAATTATAAAAATTAGATATTCAATATTTTTTAGGATGGTTAGGGTTTATAAATATGTCATGAAACCTTTAAAATTGTATTTTTCTAGTATTTCAAGCCTGTACTATTTTAACATTAACATGTTTCATTTTTTACCTATAAAGCGGTAAACAATATTTTTTCCATGGAAATTTTTTTATAAAAAAATGAAATTGAATATAAGACATAATTTTTTAATTATGATTGAATATATTGAATCTATTTTCTATAATTAAATTCATATCATATAAAATAATTATATATAAAATTAACTCCACCAACAAAATGAAAAACTGGGTATTTAAAGTAAAACATTCAAAAGTAAGAAATGTTTTCATATATAATTTAAATTTTAAATTCATTCTAATAACAAAATAGTATTAAATGATAAAAATTAATCAAAATATTCTTTAAAATTTATTGAAATGATATTTTAACTATATAAATTAATTATACAAAAAAGTAGTTTATGTAGTGTCTTTCACTATTCATTAAAATATGAAAGTTTTTAGAAAAATATAAAAAATTTATCCAAACTAAATTTCAGTGTCCCTATTCCAAAGAAAATGTTTATTTTTTAAAATAGAACTTATTACTATATTTAAAATGTGTTATCCATTAAACGGTGGTAAAACTACATTTTTATGTAAAATTCATTTTTTATACATAGCGTAAGATTTATACTTATATTATTTGTGTAAAATATATTAATGTAATATAAATAAATTTATAAATGAATATATAATTATTCAATCATTACATGGGTTGTTATAATTTTTATGTGGTATCATAACTGTAGATGAATAATAACATCAGAAATATTGTATATATATATATATAATATGAACTATTAATTCATTATTATTACCAATCTTTAATAGTTGTAATTGGAAAATGAATGTCATCAGTTGAGGAGGTGATAGTCTATCTTACATAGGAATGATGACTTTGTAACCCATTTTATGGAATTTTTTGATGTGTAAGGTCATAATAATAACATAAAATAATCTAAGTATATTGAAGATACATGGGTTTTCATATAATCATAGTATAAAAAAGTAAAAGGATATAGAGATTGAAATAAAATAAAAAAACTTTTAGAAAAACATTGCCTCGTCATTGGGTATTATCCTTAGGATTATAGAAAAACATTCATAGGATTTAGTTATACCAAAAACAATGATTATAGGATGAGGGTAGGGTAGTTGTGATTGATTTGGGCCAATATATTGTGAGATAAATGCTATGATAGGTGTGAAGTGGAGAGAAGAGAGGGTCACCTATTATATGTCGGTTGAGTGACACACCTATAACTTTTAAAAATAATGAATTCCTCCCACATTATTTTTAATTTAAATACAACATGATAATAGTCCTTTCTTGATCCTACAATGGATAAGGTAACCATATCAGAATAAAATTGGTTTATGAAAAGTATTGTGTCAATTTTAAAAATTATATTCTATGTTTAACCACTAAGTAAACTGACAATATCCTTAGTCGCTATAATTAATTTCAATTTTTTTCACTATTTTTTTGAACAATTTCTTTAAAAAAATAAAAAATAAAATTTTATTCGGATTCAATATAAGGAATCTATTTTTCAAAATTTAATTCACATAAGTGGAATGATTCAATTTAATTTTAATCCCAAAAAAGAGACAAGATATCAGGTTTTTAAAGTAAAAATGTTCGAAACTATAAAAAAAATTTATTTAAAAATACACTATTGAAAGGATTACTATGGAATTTTTTTCAATATATGTATGATATATCTATTAGGACATTAAAACCAATTCAAAATATAATAAAACTTTATTAATTATTTAAATTAAAAGGAATTATTCAATTAAAATTTATTATTCTTTACTATTTTTCAAAAAATGAATCTTCTATAAAAAACCTCAAAAATTAACCATAATATAAATTTCATATTTATATTTAATAAATGAATTTTTTTTCACCCAAAATTTATAAATTTTAAAAAAATTAATCTTAAATTATGTGTGGCATGCCTGACTAAGCCATTTTTAGAAAAAATAATGTTCTCTAAAAACATTTTTTTATAAATGAATCACATTCTCTTTCTAGCCATTAAAAATGTGAAAAATAATATATTTTCATAATTTAGTTAATCATATTAATTACCAGTATTCCAATGTTTATGTGATAAAAAATATATTAAATAATAATATTAATAGTATATTGTTGTTCGGAAAAAACTCGATCTTTCCTATACTGTGGGAAATCAAAGAAACATGTTGTTTTATGCAACAAAAGATAACAATGTATTTCATGCATTTGAAGCTATAAAACCGATTTAATTTATTTAAAATATTAAATATATCATATTTTATTGGTATGTTTTGTTCCTTTCTATGATTCCTGTTGCATTTGATACATGCAATCGAAAATGTTTTTAAACTTTTTATGTGTTACATAATTGGAAACATAAAATTACAATTAATAAATTAAGAGAAATGATATTATCATGTTCATGTTCTTTACATTTTGGTTTAGATAAAAAACTACTCGTAGAGTACTAACATTTCAATACATTCATTTCTTCAATTTATATTGAACTATAAGATTCTCATTAGAGGAAAAGGTGTAAAATTACAACATGTTTCGATAAAGATAGAGAGTGTTATATTTTTTGGAATAGTAAATTGTAAAGAGATGTTATCAAATTTTCATACCATTGAGGGAAAAATTAATACATGGTGATATTGGATTTAATGATTCATTAATGATTATACATTTAAATCTTTTGAATATTCCTATAATTACTGTAGAAGATGATTTTTTACTTGTCTATTCCCAAATCAACACTCAACCACATATATTAAGCCCAAAAATAAATGAACTTAAAAATGTTGTAAACAATTATTTCATATAATTGTAACACACATGAAAAAAAACAGGTCAGTAAATATTATATCATAGAAATTACATTGACATATATGAATTTGTCCCTCTGGAGACCCCCTCTATCGAAAATGAGAAATAAAACCATTATTTGATATTATTTGAAGCATTCTCCAATGATATTATTACTAAAAACATTTTTTAGGACACTATGGTTAATGAATATTGATTGGAGTGATGTATTGAGGAATTGAGTGGAATAATATTTCATCAATCCTGGAATAATACAAGAATAAACCCATTGTAAGAATTATTTATAGGGATGAATAAATGGGTTTGGAGTTAAAAATTTATCTCCTAAAACCCATAAAGAAGAAATCATAATAAGGGAGACATATAAAAAATTAATCATCCCTTCTTTCATAAAAATATGAAAAAAGAAATTTCATGACATGAAGATGAGTATTAAAACATGATGTTCTCTATATGTGACCTTTTGTGGAATAGATACTTGGTTTTTGATGTGAATATCCTCCCCTAAATGGAAAAAAATCCATATAACCTTTAATTCGATTTATGAATCTTTTATTTTGGGAATTTTGTACCCCATATTGGGAGAAATAAAAAACTATGGCCCTAGTATCCATGGTATGGAATTATCCATTTGCAGTATGGCCATTAGAATCTTGGTTGATATATTCTCACTCTAATCTAGAAAACCTCTATAGGGACAATACTTCATATCGTGTAACTACAGATATAATGTATCCAACTTACTCAAGATAAATTCAGGAAGGTGAAATATGTATGGTCCCCATGCCCTATAGATATGAATTACCAATACATAATGAAACCCTCCACCATGGAATGATCCCCAAACTCAATGGCCATTTTCATAATGTGAAACATAAAAACACAATTAAATCATATCATGACACCCAATTCTAATTCTGTGACCTGTTAACATCATAAAGTGAATCCTGCATTGAAATTATACAATCCTAATATCAAAGACTCATAAGAAAATTTATTTTACCTTCCATGAAGTGATGAGTATCCTATGTTTAAACTCATATTTGAGTTCACCCAATCATTATACCAATACTCACACTCACATATGAGATACTTTATAAACCTTTGTATATATCTTAAAATATCCATAGAAAATTTGAACCCCCATAATCCCAATCTAAATCCCATTTGTCAAACCATCATATTTCTAGGACTAAATTTTCAAATTTTCACTATAATTCATAAATAATAATGATGGCAGCTGTTATAGAAAATATCTCTTTATGGCTACTCAAAAAAATATATGTGGAATTATTAACCAATACCGAAGATCTGATTGAGTTTAGTTCCACCAAATAATTCCCCAATTCTATGACACCATTAAGAAAATACCTTGTATCGCATAATCATTCTCCATCTCAGTATATACTCATACATAATTCAACAATTCCATGATATTTGGTTTCAAAACCTAATTTTATCTCATTTATATTTTTAATATAAAGACCAAAAGTTTTTATTGTTGATGGTGTAAACATTCACCATTCATATAAAAACACTCTATCCCATCTATATAATGAATCCCTTAGTATAAAGGCCCGTACTTATTACATTACATAATCTTGAATTTTAGTCAAGAACTCATTTGATTTCATGTTGATTATATTTTAAAGTTTAGAGATTCATATAATTGGTATATAATGTAACACCCCAAGCTTCCATGGTACGCTCCTCTTTGAATAATAGAGCAGCATGTGTTGTACGCATCATCGAGTTCTAACACACCGCGACCAATAAAAGTAGTAGTTATGAATAGTAATACCCACTTTTTAAAATTATATAAATTTTATATTTCAAAATGGACTTCATTTTTGGATTCGGAATATCAAAATTAGCCTGTGTTGAATTTTTGGTATTTTTCTGAGAACTTCCAATTTTTGATGAATAGTGAAAAATACTTAAAGAAACATTTTTAATAAAAATAATTTATAGTGATAAATTATACAATGGAGTGGTTATAAAGTGTAATTAGAATATATTTTTACCATTTTATCCAACGGTGGTCATTAGAAATAATTTCACTTTGAAATTGGACATAAACAATTGTCAATCTTTTGATTGATATTCTTTCTTAAAAACACGCTATTTGTTGTGATAGCGGGAAATAATTATTAAATTAATTAATTAAACTTATATGTTTTGCAGTTTTTAAAATAGACTCTATTTTTTAATTATGAATATCAAATATATCTTATGGTTAATTTTTGGAGTTGTTCTGAAAAACTTTGATTTTTGATGAATAATAAAACCACTAAGTGGTAGTTAAAAAACTAATTTTTCATTTAAATGAATTTTTACCACCTCTGTGAATTGAATTTCCAAAATCCAACATACATCATTTCCATTAGGAAGTAAAATTTGGTTCAATGGGATTAAAATAAATTTTTGGTGAATAATAACTTTTAAGTTCTATTAATCACGATTAAAGGTAATTAGTGAAATTTAAGGTAAAAATGATATTATAAAAATATAAAAATACCTTTACACTTGTCCTACCCTTATTGTATGTGTCATTTCCGACCAATAAAATCCATGGGTCAACTTGGGGACCCCATGGAGCCACTTGGGTAAGAAAATGACATTAATAACTTTTTATTTAAAGTAAAAATAAAATTGTCACAAACATGTGTTGTTTTACTAAAACAATTATTACATGGGGTTATATAAGTAAAATTTTCGACTATAAGCATTAATTGGAAATATAAAAATATTTCCTACATCATGATGTTTTTTTATAATTTTTAGACATTACATAAATTAAATTGTTTATGACACCCTGTTGATGCAGCGATTACCTCATTAATTAACGATTTAAATAAAATGAAAAGATAATGCAACATATAAGACTTAAAAATGTCCAAAACCTATTGGATGGATATATTTAGAAACCTTATCACCTTATCCTATAAATATATAATTTTGGGACCTTTTAAATCCGAAAATAACTTCATAATAATGTAACATTTCATTACCTTCCAAGAGTGCCCCTCTTCTCCTCTTATAAAAGGCCCCCACCACTACCACCTTATTCACACCCTCAAGCCATTTGGATCGGCTGACCTCTGCCAAAATACTCTCTCAACTTCCCTATCTTACTCCTAGAAGCCTCACTTTAGGCATAATTCTTCCCAAGGAAGCCTTTGGCTCAAATCAAAAAGAGTTACCCGATTTTAAGGTAATGTCTTCTCTTATGTTATTTTGTTTTATTTTGCTTCTCCAACCCCTTAAACTATTTTTATTCCTTTATTTTGTAACAAAAACAATATCTTCAATATAATAGGATTTTTTTATGAGAATTAATTTATTTACACTTACACACACCTTCGTCTAATGGTTAATGAACATGTAGTTTCTGTGGTTGGCGAATTTTTGCCTCACGAAACGATGATTGTTCAACATTCTTCTAACACCTCTCATGATGGCCATTAAGATGTCACTATATTTATATACGATACATATTATGTTTATGTTTTCCTTATGATTCTGTATTTGTCATTTATGTCATACCATTATGAATTCCATTATGGGTAAACGCGATAATTTCATTTTAGGAAGTGCGGACTACCGCCCCCTCAAAGTGATTTGAATCGTTAATGCCATATTGGGATGTATAAAGGATGGAGTAAATGATATTATATATGATATTATACTGGAATTATAATATACCTTTATATCATTATGATTTCATTTCATTAAATATGAAATATAATTGAAAGTAGCGTTCATGCGTACGTACGGCTTACCGTCTTGATGAACGGTGCATTTCATTTCTTACCTATAAATGTTATGTAATATTATAAATTCATGTATCTACTAGATATATATGATATATATATGATATCTAAATCATGAATATAATTCTGTAGATAATGGATATTCTACCACATAAAGAACTTGTAATTATAAGAAGTTTATTGTTTACTCAAGTACCACAGATCGAAAAAACGACCGTTATTAACTTAAATGACTACATAATTTTCAAAACATAGTAATAAGTAATATAAAAGGGATAATGAACTTGAAAAAGGATCCTAAGAAAGTAGAGATTAACTCTAGTTTATTATTCATGAGATTAAATAATGATCGAGTGAAGTCGGACACGAGGTAAGAGAACTTCTTAACCCAATTTCTATTCTTTGGGTTAATCTCCTACTTTAAAATTATGTCATGATATTATTATTTCCTATCTTGTATTTATAATTTCTTTATGTGTACATATAGTGAATACACATAATATATCTATTTTATTTAAAAAATGATATTTGTAAGGGAACTTCTTAACCCAATTTCCATTCTTTGGGTTAATCTCCTACTTTAAAATTATGTCATGATATTATTATGTCCTATCTTGTATTTATACTTTCATTATGTGTACATATAATGAATACACATAATAGATCCATTTTATTTAAAAAATGATATTTTTAAGGGAACTTCTTAACCCAATTTCCATTCTTTGGGTTAATCTCCTACTTTAAAATTATGTCATAATATTATTATGTCCAATCTTGTATTTATACTTTCTTTATGTGTACATATAGTGAATACACATAATAGATCTATTTTATTTTAAAAAATGATATTTGTAAGGGACTTCGTCTCAATCTCCATTCATTGAGGCATATTTTGTTTTATATACAAATTTCTTTTATACGATGTATAAACCCATTTGAATTTTACATTTATTCAAAAGGAGTCTTTTTATATGAAGAGTTTTACTAAACGACAAAAAGGAATGTTTTTATTGTCGTATGTATGCGGAAAAAATGACTTCTCCACCGCCGTGACCATTATTTGAGTTTCAGCTTCCTCTACAAGCCATAACTTTTTGTTAAATAAAAAATAAATACCAAGTTTTAATTTTCTTTTATTTTGGTATTGAAAATGGTTTTGATAATGATTTTATTATATCAATGTGTTGTATTGATATCTTGTGATTGAAATGTGGAAATGTTATGCTTCTTTTAGGCATGTTTTATGTGATACGATTATGTTATGGTTTATGATATGTTTAAACCTGTTCATATGAGGAATGCATTGGACTTAAAAAGTGATGGGTGGATCCCGCTATAGCTCCTCGATGCATCGGTAGGTCTCATGAGACAAACTAGAGTCTTGGCATGAGGCCTTGACAAAGTCTTATTTGTAGTCTTGGAACGAGGCCTTGGTTACGTGGTTATGATAGTCTGGCATTATGCATTCCATCATTATGAAAGTGGTTATTGATATTGCATGTGATTATTCGACCTGTAGAATATCCATGTGAATAAGTAAATGGCATTATTTCATTTTATTTTTCCATATTATGCTGAAGTTCATGTTTAAAAGGATTTTGTTTAGTTATACATTGCCTTAAATGTTTATGTTTATTTATGAAAGCTTCCACTATATTGTTATCCTTACTAAGCATCTGAGCTCACCCCTTTCAATGTTTTAATTTTTCCAGGATGTGAAGAAGTATTTTATGAATGACCTGCAGGGATAGTCAGAAGGGGATATGTGTGTGGACTATGGAGACCATGTTATTTAAGTTTTTCACTTTATTATGTAATGTAACTTTTATGAATGTATCTAGTTTTTCCAAGGATACTAAACTAATCGGTCTTTCGAGACTTGATATTTTGTGATCATGCCAATGTTAAATAATAATTCACCGACTCTGGGTAACTGGGGTTGGGGCGTTAGAGTTGGTATCAGAGGAAGTTTAGTACTAACCTTGGAAGCTAGATTTAGATAAACTCTGATTGGAGCACATAGCCCTACGATAGACTTTGAGGATTAGTATATAAGAACTTCTTAGAATTTTGGTATTATAGAGACTTTGTGAGTTTTCCGAGAAATACATCCCTGTCTGGATACGAGCAGGTAGAGGCGGCTCTGGCACAGATGTACCTAGGGGTAAAACCCGAAAACAACGCTTTGAGCTAGACTCGAACAAGAACTCATGCATGACAACAGGCTTTGCTGCACTCTTGGTTACGACACTCCTGAGGGATATGCTTAGGATAATTATCCTTTTCTTTACAAACCATTATGAAGGGTTTATGAGTATATAATTCCTCAAATAAAATATTTTTATGATTATGGATTATATCCATAAATAGTTCAATTTATGTTAAGTGTTTTGCAAGTTTGTAATTATGTATTTTGATTCATAAACTAATCTAGTTTATTCCATTGTTTAGAAATGGCGCATAGTGGGAGGAATGGAAACCGTATCAATGCACACACTCCATGTAGGGATTTTACTCCTGCTCAAGATAATTATAGTGGAGCTGAAGATACAACTAGTGTTGATCAACTTATCACCATACTGGGACAACTCACTCAGGTTATGAATAATAACTTTACTTGTATGGAGCACCCTGATCCGCAATGTGGAGGATCAATGTTAGACCGCTTCATGAGGCAACAACCGCCAACATTTAATGGGGGTACAAATCCATTAGTATCTTAGCAAATGTTAATCTCCTTATAGAAAATATTCCACACCTTGGGGAGTAGTGAAAGGGAGAAGGTTGTCATGGAAGTTTACCGCCTCACTGGAGATGCCGATCAATGGTGGTCACTGATTCAAAACACAAAGGAAGATGAAGAAGTATCAAGTAGGGAATAGAGGGAGTTTAAGGAAATTTTCTTAGAAAAATATTTTCCACATGACCATCAAGAAGATATAGAAAGGCAA
Source organism: Viscum album (assembly GCA_963277665.1). Lineage (NCBI taxonomy): Eukaryota > Viridiplantae > Streptophyta > Magnoliopsida > Santalales > Viscaceae > Viscum > Viscum album. Next base: position 1,638,206,352 of record OY728127.1, read on the forward strand.
TTTCTGAGTCTGATACAAAAAGAGGATGAGAATGTCGCAAAGTATGAGGCCAACTTTACAAGGTTAGCAAGGTATGCTCCAGATTATATACGTAACCCAAGAAGTAAGATTGAAAGTTTCTTTGATGGGTAAAAACCATTTCTCCATCAAGCATTAGTCTCACAAACCTTCTCGTCGTACGAAGATATTGTATCATGTGATATCAAGACAGAAATGGAATTATCTAGGTCTTATGACAACAAAGTAAAGAAAGAGAAGAAGATAATGGTGGAACAAGAGACAAATAAAGGGAAAAATGGAAAGAAGGACTATCCATTATGTGATAATTGTGGGAAGAATCACCCAGGTAATTGCCTAAAAGGAATTGGAGTTTGTTATAAATGTGGAGAAAAAGGACACCAGGCTCGTGATTGCAAGGGAAAGAAAGAGGCTATAAATGTTGAATGCTTCAATTATAGGGAAATGGGGAATTATGCAAATGAATGTCCTAATCGTCATGGAAACTTACCTCAGAAAAGTCCAAGGGATCAAGGAAAATCTTATGCTGTTACTACAGTTGAAGTAGAATAATTAATGTATTGGTGATTTTGGACTCAAGGATTATATTCTGGTTATAAGAATAATGTGATATATATAAGGATTGTACTGCAGTGCTTCCTGTTTTCATTAAGGTTTTAATATGATGAAGGTAATCATATTTTTAGTATGTGACAATAAGAGAAACTTTACTATGTTTGAGGAATCTGATGATACAATTGATTTTGGAATTTAGAGACCTTTTAGAGAAAGACTTGACGAAGGTATTTTGGATAACTATAAAGGTTGGAATGGATTAAGTTGAACTTTGGATAGTATTGTTTAAGGTTAAAACATTTATGAAGATTATTTTTGGAATATTAAAACTCTATAGTTTTAGGAAAAGGACAACCTTCAGGTTGGGGGATAACCCGTCGCGTCGAACAAAGCTGTAGGAATCGAACCCACAACCATAGTGCGATAGGACTTTATTACCTACCACTAGCCTACATGAAGTCCCTGGTTATTACAAAAGAGTTTTCCTAATCCAAATGGTATGTCTTAATATTTAGAACCTTATACAATTATGATAAATAGATTATTTTTGAATTCTATTACCTTTTGGAGTGAAAGATGGGTATGTGGTAAAAATTTATTAAATAATGAAATTCTACATGACAAGTAAGTATATTTCCTTAATTTCTTAGTAAATCTCATAAATAAATTCCTCAACTTTATGAAAGGTGACTTAAAACAAAAATATTGTCGGTTAACTTTTCCAATTGGGGAATCAATGACCGTTTAACCAATCACAAGTTTGTGATTTGCTTGTGTTTAACTTTCTCCTAATCTTGTTTTCTACAACTCTCTATCAGACCTTGATGGTTTGTTTTTCCTCCATATCCATATTTTCATAGAATCCTAGTATGGTCTATCTCGGGTGACCTTTTTATTTCTCTTTCTTTCTTTTAAAGTTATATTTTTATTATCCTTATTTCCGATGTGGGTTTTCCACAAAGGTATTTTCTATTTTCAACCTTTTATTTTCTAAGAACAATTTAAAATTGCGAGGACACAATTTATTGAAGTAGGGGAGAATGTAACACCCCAAGATTCCATGGTACGCTCCTCTTTGAATAATAGAGCAGCGTGTGTTGTACGCATCCTCGAGTTCTAACACACCGTGACCAATAAAAGTAGCAGTTATGAATAATAATACCCAGTTTTTGAAATTATATAAATTTTATATTTCAAAATGGACTTCATTTTTGGATTCATAATATCAAAATTAGCCTATGTTGAATTTTTGGTATTTTTTTGAGAACTTCAATTTTTTGATGAATAGTGAAAAATACTTAAAAACAACATTTTTAATCAAAATAATTTATAGTGATAAATTATAAAATGGAGTGGTTCTAAAGTGTAATTAGAATATATTTTTACCATTTTATCCAATGATGGTCATTAGAAATAATTTCACTTTGAAATTGGACATAAACAATTGTCAATCTTTTGATTGATATTCTTTCTTAAAAACACGCTATTTGTTGTGACAACGGGAATTAATTATTAAATTAATTAATTCAACTTATATATTTTGATTTTTTTAAAATAGACATCATTTTTGAATTAATAATATCAAATATAGCTTAGGGTTAATTTTTGGTGTTGTTCTAAAAAACTTCGATTTTTTATGAATAGTGAAACCACTTAGTGGTAGTTAAAAAACTGATTTTTCTTTTAAATGAAATTTTACCACCTCTGTGATTTGAATTTCCAAAATCCAACATACATCATTATCATTATAAAGTAAAATGTGGTTCAATGGGATTATAATAATTTTTGGTGAATAGTAACTTTTAAGTTCTATTAATCGCGATTAAAGGTAATTAGTGAAATTTAAGGTAAAAATGATATTATAAAAATATGAAAATACCTTTAAACTTGCCCTACCCTTATTGGATGAGTCATGGCCGACCTATACAATCCATGGGTCAACTTGGGGACCCCATGGAGCCACTTGGGTACGAAAATGACATTAATAACTCTTTATTTAAAGTAAAAATAAAATTGTCACAAACATGTGTTGTTTTACTAAAACAATTATTAGATGGGGTAATATAAGTTAACGTTTCGACTATAAATATTAATTGGAAAGCTAAAAAGATTTCCTACATCATGATATTTTTCTTATAATTTTTAGACATTACATAAATTAAATTGTTTATGACATCATGATGATGCATCGATTACCTCATTAATTAACGATTTAAATAAAATGAGAAGATAATGTAACATCTAAGACTTAAACTTGTCAAAAACCTATTATATGGGTATATTTAGAACCCTTATCACCTTATCCTAGAAATATATAATTGTGGGACCTTTGAAATCTGAAAATCACTTCATAATAATGTAACATTTCATTACCTTCCAAGAGTGCCCCTCTTCTCCTCTTATAAAAGGCCCCCACCACTACCACCTTATTCAAACCTTCAAGCCATTTGGATTGGACGAACTCTGCCCAAATACTCTCTCAAATGCCCTCTATTACTGCTGGAAGCCTCAATTTGGGCAGAATTATTCCCAAGGAAGCCTTTGGCTCAAATAAAAAAGAGTTACCCGATTTTAAGGTAATGTCTTCTTTTATGTTATTTTGTTTTATTTTGCTTCTCCAAACCCTTAACCTATTTTTATTCCTTTATTTTGTAACAAAAACAAAATATTCAATATACTATGATGTTTTTATGGGAATTATTTTATTTAAACTTGCACAGACCTTCATCTAATTCTTAAAGACCATACTGTTTCTGTGGTTGGCGAATTTATGCCTCACGAAATGATGATTGTTCAATCTTCTTCTAACACCTCTCATGGTGGCCATTAAGATGTAACTATATTTATATACGATATATATTATGTTTATGTTTTCCTTATGATTCTGTATTTCTCATTTATGGCATACCATTATGATTTCCATTTTGGGTAAATGTGATAATTTCATTTTAGGAAGTGCGGACTACCGCCCCTCAAGGTGATTTGAATGGTTAATGCCATATTGGGATGTATAAAGGATGGAGTAAATGATATTATATATGATATTATACCGGAATTATAATATACCTTTATATCATTATTATTTCATTCCATTAAATATGAAATATAAATGAAAGTAGCGTTCATGCGTACGTACGACTTACCGTCTCCATGAACGGTGCATTTCATTTCTTACCTATAAATGTTATGTAATATTATAAATGCATGTATCTAAGGGATATATATGATATATATGATATCTAAATCATGAATATAATTCTGGTGATAATGGATATTCTACCACATAAACAACTCGTAATTATAAGAAGTTTATTGTTGACTCAAGTACCAAAGATCGACAAAACGACCGTTATTAACTTAAATGACTACATAATTTTTGTAACATGGTAATAAGTGATATAAAAGGGATAATGAACTTGAAAAATGCTCCTAAGAAAGTATAGATTAATTCTAGTTTATTATTCATGAGATTAAAGAATGATCGAGTCAAGTCGGACACAAGGTAAGGGAACTTCTTAACCTAATTTCAATTCTTTGGGTTAATCTCATACATTAAAATTATGTCATGATATTATTATGTCCTATATTTTGTTTATAATTTCTTTATGTGTACATATAGTGAATACACATAATAGATCTATTTTATTTAAAAGATGATATTTTTAAGGGAACTTCCTAATCCAATTTCCATTCTTTGGGTTAATCTCCTACATTAAAATTATGTCATGATATTATTATGTCCTATATTGTATTTATACTTTCTTTATGTGTACATATAGTTAATACACATAATATATCTATTTTATTTAAAAAATGATATTTGTAATGGAAATTCTTAACCCAATTTCCATTCTTTTGGTTAATCTCCTACTTTAAAATTATGTCATGATATTATTATGTCCTATCTTGTATTTATACTTTATTTATGTATAAATATAGTGAGTAAACATAATATATCTATTTTATTTAAAAAAATGATATTTTTAAGGGACTTCGTCTCAATATCCATTCATTGAGGCATATTTTGTTTTATACACAAATTTCTTTTATACAGTGTATAAACCCCTTTTACTTTTACATTTATTCAAAAGGAATCTTTTTATATGAAGAGTTTTACTAAACGACAAAAAGGTATGTTTTTCTTGTCGTACGTATTCGGTGACAACGACTTCTCCACCACCGTGACCATTATTTGAGTTTCGACTTCTTCTATAAGCCATAACGTTTTTTTAAATGAAAAATAAATACCAAGTTTTAATTTTATTTTATTTTCGTATTGAAAATGGTTTTGATAATGTTTTTATTATATCAATGTGTTGTATTGATATCTTGTGATTGAAATGTGGAAATGTTATGTTTCCTTTATGCATGTTTTATATGATAAGATTATGTTATGGTTTATGATATGTTTAAACATATTCATATGAGGAATGCATTGGACATAACAAGTGACGGGTGGAGCCCGCTATAGCTCCTCGATGCATCAGTAGGTCTCACGAGACAAACTAGTGTCTTGGCACGAGGCCTTGAAAAAATCATATTTGTAGTCTTGGCACGAGGCCTTGGCTATATGGTTATGATAGTCTGGAATTATGCATTCTATCATTATGAAAGTGGTTATTGATATTGCATGTGATTATTCAACCAGTAGAGTATCTATGTGAATAAGTAAATGGAATTATTTAATTTTATTTTGCCATATTATGCTGAAGTTCATGTTTAAAAGTATTTTTTTAGTTATACATTGCCTTAAATGTTTATGTTTATTTATGAAAGCTTCTGCTATATTGTTATCCTTACTGAGCATCTGAGTTCACCCCTTTCAAGTTTTATTTTTTCCAGGATGTGAAGAAGTATTTTATGAATGACCTACAAGGATAGTCAGAAGGGGATATGAGTGTGGACTATGGAGACCATGTTATTGTAGTTTTTCAGTTTATGATGTAATGTAACTTTTATGAATGTATCTAGTGATTCCAAGGATACTAAACTAATCGGTCTTTCGAGACTTGATATTTTGTGATCATGCCAATGTTATGTAATAATGAACCGACTCTGGGTAACTGGGGTTGGGGCGTTACATATAACTCATATATAACATTCCACATTCATATATAGAAAATACCACAAAAATAGTATTCATTTGTTCCAAAATATAAAAAATTTCCAATAAAACATTTTTTCATTGAAAAAAATTCATAACATTTAACTTGGATTCATTATTTGGTTTACACTACATTATAACTTCTGGAAATCATTTAGAAACTTTTTATGAGCACAAAAATCTTTGTAAGGGACATAAAAAAGTAGAAAATAAAACATTAGTCCATGAATAGATGTAAACACATGAAATCATTTTCAAAAAGACATTCTTATCAACCATATATACTTTGTGAAATAAGAGATTCCCACAACACATAATGAATATAAAAAGAACCATAATTTTTCTTAGGGAATTACTTACATAATCTTTTATCCCTTTCACATACCATAATAATTTGTAACCATCATGGCTACCTTACAATGTAACCCTCATGACTACCTTATTTTGTAACCATCACAGTTACACTGGGAGTAACCGTACAATAAAACTCCAACACCAAAATATTTAATTAATTTGAGGGAGATATAGGTCCCACCCTTCATCATAAACAATTCACGTAAACCAGAACATAATTATACAACATGAATAATTGCATAAAAACATTTCTTTTGAATTTTGTAAATAGAATTTTAAGAAGATTTTAAAACAAAATCCAATTAAAAATATAATATAATTGACATGAGAGTTAATATAGTGGATGGAATATGTATATAAACCTTAAATATACATACATTAAAATAATATAAATAAAATATAAATGCACAAAAAATTTTAATACCACGTAAATATTTAAGTACAAGGTTAACATAAAAAAAAGGAAATCAGGTTAAGAATTCCCTTACCTCAGGTCTGTCTCACATAAAACTTTTTTAAACCCCCTATATAATGGTTAAAATAGTATTATTAATATCTTAAAGAAACATATTCATGATTATAATACATTATATAACCATTTCATTACATCATTTTTTCCTTTAGTTGTTATTTTATTGTTCCATCCATTGTTTTGTGTGAGCTCATTACAGGATTTCCGTTGCTGGTTTGAATTTTATTTTATTATCATATGGAAATGAAATTCAAAAAGAGGAATGAAATAGTATTAATATGTTTCCATAATATATAATGATATGGTAAATCATTTTTATCATATTTGATGATGGATCAATAGGTAAAACATTAATGAAGTTTGTTTAAATCATTTTTGGTGGTCTCCTTGATAATCATGAACTAGTTACATGATAAAATTTAATGGAATGAATAGAAGTTTATTCTAGAAAATAAAATAGGTTAAAAATAAACATTACACTCTTATTCAACCATTAAATGGGTTTTATGATCATCTTTTCTATAATTAATTGAAATTGGAAACACATCCTCTAGGATGTTGGTAAATCGGCACATCAGAGATGGTGTTTTTATTTTTTAGAATAAGAGGGATATTAGAGGAAGAAAGATGATGATTTATTTTACATGAACATAATAAATTAACGAATATATAAGATTCTTGATATTTCTTACCTCCTAGATACATGTTTGGGAATAGATTATAAGAAAATAACGGAATTGAAATGAAAACACATGAAAAAGGAAGAGGATTCTTACCTCTCGATCTCTTCACCATGAGATCCTATATAATGTCTTTGGTTTTGGCCTTTGGGTGATAACAGAAAATATTAGATGTGGGGAAGAGGCTTGGGGAGGGGATTTGGCCGATCTTAGAAAATTCTCAAGGCTTGGGAGGTGTGAGAGGAATAGGGGAATGAGGGTGGTATTTATAGTGGAGAGGAGGGATTTTTCAATATTTAAATCATTATTATAAAATTTTTACTCAAGACTGAATTTTCATGACTAATGTGAACTAAAATATTTATAAGTTCATGTGAGTTCAAACCAAGTTGTCTTAAATCAACCATTATGTCAAAAATTGTGTATGAACTGATAATTTGAATATAAGGTATTTTACCATATTTCATTATTCATAAAAAAATTCAATAATTTTAGAAAAATACCAAAATTCCTCCCAAACCATTTTTCAACATGTAAAACTCAAAAATGAACTCCAATTTTTTATTTTTTAAATATTATTAATTTAATTTTTAAATAAAATAAAACTTTATTAAAAAATTAATAATTTTAAAACTATAACTACTTTTATATCACATTGAATGATTAATCAAGATGTCCTTATCTTAATGACGTAACAAAATAAAATAAAAATGCAATTTACTATTCATTAGTGTCATATTACTATTCATAAGGGTATGTTACTATTCACCAAATAAAATCAATTTGGTTTTATTAGACTCTAAATAAATTACTTATCAAAATAGTAGATTACCATTTTTTGAAATTAAGAACATAGAAGTGGAAAACTTATGTTAAAAGGCTACATAAATATAACTACAAAAAATAATTTTTATTTATTTTCAGTTTATTTTTAAAACCATAGGGTGTTACATCATCCCCCTTATGTAAATTGCATCTTCTCAATTTCATTTACATATCAAACAAGTGAGGGTACCTTTCCCTCATAACATTTCTAGACTCCCATGTTGCTTCTTCAACAAATTGGTTTCTCCACAAAACCATTACCTAGTGGATTACCTTATTCTGCAACACTTGTTCCCTTTGATCCAGAATATGAACTGGTTTCTCCTCATAAGAATGGTTATCCTCCAGAAAAATTACTTCTGGACTCAAGACATTAAATGAATCTGGCACATATTTTCTCATCATTGAAACCTGAAAATAATTATGTACCTGAAATAAAATCCGAGGAAAAGCTACTTGGTAAGAGACTGGTGAAACTTCTTCCATAATTTCATAAGGTCCAATGAACAATGGACTTAGCTTTAATTTATTATAAATACACATCACACTTTTCCATGGTGAGATTTGTAGAAAAACATGATCACCAACCTCAAAAGAAAATTATTTCCTCCTGTTGTCTTTATAAATTTTCTGCCCATTATAAGTTTTCCTCATGTACTGGTGGATCATCTTCAATTTCTCCGAAACTTCCTCTGCTAATTCTGGTCCCATAAACTTCATTTCCCCAACATCATCCCAAAAAGTTGAATTTCTACACCCCTTCCCATACAATTCATCAGAATGTGTCATATGTATACTGAAATGAAATAAATTATTATAAGAAAACTCAAGTAAAGAAATATTGATCCAAACTTCCCTGGTTATCCATTTAACAAGCTTTAATCATATCCTCCAAAGTCTAAATCATTCATTCTGACTGCCCATCTGATTGAGGATGAAAAACTGTACTAAATTTTAATTCAGTTCCCAACGACTCCTGAAGTCCATTCCAAATGTTAGATGTTATACTGGTATCCTAGTCCAATATAATAGAAAGACCCACTCCATGTAACCACACAATCTATTTGAGGTACAATCGAGAAAGCTAATACAAAGAAATTGTATCTCTAATAGGAAAAAATGTGTTTATTTAGACAGCCGATCAACAATAACTCATATTTCATTGTTATCTAGAGAAGTCTTTGGTAGTCCTACAACAAAGTCCATGGATATATTTTCCCATTTCCACTCTGGCATTGGAAAAGGCTAAATAAACCCCTTCAAAAACTACCAGTCTACTATAACCTTTTAAAATGTAAAAAATTTCACAATTAATTCGAAAATATCCTTTTTCATTACCTCCCACTAGTGATACTCCCAAAGGTCTTTATACATATTTGTATTTATAAGATGAACTGAAATTGGAGAACTATGAGATTATCGGAATAATTCCTTCTTCAACTTGGAATCACATGGAACACAAAACCTTTTCCTAAATCATAAAACAAAATCTTTATCAAGGTTAAATTCTATAAACAAATCCATTTTAACCAATTCTTTCATTTTCTGTAGCTCATGGTCATATTTCTGAGCTTTCTGAATTCTATCTGATAATGATTTCTATGATGAAACCTAAAACAAAAAACTGGTATTTCATGCACCAATAACTTCTAATCCAAAATTCATCAAGACATTAATCAATGGACTATGTTCTAAACATAACATGGTTAGTGATGAATGATGTTTTCAAATCAATGGTTCATCCATTTGGATTTGTTTTCCTAGATGGTAATTTATCATTTAATAGTAATCCATTATCAATTCAAGCCATATTCTTTGCCTCATGTTTAATTCGTTCTTGGGGAATATATACTTCAGACTTTTACGGTCAATATATATTTGACATTTGGCTCTGTATTAATGATGACTCTAAATTTTTCAAATAAAAAACAGAATTTCCAATTCCAAATCATGTGTGGGATAATTTAACTCATGATTGTTTAGTTGTCTTGAAGAATTTGAAATTACTTGATCATTGTGCATCCAAAAAAACCATGGACCTTTAATGAAGCATAACTATTAATGAAAAACTCACTATTTCATGATGGCATGGCCAAAACTAGGGCATTCTCTTATTTTCACTTAGAAAATACCACAATTTTATCAATAAACACAACTAAAATTTATCCAAGAACTCATGAAATATTCTACTCATTATAAGCATGAATACAACTTGTGAATTAGATAACCCAAATGGAATAACAAAAAATTCATAATTCCCATATCTATTATGAAATTCAATTTCCAACATGTCATCCTCCATCACCTTCAGCTGATGCTATTCGAATCACAAGTCAATCATGGAAAAGTAATGATCTCCATTGAGTTGATCAAATAAGTCATCTATATGAGTAAAAAGATACAATTTTATAATAGTGATGTTATTTAATGCTCTATAATCAATTAAAAGTCCCATTGAACCATCGTTATTTTTAACTAACAAAACAAGAGAACCCCACGGTGAAACACTAGGATGAAATATGTCTTTATCAGGAAACACCTGAAACTGATTTTTCAATTCAATAACTTCTATTTGATCAATTCGATATGGGGGTTTTGAAATTGTCTTATAATTAGGAACTAAATAAATTGTGAATTCAAATTCTTGATTAGGTATAACACTGAGTAATTAATCAGGAAACACATCAAGTTATTCATTTACCACTAACACTTTATTAATCTGAATAGTTCCCATATTTTCAATAGTATGAGAAAGATAACATTAATTTAAATCTTTCAATAGTTTCCCAGCTTAATGATATTTTATCGATTGTAGGGGTTCATTCATATATACAAACTGAAATTCATTTTGAAAAATAACTTATTTATCTCTACAGTCAACCTTATCATGAAAAATAGAAATCCAATCTATTCCAAAAATGACATCAAACTATGATAAGGGAAAAACCAAGGCTTTTTGGTAATGTCATTTAATATACCACAATATAAAAATTCTTGAAATCCCTCTTTACTGTAATATTTACCCTGGTGTTTTAACAATAAGTTCTTGTCTCATTTCTTGAGGTGATACTTCCAATTTACCAGAAAATTCCTCAGAAATAAAACAATGTGTAGACCCTGTATCGAAAATAACTTTAGAAAAATCTGAGTAAACATACATTGTACCTAATACAACTCCATTGGATGTCCCGACGTCTTCTGACATAGTTTCAAAGGATCTCACTAAACCATTCTTCTTATAGTTTGGATTATTTTCATTATTCGGATCTCTCTTTCAGTAGGCATTTTCTTAATGACACTTCTCTCCACATTTAAAACATGTAACATTTTTCCTATCAGGAGTAGTATTAGAATCATTTTCATTATAATAAATGGATATATGTCCAAATATAACACATCAAAAACACTTCCTAGTTTTGTAAGGCATTCCCCTGGGTGCTTTTGGCCACACATTTCCTAAATTGGAAACTATAATTTCTTACCATCAGATTTCATTGGTTGATTCTTACACATCTCCTTCTATATAGACATATTATTTTCCTTGTTTTCAATGTCAACTTGATAATAAGAAAACTCCTTATCTACCCTCTCATCACATCGGAGAAGTTTCTCATAACTTTTGAATTTACGGGATGCCAATTCCCTTCGATACCTTAGCTTTAATCTTGAGTAAAGGTGGTTGATTTTTCTATCAAGATCCAGAATAAGATTTGGAGAATACCTCAAAAGTATAGTGATGTTTTATTCATACATAGCCACTGAATATTCATCATTTTTCTTCAATTCATGGAATTGGTTTTCCATTCGAAGTCACACCACCTTAGGAAAATGTTTTGCAAGGAATTTTTTTTAATTCATCACACTATAAGGCATCTATATACTCTCTATCCATGAGTTTTTGTCCATTTAACACCAATTAATAGCTTAAACTTAAAAATTATATATGTAAATACATACCTTTTTATTATCGTAACATCACATAATATCGAATATCATTTCAATGGATTTAATCCATCCTTCAGCTACTATCGAGTTTTAAGATCCACTAAATATAGGAGGGTGTTGTCTCAAAAAATGATCCACTATCATCATGTTCCATTGTGGTTCCACCGGTTGTTCACTTTCATGGATGACACCATAATTTATTACTTGTGTTAACTGAGCTATTACTGTCACAATCTTTTCTGTTCCAATCTGTACTATTCTAGGCTGTAGATTCGGAAGGATATCATTCTATCGGAGCCTCTCCTCTTCTGCTTGCCTCTTTCCTCTGTGAAAACCCATTATGAAAAAACATAACTTAGACACAGAAATAAGGTTATATTTAAATTATATATCATTTCAAATTATACATAGAGTAAAACTCGCTTATGTTATTCTATGAACAATATCCTAACCCCAAAATTTATCTCAACCATCCTCTGATACCAACTATATAGACCAAACCTTATTACATTACATAATCATGAATTTTAGTCAAGAACTCACATCATTCCATATTGAGGATCATTTAAAGTTATAGTTTTAGAGAATTTTGATATAACACATAGATAACATTCCATATTCAAATATATCAGATACCATGAAAACAGTATCCATTTTCCAAAATAAAAAACATTTCAAATAAAAATAATTTCATTGAAGAATCATCATAACATTTAAAATGGCTTCCTTAATTGTATTAAAAAACCTTATAGCCTGGGAAAATCACTTAAAAGCATAGGATGAGGAAAAAAGAATATTAAAAAATAGAAAACGTAGAAAAGAAAACATTAGTCCATGAATACATATAAATGCATGATTTTTTTTTTTAAAAAGACATTCTTGTCAACCATATATGCTTACTTTTGAAACACAAGATTCAAAAAAATAATAATGAACATAAGATATAAACATAAAGGTATCTTAGGGAATTAATTACATAATCTTTTGACCCTCTTGGATATATTAATAATTTGTAACCATCATGGCTACATTACAATATATACCTTACGACAACCTTATTGTGTGATTATCACAGTTACACTTGGAGTAACCATATGGCTAACCTCCAACATACTCATACCCAATGAATTAGAGGGAGATATAGGTCCCACCCTTCATCATAATAGATTCTTAATAAACAGAACATAATCATACAACATGAAAAATTTCATAACATCATTGCTTTTGAATTTTGTAAAACAGAATTTCCAAAGATGATTTTAAAAGAAAATCCCCTTAGAAACATCATATAATTGAAGGGATACTTAATAGTGTTTATGGAATATGTATATACACTATAAATACACATAATAAAACATAATATAAATAAAATTCAATATTTTTTTTAATACCACATAAATTATGAAGTAGAAGGTTAACAAAAAGAGTGGAAATTAGGTTATGAATTCCTTAACATTAGGTTTTTCTTACATAAAAATCATTTAAACGACCTTTATAATGGTTGAAATAATTTTATTAGTATATTAAAGAAACATATTCATTTTTATAACACCTTTTATGTTCATTTAATTATATAATTTTACACATTAGTTGTTAATATTTTGTTTCATCCATTGTTTTGGCCGAGTTCTGTACACGATTTCCATGGATGGTTTGTATTTGATTATCTTGTTGTATGGAAATGAAAATCCATAAGTGGAATGAAATGGTATTAATATGTTTACATAATGTATAATGATACCAAAAATCATTTTTTATCAAATATGATGATGGATCATTAGATAAAACATTAAGGATTCTTGTTTAGATCATTTTTGGTAGTTCCATGATAATCATGAGCTTGTTTCAATATATAATTTAATTTCTTTCATATATGTTCTTTAAAAAACATAAAATAGATTAAAAAATACACAATACATTCTGATTCAACCATTAAAAGGGTTTTATGATCATATTTTAGGGAATTAATGCAAATTGGAAACACATTATCCACGATTTAGGTAAATCGACACAACGTGGGTGGTGTTTTTATATTTAGAATAAGAGGGGGAGGATAAGAAAAATTATGATGATTTATTTTACATGAACATAATAAAATAAATAATATATAATATTATAGATATTTCATACCTTCTGGATATATGGAGGGTAAAATAGTATAATAAAAGAAAGGAATTCAAAAGAAAACACTTGAAAAAAGAAGAGGATTCTTACCTCTTGATCTCTTCTCCCTGAGATCCTTATTAAGGCCTTTGGTTTTGCCCTTTGGGTGATACCAATAGGTCTTGGACGTTGGGAAGAGCCTTGGGGAGGGTATTTGGAAGAATGTAGACAATTCTCAAGGCTTTAGAGGTGTGAGAGAAAGAGGGTGAATGAGTGTGGTACTTATAGTGGAGGAGAGGTGGGATTTTACATTATTTTAATTATTATTATAATTTTTTTTCTCAATACTTTGAATAGTCTTGATTTATGTAAACAAAAATAGTAATAAGTGAATGTGATCTCAAACTAAGGGGTCTTACATCATCCATGATGTCAAAAATATTGTTTTTAAAAGATAATTTGAATATACTATATTTTAAAGTATTCCACTTTTCATAAAAAAACCATTAATTTTAGAAAAATGCAAAAAATTCCCCCTAAACAATTTTTTATTAGTAGAATTCAATAATGAACTCCATTTTTAGAAAAAAAAATTCAATATGATTAATTTAACTTTTTTTTAAAAAAATAATTTATTCAAAAATTAAAAATGTTAAAACTATAACCCATTTTATGTAATGGCCCAGACCTCTTCGGCCCATCCCTTTGTGAAAAAGAAGGTCACGAAGTGTTCTGGAGGGTAAAATGGACTTTTCCCACAATTTCCAAATTTTTTTGAAACTACACGCCGTGTAGTTTGAGTACATGCCGTGTACCCCCTTTCCGGGTATACCCCGTGTTGTAGGCCATGTCCTCGCTGTGAGAAATAATGGGTGCATGCCGTGTTCCCAGTTCTACATGCTGTGTAGTCCTTCCCCGCGTACGCGTTACCAGTCAATGGTCGTGTACCGTGTTGGAGCTATGTCCTTTCCATGGGCAATAAATGAGTACACGCCGTGTGTCCAAACTACACGCCGTGTAGTCCTTCCCCACGTATGTGTTACCCTCAAACCATGTGTTGACCAGTCAACGGCTGCGGAGCCATGTTGGAAGCCGCGTGGAGACCGTGTGAAAGAACCGAGTACACACCGTGTACCATAAAGTACACGCTGTGTACTTTTTCTTTTCACGCCTATAAAAGGAGGGGTCCCCTCCTCCTTTTCAACACACACCTCTCCTCCCCTCTCCTCTGAGCAGAGCACTCTTAAGAGACTTGAAGGCTCCTTTTCTTCCATAACTTCTTCGTTCGAGCTCCGATTTACGATCCTTTGATGGCCACGGGATCGTAACGATGAGGCGGAGCTTCCAATCTTGGATCCTTTGTCTTTCCTTCGGAATTTCCTTTCCAACTTCCACCCAAGGAGGTTTTTCCAGGACCCGATAGAAGTGACGGACGTCGACGGACGTCTTCTAAAGTTTATCCGGGGGAGAATTGCGATCGTAACCTGTTGAGGTAGGGATCTTACCTTTGTCTCTCTAATTTTTGCATCATGCGGGGTGGGTATCCTCCTGTTTTCATGAGAAATAGTTGAACCTAAATAAAGATAATAATTGGTTAAAGAACAGGAATGGGAAGTTGTTATTGCTGTTACTTTATATCCTATGTTATTATGTTGTGAATTGAATATACTTATGCCTACTGAAAATCATAGTCGTTGGGGGCCTTTTCTTGCACAATTAAATGTTTCCCTATATTATAGACCGTTTTTTTGTGAATGGAAATTTGTGGAATGTGGAAATTGGTTAATCACGTAAAGTTGGCTGTTTACAATCTGGAACCCTTGTGTGATCACCCCGGTTAAAAAAAATGGAATAATGAACATGTGGGTGTTGGATTGTTTACGTGGCATGTGATGGGGGTGTTTTGTGGGTTGTTGTGGATAGGGTGAGCAGCGGGGCTGTGATTGACCTGATTGTGGGTTGGTCTGAATGTTATGATGGTGACGGGAAATGGGGCTGCGATAAGTGGTATTAAAGGGATAATGATGTACGGGTTTCGGTGTGGTTGTGGTTATGGTGGTTGGCAGCGGGGCTACAGGGATGGGTTTGAATGTGAACGGGCTTTGGGTTGTGTTTATTAAATAAAAAGTGGAAGAGTTAATGAATGGTGGGTCATGGTAATGGAAGAGGTTTAATAATCAATGGGGTTGGTTGGTTAATAAGAGGACTTGGTTGTGTTTCTTGTGTTTTCCTAACTTTATTTGTGGATGGAAGGGTCATGTTTTACGAATGATCGATGTGGTTGGTTGTGGATAGTTTCCTAATAGTTAAGGAACTAAATAAACTAATTCTGCTGAAACGTGAAAACCTAAATCGGGTTGGGGTTGTTTGTTGTATGCATACTTCGTGGTAGCAGTGCTGAGGCGCGTGCTCAGTTTTTTGTTTAGAAGCCATAGGTTGGGCTGTGTGTTTGGTATACATATATATATATCTATATCTTTTGTGTTTTATCGCACCCCACCCATGTTGAGCACTTTGTGAAAAACACTCCCATTTCATGGGATAGGGTGTTTTTCCCTTAGTTACTAGCTCCTTCCTTCTCTTTCTCCCCTAGGCTATGTTAGCTTGAGGCGACCTTACACCTAAGAATCTTCGGGTAGGTTTCGATTGGGGTGGTTTTATCCCAAGACTCTTCGGGCAGGTTTTACTGTTTCCCAAGAATCTTCAGGATGAGGCCCAGGTGTGTGTGGGCGGGATACGTGGTTGTGAGGACCAGGTTTGTGCGGGCGGGATACATGGTTGTAAGGCCCAGGTGTGTGCGAGCGGGATATGTGGTTGTGAGGCCCAGGTGTGTGCGGGCAGGATATGTGGTTGTGAGGCCCATGTGTGTGCGGGAATAGAGAGTGTGGCAGCGTCAGGACGTTCGTTGTTAGGAAGAGTAGCTAACTAAAGGGAAATGGTGCGGGGTACCCAAATACTCTTGTTCTTATACTACTACTACCTGTTGTGATTGTGTTTTGGTGAGTGTGGCTGGTGAGGTTGGGTGGATAGAATTCCTTGCTAGGTTTCTTGTGTTGTTCTCACGGGACATTAGGATGTCTCCCCACTTGTGCATGAGAGATTTAGGTTTCCTTACTGAATATACTTGTATGATCACCCTACGTTTACTTTCAGGTTTCTAGGAGGACTACCGAGGCCATGCGAGACCCTTTTAGTTGGACTGTTGGATTTGTTTCTATTGATCTACCTTTGTTTTCTTTTGGTATTGTACTTTGAGCTTTCTTGTACTTGTAACTTGTTATAAAATTGATTAAACATGCATGTGGGATTGGTTTGAGTTTATTTCTACACACTTTCTCTTTCCCTTTTTTGGTGGTTTACTTGTCCTATTTCCCGATCTTAAAATAATAATAATAAGGGTAAGGCCTCCCATATTTGTGAAAAAATCATACCCTTGGTGCTAGTCGCCACCCTGGGGCCTACTGGAGGCGGGACTCAGGGGTCATTATCTCCCTTTCGCCATTGCCAGATCAGGAGGGGCATCTTTGGTGGGAGGGGGTCGTGATAGAATGGTATTAGAGCTGATGGTTGAGAGATAGGATGGAGTCTGGATCTAGACAGGTGAGGATTGCATGGGATGGTAGGGTGACAATTTTATTTAATCTTAGTGCGTGACATAGGCCAGGGAAGACCGGCTAGGACACGAGATTTTAGGGCCCCCCATGATCCAATGCAAGGACTCTGAGCCTACTGAAAGACCAAGTGAGACTACATTGATTGCCGGGTAGAGACCCTAGGGAAGGTACATGCATCATCATGATTGTGTTTTACTTGATTTGGGTGTTCTGGGAAATAAATTAAAATAAAATGATAAAATAAAACCTTCAGTTTTTCTTACTACTTGGGCTTAGGAGATACTTGTTTACCATAATGCTATGGCACCTGGACGTCGTCCCTGGCTAGCTCAGATGGCCGAGGCCCAGCAGATCCAGGCGGTCGATCAGTTGAGGATTGACCGAGAGGAGGAAGATAGCCAGTGGAAGAAGACTCTCCGTTCTTTTCAGCGGCAGACCCTCAAGAAGTATGAGGGTACTACTTAGGATATGGAGACGGAGGGGTGGCTTGAAGAGCCAGGGATCGCTTTTACCTTGATCCGTGCTCTGAGGGAGTACTGGGTTCCCCTAGCAGTCCATCAGCTGAGAGGTGCGGTGCGATAGTGGTGGACGCTCTACCTCGGATGGAGGACAGAGGCATAGGTTCCATGGGCTGACTTTGAGAAAGAATTCTGAGAGGAATTCCTTTCTTCCATGATCAAGGCGGAGAAGCAGCAGGAGTTACTCTCCCTTCAGTAGGGGAGTATGTCAGTATGAGAGTTGGGGATCAAGTTCAAGGATCTCTTGCGCTTTGCTCCAGATCTCTTTCTGGATGAGTAGTATCGGGTGAGACGTTTGGAGGAGGTGCTTCGTCCTTCGCTCCAGTATGCTTTCACCCCCTTCACCCTTCCGACGTACTTGGAAGTACAGAAGAAGGCAGAGGTTGTAGAGAGGATGCACTCGCTGGGAGGTACACCACGTGAGGGGATCTAGCCGGGTTAATCGAAGGGGGAGGCAGTCAATAGCAGGTCTCCTGTGACGGGACCTTCAAGTTTCAGGCCAGTGGGGAGTAGGCCCCCGCAGTTCCAGTTCAGATCTTCAGGTCCTCGTCCCTTTTCCACGAGCCCAGGACCAAGTTGTTTTTCTTATGGAGGTTTCGAGCATGTTCAGAGTCAGTGCCTGACCCAAGCTCAGTATGGTGGAGGTGGGCAGGTTCAATGCCTTCCTTAGCAACACCAGTCGCCAGAAAGACCCTTCCAGCAGCAATAGGCTCCAGTCCCTCTGAGGGGAGATAGAGCAGGTGGTGGACAACCACATGGAGTTCCTCAAGGATTCCAACCGAGACGTGGTCGAGGAGGCGGACGTCAACAGAGAGGCAGAAGAGCTGGGCGCGGATAGTTGCATGCATTAGAGGTAGTATCTCTAGAAGGACCAGGGATCGATAGAGATGTGTTTGGGTTTTCTTGAATGATCGCCTTTCTGTTTTTAGGAGCATCACACTCCATTTTTGGAACTCTTTTTCCTCATTCGTTGGGCCTGGACCTTGTTATTGTGAGTTATTAATGCTATGTTGTTTCCCAGCTTTTTCTTTAAATGTACGTGAAGATCCCTATCATGTGGGGAGGGGAAGACCTAACCCCTAATCGAGACTCATTAATGTGGATGCGATTAAACCCATGCAGGAGACTCAGTTCCACCTAAAGCGGATAATATCTCGACATGGGAGAAGGAATTCCTCAAGCCATGTGATCGGGCAATGTGTGGTTTGTACAGTGTTGGGGGCAGTGTAAGTTGGAAAATCCTAATGTATGAAAGTGGGAAGACCCAATTCTTAATCAAGATGAATTAATGAGGATGCGATTGAACCCATGCAGGCGAGTCAGTGCCGCATAAAGCGGATAATATATCGACATTGGAGAAGGAATTCTTAACACATATGATTAGGGTTGTTGGTTGGGTTCCTGTTATAATGAGAACCCTAATAGGTATCTTGTTGGGTTTCCTATGAGTTTGTTTTTGAATTCTCGGGGACAAGAATGTTTTAAGAGGTATCTAATGTAATGGATCGGACCTCTCCGGCCCATCCCTTTGTCAAAAAGAAGGTCACGAAGTGTTCTGGAGGGTAAAATGGACTTTTCCCACACGTTCCAGAATTTTTTTGAAACTACACGCCATGTAGTTTGAGTACACGCCGTGTACCCACTTTCCGGGTATACCCTGTGTTGCAGGTCGTGTCCTCGCTCTGTGAAATAATGGGTGCACGCTGTGTTCCCAGTTCTACACGCCGTGTAGTCCTTCCCCACGTACGCATTACCAGTCAATGGCCATGTACCATGTTGGATCCGTGTCCTTGCCATGTGAAATAAATGAGTACATGTCGTGTGTCCAAACTACACGCCGTGTAGTCCTTCCCCGCATATGCGTTACCCTCAAACCGTGTGTTGACTAGTCAACGGCCGAAGAGCCATGTTGGAAGCCGTGTGGAGACCGTGTGAAAGAACCGAGTACACGCCGTGTACCATAAAGTACGCGCCGTGTACTTTTTCTTTTCACGCCTATAAAAGGAGGGGTCCCCTCCTCCTTTTCAACACACACCTCTCCTCCCCTCTCCTCTGAGAAGAGCTCTCTTAAGAGACTCGATGGCTCCTTTTCTTCCATAACTTCTTTGTTCGAGATCCAATTTATGATCTGTCGGCAGCCACGAGATCGTAATGACGAGGCAGAGCTTCTGAGCTTGGATCCATTGTCTTTCCTTCAGCCTTTCCTTTCTGACTTCCACCCGAGGAGGTTTTTCGGGAGCTGATAGAAGTGATGGACGTCGACAGACGTCTTATAAAGTTGATCCGGGGGAGCGTTGTGATCGGAACTTATTGAGGTAGGGATCTTACCATTGTCTCTTGAATTTGTGCATCATGCGGGGTGGGTATCCTCTTGTTTTCATGAGAAACAGTTGAACCTAAATAAATATAATAATTGGTTAAAGAATGGGAATGGGAATTTTTGATTGCTATTACTTTATATCATGTGTTATTATATTGTGAATTGAATATTCTTATGCCTACTGAAAATCACGGTCGTTTGGTGCCTTTTCTTGCGCAATTAAATGTTTCCCTATCTTCTAGACTGTTTTCTGTGAATGGAACTTTGTGGAATGTGGAAATTTTTTAATCACGTAAAGTTGGATGTTTACAATCTGGAACCCTTGTGTGATCACCCCGGTTAAACAAAATGGAATAATGAACATGTGGGTGTTGTCTTGGTTATGTGGCATGTGATTGGGGTGTTTTGTGGGTTGTTGTGGATAGGGTGAGCAGTGGGGCTGCGGTTGACTTGATTGTGGTTTGGTGTGAATGTTGTGATGGTGACGGGCAGCGGGGCTGCGATAAGTGTTATTAAAGGGATAATGATGTACAGTTTTCGATGTGGTTGTGGTTATGGTGGTTGGCAGTGGGGCTACATGGATGGGGTTGAATGTGAACGGGCTTTGGGTTGTGTTTATTAAATAAAAAGTGGAAGAGTTAATGAATGGTGGTTCATGGTAATGGAACGGGTTTAATAGTCAATGGGGTTGGTTGGTTAATAAGAGGACTTGGTTGTGTTGCTTGTGTTTTATTAACTTGATTTGGGGATGGCAGGGTCATGTTTTACGAACGATCAATGTGGTTGGTTGTGGATAGTTTCCCAGTAGTTAAGGAACTAAATAAACTAATTCTTCTAAAACGTGAAAACATAAATGGGGTTGGGGTTGTTTTTTGTATGCATACTTCGTGGTAGCAGTGCCGAGGCACATGCTCAGTTTTCTGTTTAGAAGACATAGGTTGGGCTATGTGTTTGGTATATATATATATATATGTATCTTTTGTGTTTATCGCACCCCACCCAAGTTGAGCACTTTGTGCTGAACACTCCCACTTCATGGGAGAGGGTGTTTTCCCTTAGTTACTAGCTCCTTCCTTCTCCTTCTCCCCTAGGCTGTGATGGCTTGAGGAGACCTTACACCTAAGAATCTTCGGGTAGGTTTCGATTGGGGTGGTTTTAGCCCAAGACTCTTCGGGCAGGTTCTACTCTTTCCCTAGAATCTTAGGGATTAGGGCCAGGTGTGTGCGGGTGGGATACGTGGTTGTGAGGCCCAGGCGTGTGCGGGTGGGATATGTGGTTGTGGGGACCAGGTGTGTGCGGGCATGATACCTGGTTGTGAGGCCTAGGTGTGTGCGGGCGGGATATGTGGTTGTGAGGCCCAGGTGTGTGCGGGCAGAATATGTGGTTTTGAGGTCCAGGTGTGTGCGGGCGGGGAGAGTGTGGCAGCGTCAGGACGTTCGTCGTTAGGAAGAGCATCTAACTAAAGGGAAATGGTGCGGGGTACCCAAATACTCTTGTTCTTATACTACTACTACCTGTTGTGGTTGTGTTTTGGTGAGTGTGGCTGGTGAGGTTGGGTGGATATAATTCCTTGCTAGGTTTCTTCTGTTGTTCTCACGAGACATTAGGATGTATCCCCACTTGTGCACGAGAGATTTAGGTTTCCCTGCTGAGTATACTTGTATGCTCACCCTACGTTTACTTTCAGGTTTTCAGGAGGACTACTAGGGCCGTGCGAGACCCTACTAGTCGGACTGTTGGAGTTGTTGATGTTGTTGTACCTTTGTTTTCTTTTAGTATTTTACTTTGAGCTTTCTTGTACTTGTACCTTGTTATAAAATTGTTTAAACATGCATGTGGTATTGGTTTGGGTTTATTTCTATACACTTGCTCTTTCCCTTTTTTGGTGGTTGACATGTCCTATTTCCCGATCTTAAAAAAATAATAAAAAGGGTAATGCCTCCCATATTTTTAAAAAACTCATAGCCTTGGTGCTAGTCGCCACCCCGGGACCCACTAGAGGCGGGACTCGGGGGTCATTATCTCCCTTTCGCCATTGCCAGCTCAGGAGGGGCATCTTTGGTGGGATGGGGTTGTGACATTTTATATCACATTGAAAAATTAATCAAGATGTAATTATCTTAAATACTTAAGAAAATAAAATTAAAATACAGTTTACTATTCATTAGGACATATTACTATTCATATTACTATGCATAAGGGTATCTTACTATTAAAAAAAAATCTAGTTGGTTATATCAGACTCTAAATAACTTACTGATCACAGTCATAGATGGATTTTTTTTTGAAATTCAAAACATAAAAGTGGAAATATTTATTAAATACTTATTTATAAATATCTACATAAAACATAGTTTGATGCATTTCATTTTATTTTTAAAACCCTATGGTGTTATGCCTTCTGAGTTTCAATATGATTCATGAGAACCTCAAAATAAATTTCAGATTATATCTATTAATGAAATATTATCATTGTACATGCCACCCACAAAATTTTACATGCTCCACACAAGAAAACTATTATGACTATTAACAATATATATTATCATCCTCACCGTAAGCTTTTTATTATTCCACATTACAGAAAAACTAGTTAATCATTTTTTATCATGCCTTTGGTATAGGAAGTCATGGTCCTTGATTATTGTTAAATTAATAACTTATTTTTCATGAAAAAATATGTATCGATGATTGTAATGAAACTTACCTGGACAAAAATTTTGCTCACCAAATAATGACAACCACAAAGTGAGGTGCAACAAACAAATCAACTCTCTTGTAAACTATAGAATCATAATAGTGCACAAAAGAGAATCATACATATCCATGGGATAAAAAACCTAATTCCAAACCAGTGAAACCCGGAACTAAAGTAATACAATATATATGAAAAATACCCATGTAACCAACTATCAGAATAAAACAATCCCACATTAAAAGAAACACCAAATAAGATAATGTGATGAAAAAAGGAAACTCTTTCCCTTACCAAAGTCCTATAAAATTACATCTACAAACATCCAAAGTAAATAAGTTTGTTTTGAGACTATGGTCTAGTAAGATATCACCAAAAAATAGATATAAATACTAATGAAAAAAAGGATTTCATTCTCATTTTAAAAAATAAAATTTATAATGAATTTTCTTATGAATTGTTTTTGTAAACAATTACCATGGTTTTCAAAAAATACACTTGTATTCACAAAAACAAAGAATGTCAAAATTATAGGTAAAAAATCTTGATTGAAAAAGAATAACCATATATGAATACACCATTCGATAATAATGTGATACATTAAACATGAAAAATAAATCATGGGTAAAACAAATCTATGTGGCATAGAATAGGACATGGTCTCAATACTATAGTAATAAATAATTAAAAAAACAGCTTCTCTATGACATGAATTATTTAAATACAACCAATGTAAACTATTGTAATAATTTTTCGATATCGGAAAAATCATGTAGCATAATACAAACTAATTTGAAAAATCCATTCCCTGACACACACATGATTTCTAATTTTATATGTGTTCCGATGCCAATTTTAAATCCATGTTCAACATTTATAAAACATTTTCACATCGAATCATTACATATTCAACTCTTTAAAGATCATTTTTATTCAAATCCACCTTTATAGAATTTCAGTGACAACACATGTGCCCAAAATAATTTTACAAAACACAATTAAAAACATACATCTAGTCCAAAAATTAAATTTGGTATTTGATAAATCAATTTAATAAAAAAAACCCAAAGTAATTATACAAATACTATTATGTTATTTATAAATTAATTCCATTAAATAAATAAACAGACACCATTAATGGAGATAAATAACCTTGAATCAATCTCCCAATGCTGGGGTTTGAATGAAAATAAAAGGGGTAAAAGATCAACATTAAGATTCAATTAAATTATCCATGGAACAAGAATAAAGTGTGAATAATGGTTGGATTCAATTTGATTATGGTGTTTTACCGACAATAAAAATATAATAACATGACACAACCCTGACCCCCTAACTAAAGAACTATCAGACTATGGTGTTGAATCCCCCCATCAGTGCAGATATCATTATTTTTTACCTAATATTACTGAATAATCCATTCATCTATACCACAATCAATACTAGAAAAATATCCATAGTAATCCATTAAAAAGGCCTCACAAAAATCTTATTTTCCCAGTGAAAGGATATGAAATATCCATTTAAACATATATCATATATCCCAAAAAAATCAAAACCACCAAATTCAGCCTCTTGGAACTCCACGTAGAATCCTCATCCTCCACACCATAAGGATCAATCAAATTTATGTCTTATGATTAAACCCCAACACCATAGAACTTCAATGGAAAAAATTGTAGTGTAACACAAAATTCCACATAATAAGCTCCACATGGTATCCATAAATTCCATCTCATAGTTTCTCAAAATTTTGGTGTAGTCCCTTGATAAAGTATAGATTATTTCCATAAATCTGATTTTACAACATCTACATACTATTATCCTCTATAAAAACCAAGAGGATAATCCAAACTCAATATGGTCCTTATTGTGTCACATTAGGAATCAAAATTAACCCAACCATGATAGATTTATCCTCCTAGATAGTACTCATGATCCTAGACTACTAAAAGGAAAAGTCCACTACTATCTCCTTAATGAATATAATATACCCATCACACCATTATCCCATTCACAGTCCAATACTACAGAGGAAAAATGAATTTATTTACTATATGATACCTTATCCTGATGATCAATAATTAATATTGTTTTATCAACCATAATGTTTTTTGGATAAGGATCGTTGTCATCCCACTCAATCACTTAGGATGTGTCCAAATGATACATACTCAAATAGGAAATAAGAAACAAATCATGAATCGATTTAATATGATATTATAATTTAAATCTACCCATAACCATTCCATTTTTTATATATATTAATGTGACAGATAAAATGTGATGTAAATATTCCCTATTTAACCAAATGATGGGGTCCCAAGTGAGATGAAAATATGAATAAAATTGATCACCATCATTATACTTCATTGACCGATGATGATTGTCTATGAAGGATTTTTGAAAACATTGTTATATGAATAATATCATTATAATCAAAGACACTTATTCCATCAACTACTAGAAAAGATCAATACAACCAAGGGAAGCTCTCCTATCTCCACCAAGCATAGGTGAGATCTACCTAGCCACACATACAATGTTTTTAAGGTTATTGACTTAATACATGGAAAATAACTATTTTTTATTATAAAATTATACAATATTTAGTTTATTTACCAAGAATCAAACAAATATTGAATACATTATTGGAGAATATCATAAAGGATTCAGATTTCACACTCAATGTATCCATCCATTTAAAGATGATATATTGTACTTAATTTAAAATGGGACACATCGACACTTTCAACCCTTACAAAAACATGATTTTTTACAGTGGGTACCAAACTAAAATAATTACAGAGGGAAGGAAATGATGTCTCTATACCACAATAATGTATATATTATATATTGTTTCTACCTATGTATTCTCCTTAATAGTGAAAATATAAGCTAATTTTTTAATCTTATTAATGAGAACAAAAATTAAAACCTTCCTAGTAGAATTATGTGGTAAGTAAGGAATTAATTCCATGGAAATATCACGCCACTTCCACTATAGAATGGGAAATAGTTAAAATAGACAACAATTTCAATATTGTTCGACCATGATCCTCAAATGAAGCACTGTGAACCGAATTCTACAATAAAATGTCTCTTCCCTAGCCATAAATATTAGCATCCCTAATCAAGATATATCTCGGTAAAAATATATTGTATGGACTAGAAATACCTGTACACATTTTTTGTTAATTAATTCTTTAGTGAAATTAGAAAAACTACCCATCATTATAAAAAAAGTATTAATAGGAGACTATGACAGCTGATGAGAGGTCTCCAAAACATTTAGATTTTAAGTGAAAAAACTGGAAATCAGATACTATTACATGTACTGAATGATCCAACTCATAAAATGACAAGTATTCCTTTACTGAGTATAATAAAACCTTACCACCAACCTCTTCCATTCCAAATCTCATTTCAATGAACAAACTAATAATAATCCACACCTAATTTGTTTCTATAATGGTATGAGCCATTATTTTCCTTGTCAACATGTTAGAAACCACATTTCCTTTCCAATGAGAATAGGAAACAGGAAGGCAAACATTCTAAATAAACTCTTCTAACTCTCAGTGTTTTCAATTTAGATACTTATATGTTAAAATGTACATCACCCGCATATATTCAAAATATTTCATGAAAATAATCCCAATGGGATAGTGATTTAACATATTAATTTCAGTAAAAAGATCTACTAACCTAAATTTTATGGTTATTGTAGTTATTCTCATTAGAGAATTGCTAGAATAGCCATAGGACACCACCTACTTACACTACATCAACACAGTCTATAATAAAATAACCAAAGCATTATTGAAAACATCATTACCCAAATCTAGTTTTGGAAGAATTAAAATCATATAAAAATTAATGTTTATCATAATATCATAAAATGATCTATGAAATTTGTTATTATAATAAAAAAACACTATTGTGGGTTGTTTCATTCATCAGTCATACAAGCTTAGAAATGTCATGATGAATCCACCAGTATTAGATGACCAATCCCAAGAATCTATAAATCTAAAATAGCTTTCTCGGATTCTCCTAGGAAATTACCACCCAAATATTTTCAAGGTCCACAAAAGAGCCCTATTAGATATAAAATTACATCCTGAAACATCACAAACTTTATTAAAAATTCACAATTATAAATATTTCCATAAAATAATGTTATCATAATATATTGTGTATTATATCCAAATGATCCAAGTGTTTAACCTATGAATTAGAGTACAAAAAAATATTCCACAAACATAAGAAGGAAAGAATCCAATAATTGTTAAATTTTCATATTCATCATTAAAATAAATAATACATGTTAATTAGTGAGATTTAATGGAATTACCATGAAAAAAACTAAGTTTACAGACTAATAATTTAATTCTTAGGTATATATACTTATTAGAATATCAATTGATAGTACCCTTAGTGATTTTAAATCATAGACTGTAACACCCCAAGTTTTTCTAAAAATAAATAGAAATTCATGGAAATTTGTTTTAAGTAGATATTTATAAGTATCCTTTAAACATAATCTTTCCACTTCTATGTTTTGAATTTCATGAAACTGTCATCTACAATTGTGTTTCTTATGTTATTTGGAGTCTATTGGAACCAACTTGTTTTTTTTTGTGAATAGTATAATACCATTATGAATAGTAATATGAATAGTAATATGACCCTAATGAATAGTACATTGTATTATTATTTTATTTTTTTAGGGATTTATGATAATGACATCTTGATTAATTTTTCAATGTGATATAAATGCAGTTATAGTTTTTAAATTAATAATTTTTGAATTAAGTATGATTTGATTTAAAAATTAAATTAAAAATATTTAGAAAATTATTTTCAAAAAATGGACTTCCTTTTTGAAATCTACACATCGATAAAGGTTAGGGTGAATTTTGGAATTTTTTCTGAAACAGTTGATTTTTTAGTAAATAGTAAAAAATACAGTTTTTAGTTTCAGTGTGTTAATGAAATCATTAATGATATAATAATGATTTAATAAATATGGTTGACTTGTATGTAGTTAAATAATATTTGAGGTGTACCAAGTGGCTTATACCATGGGCAAATACCATGGGAAAGACCATGGTTTTTCAAATACCACTCATGAGGTGTCCCTTGAAAATTATTAAAACAATCCCTCACTTTTCCTATAAATACCAACTATTCCCATCATTGAATTCATTCCCAATTCTACCTCAACGAAGCTCTGGCTTCCTTACCTTCATAGTATTCCTACCAAGGTTTCCTTAAGCCCTCAAGGTCCCAACCTTCATGTTCTAAGGGTTACTCTACAAGGTAAGAAAATTCTCAATTTCTTTCTTTTTTCAATTCATGTTCTATTTTATGTGGTATATCTTTCAAGTTTTCATACCATGTTCCTTTTGTTACTTCTTATTATTGATATAATCTGTATTATGATTCATTTCTGGATGGGTTACCCTTGTCCTTTCTCTTCTTAATGTTTTCTAAAACCCTATCGCATAGTCGTTGGGCTGCCGGATTTTTGTGAGAGATTTCACACTTATTCTTTTATTTTGAGTTCCTTCCTTATTCTTTCTACATATATCCTTACCCAAGAGGCATGAATCTCCAGAAATAATGTATATTTTGGATGTTATCATGTTTATAGAAAATTACTCATCATTATTCTTCTCCTCTCCCACTTATTTATGGAATAAAAACATTGTCCGTTATGTGTTGAATTACCGACATCATGGACGTTGTGATTTCAATTTCCATTAATTCTTTCAAGTCTGGTCATTAAACAATTTATATGGTCTAATTAGGTTATAATATATGTGTTATGACTCACCCATGGTTCTGGAATTATTATTTACTCATGGTTCTAATTTATAAGATTAAACGAGGTTGTTATTATAAAAAAAACCACTAAAATGATCTAAACGAACATCATTAATGTTTTAACTTATGAATCATCCTCAAATTAAACATAAAAATTATAAATGGTATTAATTATGGTACTGGAAGTATTTAAATACCTTTACATTAAATTTTTTTAATTTCACTTCCAATCAACAAGAACATCCACCATGAACCAATCATGGAAATCATGTTAAGAACTCACCCAAAAACAGTGCAAGGAGAAAAATACGTACAATTAAAGGTTGAAATGATGTTATGAAATGATAATATAAGTTGTTACAAACATGAATATGTTTCTTTAAAATACTAATAATACTCTTTTTACCATAATACAGGAAGTTTAAACATGTTTTAATTAAAAAACCCGAGGTAAGGGAACTCTTAACCCGATTTACATTTTTTGGTTAACCTTATACTTCATTATTTATGTGATATATAAATTGTTTGTGTGATGGTATCTGTTTATATTATGTTTTATTATGTTTATATACAGTATATATACATACTCCATCAACTCTATTAAGTATATCTTCAACTGTATGATATTTATAAGGGGTTTTTCTTTTAAATATCCTCTTTTGAAATTCGGTTTTATGAAATTCCAAAGAAATGTTTTTATGGAATTATTCATGTTGTATGATTATGTTATGGTTCTTGGGAATTATTTATTATGAATTGTGGGACCTATATCTACCTCCAATTCATTGAGTATTACCATTTTGGAGGTCGGCTGTATGGTTACTCTAAGTGTAATTGCGATGGTTACACAAGTATGGTAGTCGTGAGGGTTACAAATTATAAGGTAGCCAAGAATGGTTACAAGATTATGTAAGTAATTCCCCAAGATACCTTTATGATTATATTTATTTTCTCATGTTTGTGTGGATCTTGTGTAAATCTAATTTTACACAAAGTAAGCATATATGGGTGACAATCATGTCTTTTGAAAATGTTTTCATATGTTACGAGTATTCATGAACTAATGTACTATTTCGTTCTTTTTCATCCTTTACTGAGCTTTCATGCTCATCCCAAGTTTTTAAATGATTTTCACAGGATAACCGATGTGTAAGAAAAACAAGGAAGCCTTGTTAAATGTTGAATAATTTTCAAGAAGTCATGTTTAAGTTTTAATGTTTTATTTTTTCTGAAAAAAATGGAAATTGTTTTTATGGTATCCACTCTGTAATAATGTGTTACATTATGAATGTATTCTCCCAATTCGCTAAATCTATAAACATTAATGGATCCTCAATGTAAAAGGAAGTGTTTTATTTACTAAATTAAATATTATGTTTGTAATAAGGTCAAGTCCTTATAGATGGTATCATAGGATGGTTTAGATAACGTTAGGGGTTAGGGTGATGGTAATAGAATACCATAAATTATTTTCACTCTATGTTTAATTTGAAATGTTATAGCATTTAAAGATTACCATGTTGCTTCATATAAGACTTGTTTGTTCAGAATGGTTTTCCACAGAAGGAACATGGATGCTGAAGAGGAGAGGCACCGACAACATGACATCCTTCCAGAACTACAGCCCGGAATGGAAGGGATTGGAACTGAGCAGTTTGTGACCGGAATGGATTAGATAACTTAGTAAATAAATCATGGTGGCATCCATGTAAGAGAAACAATAGAGGTACCATAATAGAACATGACAGTAGTGGAACATTTTATGAGATAACATCCTCCTGAATTCAATAGATCTTCTGACCCAGTAGCAGTAGAAGATTGGATCAAAGCCCCCGAAAAGATATTCGATGTTATGGGAAGTTCAGACAATCAAAAGGTTAGTCTTTCCATTTATTGTTTTGAAGGGGAAGCTGATCAGTGGTGGTCAATAGTAAGGAATATCTGGGGTAGAGAGGATTTTGATGCATTAGATTGGGATGAATTTAAATGTATTTCCCTTGAAAAATATTTTCCTAAGGTGGTGAGACTTAGAATGGATAAGAAATTCCTTGAATTGAAATAGAAGGAGGAAGACTCAGTGGCTGTGTATGAAGAAAACTTCACCCGACTGAAGAGGTATGCTCCAAATATTATTTTGGATCTTGATAGAAAAAACAACCGCTTTTACTCAGGATTGAAGCCATGGTATCAAAGGGTGTTGGCCTCCCATGAATTTAAAAGTTATGAGAAACTTGTCTGATGTGTTGAGAGGGTAGAGATGGAGTTTGATGATGATCATGTGCATTTTGGAAACAAAGAGAAGAAGAGGTCTAGTTGGCATGATATGGGTAAGAATCAACCAAAGAAATCTGATGGTAAGAAAATCCAATATCTAGTTTGTGAAAAGTGTGGCAAGAAACACCCTAGGGAATGTCTTAGAAAAACTGGGAAGTGTTTTAAATGTGGTAATTTTGGACACATGGCCCGAGATTGTAACGAAAATGATCCAAAGACTAATCCTGATAAGCAGACTATAAAGTGTTTTAAATGTGGTTAAATTGGTTATTATGCAAATTCTTTCCCAAATAGAGATCCGAATGATGCATAGAAGCCAGAATACAAGAAGAAAGGTGTAGCGAGATCCTTTGCAACTACGTCAGCAGATGTCAGGCCATCCCATGAAGTTGTATTAGGTAATTTGTTTGTTCACTCAGATTTTGCTAACGTTTTTTTGATATGGGGTCTACACATTACTTCATCTTTGAGAAATTTTCTAGTAAATTGGAAATATAACCTCAAAAAATGAGACCCAAACTTATTGTTAAAACACTAGGGGAAATGTTATAGTAAAGAGGAATTATAAGAATCTTTCTATCGTGGTCTGTGAAAAGACTTTACCTATAAACCTTGTTGTTTTACACTTATTCGCGTTTGATGTTATTCTGAGGATGGATTGTCTTTCTGATTATCGTGCTAAGATTGACTGTAGAGCTAAAGAAGTCGTTTTTCAGAAAGAGTTTCAGTTTGTATACAAGAATGAACCCATACAATTGATAACATATCAGGAAGCTAAGAAACTATTGAAAGATGGAAATGAATGTTATCTTGCTCATATTGTTGAAAACAAGGGTACTATTCAAATTAATGACGTTCTAGTGGTAAATGAATACCTTGATGATTTTTTCTGATGAGTTACCCAGTGTCATACCAGATTGAGAAGTCGAATTCACAATTGACTTAGTTCCTAATGCTAATCCATTTTCAAAACCCCCATATCTTATGGCTCCAATATAACTTCTTGAATTGAAAAATCAGTTGCATGATTTAATTGAAAAAGGATTCATTCATCCTAGTACTTTACCACGGGGATCCCCTGTTTTGTTTATTAAAAAGAAATATGGTTCCATTAGACTTTACATTGATTATAGAGCTTTTAATAACATCACTGTTAAAAACAAGTATCCTTTGCCTCATATCGATGACTTGTCTGATCATCTCAAGGTAGATCAGTAATTTTCCAAGATTGAATTGAGATCTGGATACCATCATTTGAAGGTGAAAGAGGATGACATCCCGAAAATAGTCTTTCGTACTAGATATGGGCATTATGAATTTGTTGTTATGCCATTTGGATTAACTAATGCACCTGCTGTATTCATGAATATTATGAATAGAGTATTTCACGAGTTCTTGGATAAGTTTGTGGTTGTATTTATTGATGAAATTATGGTATTTTCTAAAACTAAATAGGAGCATGAAAAACATTTAAGGGTTGTTTTGAAAACATTAAAAGAAAAGAAACTATATGTAAAATTCCGCAAGTGTGATTTTTGGATGCAACAGATTTCTTTTCTTCAGCACATTATAAATAAGGATGGAATAACAGTTGATCCTACATAAAAAAAGTAGTTGATGAATGGCCATGACCAACAAATGTTACAGAGATTCATAGTTTTCTTGGGATAGCAGGTTATTACAGACAGTTTGTTAATAAATTTTCACGGTTATCTAGCCCGATAACTATGTTAACACGGAAAGGGGTTAATTTTTTTTGGACAGAGGAATGTGATGTTTGTTTTCAGGAACTGATGAATAGATTGGTGAATGCTCTAGTTTTGGTATTACCTTCCTATAATGGTGATTTTTTCATCTATAGTGATACTTCTTTGAAGGTACATGGTTGTGTTTTGATGTAGAATGATCAGGTTATTGCCTATGCTTCGAGAAAACTTAAACCTCATGAGCTAAATTAGCCCACACATGATTTGGAATTGGCAGCTGTGGTTTTTTTGCTTGGAAAATTTGGAGGCATCATCTATACAGCACCAAATTACAAATATATATAGACCATAAAAGACTAAAGTATATATTCACTTAGAAGGAATTAAACATGAGGTAGAGAAGATGGCTAGAACTGATAAAGGATTATGACTGCACGATCAATTACAATCCTGGAAAAGCAAAAAAAGTAGCGGATGCCTTGAGTCGGAAGCATCATGCAACATTAACCATGTTACGTTTGGGATATGATCCCTTGATTAAGGATTTGATGAATTTTTCCATAGAAGTTGTTGGTGCAGGGAATACATCTGTTTTGTTTTAGGTTTCAGTGTAGTCTTTTTTGTCAGACAGAATTAAGCGAGCACAGAAGGAAGACTGTGAGCTACAGAAAAAGGTAGAATTGGTTAAATGGGTAATTTTCCATAATTTATCCTTGATAAAGATTGTGTTTTAAGATTTGGAAGAAGGTTATGTGTGACTAGTCATTCTCAATTGAAGAAATATTTGTTCTACGAAGCTCATAGTTCTCCATTTTCTGTTCATCCTGGTAGTACTAAGATATACAGAGACATTCAGGACTATTATTGGTGGGATGGAATGAAAAGAGATATTTCTAATTTTACCATGAAATGTTTGATGTGTCAACAGGTTAAATCAAAGTGGCAGTTACCGAAGGTGATGCTTCAGCCTTCGTCAGTGCCAGAGTAGAAATGGTAGAATGTATCCATGGAATTCACTACCGAAAATACAGGCTTTCCCAATGGTTCTGAACCGTTGGGAAAGGCTTCAGAACCATTAGTATATGTTATACCAACAGTTCTACAAACCGTAGTGAAGTAATCCATTGAGAAAGATTTTCCCAACTGTTTACAGTGAACTGTTGGGATAGGTTGGAAAAAATTAACCTATCCTAACAGTTGTTCCAAACCACTGGGATAGTTTTTTCCAACGGTTTGGCTTGAACCATTGGGAAAACCAAGCAGAGGGATTATTTCCCAATGGTTTCGGAATCGTTGATAAAGGAGTTTTACCAACGGTTCATAGAACCGTTGGTAAACAAAATACTCAAAGAGGCTATGCCAACGGTTTGAAACTGTTGGCATAACCTATACTGGGAAAATTGCACAGCAGCTCTCATTTTGTGAAATTTTCACAGCAGCATTCCCTCTCATTTTCAATCATTTCCAATTATTGTACCTGTAATAAACTAACACATACATATAAAATTATTGTACCTACAATAACCGACTAACACATACATATAGAGAACAAATTCATACACATTTAACATATAATGCATCCTGGAACTATACATATCCATAATTAAATCAGAATTAATAACGTAATTATAAACATACATAATTCATTTAGAATTCAATTTAAAATTTAGATGACAATTATATGTGGAATCCGGAATTCAATTCATAATTTGATCAGTTTTTCATATACCATATATTTTTACTAGAAATGATGTCCATTTTAAACAAAATACATACACCTGGAGTGATACTGGCCACACCGTGCCTCAAATTGAGGCAAGGGGAACTCTTACACGTCACAAATGACCCATGGATCATTTTCCTAAAGTATCAACATATTCCGAAAGCGTTTGGTCGGTTTTCCGTATGTCAGTTGTAGTTTTCTCTTAAAATGAAGTGCTTTTTAAATAAAATAGAGACACTTTGAATGTTGATGGCCACACCGCACCTCGTATTGAGGCGGGGTTGACTCATATACATCAAAAATGACCCATGGATCGTTTTTCTAAAATATAAACACAATTAGAATCCTTTTGGTCGATTTTCCATATGTATTTAAAATGTTGTCCATTTTAAACATAAGAGAAACATTTTGGGTGGTCCTGGCCACACCACGACTTGGATTGAGGTGCGGTTGACTCGTCCATGTATCATATGACCCATGGATCATTTTCCTAAAATTTCAACAGATTCCGAATGTGTTTGGTCAGTTTTTCATATGCCAGTTGTTCTTTTCACTTATAATCTTGCCTATTTTAAACAAAAGAGACACAGTTAGAGTGGTACCAGCCACACCGTGTCTCGGATTTAGACGGGGTTGACTCGTACACTTCTCAAATGACCCATGGATCATTTTCCTAAAGTATCAACATAAACTGAATGCGTTTGGTTGGTTTTCCGTATGCCAGTTGATTTTTTCACTTAAAATGATGTCCTTTTGAAACAAAAGACAAACACTTTGAGTGGTGCTAGCCACACTATGTCTCAGATTGAGGTGGGGTTGATTCGTACACATCACATATGACCCATGGATCATTGTTCTAAATTATCAATACAATCTGAATCCGTTTAGTTAGATTTCCTTATGTACTTAAAATGTTGTCCATTTAAAACAAAAGAGAGACACTTAGAGTGATACTGGCCACAATGTGCCTCGGATTAAGGTGGGGTTGACTCGTACACATCACATATGACCCATGGATTATTTTCCTAAAGTATCAACACATTTCGAATGCGTTTGGTCAATTTTCCGTATGTCAGTTGTTGTTTTCACTTAAAATGATGTCCATTTTAAACAAAAGAGAGACACTATGAATGGTGTCGGCCACACCGCGCCTCAGATTGAGGTGGGGTCGACTCGTACACGTCACATATTACCCATGGATTGTTTTGATAAAGTATCTACACAATCAGAATCTGTTTGGTCAGTTTTCTGTATGCTAGTTGTTGTTTTCACTTAAAATGAAGTCCATTTTAAACAAAGGAGAGACACTTTCAGTGGTGTCGAACACATCGTGCCCCGTATTGAGGCGAGGTTGACTCGTACATGTCACATATGACCCATGGATCGTTCTTCTAAAGATTCAACAGAAACCGAATGATTTTGGTCAGTTTTACATATGTACTTAAAATGTTGTCCATTTTAAAAAAACGAGAGACACTTAGAGTGATCCCGGCCAAACCATGACTCAGATTTAGCCTAGATTAGCTCGTACACAACACATATGACCCATGGATCATTGTGATAAATTATCAACAGATTCCGAATGCGTTTGGTCGGTTTTTCGTATGCCAATTGTTCTTTTCACTTATAATCCTATCCATTTTAAACAAAAGAGACATAGTTAGAGTGGTACCGGCCACACCACGTCTCAGATTTAGACGAGGTTTACTAGTACACATCTCAAATGACCCATGGATCATTTTCCTAAAGTATCAACACAATCTGAATGCGTTTGATCAATTTTCCGTATTCCAGTTGATGTTTTCACTTAAAATGATGTCCTTTGGAAACAAAAGACAGACAATTTGAGTGGTGTCGGCCACACCGCATCTCAAATTGAGGCGAGGTTGATTTTTACATGTCACATATGACCCATGGATCGTTGGATAAAGTATCAACACAATCAGAATCTGTTTGGTCAGCTTTCTGTATGTACTTATAATGTTGTACATTTTAAACAAAAGAGAGTCACTTTGAGTGACCCCGGCCACACCGTGCCTCGGATTGAGGTGGGGTTGACTCATACACATCACATATGACCCATGGATCGTTCTCCTAATGAATCAACACATTTGGAATGTATTTGGTCAGTTTTTCGTATGTCAGTTGTTGTTTTCACTTAAAATGATGTCCATTTTAAGAAAAAGAGAGACACTATGAATGGTGTCGGCCACACCGCGCCTCAGATTGAGGCGAGGTTGACTCTTACATGTCTCATATGACCCGTGGATATTTTTTCTAAAGTATCGAGATAATACAAATTTGATTGGTCCATTTTCCGTATGCTAGTTATTGTTTTCACTTAAAATGAAGTCAATTTTAAACAAAAGAGAGACACTTTGAGTGGTGTCGGCCACACCATGCCTCGTATTGAGGTGAGGTTGACTCGTACATGTCACATGAACCATGTATCATTCTCTTAACATTTCAATGGAAACTGAATGTGTTTGGTCGGTTTTCCATATGTACTTAAATTGTTGTCCATTTTAAACAAAAGAGGGACACTTAGAGTGATCCTGGTCAAACCGTGACTCATATTGAGCCTAGGTTGGCTCGTACATGTCACATATGACGCATGGATCATTGTGATAAATTATCAATAGATTCTGAATGTGTTTGGTTGGTTTTTCTTATGCCAGTTTTTCTTTTCACTTATAATCCTGTCCATTTTAAACCAAAGATACACAGTTAGGGTGGTACCGGCCACGCTGCGTCTTAGATTTATATGGGGTTGACTCGTACCCATCTCAAATGATCCATGTATCATTTTCTTAAAGTATCAACATAATCTTAATGCGTTTGGTTGGTTTTCCGTATGTCAGTTGATGTTTTCACTTAAAATGATGTTATTTTGAAACAAAAGAGAGAACATTTGAGTGGTGCCAGCCACACCATGCCTCAGATTGAGGTGCGGTTGACTCGTACATGTCACATATGACCCATGGATCATTGTGCTAAAGTATCGACACAATCAGAATTCGTTTGGTTTGTTTTCCGTATGCTAGTTGTTGTTTTCACTTAAAATGAAGTCCATTTTAAACAAAAAAGAGACACTTTGAGTGGTGTCGGCCACACCGCACCTCAAATTGAGGCAAGGTTGACTCGTACACATCACATATGACCCATGGATCATTATTCAAAAGTTTCAACCGAAACCAAATATGTTTGGTCAGTTTTCCATATGTACTTAAATTATTGTCCAATTTAAACAAAAGAGAGACACATAGAGTGATCCCAGCCACACCATGACTCGGATTGAGCCCTACTTGGCTCGTACACATCACATATGACCCATGGATATTTTTGATAAATTATCAATAGATTCTGAATGCGTTTGGTTGGTTTTCCATATGCCAGTTGTTCTTTTCACTTATAATCCTGTCCATTTTAAACAAAAGAGACACAGTTAGAGTGGTATCAGCCACACCACATCTCGGATTTAGACGAGGTTGACTTTTACACATCTCAAATGACCCATTTATCATTTTCCTAAAGTATCAACTCAATCTGAATGCGTTTGGTCAGTTTTCTGTATGCCAGTTGATGTTTTCACTTAAAATGATGTCCTTTTGAAACAAAAGAGAGGCACTTTGAGTGGTTTTGGCCACACCGTGCCTCGGATTGTGGTAGGGTTGACCCTTACACGTCACATATGACCCATGGATCATTTTAGTAAAGCATCAACACATTTTGATTGCGTTTGGTCAGTTTTTTGTATGTCACTTGTTGTTTTCTCTTAAAATGATGTCAATTGTAAACAAAAGAGAGACACTATGAAAGGTGTCATCCACACCGCACCTCGTATTGAAGTGGGTTTGACTTATACACGCCAAATATGACCCATGGATCATTTTTCTAATGTATCGACACAATGAGAATCCGTTTGGTCGGTTTTCTGTATGCTTGTTGTTGTTTTCACTTAAAATAAAGTCCATTTTAAACAAAAGAGAGACACTTTGAGTGGTTTCGGCCACACCATGCTTCAGATTGAGGTAAGGTTAACTCGTACATGTCACATATGAACCATGGATCGTTATGCTAATGTTTCAATGGAAAACAAATGTGTTTGGTCGATTTTCCATATGTACTTAAAATGTTGTCCATTTTAAACAAAAGAGAGACACTTAGAGTGATCCTGGCCACACCACGACTCAGATTGAGCCCAAGTTGGCTCGTACACATGACATATGACCCATGGATCATTATTATAAATTATCAACATAATCC
This sequence comes from Viscum album, assembly GCA_963277665.1. Classification (NCBI taxonomy): domain Eukaryota; kingdom Viridiplantae; phylum Streptophyta; class Magnoliopsida; order Santalales; family Viscaceae; genus Viscum; species Viscum album. The sequence goes on from OY728127.1 coordinate 1,638,245,356, forward strand.
AAATGTGTTTGGTTGGGTTTTTGTATGCCAGTTGTTCTTTTCACTTATAATCCTGTCCATTTTAAACAAAAGAGACATAGTTTGAGTGGTAGCGGCCACAACGCACCTCATATTTAGACAAGGTTGACTCGGACATGTCTCAAATGACCCATAGATCATTTTCCTAAAGTATCAACACAATCAGAATGCGTCTGGTCAGTTTTCTGTATGCTAGTTGATGTTTTCACTTAAAATGATGTCCTTTTGAAACAAAAGAGAGGCGCTTAGAGTGGTGTCGGCCACACCGCACCTCAGATCGAGGCGGGATTGACTCTTACACGTCACATATGACCCATGGATCATTTTCCTAAAGCATCAACACATTTAAAATGCGTTTGGTCAGTTTTTCATATGTCACTTGTTGTTTTCGCTTAAAATGATGTCCATTTTAAACAAAAGAGAGACACTATGAATGGTGTCGGCCACACCACGACACGGATTGAGGCGGGGTTGACTTGTAAACGTCACATATGACCCATGGATCATTTTCCTAAAGCATCAATACATTTCGAATGCGTTTGGTCAATTTTTTGCATGTCAGTTGTTGTTTTCACTTAAAATGTTTTCCATTTTAAACAAAAGGGAGACACTATGAATGGTTTCGGCCACACCGCGCCTCAGATTGAGGCAGGGTTGACTCGTACACGTCACATATGACCCATGGATCGTTTTCCTAAAGTTTCAATAGAAACCGAATGTGTTTGGTCAGCTTTCTGTATGTACTTAAAATGTTGTCCATTTTAAACAAAAGAGAGACACTTAGAGTGATCCTGACCACACCGGGATCAGAATGTGGGAAGGATGACATGTCAGTGGGAGGGGCAGGGTCTAGTTGGGTATGCGCAGCTGCTCATCCACCTTTTGTATAAACCCTCCTCATACCACCGGCCTGAGTACTAGGACCAGTACCAGGCTCCTCGTTGAATAACTGTCGACGTATAGGTGGATCCTACAAAAATGATTACAAAAAAATTAATCACATGACATTATATATTCTTTAAATATATATATTTGAAATAAAGTACTCACTGTAGGCACTAATGGTGGAACTCCCATATCCACCATTCTATGATTTTTCTCCATAATTTTTTCCCTTAGTCTCTCTTCAATTGGCTGCATTTCCTGCTTTTGAAAACAAATATGTAATTAATTAGAAAAAGGAAACTAATGTGTAAACCAAAAAATTAAATATATGAGGGAATAGGGGGATTCATTGGTAATTTATCTATCAATTGTTTTAGAAGATCTTGAATGGATTTAATAAATCATAAAAGTAGTAATGTTCACCAAGTTAGAAATATTGTTTGACTAGGTTTGAATACAGTTCAATTCCAAATTAGAAAATGCAATTCAAATAAAACTGCAACCAATAAACATTGAAAATTCACAAAACAGTCAAGTCAGATAAAACATATTTGTGATCAATACTTAATCAATTTGAATATTACTAACCATAACAACCCAACTCGAGGTAAACCAAAAGAATTAAGAACATGGATGGATGATTATACATATTTTCAACAACAACTTTAGGTTCACAATCAACTCTAACAATTGATCTATTGGAGTCATCAAAAGAAATAAATGGATTGGTTCCAATGGCACTAGGGACAATGTCAATTCCATCATCACCATCATCAAAAATATGTCTTGGAATTAATTCAACTATGACACTAAATTCTGGTCGAAGTTGGTCTTTGACATAAAAAACTTGCTTAGCTATTGATGCCAACACATATGGTTCTTCGGTAGCAAGAGTGTGAGTCATATTAATTACTCGAAATCCATAACCATAAACAAATCTGCCCTATCTCATCATCGAATCAAACCAATGAAATTTCATCATTGTGACTCGTCCATGAGAGTAATAATCCAATATTATTATTTTCTCAACAAATCCATAATAACCCACATTTTCAAATCGCAGTTTAATTTCTGATGCACTGGCATAACAATCTGTTGTGGAAGTAACCATAACACCATCATGTTGTGTTCTCATGTTCTTTGCTCGTTTAGTGACAATAAATTTGTACCCATTGATAACAATTGATTTACAGTCACGAACCACGGTATTAGGACCAAAAGAAAAAGATCTTATTTCATTAGAGACATAGTCAGAAGATAAAATCAATACCTGTAATATAAATGACTATTAAACTTAATTAAATATTGATATAATTATTTTAAATAGTAATATTTTTACCTTAAATTTTAACCAATCAAAAAACCTTTTTCTATGCAAAGTATCTATCCTTCTCAAAGAAAAAGAACGATGCATCCTATTTATCATTGTTTTATGTTCCCTGTAGATAAAAAATACGAATAGTTTAATAGATATATATGTAAGATATACATATTCAATTTAGTTACCTGATATAGTCATCGAACAAATCACAGTTGAACAAAACTGTGTGATGTGCCATCTCCTGCTCTTCAAGGCTTAATTCTTCAATGTATATAATCCAGGAATTCTTCCTGTTTGAGGAAGTGATGGAAAACTGGGTTCAATTTGCTCATACTATTCGTATTCATTTCTCATTGGTCTTTTAATTCTTGTAGTAAGATCAGAAAAATAAATTGAGAAGAAATCCATACATTCTTGGGCCAAGTAACCGTTCATGATAGAACCTTCGGGATGATTTCTGTTTCAGACATAAGACTTTAATGTGAACATATTTCTTTCAGTTGGATACATCCAACAAAAATAAACAGGTCCTCCGAGAAGTATTTTAGTGGGAATATGGATAGTCAGATGCAGTATGCATGTGAAAAATGATGGAGGAAATATTTTCTCCAACTCACACAAAATTAATGGGGCATCTGTCAAAATTTTTTGCAATAAAGACTTGGACAACTTATTATCACAAAGATCTCTAAATAAATGGCACAACCGAATAGCAGTCACCCTTACATTATTGAAAGAAAGATGACAGATTGCTATTGGAAGCAACTCATGCAGTAGAACGTGATAATCATGAGTCTTCAAAGATTTTTACTTCAAATATCTTCTGTTGACCCATTTAGATATGTTGCTTGAATATCCATCAGGAACTATAATAGTCTCTAATACTAACAGAATTTTTTTTCCAAAGGTGTCATCACATTAGAAGAACATGGAAGTTTCCATTTATTTTCACTGATCCGCACAGGATGCAATTCTGGTATGATGCCCCAATCCACCAATTCACGCCGAGATAATAAATCATCTTTTGTCTTACCCTTGACATTTAGAAGAACCAAAAGAAACATTTTCCATATATTTTTTTAAATATGCATTACGTCTAAGCAATGACGTAACAAATTGGTTGACCAATAAGGCAAATCAAAAAGGACACTCCCCTTCCTCCAATTGTAACAAGTTTTAGTGGAAACGTTCTTTCACTTTCCAGATTTCATTTGACCTTTCCCAAATGAAAAACTAAAATCTTTCAATTCATTAAGCACATCAGTTTCAGACATACGCTGAGGTGGATCATCGGTTTCTATGGTGTTATCAAATCTTTGATGATTCATTCTACATGGATGATCATTTGGAAATAATCGCTAATGTCCCATAAAACTGAAACTACAATGATGTTTCAGTCTTCTAGATCTTGTATTCTTTATACAAACCGGGCATGATAGTTTTCCCTTCGTTCTCTATCCAGAAATCATAGCATAAGCCGTAAAATCATTGATCGTACACATAAATACAACACACATTTGAAATATGTCTTTCGAACATGTATCGTATGTGCGCACACCCACATCCCAAAGAAGTTTCAACTATTTTATTAAAGGTTGCATGTTTACATCAATATCAATGCCAGGATCAAAAGGACCATTTATGAGTATACTCATGAAAGTGAAAGGTTTTTTCATACACAACCATGGGGGAATATTATAAATTTGTATAAAAACTAGCCATGTGCTATGCGAAGTAAGCATCTGCCAAAACGGATTAAAACTGTCACATGAGAGACCCAGCCTCACATTACGCACATCAGCTATAAAATCAAGATGTCAAGCATCAAATATCTTCCATGAAAATCCATCTGCAGGATGAATCTACTCATCATTAGTCTTCTTTCTCTCGGTATCATGCCATATCATTTTTATTGATATGTCCTCAGACATAAAAAGATTCTGGAGTTTGGGGATCAATGGAAAGTGCCACATTACTTTCTATGGAATGAGGGATGGTGTTCCATTAGATTTTGACTTCCAGAAAAATGTGCCACATTTCATACAATCATTTCGTTCAGCGGTTTCCTCCCAAAATAAACTGCAATTTTTGGGAAAGCATGAATTTTGTTTCTTGAAAATCCAAGTTCCTCAACTAACTTCCTTTCCATATAGTGGTTTGAGGGAATATCTGCATCATCTAGAAGTAAATAATTTAAGAGGGTAAGAATGTAATCGATTGCTGTATTAGAAATCCCATACATAGTCTTCCCATGAAAAAATTGGATTAAAAATTCTATATTTTTCATTTTATCGCATTGTCGACATACTAGAGTCATGGAAGCATCATTAATTTTTTCTCACCCTATCAATATCATCATTTTCACTAGATGCATCAACTGTCCTCATATCGAAGTCTTCTTGAGTCGAAATCCTTTCTTTTTCATGATGATGAATAAAAGGAAACCTATCATCTAATATATTCTCCATTCCAATCCTTTCATTTCGATCATCAGCAATTTTAGATTTCATTTTCACTCCATTGTGATACCACACAAAGTAGTTTGATTGAAAACCATTTTTGGTTATGTGGTAACAGACTTCTTCGTGGCTCAACCAAGGTCTACCAACACAATTGGAACATGGGCAGTGTATGCGACCACTATCTTGAAGCATTGTGAAATGAAAAATCTATAAACCTCTCCAAATTGTTTTGAAAATCGCTTGAGATCCAATTAGATTCATAGATCCAACATCTTTCCATTCTGTAAAATGAATTTATATAAGTCATTTTGTCATAAACAATTCAATAGGATTGAACTTTAATAGAAAATACATTTAAGTAAACGATAAACGAAGAAGTTTCTATTAGATGTAGTAAACTAGTTAAATAATGTAAAGAACAAGTACTAAAAAATTAAATTAAAATTTATTTATATTCATTTTCATTAGGTCTATAAGAGGCACATTCCTCAGGTCCCATTATGTGTTATAGGCATCCCAAATCATTCACTAATGTTCAATAACTCATTATTGGCACCTCTATGGCCATACCTTTCATTACCCAATTACTTCCCCAAGTCAAGCGCACCCCATGGGTGAATAAATTTTAGGCTTCTACACTAATAGGTTGTTCATGACTTGTAAAAAGATTTAATTTCATTATGTATAGACAAAAACATTTATTTTTAAATTTGAGATTAATAATAATGTATGTCAATGATAACAAAATTACTGAATTAAACTTGTGACTTATCTAACATTTTTATGGATGTCTACACATGCCAGCATGGGTAGTGAAAATCACCCCACCCTCATAAAAGTGAGTATTGGCCAAGAAGGACACATAATATACAACATAAAATGAGAAACATATTTAATTGACCCTAAAGTTATATTAGTACAGTCATGTTGGGGGAAATTGAATATATGATCCTGGTTAACTAATGAATTAAAAAGCTCATATTCCATATGTTGGACACTATCTAAGGTAAGAAATCATGTGGGGATGGGTTTACGTCATTCAATTTCATACATGCTAGTGAGAATGAAGGCTTGAATTAATGAATTTATTTCACTGATTAAATGAGGGTAGAGGTTTCATAGGCAGTGTCACCAGAATGATTAAATAAGGGTAGAGGTTGCATACACTGTGCAGGGTGGGAAGTCTCAGCCGATTTAGAAACTAAAATAAATTCCCATCATAGGTATCAATAAGAAACATTACCATAAAAAGAAACTCCAAATAAAAAAGGACTAAAAACATCAATCATTTCAAGAATTCACTATTATGCATGGTTTATCCACATGTTTAGCAGTAATTATATATCTTAATCATGAACCACGTCTACAACTTCCAGTTTTCACCAATATAAATATGGTAAATATCTCAAAATATCTTCAAAACAACTCATTAATAGGCTCAAAACGTAAATATAATCTTGAACCAACCATGTAATCTCTTTCACAACACATTCTCACACACCAGTTATCTCATGTGTTACTAAATACCAAGCATAGTCACATAGTGTACTATAACAAATTATACTACACAAGCCTTATTAAAAAAAAATTCATTTTAATAAAACACTTTCCTCAAGGAATTTTAAGGAAAACATTCATAAAAACATTGCTAAAAATTAATAAACACATATAAATAAATTTCCAAGTAACAATTAATTACAAGATGAAAAAAATCATAAAAACACATACTTAGAAAATCTAGAATCCAACCGCAATGAATTTGAGATGATTCTTCTTCGATAGACGGTTAATGATTTAATTAATTAAATAGATTGCAATGGATAAAGTCTAGATTAAATCAAAACTCAAAAAAATTATATACACATCAAAACCAAAACATAAAACTAATATATGAGATGAATAACAATAAAAACAAGGTAGCATTTAAATATTTTATGTGTATGAAGAAGAGAATACCTAATTTGACATGATTCAGATGGAGTTTTACAGGTTCTGATGGGGGAAGCCGCGAGAGGATCCGAGCCCTTCAGACATTTAGGGTTCTGTCGTGAATGGGGGAGAGAAGCGGCCAATTCTATATTTGGGGTAAACATTTCCCCACGGGTTTTAAAAACCTTTGGGAAAGGGTGCCTTGGACACCCCTTTCCCAACGGTTTCCTAAAACCTTTGGGAAAGGGCTTCTTTACCAACGATTTAAGAAATCTGTTGGTAAAGAAGCATTGGGAAAATCTGAATTTCCAGTAGTGATTTTTAGTGGGACTAGAAAAGACTTCTCGAGGTAACAATGCGATTTGGGTTATTGTTGATCGACTAACAAAGTCTGCACATTTTCTTTCTATTCAAGATACAATGACTTTGGATCAGCTTTCTTGATTGTACCTCAAGGAGATTTTCAGGTTACATGGAGTTCCTCTTTCCATTGTATCTGACCGAGATCCCAGGTTAACTTCTATCTTTTGGAAGGGACTTCATAAGGCGATGGGCAAAGAGTTAAATTTCCATACAGCTATTCATCCTCAATCATATAGTCAGTCAGAACGAATGACTCAAACTTTGGAGGATATTCTTCGTGATTGTCCAATGGACTATCAGGGATGTTGGGATCACCATCTTTCTTTAGTTGAGTTTTTCTTAAAATAAAAGTTTTCATTCTAGTATTCAGATGGCACCTTTTGAGGCCTTTTATGGGAAGTGGTGTCGGACTCCATCATTTTGGGATGAAGTCGGTGAAAGGAAGTTGATGGGGCCAGAATTAGTTGAAGAAGTGGCTGAGAAAGTGAGGATAATCCAACATCACATGAGGACAGCTTAGAGCAGGTAGAAAAGTTATACATATAACAAAAGGAACGACTTCTCTTTCGAGGTAGGTGACCATGTTTTCCTTAAAATCTCTCCTTGGAAAAGTGCGATTTGTTTCTGTATGAAAGGGAATCTAAATCCACGGTTCATCGGTCCTTTTGAAATATTGGTGAATGTTGGAACAGTTTCATACTGCATAGAACTGCCTCCGATTTTGTTTGAGGTACACAATATATTTCATGTTTCGATGTTGAGAAAGTATGTACTAGATAATCACATGTCTTGAGCCCAGAAGCAGTTCAGCTGGAAGAGAACCTTTCTTATGAAGAGAAACAAGTTCAGATTCGTGATCAAATGAATCAGGTACTTCAGAATAAGGTAATCCACTAGGTAAAGGTTTTGTGGAGAAACCACATGGTTGAAGAAGTAACATGAGAGTCTGAAAATGCTATGAGAGAAAAATACCCTTAGTTGTTTAATAAGTAAATAAAATTGTGAGGAAAAAATTTCAAGTAGGTGGGGATAATGTAACACCCAATGTTTTTCTAAAAATAAATAGAAATTCATGGAACTTTTTTTTAAGTAGACATTTATAACTAGCCTTTAAACATAAATTTTCCACTTCAATGCTTTGAATTTCAAGAAACTGTCATCTACAATTGTGTTCAGTATGTTATTTGGAGTCTATTTAAACTAACTTGTTTTTTTGGTGAATAGTAACATACCCATATGAATAGTAATATGAATAGTAATGTTACCCTAATGAATAGTAAATTGTATTATTATTTTATTTTCTTAAGGCTTTAAGGTAATGACATCTTGATTAATTTTTCAATGTTATATAAAAGCAGTTATAGTTTTTAAATAAAATATTTTTGAATTAAGTATGATTTTATTTGAAAATTAAATTAAAAATATTTAGAAAATTATTTCCAAAAAATGGTCTTCATTTTTGAAATCTACACATCGATAAATGTTTAGGGTTAATTTTGGTATTTTTTTCGAAACAGTTGATTTTTCAGTGAATAGTAAGAAATACAGTTTTTAGTTTCGGTGTGTTATTGACATCATTAATGATGTAATAATGATGTCATAAATCTGGTCAACTTGTGTATAGTTAAATAATATTTGAGGTGTCCCATGTGTCTTATACCATGGGAAAATACCCTGGGCAAATACCATGGGAATGCCCATGGTTTTGCAAAAACCACTCATGAGGTGTCCCTTGAAAATTATTAAAATAATCCCTCACTTTTCCTATAAATACCAACTCTTACCTTCATTGAATTCATTCCCAATTCTCCCTCAACGAAGATATGGCCTCCTAACATTAATTTTAGTCCTCCCAAGGTTTCTTCAAGCCCCCAAAGTCCCAAACTTCATGTTTTAATGGTTACTCTACATGGTAAGAAAATTCTCAATTTCTTTCTTTTTCCATTCAAGTTCTATTTTATGTGGTATATCTTTCAAGTTTCCATACCATGTTGTTATTTACTTCTTATTATTGATCTATTATGTATTATGATTCATTTCTGGATGGGTTACCCTTGTCCCCTCTCTTCTTAATGTTATCTAAAACCCTGTTGCATAGCCGTTGGGCTGCCAAATATTTGTAAGAGATTTCTCACTTATTATTTTACTTTGAGTTCCTTCATTATTATTTATTAATATCTCCTTACCCAAGAGGCATTAAATCTCCATAAATCATGTATATTCTAGAGTTTTTCATTTTTATGGAAAATTACTCATCATTATTCTTCTCCTCTCCCACTTATTTAATGAATGAAAACATTGTTCGTTATGTGTCGAATTACCAACATCATGGATGATGTGATTTTAATTTCCATTAATTATTTCATGTCTTGTCATGAAACCATTTGTATGGTTCAAACATGTTTTAATATATGTTTTATGAATCACCCATGGTTCTGGAATTCTTTTTTACTCATGGTTCTAATTCATAAGATTAAACGAGGTTGTTATAATCAAAGAACCACTAAAATGATCTAAACGAACATCATTAATGTTTTAACTTATGAATCATCCTCATATTAAAAATCAAAATGATAAATGGTATTAATTATGGTACTGAAAATATGTAAATACCTTTCCATTTCAATTCTAGAATTTCACTTCCAATCGACAAGAACATCCACCATGAACTAATCATGGAAATCATGTTAAGAACTCACCCAAAAATAGTAGAAGGAGAAAAATAATAACCTTTAAAGGTTGAAATGATGTTATGAAATTATAATATAAAATTTTATAGAAATGAAAATGTTTCTGTAAAATACTAATAACACTCTTTTAACAATTATACAGGATGTCTAAACAAGTTTTAAGTAAGACAAACCTAAGGTAAGGGAATTCTTAACCCGATTTCCATTCTTTAGGTTAACCTTCTACTTCATTATTTATGTGCTATTTAAATTGTTTGTGTGATGGGTTATATTTATATTAGGTTTATTTATCTGTATTTATAGTATATATACATACTCCATCCACTCAATTAATTCTATCTTCAATTATATGATATTTATAAGGGGATTTTCTTTTAAAAATCCTCGATTTAAATTCAGTTTTACGAAATTCCAAATAAATGTTTTGATGGAATTATTCATGTTGTATGATTATATTTTGGTTCTTGGGAATTATTTATGATGAAGTTTGGGACCTATATCTCCCTAAAATGCATTGGGTATGAGTAGGAGGTCGACTGTATGGTTACTCCAAGTGTAACTGCGATGGTTACACAAAGTAAGGTAGCCGAAAGGGTTACAAATTATAAGGTATCCAAGAATGGTTACAATATTTTGTAAGTAAATCCCAAAGATACCTTTATGATTATATTTATGTTCTCATGTTTTTATGGATCTTTTGTAAATCTCATGTTACACGAAGTAAGTATATATGGGTGAGAAGCATGTCTTTTGAAAATGTTTTCATACGTTACAAATATTCATGGACTAATGTGCTCTTTCCTTATTTTTCATCCCTTACTGAGATTTCGTTCCCATCCCAAGTTTTTAAATTATTTTCATAGGTTAATGGATCTGTAAGACAAAGAAGGAAGATATGTTAAATGTTTAAGAATTGACAAGAAGTCATGTTTATGTTTTAATGTTTTATTTTTTTGAAAAAAATGGAAATTGTTTTTATGGTATCCACTCTGTAATAATGTGTTATGTTATGAATGTATTGTGCCAATTCTCTAAAGCCTTAAACTTGGAAAGATCCTCAATGTAAAAGGAAGTGTTTTCTTGACTAAATTCAAGATTATGTATGTAATAAGGTTTGGTCCTTATATAGACAGCCAGTGAACCCCTCTAATTTTATCAATGGGATAATTAATTCTGGGCATAGGAAACTTCTTCCTTATTTTCACTTGATTTAATATTCAATAATAAATTAAAATCTAGCGTATAATATTCGTTTTCAAAAAAATTATAAAAGAAGATGCCCAAAGTGACATTCTATGATGAATAATTCTATTGGACTCAAGGTTCATGAGATGGAAATTAACTTTCCCTAATTCAATAGGAAACATAAAAGTATGGGGAATAGAAATGAATATCAGACCATGAAGTAGGAAAATAGTGAAAATGACATCTATCATTAGTTTTAAAAAATAAAAATATTTAGAAAAGACCTTGGGTTCCCACTCACTACTATAGGAAGTGAACTACCCAAACAAGGACTAATGGTATCAAGAAAAACCTGTGACAACTAATATGACATCATTCATGAATAAGTTAAATTATGACCTGCCATCCTATATCTAGAATCCCACTTAGACATTGTAAAAATCCATGATTTTAATTTATTTTATTTTTAATGACTATTTTCCTTGATAGTTTTTGTTAGACACAACACCATGTTTCAAATGACCACTATTTAATATTAATATTACTTTTAGATATGACTATTATAAATTTTACATTAAACTTTTCATTATGAAATAAATAAACATTTTTGGAAAATAATTTATAGGTATTTTATTTAAATAAAATATAATTATAAATAAGTACTTAATTTTTAGTGAAGTTTTTATTTGTTTCGATAATATAGTTTTCTCAAGAACATTTTTTATAAAAATTTTGGGAAAATTATAAAATTAATTTTCATAATATATGGAAAATTTATATTATTGAATTAATATAATATTTTAATTAATCATGTAAAAATTATCTAGGTTTATTTTTTGTGAATATTCTAAAAATTTTAATTTTTTATGAATTGATAAACTAATTATTCTTCATAAAAAAATCCTTTTAGTTCGATGCATTTTTGAGATACTGAAATTTTAATATTTTTTAATGTAAAATTATTTAAATTATATATTTATTAATATACTATATGTCATTTTAATAAATATTTAAATGAAATATTAATATTAATAATTTTAATAACTATGAAGATGTTCTCTTTGGAAAAAAACATTTCTGTTATGTCTCTTTTATTGTATTTAAATTAAAATTTGAAAATTTATGAATGGAATGTTTAAAAATAGATTCCATATATATAATAATTATCTTTATTATTATATATTATGGTCAAATTAATTTTCTGCTAAAACGAAGAACAAAAGGAATACAAATTATTATCCGTAATTAAGGATAAAACTATTTTACATGGGTAAATTTGAAATGATAATGGGAAAATGGCGTGAAAATTGTCCAAATCTGATTTTATTGCTATGTTACAACATTCATAAATATTAGGTTTGATAATGTTCCATTTTTTATCCTTAAAAAAGTTAAATATTATGGTATGAATCTATTTTTTTAAAATCCCATATGTTTTCTCTCCCCACTAATAAAAGGGGACCTACTCTCCTCTCCTCATATCACTTATAAAACCTCTTGGTTCAGCCCATACTTGTCCAAATAAATTATATAGTTCCCTCAACACATTAAAGTGTGTTTTTCTTATCATGAATCCATTATAGTAATTATTTTGGATTAATCATTTGTGGTTAATCTGAAGAAGATGTATCCTTCTAACTTGAGAATTTCTATTTTATTTCTTCTTTCACAAGATTAATATATTTTTAAATTATTCTAATATTTTAAAAGAGGTTTCAACTTTATTATATATTTTATTATGTTAATGTTACTACCTATATCTATCATCACTTCCACCATGTGGGAAAAGATATCATCGATCATGTATACGACTAACCCCTCATGAATCATTATAATTCGTTTTCCATTAAAAAAACCCCCAAGGATGGATATAATGATTTATATAACATATTTATATGATATTTATGACCTAATTATATTTTTTTAATTATAATATCTCATAAACCATCATACATTCTGTTATGTAGGAATATGGTAATGACGCTCGTGCGTACGACAAACTATCACCTCGTGAATCGACGTGATTCGTTCTTCACCTATGAATTAAATGGAAATAAATAAGGATAGGTATAATTAAAATATATTATATATATCAGATAAAAATTATTTTATAAATGTGAAAAATTATTTATCTTTAATTTTTTTCATCATTCTAGAAAATGAAATTAATGATCATTGTACGAATGGTCTACCGTCTCTATGAACAGTGAAATCCATCTTCTATATCAAACTATAATGGATTACTATAAATATATATAATAACTATATATGATTTTTAAATCATGGTTAAAAATTATGAGATTATTAAATTCTAATCAAAGTAAAAGGACCAAAAATAACAAACCAACACATATATGAAAAAAGATGTTCTTACCTGAAACGTGATTTCCACATGGAAATGTAAATAAATGGGTCATAAAAGGTAATAATTAAATCATATACGGTATGATAAATATCATTAAAATTTCATAAAATATATATAATATACTTATATTTATTATATAAGATTTTGTAATGTGTATGATCAATGTTGAGAATTATGGTTATGCTAATTCATCTCAAATTGTCCTCTTCGGGACACATGTTATATCAATCATATATATTATTTAAAAATATGCATAAACATAAATTTTTAAATTTTAAATCTTGAGATTATTTATTTACATTATATTTATTGTATCACTTAACTTTATTCATTAATGAGTCTTATCATTAAAATGTTACCATAATAGTTACGATATTCTCATCTAACATTTATTTTTGTTCGTCATAACCCTTATGCACCACTTGTTTCATTTATATGGTCTATATAATTAATAAAAATGTCTATTTTATCTTATATTTAATATAATTATATAAAAATATCTATATATATTTTCTTTTCATGGTTATTTTAATTCAAAACACACCAAATTCATAACGATGTTATAATATAACCTCTTTGTATATTAGGATTATTTATCATTACTATTCCAATGATAAAATATTATGATCTAACTATCACGAATCAAATGAATGTTATAATCCTCTTTTTAATTGATTAAAATATATTTTTTGAATTAAATTTTCATTATTTATTTAATTAATATTAAAAATGACTGTTTTTAAGGAAAATCAATTTTATTACACTCTCCGGTCGAAAATCCTTTTCCATACATGTCTATGTTTTAAAAAAACATTTAAAGAATGTTTTAACTTATAATAAATGATTTATTAATAAAATTTTAAACATTAATTCACTTTTTTTAAAATAAAATCAATAGAATCATCTTTTTATATTCAAAATTAGGTGATTTATAACTTTTTACAAAAAATGTGAAAGGAATTTGTGTTTTATTGTGTATGGCGTAAATAGAATATTAATCTATAAATATCACTAAATTATTAGAATATTAAAATACATGTTATTATGGTTATTTCAATAGAAAATATTTACTACAATATTATGGAAATTTTTAATCATTATGAGGTTATTTAAAATGAAAATGATATTTTTATCTATAATATTTTAATAACCTTTTATATAATTTATATTCATAAATGACATTAATATTTGTGGTTAATTATATTTTTCTCAAGATAAGATCAAATAAAACCACCCCTATTTTATATTCTTATTGGTTATTTTTATTATTATACTTATTATTACTGTGAAAAGATTTTTATAAAACCTATTCCTTTTCCAAAGGTTGTGATATAATGAATTGTTGATATTTTTATGATACCAATTTATTTTACTCAATTTTTGATATGATGAAATGTATATGAGTTCATTTTCCATATTCATGGGTTATGACATGATGAAATTATTATGATCATATCATAAAAATATGTTCTATTTTCATTATGTGTTGGATGGGACCTATACCTTATTCCAATTAAATGGGTAAGGATATTTATCTCATGGGATAATGAAGGTAAAGATTATGATTTTATTTATTAGCTATGGTAAACTGGGTGATGTTATAGATCCACTATAAGAAACAAGTGATGATGCATGATCCATTGTGAAATAGGATACATGTTTCAGTGAATTATCTGATATTATTTTTTAAGTTCGTGATTCAGAAACCTGACATATAAAATATATTATATGCATATTATAGTTCTATATATATATGATGTTATCATTTTGTTGATGATTCATTTTTGATGATTTCACACTCTAATAGTCCATGCACTTTGAAACAATAATTTCATATTTCATGGATTATGTTTTATAACCCGGATAGATTGGTAATGAAGATTTTAAGTGGTATTCCTAATATAACACCCTTATGCATATCTTATTCCATTATATGATCATCAGTATATAACTTTTATGTTTAACCTTTCTATGAATATGAGAATACCCTTTCATATGTTAATTTTCTATAGGTAATGAATAATGTATTATGTAGGAAATGTCTATGGGGTGTAAATAGTATAACGAAATGTATGGATGATCATGATGATAATTAATAAAATAAGATGATTTTGTATCCAGTCTCTAAGGGAATATATGTTTAATTGTCTTTGGTCATGTATTTTTTATTTATATAAAATATTAAAATATTAATATATCATATCTAGGAATGAAAATCATGGGTATTTATAGTTGGTATCACATGATGTTTTAGTTAAACATTAGAAAATAGTTTGATTAAAATTTAGTGAGAGACCTAAGGATATGCATATATAAGTGATAACTATAACAACCCCACTCTCACACTATTGAATTCGGTTTGAAAAATTTTAAATTTACATTTATGACATTAATACCGATGGAGGTGACCTAATTTACAATATTCAAAACATAAAATATCAAAAGGAAAAAAATATACCATTTTCATTCTTAATGATATTTTGGGTTTAGAGTTTTTTAGAATTTTGAAACACTTTTAAAAAATACCCATTAATTCAAGAGAGTATCCTCCACACAATACCTAGTTTGACCTATTCAATATTATTTCATCAATATCATCCATATGAAACCCTTATTGACATAATTAATTTTATATATTTTCTTAATAACCATGGTAAAATTAAATATAAGAAGGATGAGCTCAAATTCTCATCACAGGTAAATGTAAGAATGTACAATTGAATTTTATTAATGAGCGTAAAATGTGATTAATGGTAAAATGAAATAATAAAAGTGAATGAGAGAGTAATAATATAATTAATATCATTAAATTATTTGACCATTAAATATGAAAACATGAAAAATTATTTATTCATTATAATCAATAATCACAAGACACAAGATATCAAAATTGATCCTACAAAACATTATGAACTGATAACAAGATTCGTAAAAACATTTTTGAATCATGGAACATTTTCCCTCTTAACCCTTATTAAACCAATGTAAGAAATTACTTCATCCTTGTTAAATACATTTAATAAACCATCATGTAAATCTATCCTTATTTCCTATCTACACAAGATATATTACGCAATGCATTGGAGTAGTATCTGGGAACAACCTTCATTTACTATATAATGATCTTAACAAAATCTATCTAGATGTCCCCATTATATAGTATATAATGAGTTATTCCTATTCTATTTAGGATTACCCAACATATATTCTCTAATAGTCAAACCCATAATGTTTAAGTAATATATATTAATAAAACATTCAAAGTAATTATAATTATTTATTGATTCACACATGAAAAAAGGGGTTCCATAATAATCACATTGAAATAAGATTAACCCATAAAAAAATAGCTTCCATTACAAAATAATTGACACATGATTAACATGAGGAATAGAAATTGGTTCTATAAAAAACTCTATGAAATATTATTATATCAAGGAAAAGAATTGAGTTTAATAATAATCTCATTGAATCTTGATTATCCCATGGGAAAGAAACAGGTTCTATAATAGTCTCTCTATAATACTCTTAATCAATCCATAGAATGGATAAGGATGATATCACTATTAAATAAAACCATTAGGTCATAAGAAACAACCAGGGTTATTCATTTTAATGAATTAGAAGATAATTAAATTAACATTGAATACATTTAAAAAAATACAATTTCATTATGAAAAGTAAAATTTTTAAAAATAAAAAATTCAAAAAATATTATAAAAAACCATTTCATTGAAAACAACCTTGGAATCATATCAAATAATCTAAAAATAATTTAAAAAAATTCTTTAGGATAATTTCACATCTATTTCCAAGAACACATTTTAAAAAAACACATTTTGAAAATCATTTTCACTGAAAATAATCTTGATATCATATAAAATATGATAAAAAATTACTAATTGTAATTATGGAGGATTTTTTTTTATTTTTTTATATGTTGACAAGAATTATTCCTTTTATATTTTTTGTAAGTGCCAAAAAAATATTCTTTCTTAAAATTAAAAGATGATTAATTTTAAAACATGTTTTTGGAAATTCATACATGGGTAGAAATTTTGTTAATAAATCATTTTTAGGGAAAATATTTTAAAAAATAAAAGATTTTTAAAAAACATGTTTGTTGAGGAAATGTGTGTTTTCAATTTAAATGATGATTTTTTATTAAATTATTATTTTTTAACTGTTGAGTACATAATGAGTGGAAAATTAATTGAAAAGGATTATTCTTATTAAATAAATACAGGATATTAAAATTCATGAGTTTCATGGGATAATATGATAATATTATATCTTTTGAAACAAAATCATTAACAATCATGACATGCAATGAGATCAAAACATAAAATCATTACCACTAAGTAACATTGAAATATAATACCCATAAAGGAAAATAATTAATTGAAACATAAAATATCATGAGAATAAATTAATTAATTAAATTAAATGTCTATTTGGTACTATATACACATAATTCAAGAAGATAGGTTCCTAAAATCATATATTTTAAAGAAGGACAATTGAGAAAAAAAATAATTTATTAATTTGGTAAATTTTGAACTGTAATATAAGGACCCGACCTTATTATGTCACATAATTGTTGATTTTAGTCAAAAACACACTTCCTTTCATATTGAATATCTTTTTTGGTTTAGATATTTAGATAATTTGTACATAATAAATTCATAACATGGAACATTAATATAGAGTGGATACCATTAAAACAGTATTCATTTCTTCCAAAATATAAATATCTTTAAATAAAACATAATTTCTTGGAAAATTATACAAAAAGTTTAACTTGGTTTTATTATTTTCCTTACACATCCTTATAACCTGTGAAAATAATTTAAAACATTGGGATTAGCACAAAAATCTCAGTAAGGGATATAAAAATAAGGAAAAAACAAATTAGTCCATGAAAACTTGTAATGTATTAAATCATTTTCAAAAGACATACTTATAACCCATATAACCTTACTTTGTGAAACATAAGATTTCTACAAGATATCCAAAAAAAATAAGAACATAAATAGAAACATAAAGGTATCTTGGGTCATTACTTACATAATCATGTAACCCTCTCAGCTACCTTATAAATTGTAACTGTCACAACTACCTTACAATTTGTGTAACCATCGTAGTTATACTTGGAGTAACCATATGGTAGACCTCCAAAATACACATAACCAATGGATTAGAGGGAGATATAGGTCCCAAAATTGATCATAAGAAATTCCCAAGAACTATAATACAATCATAAAACATGAATAATTTCATAAAAACACTACTTTTGAATTTTTTAAAAACGAATTTAAAACAGGATTAAAAAAAAGACCCTTATAAATATCATATAATTGAATAGAGACTTAATATAGTGGATGAAATATGTATATACATTGTAAATAAATATAATTAATCATAATACAAACAAAATTAATCTCACAAAAAATTTTAATACCACATAAATAATGAATTATAATGTTAACTGAAAAATTGAAATCGGGATATGACTTCCCTTACCTCGGGTTTGTATTCTTTTGAAATCATTTAAAACTATTGTAAAATAATTAAAAGTGTGTTATTAATATCTTAAATTAACACAATATTATTTATAATATTTTATATAATCATTTAATTACATCATTTCACCCTTTAATTTTTATTATTTTTTCCCTACATTTTTTTCGTGCGTTCTTTACATGATTTCCATGATCAGTTCATGATAGATATTGATGTAGATTGGAAGTGAAACTCTAAAATTGGAAAGGAATGGTATTTACATATTTACAGAACCATAAATTAAAACATTTATCATTTTTAATTATGATATTAGGATTGTTCAAAAACTAAAACATTATTGATATTTGTTTAGGTCATTTTGGTGATTCTTCGATCGGAATATACTCATTTTGTTTTATAAATTAATAACTTGTGTAAAAAATGATTCCATAACCTAATATAATATATATTAAATAAATTATAACCTTCATAAACCATATAAATTTTTTCATGACCAGTCGTGAGGTATGTATAAGAAATTGAAATCACATCATCCACGATGTTTGTAAATCGACCTGTCACGGACGGTGCTTCAATTTCAGGAATAAGTTGGAGTGGAGAAGAAGTATAATGGTGAGTCTTCCATAAGCATGATTAAGGACAGAATATTTAAGATACTATATCATTAATTCTTCTTGGATAAGGTGAGGTGAGTAAATAAGAAGAATACAAAAGAAAATGAATAGAAAAGAAAGAAAACAAAAGAGGATGTTTACCTCTTGGTCTCTTCTACTTGAGATTCCTCTAAAGGCCTTTGATTTTGGGATTTTGATGAAACCATAAGATACATGACACGAGGAAGAGCCTTGGTATGAGTATTTGGTAGAACATAGGTAAGGATCAAGTATTGGGATGTGTGGGAGGAAGAGGAGAATGAGGGTGGTATTTATAGTGGAGGAGAGGAGGTATTTTAAATTATTTTACGCATTCTTATAATATTTTATCTCAATTCTATGAATTGTATTAATTAATGTCACCCAAAATATTAATAATGGATTTTTAGTTCTAACTAAGTGGGATTGAATCACTTATGATGTAATAAATAGTGCATTTAACTGATAATTTGAATATACAGTATTTTACTGTATTTCAGTATTCAACATGAATTCATGAATTTTATAAAAAATCCCAAAAAATCACCCTAACAAATTTTCAATGTTTATATTTCAAAAATGAACTCAATTGTTTGAAAATAATGTTTTAAATATTATTTATTTAATCTTTAAATAAAATTATTCTTTATTTAAAAATAACAGTTCCAATTCTATAACTGCTTTTATATTACATTGGAAAATTAACCAAGATGTCATTTTCTTAAAGAATGAAGAAAATAAAATAATAATACAATTTACTATTCATTAGAGTTATATTACTATTAATATTACTAATCATAAGGGTATGTCACTATTCACCAAAAATCATGTTGGTTCTATCAGACTCCAAATAACTTAATGAAAACAATTGTAGATGACCGGTTTTTCAAAATTCAAATCATAGAAGAATAAAAATTACGTTTAAAGGATAGTTACAAATATATACATAAAACAATTTTTCATGCATTTCAGTTTATTTTAAAAACCATGGTGTATTACATTATCACCACCTTCCATAAATTACACCATCATTATTTTATTTACTCATTATTCAAGTGAGGTACCTTTCCCTCATAACATTTTCAGATTCCCATGTTACTTCTTCAACCATGTGGTTTCTCCGCAAAACCATTACCTGGTGGATTACGTTATTCCTCAATACATATCCACTTCAATAGAGAATATGAACTGGTTTCTCTTCATAAGAATTTTTCTCTTCCCACTGAACTGCTTCTAGGATCAAGACATGAGATGAATCTGGAACATACGTTCTCAACATCGAAAAATTAAAAACATTGTGTACCTGAGATAAATTAGGAGGCAAAGATAATCAGTAGGCGTCTGGTCTAAATTTATCCAAAATATTTTAAGGACCAATGAACCATGGACTTATATTTACTCTCTTACTAAAATGCATAATACTTTTACACGGTGAGATTCAAAGAAAAACATGGTCACCTACCTCAAAAGAAATTTCTTATCTTCAGTTGTCTGCATAACGTTTCTACCAACTATGATTTGTCCTCATGTATAACAAGATTATCTTCACTTTCTCAGACACTACCTCTACTAATTCTAGTCCCATCAACTTACATTCCTTGAATTCATTCCAAAAATATAGAGTTCAACATAGCTTCCATTAAAATTTCTCAAAAGGTGTCATTAATATACTTTAGTGAAAATTATTAGTATAAGAAAAATCAACTAAAGAATGATGTTGATCCCAAATTCCCTAGTAGTCCATTGAAAAAGCTCTAAGAATATCCTCCAAAGTCTGAATCATTTGTTCTAACTACCCATCTGACTTAGAATGAATAGCTATACTAAAATTTAATTATATGCCCAATGACTTCGAAATGAACTTACAAAAGTTAGAACTTAACTTAGGATCCCAGTCAGATATAATGGAAAGAGGAACTCCAGGTAACCTGACAATCTCTTTGAGGGAAAATCAAAAAAGAAAATATAAATACATTGTACCTCATATAGAATGAATACGTGCAGATTTTTTTCAGCTAATAAACAATAACAAAAATTGCATTGTTACCTCTAGAAGTGTTTTGTAGTACCACCACAAATTCCACGGTTACATTCTCTCATTTCCATTATGTAACTGGCATAGGATGAACCATCCCCTTAGATAATTTCCACTCTTCCTTAACCTGTTGAAATGTAAAACATTTCATGGTAAAATCTACAATATCTCTTTTCATTCCATACGACCAATAATACTCTAGAAGGTGTATGTACATCTTAGAACTAATAAGATGAAATGAAAATGGAGAACTATATGCTTCACACAAAAAATACATCTTCAAATAGAAATCACAAGGAAAACACAAACTTTTTCCAAATCTTAAAAAAATATTTATCATGGTAATATTTTGGAAACATACCCATTTTATCAATTTATATCTTTTTCTATATCTCTCGGTCATCCTTCTGAGCTATCTTAATTCTTTCTGATAATGATGACTGTGCTGAAAAAAATAGATGTATTTAATGTTCCAATAACATATAATCCAAAATTAATCAAGACATTAATCAAGGTATCATGTTCCAAAAATAACATGGTTAATGATGCATGATGTTTTCAACTCAAGGAATCATCCATTTATTTTCTTTTCCTAGATGGAAATTGATCGTGAAATCATAATCCATTTTCAATTCAATCCATATTCTCTTCCTCATGGTTAATTCATTTTGAGTGAATATATACTTAAAACATTTATGGTTAGTATATATTTGACATTTGGATCTATATAAATGATGCCTCCAAATATTCAAAGAAAAAACAACAACATTAAATTCCAAATCTTGTGTGGGATAATTTAACTCATGAGGTTTTAGTTTTCTTGATTAATAATAAATTACTTGATCATTGTGTATCAGAACACAACCATGTTCCTTCAATGAAGCGTCATTATATAAGAAAAACTCACCATTTCGTGAAGGCAAGGCCAAAACTGGAGCATTGATCAATCTCGTTTTCAGTACCTGAAAAAAAACATCACCTTATTATATCCAAATAAATTTAACCCATTTTCATGTTAACATAGTTAGTTGGTAATATAATTGTGAAATGTTTTTAACAAACCATTAGTAATAACTTGTTAATCCAATAAAATAGTGAATCTCTTTAACATTTTTAGGTCTTGGCCATTCATCAAAAAAAATTTGGGTATGATCAACTATTATTCCATCCTTATTTTCAATGTTACAAAGAAAATAAATCTATTAAAACCAAAAATAAAAATTACTGAATTTTTTATATATATTATTTTCCATTGCAGTTTGAAAAACAACCCTTATATGTTTTTCATGATCATATATTCTCTTAGAAAATTCTATAATTTCCTCAATTAACACAACTAAAAATTTATCCATGAACTCATGATATATTCTATTCATAATATTCATGAATATAGATGGTGAATTAGATAACCCAAATGAAAAAACCTCAAATTCATAATGCCCATATCTAGTATGAAAATCTGTTTTCAGTATGTCATCCTTCTTCACCTTTAGTTGATAGTATCTGGATCACATGTAATTCATGTAAAAGTAATGATATCCCTTGAGTTGATAAAAAAATTCATCAATATGAGGAAATGAATACAAGTTTTTAATAGTGATTTTATTCAAGGCTCTCTAATCAATGAAAAATCTAATTGATATGTCTTTATTTTTAAAGAAAAACAAGAGCACCCCATGGTGAAGTGCTAGGATAAAATATGCCTTTATCAAGAAACACCTGCAAATGATTTTTCAATTTAATAAGTTCTATATGATCAATTTGATATAGGGGTTTTGAAATTGGCTTAGCATCAGGAACTATGTCAATTGTGAATTCAGCATCCCGATTAATTATAACACCAGATAAGTTATTAGTAAACACTTAATGTTTTTCATTTAATACTGGAAATTCATTAATATGAATATTTCACATATTTTCAATAGTATAAGAAATATAACATTCATTTCCACCTTTCAATATTTTCTCATCTTCATGATATTTTATTAATTGTATGGGTTCATTATTATATTCAAACTGAAATTATTTTTGAAAAAAAAAACTTCTTTACCTCTACAATCAATCTCAGCATGATAAATTGAAGGTCAATCTATTCCCAAAATGACATCAAACTATGCTAAGGGAAAATTAACAATTTTCTTTTGAAAAATTACTTCAACAGACCTTCATATAATGATTCTGGTAATTAAACCTTTCTATAATATTTCCCTTGGTAGTTTAACAATAGGTTCTAGTCCCATATATTAAGGTGATATTTCTAATTTACCAAAAAAATTCTCAGAAATAAATGAATGTATAGACCATGTATCAAACAAAACTATAGAAAAATATGAGTAAACATACAAGGTACCTGATAAAACATCATTGTCTAGACCAACGTCTACTATTGTAGTTACAAAGGATATTAGTACATCATTTCACTTATAGTATGGATTCTCTGAATTATTTAGTTCTCTCTTTCAATATGAATTTTCATAATGACCCATCTCTCCACATTTATAACACTTAGCCATTTTCTTATCATGAGTATTATTAGGATTAATTTAATTATAATCTCAGGCCATATTTCTTAATTTACCACATCGAAAACACATCCCAATTTTATATGGAATTCCCGAGGGTGATTTTTTCTAAACTTTTCACAAACTGGAAACTGGAATTTCTTACCATCAAATTTATTTGGTTGATACTTACCTATCACATTCCATAGGGACCTATTATTTTATTTTTTTTAAATTGAACATGATCATCAGAAAAATTCTTTTCTACCCTCTCCTCACATTGGAAAAGTTTCTCATAACTTTTGAATTCATGGGAGGAAAGTTACCTTTGATACCTTGGCATTAATCCTAAGTAAAAGAGGTTGATTTTTTAATTAAGATCCAGAATAAGATTTAGAGCCTACATCGCTAGTCGAGTGATGTTTACGACATACATAGCCACTGAATATTCCTCCCTTTTCTCCAATTCATGAAATTTTATCTCCATAAGAAGTCACACCACCTTAAGAAAGTTTTTACAAGGAAAATAATTTTAAATTTATCGCACTATAGGGCATCAATCTACTCTCTATCCTTGATAGTTTTGACCATTGAACACAACTGAATAACATCACCTTTAAAATGATATATGGAAAGAAATACCTTTTGATTATCTGAACATCCCATAACATCTAATATCTTTTCATGGTATTTAATCTATTTTTCAGCAGCTATTGGGTTTAAAGATCCCCTAAATGTTGGAGGGTGTTGTCTCATAAAATGTTCCACTATCATCATGTTCTATTTTGTTACCTCTAGTTGTTATCTTTCATAGATGAAAACAAAATTTATTTCTCGCGATAGCTGAGCCATTACTATAAAAAAACATCTTAGTTCCAATCCATATCATTTTGGGCTGTAGATTAAGAAGGATGTCCATCTATCGGTGTCACTGCTCTTCTGATTCCCTGTTTCTTCAGTGAAAAATCATTCTGAACAAACATAACTTAGTCGAATAAATAATGAAATATTTAATTTATTTATCATTTCAAATTATCCATTGATTAAAATTTATTTATATTAATTATATTAATAATATCCAAACCCCAAAATTTATCTAAACCATCCTCTGATACCAACTATAAGGACCCAATCTTATTAGATTACATAATCATGAATTTTAGTCCAGAAATCACATCATTTCATATTGAAGATCATTTCAAGTTTATAGTTTTAGATTATTCTTATTTAACACCAATATAACATTCCACATTCATATATATCATATACCACAAATACATTATCCAGTTATTCAAAATTATAAAACATTTCAAAAAAAAAATGATTTCATTGAAAAATATTCATAACATTTAACATGGATTCCATATTTTTCTTACACAACCTTATAGCATGTGAAAATAATTTAAAAACAAGGGATGAGGAAAAAAAGATTAGTAACAGATATTAAAAAGTAGAAAAGAATACATTAGTCCATGAATACTTGTAAACGCATGTAGTCATTTTCAAAAAGATATTCTTGTCAACCATATATACTTACTTTTTGAAAAACAAGATTACAAAAAAGAATAATGAACATATAAAGACACACAAATTTATCATGGGTAATTAATTAAAAAAACCGTGAAAACCTATTGGCAACCTTAATAATTTTCAACAATCACAGATATATTACAATGTAACCCTCATGACTACCTTATTGTTTGACCATGGCAGTAACACTTGGAGTAACCATACATCCGACCACCAATATACACATACCCAATGAATTTGAGGGAGATATGGGTCCCACCCTTCATCATTAAAAATTATCCAGAACCAAAACATAATCATACAACATGAATAATTATATAAAATCATTGCTTCTGGATTTTTTAAACTATAATTTTAAAAGATATTCCCCTAAAAAATATCATATAATTGATGTGAGACTTAATATAGTGGATGGAATATATATATAAACTATAATTACACATAATTTAACATAATATAAACAAAATTTAATACTAAAACAATTTTAATACCACATAAATTATGAAGTAAAAGGTTAACTAAAAGAATGCAAACAAGGTTAAGAATTTCATTACCTTTGTTATTTTTACTTCAAACTTATTTAAACCACCTGTATAACTTTTAAATTAATTTAATTTACATATTAAAGACAAATATTCATTTTTTAACACATTATAAGAAAATTTCATTACCTCATTTTAACCTTCAGTTGTTACTATTTTGTTCCTTCCATTTTTTTGATGATTTCTTTACATGATTTCCATGGCTGGTTTGAATTTGATTTTATTCTAATATGGAAATAAAATTCCATAAGTGGAATTAAGTATTATTAATATGTATCCATATTATATAATGATACCATAAATCATTTCTTTACAAATATGTTGATGGATCATTAGATAAAACAATAATGATTCTTGTTTAGATCATTTTTGGTGGTTCCTCGATAATCATGAACTTGTTTAATTATATAATTTAATTTCATGCATTTTAGTTCCCTAAAGAACATAAAATAGGTTAAAAAATAAAAATTAAATTCTGATTTGACCATTAAATGTGTTTTATGATCATATTATATGGATGTAATGGAAATTGTGAAGACATCCTCCATGATTTGGGTAAACCGACACATCACAGGCAGTGTTTTTGTTTTTATAATAAGTGAGAGATGATATGAAAAAAGATGATGATTTATATTACATGAACATTATAAAATAATTAATATATAATATTCAAGTGATTTAATACCTTCTGGATATGTAGAGGGGAATATATTTTAAGAAAATAAAATAATTTTAAAAGAAAACACTTGTAAAAGGAAGTGGATTCCTACCTATTGATATCTTATCCTTCAGATCCTCTTTAAGTCCTTTGGTTTTGGCCTTTGGGTGAGACCAACTGGTCTTGGACATGGGAAAGATCATTGGAGAGGGGATTTGGAAGAACATAGATAATTTTCAATGCTTTAGAGGTTTGAGAGGAAGAGGGGGAATGAGGGTGGTACTTATAGTGGAGGAGAGGAGGGATTTTACATTATTCTAATCATTATTATAATATTGTTTCTTATGACTATGTATAGTCTTAATTCATATGAACAAAAAAATTAATAAGTGAATTTAATTTCGAACCAAGTGCTGTTACATTATCCATGATGTACAAATTGTTTTTTTAAAGGATAATTTAAATGTTTGGTATTTTACTATATTTCACTATTCATAAAAAAATAATGAAGTTCATAAAACTACCAAAAATTCACCCGAACCAATTTTCGACATGTAGAATTCAATATTGAACTCCATTTTTTGAAAATAATTTTTTAAATATGATTAATTTAATTTTAAAATAAAATCATACCTTATTCAAAAATTAACAATTTTAAAACTATAACTCATTTTATATCACATTGAAAAATTAATCAAGGTGTCATTATCTTAAATCCTTAAGAAAATAAAATAAAAATATAGTTTACTATTCATTGGGTCATATTACTATTCACATTACTATTCATAAGGGTATGTTTCTATTCACAAAAAAAAAATCAATTTGTTCTATCAGACTCCAAATAAAATACTGATCACAATTGTAGATGACTGTTTTTTGAAATTCCAAAACATAAAAGTGGAAAAAATATGTTTAAAGCCTCTTTATAAATATCTACTTAAAACCAAGTTTCATGCATATCAATTTTTTTCAACCCTTGGGGTGTTACAACTAGTTAGTTTCAATATGATTCATTAGAACCCAAAAATAAATTTGAGATTATATCTATTAATGAAACATTATCATTGGGAATGTCACCAAAAACATTTTACAAACTCTACTCAAGGAATATTTTATGACTATTAATAATATAAAATATCATCCCCACCATAATAATTTTATTATTTCTCATTCCCAAATAACTAGTGATTCTTTTTTATCATGCCTCAGGTATAAGAAGTCATTTTCCTTGTTTATGGCTAAATTAATTACTTTTTTTCATGAAAGAATATTTATTGATGATTGTAATGAAATATACTAGGACAAAATATTTGGTCACCAAATAATGACAACCACAAGGTGAGGTTCAACAAAAAAATCAAGTCTCTTGTAAACTATTGAATAATAATAGTACACAATAGTAGAAGCATATGTATCCATTAGATAAAAAAATTCATTCCAAAACCATTGAAACTAGGAAATAAAATAAAACAATCTATACTAAAAATATCCATGAGACCAACTATCACAATCAAACAATCCCAATATAAATGAAACAACAAATAAGAGAATATTATGAAAAAAATGAGGCTCTTCCCCTTACTCGAGTCCTAAAAAATTACATTTACAAACATCCAAAGTAAATAAGTTTGTTATTAGACTAAGGTCTAGTAATATATCACCCAAAAATAGATATAAGGACTAATGAAAAAATGATATCATTTGATTTTAAAAAATACAATTTATAATTAAATTTTTTATGAATAGATTGTGTAAAAAATTCCCATGGTTTTCAGAAAATCTGCTCGTATTAAAAAAACAAAGAATGTGAAAATTATAGTTATAAAATACCGATTGAGAAGAAATACCAATGTATGAATACACTATCCTATAATAATTTTATACATTAACCATAAAATATAAATCTTGTGTAAAAAAATATAGGATAAATATAATAGGATTTGGTCTCAACATTTTAGTAATAAATAATTAAAAATAAAAAAAATCTATAATATGAATTATGTAAATACAACCTATGTAAACTATTCTCATAATTTATCGATAATAGAAACATCTTGTGGAATAATATGAATTAATTTGAAGAATTCATTCCTTGACACACACAAGGTTTCCTATCTGATATATGTTATAATGCCAATTTTAAAACCATGTTCAATATTTATAAAATATTTTCACACTGAATCATTACAAATTCGACTCTTTAAAGATAATTTTTATTGAAATCCATCATTATGTAATTCCAGTGAAAACACATGTGCCCAAAACTATTTAATAAAACACCTTTAAAAACATACATCTAGTACAAAAAATTAAATTTTGGTGTTTAATAAATAAATTGAATAAAAAACACCAAATGTAATTATACACATATTATTATGTTATTTATAAATTAATACCATTAAATAAATATACATACATCATTAATGGAGATAAATCACCATGAATTGATCTCCCAATTCCAGGGTTTGAATGAAAATAAAAGGTGTAAAAGATCATCATTAAGATTCGCTTGGATTGCCCATGGACCAAGAGAAATGTTTAAATAATGGTTGGATTTAATGTGATTATGGTTCTTTACCTAACCATGAAAATACAATACAATGACACAACCATCAACTCTCATTGAATAACTATTAGGCTCTGGTGTTGAACCCCCCCATCATTGAAGATATCATTATTTTTACCCAATATTAATGAATAACCCATTCCTTTATACCGTAATCACCACTAGACAACTATACTTAAAAACCATTAAAAATTCCTAACACAAATCTTATTTTCCCAACGAATGGTTATGAAATATCCATTTAAACCTAAATCATATATCCCAAAAAAATCAAAACCACTAAACTCAGCCTCATATAATTCCACATGGAAACATCTTCCTCCACACCATAGGGTTCAGCCAAATTTATGTCTTATGATTAATCCCCTACTATATAGAACATCAATGGTAATAATTGTAGTGTAACACAAATTGCCACATTATTGGTTCCATATGGTTTCTAGAAATTCCATGTCGCATTTCTTCTGATCTGTGGTGTAGTCCCTTAATAAAGTACATATGATCTCAATAAATCTGAATTTCCAACCTCTGTGTACTATTATACTCTATAAAAACCATAGAGGATAATCCAACCTCAATATGATCCTTATTGTGTCGCATTTTGAATCAAAATTAACCCTACCATGATAGATTTATCCTCCAAGATAGTACTCATGATCCTAGAATAATGAAAGGATAAAGCCACTATTCCCTCATTAATGAATAGAATTTACCTATCAAACCTTTATCACATTGAAATTCCAATACTACAAAGAAAAAAAATGAATTTTCCTACCATATGATACCCTATCCTGATAATCAATAATCAATATTGTTTTCTAAAAAATATTGTTTTTTTGGATAAGGATCATTGTCATCCCACTCAATCACTTGGGATGTGTCCAATTGACACCTACTCAAATAAGAAATAAGAAACACATCATGAATCAATGTCATATGATATTATAATTAAAACCAACACATATAAATTCCATTTTTAAATATCATAATGTGATGAATAAAAAAGGATGTAAAAAGTTCCATATTTAAACAAATGATGGGGTCCCAAGTGAGAAGAAACTATGAAAAACATTGATCACCGTCAACAAACTCCATTGACCGATGATGATTTTCTAGGAAGTAATTTTGAAAACAATAGTCTATGAACAATATCTTTCTGATCAAATAAAACTATTACATCAACTTCTAAAAAATGATCAACACAACTAAGGGCAGATCTCCCATCTCCACTAAGAATATGTGAGATCTACTTGTCCACACAAATAATTCTTTTAAGGTTGTTGACTTAATAAAAGGAAAATAACAATTTTTATAATAAAATTATATTAGATTAAGTAAATTTTCCAAGAATCACATAATTCTAGAACACATTATTGTAGAATATCATCAAGGATCTATATTTTACACTCATTGTATCCATTCATTTAAAGATGATATATTTTACTTAATTGAAAATGGGACACAATGACACTTGAAACCCTTTCAAAAATATGGATTTGTACAGTGGGTACCAATCTAAAACAATTATATTGGGAAAGAAATTATGTCTCAAAACCACAAGGACAAATATGTTCTACTGTTTTTTACATATATATTCTCCTTGATAGGGAAAACATAAAATAATTTTGTGAGCTTATTAATGAGAACCAAAATTAACCCTTTTTAGTAGAAGTATGTGGTCAATAAATAATGAATTTCCTGGAAATATCATTCCACTTCCATTATAGAATGGGAAAGGGATGAAATATACAGTAATTTTCATATTGTTCAACCATGGTCTTAAAATGTGGCAACGTGACCCAAATTCTACAATCAAATTTATCTTCCCAAGCCACAAATACTAACATCCCTAATCATGATATATAAGGGTAATACCATTTTTTATGGACTAGAAAGACCCCTACAAACTATCTATTAATTAATTATTTTGAGAAATTTGAAAAACCTATCATCCTTAAAAAGAAAATGTCTCAATACGAGACTAAGACAAGTGACCTGATGTCTCCATAACATTTAGGTTTTAAGTGAAATACTGGAAATCAGATAATATTACAAGTTCCTAATGATCCCTATCATAAAATGACATGGATAAATTTACCAAGTCTAATAAAGCCTTACCACCTATCCCTTACATTCCAAATCTCATTTCAATGAACAAACAAATAATAGACCACATATAAGTTTTTTTTATCAAGGAATGAGTCATTATTTTCCTTGTCAACATGTCAGAAACCACATTTCCTTTCCAAGGAGAATAGGAAATATGAAAGTAAAAATTCTAAATACACTCTTCTAACTCTGTATGTTTTCAATTTATATCCTTATATGTTAAAATGTAAATCACCCTCATATATTCAAAATATTTCATGAACATCCTCCCAATGGGATATTGATTTCATTCATAACAACCACTAAACAAAATATTATGGTTATTGTAGTTATTCTCATGGGTGAATAGCTATAAATATCCATAGTCCACCACCTACTTCCACTGCATCATCATAGTCAATTATAAAATAACCAAAGCATCATAGAAAACATCATAACCCAAATCTAGTTTTTGATGAATTAAAATCATTTCAAATTTCAACTTTATCTTAATATAATAAAATGATATATAAAATTTGTTAGTATAATAAAACATAGCACTATTGTGGGTTATTTCATTCATCATAGAAACAAGCTTGGAAACCTCATGATGAATCCACAAGTATTAGATAAATAATCCCAGGAATCTATAAATCTAAAATATATTTTTTCGATGCTCTTAAGAAATTAACACCCAAATATTTTTTAAGTCCACCAAGAGAAACCTATTAGATATAAAATGCTTTCTTAAACATCACATACATGTCTAAAAATTCATAATTATAAATACTTCCATACAATAGATGTTATCACAATATTTCAAGGATTATATAGAAATGATCCAAGTGTTCCTCCTCTGAATTAGAGTGCATCAAAATATATTCCACAAACATAAGAAAAAAAAGAATCCAATAATAGTTAAATGGTCATATTCATTAGTGAAATAAATAATTCATGTGAATTAGTGAGATTTAACAGAGTAACCATGAAATCAAACTAACCATACTAACTCATAATTTAATTTTTAGGTATATCTACTTCTCAGAATATCAATTGATAATACCCTTAGGGATTTTAAATCATAGAAAACCAGTGAACCCCTCTAAGTTGATCAATAGGATCATTAATTATGGTTATGGAAAACTTATTCCTTATTGTAACATAATTTACCATTCAATAATAAATTAAAATATAGAGGATACTATTTGTATTCAAATAAATGATAAAAGAATAAGACCAAAGTGATATTCTATGATGCAGAAATCTATTGGAATCACGGTTCGTGAGGTGGAAATTAAGTTTCCATAAATTAATAGGAAAAATAAAATTATGGGGAATAGAAACTAACATCAGACCATGAATTAGGGAAATAGTGAAAATGGCATATCTCATTAGTTTTAAACTATAAAAATATTCAGGAAAGACCTTGGGTTCCCACTCACCACTATAGGAAGTGAACTACCCAAATGAGGACCAATAGTCTCATGAAAAAACTCTAACAGCTGACATGACATCATTCATGAATATGGTACATTATGACCCACCATCCTAGATCTAGAATCCCACTCAAACATTCTAAAACACAATGATTTTATTTTATTTTATTTTTTAATTACTATTTTTATTGATTGTTTTTGTTAGACACAACACAATATTTTAAAGAACCATTATATACTTTTAATATTATTTTTTAAACATGACTATTATAAATTTTACGTTAAACTTTTAATTATTAAAAATGACCTTTTTTTGAAAATAATTTATAGGTTTTTTATATAAATATAATATTATTAAAAATAAGTACATAATTTTTATTTAAGTCTTTATTTGTTTTTATAATACATTATTCTAAAGAAATATTTTTATGAAATTTTAGGGAAAATTATGAAATTTATTTTCATAACATTTTTAAAATTTATTTTATAGAATTAACAGAATTTTTTAATTCATCATGTAAAAATAATCTATTGTGATTTTTTTTATATTCTAAAAATATTAAATTGTCGATGAATTGATTTAAAAATTCTTAACAAAAAATACTTTTAGTTGGAAGAATTTAAAAAATAATTTAAATTTAATATTATTTTCAAAGTATAATTATTTAAATTATAAATTTATTAATACAATATATGTCATTTTTATAAATATATATGATATTTTGATATTAACAGTTTTAATAATTATGATGATGTTCTCTTTGAAAAAAAACCTTTTTGTTATGTCTGTGTGATTAGATTTAAATTGAAATTTGAAAATTGAGGAATGGAATATTGAAAAATGTATTTCATATATAGAATAATGACTATTAGTATTATATTATATGGTAAAATTAATTTCTTGTTAGAATGAATAATAAAAATATGACAACCCTGCTTTTTATTACAACTTAAACATGATTTATTACATAAAATTTCACTTGATACAACAAAGAAGATCGAGAGGTTTGGTGTCTTTGGGGATTAGGATAATTACATAAAAACTTATAACATGAAATACAACATCTTTATTGAAAACTTCCTTTACATGACCACTACATTCCCTCGTACTTAGCATTGCATGGGATAACCTGAGGACATGCATAAGAAAAGGGTGAGCTATAAAGCCCAGTAAGGGGGTACACATGGAATAAAATGAGGAGTAAAATACATGTTAGACAACAGGCATATCAATAGAGAATAAAAGAAACATGAACATAAAGGCATGATAAAGCTTGATAATCATAACATGGAAATGTGGCACCAACACTTAACATGGAATTAGCATGAGCTAAGGCTCATTGCACATAAAGTATGAGTAAACCCTCATTACACATGAAGCACGAGTAAACCCTCATTGCAATTGAATTAGCACTAGTCAATACTCATTGCACATGACGTATCATGATACTATACTTTACCCAATGCATTGAAGCGCTATAAGGGCGCACCCTTCTTAAACATTTCATTTCATGCATAAGTGTGCCACATGGATCATAAAACATGGATTCATTAAACATAATAATTTATTCGAAGATAAAGAAATGTGTAATTCATACATGCAACTTTATAATCAATAAGTAAATTTGCATAAAGGTGAATACCCTTGATGGAGAAATGGGCATTGTATTCACTACACAATGGCATTGGCTTAGAAAATCGGTGCAATTCGGCAGCATAACGTCGTGACATAATAATTCATTAAAAAAGGTTGATGAGAGAGAAAGGGGTGTCTCATAATATTTACATGTAATGGAAAGTAATTATTTCATATAGATACATGTCCCAACAATTGAAATGTAATTTAGATTCATGATACAAAAGTATTGCTTGAATGTAAAAGAAGAGAGAGAAGTTCCTTTCGGAATTTTGGCATAGTAACAGGTGTACATGGGAGGCATTTAATGAGAGATAAAGGGGTCTCCCATCATTAAAACAATAAGAGGGAAGTATTTGGGAGGTTCTAAACCATACCCCAATATTCATAATTTAAATTAAAAGGACAATACAACTTAAAGAAAATTGACAAAAATGAGAATGGAAGAAAAAAACCCTTACTTGGAAGTGTGCTTCCAAAGGCTAGAGAGAGGCTTGTGAGAGGCTTCTTGGAAGCTTAGGGCACATTGGGAGGATTATATATAGAGTAGGGAAGATTTTGGACGAACTCCAAGGGATTTTAGTGAGGAGGGAGTGGGAGATTGGGTGGGTTTATACAGGAAAGGTGAGAGAATTGTTTATTATTTAGGTTTGGGTCCCCTTAAATTAAATTAATCCAAAACACAAACCATCCCATAGTTTTTGCCCATGGTTTTTGGAAAAGGGAAGAGAAAAACATTATTTTATAAGGACAAAGTCTTAAATTCTTAAAATATTAGGGTTTCTTATGTGGAGGTGAGTCACACTCCCATGGAAATTAATTTAAAAAGGCAAGGTGTTGAATAAGTCTTGAGGGGTCCATTAATGCTTTGAAAAGTAAGTTAAACAAACCCGAAATCAAATTATTTTAATGTTAAAATATATATTGGCCGAGTATAAAGATTATAGTATTTTATTACATCACTATTGGGTCATTATGATGTCATAAAACACATTATATATTTAAATGGTATTTAATTTTTACTCAAAAATTTGTCTGCCTCAGAAAATTATGAAAACTTCACCGTTGGATAATTTCGATGTCCTGATTCCAAAAATAACATTTATTTTATCTAAATAATTTTCTAAATATGTTAATTTTCACTTTTAAATAAAAAACCGATATTTATCGAAAATTCACAGGTTTGGACAGAAATGGCTTTCAAACCTTAATAAAAATTATAATTGCATTCATAAAATTATAAGATAATTTTGATTTAATAAAAATTAATTTAATAATAATAATAATATTTTATTAAAATATTATTTAATTCAAAAAATCCCCTAATTTAATAAAATAGAATTCTTAGTTAAATAATAACTAAAAACACTATTTGTACTTTAAAAACTATTTACAATGTATCAAAAATGACTAGAAATTATATTCATTATTATATAAAAAAATAATGTACATGAACATAGTACTACTTATTTGTTACATAACCCCTTAAAACAGCAGCATAAGACCTATGGGTAAGGTGTGCGATGGTGACAGACTCTTGGGGTGGCTCGGATAGCATCGCTCGAGTGGTAATTTCAATCAACTTCCACTTTTCCCATAGATGGTCACGTTCGAGCTTGAAAAGATGAAGCTCAGCTTGGGATTGGTCAAGGGCGAAGCCCAAAGATGCCACCTCTTTTCTGAGCTCTGACAAATG
Source organism: Viscum album (assembly GCA_963277665.1). NCBI lineage: Eukaryota > Viridiplantae > Streptophyta > Magnoliopsida > Santalales > Viscaceae > Viscum > Viscum album. The sequence continues at coordinate 1,638,281,417 of OY728127.1, forward strand.
GGCTTCGTACGGAGCAATTCTACTGGACGAGGCCATCGCTTCCTTTGTCTAATTAAAATTGGATGTGTTAAAGCTCTATACTTATACTAATCATGTGATCACTGTTCAACGACTATATTAGAAACGGTCAAAATTATTAACATAAAACCAATGAAGTTGACATTTTATATAAACATAAAGAGACATTTAATTAGATCTAGAGGGATTTCCATTAATGAAACTTTGGGTCGTTACAATATTCCCCCCTTAAGAAATTTCGCCCTCAAAATTTTCCTTTTCCCACACTAAAACAAATGTGGGTAACTCATCTTCATCATATCCTCTGATTCCCAAGTCGCTTCTTCAAACTTGTGGTTTCTCCACAACACCTTGACGAGGGGAATTGTCTTATTTCGTAGAACTTTTTCTCTACGATCTAAGATCTTCACTGGTTGCTCCTCATAAGAAAGATCATCTTCCAATCATACCACCTCAGAAGAGAGTACATGTGAAGGGTCCGATATGTACTTCCTTAAGAGGGATACATGAAAGACATCATGTACTTTGGCCATAGTAGGTGGAAGTGCTAGTCTATAGGCCACAGCCCCAACACGATTAAGAATCTCGAAGGCGCCGATGTACCTTGGACTTAACTTCCCTTTCTTTCCAAACCTCATGACCTTATTCCATGGAGATATGAGTAGAAACACCATGTATCCAACTTTAAAATCAAGGTATCGTCGACGATTATCTGCATAACTCTTCTGTCGACTCTGAGCTGCCTTGATATGCTGCTGAATGGTTTTCACCTTCTCCACCATTTCCTCGACCATTTCTGGTCTAAGCAGCTTACATTCATCGACCTCATCCCAACATGCCGGTGTTCTACACCTTTTCCCATACAGGGATTCATATGGTTCCATTTGGATGCTCGAGTGGAAACTGTTATTATAAGAGAACTCAACAAGAGGAAGATGTTGATCCCATCCTCCTTTAAAGTCCATTGAGTAGGCTCTCAACATATCCTCAAGTGTTTGGACAGTCCACTTGGATTGGACATCAGTTTGAGGATGATAGGCCGTACTGAAGTTCAGTTCAATATTCAGAGCATGTTGAAGACTCTTCAAAAACTTATAGGTGAATCTTGGATCTCGGTCAGACACAATAGACAGTGGTATACCATGAAACCTTACCACTTCTCTGATATATATCCGTGCCAGTTGATCCAAAGATAAATCCTCCCGAATAGAAATAAAGTGTGCAGTCTTTGTAAGACAATCCACAACAACCCATATTGCATTGTTTCCTTTGGATGTCCTCGGAAGTCCGGTGACAAAGTCCATGGTAATGTTTTCCCATTTCCATTCTGGTATGGGCAATGGTTGCATCATCCCCTTAGACTTCTGCCTCTCTGCCTTCACTTGCTGACACACCAAGAACTTTTATGTATATTCAGCAATCTCCTTCGTCATATTATCCCACCAAAAGTTTTCTCGGAGATCTCGATACATCTTTGTGCTCCCTCGGTGAATAGAGAAATTTGAACTATGTGCATCAGCCAAAATTTCCTTCTTCAGCTCTGAACTTGATGGAACACATAGTATTTTTCCAAACCGCACAATTCCTTCTTCATTAACATTAAACTCTGAGGATTTATCCTTTTTGATAGCTTCCACTTTTTCCTGAATTCCCAGATCATCCTTTTGAGCATCCTTTAACCTTTCCAAAAGAGATGGTTGACCAATCATTTGTGAAAGGATTGATGATGTTCCCTTCTCTATGAATCCCATTTCCATGATCATAAAGTCTAATAAGATTGGATCCTTCTCAATTCTCATCATTGATAGAATCGCTGAATCCTTTCTACTTATGGAATCTGCCACCTTGTTCGCTTTCCCAGGGTGGTAATGTATTGAACAGTCATAATCCTTAATGAGCTCTATCCATCTTCTCTGGCGCATATTAAGCTCTTTCTTCATGAATATATATTTAAGACTCTTGTGGTCAGTATATATCTCACATTTCTCTCCATAGAGATAATGCTGCCAGATTTTCAAGGCAAAGATCACAGCCGCCAACTCCAGATCATGTGTTGGATAGTTTCGCTCATGGATTTTCAACTGCCTTGAGGCATAGGATCTTACTTTATCATTCTACATCAGCACACATGCTAATACCTTCTTTGAAGCATCACTGAATACCACAAAAGTTTCCCTACTTGTGTGTAAAGTGAGCACAGGCACAGTGATAAGCCTCCTTTTCAACTCCTTGAATCATTCTTCGCATTCATCACTCCAAGAAAGCTTTACTCCCTTCCGAGTTAGCTTGGTAAGAGGGTTGTACAATCGTGAGAAATTTCTCACAAATCGTCGACAATATCCAACTAACCCCAAGAAGCTATGGATATCCGTTACCGATGTTGGCCTCGGCCATCCCTCAATTGCAACTATTTTGGAGGGATCCACAGATATCCCATTGTTTGTGATGATATGACCTAAGAATGAGACTTCCTTCAACCATAACTCACACTTTCTGTACTTTTCATAGAGCTTCTCCTTACGTAAAGTCTCCAGTATAGTTCTTAAATGCTCCTCATGATCCTCCTTGGTTTTGGTGTATATTAGAATATCATCTATAAAGAGTACCAAAAATTTGTCTAGGTAATCTCTAAAGACTCTATTCATTATGTCCATGAATATTGCTGGAGCATTGGTGAGTCCGAAAGTCATTACTATGGATTCATAGTGCCCGTATCTTGTAAGAAAAGCTGTCTTGGGGACATCTACCTTCTTCACCCTTACTTGATAATATCCTGACCGCAAGTCCACCTTGGAGAAGTATTGTGCTCCACGCAGCTGATCAAACAAGTCATCGATTATTGGGAGAGGATACTTGTTCTTTATCGTGATTTTTTTTAAGTTCACGATAATCGATGCAGAGCCGCATTGACCCATCCTTCTTCTTGACGAAGAGGACTGGTGCACCCCATGGTGAAGCACTTGGGCGTATAAACCCTTTATCCAGATTCTCATGTAGTTGTTTTTTCAGATATTCAAGCTCAACAACAGCCATTCTATATGGAGTCTTGGATATTGGTAGCGCCCCAGGTATAAGTTCAATTGAGAACTCAACATCTCTTTTTGGAGGAAGACCAGGCAGTTCCTCAGGAAACACTTCAGCGAATTCCCTCACAATAGGAATTTCTTCAAGGATGGTTTCTTCCTTGGACTCAATCATCTGAGCCAGATATGCGTGCTCATAAGGCAGTAATATCCATGCTTGAGATGATGGAGCTAAATAAGATTCATCTTCCTACTGACACATGTAAAGAATCAGGGGTCGATTCTCCATATAGAGTGTGATTTCCCTCTCCCGACAATTTATGATCTATCTATATAAGGAAATCCAATCCATGCCAATAATTGCATCAAATTCCATCAAGGGGAGTATGATGAGGTTTTCCAGGAAATTAAATCCACAGATTATAATAGGTGAGGACTTATAATCATGGGATGCAATGATTTCCCCATTTTCCGTACTCACCGACATCTTTACTTACATGATTCTTGGTGGTGCTGGGATTGTTCTACTAAACATTCGAGATATAAAAGAATGCGTAGAACCTAAATCAAAAAGTAAGTTCTCTATTCTTGAATGAATAACTAGCGTACCTGTCACCACTTCGTTGTTGGGGTTCACTTCGGCAGAAGTGATGGCAGAAGCTCTTCCTTGCTGTCTTGGAGGTTGTTGGTTGCCTCCGATAACCCTTGGATTAGGGCACTGATTTGCAAAATGACCTAGTTCTTTGCATTTGTAGCATTGAATAACGCGTTGAGGTTCGAATGGAGCGTTCCTCTCCTCTATCGCAGCCACGAGTCCTTCTTCCCGACAGTTAACATCTAGGTGCCCTTCTCTTCCACACCTGAAGCATTTTCTCATCCCCTTAAGGAAATTTCCAGGGTGCTTCTTTCCACACTTTTGGCAAGTGGGGTGCTGGATCTTCTTAGCACCGTTGGATTTATCCATCGGACCACCAGCATTGAAGTACACCTTACGCTTCTTGTCCCCATGATACCCCTGCAATTCCCCAATCTCCATTTCAACCTTGAGGGAACATCAGACAATTTCCTCATACCTGTCGAAGTCAAGGATCGCTAATGCTTTCCGCAAGCTAGGCTTCATCCCACCAAAGAAGCGGTCAACCTTGCATTCGGGGGTAACGACAAAGCCAGAAGCGTATCGTGCAATCCTTGTGAAGTTTTCCTCGTACGCTCCAACATATTCTTCATCTTTTTTGCTTGAGGGAAAGGAAGTCCCTTTTCATCTTAAACCGGAGGGTGCGCGGAAAATATTTATCAAAAAAAATATTCTGGAAATCCTTCCATTCCAACACCTCGATATCCTCCTCAGGCTTCATATTTTTGATCAACGTCCTCCATTGATCAGCTTCACCCTCCATATGATAGGCAGCCAGGAGAACCTTCTCTTGTTCAGAACATTGAAGGATGGATAAGATCTTTTCAATGGAGTTTATCCATTGTTCAGCGATCGTGGGATCGGATGATCCACTAAAAGTAGGAGGCCTTTGTATCATGAAGCTCTCGATAGCGACTTGTTCTTTCTTCGGGGGGGGGGGGGGGGGTTGAACGTTCCTCTTGACCCATGTTTCTATTCAATTCTTGAGTTAGCTGAGAGAGAAGCGTGAAAAAGTTTGCGATTCCCGCTCCCATTGGATTGGACATCTCATTATTACAGTCATCACACTGATATTCACATCGATTGTTAGCCCGAGTCCTCCTATTACCGGCCATTGGCTGGAATAAAAGGAATGTTATGGGTAACACATAAAGAGTAATACAAAGACAAAAGTTGATGACTTATAAATAAACTTTCATTTACTTAACTCATGAGTCTATAGGCTTCAATCTAGGCTTTTCATGATCTACTTTCTAACATATATTCTTAGGGGCATTTTTTTCAATTCCCTTAATAAGGGTTCATACTAATCTTGTGAATTTATCAAAACATATCCCCCAGGAGTGTCGTAACCAAGAGTGTATAAAGGCCCGTTGTCGTGCACCAGTTCCCGTTCGATTCTAGCTCAACGCGGTGTTTTCGGGTTTTACTACTAGGATACATCTGTCCCAGAGCCGCCTCTACGTGCTCGTATCCAGAAAGGGATGTATTTGCTTGATAACCCACTTACTCAATACTCACCCAAAACTTAGGGACGTTTTTATTGTACTTAGTCTTGTATCTAAGGCTTTACTAGGGTTTTCTAATCCCAAAAATAACTAAACCTATCCTCTGATACCAACTATGAAAACCCTGCTTTTTATTACAACTTAAACCTGATTTATTACATAAAACTTCACTTGATAAAACAAAGAAGATCGAGAGGTTTAGTGTCTTTGGGGCTTAGGATCATTACATAAAAACTTAGAACATGAAATACAACATCTTTATTGAAAACTTCCTTTACATGACCACTACATTCCCTCGTACTTAGCATTGAATGGGATAACCTGAGGACATGCATAAGAAAAGGGTGAGCTATAAAGCCCAGTAAGGGAGTACACATGGAATAACATGAGGAGTACAATACATGTTAGACAATAGGCATATCAATAGAGCATAAAAGAAACATGAACATAAAGGCATGATAAAGCATGATAATCATAACATGGAAATGTGGCAACAACAATTAACATGGAATTAGCATGAGCCAAGGCTCATTGCACATAAAGCATGAGTAAACCCTCATTGCACATGAAGCACGAGTAAACCCTTGTTGCACTTGAATTAGCATGAGTCAACACTCATTGCACCTGACGTATCATGATACTATACTTACCAAATTCATTGGAGCGCTATAAGGGCACACCCTTCTTAAACATTTCATTTCATGAATAAGTGTGCAACATGGATCATAAAACATGGATTCATTAAACATAATCATTTATTCCACGATAAAGTAATGTGGAATTCATACATGAAACTTTATAATCAATAAGTAAATGTACATAATGTTGAATACCCTTGATGGAGAAATGGGCATGGTATTCACTACACAGTGGCACTGGCTTAGAAAATCAGTGCAATTCGGCAGGGTAACGACGTGACATAAGAATTCATTAAAAAAGGTTGATGAGAGAGAAAGGGGTGTCTCATCATATTTACATGTAATGGATAGTAAGGAGGTCATATAGATACATTTCCCAAAAATTGAAATGGAATTTAGATTCATGATACAAAAGTATTTCTTGAATGTAAAAGAAGATAGAGAAGTTCCTTTCGGAATTTCGGCATAGTAACGGGTGTACATGGGAGGCATTTAATGGGAGAGAAAGGGGTCTCCCATCATTAAAAAAATAAGAGGGCATTATGGGGGAGGTGAGAAACCATACCCCAACATTCATAATTGAAATCAAAAGGGAAATACAACTTAAATAAAATTTACAAAAATGAGAAAGGAAGAAAGAATCCCTTGGAAGTGTGCTTCCAAACGCTAGAGAGAGGCTTGTGAGAGGCTTATTGGGAGCTTGGGGCACATTTGGAGGATTCTAGAGGGAGTAGGGCAGAGGTTCGACGAACTCCAAGGGATTTTAGTGAGGAGGAAGTGGGATCTTGTGTGGGTTTATATAGGAAAGGTGAGGGAATTCTTTATTATTTAGGTTTGGGTCCCCTTACATTAAATTAATCCAAACCACAAAACATCGCATGGTTTTTGCCCATGGTTTTTGGAAAAGGGAAGAAGAAAACATTATTTTATAAGGCCAAAGTCCGAACTTCTTAAAATATTAGGGTTGCTTATGTGGAGGTGAGTCACACTCCCATGGAAATTAATTTAAAAATGCAAGGTATTGAATAAGTCTTGAGGGGTCCATTAATGCTTTGAAAAGTAAGTTAAACAAACCCAAAATCACATTATTTTAATGTTAAAACATATATTGGCCGAAAATAAAGATTATAGTATTTTATTACATCACTATTGGGTCATTATGATGTCATAAAACACATTATATATTTAAACGGTATTTAATTTATACTCAAAAATTTGTCTATCTCAGAAAATTATGAAAAATTCACCGTTGGATAATTTCGATATCCTGATTCCAAAAATAACATTTATTTTATCTAAATAATTTTCTAAATATGTTAATTTTCACTTTTAAAATAAAAACCGACATTTATCGAAAATTCACAGGTTTGGACAGAAGTGGATTTCAAACCTTAATAAAAATTATAATTACATTCATAAAATTATAAGATCATTTATATTTAATAAAAATTAATTTAATAATAACAATAATATTTTGTTAAAATATTATTTAATTCAAAAAATCCATTAATATAATAAAATAGAATTCTTAGTTAAATAATAACTAAAAACACTATTTGTACTTGAAAAACTGTTTACAATGTATCAAAAATGACTGGAAATTATTTTCATTATTATATACAAAAAAAATAATGTACATGAACATAGTAATACTTATTTGTTACATAACCCCTTAAAACAGCTACATAAGACCTAAGGATAAGGTGTGCGATGGTGACAGACTCTTGGGGTGGCTCGGATAGAATCGCTCGAGTGGTAATTTCAATCAACTTCCACTTTTCCCGTAGACGGTCACGTTCGAGCTTGACAAGATGAAGCTCAGCTTGGGATTGGTCAAGGGCGAATCCCAAACATGCCACCTCTTTTCTGAGCTCTGACAAATGGGCTTAGTACGGAGCAATTCTACTGGACGAGTTCATCGCTTCTTTTGTCTAAGTAAAATTGGATGTGTTAAAGCCCTATACTTATACTAATCATGTGATCACTGTTCAAAGGCTATATTAGCAACGGTCAAAATTATTAACATAAAACCAATGAAGTTGAAATTTTATATAAACATAAAAATACATTTAATTAGATCTAGAGGGATTTCCATTAAGGAAACCTTGGGTCGTTACAAAAAATAATAAAAATTGTTTTCTGTAATTAAGGATGAAACAGGTTTACATGGGTAAATTTTAAACAATAAGGGGGAAATGGCCTAAAAAATTGTTCAAATCTCAATTTATTCCAATTTTCAAACCTTCATACATATTAGGTTTGAAAATGTTCCATTTTAGATCCTTAAACAATTTATATATTATTGTAAGACTCTATTTTTTCAAAAATCAATGTGTTTCCACACCCCTAATTATAAAAGGGGACCCACTCCCCTCTCATCATATCACTTATAAAACCTCTTGGTTCTGCCAATACTAGTCCCAATAAATTTTATAGTTCCCTCATCACATCAAAGTTTGTTTTTTATCATTAATCTGTCATAGTAATTCTTTGGGTTTAATCATTTGTGTGTAATTATAAGAAGATGTATCATTCTAACTTGAGAATTTATATTCTATTTTTTCTTACACAAGATTAATATATTATTCAATTATTATTATTAATTAAAAATTTTTTCTACCATATTATTTATTTTATTATGTTAATGTTACTACCTATATCTATCCTCACTTCCATCATGTTTGAATAGAAATCATCGATCGTGCACATGACTAACTAAAGCCTCATGAATCAATGTAATTAGTTTTCCATAAAAACCCCCTCAAGGATGGATATAAAGATGTATATAACATATTTATATGATATTTATAACATAATTATATTTTTTTAATTATAATATCTCATAAACCATAATACATTCCATCAAGTAGGAATATGGTAATGCCGCTCGTGTGTACAAAAAACTATAATCTCATGAATCGATGTGATCCATTCATCACTAAAGCATTAAATGGAAATAAATAATGATAGGTATAATTAAAATAAATTATATATATCCGATAAAAATTATTTTATAAATGTGAAAAATTATTTATCTTTATTTGTTTTCATCCTTCGAGAAAATGAAATTAATGATCATTGTACGAACGATCTACCATCTCCATAAATAGTGAAATCCATATTCTATCTCTAAATTTAATGGATTACTATAAATACATATATAATTAATATATATGATATTTTAATCATGTTTAATAATTTTTATAGTACTAAATTCTAATCCAAGTAAAATGACCAAAAATAACAAACCCAATCATATATAAATAACAAATAGTTCATAAACAAAACATGATATCCACAAGGATTTGTAAATAAATGGGTCATAAATGGTAATAATTATATGATATATAGTATGATAAAAATGATTAATTTTTCTTAAAAGATATATAATATAATTATATTTATTATATAGGATTTTGTAATGTGTACGATCAATGTCGAGACTTATGGTTATGCTAATTCATCTCAAAATGTCTTCTTGGGGACCCATGTTATATTAATCATATATCTTATTATAAAAAGTGCATAGACATAACATTTGAAATTTTATGTAATGAAATTATTTATTTTCATTATATTTATTTTTTCACTTAATTTTATTTCTTCATGGGTATTATCATTAAAAATTTACCATATTAGTTAAGATATTTGTATCTCACATTTATTTTTATTCATCATAACCGTTATGTACCACATGTTTCATTTATATGGTGTATATAATTACTAAAAATTTATTTTTTATCTTATATTTAATGTAATTATATATAAATATCCATATAATTTTGTTCTTTCCTTGGGGCTTTAAATTCAAAAATCACCAATGTCGTAATAGTGTTATAATATAATCTCTTTGTTTATTAAGATTATTTATAATTACTATTCCAATGATGAGATATTATGATATAACTATCACGAATTAAATGAATTTTATCATCCTTTTTTTTAATTGAATAAAATATATTTTTTCAATTAAAATTTAATTATTTAAGTAATAAAAAATAAAAATTATTGGTTTTATGGAAAATCAATTCCATTTCTCTCTTCGATCGAAAATAATTTTTCATACATGTCCATGTAAAGACCCGTAATTTCAATGTATTTTTTTAAATATATGGTAATTTTACGAGTCTGTGAAAATTGATGGCACATGATTCCAAGGCCCGGTTTTCCCGGAATGAATTTCTGAACATTTTTCAGGTACGTTCAATAAATGTACGAGCATAATTTTCTAAATTTTGAACTGGTTCTCAGAATTGAAATCTGAGGGCACCGTTGGACTCATAGCACCGGTATTATCTTAAAGAGACCTCCACCTCGATCACAGTGGGTCGAGAGTGAAAGATAGATTTTGTGTTTTTCGTGAAAGAATGAAATAAATAAAAATGTTAACATTTTTATTTTATTTTTTGAAACCCCTAAACAAGGGTTATAGTGGTGGGGACCACCCAGGCCTAATCCTCCCATGTGGATGTTTAGAGGTGGGAACCACCTGAACTAACCCCCATTTTGAATTTAGGGGAGAGGACCACCTGATCCCTCATAATGGGGGAAAAACCTCTTGAAGTCCCTCTTTAATGAGGGTGGTGACCTTTGGTATCCTCTACTTTAATTATTCCCAAACAACCTATTTAATTGTGCCACCTTCCTTTAATCAGTTAAGCCAACTTTAATTGTGCCAACAAATTAAATAGATAAAAATATTTTATTTGGTTGGCTATTCATTTGTTGGGGAATTTGGGGGAAGTATTAGCAGGGGAAATTGGGGGGAGAAATTTGGAGGAACTATTATTCTCAAAAGAAGAATGATTCTCTAATGATGAACGCTTCTCCAATGAAGAACGAGTAATCGACCACAAGCTGACTTCAGAAGCGTGATTGTGGGAGCAATGATCATTGGAACTCTCTTCACGTTCACCGTTATTTCTCGCACCAACATCAACGCAACAACAAACCTTCGAGGTAGGGTGGTTGTTTTAATTTATTACCCTTACTTGTTCTTGATAATTAATTATAATATCTGGAAGAGATTATAGCTTCTTACTAATGCTCTAACATGGAGAGTGTGGGAAAAACAAACATGGCCTGACCTATCTGCAAATCCTGCATTTAATTGTTGTTTTCTTTGTGATGGAGGATAACGACAACCAACCTTGATGGGGCACGAGAACAGAGTTTGGAACCATCGTCGGCCTTGACGAAGGCAACGGCGCCACCCCGTGGCCACCGCACCACCCACAGACTTCACCGCCCCGTGGCCTCTCCGCCCTGCGGCCCACAGCGCCGCTCGCGGCCTCTGCTGCCCTGCGGCCCTCCGTGCTGCCCTCACAGCCTCTGCACCGCCCTCACGGCCTTGCGCCACTCCAAGACCCCCACACTACCTAATGTGGGCCGGACCGGACCAAGCGCAGGCCGGGCCGGGCCCAGCGGGTAGGGCTGACCCCAAACTGGGTCGGGTCGGCCCAGGGCGGGTTGGGCCTAGTCGGACTGGACGCAGACCAACTATGAGCTTTTTTCTCCATCGCCCATAACACTGGAACTAAGTTTCCTTTTAACAAACTGTCAACGGTGCTGTAAACCTTGGAGAGAGACGGTCTCTTTGGTATACCACACTTGAGATTATGATAATGTTGGGATATAGTCGGGTTGGATTGAGCATGAATCCAACTGGGCCCTCTGGACTAAAAGGCTAATAAAATACGGACCAGGCATCCGATTGACGCACCGTCTATTACATTGAGACCCCCATGACATGGTGGTCATTTGGGTTACTAATTCAAGTGACTTCTTGGAAGTTTGAGTATCGACTAGTGGCTTGAGGAGCGTACCCTCCCGGAGACGAGCAAGCATAGTGTGGGAACCCAGAAGCTGGCTCGGACGTGAAGAATGAATCATGATCTTGTGTGGGCCAACACCAAAAGATCCTATGTGGGTCAGCACCTAGTGATCCTGTGTGGGTCAACACCGAGCGATCCTGTGTTGTTCATCACCGAGCGATCCTGTATGAGTCAGCACCTTGAGATCGTGTGTTGTTCAGGACTGAGCGATCCTGTGTGGGTTAGCACCGAGTGATCCTATGTGGGTCAGCACCTAGAGATCCTATGTGGGTATGACGACGTATTGGAGATGTACTAGGATCCTTCGTTGGTCTGCCTCTTAACAAAGTAAGATGATTCAGTAGTTACATATAATATTCTCTACTACTATACCTAAGAAATACCAGGTGTGTGCTGAGTCTGTACCTTATGGTACATTCCTTAGTGGTAATACCTTGGTGGTATTCTTTTATGTGGAATACCTGTGTGGTAATTACCTTTAGGAAATTCCTTCCTTTGTGGAACAGTTGAGCTTTGGGATTTTGAGTTGGACTCTATGTTTTCCTCATGATTGAGATAGTTATACTTTCTAACTTAGGTATATGTATGGGCATATGCCTAAGTTGGGTTGTCAGTGAGTTAATGATTTGTGGTATATCCATCGTGGATTTTGTGAGACCTTGAGGGTCTCAGGGTCCCTAATGAGTATCGTTATACCCACCCCATCACAGGTTATGCCCGCACCTCGTTGTGTTTGGTGCAGACGATGGACATCGTTGACTGATGATGGGATTACCAGGACTAGAGGTAGCTCGGAGGTGGACCTTAGATGAGGCGTACCACAGAGATGACCATTCAAGAGCTATACCTACCCTTCAGGTAGGATCCTTGGTAGGGGATCACATGATCTGTTCTAGATTACTTGTACTATCAGTTTCTTGTACTTTCCAGTTGGTCTTGTATTCTGGCCCCTTTTAATTACTGTACTCACTCTTTTGCTATACGATTTACTTGAGTTCATATCTTGTTGTGTGCTTGGTTATGTGTGTTTATAGGTTATAAAGGCAATTCCATCCTAGTTTTATAGAATATGCCTTCGGTGCTAGTCATCAGCCCCTAGCCTATAGAAGGCACGCTTGGGGTAGTCACGACACAAGTCCTGGGGGATGGGTCATGACAGTCCATGTTTTAAAAAAACATTTAAAGAATTTTTTAACTAATAATAAATTATTTATTAATAAAATTTTAATCATTAATTCACTTGTTTTAAAATGAACTCTATATAATAATCTTTTTATTTTCTAAAATATGTAATTTTTAACGTTTTACAAAAAATGTGAAAGGAATATATGTTTTATTATGTACGAAATGAATAGAATACTCATCTACCATGATCACTAAATTATTTGAATATGAAAATATATGTTATCAAGGTTATTTAAAAAGTTAATATTTACTATTATATTAAGTAATTTTTTATTCTTTTTGAGGTTATTTCAAATGGAAATTCTATTTTCATCTATAATTTTTTAATAACCTGTTATGGAATTTATATTCATCAAGGAAATTAATATATATTTTTCTTATATTTTTTTTATATGATAAAAAAAACTACCCCTATTTTATATTCTTATTGAGTATTTTTATGATTATTCTTATTATTACTATGAAAAGATGTTTATAGAATCCATTCCTTTTCCACTAGTTGTGATATGATGAATTGTTGAAATGTTTATGATACCAATTTTTTTTCCTCAACTTTTGGTATGATGAAATGTATATGAATGCATTTTCTCTTTTTAGGTGTTATGAATTGAAGAATTATTTATGATATTATGGTAAAAATATATACAATTTTCATTATGTGTTACGTGGGACCTATACCTCCATCCAATTAAATGGGTAAGGATATATATATCAAGGGATACTGATGAGAAATATTATGATTTTCTTAATAATATATGGGAAACTGGGTGATATGATAGATCCACTATAGGAAAAAAGTGATGATGAAAGATCTATTATGAAATGGGAACCATGTTTCCATGCCTTATCTGTGGTGATTTTCTAAGGTCTTGGTTCAGAAACATGACATATAAAATGTATTATATTCATATGATAGTTCCATATATATATGACATTATCATTTTTTGATGATTCATTTATGATGATTTCTCACTCTAATGGTCCATTTATTTTGAAATGATAATGTTTTATTTCATGGATGATGTTTTATATCCTAGATAGATTGGTAATGAACATTTTACATGGTATTCATAATATTACACCCTTATGCATATCTTATTTCATTATATGATCATCAGTAGATAACTTCCATGTTTAACATTACTATGAATATGAACTTTCCCTTTCATATGTTTATTTTCCTTCTGTATTGAATAATGTTTTATATAGGGAATTTCTATGATGTTTAAGTAGTATAAATAAATGTATGGATGCTCATGAGGATCATTCAAAAAATAATATTAGTTTGTATCTAGTCTCTAATGAAACTAATATGTAATTGTCTTAGGTCGTGTATTTTTTTATTTTTATAAAATATTAAAATATTAAAATATTGTATATATGGATGAAAATCATGGTTATTTATAGTAGAGATCCTATGATGATTTAGTTAATCATTATAAAATAGTTTCATAAAAAATTAGTGAGAGACGTTAAGATATTCATATATAATGGATACCTATAACAACCCAAAACTCGCACTACCAAATTCAGTGATGAAATATTAAAATTTACATAATTAAAATTGATACCAATGGAGGTGACCCAATTTACAACATTCAAAACAGAAAATTTCCAAAGGAAAAAATTACCCCAGTTTCTTTCTTAATGATATTTTAGGTTTTTAGTTTTTGAGAATTATGAAAAACTCTTATAAATTCCTATTAATTCAAGAGAGTATCCTTCCCACAATACCTATTTTGACATATTACATATTAGTTCATCCACATAATCTATATGAAACCCTTATAAACATAATTAATTATATATATTTTCTTAATAAAATGGGAAATGAAATACAACAAAGTCGAGATCAAATACTCCTCATGGGTAAACATAATAATTAATAATTGAATTTCATCAATGAGTATAAAATAGGATTAAGGGTAACATGAGATAATCAAAGTGCATGAAAGATTCATAAAGTAAATAATAGCATTCAATTCCTAGACCTTCTAATAAGAAAATATGGAAAATAAATGATTCATTTGAATTAATAATCACATGAAACGTGATAATAATACCGATCTTATGAAACACTATGAACCAATAACAAGATTTGTAAAAACATGTTTTTATCATGGAACAATTTCCCTCATAACCCATGTTAAAAAAATGTAATAAATAACTTGATTATAGTTAAATCCCTAGGATAAACCCTCAAGTAAATCCCTTTTACATTCCTATCTACACAAGATATATTACCCAATGCATTGGAGTGCTATTTTGGAACACCCTTTATTTACTATATAATGAGCCTAACCGAAGCTATCTAGACGTCCCCATTATATTGTCTATAATGAATTATTTCTATGATATTTGGTATGAACCAACATATACTATCTAACAGTCTAACCTATAATGTTTAAGTACTATTTAATAATAAAATATTTAGAATAAAAATAATTATTTATTGATTAACCCATGAAAAAAGGGGTTCTATAATAGTCTCTTTAAAACATGATTAACCCATGAGAAAATGGATTCCATAAAAAAATAATTGACATGTGATTAACCTGAGGAAAAGAAATGGGTTCTATAAAAAATAATAAGAAACATTATTAAATCTTGGAAAATAAATGAGTTTAATAACAATCTTATTGAATCTTGATTACCCCATGCGGAAGAAACATGTTATATAATAGTCTCTATATAAAAACCTTAATAAATATTTTGAATGGATGAGGATGATATCAATAGTAAATAACACCATTAGGTCATAAAAAAAGGGTTATGTATTTTAATGAATTATAAGACCATTAAATTATCACTAAAAATATTTTTTAAAAAAATTACAATTTCATTAGGATAAATCTGTTTTTTAAAAATAAGAAATTCAAAAAATATTGTAAAAAAATTCTTTGAAAACAACCTTGGAATCGTCTAAATGAAGCTAAACAAAATTTAAAACATTTCTTTAGGATAATGTCATTACCATTTATAATAACATAATTAAAAAAATACATTTTGAAAATCCTTTTAATTTAAAATAATCTCGATATCATACAAAATATGATAAAATATAATTAATGGTCATGATGGAGGGAAATTATGTTAATGTTGTATATGTTGAAAAAATGATTCCTTTTATATTTTCAGTAAAAGCAAAACAAAAATTATTTTTTAAAATGGAAAGAAGATTCATTTTAAAATTTTTTATAGAAATTCATACACGGGTGAAAATTTCATTAATAAATATTTTTTAAAGAAAATATTAAAAAATTTAAAACATTTGTAGAAAAGTGTGTTTTCAAATGAAATTAAGATTTTTTATTAAATTATTCTTTTTTAAATATTGAGTACATAATGAGAGGACAATTAATGGAAACAGATTATTTTGATTAAATAACTATAGGAGAGTAAAATTCATGATTTTCTTTGGAGATTATCTGAATATTATATATTTTGAAACAAAATCATTAACAATCATGACACGTGGTGAGATCATAACTTAAAATCATCACCACTAGGTAACATTAAAATATAGTACCGATAAAGGAATATTATTAATTGAAACAAAAAATATCATGATAATAAATATATAAATTATATTACATTTCAATATGGTCTTATATGCACATCATTAAAGAAGATAGGTTCTTAACAGAATCATATATCTTAAAGAAAGACAATTGAAAAACAAAATATCTATTTTGTAACTTTTGAATCATAATATAAGGACCCGACCATATTAAATTACATAATCTTGGATTTTAGTCAAAAAATCATATCCTTTCATATTGCAGATCTTTTTTGGTTGAGAGATTTATATAATTGGGACATAATACATTCATAACATTACATATTAATATAGAGTGTATACAATAAAAATGGTATTCATTTCTCCCAAAATATAAATCTTTTCAAATAAAAGATGTTTTTCTTTAAAATTATTCAAAAATGTAACTCATCTTCTTTATTTTTCTTACACATCCATATAACCCATGAAAATAATTTTAAAACATTGTATGATCACCAAAAGCTCATAAAGGGATATAAAAAGAAGAAAACAACACCTTAGTCCATGAATACTTGTAACGTATGAGATCATTTTCAAAAGACATATTAGTCACTCATATAAAATTACTTTTTGAAACATGATATTTCCAAAAGATACCCACAAAACATAAAAACATAATTATAAACACAATGTTATCTTGGAATATCACTTTCATAATCTTGTAAACCTCTCAGCTACCTTATAATTTGTAACACTCATGGCTACCTTATAATTTGTGTAACTATCGTAGTTACACATAGAGTAACCATACAGACAAACTACAACATATACATACCCAATGAATTTAAGGGAGATATAGTTCCCACCTTTCATCATAAACAATGTCCAATAACTAGAACAATATCATACAACCTGAATAGTTTCATAAAAACATTGTTTTTCAATTTCATAAAAAATAATTTTAGAACAGGTTTTAAAAAACCCCTGATAAATTTCATATAATTGAAATGAGTCTTAATAGAGTGGATGAAATATGTATATACACTATAAATAATTATAATTCAACATAATATAAAAAAAACTAATATCACAAACAATTTTAATACCACAAAAATAATGAAGTAGAATGTTAAATGAAAGAATGGAAATCGGGATATAAAATTCCTTACCTAGGGGTTGTCTTACATCAAATTTTTTTAAACCTCATGTATAATAGTTAATAGTGTGTTATTAATATATTAAAGAAACCTATAAACTTAATAATATCTTATATGATCATTTCATTACATCATTTTACCCTTTAATTATTAATATTTTTTCCTTTCATTTTTTTGGGTGCGTTCTTTACATGATTTACATGATCGGTTCATGATGGTTATTCTATTCGATTGAAGTAAAACTACAGAATTGTAATGGAATGGTAATAAAATATTTCCAGAACCATTAATTATACCATTTATCATTTTAAATTCTTATATAAGGAAGATTCATAAATTAAAACATTAGTGATAGTTGTTTAGGTCATTTTCGTGATTCTTTGATCGAAATGAACTCATTTTGTTTTATAAATTAATAACATGTGTAAAATATCATTCCATAACATAAGATAAGATATAATAAGTGAATTATAATCTGGTTAGACCATAAAAATAGTTTCAGGACCAGTCATTAAGGATGTAAAGGAAATTGAAATCACATCATCCCTGATATCGGTAAATCGACCCATCACGGGTGATGTTTTAATTTCATGAATAAGTGGGAGAGGAGAAGAGGTATAATGGAGAGTCTTAAATATACATGATAAAATCTATAATAATTAATATACATTATCATTCATGGATCTTGGATAATTGTAGGTGATGAAATAAGAAGAATATAAATGAAAATGAGTAGAAAAGGAAGAAAACAAAAGAGGATGTTTACCTGTTGATCTCTTCTTCTTGATATTCCTCTTAAGGCCTTTAGTTTTGGCTTTTTGGTGAGAACAAAAGATCTATAAAGTGGGGAAGAGAAATTTGAGGATAATTGGGTAGAACTTAGGTAAGGATCTAGGCTTGAGAGGTGAGGGAGGAAGAGGGTAATGAGGATGGTATTTATAGTGGAAGAAAGGAGATATTTTGCATCATTTTAACCATTCTTATAATTTTTTTGCTCAAGAATATGAATATTCTTAATTAATGTCACAAAAAATAGTAGCAATGGACTGTGAATTTGAAACATGTGGGGTTAAATAAATTATTATGTCATAAATATTGTATTTAACAAATAATTTGAATATACGGTATTTTACCATATTTCACTATTCATAAAAAATTCAAGAATTTCCGAAAAATCCCAAAAATTCACCCAAACCATTTTCCATGTGTAGAATTTAAAAATAAAATCCATTTTTTGAAAATAATTTTTTAAATATAATTTATTTAATTTATAAATAAAATTATACATTATTCAAAAAAATAACAATTTTAAATCCATAACTGCTTTTATATCGCATTGAAAAAATTAACCATGATGTAATTTTATTAAATCCATAAGAAAATAATATAATAATACAATTTAATATTCATTAAGGTCATATTAATATTCATATTACTATTCATAAGGTTATGTTACTATTCACCAAAAATCATGTCGGTTCCATCTGACTCCAAATTACTTAATGAACACAATTGTAGATGAATAGTTTTTCAAAATTAAAATAATAGAAGAAGAAAAATTAAATTTAAAGGATAGTTATAAATATATACATAAACTATTGTTTCATGCATTTCAATTTGTTTTAAAAACCATGGGGTATTACATTATCCCCGCCTTCCATAAATTCTGCCCTCACAATTTAATTTACTCATTAAACAAGTTAGGGTTACTTTTCCTCATAGAATTTTCAGATTCCCATGTTGCTTCTTCCACCATGTGGTTTCTCCACCAAACCTTTACCTAGTAAATTACCTTATTTTGCAATACATATTCCCTTCAATCATGAATCTGAACTGGTTTCTCTTTATAAGAAAGGTTCTCTTCCAGATGAACTGCTTCTGGGCTTAATACATGAGATGAATCTGGAACAAACTTTATCAACATCAAAAAATGAAATTCATTGTGTACCTGAGATAAATTCGGAGGCAAAACTACTACATAAGAGACTGTTCCAACTTTATCTAGAATATCGTAAGGTCCAATGAACCTTGGACTTAGCTTTCCTCTCTTACCAAAACGAATAAAATATTTACATTGTGAGATTCTAAAAAAACACGGTCTCTTACCACAAAAGAAAATACTTTACTCCTCTTGTCTGTATAACTTTCATGCCTACTTTGATCTTTCCTCATGTGTTGCTAGATCATCCTCACTTTCTAAGCTTCTACCTCTACAAATTCTAGTCCCATCAAATTCCATTCCCCAACATCATTCCAAAAATCTTGAGTTTGATACCACATCCCATAAAATGCCTTAAAAGGTGTCATCTATATATTGGAGTGAAAATTGTTATTTTAAGAAAACTCAAATAATGAAAGAATTTGATCCCAAATTCCGTGGTAGTCCATTGAATAAGCTCAAATCATATCCTCTAAGGTCTGAATAGTTTGTTCAGACTACCCACCTAATTGATGGTGAATAGATATACTGAAATTTAATTAATTCCCAATGACAACTGAAGGAACTTCTAAAAGATATAACAGAACCTAGGATCCTATTCAGAGACAATAGAAAGAGGAACTCCATTTAACCTAAAAATATATTTGAGGTACATTCGATAAAGTAGATCCAAATACATTGTATCGTTAATAGAATGAAAATGTACAGGTTTTTTTAGCCATTCAGCAATAACCCAAATCACATTGTAACCTCAGGAAGTATTTGGTATTCCCACCACAAAGTCCATGGACACATTCTACCATTTCCACTCTGGCACTGGAATATGCTGAAGCATCCCCTACAATAACTACCAATCTTCTGTAACCTATTGACTTGACAAACATTTCATGGTAAAATCTACAATATCTCTTTTCATTCCATCCCACCAATAATACTCTAGAAGGAATCAATATAACTTATTATTACCTGGACGGACTAAAAAATGGAGAATTATGTCCCTCATACTACAAATCTTTCTTCAACTGGGAATCACAAGTCATGCACAACCTTTTTCCAAATCATAAAACACAGTCTTTACCAAGGTTAAATTTTGAAATGATATATATTTTAAGAAATTTAACCTTTTTCTATAGCTCAAAATCTTCCTTCTTCACTTTATTAATTATATCTGATAATAATGAATGAACTAAAACCTAAAAAATAGATGTATTTTCTACACCAACAACTTCTAACACAAAATTCTTCAATTCATTAATGAGTGGATCATGTTCCAAACATAAAAGGTTAATGGTGCATGATGTTTTTGACTCAAGGAATCCACCACATTTTTTCCTTTTCCTAGATGATAATTGACCATACAATCATAATCCATTATCAGTTCCAGACATCTTCTTTACCATGTGTTTAATTCCTTCTGAGTGAATATATACTTTATACTTTTATGGTCATTGTATATTTGACATTTGGATCCATATAAATGATATCTCCATATTTTCAAAGATAAAACCATATCTTCCAATTTCAAATCATGTGTAGAATAATTTAACTTATGAGGTTTTAGTTTCCTTGAAACATAAGAAATTACCTGATCATTCTACATAAAAAACTAAGTCCCTTCAATAAAGCATCACTATAGATGAGAAACTCACCATTTCGGGAATGCAACGCCAAAACTGGAGCATTCACCAATCTCTTCTTCAGTTCCTGAAAAATAACATCACATTATTCTATCCAAATAAATTTAACCCCATTTCATGATAACATAGTTATAATTCTAGATAATTGTTCAATTTTTTTTAACAAACCATCGGTTGTAACCTTAAAATCAAATAAAACTATGAATTTATATAATATTTGTGGGTCTTGGCCATTAATAAAACACTTTTGTTTTGAAAGGCTAAAATATTATTTCATACTTATTTATAATGTTTCCAATAAACAAAATCTGTTGTAACCAAAAATCACACTTTCTGAATATTCCATATAGTTTATTTTCGTATAATTTTTTCAAACACCCCTTAGATGTATTTCATGATCTTATTTACTCTTATAAAATACAATAATGTCATCAATAAACACAACTACAAAATTATCCAATAAATCATGAAATATTATATTCATAATATTAATTAATACATCATGTGCATTAGTTAACCCAAATGGAATAACCAGAAATTCATAATGCCTATATCTAGTATGAAAAGTTTTTTTTTGTGATGTCATCCCCCATCTCCTTAAGATGATGGTTTCCAGATCTCAAGTCAATCTCGGAAAAGTACTGAGCTCCATGGATATGATCAAACAAGTCATAAATATGATGAAAATGATACTTGTTTTTAATAATGATGTTATTAAAGGCTCTATAATCAATTTAAATTATCATAGAACCACTTTTCATTTTAACAAACAAAACAAGATAACCCCATTGGGAAGTGCTAGGATGAATAAATCATCTATTAAGAAACTCCTACAACTAATTTATCAATTCAATAAGTTCCATATAAGCCATTTGATATGGGGGGTTTGAAATTGTCTTATAGTTAGAAACTAAGTCAATTGTGAATTCAACTTCTCGACCAGGTATGAAACCAGGTAACTCATTATGAAAAACATCAAGGTCTTCATTTACCATTGTTGCATCATTAATCTGAACAGTTCCCTTATTTTGAACAATATGGGCAAGATAAAATTCAATACCATCATTTAACATTTTCTCAGCTACCTTATATGTTATCGACTTTATGGGTTCATTCTTGTATAGAAATTGAAACTATTTATGAAAAGAAAATTCTTTATCTCTATAGTTATTCTTATAATGATAATCAAAAATCCAATCCATTCCCAAAATTACATCAAACACTACTATGGAAAAAAACAAGGATTTTAGCTAAAGTATTTCCACAAACCATAATAAAAGGATTCTTATAATTCCCCTTTTCTATAATATTTCCCCCTGGTGGTTTAACAAAATTTTGTAGTCTCATTTTTAGGTGATATTTCCAATTTATCACAAACTTTCTCAGAAATAAAGGAATGTGTAGACCTCATATCAAAAAAACATTAGAAAAAATTTGAGTAAACAAATAAGGTACTTGATAATACAGCATTGGATGGCATGAATTCTACTAACGTAGTCGCAAAGGATCTCACTATACCTTTCTACTTATAGTTAGGCTTTTTGGCATCATTTGGATCTGTCTTTGGGAATGCATTTTCATAATGACCAATCTAACCACATTTAAAAAACTTAATAGTTTTCTTATTAGGATGAGTCTTAGGATCATTGTCATTAAAATATCTCACCATATATTCAAAAATAAAACATCGAAAACACATCCCAATTTTGGTAATTCATTCCCTAGGGTTCTTCTTGCCAAATATTTCAAAAAATGGAAACTCGATTTTCTGGCCATCAGATTTCTTTGGCTAATTCATACCAATTTCTTTCCATCAGGACTTCTTCTTATGCTTGTTTTAAAAATATATGTGATCCTGAAAAACTCTATCTCTATGCTCTTATCACCTCATAAAAGTTTCTCATAACTTTTAAATTCATAGGAGGACAACAAAAATTGATACCTTGGATTCAATCCTAAGTAAAAGCGGTTGATTTTTCTATCAGGATCCATAATAAGATTTGGAGCATACCTTGATTATAGGGTGAATTTTTCTTCCTACACAGCCACAGAATCATCCCTATTTTTCATCAATTCATGGAATTTCATCTCCATCCTTAGTCGCACCACCTTCGGAAAATATTTTTTAAAGAAAATTATTTTAAATTCATCACACTCAAAGTCATCAACATCCTCTTTATCCTAGATATTCTTGACCACGGACCACCAATGATCAGATTCAACTTCAAAATGTTAACGGAATGAATTAACTTTTGATTATCTTGACACCCCAGAACATCAAATATCTTTTCATGGGATTTAATAAATTCTTCAGCCTCTACTAGGCCAGGAGATCCATTTAAAGAAGGAGGGTGTTTTCCAATAAAATGTTCCTCTATTTTCATGTTCTGTTGTGGTACCACGAGTTTTTCTCTTTCATGGATTCCACCACCATTTATTTAGATTAAACATTTTTATAACCTATGAAAATTATTAAAATACTTGTGATGAGGACAAAAAGCACAATAAGGTATATAAATAGAAGTAATGAACACATTAGTCCAAGAATACTTGTAAAATATGAATTTTTTTTAAAAGACATACTTATCACCCATATTTACGTACTTTGTGAAACCTAAGATTTCCAAAAGATCCCCACAAAATATAAGAACATAAATATAACCATAAATGGATTTTGGGTAATTACTTACATAATATTTTTACCCTCTTTACTACCTTATAATTTTTAACCCTCATAACTACCTTACAATTTGTGTAACAATTGTACTTATACATGGAGTAACCAAACGAACGACCTCCAACTTACACATAACCAATGTATTTGAGAGAGATATAGGACCTCAATTCATCATATAAAATTCCCATGAACTATAATACTATCATACAACATGAATAATTGAATAAAAACATATCTTTTGAATTTTGTAAAATAGAATTTTAAAAGGGGATTTTAAAAGAAAAGCCCCTTATAAATATCATATAATTGAAGTGAGACTTAATTTAGTGGATTTAATATATATATACACAATAAATATATATAATTAAACATAATATAATCTAAATTATTCTCAAAAATAATTTTAATACTACATAAATAATGAAGTAGAATGTTAACACAAAGAATGGAAATCAGGATATGAATTCCCTTACCTCGGGTTTGTCTTACTGAAAACTTGTATAATACTCTATTATATTGGTTAAAATAAATTTTTTTAATTTATAATAGAATCATATTCATCTTTTTAATACCTTATATGATCATTTAATTATATAATTTCATCATTTAATTTTAAGTATTTATTTCCATAAATAGTTTTTGTGCGTTCTTTACATGATTTCCATTATCGGTTCATGATAGATATTCTTATTGAGTGGAAATTAAACTCTAGAATCAGAATGGATTGGTATTTAAATATTTATAGAACCATAAATTATACCATTTATAATTTTGAATTGTGACATGAGGATGAATCATTAGTTAAAACATTATTGAAATTTATTTAGGTCATTTTGGAGATTATTCGATCGTAATGAACTAATTCTTTATTATAAATTAATAAAATGTGTAAAAAATGATTCTAGAAAATTATGTAAGATATAAAACATAAATTATAATTTTTTTAAACCATGAAAATGAATTCATGACCAGTTTTTAAGTATGTAAAATAAATTTAAATCACATTGTCCATGATTTCGGTAAATCGACCCATCATAGACAATGTTTTAATTTCTTGAATAAGTGGTAGAGGTGAAGATATATAATGGTAATTATTCCATTAAAATGAGGAAATACAGAATATTTAAGATACTAGATCATAAATTATTATTTTATATGTGGAGGTGAGGAAGTAAGAATAATAGAAAATAAAATGAAAAGAAAAGAAATAAAAAAAGATGATGTTTACCTCTTGATCTCTTCTCCTTGAGATTCCTCTTAAGGCCTTTGTTGTTTGCATTTTGGTGAGACCAGAAGCTCTAGGACGTGGGGAAGAGCCTTGGGAGGAGTATTGGGTAAAACATAGGTAAGTCTCAATCATTGAGAGGTGTGGGGGGAACATGGGAATGATTATGTTATTTATAGTGGTGGAGAGGAGGTATTTTACATTATTTTAATGATTATTGTGATTTATTACAAGACTATGAATAATATTAATTAACTTTACCCCAAATAGTAATAATGTAATGTGGTTTTGAACCAAGTGGGATTAAATCACTTATGATTTCATAAATCATGTATTTAACTGATAATTTTAATATATGGCATTTTACCTTATTTCACTATTTATAAGAAAATAAGGAATTTCAGAAAAATCCTAAAAATTCACCCGAACCATTTTACAACATGTATAATTAAAAAATGAACTCCATTTTTTGAATATAATTTTCTAAATATTATTAATTTAATTTTTAAATAAAATTATACTTTATTTAAAAATAATCATTTTTAATTCTATAACTGCTTTTATATCACATTGAAAAATGAACCATGATTTCATTTTCATAAATCCTTATGAAAATAAAATAATAATAAAATATACTATTCATTAGGGTCACATTAAAATTAATATTACAATTCATAAAGGTATGCTACTTTTCCACCCAAATGAATTTGGTTCCATCAGACTCCAAATAACTTATTGAACATAATTATAGATGACTATTTTTAAAAATTCAAAACATTGAAGAGGAAAAATTAAGTTTAAAGGAATGTTATAAATATCAACTTAAAACAAATTTTTGTGCATTTAAATTTATTTTTAAAACCTTGGGGTGTTACACGTAAGCCCCATGAAATATTGATCAACAAATGGATATTTAAATACAAATATTATTATCTATAATAATGATAATATACATGCATATTCAGTAACCAAAAAACATAAAAGAAAAAAGTGTTGAATATGGAATGAATATCAAAGTACAAAAATGTGAAACAAAAATCCCATACCTCATGCTTCATTTTTGTTGAATGTGAATTAATCTCATGTATATTGGTTTTAAAAATGTTATTAACTTATTAAAAAACCATATTAAAATTTATAATTACATAGGTTATTTGATTATAACATATAATGAGATACTCATTAATAATCAAACATTATTTTCCTTGTTTCAGGTGTTAATTACCTTGTTTTCTCATGCTATTTTTTCATTAAAGATCACATTATTAAAAAATATATTTTTATATCATATATATAATAATATACATGAAATAATTATCATATTTTTTCATAAATTAATATTTCAAAAAAAATCATGAAATACTGTTATGAAAAATGGGCTTTGTTGCAATCATGGAGATGGTAGGTCACACATACACATGGGTAAGGTTCTAATTTTTAAACTATCATTTTGGAAATGAGATAAGTAATATCATATCATTACAGAATTATTAAAATATCATATATCCTATATTATTAAATTAAATATACACACACACACACACATATATATATATATATCATCATTGTTTTGTGGTGATGGAAAGAGAGTCACATCGCTTCTTGAAGGTGATACTCCACATGTACAGGAGCAACATTCTCATATTTTAGTGCACGAAAAAAATGATATATTATCATTGAATAATGGTGTATATATTATTAATATAATATCTATTCCATTTATATAACATATATTAAATAACATTATCCTTATCACCTTCCAAGTTATACATTAGTGAATGAAAAATCATATCGCTTCGTGAGGCGGTAGTTCCCCGGTACACATAAGAAATCTTATCATATTCCCAACTAAATGGAATGTAAAATATTAAATATGTTATAATTAATCTAGATTTATAATTTTTTTATAAATAACATATTTATTCCTTATATCAATCATAATACACCACTGTGATAAGTGGTAATGGAAAAATTAATGACATCTATTAGTGAGGCAGTAGTCCACTATACAAATGAATAATGATTCAGTAACCCAGTTTATTGAAGAGGAGATGGTTTTAGGTCATGAACTTATTATGAAACCATACAAATATAGTTATGACATTTTTTGTTATATTATAATAATTTACTATGTGTTTATGTATGCGTTAGAAGAAAAAAATAAAAACACTAGTTTACGATAATTACTTATTCTATAGGTATTGTAACACCCCGAGATTTTAAGAAAAATATTATTTTTAATTAAGGTATTGTGTTTTACGCTACACCAAAAGGATCTTTCTCAACACGCATCCTTGACTTGCCTTGAATTACACGCAATCACGACCTTCCTCGACAGCGTGTGTAGTACGCAATACCGAGTTTCACTAAACAACGATATGCTATTAAAATATTATTAAAACTAGCCGTTATAAATAGTAATAACCACTTTCTGAAATTTTGTAAATTTTATTTTTCAAAATGGAATTCATTTTTGGATTCGGAATATCGAAATTATCTTAGGGTGAAATTTTGGTACTTTTCGGATAACTTTCATATTCTGATGAATAGTGAAAATTACTAAATTTTAATTAAAAACAACTTTTTTAATAGAAATAATTAATAGTGATAAATTATTAATTTTAGTGGTTTTAAAGTATATTTAGAATATATTTTTACAATTTAATACAATTTTGGTCATTGGATGTAATTTCACATTTAAACCAGACATAAACAAGTGTCAATCTTTTGATAGTTATTATCTCTTAAAAACACGCTATTTATTTTGACGAGGGGAATTAATTTTTAAATTAATTAATGTAACTAATATGTTTTGAATTTGGTAAAATAGACATCATTTTTGAATTCATAATATCAAATATAGCTTAGGCCTAATTTTTTGTATTTTTCTGGAAACTTTCATTTTTTGATAGTGAAACCACTAAGTGGTAGTTAAAAAACTGAATTTTTCATAAAACTTAATTTTACCGATTTTGTGAGTGGAATTTTGAAAATCCGACAGACACGGTTAATATAAAGGACTAAAATGTGGTTCAATGAGATGAAAATAATTTTTTTGTGAATAGTAACTTTTTACTTTTTTTTACCACGGTTAAAAGTAAATAGGGTAATTAAGGGTGAAATGATATTATTATTACCCTAACACATGTCCTAATTATATTGGATAAGTTTAATTCGACCAAAAACAACCTTAGGAATAAAATATGACCATTTCAGCCCACATGGATTAGATTAGGACATTTATTATTAATTTATTTAAAGAATGGTTAAAATAGTTAAAATCAAAGTTTAATAAGTAAATAATTTTTAATATAGGGTTATAAATAAGATAAATTAGACTATAAATATTCATTAGAAAGATAAACAATTTCCTACATAATGATATTTTATTTGAATTTTTTATACATTAAATAATTTAATTTATTTGTGACACAACGATGATGCAGTAATTATCTTATTAATGAAATATTGACATAATTTATGTTATAAATACCCAAATAAATATAATTTGAGACTTTTTCTGAATTCCACGAATTTTCTAGGTTACTATGACATGTTATTATTGATTTTATTAACTTTTTTCGAACTAATCATTCTATTATGATTTTTACAAAAAACCAATTACCAAATAGTGTCAAAATTGACATAAAATAGTTTTCAAAACAAATATTATATTATTCATTGTTATTTTATTCCTAAAAATCTAAGGTTCGGCCAAATGACTTAGATAAGGTTATATATATCAATAAAAAACAACTTGGGGTTTGTTTGGCTTGTTATAGTAAGTTTATTAACCTTATAGTGTAAGAACACAAAAAGACACGGTAAAAGTAAAATTATCTAACTTAAAGTTAAAACTAAATTATAAGGTTAAAATAGTAAACAAAACATGTCCAAATTCTATTGGATGATAATATTTCTACCCATCCCCACCTTAGCTTCGAAATAAATCAATTTAGATCTATTTAAAACCGAATTTGGCTTTATAATAAAATAATATTTTTAGTTATTCCAAAGGTGCCCCTCTCCACCCTTATAAAAGGGAACCCCCTCCCTCTCTTCCTCACAACACTTTGAGCCTTCCAGCTCGGCCAACCTCTGCCAAATTATCTTCTCCACTTCCCTAGAAACATCCTAGAGGTTCTGGTCTTCCTCAAAGATCAATTTTAGTGCCCTAAGAGGAGGTCTCAAAGAGGCGCTTCAAAAAAGAGGTAATTTACGTTACCGATTCTTTCAGCTTTATTTCTTCTTCCACTTCTTCTTCTTAGGTTGTTTCATTATGAAGTAATAACATCAGTATCACTCATATACTGATATTTTATTATAAGTATGAAACAACCATATTTCACCATCTATCCATCCTACGAAAAACGAAATCACCGCGCGTGCGTACGTACGGAATACCATCTCCACACCGTGGTGAAATCTATTTTCCACCACCACCTTACTTGGATGGGTATAATGGTGTAAATAATAACTATATATGATTATTTTAAAGTGATATTGATTCTGAAATAGTATACATACACTCCAATACAGTTCCACAATCATGAGAACGATATCATCGCTCGTGCGTACGTACGGACAACCGTCTCCACGACGCGATGAGATTCATTCTCCACTTTAACCATTCATGAATGATTATAAAGTATATATAATAATTAATCATGAAATATATGAAATAATAATGATACTGGATTTATGTGTATATATATGTATGTCATCTACTTAATTCCATTCAACTCAATAAGGAAATGAAAACAGTGTTCATGCGTACGTACGGCCTACCGTCTCCATGAACGGTGTATTTATTTCCATTTACTGATTTATTATATATATTTATATTCTGAATATATATTATAAATCATGTTTTATATTCTTGAATTAAGTAATCATGATCTAAGTAATCATATGAATAATTACAAGTCAAAACACGGACGACAAATGAAACAATTTTACCCAAAATGCTCTTTAACATGGAATTTACAAAAGAACGGGTAATATAAAGTCATAAGTGAACCATATATGATATCATAACAATGAATATGATTCTTTAATAAGTCAATAACATTATTTAAATTATTATACAGGAGGTTCGGACACTTACGAAGTGAATCGGACCAAAGGTAAGGGATAATTTTTCAAATCTCATTTTATCCGAGATTGTTTATACTTTGGTATTTACTGTGGTGTATTTTATCATCCACGTCCATGTTTCCTCAATATTTAATATTATTTCCATCCACCTACAATTGTTTAAATCCAATTTTACCCTTCGGTGAGTTTTTAGTAAAATATATGAAAGGAATATTTTGTCGTTTTTCATACGAGGTACTTTTTGACTTTTCCGACAAAAGTACGAGAAGAATGTTTTTTTAACTTATACGGCATGAATGGATTTTTAAAACATTATTTCCAAGAATCTTCCTTTACAAGTTTTCAAGTTTATTTTTAATCAAATTCTTTTAGTTTAAAATTGTATGACATGTTAAGAAAGGAAAATGTTTTTGAAGTAGAAAGGATATTTTCCTCAAGAATGGAGATCAAGTGTTTTATCAAAATTATTTTCCATATAAGATAATATAGGGTTTTGTTTCTATCAATATTATTACAGTGATTTTATTATGTTTTGATGGAAATATTTTTATGAATTCCTTTATCTTATATGAATTGTTTTATGAAGTCATGATGTTTAAGATTCCCATTTTTATTATATGGGTTATGCTATGATGTATGGTTTATGATTTTGTGGAACACCTAAGAATGGTATAATTATGAGATGGGTGGGACCTATATCTCCCTCCAATGAATTGGGTAAAGATTTTATATCTCATGAGATAGACATGGCTAGAACGGTAGGTTATACCGGTTCAGTGAAACAGGACTGAAACGAGAAATGAACTCAGTTCATAAAGGGACTTTTTCCACTAAGATAGTCTTGGCAATGAGTATTGACGAACAAGAAATGATTCTCTATGATTATGTGTGTATGACACAAAGTTTCATGTTTTAGGTTATGATTATTGGGATTACATTTCACTACTATGATTTATCCCATGTTATGAAATTATGATCTCTTTTGCAGGTTAAGATTTCCAAAAGATATGTTCTTATGAATATGACATGATTGATATTTCTTTTGTTTACCCTTAATAAGCATTTGAGCTCACCCTTTTATGATTTCTTTTCCCCAGGACATAAAGAAAGGATTTAGATTTAGAAAAAAAAAAAGATCTTTCTGGGAGATGTTGAAGATCTTTCACCATGATTAGAAGATTATATTCCGAGTTTCCAAAGACACTAAACTATTACGGTCCTTGTGTGTGTGTTTTTGTTATGTACTAAGTATTCCGCAAAAGTAATGTAATGTCCATGTACGCCAGGCTTCGGGTCTCTACAGTTGGTATCAGAAGAAAGGTTTATTCAACCTTTGGAAACTAGGATGCAAAAACGTTAGTGAGATCCCTAGAGATATTTCTAAGGTATGTCTAGGGATGTCCCCAAGGATAAGTATACATATAGGATATAGTCCTAGAACTACGGTAACGATATTAGAATTTAACCTAAGATGTTAGATGTTGAAGGTACTCCCCCTTTATTGTGTTGTTTTCCCTATCATGATTTTTGTCTCTCACACTATTCTTTTTGGGTTTTAGAAAATGGCTGGAAACAAGATGATTCACGATAATGGAGGATATGATGGACAATGGAATGATATTATTCATGAGGAACCAAATGAAATGGGATTTGGAAGTCCAAAAATCATTATTATGCTGAATCAGCAATCTCATAATATGATCAATAAAGTAAAATTTGGTAAGTTTCTTGACTCAGCTAATAAGAGAAAGATGGAGTTTCATGACGATCATAGAGGAAAGAAAGTTCAATTTCCCCTATGTAAATCATGTGGGAAGAGGCATCAAGGAGAATATTTCAAAGGAACTGGAAGATGCTTTGGGTGTGGAAAAGAAGGACACAAAGCTAGTAAGTGCAAAGGAAAAGGTTCAGTTAACACTATGGATGAGGATAATGGTATTGCTACGACATCAAAAATGGTTAAATGTTTTAAATGTGGAATTTACGGGCATTATGCAAACCAATGCCCTAAGGTAAAGTCTCATGAAGAGAATCAGTACGGCCGTATGAGTAGTATTTATGTTGATGATGATGAAGAGACTACAAATGATATGTGAGTTGAAATAATTGTTGAAGCTCAGTCAATGGTTTAAAAAGGTAGTGGAATGATTACATGTTTATCAAGTGTAATGTTTTATAAGTAATCTCATGGTACTATGGAATAAAGAGACATCTAAGGATTGTTACACTGTTGTCTTTCCTTGAGTTTTGAAAGTGTATGATTAATGGTACCAGTATTCATTAAATGATATTCAGATATTTTTGGAATATAGATGATATGCGCATAATGAAGGTATAAGGAGAAAATTAAATGTTTGATAGTATTCATGAGCTCATGACTGATATAAGGAGAAGGTTATGTAATGGACTGAGTATATAGAATTTTTGGATTTTGGTATGTGGAAAGAGTTAGCTTTTGACAGCATTCATGTTTTCACTAAGGTTTAATGGGTATTCATTTTTCAAGAGAATACATGATTAAGGTATTCACATGATTGGAATGTGACCAACAAGATATATGGGGGATAAATGATGGTATTCACATGCTTGGTTGACGACATTTCAAGTAATCATTTTCTTTATATTATGAGCTTGGACCGAAGTATTTCCTAATGATTGGAATGGATTATGTTGGACATAAGTTAGTATTATTTAAGGATAAATGTTTTTTCGATATTATTGATGGGATGTTATAGTAATATAGTTTTAGAAAAAGGACAACCTGTAGGATGGGCGACAACCCATCGCGTCAGACAAGGCCGTGGGAATCGAACCCACAACTGAAGTACGACTAGCCTTTATCGCCTACCACTGGCCTACAAGAAGTCCCTGTTTAGTATAAACTAGTTTTATTATATTAAGAAGTATGATATATGAATTATAAGTCCATTTTAGGAACCATATACAATTAACCTCACTATATATGGACTTATGTATTTTTTGATAACATTTCTAACCTTTTGTTTGAGACAGAAGGAATGACCCATCATTCTATCACATGATCTGCTAACACATCACGAATGACAAATTCGACTTCATTTCTTTAAGAGATGAAGTGGAAATTGTCCAAAGAACGACCAACGGTGAGACTATACCGAAATCACGAAAGTATTTCTTCTAATTCTAATTTCATCAACTTTAGGGAAACGATCTTGAAAACCAAAAATGTTGTCCTAGTGCTCTTATATCTGATGAATCATATGGTACCATAGATCGTCAAAAATTTATGGCTTTGTGATTGCTGGATTTTCCAGAGCCATGTTCTCTACCACTCTCCATCAGAACATGATGGTTAGATTTCTCTTCCATATCCATATTTTCACCTATGTTGAAAACCCAGTGATTAGTTTATTTGGGTAACCGTTACGTTTCATACATTTGTTTTTAAAGATTGGTTTTGGTATTCCTTTTTACGATGTGGGTTTCTATCAAAGAAACTTTCGAATAGTAAACCATTTATAACCCCGACGAATTTCGAGGGAGAAATTCATTTTAAGGGGGGTAGAATGTAACACCCCGAGATTTTATGAAAAATATTATTTTTAATTAAGGTATTGTGTTTTATGCTACACCAAACGGATCTTGCTCAACACGCATCCTTGACTTGCCTTGCATTACACGCAATCGCGACCTTCCTCGATAGCGTGTCTAGTACGCAATACCGAGTTTCACTAAACAATGATATGCTATTAAAATATTATTAAAACTAGCCGTTATAAATAGTAATAACCACTTTTTGAATTTTGTAAATTTTATTTTTCAAAATGGACTTCATTTTTGGATTCGGAATATCAAAATTAGATTAGGGTGAAATTTTGGTACTTTTCGGATAACTTTCATATTCTGATGAATAGTGAAAATTACTAAATTTTAATTAAAAACAAATTTTTGAATAGAAATAATTAATAGTGATAAATTATTAATTTGAGTGGTTTTAGAGTATATTTAGAATATATTTTTACAATTTAATACAATATTGGTCATTGGATGTAATTTCACATTTAAACCAGACATAAACAAGTGTCAATCTTTTGATAGTTATTATCTCTTAAAAATACGCTATTTATTTTGACGATGGGAATTAATTTTAAATTAATTAATGTAACTGATATGTTTTGAATTTGTAAAAATAGGCATCATTTTTGAATTCATAATATCAAATATATCTTAGGCCTAATTTTTTGTATTTTTCTGGAAACTTTCATTTTTTGATAGTGAAACCACTAAGTGGTAGTTAAAAAACTGAATTTTTCATAAAACATAATTTTACCGCTTCTGTGAGTGGAATTTTGAAAATCTGAGAGACACGGTTAATATCAAGGACTAAAATGTGGTTCAATGAGATGAAAATAATTTTTGGTGAATAGTAACTTTTTACTTTTTTTTTTACCACGGTTAAAAGTAAATAGGGCAATTAAGGGTAAAAATGATATTATTATTACCCTAACACATGTCCTAATTCTATTGGATAAGTTTAATTCGACCAAAAACAAACTTAGGAATAAAATATGACCATTTAAGCCCACATGGATTAGATTATGACATTTATTATTAATTTATTTAAAGAATGGTTAAAATAGTTAAAATCAAAGTTTAATAAGTAAATAATTTTTAATATAGGGTTATACATAAGATAAATTCGACTATAAATATTAATTAGAAATCCAAAAAGAGTTCTTACATAATGATATTTTATTTGAAATTTTCATACATTAAATAATTTAATTTATTTGTGACACAACGATGATGCAATAATTATCTTATTAATGAAATATTGACATAATTTATGTTATAAATACCCAAATAAATGAAATATGAGACTTTTTATGAATTACACTAATTTTATAGGTTAATATGACATGTTATTATTGATTTTATTAACTCTGTTCGAACTAATTATTCTGTTATGATTTTTAAAAAAAAATCAATTACCAAATAGTGTCAAAATTGACATGAAATAGTTTTTAAAAAAATATTATATTATTAATTGTTATTTTATTCCTAAAAATATAAGGTTCGGCCAAATGACTTAAATAAGGTTATATATATCAATAATAAACAACTTGGGGTTTTTTTTGGATTGTTATAGTAAGTTTATTAACCTTATAGTGTAAGAACATAAAAAGACACGGTAAAAGTAAAATTATCTAACTTAAAGTTAAAACTAAATGATAAGGTTAAAATAGTAAACTAAACTTGTCCAAATCTTATTGGATCATAAGATTTAGAGCCATCCCCACCTTAGCTTCGAAATAAATCAATTTGGAGCTATTTAAAACCGAATTTGTCTTTATAATAAAATAATATTTTTAGTTATTACAAAGGTGCCCCTCTCCTCCCTTATAAAAGGGCACCCCCTCCCTATCTTCCTCACAACAATTTGAGCCTTCCAGCTCGGCCAAACTCTGCCAAATTCTCTTCTAAACTTCCCTAGCAACATCCTAAAGGTTCTGGTCTTCCTCAAAGTCCAATTTTAGTTCCCTAAGAGGAGGTCTCAAAGAGGCGCTTCAAAGAAGAGGTAATTTCCGTTACCGATTCTTTCACCTTTATTTCTTCTTCCAATTCTTCTTCTTAGGTTGTTTCATTATGAAGTAATAACATCAGTATAAATCATATACTGATATTTTATTATAAGTATTAAACAACCCTATTTCACCATCTATCCATCCTACGAAAAACGAAATCACCGCGCGTGCGTACGTACGGAATACCGTCTCCACACCGTGGTGAAATCTATTTTCCACCACCACCGTACTTGGATGGGTATAATGGTGTAAATAATAACTATATATAATTATTTTAAAGTGATATTTATTCTGAAATAGTATACATGCACTCCAATACAGTCTCATGATCATGAGAACGATATCATCGCTCGTGCGTACGTACGGACTACCGTCTCCACGACGCGATGAGATTCATTCTCCACTTTAACCATTCATGAATGATTATAAAGTATATATAATAAGTAATCATGAAATATATGACATATTAATTATACTGGATTTATGTGTATATATATTTATGTCATCTACTTAATTCCATTCAACTCAATAAGGAAACGAAAACAGCGTTCATGCGTACGTACGACCTACCGTCTCCATGAACGGTGTATTTCTTTCCATTTAATGATTTATTATATATATTTATATTATGAATATATAATATAAATCATGTTTTATATTCTGAAATTAAGTAATCATGATCTAAGTAATCATATGAATAATTACAAGTCAAAACACGGACGACAAATGAAACAATTTTACCCAAAACGCTCTTTAACATGGAATTTACAAAAGAACGGGTAATATAAAGTCATAAGTGAATCATATGTGATATCATAACAATGAATATGATTCTGTAATAAGTCAATAACATTATTTAAATCATTATACAGGAGGTTCAGACACTTATGAAGCGAATCGGACCAAAGGTAAGGGATAATTTTGCAAATCTCATTTTATCCGAGATTGTTTATACTTTGGTATTTACTGTGGTGTATTTTCTCATCCACATACATGTTTCCTCAATATTTAATATTATTTCCATCCACCTAAAATTGTTTAAATCCAATTTTACCCTTCGGTGAGTTTTTTTTAAAATATATGAAAGGAATCTTTTGTTTTTTTTCATACGAGGTACTTTTCGACTTTTCCGACAAAAGTACGCGAAGAATGTTTTTTTAACTTATACAACATGAATGGATTTTTAAAACATTATTTCCAAGAAGATTCCTTTACAAGTTTTCAAGCTTATTTTCAATCAACTTCTTTTAGTTTAAAATTGTATGACATGTTAAGAAAGGAAAATGTTTTTGAAGTAGAAAGGATATTTTCCTCAAGAATGGAGATCAAGTGTTTTATCAAAATTATTTTCCATCTAAGATAATATAGGGTTCTGTTTCTATCACTATTATTACAGTGATTTGATTATGTTGTGATGGAAATATTTTTATGAATTCCTTTATCTTATATGAATTGTTTTATGAAGTCATGATGTTTAAGATTCCCATTTTTATTACATGGGTTATGCTATGATGTATGGTTTATGATTTTGTGGCACACATAAGAATGGTATCATTATGAGATGGGTGGGACCTATATCTCCCTCCAATGAATTGCATAAATATTTTATATCTCATGAGATAGACATGGCTGGAACGGTAGGTTATACCGATTCAGTGAAACAGGGCTGAAACGAGAAATGAACTCGGTTCAAAAAGGGACTTTGTCCACTAAGATAGTCTTGGAAATGAGTCTTGACTAACAAGAAATGATTCTCTATGATTATGTGTGTATACCACAAAGTTTCATGTTTTAATTTATGATTATTGGGATTACATTTCACTACTATGATTTATCCCATGTTATGAAATTATGATCTCTTTTGCAGGTTAAGATTTCCAAAAGATATGTTCTTATGAATATGACGTGATTGATATTTCTTTTGTTTACCCTTACTGAGAATTTGAGCTCACCCTTTTATGTTTTCTTTTCCCTAGGACATAAAGAAAGGATTTAGGTTTAGAAAAAAAAGAATATCTTTATGGGAGATGTTGAAGATATTTCACCACGATTAGAAGATTATATTCCGAGTTTCCAAAGACACTAAACTATTACGGTCCTTGTGTGTGTGTTTTTGTTATGTACTAAGTATTCCACAAAAGTAATGTAATGTCCATGTACGTCAGGCTTCAGGTCTCTACAGGTATCATCCATAGGTTTCCACCGAATTCCTACCTAGGATTGTATTATTCCCAATATAATGATTCAAGGATTATAGGAGTGATTTTTTAATCTTATTTGGTTAGGTAATGTATAATTATAAAATGTTTTAATGTTTTAAGTGAAGAGGATAGGGATGTCCTTTTATATGTTTGGTGATTGACACACTTGCTGTTTATTGAAATGAATCAATTGTGCCCATGTTTTTATCTTTAACAAAGACTCCATAATTGGAAACTCTCGAAACTATAATAGATAATTTAGAAATATTGAAATAATATGATTATTTTATAAGTTGTTAGGTAATTTTTAACCCTTATCTTATTAGTGTAAATACTACGTAAATCCATTTTTACCTTAACCACAATAAATATTTTTTATTTCCTTCATTATTTATTTACATAAGAAAATTATGTTGACGTTGTTAAAATTTAAAAATTATTCTGATAACAAATAGTAAATCCATTTTTACAAATTCAATTCATATAAGTTAAAAATTTTAATTTAAAATTAATCCTACAGACATAATGAGAATGCAGGTTTTGAAAGAGAAGATATTCAAATGTTTACAATGTTTTCATATCCAATCTAGATATGAAATTGATTAAAATGATCTAAATATGAATAATTGATATTTAATTAGAATAATGTTATATTACATCCAATATAAAACATAATTTTACTTTGTAAATAATATAAATGAAAAAGAAAATTTCAATTAAAATTTAGTATTTTACACTATTCATCAAAAAAATAATATTTTTCTAGAAAGTATAAAAAATTCACACAAATATTATTTGGAAAATATGATTTAAAAAATAATATTTAGTTTTTCAAATAAATTTTAAAATATTATTAAAAGTAAACTTTATGTTATGTGTACACAGTGTGATTAAACCATTTTTAGTGAAGTACACTTTCAGAAAATATTTCATGTTTTTAAATGAATCATATTTTATTACTGAAAAATTTATATCTAATTAAAAAGTATAAAAATATATATTCATAAGTTACTTAATCCTATTAACACACTTTATTCCAACAACTAGATAATATATTATATAATAATATTAATGGTATATTATTTTTCGGTTAAAATTAGCCTTCCATGTGAGGAAAGCTATTGAAAAAACTCATTTTTTCATGTAATGTAAGATAATAATAGTGTTTCATGTAATACACTATATTGAACATTATTTTATGATTTTAAAACATTATTGAGTTACATATTCCCCCTTTAAAAATTATATCCTTGTGATTTTAATCATTCTCTTATTAATCAAAGGTTGGATATTTGAAAATATGGATTTTTGTAAACCGACCTCATAAAAATGGATAATATAACATACTATTGGTAATGGAAAAGGGATGTATGAATTTCACCTTGTATAAAAATAATATATTTCCATGTAGGATAAACTATTTGGTAATTGAGGATTTGAACATGGAATAAAATCCTAATTCTCCAATAATGATATAGATTTAGAGAGATAACTGATCATAAGAAGGTGAATGACCAATGGAATGATTAGTGCCTCAAAACCATAAATATGTGATGATTCAAAGAATATTTAATTCATCATATATTAATGTAACATGATTTTTTTTCAATATCCTTTTAAAAAGGTTGAGGAATTAATTTTCCATCTTAACTTGGAACATAAGGAAATATACTTACTTGATGTGTATAACTACTTCCTATTGTAAATATACAACACAATCACATTTTTTCTCTAAACAATTATTCTGAAGATGTATTTTTTGTTCCTAAATAAATAAAATCAAATTTTAAAAAACACAAAACCCTAAAAGGGATTATCAAGATATTATACATATATTTATACATTAACTGAATCGTAAATGTTTAGCACACTGTAAAATTATTTAAAAATAGATAAAAAACAAATTTTTATATCAATATTTAAAAGTCAATGTTAATGAAAAACATTGAAATTAAATGATTCCATGAATGAATACCACAATATATAAAATACCATTCATAACATAAAAATTTAAAGATTGTTTTAACATAAATCGCTACCTCATTACATTTAGGTTACTTGCATAAAAATACAAAGATCTCCTTTTGTAATAAAATAAATATCTTAAACCCCAAATCACTCTTAAATCCCATTATTATCTATATGATAACACTTATGTTAAAAACATTACCTAAATATCAAATATCTTATAAACCCTAAAGGTTAAAAATAGCTTAAAACAAATTTTCGTAAAAAATTAAATGAATAATACATTTAAAACTATAACATTAAATATATATCAAACTTTTCAAACATCTCCAAAAATATTAGTAATCAATTTAATATATCATTGCTTGAAACCTCTTAGGGGAGTACAATATTATGAACTTTTGATTATCCTTAATCATAGAGTCACATAACGGCATCCATCACTCTATAAATAACTATGTGTGATAACACGTGACTATTTAATGTTATCTAAATAGAAATCTAATACAAGCATTAACTACCTCAGTCTAACACTCCCAAATTAGGTCCTGAAATTGTATACATTACATATCCTTCATTGATACCAATGGAGGTGACTAAATTTTCACTATTCCAATGACACAATATCAAAAATGAAAAATTGGATTGCATATATTATCATGACCTTTTTGGTTTAGATTTTTAGAAAACTAGAATAAACTCTTTCATAAATAACACCAATTAATTCAAGAGAGTATATTTCTTACTTTTCCAATATTTTAATATTCTATTTTTGGTCATCAATATCATCCATATGAATCTATTCTATAAATAATTAAATATCAATCCTTGATAAGTTGTGGAAAATGAAAAAAAAAGTGATCTAAAATACTTTATAAGGGTAAACATAAGAATCAAAAATTTAATTTCATTAATGGAAATAAGAAGTGCAGAAGGGTATAAGGAGAAAAATCCATGTTCTTGAGAGAATCAAAAAATTAAATTTTCCCATCAATACCTGAAACATCAAATATGAAAAAATAGTAAATTCAAGAGTTATTAGAATTAATAATGATGAACAGTGTGATATCAATGTTGATCATAATATAAATTACAAACCTATAACAAGAATCACATAAATTTATTGGAAATGTGGATAATTTTTCCTCAAAACCTATATTAATCTCATTTCAAAAATAACTGTATTGAAAATAAATTCATTTGACCAACTCTTAATTAACTCCCTCCACTATTCCTCTCAAGAAAAGGTACAATACTCAATGTATTGGACACTATTTTTTTAACACATCATTTATAATATAATGGGATCACTAAGGACTATCTAGGCCACCCAATCATATAAATTGTAATGGGATCAACCAGTAATATCATGGCCTCCCCAACATATAAACTATAACTTCATCCCCAATAATTTCCATGTACTATTCCCGAATAAAATAATTAGAATAATAATAATCATTTCATGATTCACCTGTGGAAAAGAATCTTGTTCCATAACAATCCAATTGAAACATATTTAACTAGTTGAAAAGAAATGAGTTACATAACTATCTCTTTGAAATGTTATTAACAAGTGGAAAAGAAACGTGTTTTATAACAATATCATAGAAACATGGTTAGGCTTTGGAAAAATGGTTTTCATTAAAAACATTTTAGAACAATATTAATCCATCCAGAAAAATAATGAGGATGGTATCGTAACAATATATACCCATTACTGGATAAAAAACTACAAGGGTTCTTAATGTATAATAATGGGAATACTAATAAAATATTATTACAGAATATTTGAAGAAAATAATATTTTCATTTTCAAAAATAAATTTTCTGAAAACTATATATTTAAAAAATATTTCCATAATAATTTTCATTGAAAAAAACATGTTAAAACATTATAGAATCATTAAAAATAATTTTAATCATTTATTTTTAAAAATATCCTTTCCATTTTGAAAAAAAGTTTGTAAAAAAAAAAAAATTTAAAATTATTTTCTTCAAAATTAAACATGAAAACTTAAAATGTATGACTAAGAACAATAATGTTCATGAAGTATGGAAATTATATTCATGTCGTGCAAGGTAAAAATATACAATCCATTCACATTTATGGTAAAAGACAAATGATAATCATTTTTAGAAATGAGCTGAAGATTCAAGTTATTTTTTTGAAAAATTCAAACATGGTTAAAAAATTAATTAATAATTCATTTTAAATAAAATGTAAAAAATGAAATCTTTTTAAAAAACATTAGTTTTGAATAAAAAGTGGTTTTAGAAGGAAAATATGATTTTTATGGAAAATATTTTTTTTGAACTATTAAGTTCATAAAGTGTGTAAAATGATGATTAAAACTTATTCACCTAAAATGATATGATTATAATAATATTAATGATATTATATATATATATATATCATTAGATCCTATCATTGAAAATGTATTCATAAAAAAATCCCAATAAATAATAATATTGTATCATGAAATCATTACAACATGAAAAAAATAAAACATATGGCCCATGATGGAATATAATTATATGAAACATAAAATATAATGTTGATAGAAATATTCATGATAGAATATATCAATGGTGATTTATATACACCTCATACAAGAAGATTGGTGTATAACATAATCATATGTATCAGTGAATGAAAAATGAGACAAAAATCCCTTACTACTTTGGTAATTTTTTTACTATGAAGCCCCTTAAATACATTTAACAAAATGGATATATAAATCCTAAATATTTTCTAAATAATAATCATAAAAAAAATTCATGGGCAGTATATAGACAACATAAAATAAATAGGTGGTGATGTGTCTCAATTAAGTAAAAAGTGAAACAAAATTCCCTTATCTCACGCTCCCTTTTGGTCTAATGAAATTTAACATACTATTGTTTCCAACTCTTTTTCTGGGGCGCGCATGTCCATCTCGTTTGGGGATGAGGGGGGCGCAGTTTTTGTTTCCCCACATTCCCACTTTCCAAAGGCGGGCGATATCCGCTCCTTATTTAGGGACGTCTACTCCTTGATCGAAACAGGATGATGGGATATTGGTTCTTCCTTTCATGGATTCATCCTCAGAACTTGTCACCTAGTCTAGGTCTCCCTCATCGACTTAAGATGTTGTTCATGAAACTATTCCTAGAGCCATATCTTCATGGACCCCAGTTAATTAAACTGCTTCTGTCAGGACATTCCAAGGTGTCTGGTCAGGGCAGCAACCTTCAGTTAGGGGAGTAGTCACATTGGGCATCACTAGCATGTCTGGACACTAGGGGATTGGAATTTCTGTCTTCATTCCCTTATTA
Organism: Viscum album; assembly: GCA_963277665.1. Lineage (NCBI taxonomy): Eukaryota > Viridiplantae > Streptophyta > Magnoliopsida > Santalales > Viscaceae > Viscum > Viscum album. The sequence goes on from OY728127.1 coordinate 1,638,324,536, forward strand.
TAGGGCTTCTCAAGGGTGCAGAATCCCAAGGAATCCCACATCAAATGCGGGGAATCGTATTCCATGGGAATGTATCTGAGGTTTTTGTCAGCTTCCCATGTTTAACATAGGGTATGCCACAAGTTTAACGTCTGGAGGAGATGGATCAGGCTAATCAGAACACTGAATATAGTGGATCATATGGAGGAACCCCCTGGATGGATCACTGATATTGGGGCCATCATGTGGGTGGCCTCCTAAAAGCGGTTTTTTGGAATGGGGAATGGGGTGGCATGATCCCACCGGGATGTGGAAGCCCGGGTAAGGATCAGGATGGATGATGGAAGGTTCTGGGAATTGGATGGGGAATGGGATGAAACCCTCATGAGGATGACGATGGTTTTGGTCTTGAGCCTCGAAGAGGCTTCCTACATATACCTATGGCAGTGAATCAAAGTCCACATAGTTCATATGATGACGAATTACCGTCGATTGGGGTTTTCAATGGCTTACCACTGGATGAGATCGCAACAGCTTACCGTTTGATAAGGTGTCAATGGCCTACCGCTGGATGGGGTTTCAACGGCTTACTGCTGATTAAGGTCACAACGGCTTACCGCTGGATGGGGCTGTCAGTGGATTACCACTGATGAGGTTGCAATGACTTACTGCTGCATAGGGTCACAACAACTTACCGCTGATTAAGGTCACAACGGCTTACCACTGAGTGGAATGAAAACGACTTACCACTGAAAGAGGTCCACAGTTTAACGTCATGCGGGATAAGGTGAAATGACGTGAAGGGGGTTGGAACTAGGGGTTTTTGGGCTTGAACCCAGTGGAGGATTCCTACGTACCTCGCCTTGACAAGGATCAATGACTTCGTAGTTCATGTGGTTGGGAACCGACATCAAGGTGGACCTGGGGTCCAATGGGTGGTGGGCTTGGTTCACTGACGTGAGGATGGTCGAGACCAATGGATGGTGGTGGTCTTGAACCTCATGGAGGATTTCTACATACCCTAACATGGAAAGGATCAAATACCACATAGTTCAGAATGGCGAATATAGTTTATCATCATGCGGGACGGGGGAAAACCGACGTGAAGGAGGTCAGAGCAACTGTAGTGGTGAGCTTGAACCTCGTGGAGAATTCCTATGTACTCTTCCTTTACAAGGATCAATGTGTTCATAGTTCAGGATAAGGGGGAATTTGGGGATTATGCTCTGAGGCAGCCCAAGGTGTTGGTGAACCGACGTGAAGAAGGTTGGGATGACCGGGTGGTGGGCTTGAACCTTGTGGAGGCTTCCTATGTACCGTGCGTTGGAAATGATCAAAGTCCATGTAGATCAGGACATGGGTGTGGGGCTTACACTCTAGGATACCTAGGGTGTTGGTGGGATGACATGAAGGGGGTCAGAGTGACCGGGTGTTGGTGGTCTTGAACCTCATGGAGGTTTCCTACGTACCCTACCTTGGCAAGGATCAAAGTCCTCATAGTTCAGGTGGCGGTGTGGGGTTTACACTCTAGGATTCCCAAGGTAGATGTCATGGTCGGTGCTCACTCTAAGACCATGTGAGTCATGCTCGGTGTGAGAAATAAGAGATAGAAGAGACATGACGATCACGTCATGAAAGGTGCATCTGTGGGAAATGGAGTGGGGCTTACATGTGATTAACATCCCAAATAGGAAACAAGGGGTTTTGCATGGTTAGTAGCCCGAGAAGTAGGGACTTACTGCAGGATGAAGGCTTGATGGTGAAAAAGTCCACCAGGATAGGGACTTGGGACTGAAGAAAGGAGAAGAAAAATTCCCCACCACACCCTTTGCTGGCCCTATGGGCCAAAGAAGAAAGGAGGAGCATGGATGCTGCCTCCTATAAGCAATCTAGGGGTTTACTCTGAGATGGTTTCCCTTTCCCCGCGGACAAACACCACTCCCGTAAGGAGGATATCATCCCCTATGGAGACCAGTGGGTGTGGAGAATGTCCAAGGTGGGATACCCCATGTGTGAGGCAAGAGGTGAGGTCATAGTTTGAAATCATGTGCTAAGGATGAGGGTGCTTGGCAGTTTAATGTCCTGCAGCTCGGACGAGGTGGGTTTTCTCTGCACCCCTAGGACATACATAACTGGTACCCTCTGCTCCTTGGTGCAGAGAGGGGGCATGCAAAGCCATGGTGAGGGGGTGTCATGGAGCGAACCATCCAGGGGTCCACGTTAGCAAATCTATACAGAGAAGTAATATCCGTTAGTGTGCCTATGCGAAGAAGAACGATGTGAAGCAATGAAACGGGCGATATCATCTAGGGGACTTTAAAGTTACTTCGTGCAAACCATGGAGGTTTCACAGGTAATGAGTATATAGAGAAGGTGATGTGGGTGTCGGAGGCGCCTGAAAATGATGCCCGAAAGAGGGACATCATGGCCACACAAGGCAGGAGGCTTTGCACGCAAAAGGGACCGTTGTGCGAAAAAGTGGTCGGGTTGGCACGCAAAAGGAATTGCGCGCCGAAGACCTAATTGCATGAAATTTGAAAGATTTTTGTGCAGGGTAAGGGGTTTGAGGGGATTTGGACAAGGATCAAGCCTGAGTAGTTGTGCGTAAAGGCGGACCCCCGAGCGAGCTAGGGTGAAAAATTTAGTACATGAGATCCATATTCTTTGCACACATGAGAGTTGAATTTCACATAGGAGAGGTAGTTCAGATTCATTGGGGTAAAGTTGAAGGGGTTGGCCTTATATTTATAGGTGGATGAGATCATGGGTCGACGCGAAAAATGCTTCGGTGTGAAATATTGCACGCCCCGATTTCGGTAGTGCGATGATCAACCGCGCGGAGCAGTGGCGCAAAATTGTTCCATGCCCCCATGAAAAACTCTCATGAATCCCAGTGTTTTTTGTGCGGGGAATATTGTTTATGTGAAACTCAACATTTTTTTGTGCCACCCCTCTAGGACCCCCAGAACGGATCTCCGATTCCAAATATGGCTACGCTTTGTCGCATCTGAACCTTAGCCCTGGAGAGCTTTTCACCATCTACAAATGCCCCCCTTAGAATCAGATCGGCAAGGGGCCACAAAGGTCGGATTCTGAGGTAAACGTCGAGGTACAGGACTCCCTGGGGCTGTCAAACACTTAAAACCGGAGCAGAGTGGAAAACCCGCCCGGAGCACGCAATCAGATTTTCACATGCGGCACGGAAACTGCTTATCGTGCCTATAAAAGGCCCTGTGGGTCCTTCCACCCCGTACAAATTTTCTTGCACGATAAGCCCGGAGATCTCGTGCCCGAAAAATTCCTCCCTCTGCGTGAAAAGCGCTGTGTTTGCACATAATTCACCGCAATCAGTCATCTGTTTTCACTCCAACCAGGGATTTTCCCCGCCAGTCCTAATTTTTTTGCGCCGACAGCTGATTTTTCATGCCGGATTCTGATTTTTGAGCCAAATCCTTAATGTCTTGCTGGTAAGAGATGGCTGCCAACCGGGCTGAAGATGAGAGGGATGTTGCATCTACTACTTGAAGGGCTGAGATGGTCACCAACCCTGAGGTTTATGGAACCTTAAGGGTCGTATCCAACAACCATAATCTCTTCAACATGCTGACCCTAGTGTAGAAGGAGTATGCACTATCTTATAATATACCGATCTGTGACTTTGAAATCCTAGAAGAGGTACCCATACCAAGGTTTTAGGTTGAAACATTTCGGTCATGGTGACCCATGAGGATGATATACCCAGGTATAACATCACCTACAACGGCCATCCTGCTAGAGAAACCAGGAACCTGGACGTTTATGTCTTGAATCCTAGGATCAGGACCATCTCAGCGAGTGACCCTGTCGCGGAGAGTTCTCTATACCTTTATGCAAGCACCTTCCGTCAAAGTGTTACTAAAGAGGCCAATGTCTAGTTGCAGGATTGTGATATGCGGTCTGGAGGCAACATCACTAGTGAATGGGTCTGGGCGTATGGGTTTTCTATACATGCGACCAGTTTGGGGCCGAACTGCAGAACATCGGTTTTTTCGAGGTAGTGTGGACATCATAGTTTCATTTCTATTGCCAGCCTGAGCTCAGGCCTGAGCTGTTTACTCGTTGGTCTCCTTACACCAATACCTTGCACCTTCATCATGGGGATTTCGACATTAGCCCATGGGACATCCATTTAAATTGGGGGTATCCCTCTGTATGGGCATCAGTACGATGAATTCCTCCCAATGAGTAACACCTAGAGTGATAGATCACGTACCCCTATGATGATGTGGCACCTGCTGGAGTTGGCCAAGGAGAGGCTGGGGGTCAAGGATTTCTTGAAGGACATTGCTTATAGAAAATGTTTAGCTTGTTCCTGAAAAATGATCCAAAAGTCAAGATGTCGGGGTGAGGGAGACGGTGTCGAACCGTGGCACAGAGGAGAAAAAGCTGATCGTACTAGAGGATCCTGGAGGCGGGGAACTATCAGTCGTGGGGCTTCAGCATAAATGAGAGACGGGACCTGAACGTCCGATATTCCAGATTCCTTGCCACATTCCTGAGTGGATGGCTCTTACCGTTGAGGGATGCAAGGATGGGGGTTCGTCCAACGACCCTGGTGATGGCCGACATCATGGCTTCCAATCAAAGATTAATATGGGTTTCCCCATGATGACCCTTCTATATGCCATTTTGGGACGTATCTCAAGAGGGGGGTCACCGAGTAGGATATGTGGCCACTTCCAGATCTTTTATGTCTGGGTCGTGGCCCATTGTGGCAGGTATATCTTCCTGAACGCAATTCATCCTCCAGGTAATGGCATGTAACCTTCCTTGCTGAACATCTTTGGGGTCATGTCATTGATGCTTAATGAGGAGGGAGTAAGGATCTGGATTGGTAATCACACCAACTTCACTTTCAGCCCATTCCCCACCATGACAGTCCAGATTATAGATAATGGGAAAAGCTCACTAGAGAAAATGGAGTACATCCAGATCATCAGAGGTGGGGTTCTCATGGCCCGAATTGACAAGAAGATCTTTTGTGAGCCCTACATGTTGTACAGGTTTTCTAGGCAGTTTGGATTCCTTCCACGGAATCTGAAGAAGGTTTACACAGATGTTAGAGAAGAGAGGCACCCCTGCGTTCTTCTCCAAATGTGGTTGATGTTCACAGCCAAGGGCTCTGGCGACGTTATCACCTTTCCTCCCACCGGAGTTGATGGTGGCCTCTCAACAAAATATGCCAAGTACCGGGCCATAGCGTACCCCGAGGGGATTTTGTGAAAGAAAGTTCGGAAACTTAAGGTAGCTAGTGTAGAACCTAGGCAGTGAGAGATTAGTTGGGGTGCTATTGGGGGGGGGGGGGGAATGGTCGAAAGCACGTCGGGAAACTGGGCCTGCACAGGCCGATACATTAATAGCAGGGATGTTGCGTGGCATGACCAGGCCCTCATCGCCAAGGTGGGGGGGGGGGGGAGAGGCTCATGTAGCGGCCAGGGAACTCCCAGGAAAGAAGATAAGATATTTGCTTCAACCTTCCAGTGATGTGATCTTCCCAGCTCTTTTGTCAGCCTGGATGACCCTGCAATAGTCGATGGGTACCGACGCTCTTTGAAAAAATATAATTATAGATGGAATCCATCTGTCAGAGGTCGGACTCATTCGGGTTGTTGACAGGGTGAACTTTCATTGTCAGCATGCATACATAACAACCATGGATGTCTATGCACGTCAATGAGGTCGGCATGCAGAATATCCATTCTTGGTGAAAGTAATGCTCGACCAAGAGCATGATCTAGAAAAGATGCCATCAGAGGATGATAACAGTGATGATGAGCCAGAAGGTGTTGAGGCAGAAGTTGATGAAGAAGGAGAAGGTGAAGGAGGGGGAAAAGAAGAAGAGGATCCTAAAGGTAGAGGGTCTCAGGGGGAGTCCCACCAAGGGAGTCTCCGGGAGAGCGGTGAGATCATTGGCTCTGATGTGGATATTGCCGAGCTGCTTGAGGTACGTCTCAACCCTTATCTATAATTTTCCCCTCATCAGTTTTTTTGTAGCCCTTAATTAGATCTTCTTATCCGGTTTAGGAGAATATGGGTTCTGACAACGGGATGCGAAGGGGAGGAGGTTTTGGTATAACAAGGTGGGGAACCGATGCCCATTATTGAACTAACGAGCGATGTGGGATCCCCCTCAATGGCAGATCCAATAGCGGCTAGAACATAAGAGGGTGATGATTTGGGATCCTATTAGTTGATTACTTCAAATATGGTTAATCACTGTTGGAGAGCTCAATTGATCAGGGTGTTCCTTGTTTGTGTAGTAATCATAGCCTTGGAGGCTCATTGGGCTGCCGAACCCGGGTAATCCACAATTGATTCAATTTCAAACGTTCCGTCCCATTCGGGGAACACTTATCAACTTGAGATGACCCAGACACTCGGTGAGTAGGGAGCGGTGGACATCAGCGGTACTCATGTCGGGGCAGGGCCGAAAGTTAGCGAGGGAGATACCGAGACTGAGGCAAGGGGGGATGGTCGCCCAAACATTGAAGAGCCGAACCCCTTTGAACGGGTGCCTAAAGAAGACCCTGCTATTGGTCTATTGGATGCTTCCCCTGCCTATCAACTGGAAAAACCCAAATAGATTGATGATTCAGACTCGGTTGTGGCCAAGGAGAGCCGAATGACGCGGCGAAAAGGGTGGAACTGCATCAAGTGCTTTCTCGGTCAGCCCCATACAAAATGGCTGAAACGTATGGGATCACTCCAAACCTGGTTGCGATTTCTCTGTGCTGGAGGGGTGGATGCTCAGTGCCATCATTCGACGGTCTGTGACTACATGGCCAAGAAGCTGTGTGAGAGCAGCTACTACTCCGACATTGCCCAGTGTCATGAGGAGTCAAGGAGTATCCAAGTATTAATAGAGGTAGAATAAGAGGCCTGAATCCTTGAGAACAGGTGATAGAAAATGAGATATTCATTGAAAACTATTCTGAGCTTTTGGAGTAGTTGATGGCCCAGCTGGAAGATACCCAAGAGAAACTAGTGGAGGCGGGTCCCCAGATATCCCCAGTTCAAACTGAATAGGAGAAAACACATGCTAGGGTTAGTGGACTGTGCTATGTGGCCACCGACAAAGAGAGAGCCCTCAGGGGGTGGGAGGTAGTCCGGGAGTCCACTGGCGAAAGGGTAGCAGTGCGGGAATGATCCATCCAAGAAGTTGACCCTTAAGGGCCCTGTTTTGGATGAACTCATAAAATCATTTCACCTTACTGCTTCCTATTCTGAACTGCATGTAGGTATGAATGTATTTACCAGTTAGTTTGGTTTAATTCATCCAACCACAATCCTGGAATAAATAGAAATCCATTCCTATGCTCACATGGGTTTCCCCCAATGCAAGAAACAAGGGATGTTCATACTATTACTTCGCTTGATTGCGGGAGTGTCAACCCAGCTTCGGGCATCCAAGGTTTGAATAACTGGACTGAATTTCCAGGAGGAAATGGGAGAGACCCGACTGGAGGATGAAGCTCTCAAAATAGCCAAATTATAGTTTTTCCAATGTGCTCTTATGCACGAACGGGATAACGCCAGAGGCGTTGGAATAAATCCGAAAAGGGGAATGGAAGGTGTGAATCATGATACCCAGGATTCAGAACATTGTGGGGGTGGCATAACTATGAAGAATATCTGTTGAACGCATTTGAAACATAGTATCCATATTGTGTTATCCTAGAATGGGGATATCAAATGAGGGTCGACCAGTGACCAATTTTGAAACACGGGGCCCGAATCAAAATGTCATTCAATACCCTTCCGGAACATTGGCCCAGGATAATAGGCAGGCCATAGGTCGAGTATCCATACTGTTAGGGGTTCCCTTAGACATCAAAGAGGATGAGGGTCCGAATAAGGGATACACAAAGCATGGAATATGGAGTGATGGTTTGTTTGAACAGAATCTAACACTCTTGAAATTATGCCACCGTGGTGGAAGAACATTAGGGGGGCACATCAGTCTGATCATAGATCATTCCTTCTTTTAGACAGGACCTCTCTAGAGAGGGAGTTGTCGCTTCCCAATGTCATCGTGGGGAATCCCGAACTTGTTCAGGGCAAAGCTTCAACTACATGGTTCCTCACAAGGGGTCAGGCTAGGGGGCCAGAAATGGGGAGGAATCTGATTTATGATTCTTGGGGCTAAACCCAAGGTGAAATGCTTGGGTGTCCTTACGTATCCCATGAGGATGGGAATCAAGCCACACGTAGTTATAAAAGAGAGATAAGTTTACATTCTTAGATCTTGGACCATGGAAGGTAGGAAACGCGAGAGACACATGGTGGGGTAATTATAAAACCCGACGTGAATGGGAACCTAGGGCTCCGACCACCACGTGTTCCCTGGGAAGGTTCTATGTCTAGGGACCAGAAATGAGAGTTAAGTTGGGCCCGAGGCAAGGTACACGGACGTTCCTACGTACCCCATGAGGATGGGTATCAAGATTAACATAGTTCTGGAGGTGGCATGGTAAGGTACCAATGTCGGGGATAAGAAGGGGCATGTGGGTGTGTCCCTCGCACCAAAAGAATCGGTTTTTGATAAATCTTGTTAGTCTTTTATGGTGAATGTTTTTTTGTGAAGTGACATGCGTAGGGTAGAAAGTCCCGGCATTGGAACAAGAATCAAGCCATGTACAGGCGTTGACAAATGGTACGACGTGGGGCCAATACCAAACATGGTTCCCCCTTGAGTGAGGACATCACAATGCGGTGCCGCTTTTCATCGAACGACCAAGACCATAATGTCCCAGTTTAGGGTCATGTGATAGGACCAGGTGTGCATTTTAACATCATGCGGCACAGACGTAGTAGAGACAATTCTAAATGGGGAATGTGTACGTTACAATAAAACATACCCGATGTGAGTAAGGACATAATCCCATACCACACCATATGCAATTCCAAGAAAGGAGCCTCGGGCCAAGGGGCCTAAATAGAGGTGTAAGGGTAAGGGGCAGGAGAAACTAGCTCCCAATTGAGCAGGACCCAAAAATGAGACGTTTGGGTGTTCTTATGTATCCCATGAGGATGAGAATCAAGCCACACATAGTTCTCCCAAAGGGGTAATATGGAAAGATCTTAGTTTAAGCTCTTATAACTCAGACCATGGAGAAGAAGGACTATCCCAAGTGAAGGAGGACCTTAACCCAATCCCTAAGCCTACTTGAGTTGAACATAGTGTTGGAAACAAGGGTGGATAAATTATTCTCAATATGTAAAATACAGGAAAAGGGGGAACCAGTGAAGCCCTGAGCGATTGCCTTATCACGACTTTTTTCCTCCTAACATACGGATGCGCACTAAAAAATAGTACCAAGAGTTTTGAAGTTCTACTTGGACATGATGTGGTGGAGAAGGATGTGAATCATTTAACTGGAATTTTGGGATTAATGGGGTTGGAGTGATGATGGAGGATGACTGTTGACCATGTTTGAAAAACATCATCAACATCGTTTTTTCCTGAAATGGGGAGAAACAAATGAGCGTCAACTGCTGACCATATTCGCAACGCGGGACTTGTATCGATTTTTTGTCTGAGACCCTCTATGACATTGGACCATAATGGTAGGAGATCCCTTATTCCTAGAATCCATGCCACTTGGGGGTCCCTTCAGGTGTGAAAGGTGATGGAATCCCTAATAAAGGGGACACAAAGCCTAAAAAATGGGTGCAAGCATGTTCGAGTGGAGCCCGAAATTCCAGGTACTAAACTAGAGTACGCTTAGGCACATGGTGAATCTCTGAAGAGGGTTGAAGAGGGTGCTCAACTTGATATTAACCTATTTGAAGTGATTCCTATAGAATATAGTGATAGAGAACTCCCGGGGGGGGAGAGGCATGTGGCGTGGTATTTACAAACCCGGCGTGGATGAAGACAAAATCCCATGCCACACCATATACTCACCTCCCCGGGAAAGGGTAGGCCAAAGGGCCAAGGTGAACGGGAGATTTCTAGGAGATGGGGTTGGACCTGAAGTCTAGACATTCGGGCAGTTCTACATATCCCATGAGGATGGGAATCAAGCCACATGTAGTTCTTGATGGCGCATAGGGGTAAGATACCCTAATGGGGGGGGGGTGTACGGAACGACGAGTAACCCGACGTGAATGAAGATATAATCCCATACCACACCGTAAAACCCTAAATTGGAACTTGTGCAGGGGGCCCGAAAAGGCCAAGGGGCCTAAGGATGGTCCTCAGTTAGAAGGGCCCAACCAGTTTAGAGTTTAACGTCTTTTAGTGAGGATGAGGAGACGAGTAAGGTATCTCATCTGGGGATGTCTACGGCATGACGAGTAACCTGACATGAACAAGTACAAAATCCCATACCACACTGCACACTCCCATAAGAGAGAACCTGGGCCGGGGGCTCGAAAAGGCCAAGGGGCCTGAGGCTGGGCCTCGTATGGGAAGTCCATACGTCCTCTTGTATGGTTTCTGCCTCATCATAGGTCCTAAGACCACGTGATTAGTGATAGCTGTGGGAAACAAGGAGCCGGTATTAGCTCTCCCCATCATATGGGGTCTAATAGCTAGAATTTCCTGAATGGAGTTCATCTCTTAGAGACATAACGGGGCAGAATGAACCACTACAGTCAATGTTTTGGACATCGTGAGGTGGCTCTAACGACGCAGGATAGATGTTGACCATGTTTGAAACACAGCATCACTAAAGTGACCTGAAATGGGAACAACAAATGAGCATCGACCACTAACAATATTTGCAACACGGGACTTGTATCGGCTTGTTTCTCAATATCCTCGTGGGTGTTGGCCCAAAGTGGTAGGAAAGACCTTAGGCCTATCATCCATGCCATTTGGGGACCCTTTTGGATGGGGATGATGATGGAGTCCCAATCAAAGGAGTGGGTGAATCATAGCTTGTACCCATATATGAAAGAGGCGATCGTCTCCAGGGAGCGGGACATATGGCCTGATTGAGGTTATCTCAACGTGAATTGGGGAAAAAGTCTTCACCCCTACCATATGTCTTGACATGAGGAGAAGATTCTAGAATTTCGGCTGGGCCAATAGAAAAAATGTAGAGGTGTTCCTATATATCCCATAAGTATGGGAATCAGGCTATACGTAGTTCTGGAAGGCCATGATGTTTAACTTCATGTGGTGATGACGTGGGAGGATAGAAGAATGGGAGAGGGAACATGGTGCGACCATTATAATCTTGGTATGAGTGGGGATAAGGATTCCTACACTATATCATGCAAGGATCCTCTGAGAGAACTATACCCAGGTGGGATAGTCAAAGAGAAGAGTTCAGGGACTGGGCTCAAGACGAGGTGTCTAAGCGTTCCAACGTATCCCATGAGGATGGGAATCAAGACATACGTAGTTCTAAGGGAACAATTTAACGTCTTGTGGGATGATGCATAGTTTAAATTCATGTAGGACTGGATAGTTTAAGGTCATGTTGGACCATCATGTAGTTTAAGGTCATGTGGGACCATCCAGTTTAAGGTCATGCAGGACCAGCATGTAGTTTAGGGTGATGCAAGACTGTCCAGTTTATGGTCATGAAGGACCGCATGCTCAAGCAAAGTATTTCTTGATGAACTTGGCATTGGTGGGAGGAGTTATACGATCACCATCCATGGTCACCAGGGAGTATGCTCGACTGGGGTAAACCCTGTGAACTATGTAAGGTCCTTCCCATTTGGGCTCCAACTTGGGTGGTTTCCTACTGGGGATCATTAGCGCCCTGAGGGCCAATACCAAGTCACCTTGCAGAAAAGAGTGTAGGAGAACCTTTTTGTTGAAGGCCCTAGCTATCTTAATTTGATGCCTTTCCAGATTGTGCAGGGCACAGAGCCTATTCTCGTCATGTGCCTCCAATTCAGCTAGATGAATTTCGGCTACCTTATCTGGCGCTTCCTGGTCATAGAAAACTGTGCGTAACAAGGGTAGCTGGATCTCGATGGGCAGGACGACCTCAGCTCTGTACACTAGGGAATATGGGGTCACTTGGGTGGAATTACTAGTCGTCCTCTGATAGGCCCAAAGGGCGTTGGGGAGCTTGTCCGGAAAACTCTTCTTGTTCTGACCAACCATTTTCTACAAAAGTTTAGAGAGGGTTTTGTTGAATTCCTCGATCTGACCATTCACCCATGCGTGATAGCGTGAGGTATGGTTCAAACGGATGTTGTACTTGGCATACAATTTCATCAGATTGAATGCTCTAATGTTGGTGTCGTTATCAGTGAGGACAGCGTGAGGGACTTCAAACCGGTGCATGATGTTGGAGCTCACGAAGTCAACAATGGAACAGGCCTTGACCTCCTTGAGAGGAACTGCATCTTCCCACTTGAAAAAGAAATCTGTGGCGGTCAGGATGAACCTGCATTGGGGAGCTATCGTCGGTGGGAATGGTCTGACGACATCGAGTCCCCATACTGTGAACATCCAAGAGTACATGGTGGATTGTAGAGGTTTCGGTGGCTGATGCATGATGTTAGCTTGAATTTGGCATGCATGGCATATCTTGGAGAACTTGATACAATCATGGATCATGGAGGGCCAGAAGTACCCCAGTCTCTGGATCTGATGGGACATCATCAGCCTAGTCTGGTGAGCCCCACAAGAACTGGCGTGAACCTCGTGAAAGACCTAAGAAATCTTGAATCCTTGGATGCAATGGAGGAGAACACCATCAAACCCATGCTTTTAGAGGATCTTCTTAAGACTAGGACAACTCTGGAGGGTAAACTGCAGTGTACGACATCGGATTCACTCACGCTCGACCCGATCAGCCAGGAGGAAACCACTTTGGAGATACTCAGAAAAAGGGGCTCTCCAGTTGGGAGTCACTTAAACCACTGCATCTGGAGAACCTGGGGGTCCTGACGTGGAAGATCCAACGGTAATATTGCTTACTCGCAGGCCATCATCATCATATGAGGTGACATGAGCAATGACTCTCCTGTGTGCCATATGTATAATCAGATCATCCTGCCCGCGTTCTCCAAGTGATGTAGCCAGGCCAACCCGGGCATCGGCTTGACTGTTCTAAGATCGAGCGACATGAGTAACTTTCAGCCGAGATGGAAACCAGGAAATTAGCTGGAGGTTGTGCTCCAACAATGGTACGACCTATGGATTTCTGACGACATAGCCACTGTTGAATTTCTTGATGACTAGTTCAGAATCCCCTTTTACATGAAAATGGGGTACATCGATCTCAAGGGACAGCTTGAGGCTAGTGATAAAAGCATGATATTATACCTCGTTTTTTGTAGAGCCTTCTGACAACAGGAATGAATATGAAAGAATGGATTGAGCCAGGGTAATAAAGACAATACCCAGGCTTACTCTGTTGAGTCTGGGTGCGTTGAGCCTCCTTCCAGTGGGGCTCCGGGAGGCACCATCAATGTGCATCTTCCAAAAAGGGATGGCATGATCTACCAAGATGATTTCCACATTAGGAAAATCTTAGTCCAGGGACTGGTCCACAGGGGTGGTATGATAAATAAGAAAGTCTACCAATGTTTGTCCCTTGATATCTTTCTGAAGGATAAAACTGATGTCGAACAACTAGAGGATTACTGCCCACCATGTTAGATGACCGGTTCGCATGGGGCGGTTCAGAATTTACTTCAACGGGTCTACCTGAGACACCAGATGTACCTTGTGGTGTTGCAACTAGTGTCACAAAATATGTACTATGAATAACAATGTAAGGTAGTTATTCACGATGAGGGAGTATCTGGTCTCTATATCGATGAGCATATGACTAAGGTAGTAGAGACTTCTTTCTTCCCCTCATTGTTCTTCTGGGAGAGAAGGGCACCAATATATCTTTCCCGGGCAGTCACGTACATGATCATCGATATTCCAGAGATGGTGGAATCAAGACGGGAGGCTGGAGTAGATACTTCTTAATTCCCTCAAATGCAGTCTGTCACTCTTCGTCCCACTCATAGGTAGAGCCTTTATTCATGAGCCAGGAAAAGGGATTACACTTTCCAGCCAGATTCTCAATGAATCGGCGTATGTAGGCTATGTGGCCTTGGAAACCCCGAAGCTCCCGAATATTGCTCAGGGGAGGAATCTGACTAATTACCTTAATCTTCTTTGGGTCGATCTCGATGCCCTGATACCTAACAAAAAAGCCAAGAAACATTCCAGAGGTGACCCCGAAGGCACATTTCAATGGGTTCATCTTCATGTGGCGGGAACGGAGGACACCGAACACTTTTTCAAGGTCCTTGAGATGGTCCTAGAGCTGATGATATTTGACCACCAGATCGCCCACATAGAATTCTATCAATGTCCCATGGATTGGATTGAATATGCAGTGCATGCCCCGCTGATAGGTGGCACATGCATTCTACAGGCCGAAGGGCATAACCTGGTAATAGAAAGTACCTTGGGGCACCTTGAAAGCTATAGACTCCTAGTCCTCGGGGTCCATTCAGATGTGGTTATATTTGGAGTAACCATCCATGAAGGAGGGGGATTAGAACCCAGTCGTAGCGTTCATCAACAATTCTGTCACTGGAAGGGGAAAATCATCATTCGGAAAATGGCAGTGGAGATCTTGGAAGTCGATGCAGACTCTGATCTATCCATTATTCTTCCTGACTGGCACGATGTTGGCTAGGAACTTGGGGTACTGGACCTCCTTGACAAAGTTCGATTTGATGAGCTTGTCAACCTTGGCCTCGACCATGGCACTGTGAGAAGATTGCATCTTTCTGGGAGGCTGCTTGACCCTGTGATGATTTGTCAAGAGACCGAGGTGGTGGACGACTACCTGAGAATCTAGTCCTGGCATCTCATCATAACTCTAGGAAAACATGTCATAGTTCTGTTTAAGGAAGTCCACGTACCGCTGCTGCTCTTCGAGGGACATGGTGGCACTGATCAATGTGGGTCTTAGTTCTGCCTCGCTACCAAGGTTCACATGTACCAGCTCAAATACCATGGCGGTGACACCCTCCTCAAAGGTGGGGTGAGCATCCTCCAGATCCTCTTTTTTCCTTACGGAGGAGGGATTCCTAGCGGGTGAAGCTTCTTATGGGTCGGAAGAACCTTATGGGAGGCTGGTACCCACATGGACAGCAATGGACAACATATCAGGAGATTCACATGCTATTGAGACCATAAAGATGAAGGCAGTCGATCCAATCCCATCTATTCATCAGCCCAAGGGGCCACGCTTGATGATATCAAAGAAATAGTGGCGCATCATCTGGAGCTAGTTAATCCCATCCCGGTAAAACAGACACGTATGTCATACATCCATTTCCATGGGGCGGACATCCGGATACTATACGGGGGCAAGAGGCTCTGGGATCACCTGAGCCTGGTTTGTATAGGAATATGAGGTTATTTTCCACCTTCGCTTGGACTTGGGAATATGATTCCCTCTTGTACCAAAGACAAAAAAACATTGCCCAATGTTAGGGGTCATGGCCTCCAATAGATGGATCGGGAAGACATAGATGTCATCCAGACCTGCCCAGGGGTTAGTTGTGACTATGGCGGGCTCAACCTTACTTGCCAGAATCTGTTTATCCTTTATCTTGTAATAATCAACGTATAGATAACAGGCTTTACAAGAGGCGAAAAGAGATGCACCACCTTGTAGTATTCCTACTCGACCATTTACGGGGTACTTGAGGCACTGGTGATATGATGAGGAGACCACCGCATGAAATTGGATCCATGGTGTGCCCATCAATGCATTGTACGCGGTGTCCTGGGAGACAACCATAAACTTAGTACTAGAAACTAGGCCATTGAATAGGGTCTTCAAGCAGATCTTGCTGATCGGGATCTGCTCTATCCTGTCATATCCATGGATTCATAAATCGGTGGGAGTCAGGTCATCTTCGGATAACCCTAGCTTCCACAGTGTCTGTGTCAGGATATGGTTGATCCCAGATCCGGTGTCAACGAGACAACGAAGAACCACCATGCCATTAAATTGGCTGGTGATGTACAACGGGCGGATATGACCCTGTATGGGACAACCTTCATTATCTCCTGATAATGAAATGATGGACTGACATTCAGTATCCCTGACCGCTTCAGCATGAATGGATTCTGCAGCTACTACACCTGTCTCAAACTAAAGGGGGCTTCTTAATTCCTCAGTGAGGGCCTCACGCATATCTGATGACAAGCGAGGGCTTCAAGGATGGAAATCCTCACTGGGATGCTGGCAAGGTGGTTGAGAACATCATACATCCATTCCAGGTGAGAAATTCGGCTTACAAGAGGCCGCTCTGCGATTAGAGGCATGGTGGGCCCTACCAGCTTGACCGACGGCTGGCTGGGGCTAGGCATATCCCACTACTCACTAGTCAAAGCCTGAAGAGTATCTGTCTAATGACGACTGGATGACTGAGATCGACCTGTAGCTGGGTGAGGCTGGACGTGGCCTAGACGAGGTGGATCTTCCTGATTCAGTAGCACAAACAGTGGTGGCGGTGATCCTGGCGACACCGGATGAAAACGCTGGGCGTGCTGAGTTCTGCACTGGGCCTACTGTCTAGTATCAGTGGCATGCACGACCTAGCTGGAGGTTCCAAATGATGAACCCCGACAACCCATATGGCCACTGCTCCACTGACGTTGGCGTCAGCTGGGGACTTTGGGGTGGTTCACCTAGCACTCCCCTTCGTCGGGAGTCATATTAGGGTTTACCAATTCCACGATATTAACCGAAGTGTACCCTTGACTATCACTTGAAGAGTCATCCACTGCTGGGCGAATTCTGGGAGGGATTCCTATCTCCGGGGGCATAAAGTTGTTGAGAGTGCGGGACGACGATGGCATTGGCAAGGCACATTGTTCTTTCTTGCGCCTATAATGCTTTATCTTCTAGGAAGAGGCCAGCTGAAATGATGATGCAGAATAGGTGGTAGTTTCTTCCAAAGGCTCTGACTGATTCAGGTGTGCCTGAATGATGCCATGTGTGCGAGAAACCATCTTGTGCGCCATCCAGTCATCGTACTTCTGGGACCCATGGTTAGAAACCTGCTGCCACTCGCCTTCGATGTCACTACTGTTGTCTGCCCTTACAAAGACACCCACCACTTGTGCCAGCGTTGGGACCAACCTGAATATGTTGTTATCGATTTGGTCTTGAATCCACTCTTTGGACACATAGTACTTCTTGAGGTTGTGCCCCATAATTCGATGATATGGTAAGTAGTTGGGGAGATCTGTGAGATTCTCCTCTTCCGGCCTTATACACTCAGACAAGCGTACAATCTCTTTCTCTATGACACTTCTGAAATAGTTGAGAACCTGATTCTCGCTGAACGAGTAGGTCTGGTTTCTTCTATCTGGAAAGGGGGCCCTTGGGGCCTGGCCCTGACGAAGAGTCGGAGGGGCCTATTGAGGAGGCGGAGCATGGTTGTTCCTCCTGGGTGGTGGCTGCGCATTACGCAGAGGCGCTTGCCGATTCTGAGGTGGACGCTGCTGATCTGGTGGTTGCGCCTGAGGAGGAGGGCCTCTACGAGGTTGTGGGGATGGTGCCACTTGTAGTAACTCTAGCTATCAGGGGGCTTCTATTTGAGCCACCGTGGAGGGCTCGGCTCTGGAGGCTCTCCTTGCTGGAATTACATGGGGCAATGAACATGCCTGGATGGCCTGTTGCAGGGATACTTCAAGTTACTGGGCCTTTTCGAAGAAGTCTCGGAAACTTCCAGGGTAGTTCTGGGTGATCAAAGAAGGAACCAGTTCTGTCTTGACATTCCCTACGCATATCGTCAGTAGTTTCTCCTGAGTTAGTGGCATGTCAAGGTAGTATGTGAGCCCCTTCCACCGGGCGATAATGTCTACGACTCGCTCATCAGGCCTTTGCATGCACTTTAAGAGGTCTGCGATGCTGGTTTTCCGAGTGGTAGAGATGAACTGGTAGAGGAATTGCATGTGAAGGTCCTCCCAGCTGGTAACAGATCCGACGAAGAGCTGGTTGTACCGGATGAATGTCAGCCCCTCCAACGTCTAAACAAAACAATGGAGCTTGGAAGCCTCCTGCGGCACTGGAGTCCCCAACATGGGCCCACACCTTGTGTTGAAGTGGGCTAGGGGCTACGGCGGGTCCCTCATCCCGTTAAAGGGGGAGAAGGTGGGATTCCCAAAGCTCAGAGGCGCTGACAAACCATCCACCCAAGCCGGGTATGGATAGCCATCTAGTTGGATTGCCACCTATCGCATTTCCAATGCCTCCAGGCGGGCTATGAGTGCCTCTATAGGATCTTCTGGGTGGGGGTCCCTATCTTGACGGGGATCCCTAACCACGAGCGTGTTGTCGGGTTCTTCAACACGGTATATAGGCTCAACGGTTCGTGGAGCGGCTGGTGGAGTGTCCCTTGGGGCAGCTGGGGGAACCCGGAATGGATTCCTTAGATTGTCGCACCGTTCGAGATGGTTTGGCGAGACATACCACAACCTCTTTCCATGAGCTCCGGCTTCAGCCCTGTCTGCAAGAGCAGCATGATAAAGGTTTCCTAGGGGAATCTCACTGAGAGGAAGCTATTTGTGCCCCTACTGCCCTGGCCTAGGATCATCGTAATTTTTTCATTGCTCTGCAGCACATTCATCTAAGAGTTCGTCGACCAATCTCTTCTTCTCACCAAGTTGCTGGCGCAACATGTCCTTCTTGGGGTCCTCCTCTGTCTTCTCCACTCAGGCGGACGGGTCGGAGTGCATGACAACTCCGAAGTGCTCTTTGACCTTACCAGAATTCATGTCGAGTACCAATGCCTCGGTGGGTGCAGGGAGACCTAGGAGGTTCCTCTGGTGAAGAGTAATCCTCCCTGATGGGTCCAACAGTGGTGGCACACCCTCAGAGGGTATTTCTCCATCGAGAAGCTTCATCTCATCCTCCTCATCCACTATGTCGACCATGTTGACCGTGACCCTTCCTGGGGTCATGTCCTCGATATCGCATAGCGAGTCGGGCTACCGCTGAATAGAACTGAAGAGGAGGGAAGCATACTTCCCCCATCGACATATTTTCATGTGGTGGTGGGGGTGTATCCTCCTTGATAATTTTTCAGAGTATCTTGATACTCTGAATTCATTTCTGGTGGAGGGACTCATGAAGACCTGGTGATTCAGGGCACTGGGCCCCATGGAGTGCGGCAAGATCAACTAGATATCACTGCTTACTGATGTCATTGAAATTCGCTTGGCTCCTTGGATAATCCACGTGCTGATGAAAAAGAATAAAATGTGTCGCCCATAGGGTGTAGCAGAAACACTCAAATTACTATGGGGTGAGGGATTATGGTATGTGGAAATTCTGCACTGCCACATGCCAGAACTTCTAGGGGAAGTGGTCCGCTGTAAGGATGATCCAGAAGCTCCTCGGCTCAGATTCAGGGTCTGGCCCTTGATTTCCCCACTCATCAACTGGGGGTGGCTGAGGAACTAGTAGTGGCACTGAGGCAGACCACTGGGACGGTAGGTTGACCGGTGGAGAATACAACGAACGGGCTGACTGGACACCATATCTCGGGCCTTCTTCCGAAGAGGGTAGTGACTTGGACACTACGTTGCAATAGGATGGCCGGACGGCTGCAGTTCCTGGCTCAGGGGATAGGGCTACTGGTGATAGGCCGCAATTCTACTCACATGCTATTGGTCCCCAGAATATCTCCCCATGATCTCTTGTGGAGGTAGAGAGCGCTTCTGGCGATGATGGTGGTGATTTCATGACCATAACCTACGGGGTCACCATATTTTCATTCTCCTAGATATACCTATGGTGGGAGGTGGGAATCCTATGGACCTTTCATTCCAGGAGCACCAGGCTGATGCAACTCATCCCTTCCCCGACCCTTGACTTAGATGACTGAGGGGAGGGTTACCGAGTGGAGTCACACTCCACATTTGAGTATGAGAAGCATACCGGTTTGATATCCATCAAGAAAATCTCAGAATTTATCTTATGGTGGTGGTGGCCCGCATTCCTGCCCCTGGGTAGGTCCTCGAGATATGGCTGAATTCTGACATGGGGTCCTTCGGCCGCACTGGTGCTGGGGCGGAGAGGTCTTCTACCCAAGAAAGCCGGGGTGCAAGGAGCATCGGGAAAAATGTAGAAGGGTACAAGGGGATGACCTCCATGGATCACAGTAGAGCGAGAAAAACCTCCACTGGAACTAGAATAAGCATGGGGAGGACCTCCACACTTATTTTCCCTGGTGAATTCAGTATGAGGAGGGTCCTTGTACCGGTCTAGCTGAGTACGGGGAGGACCTTCGTGCTGGGTGCTAGTGAGGCGAGGCTGGACTTCACCCCTCTGGTTGTCGGGGTGAGGAGTACCTTCACCAGCTGCTAAGAGGACATAGGGAGGATCCCCACATTGGAGAGAGACCAGATAGGCAATGTCCCTACATTTGTCATTAGGGGCAAGAGGAATGACTCCATATCCAGTGTAATGGGCACGAGAGAGGCTTTCGTACCGAGTATCACTGCCGTGGGCCAGACCTTCATTCAGACTGGGGGTGGCACAGGGCGGACCTCCATGACGAAACTTGAAGTGGGGAAGTCCCACACTCTCTATGGTAGTGGTACAGGGAGGTCCTCTGTACAGGGTGGCATTGCTACGAGTTGGTTCGCAGCAACCACTGCTCGTTCCTACAACTAGGATAGTTGACCCAGCCTGCCCGTGGGGCGGTTGGGGCCTCGATCCCAGTTGGGAATATAAGCTCCCCTATTTAGTGTATGCATGGACCTGATGATATGTGTCATCAGTGGCTTGAGCTACATTATTCTTCGATGTTGATTCCCCTTGGTGGGCATCCTCCTCAGCTTGTGCCCAACGATGGCGTTGGTTTAGACGAGCCTGGGCTGGTGGCACATGTAGGTAACATACCTGCTCCTCTAGCAAGACAGGGCGGCGATGCTGATGAAGCCGGGTGGGAGCCCTTACTGGGAGCCCCTGGATTGGGACTCTAACGAAGCTAGGACAGACGTCGCCTACCTCATTAGCGTAAGGCATGGAGTCATCAAAGCGCTCCAGGGACAGGATCCCAAAGTGGTTGTATGTTGAGGTGGGGATAAATGGCTACCTACGCAGCCCTCAGGTGGCGTTGATGATGATGCGTGGACACCTCCAGGTCCAGACATGCCATATCCTGTGTGGGGATTATTCCCTCCTCTTCATAACGACGCATTAGGTTGTTAATTAACCTTCGTTGGATAACTTCCGATCGGGAGATGGGGCGTGGGAACCCCATGGTGGTGGACGCAGAGGCCGTCGTGGAAGCGGTGAAGCCATGCAGAGTGGCTATGCTGGCGTTTCCCCTGCCCCTGCATAGATGGGCAGGTGGTGATTGTGTTCCTGAGGAAACAACCTAATTCCTGATAAGCATGGAGATGAACTCTTCAGTGCTGAAAGAAAAAAGGAATCGATGAACAATTCCCCAACGCCATCCCGTATTCTTTGACTGGTAAGAGTGATCCACACTGACAACGTCGCAGAACAGGATGTCCAACGTTCTACTACCCCAAATTATGGTGAGTTTCATGCCAGGGCCACTATTTGTTTGGAGGGACCCAGCGCCAGATAACTGGATCTGGTGACACGTCAATCTATTGATGGCCCGAGTGCTACTAATCTCCATTTTGAGGAGAAGACCTTCACGTCAGGTTCACCATTTCGGTTTTAGATGCTTTCAACGGGGCGCACATGTCCGTCTCATTTGTGGATGAGGGGGGTGGGGTTTTTCTTTCCCTACATTCCCGCATTCCAAAGACGGGCGACATCTGCTTCTTATTCAGGGACGTCTTCTCCTTGATCAAAACGAGATGATTGGATGTCGGTTCTTCCTTCCATGGATTCCTCCTCAGAACTCGTCACTTTGTCCGGGTCTCTCTCATAAATTTAAGACATTGTTCATGAAACTCTTCCTGGTTACATATCTTCAGGGACACCAATTAATTATGCTTCTTATTTCAGGACATTCCAAGGGGTCCGGTCAGGGCAGAAACCTTCAGTTAGGGGAGTAGTCACGTTGGGTATCACTGGCGTGTCTGGATGATGGGGGATTGACATGTCTGTTTTTTTTCACTTATTATTGGGCTTCTCGAGGGTGCAGAAGCCCGAGGAATCTTACATAAAACATGGGGAATCGTATTCCATGGGCATTTATCTAAGGTTTTCCTCATCTTCCCATGATTAGCGTAGGGTATGCTGCAATTTTAACGTCCAATAGAGATGGATTAGGATGATAAGAACACTGACTAGAGTGGATCAGATGGAGGAACCCACTAGAGGGAACATCGATATTGGGGCCACCGTGTGGGTGTCCTCCCGAAAGATATTTTTTGGAACAGGGAATGGGGTGGCATGATGTCACCGGGATGTGGCGGTGCAAGTAAGGATCAGGATGGATGATGGAAGGTTCTGTGAATTGGATGGTTAATGGGATGGAACTTTCATGAGGATGATGATGGTTTTGGGCTTGAGCCTCAAAGAGGCTTCCTACGTATCTCTGTGGTAGGGAATCAAATTCCACATAGTCCATATGATAACGACTTACTCCCGATGGGGTTTTCAATGGCTTACCGCTGGATGAGATCGCAACGGCTTACCGTTGGATAAGGTGTCAACAGCCTACCACTAGGCGAGGTTTCAATGACTTACCACTGATTGAGGTCACAACGGCTTACCGTTGGGCGAGGCTGCCTGTAGCTCACCACTGATGAGGTCGCAATGGCTTACTACTACATAGGGTCACAACGGCTGACCATAGATTAAGTTCAAAACGGCTTACCGCTGAATGGAATGAAAAAGGATTACCACTGAAAGTGGTCTACAGTTTAACATCATGAATGATAGGGTGAACCGACATGAAGGGGTTCGAAACTTCTTGGTGTTGGTCTTGAACATCATAGAGGCTTCCAACGTACCTCACCTTGGCAAGGATCAAAGATTTCATAGTTTAGGTGGTTGGGAACCGATGTGAAGGTGGACCTGGGGTCCAATGGGTGGTGGGCTTGGTGCACCGACGTGAAGATGGTCAGGACCAATGGATGGGGGTGGTATTGAACCTTGTAGAGGATTCCTACGTACCATACCTTGGAAAAGATCAAAGGCCATGTAGTTCAGAAAGGTGAATGTAGTTTAACGTCATGCGGGATGGGGTAAACCGACCTGAAGGAGGTCGGAGCAACCAGAGTGGTGGGTTTGAACCTCGTGGAGGCTTCCTACATATCCTGCCGTGGAAAGGATCAAAGTCCCCATAGTTCAGGATAAGGGGGAATTTTTGGCTTACACTCTGAGGTATCCCAAGGTGTTGTTGAACCGACATGAATGAGGTCAGGACGACCGGGTGGTGGGCTTGAACCTCGTGGAGGCTTCCTACATACGCTACCTTGGCAAGGATCAATTTCCACATAGTTCCGGATGTGGGTGTGGGGATTACACTCTAGGCTTCCCAGGGTGTTGGTGGGCCGACGTGAAGGGGGTTGGAGCGACTGGGTGTTGGTGGGATTGAACCTCGTGGAGGATTCCTACGTACCCTACCTTGTCAAGGACCAAAGTCCTCATAGTTCAGGTGGAGGTGTGGGGCTTAAACTCTAGGTTGACTAGGGTAGATGTCATGGTCAGTGCTCACTCTAAGCTCACGTGATTCATGCTCGGTGTGATAAACAAGAGATAGTAGAGACCTGATGATCACTTCACAAAATGTGCGTCCGTGGGAAATTGAGTGGGGCTTACACAGGATTAACGACCCAAAGAGGAAACTGGGGCTTATGCGTGGTTAGCAGCTCAAGAAGTCGGGACTTACTCTAGGATGGAGGAATGATGGTGACAAATCACAGTGTGAGAGATACTTGGGACCAAAGAAAGGAGAAGCACCGTTCCCCACCATGCCCTTCGCTGGCCCTGGGGACTGAAGAAGAAAGGAGGAGCAGGGATGCTGCCTCCGACAAGAAAACTAGGGGATTGCAACAAGATGGTTTCCCTTTCCCCACAGACAAACACCACTCCCATAAGGAGGATATCATCCACTATGGAGACCACTGGGAATGGAAAATTTCCAAGGTGGGATACCCTGCGTGCGAGGCACGAGGCGAGGTGACAGTTTAACGTCATGTGTTGAGGACGAGGGTGCTTGGCAGTTTAATGTCCTGAAACTCAGATGAGGTGGGTTTTCTTGGCACCCCTTGGACTTACATAACTAGTACCCTCTGCTCCTTGGTGTATAGAGGGGACATGAAAAGCTGTGGTGAGGGGGTTTCATTGAGAGAACCATATAGGGGCCCATGTTAGCATGGCTATGGGAAGAATCAATAGCTGTTAGCATGCCTATGTGAAGAAGCATGAGGCGAAGCAACGCAATGGGAGATATCGTCCAGGGGACTTTGAAGTTACTTTGTGAGAACCTAGAAGGTTGTATAAATAATGAGTATATGGTGAAGGTTCTGTGGGTGTAGGAGGCACCCAAAAATGATGCCCGGAAGAGGGACATCACGACCACATAAGGTGGGAGGCTTTGCGCGCAAAAGGGACCGTTGCGCAAAAAAGGGTTCGGAATGGCACACAAAAGTAATTTCATGCAGAAGAACTAATTGCACACAATCATAAATAATTGCATGCGGGGATGGGGTTCGAGGTTATTTGGACAAGGGTCAAGCTTGAGTAGTCACACGTAAAGGTTCACCCCCAGGTGACCTGGCGCGAAAAATTTAGTACCTGAGAGCCATCTTCTTTGCACACACGAGAGAGGATTTTCGCATATGAGAGGTGGTTCAGAATCTTTGTGGTGAAGTTGAAGGGGGTATCCTTATATTTATAGGTTCTTGGGATTGCAGGTCTGCACGAAAAATGCATCGGTGCGAAATATTGTGTGCCCCAAAGTCGACAGGGCGAAGATCAACTGAGCGGATCGGTGGCGCGAAATAGTTCCACACCCGCATGGGAAACTCTCATGAATCCAGGAGTTTTTCACACAGGGAATTTATTTTCCTCACAACTTAAAATTATTTTCGCGCTGCCCCTCAGGGACCCCCGGAACGGATCACCAGTTCCAAATATGGCTTCGCTTTGTAACGTCTGAACCTTCCTTAGCCCTGGAGTGGTTTTTGGAATCTATAACTATATAGTGGTATTAAACTTGTTATTAAATTATAAAAGAACAATATTATTGTTTATAATACCAAATATCCTCCTTTTATAACATGTGATCTCTTATTCATTAATAAGTATTCATTATTATCATTATTTCGTGTGTTAATTTTCTTATTTTCTCATCGATGTTTTTCAATTAATGATATGCTTGTTGGAAATATTTCTAAGTTATATCATCTATAGAATAATATTAATTACAAAATTATCATATTTTTAATTCTATAATACTATTTTAAGAAATAATGAATGATGGAATGATAAATGGTCTATTTTACAATCATGGACATGGTAGGTTGTACTTACGCATGAGTAATGTTTCCATTTTCTGATGATCAATATGGAATGTATGTAATTAATATATTATCATTATAGGCTAATAAAAATAACATATTTTTGACGCCAAAATATTGAACGCAAAGGGAAGAAGGAAAAGAAGCCCGCACGCTGCCTCGCGAAGCTCGGACGTGGAGCTCCCCCCGAGCAATGCGGCCGCCGCGAAGCAATGGAGGCGGTACCGCTCCGCGAACACCCTATCGTTCGCGAGCCCACCGCAAATAAAATGAGGCGGTACCGCTCTGCGAACTCCCTAACATTCGCGACCCACCGCGAAGAACCCATGGCCCCTTCGTGCCGCGTGAGCTCTGCTTCGCGGCGCCCCTTGCCTATAAATACTGGGCTCCCCCTGAGTCTAGGGGACG
Organism: Viscum album; assembly: GCA_963277665.1. NCBI lineage: Eukaryota > Viridiplantae > Streptophyta > Magnoliopsida > Santalales > Viscaceae > Viscum > Viscum album. Next base: position 1,638,350,370 of record OY728127.1, read on the forward strand.
GACAATCCGACCTTTCGGCTTCTCAACCGTCGAATCACGAATCACCCTTCACCCTGGGAATCATGAGCTCCGGGAGGTATTTTTGCTTCGCAAGATGCCTTCTCCTTGTCTCGTTTTGAGCCCCTCTTCCGAGAGGGTTTCCCTTCGCGAAGCCTAAGATAATTAGCGAAGGAAGGGGATTCCCAAGGGAACCCGGGCAGCCGCGGAGCATCTATGCTTCACGAAACACCCATCCTGTACTAGTGATACACATGCCAAGGCAGGGTCGTTGCACATCCCGAAGCACACTGCTTCGCATCACCTTTCTTCATGAGGCACCTCTGCTTCGTGAGGTAGTGCTCGGTGAATACTATTCCACTTCATGAAGCACCTCCCATTCACACCCCTGCCCCATGCTAAGGCCAAGGCACTCCACTTCACGAAGAACACTCCTTCGCTTGGAAATTATTCTTCCCACGCCAACCTCCAGGTTTGCATGATGTGATTTCAAAGTCCCATAGACAACACCACTCGTAGCATTGCTTTGCCTAATGCTTCTTCGCATAGGCATGCTAATGGCTATTGATTCTTCACATATCAACGCTAATGTGGACCCCTCGATGGTTCGCTTTGTGACCCAACTTGAGCATGGCCTTTCAAGTACCTTCCCTCCACCAAGAAGAAGATGGTACCAGTCATGTAAGTCCTAGGGGTGTGGAGTAAACCCACCTCGTCCGAGCTGCAGGACGTTAAACTGCCAAACACCTCATCCTCAACACATGACGTTAAACTGTCACCTGACCCCGTGCCTCGCACGTAGGTTCCCCCCATCTCGGACATTCTTTATGCCACTCGTCTCCATGGGAATAGAATTACCCTCACATGGGATGATAACCTCCTTCTAGGAATAGTGTATGTCCACGGGAGAAGGGAAACCACCTTGGTGTAAGCCCCCAAGCCTCTCTTGCAGAAGTTAGCACCCATGCACCTCCGTACTTCCCCACTCCCAAGGCTAGTGGAGGGAGCGATAGGGAGCAAGGCACCTTCCATATTTGGTCCCAAATCCCTCTCCCTCTGCGCTTTTCCACACTTCGGGCCTCCATACTGGAGTAAGTCTCATCACCATGGGCCACCTAACGCGTAAGTCCCTCCTCGTTTCTCACGGATTCACCCTTCGCGACGTGATCGTCAGGTCTCTCCTGCCTCTTGTTTCTCACACCGAGCACGACTCACGTGGGCTTAGAGTAAGCATTGACCATGACTATACCTCATCTAGGATGACGTTAAACTGTGTGCCTTCTTCCAGCATGGCGTTAAACGATATTCCCTCGTCCAACATGACGTTAAACTGCACATCCATTTGAACTACGAGGTCTTTGATCCATGTCAAGGCATGGTACGTAGGAAGACTCTACGAGGTTCAAGCCCAACGCCCGTCATTCATTCATGTCAGGTTCCACCCTTGTCTGGAATGACGTTAAACTGCATTCCAGTCCGACCGCAAGCCGTTGGGACCAACCCGAACTATGAGGACTTTGATCCATGTCAAGTCACAATACGTAGGAAACCTCCATGAGGTTCAAGCCCACCTACCATCGGACCAAGGTCCTTTCTTCATGTCAGTTCACCGACACCCACCATTTTCTCATGAACTGCGAGGTCTTTGATCCATGTCAAGGCATGGCATGTAGGAAGCCTCCCTGAGGTTCAAGCCCACCACCAATAGACCCACGGGTTCAACTCCACGTCAGTTCACTAACGAAATCCACCATTTGAACTACGTGGTCTTTGATCCATCATAAGGCGTGGTACGTAGGAATCCTCCATGAGGATCAAGCCCATCACCCGTTGGTCACTCCGACCTCATTCACGTCGGTTCACAAACACCTGGGAATCCTAGTGTGTATGCCCCACACCATCTAAACCAAGGTCTCTTTTCTTTCACGTTAGTTCGCTAACGAAAACCACCATCTGAACTACAAGGACTTTGATCCGTGTCAAGGCACGGTATGTGGGAAGCCTTCCTGAGGTTCAAACCCAACAATAATTGGCCCAAACCATATCCTTGTCAGTGTTCCAAGCCCCCCTGTTTTCTCCTAAACTACGGGGAATTTTATCCATGTTAAGGCATGGTACGTAGGAAGCCTTCCATAGGTTCATGTTCACCACCCGTTGGTCATTCTGACTTCATTCACGTCGGTCCACTGGCACCTGGGCATCCTAGTGTGTAAGACCCACACCATCAGACCAAGGTCCACATTCACATCGGTTCACTGACAACGCCCATCGAACCAAGGTCCACACTCACATTGGTTCACTGACAACACCATCGGGCCAAGTTCCGCCTTCACGTCAGTTCACCGGCACCACCCCGAACTACGCAAACTTTGATTCCCTACGCCGGGGATACATAGGAGGTCTCTTCAAGGATCAAGCCCAACTTTACTGTCGCCCTTGTGATGGTCCCGTTTCATTCCCCCTCAACTTCATCCATCCATCCATCATCCACCCTGATTCTTACCCGGGCCGCCACATCCCGATGAGATCATGCCACTCCACTCCCGTCCACAGCGTCCATTAAGCTGCCCTCGAGATGGCCCCTATATCGGCATCCCTTCAAGGGAAATTCCTCAATCTGATCCATTCCAGCTAGTGTTCTGATCAGGCCGATCCGTCTCCGTTGGACGTTAAACCTTCGGCATACCCTGTGTTAAACATAGGAAGCTGATGAAAACCTCAGATACATGCTTTTGGAATATGATTCCCCATGCTCTATGTGGGATGCCTTGGGCTTCCACGCCCTCGAGAAGCCCTATGACAAGGGACAAAAGACAGACACACCAATTCCCCAGCGTTCATGCACGCTTCTGATGCCTCTACGTGACTACTCCCCCGAATGAAGGTTTCTACCTTGACTGGAACCATTGGAATGTCCTGACAAAAGAAGTGTAATTAACCGGCATCCATGTAAACATGGCACTGGGAAGAGTTTCACGAACAATGTATTAAATCTATGAGGGAGACCCGGACTAGGGGACGAGTTTCGAGGAGGAATCCACTGAAAGAAGAACCGACATCCCATCATCTCGGTTTCGATCAACGAGCAGACATCCATGAATAAGGAGAGAATTCCACCCGCATTTGGAAAGAGGGAATTCCGGGCAACAGTAGTGCATCCTCACAGACGGATGCACGTGCCCCGGTGAAAGCGTCAGAAACAGAAATGGTGAACCCGATGTGAAATTATTCTCCTCAATGTGGAGATTAGTAGTGTTCGAGACACCAGTAGATTGACATGTCACCGGATTCAGATATCTAGCGCTGGGTCCCGCCAAGAAAATAGTGGGCCTGGCGTGAAACTCACCAGAAGTTGGGGCAGTAGACGTGGGGCATTCCGTTCTGCAACGTGTTGTTGTGGATCCCTCTTACCGACCACGAAGGATGGAATGACGCTGGGGCACTGGTTGTCGATCCTTTTCCTCACAGTGCTGATGAGTTGATCTCCCTGTTTCCCAGGAACCAGGCTGCTGCTATGGAGACACGATCACCGCCCACTCGCCTACGCAGGGGCGGGGGCAATACCAGCACAGCTGATCCGCGTGGCTCCACTACCGCCATGACACCTCAACATCCGTGAATACGGGACCCCCACGTCCCCTTTCCCCATCATAGATCATCCAACGAAGGGTGATCAAATACATTTTATGCAGGTACGAGGTGGAAGGTGTCATCCCGACTCGGGACATGGACCGCCTGGTCCTGGAGGCATCCAGGCCCCGCCGTCAACGCCGCCCTAAAAGGCTGCGCAGGGATCCCATGCTCCCCACCCCAATGTTCAATCGTTTCGGGAGCCTGTCCCCGGAATGCCTCGATGACTCCTCGCCTTACGCTGATGGGGCGGGTGATGTCCGGCTCGGCCTGGTCAGAGTCCCAATACAGGGGCTCCAGGCAAGGGCTCCCATCCGGCCTCGTTGGCGCCACCATCCTGATTTTCCAGAGGAGCAGGTAGGCTATGCCCCTGCACCACCTGTGCCAGCTCGTCTGACCCGACGTCAGCGTCGGGCCCGAGCTGAGGATGCTCGTCAAGGGGCGTCGGCGTCAAAAGCTACTGTGGCCCGAGACACCACCGACATGCATCATGTAGTCCCTGTATACACTGAGTAGGGGCACTCCTTCACCCGACAAGGACCGAGGCCCCAACCGCCCCATGGGCAGGTCAGGTTGGCTCTCGGGGTTGCAGGCCTGAGTGGTGATCGCCCCGAACCAATTCACGGTGGTGTCACCCCGTACAGAGGGCCTCCCCGTACCACCATTCCACAGAGCATGGGCCGTCCCCACTCTGAAGCTTTTCCTGGAGGTATGCCTCGTGCTACCCCCATCCTGAAGGAAGACCTGCCCCGTGGAAGTGACACTCGGCGTTGAAGCCTCTCCTTCGCCCACCATACAGGGTATGGAGTCCCTCCTCCTGCCCCCGACCATCGATGGGAAGGCAGTTCACATCCGGTCCCTCTCCAATGTGGGGGTCCTCCCTATTTCCTCTCTGCAACTGGAAAAGATCCTCCTCGCCCCGGAAACCCGAGGAGTGAAGGTCAGCCTCGCTCCACCCGCACCGACCATGGAGGTCCTCCCCATGCTCCTGCCGGTTCCAACAGAGGTTCCTCCCACATGGGTCTTGTCCATGGATGTCCTCCCCATGTACCCTTTGACATTTTCCCAGGTTCCCCTCACACCCCAGCTATCTCAAGTGGGAGTCCTCTCCGCCATGGAGCCAACGCCGCTTCGAGACTATATGTTGAGAATCAACCTTGTCCTGAAGAGCCATCTAGGGTCAGGAGAGCGGGTCGTCGCTGCCACAAGAAGAGTCCTGAGAAGGCCTGAGTGGAGGTCAAACCTGCTCGTTTCTCATATTCTGAAGCGGAATGTGACTCAGTGATGGAACCTTCTCCCCGCTCCTCCGTGTCAAGGACTGGGGCAGGCACGAGGCGCGTCAGCCTCGTTCTTCCAGAATGTGAAGTCCACCATATTCCCGCCTCTCTCCGCAGTTACATTCATAAGGATGAAATTGTGTAAATTCTGTAGGTTCCGACCATGCAATTTCCACCATCGTCACCAGAAGCGCCCTCTACCTCTTCCAGAGATCACAGAGAGATATTAAAGGGACCAACGGTGGTAGAGCAATGGCGTGACCCATCGCCGGCGACCACAATTACTACGCCAGAAGCTATGGCTATCAGCCCATCCTATCATGATATCGTGGTAAGGTCACCTCACTCTTCAGAGGATGGCCCGAAATTCAGCGGTCAATCAGCTTGTTCGACATATTCTTTGCCACCAAGTTTATTGTCCCAGCGGTCCTCCTCGGTACCGCTACCGGTCCGTCAGCCACCTCCGGTCGATGAGTGGGGAAATATGGGGCTAGACCTTTAGTCCGAGCCTAGGAGCTTCTGGAACATTCTCGTAGCGGATCACTTCCTGGAGATGTTCTGGCCGACGGCAGCGCTGAACTTTTGCGCACCGGAGTCCCTTACCTCAGAGAATGTAGGGTGCTTCTGCTGAACCCTATGGGAGACACACTTCCTCCTTCTTTATGAGCGGGTAGTGTACCCCAGGAGCCAATATAACTTTGAAGAAATCGGCGAGCAATGCCGCCTGATCGATTTGGCCGCACTTCCTGTGGCCCAGCGCCCTGAGTCACCAGGCCACCAGAGCACCCTTCAGCGGAAATGAGTTCAGAGTCTCAAAGTACTCTGTAGAATCATCAAGGAAGCTACCCCCATGTGCAAGTCCAAGGCTTGCCGCCCTACTCTTGAGTCCTATCCGGTGGCAGCTCGATCCGTTAGGCGACATTAAGGACATGCCCCCAAGGAGGGTCGCGGTCCACATGGCTGACGTAGTCGACAAGGAGGACGATCTTGAATTTCTATATGGAGACTTACCATATGAGGGTGTACCACCACTACTGGACCCATCAGGGAGGGTTACCCGTCAGCAGATGAACCTTCTAGGCCTCCCTGTACCCACTGAGTTGCTGTTACTCAGTCGAAATTCCGGTAAGGGTAAGGAGCATGTTGGAACCGTCAAGCACTCCAACCCATCTGCCTCTGTACAGAAGACGAACGAAGATCCCGAGAAGGCCGCATTGCGCCAGCAGCATGCTGAACAGAAGAGGCTGGTTGATGAACTCCTGGCTGAGCGCACTGTGGTGTGGCGACCTGACTACGATAATCCCAAGCCGGGGCAGCAGGGGCAGGAACAATTCCCCCCTAGCGAGATGCCTCCAGGAAACCCTGATCATGCTGCTTCCACAGACAGGGAAGAAGCCAAAACTCATAGCAAGAGGGCATGATACGTCTCTCCAAACCCTCTTGAATGATGGGGAAATATGAGGAATCCATCTCGGGTTCCCCCAGTTGCCCCACAGGCCATTCCGCCAGTTGCTCCACGAGCTGATGAATCCATCTACCGTGTCGAAGAACCCGATAATTCACTTGTGATTAGGGTTCCCCGTCAAGACAGGGACCCCCACCCAGATGATCTTATAACGTCACTCATCACCTGCCTCGAAGCGTTGGAAACACGGCAGGTGGTAGTCCCACCGGATGGAAATCCATATCCCACGTGGGTGGATGATATGCCCGCACTCCCGTGTTTTGAAAACCCCACTTTCTCGCCCTTCAATGGGACAGGGGACCCACCACATCACTTGGACCACTTTTCTTCTAGGTGTGGCCCTATGCTGGGGACCCCAGCCCAGCAAGAAGCCTCCAAGATCTGATGTTTCGTGTAGACACTGGAGGGCCCCACATCCGTCTGGTACAACCAGCTCCCTATCGGATCGGTGACCGGCTGGGAGGATCTCCACCGACAGTTCCTATACCAGTTCATCTCCACCACTCGAAAGACCAGCATCGCAGACCTCTTCAAGTGCAAACAAAATCCTGATGAGCGAGTCGCAGACTTCATCGCCCGGTGGAAGGGACTTACATACTCCCTCAACATGCCACTAACTCAGGAGAAATTACTGACGATGTGTGTAGGGAGCGTTAAAACGAATCTGGTACCTTACTTGATCACCCAGAACTACCCTGGAGGGTTCCATGATTTATCAAATAAGGCTCAGCGCCTCGAGGAGGCTCTAAAACAGGCTAGTCAGGCACGTTTTCCACCCCCTGTGATCTCAACCAGGAGGGCTTCTAGAGCCGAACCCGCCGCGGTGGCCCAAATAGAAGCCCCCAGGCAGCTGGAATTACTACCAGTGGAACCGGCCCTACAACCCCACAGGGGTCCTCCCCCTCAAGCACAGGCTCCTGCCCAGCAGCGACCACCTCAGAATCGACAGGTTCCCCCGCACAATGCACCACCACCACCTATGCGAGACAATCAGGCACCACCTCCTCGGCAGGCCCCTCCGGCCCCTCGTCAGGGCCAGGCTCCCAGGGCCCCTTATCCGGAAAGAAGCCACCAGACTTACTCATTCAACGAGAATTAGGTCCCCGGTTACTTCCAAATTTCTCTAGAGCAAGGGATTGTGCGTTTACCCGAGTATAGAAGGCCGGAAGAGGCGAATCTCACCGATCACCCCAACTACTGTCCCTATCATCAGATTCTGGGGAACACCCTCAAGCAATGTTATGTGTTTAAAGACTAGCTTCAAGACCAGGTCGACAAAAACATATTCAGGTTGGGCCCAGCACCAACACAAGTAGCGGGTGTATTTGTAGGGTCAGAGATCAGTAGCGACAGCGAAGGCGAGTGGCAGTAGGTTCCCAGTTGTGGGTCCCATAAATACGATGACTGGATGGCTCGAAAGACCGTTTCCCATGCCCATGGTATCATTCGGGCATGCTTGAATTAGCCAGAGCCTTCATAGGAAGTAGCCATTACCTCTGCATCATCATCACAGCCGACCTCTTCCCAAAGGGGCAAGCAGCGACGACGCAGGAAGAAGCAACACGCTCCACCTCTTCCATCATCATCCCACACTCTTGGCGACATTATGCCCCCTGAAATGGGGATTCCTCCCAGAATCCGCCCGGTGGTGGACCACTCATCGAGCGACAGCTAGGGGTATGCTTAGGTTAACACTGTGGAGCTGGTAAATCCCTATATGGATCCCGACGAGGGGGAATGCCAGGCGAACCTCCCCAACGTCCCCATGTGACGCCAACATCAGTGGAACCGCAACCACACAGGTCATCGAGGCACGTCAATGGGCGCCTTTAGTCAAGACGTGCACGCTACTGAAACCAGACAACAGGCTCAGCGCAGAGCCCAGTATGCATGAACTCATCTGATTCCCTCAACTCTACCTCCACCGCCGTTTGTGCTACTAGATCAGGAAGAGATGCCTCGTCCATATCGCAGTCAGTCTTTCCCAGCTACAGGACCATCTCCATTGCCCGATCCTAATCCTGCGGCTACTCTCCAGGCTTCAACTAGTAGGCAGAGGGATGTACCCAGTACTAGCCAGCTGCCGGTTCAACCGGGAGGACCCGCTATGCCTCCAACTGTAGAACAGCCTCCTGTAAGCAGAGGCTCATGCTTGGCATGAAAGTATGATGTTCTGAAGAACCTGGCCGACATTCCAGCAAGGCTTTCTATCCTTGAGTCCCTTCACCTATCGTTTGAAATGCGTGGAGAACTTTCCGAGGCCCTAAGGATCCCCCTTCAGTTTGAAACTGAGGTAGTAACTGCGGAAGCCTTCCACGCTGATGCAATAGAGAATACCGAATTCCAGGTAGTTATCTCGTTCTCCGGTTAATATGAAGACCCTCCCATACAGGGGCACATTCTACCACTGTACATCACTGGCCAGTTCAATGGCATGGATGTCCGCCGCTGCCTCTTTGACATGGGTTCTAGGATCAACCTGATCCCAACTCGGACACTGTTAAAGATGGGTTTTTCAAGAGATGATTTAACTCCCTACAACCTCAGAATCCAGGGATATGATAGGACTGAGCAATCCCCAGTCAACATGATCAGCCTGAAGACCCAGTTCGGTGGCCTAATTGCCAGCACTGAGATCATGGTTGTCTCCCAGGACACCGCCTACAATGCATTGATGGGAAGGCCATGGCTCCATCTACATGAAGCGGTCCCTTCGTCGTATCACCAATGACTCAAATACTCCATCAATGGTCGAGTAGGAATTCTCCAAGGAGATACGTCTCCTTTTTCCTCTTGTGAAGCCCGCTATCTGGACGCCGACTATTACAAGAGAAAGGATAAGAAAATCCTAGAATGTAAGGATGAACCAGCCCTGGTCACAAGTGATCCATGGGCAGGCCTGGATGACACATACATCTTCCCGATCCATCGATTGGAGGCCACGAACCCTGACATGGGGCAGTGTTTTGTTGTTTCATGTACGAAATGAAGGCATGCTCCCACGTCCAAGCGACGACGGAAAATCACCTCGTACTCCTACACCAACCAGACTCAGGTGATCCCGGAGCCTCCTAACCCTGTGCGGTATCGGACTGTCAAGCTTATGACAATGGCAGTACGTCATACGTGTCTCTTCCGTTGGGCTGGAATCAACCGACTTAGGCCGACACGTCACCACTTCTTTGATGTCATCAAACGTGGCCCCTTAGGCTGAAGGCCAGAAGGGATATGATCGAATTACTTCATTTTTATGGTCTCAGTGGTGCATGGGTCTCCTAATATGATGACCACTACTGCCCAATCTGGCACCAGCTGCCCGTCAGGGTTTCATAGCTTAGAAGAAGACCCATTGCGGGAAATCCCTCCACGGGTGGAGAGGACGATCTGGAGGATGCTCCCCCGCTTTTGAGGAGGGAGTCTCTACCACGGTTGATGAACTGGTACAGGTGAACCTTGGAAGCGACTTCCGCAAGTAGCTTTCCAACATTTTTCCAGTCAGGAAGAAGAACGGGCAGATCAGAGTCTGCATCGACTTCCGCAACCTCAATCGCCACTGCCTAAAGGATGACTTTCCCCTCCCGGTGACCGAGTTATTGATTGATTCCATGACCGAGTTCCAGGCCCTCTATTTCATGGATGGGTATTCCAGGTACAACCAGATCCGGATGGCCCTCGAGGACGAGGATTCCACTGCCTTCAGGACTCCCCAAGGTACGTTTTGTTACCAGGTAATTCCCTTCGGCCTGAAAAATACAGGTGCTACTTATTAGCGGGCCATGCATCACATATTCAGGCCGATTCTCGGGACGCTGGTGGAATGCTACGTGGATGATCTAGTGGTCAAATCTCACCAGCGCCAGGACCATCTCAAAGACCTTGAGAAAGTGTTTGTTTTCCTCCGTTCCCGCCACTTAAAGATGAACCCGTTGAAGTGTGCCTTCGGGGTCACCTGTGGGATGTTTCTTGGCTTTGTTGTTAGATACCGGGGCATTTTGATCAACCTAGAGAAGATCAAGGCCATCAGCCAAATGCCTCCCCTGAGCAATATTCGGGAACTTCGAGGTCTCCAAGGCCACTTAGCCTGTATACGCCGATTCATCGCAAATCTGGCCGGAATGTGTAAGCCCTTTTCCTGGCTCATGAAGAAAGGCACTGCCTACGAATGGGATGAAGAGTGTCGGACCGCCATTGAGGAAATCAAGAAGTATCTACTCCATCCTCCGGTTTTGATTCCACCCGTCTCCGGAAAGCCGCTGGTCCTTTATGTGACCGCCCTGGAATGGTACCTCGGTGCAATCCTCGCCCAGAAGAATAAAAAGTGTATGGAGAATAGTCTCTACTATCTCAGCCCTATCCTTCTTGATATGGAGATCAGATACTACCATATATAAAAGAGCTTCCTTGTGCTCGTTTTTTCTATACAGAAGTTGCGGCATTACCTGCAGCACCATGAGGTACAATTGGTCTCTCGGGTAGACCCACTGAAGTAAATCCTAAACCGCTCCATGTTGACTGGACGACTAGCGCGGTGGGCGGTGATCCTCCAGCAGTTTGACATCAGGTTCGTGCCTCAGAAGGCCATCAAGGGACAGGAATTGGAGGACTTTTTAGTTGCCCATCCAACCTCCATGGATCAATCCCTGGACCTAGATTTTCATGATGAGACGATCCTATCAGTCGATCATGCCATCTCATGTTGGAAAATGCACTTTGACGGTGCCTCCCAGAGGCCCACTGGTAGGAGGCTCAATGATCATAATCTCAACAGAGTGGGTCTTGGTATCGTCTTCATCACCACGGTGCAATACGTCCTTCCATACTCGTTCCTATTATTAGAAGGATGTACCAACAACGAGGCAGAGTACCAGGATCTCATCACCGGCCTCGAGTTGGCCCTCAAGATCCATGTGCCCCATATACATGTGAGAGGAGATTCTGAGATGGTAATCAAGAAGGTCAATGGTGACTATGTCGTCCGAAAGATGGAGCTTGTACCATTGCTGGAGTGCACCCTCTGTCTAATGGCCCAGTTCTCTTCTCGACCAGAGGTTACCAATGTCCCTCGGTCATGGAACGGTCGAGTAGACGCTTTGGATTGATTAGCTACGTCACTTGAAGAACCTGAGCAAGATTATTTGTTCATACATGTGAAACAATAGAGATTCATTTCCCCCGTCACCCAATAGGTCAATGATGGCCTGCGGGTAAGACATATCACCACCGGACCTTCTACATCAGGGGTCCCAGGTTCTTCAAACATAGTGGTTGAGGCCACTCCCGACTGGAGGGCACCTTTTGTTGAGTATCTCCAAAATGGTTGCCTCATGGACGATCGGGCCGAGCGCAAGCGAATCCGACGCCACGCGCTGCAATTTAACCTCCAGAGCGGTCCTAGTCTTGAGAAGATCCTTTATAAGCGAAGCATCAATGGCGTTCTCCTCCGTTGCATTCAAGGAGTTGAGATTTCTCAGGTTTTGCAAGAGGTTCACGACGGTTCCTATTGTTCCCACCAAGCTGGGCCATATTTGTCCCATAAAATCCGGAGGTTGGGGTACTTCTGGCCTTCTATGATTCCTGATTGTATTGAGTTTTCCAAGAGACGACACACGTGCCAAGTTCATGCCAACTTCCTGTATCGGCCGCTGGAGCCCCTCCACTCCACCAAGTACTCTTGGCCTTTTGTGGTGTGGGGACTCGATGTAGTGGGACTATATCCACCAGCAACAACTCACCAGTGTAGGTTCATCCTAACTACTACAGATTTCTTCTCCAAGTGGGCAGAGGTAATTCTGCTCAAAGAGGTCCAGGCCCGTTCCATCGTCGACTTTGTGAGCTCCAACATCATCCACTAGTTTTGGGTCCCTCACGCTGTCCTCACCGATAACGGAACCAACTTCTGAGAAGCCGAGCTGAAGAAATTGTACGCCAAGTACAATATCCGTTCGAACCATACCTATCGCTATCATGCATAGGCAAATGGACAGATCGAGGTGTTCAACAAAAATCTCTCTAACATTTTGCAGAAAATGGTTGGTCAGAACAGGAGAAGTGGGCCGGACAAGGTCCCCAACTCCCTCTGGGCTTATCGGACGACGACTCGCAATTCCACCCAGGTGACCCCATATTCCCTGGTGTATGGGACTGAGGCCATCCTACCCATTGAGATCCGGCTTCCATCATTACGTACTGCAGTCTATGACCAACATGCACTAGATAAGGTGGATGAAATCCGTCTAGCTGAATTGGAAGAACTGGACGAGAACAGGCTTCGTGCCCTGCACAATCTAGAAAGGCATCAAAATAAGATAGCCAGAGCCTTCAACAAGAAGGTTCACCTTCTCTCTTTTCTGCAGCGTGACTTAGTATTGGCCCTTAGAGCTCCAATGATCCCCAGTAGGAAACCGCCCAAGTTAGAGCCCAAATGGGAAGGACCTTACGTCATCCATAAGGTTTACCCCAACGGAGCATACTCCTTGGTGACCATGAATGGTGAGTGCATAACTCCTCCCACCAACGCCAAGTTCCTCAAGAAGTAATTTTCCCAGGAATTTTTGTTCCTGCACGAACTTAAACTGTACGGTCCCACACGACCCTAAACTGCACGTTACGGTCCCACACAACCCTAAACTACACGTTACGGTCCTGCACGACCCTAAACTACACGTTACGGTTCTGAACGACCCTAAACTACACCTTACGGTCCCACATGACCCTAAACTGCACGTTACGGTCCCACACGGCCCTAAACTACACCATCATGGTGCAAAACGATAAACTGCAAAATGGTCTGAGCTCTATGAACTTAAACTAAGATCTCCCCCGTCCTTACTGTAAGACGTTAAACTGCAAGCCGGTCAGGCCTCCCTGACCGAGGCTTAGCCTCAGGCCCCTTGGCCTCTTCGGTCCCCTGGCCCTCGTCCTTACTATAAGATGTTAAAACTGCAAGCTGGTCAAGCCTCCCTGACCGAGGCTCAACCTCAGGCCCCTTGGCCTCTTCAGGCCCCTGGCCCACGTCCTTACTGTAAGACGTTAAACTGCAAGCCGGTGAGGCCTCCCGGACCGAGGCTCAGCCTCAGGATCCTTGGACTCTTCGGGACCCTGGCCCCCGTCCTTACTGTAAGCTGTTAAACTACTAGCCGGTCAGGCCTCCCTGACCGAGGCTCAGCCTCAGGCCCCTTGGATTTCGTCAACTCAGGCTCTCTCATGGGATTGTACGGTGTGGTGTGGGATACATCCTCATTCACGTCGGGTTTCCCACCGTACCGTACATATCCCCAAATGAGATTCATCTCTCATCCAGCATGACATTAAACTGCGCCTCAAGAACTTCGTATGGATTGATTCCCATCCTAATGGGATACATAAGAACGCTCATACATCTCATCATGAGACCAACCCTGAGCTCTTTTCTTTCACTGTCCCCCCGAGGTATAGTTTCTTTAGAGGATCCTTGCATGACGAGGAGTAAGCTTTCTTAGCCCCGCTCATACAAGGATTATAAGGGTCACACCATGTGCGCACTCCCATTCTTCTATTCTCCCATGTCCTTACCGCACGACGTTAAACTGCATGGCCTTTAAGAATTACGTATGGCTTGATTCCCATCCTAATGGGATACGTAGGAACGCCCGGACATTTCATCTGTTGGCCCATCCCAAAAGCCAAAATCATCCCCTCGGGTCAAGACATATGGCAGGATACACACTTTTTCCCCAACTCACGTCGAGCAAGCCTCGACCCGGCTGCCCGTCCCCCTGGAGATGTTCGCCTCTTTCATAGACGGGTACAACTATACTTCACCCACTCCTTGACTGGGATCCCATCACTTTCCTCACCCAGAGGGACCCCCAAGGACGGCCTGGATACCACGCCCAAGGGCTCTCCTACCAATACGGGCCAATTCCCCCAGGGTTTTCGAGCAACAAGTCGATACAAGTCCCGCGTTGCGAATTTGGTCAATGGTCCACGCTCATTTGTTGCTCCCATATCAGGTCACCATAGGGGTGCTGTGTTTCGAACATGGTCAAAAGTGTCCTGGATCTTTGGGTCCACCCCAAGATGTCCCCAACATCGAGTGCAATGATTCATTCTGCCCAATCCCAAAGCAACAAAATTCCCTCCGGGTGGTGCTAGTGGTCGGGCCCACGGTCCTGATTCTCTTATAAGGGATGTACGACATGGTTTAGGATTACTTCCTCTTCCACGTCGGGTTACTTGCCATGCCGTACACATCCCTGGACAAGATACAATTATCTTTTTCCCCATCCTCATTGCAAGACGTTAAACTGTAAATTGGTCAGGCCTCCATGATCGATGTATGCCCTCAGGCCCCTCGGCCTTTCCGGGACCACAACCCCGGTCCTTACTGCTTGACGTTAAACTACCAGTTGGTCAGGACACCCTGACTGAGGCCCAGCCTCAGGCCTCCCTCACCGAGGCCTACCCTCAGGCCCCTCGTCCTTTTCGGGCCCCCTGGCCCAGATTCTTTCCTACAGAACTGTGCAGTATGGTGTGGGATTATTTCCTCATTACCCGTTGCGCCGTACACCTCCTTGTTAGGATATTCTGCCCCCTGGGTATCCCCTTCAGAACTACGTGTGGCTTTATTCCCATCCTTATGGGATGCGTAGGACCACCTGAATGTCTAAGCTTCGGGTCCAGCCCCATCTCTTGAAGACCTCCATCCCACCTTGGCCCCTTGGCATACTCTTCCTCCACGATGGGTTTATATGGTGTGGTGTGGGATTATGTCCTCATTCACATTGGTTTTGTAATGACCACGCCATATACCTCTCCTTCCCGAGCTGTTTCGTCGACCCATTCCGACGGTTCACCAATGTGCCTAAGGGTACTCTGGTTTATTACCTGGAATGTCAAAACTTACTCGGAAACGTCCGCACCTTCTTTCCAGGCTTTGCGTATCCCTTCATCAGGGCTTCCATCATCTTTCACACCCAGAGGGACCCCCAAGAACGGCCTAGATACCATGCCCAAGGGATCTCCTACCATTACGGGCCAACGTCCCTGAGGGTTTCGGACAACAAATCGATAAAAATCCCACATTGCGAATATGGTCAGCGGTCGATGATCATTTGTTATTCCCACCTCAGGATAACATGATATGGAGATTGTTTTTACACCATGATTAACAGTTATCCTCTATCGACGCGCCAACCCCATTAAGCCCAAAATATCGGTTATACAATTCACATCATTCTTTAGTCTCATCATGTCCAAGTAGAGTTTCGGAACTCTTGGTACTATTCCTCCGTGCGCGTCTGTGCGTTGGGGGAACAAGCCATGTCAAAGGTGTCCTTCGGGGCTCTTCACCAACTTCCCCTCGATGGATATTTTGGGTATCGCGATTAGGATCATATGACCTTATTTCCTACACTGAGTTTAACTCACATGGGCTTAGGGATCGGGTTGAGGTCTGCGCTTACCTAGAAAGTTTTCATCCACCCATGGTCCGAGCTCTAAGACCATAAACTAAGATCTTCTAGAACTACGTCTGGCTTGATTCTCATCCCCCTGGGATACGTAGGAACGCCCAGACCTCCTGTCTTCAGGTCCAGATTGAGTTCATCATCCTGCCTTCGGGACCCTGACTATGGGACTGCGTGGCGTGTTGTGGGATATGTCCTCATTCACATCGGTTGTGTCGCACGAAACAATACACATTCCCTGCCTAGAATTGTCTCTGCTATATTTGCGTTGCATGGCGTTAAAATGCATGCATGGTCCTATAATACGACCCTAAACTGTGACATTATCGTCCTAGCCGCACGACAAAAAAAGACACTACATTGTGATGACCTTGTTGTAGAGGACATCACATTGGGTATTGTTCACGTGCCATGCCATTTGTCAATGCCTATGACGGCTTGATTTTTGTGGTGACACTAGGGCTTGTTATCCAAGGCCTTTCGCTTCACAAAAAAAACCACTCACCTTAAAGGACAAACAAGATTTATCAAATTCCAATTCTTTTAGTGTAAGGGCCATGCCCGCACTCCCCTTTTCCCCTGACACTGTTACCTTACCGTGTCACCCTTCAGAACTACGTATGGATTGATTCCCATCCTCATGGGATACGTAGGAGTGCCTGAGCACTTCCCCGCGGGCCCATCCTAACTTTCATGTTCGGTCCCTCGACTAGAGCACTCCCTAGATGGTCCGAATTCTGCCACCCTAAACTAAGATCTCCCTATGGTAAAGGACTATGCTCCCTCTAAATAATACCTCTTATTGTCGTATTCAGATGCGTTTTGACAAAGAGCCCGAAGTGTGGGATTTTCATAGGGACATTCCCCTCATCCCATGACCAAGATTTGTGTTCTCTCCGTTTGGATCCTCATCCTCTTTCACATCCATAAGGACCCTCAGACGACATGGATACTAGGCTTAAGGGATCTCCATGAATGCTGGACCTAAGGGCCCTCCGATCATTTCGGGCCAACGTACCTATGGATTCTTGACAACATTTGTGATATGGTCCCGTGTTCCGAACATGGTCAATGGTCGACCCTCATATGTCTGTCCCCATTCTAGGCTAACGTGATATGGATGCTGCATTTCTTCCATGGTTAACATTTATCCTCCATCATCACGCCGCCATCATTGTGATCCAGATCTCAGGCATCATGATTCACACATTTCCACTTCCTCATGTTCAAGTGGGATTCCAACACACTCGGCTCTATCTCTTTGCGCGTCTAAGTGCGCCACATGGTCGTGTTAGTGTCATGGGGCTGGTATTTACTGAGAATCCCTTCACCCTAACCTACCCCTCTCTGTGTCGGGAAAGTCCCACTACTACTTCTTGTTTCCCACACCGAGCACGACTCACTTGGGATAAGTAGTTTTGGAAGGATGTGTACCAACACGACCAGGCTTTTCCTCGTCCTGCATGATGTTAAACTGCGCTTTCAGAACTACGTATGGCTTGATTCCCATCCTCATGGGATGTGTAGAGACACCATGGTATTTTTCCTAGGGTCCATCCCATAGGAATCATTAATCCTATCCTTCCCCTCTCCGGCCCCCTGGCCGGACCCCTCGCTAGAGAGGCCCTATCCCAAAGAAGAAAGGATCCATAACAAAACCGATGCGCCCATCTGGCATACTCCCACCACAGTAGTGTAATTACATGAGTGTTGGACTCTGTTCGTACAAACCATCACCCCATATTCCATGCTTTTCATTCCCCTTATTCGGACCATCGTCCCCTTTCATGTCTGAAGGGACCCCCTAGCAGCCTAGTCCCATGCCACATCGGCTCACCTACCATCCTGGGCCAACGTTCCGGAAGGCTGGTCATGTTTGGAAGGACCCCCTAACAGTTTGGATGCTCGACCTAGGGTTCGCCTACTGTCCTAGGACAACGTCCTGATGGATTGATCAACAACATTTGTGACCTGGTCCGGTGTTTCGAACATGGTCAATGGTCGACCCTCATTTTTTGTCCCCATTTATGGCTAACGCAGTAAGGATATCGTTTCTCCTCCACGGTTAACAGTTGTCCTTTATTGTCACGCCATCCCCACAGTGTTCCGAATCTTGGGTATCGTGATTCACACTTCCCATTTCCATCTGGTTGGACAGATTTCAGCACCCCTAGCGTTGCACCGTTCATGCTTAAGAGCACACTGAAGAAATGGTAATTCGACTGTTTTGAGAACTTCCTTCTCCGGTGAGGCCTCTTCCGTATTTCGGAAATGCAGACTGGTTATCCAAACCCTGGATGCCCGAAGCTTGGTTTCCACTCTTATGTTGGTTGGGACGATGACGCAACTATCTCCTGTTTCTCAAATCAATCTTGACCCACGTGAGCTTGGGGAATAATAGCCGGACGTCCCATAAACATTGTAGGGATGTAATGAACCGATGAAAATAGTGGAAATTGTGCATGCTACGACATTAAAAAAAAGAAAAATTGAAGCACGAATGTACCATTAAAAGGTTTGTAATTTGTTACAGTACTCGGGGGTCGACTCCCCCCATGGACGGGTTGACCCCGTTAAAAGAGCATTGCAGCTCCGCCACCCTTCGGCTTGTGATGTCCAAGAATTGCTGCCACTGACTCAGCTCCCACTCCTCCTCAACAGCGGCAGGGCACAGTTCGTTAGCCTTGGACCTGTCCCTCTCTATGCCAGCCTGAATGGAGGAAATCTTTCCAGAAGCCTGCCTCATATGCTCTTCTGCCTCTGCAAGCTGGGCCTTCAACCGTGAGATCAGCTCAAATTTTGTATTAAGAGAGGCTGAGTGATCATCCACCCGGACCGGCAGATGTTGGACTTCACTTTCACCTCCTGGAGCTTCTTGATGTTTTTCACCTTCCTCCGATGCCAGCCCACACTGAGCCTACGATCATACTCCTGGATCTTCTCGGCCATGAGATCTCGGATTATCACATGAGGACGTTGGGAATCCACACCCCCACCACACAGTTCACGCAGCCACGAGCGAAGTCTGTCCATTTCGTTCATCCATAGCGCTTGGGGGGGGTGTCCTTGATGAAGCGCGTGATTAGATTCCACGATCGGAGGTGGACTATGCTATTGTCTTCTTCATCGGAGGCCATTTCGTCCCAGTCTGCATGATTGGAAGGCTCGTACGTGGGATACGCACACAAGAAGTCCTCGGCAGGATCTGCATCTGGCGTTGAATCTGGCACGACATCTAGCGCCGAAGCAGGCGTGACGGGACTTGGGTCGGCCGATTGATCCTCATCGTCAGACTTCACCTCAATAACCTCAGGCACGACCCTGCTAGTGGTCCCACCAATGATAGTGTGTGCTACAGCTCGAGTAGGTAGGGGGACTATCTCCACCATCACCGGCATGCCCCTAAG
Source organism: Viscum album (assembly GCA_963277665.1). Lineage (NCBI taxonomy): Eukaryota > Viridiplantae > Streptophyta > Magnoliopsida > Santalales > Viscaceae > Viscum > Viscum album. The sequence continues at coordinate 1,638,369,592 of OY728127.1, forward strand.
AGGGATGCCACCAGACATCCCGACCAGCCTTGTCGTAGCATCCCACACCAGTCGAAGAACTGTACAACAGAGAGGGACATAAACGTTAGTTGGCACAATCTACATATGACAGTAATGAATCCAGTAGAGGAAACTTACGGAGATCAAACTCCTGGTGTTGCTCTTGATTTGATGCTGATGGGACCCCGATGTGTGGCCCTCCGTATACTGTTGGAAGGTCTGGAGATTCTGGAGGAGCCACCTCGGGTGCTCTGGCCCCACCAGACATAGAACTGGACGCAGCCATAGGAGCGGGTTCTGAAGGTCCTACATCATCACCCGCCAAGGGGCGAGAGCGAGGCCTACGTACAAGTTCCTCCTACATAGTTCAAACATCAGTAAGAAATCCATGATGGCCTGAGAACAGAACATGAGGAAATAAGCTTTTAATGCTACATCGAGAACCTCTAACACCCCAAGCTTCCATGGTACGCTCCTCTTTGAATAATAGAGCAGTGTGTGTTGTACGCAACCTCGAGTTCTAACACACCACGACCAATAAAAGTAGTAGTTATGAATATTAATACCCACTTTTTGAAATTATATAAATTTTATATTTCAAAATGGACTTCATTTTTGTATTCAGAATATCGAAATTATCCTAAGTTGAATTTTTTGTAATTTTCTAAGAACTTCCAAATTTTTATGAATAGTGAAAAATACTTAAAAACATCTTTTTTAATAAAAATAATTTATAATGATAAATTATACTATTGAGTGGTTTTAATGTATAATTAGAATATATTTTTACCATTTTATCCAGTTGTGGTCATTATAATTAATTTCACTTTGAAATTGGACATAAACAATTGTCAATCTTTTGATATATATTATTTCTTAAAAACACGCTATTTGTTGTGACAACGGGAATTAATTATAAAATTAATTAATGAAAATTATATGTTTGGAATTTTTTAAAATAGATATCATTTTTGAATTCGGAATATCAATTATATATTAGGGTGAAATTTTGGCATTGTTCTGAAAGACTTCAATTTTTGATGAATAGTGAAACCACTAAGTGGTAGTTAAAAAACTGATTTTTCGTTTAAATGAAACATTACCACTTCTGTGAATTGAATTTCCAAAATAGGACATACATGGTTGTCATTAGGATGTAAAATGTGGTTCAATGGTTTTAAAATAATTTTTTTGGTGAATAGTAACTTTTAAGTTTTATTAATCATGATTAAAGGTAATTAGTGAAATTTAATGTAAAAATGATATTATAAAAATATGAAAATACATTTACACTTGTCCTACCCATATTGGATGAGTCATGGCCGACCATTATAATCCATTGGTCAACTTTGGGACCCCATGGAGCCACTTGGGTAAGAAAATGACATTAATAACTTTTTATTTAAAGTAAAAATAAAATAGTCACAAACATTTGTTGTTTTACTAAAAAAATTATTACATGGGGGTATATAAGTTAATGATTAAACTATAAATATTCATTGGAAAGCTAATAATATTTCCTACATCATGGTATTTTTTTTATAATTTTTAAACATTAAATAAATTAAATTTTTTATAACACCATGATGATGCAACGATTACCTCATTAATTGACGATTTAAATAAAATGAAAAGATAATGTAAAATATAAAACATAAATTTTTCAAAAACCTATTGTATGAGTATATTTCGAACCCTTATCACCTTATCCTCTAAATTTATAATTGTGGGACCTCTAAAATCCGAAAATCATTTCATAATAATGTAATATTTCATGACTTTCCAAGAGTGCCCCTCCTCTCCTCTTGTAAAAGGCCCCCACCTCTACCACCTTACTCACACCATAAAAGACATTTGGATCAGCCAACCTCTGCCCAAATACTCTCTCAAAATTCATTCCTTCATCCCAGAAGCCTTACCTTAGTTAGAAATCTCTTCAAGAAACCATTTTGGTTCAAACCGAGGTGAGTTACCCGATTTAAAGGTAATGTCTTCTTTTACGTTGTTTTGTTTTATTTTGCTTCTCCAACCCCATAAACTATTTTTATTATTTTATTTTGTAAAAAAACAGTATCCTAAATATAATTGGATGTTTTTATGAGAATTATTTTATTTACACTTACACACACCTTCGTCTAATGGTTAAAGAACATACTGTTTCTGTGGGTGGCGAAATACTGCCTCACGAAACGATGATTGTTCAATATTCTTTTAACACCTCTAATGGTGGCCATTAAGATGAAACTATTTCTATATATGATATATATTATGTTTGTGTTTTCCTTATCCTTCTGTATTTCTCATTTATGTCATACCTTTATGATTTCCATTATGGGTAAACGCAATAATTTCATTTTAGGAAGTGCGGACTACCGCCCCCTCAAAGTGATTTGAATCGTTAATTCCATATGTGGGATGTATAAAGGATGAAGTAAATGATATTACATATGATATTATACTAGAATTATAATACACCTTTATATCATTATGATTTCATTCCATTAAATACGAAATAGAAATGAAAGTAGCGTTCATGCGTATGTACGGCTTACCGTCTCCATGAACGGTGCATTTCATTTCTTACCTCTAAATGTTACGTAATACTATGAATGATTGTATATAATGGATATATATTATATATATTATATCTACATCATGAATATAATTATCTAGATAATGGATATTCTACCACATAAACAACTTGTAATTATAAGAAGTTTATTTTTAACTCAAGTACCAAAGATCGACAAAACGATTGTTATTAACTTAAATAATTACATAATGTTCATAACATGGTAATAGGTGATATAAAATTAATAATGAACTTGAAAAAGGTACTTAATAACTTAGAAATTAACTCTAGTTTATTATTCATGAGGTTAAAGAATGATCGAGTCAAGTCGGACACGAGGTATGGCAACTTCTTAACCCTATTTTTGTTCTTTGGGTTAATCTCCTACTTTAAAATTACTTCATGATATTATTATGTCCTATATTGTATTTTTAATTTCTTTATGTGTAATTACAGTGAATACACATAATAGATTTATTTTATTTAAAAAAATGATCTTTGGAAGGGAACTTCTTAACCCAATTTCCGTTCTTTGGGTTAATCTCCTACTTTCAAATTATGTCATGATATTATTATGTCCTATATTGTATTTGTACTTTATTTATGTGTACTTATAGTGAATACACATAATAGATCTATTTTATTTAAGAAAATGATCTTTGTAAGGGACTTCGTCTCAATCTCCTTTCATTGAGCCATATTTTGTTTTATACACAACTTTCATTTATACGGTGTATAAACCCCTTTGACTTTTACGTTTATTCAAAATGTTTTCATTTATAATTATGTGATTTTTAAATGATTAAAAGAAAGATATATTTCTCTCAAATATATGAAAATCCAGTGCAAATGTATACGTATTTAACGCAAGCTTAAAAATGTTTTCAGAAAACCCGACTCTCGAGTGTGGTAGACAGGAAGGGAATGGGAGTGGACCCATCATGGCCTGTAATTAGTAGAGCAGTCTCATAATTAATTATTTTGTTTTCAGAAGCTTGCATAATGTTTTCAGAAAAACACTGGAGTATATTTGAGAAATTTTAAACGTAAGTATCTTCTAAAAAAATTGCATCCGTAGGCCTCATGAGAAAAACTAGTGTCTTGGCACAAGGCCTTGACAAAATCTTATTTGTAGTCTTGGCACGAGGCCTTGGCTACGTGGTTATGATATTCTGGCATTATGAATTCCATCATTATGAAAGTGGTTATTGATATTTCATGTGATTATTAGACCAGTAGAATAACCATGTGAATAAGTAAATGGAATTATTTCATTTTATTTTTTCCATATTATTCTGAAGTTCATGTTTAAAAGGATTTTGTTTAGTTATACATTGCCTTAAATGTTTATGTTAATTTATGAATGCTTCCACTATATTGTTATCCTTAATGAGCATCTGAGCTCACCTCTTTCAATGTTTTAATTTTTCCAGGATGTGAAGAAGTATTTTATGAATGAACTGAAGGGATAATATTAGGGGATATGAAGACAAGATGTTGTTGTAGTTTTGTATTACTTTATGATGTAATGTAAAACTTATGAATGTATCTAGTTTTTCAAGGCTACTAAACTAATAGGTCTTTCGATACTTGATATTTTGTGATCATGCCAATGTTACGCAATAATGCACCGACTCTGGGTAACTGGGGGCAGAGCGTTACAGTTGGTATCAGAGGGAGGTTAGTACTAACCTTGGAAGCTAGATTTAGATAAACTTTGATTAGAGCACATAGACCTAATATAAAATTTGAGGACTAGTATAGAACTTCCTAGAATTTTGGTGTTATAGAGATTTTGTAAGTTTTCCAAGCAATACATCCCTGTCTGGATACGAGCAGGTAGAGGTGGCTCTGGAACAGACATACCTAGGCGTAAAACCCAAAAACACCGCATTGATCTAGACTCGAACGGGAACTGGTGCATGACAAAGGGTCTTGCTACACTCTTGGTTACGACACTCCCGAGGGACATGATTAGGATAATTATCATTTTCTTTACAAACCACTATGAAGGTTTTATGATTATATACTTTCTCAAATAAAACCTTTTTATGATTATATTTTTATTTATGTTAAGTGCTTTAAAAGTATGTAATTATGTATTTTGATTCATAAACTAAACTAGTTTATGCCGTTGTTCAGAAATGTTTCCTAGTGGGAGGAATGGAAAACCTATCAAAGGACGCACTCCATTTAGGGATTTCCCTCCTGCTCAAGATAATTATAATGGAGTTGGTGATACAACTTGTACAAATAAGCTTATCACCATACTGGGGAAACTCACTCAGGTTATGAATAATAACCTTACTCATATGGAGCACCCTGATCCACAACGTGGATGATCAATGTTAGATCGCTTCATGAGGCAACAACCACCGACATTTAATGGGGGTACAAATCCATTATTAGCTGAGCAATGGATAAACTTCTTAGAGAAAAATATTCCATGCCTTTGGGAGTAGCGAAAGGGAGAAAGTTGTCATGGAAGTTTACCGCCTCACTGGAGATGCTGATCAATGGTGGTCGCTGATTCAAAACACAAAGGAAGATGAAGAAGTATCAAGTATGTAATGGAGGGAGTTTAATGAAATTTTCTTAGAAAAATACTTTGCACATGACTATTGAGAAGATATGGAATGGAAATTTATGAGTTTGAGGAAGAAGGAGGATGAGAATGTCACAAAGTATGAGGCTAACTTTACAAGGTTAGAGAGGCATTCTGCAGATTATATACGTAACCCAAGAAGTAAGATTGATCATTTCTTTGATTGGATAAAACCATTTCTCCGTCGAGATTTAGTATCACAATCCTTCTCATCATATGAAGATATTGTCTCGTGTGCTATCAAGGCAGAACATGAATTTTCTAAATCTTATGACAATAAAGTTAAGCAAGAGAAGAAGAGAACAGTGGAACAAGAGACAGATAAAGGGAAAAAGGGAAACAAGGATTTTCCATTATGCGATAATTGTGGGAGGAATCTCCCCGGTACTTGCCTAAAAGGAATGGGAGTTTGTTATAAATGTGGAGAAAAAGGTCACCAGGATCGTGATTGCAAGGGAAAGAAATAGGCTGTCAATGTTGAATGCTATAAATGTAGAGAAATGGGGCATTATGCAAATGAATTCCCTAAGTGCCAAGGAAACTTACCTCAGAAAATGCCAAGGGAGAAAGGCCAAGCTTATGCTGTTACTACAGATGAAGTTGAATAATTATTGTATCTGTGTTTTTAGACTCAAGAACTATATTACATTTATAAGACTAATGTGATATATATAAGGATTGTACTGAAGTACTTGTTGTTTTCATTAAGGTTTTAATATGATGAAGTTAATCATATTTTTATATGTGACAATAAGAGAAACTTTACTTTGTTTGAGGAATCTGATGATACAATTGATTTTGGAATTCAAAGACCTTTAGTGAAAGTCTGGACGGAGGTATTTTGGATAACTATAAAGGTTGGAATGGATTAAGTTGATCTTTGGATAATATTGTTTAAGGTAAAAACATTTATGAAGATTATTTTTGGAATATTATAATACTATAGTTTTAGGAAAGGGACAACCAGCAGGTTGAGGGATAACCCGTCACGTCGAACAAAGCTGCAGGAATCGAACCCAGAACCATAGTGCGACATGCCTTTATTACCTACCACTAGCCTACATGAAGTCCCTGGTTATTAAAAAATATTTTTCCTAATCTAAATGGTATGTGTTAATATTTGTAACCTTATACAATTATGATAAATAGAATATTTTTGAGTTCTATTACCTTTTGGAGTGAAAGATGGTTTTGTGGAAAAAATTTATTAAAGAATGAAATTCTACATGACAAGTAAGTATATTTCCTTACGTTCTTAGTAAATCTCCTAAATAAAATCCTCAACTTTATGATGGTTAGCTTAAAACAAAAATGTTGTCGGTTAACTTTTCCAATTGGGGATTCAATGATCGTTTAACCAATGACATGTTTGTGATTTTCTTGTGGTTAACTTTCTCCTAATCCTGTTTTCTACAACTCTCCATCAGACCTTGATGGTTTGTTTTTCCTCCATATCCATATTTTCATAGAATCCTAGCATGGGCTATCTCGGGTGACCTTTGTACTTCTCTTTCTTTCTTTTAAAGTTATATTTTTATTAACCCAATTTCTAATGTGGGTTTTCCACAAAGGTATTTTCTATTTTCAACCTTTTATTTCCAAAGAAAAATTTTAAACTGCGAGGACGCAATTTATTTATAGAGGGGAGAATGTAACACCCCAAGCTTCCATGGTACGCTCCTCTTTGAATAATAGAGTAGCGTGTGTTGTATGCAACCTCGAGTTCTAACACACCGAGACCAATAAAAGTAGCAGTTATGAATAGTAATACCCACTTTTTAAAATTATATAAATTTTATATTTCAAAATGGACTTCATTTTTGTATTCAGAATACCAAAATTATCCTAAGTTTAATTGTTTGTAATTTTCTAAGAAATTCCAATTTTTTATGAATAGTGAAAAATACTTAAAAACAACCTTTTTAATCAAAATAATTTACAGTGATAAATTATACTATTGAGTAGTTTTTAAGTATAATTAGAATATATTTTTACCATTTTATCCATTGGTGGTCATTCTAAGTAATTTCACTTTGAAATTGGACATGAACAATTCTCAATATTTTGATATATATTGTTTCTTAAAAACATGCTATTTGTTGTGAAAACGGGAATTAATTATAAAATTAATTAAAGAAACTTATATGTTTGGAATTTTGTAAAATATACATCATTTTTGAATTCATAATATAAATTATATCTTATGGTGAAATTTTGGCATTGTTCTGAAAAACATCAATTTTTGATGAATAGTGAAACCACTAAGTAGTAGTTAAAAAAGTGTTTTTTTGTTTAAATGAAACTTTACCTCTTCTATGAATTGAATTTCAAAAATCTTACATACATGGTTGTCATTAGGATGTAAAATTTGGTTCAATGGGATTAAAATAATTTTTGTTGGTGAATAATAACTTTTAAGTTTTATTAATCATGATTAAAGGTAATTAGTGAAATTTAAGATAAAAATGATATTATAAAAATATGAAAATACCTTTACAATTGTCCTACCCTTATTGGATGAGTCATGGAAGACCAAGAAAATCCATGGGTCAACTTGGGGACCCCATGGAGCCACTTGGGTAAGAAAATGACATTAATAACTTTTTATTTAAATTAAAAATAAAATTGTCACAAACATGTGTTGTTTTACTAAAACAATTTTTACATGGGGTTATATAAGTTAAAATTTATACTATAAATATTCATTAGAAAGATAAAAATATTTCCTACATCATGGAATTTGTTTTATAATTTTTAAACATTAAATAAATTAATTTTTTTATAACACTGTGATGATGCAACGATTACCTCATTAATTAACGATTTAAATAAAATGGAAAGATAATGTAAAATATAAGACTTAAACTTGTCAAAAACCTATTGTATGAGTATATTTAGAACCCTTTTCAACTTATCCTCTAAATATATAATTTTGGTACCTCTAAAATCTGAAAAACATTTCATAATAATGTAATATTTCATGACTTTACAAGAGTGCTGCTCCTCTCCTCTTATAAAAGGCCCCCACCTCTACCACCTTACTCACACCATCAAAGCCATTTGGCTCGGCCAACATCTGCACAAATACTCTATCAACATTCCATAATTCATCCTAGATGCCTTACCTTAGGCAGAAATCTCTTCAAGAAACCATTTTTGGTTCAAACCGAGAGTAGTTACCCGATTTAAAGGTAATGTCTTCTCTTACGTTGTTTTGTTTTATTTTTCTTATCCAACCCCCTAAAATATTTTTATTATTTTCTTTTGTAAAAAAAAACAGTATCCTCAATATAATTGGATGTTTTTATGAGAATTATTTTATTTACACTTACACACACCTTCGTCTAATGGTTAAAGAACATACTGTTTCTGTGGGTGGTGAAATACTGCCTCATAAAAAGATGATTGTTCAATATTCTTTTAACACCTCTAATGGTGGCCATTAAGATGAAAATATTTCTATATATGATATATATTATGTTAATGTTTTCATTATGCTTCTGTATTTATCATTTATGGCATACCTTTATGATTTCCATTATGGGTAAACGCGATAATTTCATTTTAGGAAGTGCGGACTACCGCCCCCTCAAAGTGATTTGAATCGTTAATGCCATATGTGGGACATATAAAGGATGGAGTAAATGATATTATATATGATATTATACTGGAATTATAATACACCTTTATATCATTATTATTTCATTACATTAAATACGAAATAGAAATGAAAGTAGCGTTCATGCGTACGTACGGCTTACCATCTCCATGAACGGTGCATTTCATTTATTACCTCTAAATGTTACGTAATATTATGAATGAATGTATATACTGGATATATATGATATATATGATATCTAAATCATGAATATAATTCTGGAGATAATGAATTTTCTACCACATAAACAACTTGTAATTATAAGAAGTTTTTTTTAACTCAAGTACCAAAGATCAACAAAACGACCGTTATTGACTTAAATAATTACATAATGTTAATAACATAGTAATAAGTGATATAAAAGGAATAATGAACTTGAAAAATGTTCTTAATCAATTATAAATTAACTCTAGTTTATTATTCAGGAGGTTAAAGAACGATCGAGTCAAGTCAGACACGAGGTAAGGGAACTTCTTAACCCAATTTTCATTCTTTGGGTTAATCTCCTACTTTAAAATTATGTCACGATATTATTATGTCCTATATTGTATTTGTACTTTCTTTATGTGTACTTATAGTTAATAAACATAATAGATTTATTTTATTTAAAAGAAATGATCTTTGTAAGGGAACTTCTTATCCCAATTTCCGTTCTTTGGGTTAATCTCCTACTTTCAAATTATGTCATGATATTATTATGTCCAATCTTGTATCTGTACTTTATTTATGTGTACTTAAAGTGAATACACATAATAGATCTATTTTATTTAAAAAATGATTTTTGTAAGGGACTTCTTCTCAATCTCCTTTCATTGAGGCATATTTTGTTTTATACACAACTTTCTTTTATACGGTGTATAAACCCCTTTGACTTTTACGTTTATTCAAAAGGTTTTCTTTTATAATTATGTGATTTTTAAATGATTTCAAAAAAGAGATATTTCTCTCAAATATATGAAAATCCAGTACAAATGTATATGTATTTAACGCAAGCTTAAAAATGTTTTCAGAAAACCCGACTCTCGAGTGTGGTAGAGAGGAAGGGATTTGGAGTTGACCCATCATGGCCTGTATTTAGTCGAGCAATCTCAGAATTACTTATTTTCTTTTCAGAAGCTTACATAATGTTTTCAGAAAAACACTAGAGTATATTTAAGAAATTTTAAACATAAGTATCTTCTAAAAAAATTGCATTGGTAGGACTCATGAGGCAAACTAGTGTCTTGGCACGCGGCCTTGACAAAATCTTATTTGTAGTCTTGGCACGAGGCCTTGGCTACATGGTTATGATAGTCTAGCATTATGAATTCTATCATTATGAAAGTGGTTATTGATATTGCATGTGATTATTCGACCAGTAGAATAACCATGTGAATAAGTAAATGGCATTATTTCATTTTAGTTTTTACATATTATGCTGAAGTTCATTTTTAAAATGCTTTTGTTTTGTTATAAATTGCCTTAAATGTTTATGTTTATTTATGAAAGCTTCTGCTATATTGTTATCCTTACTGAGCATCTGAGCTCACCCCTTTCAATATTTTAATTTTTCCAGGATGTGAAGAAGTATTTTATGAATGACCTGAAGGGATAATATAAGGGGATATAAAGAAAAGATGTTTTTGTAGTTTTGTACTACTTTATGATGTAATGTAAAACTTTTGAATGTATCTAGTGTTTCAAGGCTAATAAAATAATCGGTCTTTCGAGACTTGATCTTTTGTGATCATGCCAATGTTATGCAATAATTCACCGACTCTGGGTAACTAGGGTCGGGGCGTTACAGTTGGTATCAGAGGGAGGTTAGTACTAACCTTGGAAGCTAGATTTAGATAAACTCTGATTAGAGCACATATACCTAAGATAAAATTTGAGGATTAGTATAAAAGAACTTCCTAGAATTTTGGTGTTATAGAAATTTTGTGAGTTTTTCGAGCAATACATCCATTTTTGGATACGAGAAGGTAGAGGCGGCTCTGGAACGGATGTACCTAGGGGTAAAACCCGAAAACACCGCTTTGAGCTAGACTCAAACGGGAACTCATGCACGACAACGGGCCTTGCTGCACTCTTGGTTACGAAACTCCCATGAGATATGCTTAGGATAATTCTCATTTTCATTACAAACCAATATGAAGGGTTTATGAGTAAATACTTCCTCAAAGAAAACATTTTTATGATTATAGTTCAATTTATGTTAAGTGCTTTACAAGTATGGAATTATGTATTTTGATTTATAAACTAAACTAGTTTATGCCATTGTTTAGAAATGGTGCCTAGTGGGAGGAATGGAAACCGTATCAATGAACGCACTCCATGTAGGGATTTCCCTCCTGCTCAAGATAATTATAATGGAGTTGGTGATACAACTAGTGCTGATCAGCTTGTCACCATACTGGGGAAACTCACTCAGGTTATGAATAATAACCTTACTCGTATGGATCACCCTAATCCGCAACATGGAAGATCAATGTTAGACCGCTTGATGAGGCAACAAACGCCAACATTTAATGGGGGTAAAAATCCATTAGTAGCTAAGAAATGGATAAACTTCTTAGAGAAAATATTCCACACCTTGGGGAGTAGCGAAAGGGAGAAAGTTGTCATGGTAGTTTACCGCCTCACTGGAGATGCCGATCAATGGTGGTCGCTGATTCAAAACACAAAGGAAGATGAAGAAGTATCATGTATGGAATGGAGGGAGTTTAAGGAAATTTTCTTAGAAAAATACTTTCCACATGACCATCGAGAAGATATGGAAAGGTAATTTCTGAGTCTGAGGAAGAAGGAGGATGAGAATGTCACAAAGTATGAGGCTAACTTTACAGGGTTAGCGAGGCATGCTGCAGATTATATACATAACCCAATAAGTAATATTGATCATTTCTTTTATGGGTTAAAACCATTTCTCCATTGAGCTTTAGTATCACAATCCTTCTCATCGTACGAAGATATTGTCTTGTGTGCTATCATGACAGAAAAGGAATAATCTAAATCTTATGACAATAAAGTTAAGCAGGAGAAGAAGAGAATGGTGGAACAAGAGACAGATAAAGGGAAAAAGGAAAGAAGGATTTTACATTATGCGATAATTGTGGGAATAATCACCCAAGTACTTCCCTAAAAGGAATGGGAGTTTTTTATAAATGTGGAGAAAAAGGTCACCAGGCTCGTGATTGCAAGGGAAAGAAAGAGGCTGTCAATGTTGAATGCTACAATTGTAGAGAAATGGGGAATTATGCAAATGAATGCCCTAAGCGCCAAGGAAACTTACCTCAAAAAGGCCAAGGTAGCAAGGCAAATCTTATGCTTTTACTACAGATGAAGTTGAATAATTATTGTATTTGTGTTTTTGGACTCAAGAACTTTATTATGGCTATAAGAATAATGTGATATATATAAGGATTGTACTGCAGTAGTTGTTGTTTTCATTAAGGTTTTAATATGATGAAGGAAATAATATTTTTATATGTGACAATAAGAGAAACTTTACTTTGTTTGAGGAGTCTGATGATACAATTGATTTTGGAATTTAGAGACCTTTTAGAGAAATTATGGATTGAGGTATTTTGGATATCTATAAAGGTTGTAATGGATTAAGTTGAACTTTGGATAATATTGTTTAAGGTTAAAACATTTATGAAGATTATTTTTGGAATATTATAGTACTATAGTTTTAGGAAAAGGACAACCTGCAGGTTGGGGGATTACCCATCGCGTCGAACAAAGTTGTAGGAATCAAACCCACAACCATAGTGCGACAGGCCTTTATTACCTACCACTAGCCAATAGGAAGTCCTTGGTTATTACAAAATAGTTTTCCTAATCTAAATGGTATGTGTTAATATTTTGAACCTTATAAAATTATGTTAAATAGAATATTCATGAGTTATATTACCTTTTGGAGTGAAAGATGTGTTTGTGGTAAAAATTTATTAAATAATGAAAGTCTACATGACAAGTAAGTATACTTCCTTACGTTCTTAGAAAATCTCCTAAATAAATTCCTCAACTTTATGAAAGGCAACTTAAAACAAAAATGTTTTTGATTAACTTTTCCAATTGGGGATTCAATGATCGTTTAACCAATCACAATTTTGTGATTTTCTTGTGGTTAACTTTCTCCTAATCCTGTTTTCTACAACTCTCCATCTGACCTTCATGGTTTTTTTTCATCCATATCCATATTTTCATAAAATCCTAGTATGGGCTATCTCGGGTGACCTTTGTACTTCTCTTTCTTTCTTTTAAAGTTATATTTTTATTAACCCTATTTCCGATGTGGGTTTTCCACAAAGTAATTTTCTATTTTCAACCTTTTATTTTCAAAGAAAAATTTTAAATTGCGAGGACACAATTTATTGAAGGAGGGTAGAATGTAACACCCCAAGCTTCCATGGTACACTCCTCTTTAAATAATTGAGCAGCATGTGTTGTACGGAACCTCGAGTTCTAACACACCGCGACCAATAAAAGTAGCATTTATGAACAGTAATACCCACCTTTTGAAATTATATAAATTTTATATTTCAAAATGGACTTAATTTTTTTATTCGGAATATCGAAATTATCCTAAGTTGAATTTTTTGTAATTTTCTGAGAACTTCCAATTTTTTATGAATAGTGAAAAATAATTAAAAAAAACTTTTTAATAAAAACACTTTATAGTGATAAATTATACTATTGAGTGGTTTTAAAGTATAATTATAATATATTTTTATCATTTTATCTAATGGTGGTCATTAGAATTAATTTCACTTTGAAATTGGACATAAACAATTATCAATCTTTTGATATATATTGTTTCTTAAAAATACGCTATTTGTTGTGATAGTGGGAATTAATTATAAAATTAATTAATGAAACTCATAATTTTTGAATTCGGAATATCTATTGTAGCTTAGGGTGAAATTTTGGCATTGTTATGAAAAACTTCAATTTTTGATGAATAGTGAAACCACTAAGTGGTAGTTAAAAAACTGATTTTTCATTTAAATGAAACTTTACCACTTCTATGAATTGAATTTCAAAAATCCAACATACATGGTTGTCATTAGGATGTAAAATGTTGTTCAATGGGATTAAAATAATTTTTTTGGTGAATAGTAAGTTTTATGTTTTATTAATCGCGATTAAAGGTAATTGGTGAAATTTAATGTAAAAATGATATTATAAAAATATGAAAATACGTTTACACTTGTCCTACCCTTATTTTATGAGTCATTTCCGACCAAGAAAATCCATGGGTCAAATTTGGGACCCCATGGAGCCACTTGGGTAAGAAAATGACATTAATAACTTTTTATTAAAAGTAAAAATAAAATTGTCAGAAACATGTGTTTTTTTACTAAAACAATTATTACATGGGGTTATATAAGTTAAAATTTCGACTATAAATATTAATTGGAAAGCTAAAACGATTTCCCACAACATGATATTTTTTTTATAATTTTTAAACATTAAATATATTAAATTTTTTATAACACAGTGATGATGCAGCAATTACATCATTAATTAACGATTTAAATAAAATGAAAATATAATGTAAAATTTAAGACTTACACTTGTAAAAAACCTATTGGATGAGAATATTTCGAACCCTTATCACGTTATCCTAGAAATATATAATTTTGGTACCTCTAAAATCCGAAAATCATTTCATAATAATGTAATATGTCATGACTTTTCAAGAGTGCCCCTCCTCTCCTCTTATAAAAGGTCCCCACCTCTACCACCTTAATCACACCATCAAATCCATTTGTCTCGGCCAAAATCTACCCAAATACTATCTAAACATTCCTTCCTTCATCCTAGAAGCCTTACCGTAGGCAAAAATCTCTTCAAGAAACCATTTTGGTTCACACCGAGGGGAGTTACCCGATTTAAAGGTAATGTCTTCTCTTACGTTGTTTTGTTTTATTTTGCTTCTCCAACCCCCTAAACTCGTTTTATTCTTTTCTTTTGTAACAAAAACAGTATCCTAAATATACTTGGATGTTTTTATGAGAATAATTTTATTTAAACTTACACACACCTTCGTATAATGGTTAAAGAACATACTGTTTCTATGGGTGGCGAAATACTGCCTCACGAAACTATGATTGTTCAATATTCTTTTAACACCTATAATGGTGGAAATTAAGATGAAAATATTTATATATATGATATATATTATGTTTATGTTTTCCTTATGCTTATGTATTTCTCATATATGGAATACCTTTATTATTTCCATTATGGGTAAACGCGATAATTTCATTTTAGGAAGTGTGGACTACCGCCCCCTCAAAGTGATTTGAATCGTTAATGCCATATGTGGGAAATATAAAGGATGGAGTAAATGATATTATATATGATATTATACTGTAATTATAATACACCTTTATATCATTATGATTTAATTCTATTAAATACGAAATAAAAATGAAAGTAGCGTTCATGCGTACGTACGGCTTACCATCTCCATGAACGGTGCATTTCATTTCTTACCTCTAAATGTTACGTAATATTATGAATGAATGTATATACTGGATATATATGATATATATGATATATAAATCATGAATATAATTCTGTAGATAATGTATATTCTACCACATAAACAACTTGTAATTATAAGAAGTTTATTTTTGACTCAAGTACCAAAGATGGACAAAACGACCGTTATTAACTTAAATAATTACATAATGTTCATAACATGGTAATAAGTGATATAAAAGGAATAATTAACTTGAAAAAGGTTCTTAATCAATTAGAAATTAACTCTAGTTTATTATTCAGGAGGTTAAAGAACGATCGAGTCAAGTCAGACACGAGGTAAGGGAACATCTTAACCCAATTTTTGTTCTTTGGGTTAATCTCCTAATTTCAAATTATTTCCTGATATTATTATGTCATATCTTGTATTTTAACTTTATTTATGTGTAGTTATAGTGAATACACATAATAGATTTATTTTATTTAAAAAAATGATCTTTGTAAGGGAACTTCTTAACCCAATTTCCGTTCTTTGGGTTAATCTCCTACTTTCAAATTATGCCATGATATTATTATGTCCTATCTTGTATTTGTACTTTATTTATGTTTAATTATAGTGAATACACATAATATATATATTTTATTTAAAAAATGATCTTTGTAAGGGACTTCGTCTCAATCTCCTTTCATTGAGGCATATTTTGTTTTATACACAACTTTCTTTTATACGGTGTATAAACCCCAATGACTTTTACGTTTATTCAAAAGGTTTTCTTTTATAATTATGTGATTTTTAAATGATTTCAAAAAAGAGATATTTCTCTCAAATATATGAAAATCCAGTGCAAATGTATACGTATTTAACGCAAGCTTAAAAATGTTTTCAGAAAACCTGACTCTCGAGTGTGGTAGACAGGAAGGGATTTGGAGTGGACCCATCATGGCCTGTAATTAGTCGAGCAGTCTCAGAATTAGTTATTTTGTTTTCATAAGCTTGTATAATGTTTTCGAAAAAAACACTGGAGTATATTTGAGCAATTTTAAATGTAAGTATCTTCTAAAAAAATTGCATCGGTAGGTCAAATGAGACAAACTAGTGTTTTGGCACGAGGCCTTGACAAAATATTATTTGTAGTCTTGGCACAAGGCCCTGGATACATAGTTATGATAGTATGGAATTTTTAATTCCATCATTATGAAAGTGGTTATTGATATTTCATGTGATTATTCGACCAGTAGAATAACCATGTGAATAAGTAAATGGCATTATTTCATTTTACTTTTACCATATTATGCTGAAGTTCATGTTTAAAAGGATTTTGATTAGTTATAAATTGCCTTAAATGTTTATGTTTATTTATGAAAGCTTCCGCTATATTGTTATCCATACTGAGCATCTGAGCTCACCCCTTTCAATTTTTTAATTTTTCCAGGATGTGAAGAAGTATTTTATGAATGACCTGAAGGGATAATATGAGGGGGTATGAAGACAAGATGTTGTTGTAGTTTTTTATTTTATAGAGTCAATATTTTCGTTATTATTTATATTTTTTTAAATTATTTAATCCCTCCCAATTATTCAATGTGAGTGTATTTGCATCATTTATGCGTTTTTGGTGTATTTTGGGCTTAAATGAGAAAATGGGGTAATTCTGTAAAATTGGCAGTTTTATATAGCTTAGGTTTTTTGGAAATAACTTTTATAATATGGGTCCAATTTAAATGAATCCTTTTTTTAGGATTCTTATGCTTGTTGTCTTCAAATGTTCCTTCTGGACCAAGACCCAATTCGAAACCCAATGGTACCGAAAATTCAATCAAGTGGAGAAATCAGTTTGGAAGGCAGAATGGACCCCACTTCATTAAATATGGAGTATCTCCTTCATACGACCTTATAAAGAGGTTCTTTCAGCTGGTGTCGATAGAGGACTTCAAAATAACGGTTCACATTAAATTTCAAAAATTATTGAGCTTATTAATGCATCCTTTTGGCGCGTCCAAGTGGAGTGGGTGAAACAGTGTTTGGCGGCCAGAAAAGTAATTTTCATTGATTTGGCCATATATTACTTTACACCAGTAAAATGAATCCCAAATGTTGAGGGTCTATATCCAACTACATTTACAACATTCTATAAGAAGGGACCTCAATGAGTTTCGGCCGTCTGGTGGGCAGAACAGAGGAAAACTTCTGGAGGGAAAAATCTGGAGCATCAAATTTTCTATTCTTTGTTTTCTCTCTTTTGTTCTTCTTAGTTTTGTAATGAACACTTCTTTCCCCTTAGTGATAATTACCCTTACCATGGTGGGTTAAACTTATGTGTGACTGGGGAAGGAGAAGTTTTCCATGTTTTATTTCATGAGTTCCTTCTCTTAATGTTTTAAAATCCTCTTCTCTTATGTGAATCAGTTTCAATTTCCTATAATAGTTTTTATTATCATATACGATTGTATCTGATTTTAGATTTTGTTGTTCATTTATATTTGGTCAATGATCAATATCTCCCTCCACAAGATTCTGGTTTATAAACGATGGAATAGAACAGGACTTAGTGGTGAAGTACTCCATGATCACCGGTACGTGTGTGAGGAGTAGTGAATGTTCTTGATTACTTGGGATAAACAATACCCGATTGGGAATTGCCTAAGATAATTGGGGGTATTTTCTAAAACTCTATTACACATTGGAAGGAGATTAGAACAACCTAAGATTTTATTAAGGTTTATTATCACATTTTTAATTGACCAAGGGAATGAGGAGAAACGATCGTGGATTCTCACTCTTAACGATTTAGCAGAAGAGAATTGGATAAATTGGAACTATGATAGAATTAAAAATGAAGAACCAAATCTAACCTAATCACCCTTCTCATATAATAGTTTCAATTACTTGTTTTATCAATTTATTCTCAATCCTTTTCTTAAACCTCTTTCCTTCACTCTTGTCTTTTCAAAATCAATCAATTTCTAAAAACATCCTCACTTCTTTCTCTTATTTTAAGGTGACAACTTAATTGTTGTGCACTCCTCTCTGGAGAAAACCTAGGATAACCACTCTACTTCATTTTAACATAGGTAATATTTGTTTTTGTCACACCCCACGACAGGAACGTGTCAAAACTTGGCACCGTTTTCGGGGAGGTAGCGCCAACATTTCTTTTCTTTTCTTTTCTCTATTTTCATCCTTTCTCTTCAAAATTGCATGTCTCGAACCTCAAAAATTGAACCTTTACCCATAGATCCTGAAATTGAAAGAACCTTGTTGAATAAACTTAGAAACATTAATTTGGAATCTGAATTTGAGGAAGTTCCCCTTGCAGACTCAAGTGAAACTTCAAGTGTTAACTCTGAGCCTGTCATCACGGCTGAAAATCAAAACCAAACACTTAGAGACCTTTGTGCACCACAATTCCTTAATCAAAACAATCAACTTTCCATTCCAGTGTTACAAAATGATTTTGAAATGAAACCTAACATGATTCATTTTCTTCCAAAGTTTCATGGTTTGGAAGGTGAAGATCCAAACAAACACATGAAAGAGTTCACACATGTTTGCTCAGCTTTCAGACCCCGTGGAATTACCAAGGAGCAAGTAAAGTGGAAGGAATTTCCGTTTTCATTGGATGGAGCTGCTAAAGAATGGTTGTACGGACTAAAACCAGGAGATGTACATGACTGGAATGACCTGGTAAGATTTTTTATGCAAATATTCTTCCCCACCTCTAGAATCATAGCCATTCGGAAAGAAATCTACGCCATACGAAAATCATCTGGAGAAACCCTTTATGAGTACTGGGAGAGATTTGAGAAGCTATGTGCCATCTATCCACATAATGCCATTGAGGAACACCACTTTCTTGTCTTATTATATCAAGGACTACTGGACAATGATAGAAACCTTCTTGATGCATCATCTGGAGGTGCCCTAATTAACAAGTCACCAGAAGAAGCCAAGGGCTTGATTGAGAAGATTTCCCAAAACTCGCAGAAATTTGGAAGAAGAGGTATTGGAACAAGCGGTATTCATGAGGTACACACTTCTCATCCATCACCCTTATTAGAAACTAATATTGAAGATCTTACTAGTATGGTGAGGCAGATGGCCTTGAAGCAAGTTAGTGACCAACAAGCGCCAGCTAAGGTATGTGGTTTATGCTCACCACCTGATCATTTTACTGACCAATGTTCTGAAATAAAGGGAATGGAAACATGTGCAGCAGCCTTTAATCCAAGGAATTTCCAACAAAATCAATGATGGAGAGATCCTAACCATGTCCAATATGGGTTTGGAAATTAGCAGAATAAAGGTAGACCCCCATACCAAAACTAGTTTCAAAACCAACCACCATTCCAGAATCAATTCCAGAATCCACCACCATTTCAACAAAAACCATCTTCTAACCAGCCTTATTACCAAAAAACAACCAATATCCAAAGAACCTATGAGAAACCATCCACCAGTTCACAACCTCCAATTCAAAACCAAAAAAAATCTGAGTTTGAAGGACTGAAATACACTATTAAAGATTTTCCCAACAGGTTTGAAAGTCTCATGGACTTTCTGACCAAAAATCCAGGTAAACTCCCTTCCCAAACAGTCCCAAACCCAAAAGAGAATGTTAGTATTATAACTACAAGAAGCGTAAAAGAAATCCAACCACCATCCACCATTGAACCTGAAACAAGAAAAACTGATCTGGGTGAGAATGATGTTAGAAATGATGAAAATTATATGAAAATGCATCAGGAAGAAGATAAGAAAGAGGAGGATGATAATGATAGGACAAGAAGAAATAAATAAGAAACACCATTTCAAAGGCAACAAAGGGAGAAGAAAGATATAACACCACCATTTCCATCAAGGATGATTGAATCAAAGAGGTTACAAGAAGAAGCACTGCAAAAAAGAAATTTTGGACACCTTTCAGAAAGTGGAAATCAACATACCTCTGCTTGAAGCATGAAAAAAAATTCCAAAGTATGATAAATTTTTGAAGGATCTTTGCACTAAGAAAAGGAGGCTTCAATGTAATGAGATGATCAATTTGGGAAGAAGCGTCTCAACCCTTATCACACCACAATTGCCAACCAAATTTCAAGATCCAGGGACGTTTTCTATTACATGCACCATTGGTTCATTAAATTTCTCTAATGATTTGTGCAATTTAGGTGCATCAATTAATGTATTTCCTCACTCAGTATATACTTCTTTGCAGATGGGAGACTTGAAGCCCACAAGAGTGGTGGTCCAGCTTTCAAATAGATCCACAATTTTCCCTGTAGGAGTTCTAGAGGATGTCCTGGTAAAAGTCATAGATCTTTTATTCCCTGCCGACTTTTATGTGTTGAATATGGAAGATGATAGGATCCCATCACACTCACCCATAATTTTGGGGAGACCTTTCTTGAAGACAGCCAAAACCATTGTCAATGTCTATGAAGGGACACTTACCATGGAGTTTGGAGATAGCACCGTCCACTTCAATATTTTTGAATCCATCAGGCACCCATCAGATGATCATTCACTCTTTGCACACTCCCATGAAGATGGCATAGAACCAATTGAAGAATCAGGTATTTTTCATGAATTTTTATCATTAGGAGAGAATTTTTCCATTAAAGATATCACTGAACATATGGATGCCCAAACTCTTGGAGGTTCTGAATTCCTATTGGAATAAGAGGTAAAATCTAATTTCTTTGATAATTTTTTAAATGATGATGAAGATGATATGATTTCTTGTGTGAAGGATGTCGAACCATTGGAAGTGGGGAACCTCAATTTAATTTCATCCCTTGAGCATCCTCCAGATCTAGAATTAAAACTACTCCCCACTGATCTAAAATATGTTTACCTTATGGAGGGAGAGAAATTACCAGTAATAATTGCTAATAATCATTCTAAAACTCAAGAAAAATAATTGATTGAGATTTTGAGAGATAATGTCTAAGCAATAGGGTGGATCATAGGTGATATCCCAGGAA
Source organism: Viscum album (assembly GCA_963277665.1). Classification (NCBI taxonomy): domain Eukaryota; kingdom Viridiplantae; phylum Streptophyta; class Magnoliopsida; order Santalales; family Viscaceae; genus Viscum; species Viscum album. Next base: position 1,638,390,886 of record OY728127.1, read on the forward strand.
TAAACCCAAAAATTTTCTCACATCGAATTTTTATTGAGGTAGATTCCAAACTTGTCAAACAACCCCAAAGGAGGCTGAACCCTATCCTGATGGAGGTTGTTAAAAAAGAGATTGAGAAGTTATTAGAATATGGGAACATCTATCCCATATCAGATTCACAATGGGTTAGCCCCATCCATGTAGTCCCAAAGAAAACTGGCCTAACCATTGTGAGGAATTAAAAGAATGAATTAATCCCTGTAAGAATTCAGAATAGCTGGAGAGTGTGCATAGACTTTATGAAGTTGAATCATGTCACTCGAAAATATCATTTCCCTATCCCTTTCATTGACCAGATTCTAGAGAGGTTGGCAGGTAGAACTCATTATTGCTTTTTGGATGGATTTTCGGGTTATTTTCAGGTACCCATTGCTCCCGATGATCAAGAGAAGACTACATTTACTTGTCCTTTTGGCACTTTTTCATACAAAAGGATTCCATTTGGATTCTGTAATTCTCCAGGTACATTTTAGAGGTGTATGGTAAGTATATTTTCTGATCACCTTGAATATTTCTTGGAGGATTTCTTGGATGACTTCATTGTTTTTGGAAATTCGTTTGACCATTGTTTAAAAAATATGGAAAAAGTTTTGAAAACTTGCATTGAAAATAACCTTGTTTTGAATTTTGAAAAGTGTCATTTTATGGTTGAGAGAGGAATTGTCCTTGGGCATGTCATTTCACAGAAAGGCATTGAGGTTGATAAATCAAAAATTGAAGTGATAAATTCTTTGCCTTATCCAACTTGTGTGAAACATGTTAGATCTTTTTTAGGACATGCAGGATTCTACAGGAGGTTTATAAAAGATTTCAGTAAGATTTCTCTACCTCTCTCTTGATTAATTTTTAAAGATTCTAATTTCGATTGTAATGAGATTGATTACACCACCAGTAATCAGATTGATTTCAGTAAGATTCTTTGATGAGTTGAAAATGAGATTGATTACACCACCACTAATGCAGCCACCCAATTGGGAAGAACCATTCGAGCTACTTTGTGATGCTTCAAACCAAGAAGTTGGAGTAGTAATTTCTCAGAGAATTGAGGGTAGGCCACAAGTCATTGCATATTCCTAAAAACCCTTAGATGCAGCCCAATGTAACTTTACAACAACAGAAAAATAGTTTTTAGCAATTGTTTTTTCTTTAGAAAGATTTAGATAGTATCTGCTTGTAACTAATGTCCTTGTGTTTTCTGATCATGAAGCTCTTAGGTACTTGATGAAGAAGGCTGAAGCAAAACCAAGGCTTGTGTGATGGATTCTATTACTACATGAGTTCAACATAGAAATAAAAGATAAGAAGGGATCTGAGAACCAAGTGGCTGATCACTTAAGTAGACTACCTAACACTACTGAAGTTGAAATTCCAGACACTGAACCACTAAATGATCACCTTCCAGGAGAGCGGTGGTACTTGATTGAAGGGGAATTACTTTGGTATGCTGACATGGTCAATTATCTGGTAACATCTCAGGTCCCATCTCATTTAAATTCTCACCAAATTCACAAATTGAAATCTGAATCTAAATATTACATCTGGGATGATCCATTTATTTGGAAGATTTGCAATGACTAAATGGTCAGAAGATGTTTTCTTAAAAATGAAATTGAATCAATCTTTAGGTTTTGTCACACATTAGCTTGTGGAGGGCTCTTTGGAACTCAAAGGACACCAAGGAAGGATTTATAATCTGGACTTTGTTGGCCAACACTTTTCAAATATTCTCATGAATTTTGCAAACTGTGTGAAAAATGTCAATTTACAGGAAATTTTTGAAGGAGACAAGAAATGACCCAAAAGCCGCTTAATTTTTTTTAAAATATTTGAAGTTTGGGGGATAGATTTTATGGGCCCTTTCCCAATGTCATTTGGAAATTCTTATATTCTTCTTGCTGTCGATTATGTTTCCAAATGGGTGGAAACAAAAGCCACCAGAACTGACGATGCTAATGTTGTTTGTGATTTTGTCAGGGCTAACATATTTTGTAGGTTTGGAGTTCCCAGAGCCATCATTAGTGATCAAGGGACTCACTTTTGTAATTGGATAATGGAGGCTTTGTTGAAAAAGTATGAGGTGCATCATAAAACATCAACTCCCTATCATCCAGAGACTAATGGGCAAGCTGAAGTGTCCAATAGGGATATCAAAGGAATTTTGGAAAAGACTATTAATCCAAATAGGAAGGATTGGAGCCAAAGTTTAGAAGACACATTATGGGCTTACAGGATAGCCTACAAAACCCCAATTGGAATGAGTCCATATAGGCTGATTTATGAAAAAAGTTGTCACCTACCTGTGGAATTGGAACACAAGGCATACTGGGCTATGAGGAAGATGAATCTAGATCTTGAATGTGCTGGGAAAGAGGGAAGATTGCAGTTACATGAGCTGGAAGAAATTAGAAGGGAAGCATTTTAAAATTCTAGGATTTACAAAGTGAGAACACAAGTGGATCATGACAAACTGATCCCACCAAAAGACATTCATCCTGGAGACAACGTGTTGTTATTCAGTTCAAGACTCAAACTGATGCTAGGTAAACTTCGTTCCAGGTGGGAAGGTCCATTTATAGTTAATAATGAATATCCTTTTGGTGTTGTGTAGATTGTGAAAGATGGAGAGAAGGATCCATTCACTGTTAATGGGCACAGATTGAAGAAATTCCTTGGGACCATGCCATCAGAGGCAATGGAGGAGATCACACTCCTCCAACATGTTTATCAATAAACTCCATCAGGTCGTACCTCTCCTTTATATTTTCATGATTGCTATGATTCAATTTCCAATATTATTACGTGTTAAATACATTTTAATGCATTGTGGACACTCCATAATTTAAGTGTGGGGGAGGGATCCTTTTTAGTTTAGGATTTTTATGTGTTGTTTTTCCTATTTGTTTTAATAAAAACATGTGTGTGTTTCAAAATTTGTGAGCTTATTTTTAAATTTTTGTGTGTTTTTGAAAATTTTGAGCTGAAATGATTATCATTGGTATTTTTGAAACCCATCTCCATGGGTGAAATAATTTATTCCTTGAAACTGAGCTTAAATGAATGTTGAAAATGATATTGTTTCAAATTCAATTCTTTGGGAATTTAATGAAAAAATACTCTGTTTTTTGAATCCCATGCCACATATCACTTTTTTTATATTTTAAATCACATTCCCTTGAGGCTTCTAAACCTATTATTTTTATATTCTTTACATTCACCTCACTTCTTGAGAGAACCAAATCATGGTTGATTTAACCAGAATTTGATTTATTCCTGTCAAAACTTGAGGGTTTGAGGTACTTGTGTTTTAAATGAGTGAGGCATTTCTTTGGTTTGAAAGCCCCCTTTTCAAGATAATACCTTTAATAATGGCCTACCTTGAACATTTAATCCTTGTATCCCATAGAAGCCATGAACATCCTGTTAGGTTTGCCACATTACAAGCCAATATTTCCTATCCAACCTGCTCTTGAAGTGAAATTGCATGATCTATTTGAAAATTAGTGTGGGGGGAAGATGCCTTGTATTGTACTACCTTATTTGGGGATACTTTTGGTGAAATAAAATGTTGAAGATATCTTATTTATGCTGAAAAAAAACCATCTTGCTGAAACCTGTGCCTTTTCTGGATCTTTCATGATGAGAGAAGTTGTGCCTTTCTGGAGCTTCTAATGTAAAAAGAGAAAGTTGTGCCTTTTCTAGAGATTTCAATAAATATTATAATTGAGAAGATTGAAATGTTTGCTACTAAAATGATGAAATATGTGAACATTCCTTGATATTCCATGATGAAGGAGCTTATTTTCTACTAAGGGGAGTGAAGAGGAGACCATACTTTTTTGAAATTTAGATTAATGCAATTTTGCTTCAAAAAGAGCCAAGCCCTCTTCATTCAGCCTCAGAAGTTTCACATATAAATCCTACCAACCTAATGCCACAAAATAACCTTAACAAGTCCTCATGATAAACATATGTCTTTGACTCACATCAGGTGGATATGTAGGAATTTATCAAGACTATGGTGACCCTTGTATGAGTTTGGATGAGAAAGACATTGCTAAAAAATTGAGATTTGTGTAATGAGAGATAATGAAAGTTAGGTAAGTGTTTTTTGTGTATGGGAGGATAAATGAAGAGTAAATTTATTTAATGATACTAAATTAAGAACATGAAATAATAGAGTTTGAGGAGGCATGATATATTTTGTTTCTTGTTTTCAAATTGGTGGATCTCATGGATATGTGTTTTTAATTTACATTGATTTTGTTTTGATTCTGACTTGTCTAGGAGTCCAAGTGATAAGTGTGGGGGAATTGATAGAGTTAATATTTTCATTATTATTTTGATGTTTTCAATGATTTAATCCCTCTCAATTATTCAATGTTAGTGTATTTGCATCATTTATGTGTTTTTGGTGTATTTTGGGCTTAAATGTGAAAATGGGGTAATTCTGTAAAATTGGAAGTTTTATATAGATTAGGTTTTTCGGGAATAAATTTTATAATATTGGTCCAATTTAAGTTATTTAGTATTCCTATGCTTGTTGGCTTAAAATGTTACTTCTGGACCAAAACCCAATTCGAAACCCAATGGTACAAAAAATTCAATCAAGTGGAGAAATCAGTTCGGTAGGCAGAATGGACCCCACTTCATTAAATATGGAATATATCTTTCAGAAGACCTTATAATGAGGTTCTTACATCATTTGTCGACAGAGGACTTCAAAAGGACGGTTCAAATTAAATTTCATAAATTATTGAGCTCATTAATCCATCCTTTTGGCGCGTCCAAGTGGAGTGGGTGAAATAGTGTTTGGCATCCAGAAAAGTAATTGTCATTGATTCAGAAATATATTTCTTTACACCAGTCCAATGACTCTCAAATTTTGAGGGTCGATAGCCACATTGATTTCCAACATTCTTTAAGAAGGGACCTCAGTGAGTTTCGGCCGTCTGCTGGGCATAACAGAGGAAAACTTGTGGAGTATAGAATCTGGAGCATCAAATTTTCTGTTCTTTGTTTTATCTCTTTTGTTCTTCTTAGTTTTGTAATGAATTATTCTTTCCCCTTTGTCACAATTACCCTTAACATGGTGGGGTAAACTTCTGTGTGATTGGGGAAGGAGAGTTTTTCCATGTTTTATTTCATGAGTTCCTTCTCTTAATGTTTTAAAATCCTCTTCTCTTATGTGAATCAATTTCAATTTCCTATAACAGTTTTTTATTATCATGTACGATTGTATCTGATTTTAGATTCTATTGTTAAGTTATATTTGTTCAATGATCAATATCTCCATCCACTAGGTTCTGGTTTATAAACGATGGAATAGAACAGGAATTAGTGGTGAAGTACTCGGTGATCACCGGTACGTGTGTGAGGAGTAGTGAATGTTCTTGATTACTTGGGATAAACAAGACCCGATTGAGAATTGCCTATGATAATTGAGGGTATTTTCTAAAACTATATTACACATTTGAAGGAGAGTAGACCAACCTAAGATTTTATTAAGGTTTATTCTCACATTTTTAATTGACCAAGGGAGTGAGAAGAAACAATCGTGGATTCTCACTCTTAACGATTTAGCAGAAGAGAATTGGATAAATTGGAACTATGATAGAATTACAAATGAAGAACCAACTCTAACCTAATCACCCTTCTCATATAATAGTTTCAATTAATTTTTTTTATCAATTTGTTCTCAATAATTTTCTTAAACCTCTTTCCTTCACTCTTGTCTTTTCAAAATCAATCAATTTCTAAAAACATCCTCACTTCTTTCTCTTATTTTAAGGTGAAAACTTAATTGTTGTGCACTCCTCTCTGGAGACAACCTAGGATAACCACTCTACTGCATTTTAACTTAGGTAATATTTGTTTTTGTCACACCCGATGACAGGCATGTGTCAGTATTACTTTATGATGTAATGTTAAACTTATGAATGTGTCTACTGTTTCAAGGTTACTAAACTAATCGGTCTTTAGAGACTTGATATTTTCTGATCATGCCAATGTTACGAAATATTGCACCAACTCTGGGTAACTGGGGTCAGGAAATTACAGAACCTCTGTGAAATTATCAGAATCTGAGTCTTGGTCTCTGAATTTTCCCTCCTCCAACGGGCTCCCTTCACCAGCCTCATCCTCCCGAGAGGAGTCCTCTGATTCTTTCAGTAGGGGGAAGCGCTCCCTCAGATCGGCGGCTAACACCTATGGCGGAACCTTCTGATCCAGCAGTACCCTCACCCGGTCTTTCATTGGGTGTAGGACACCACTGGAGTGAACTTAGTCCTCCAGCTCGACCAAATATTGCCCCGCCTCCACCGGAGACGCCGTGAAACCAGCCCGGAATGGGCCTATACCTGGCAGAACCATCCCGCGACGGTTCATGAGTTCCCACGTCTCGATCAGACTGAGGTGTTTCCGGTTGACATCTCAAATGTCCTAGGCCTCTAGGAAGATGACATCCTCTGGCATGTCAATATGACACAACCGCTTCCCTGGAGCCTGGGCGGATATCCTACATAATCCCCTCTGTGGACGCCCCTCCGGATGGCCCTGCTCTTCTGGAATCACCGGATCCGCCGCTACTGCCATACCCTCGGCCGGTGCGGGTCTCACCACCACACTAGCCCCGCCACCGCGAGGGGCCCTTGCTGCCCTCCGACCCTGGCCTCGGTATAGGGGAGGCCCACCTTCACCAACCCGAATGGTTGGGTACCTCAGTATCTCCAACAGATAAGCGGCCTCCCAGATGATGGCATACTCCCTCACCAATCCGAAAGCGGCGGTGGATAGAGGCAATGCAATTTTCATCTTCCCATCTTCACGTCTTAACATGAGCCACAACTGCCTCATCACACACGGGTGCTCCTCATGACGCACCTCCTAGTAGACCTGTGGGGTTAGCCGCTGGAGGCACCAGAACTGCCTCGCAAACCGATTCGAGGTGTACGGTTCGCAGAGCGGCTTGCGATCCACTCGTGCCACCAAAACTCCGCATCGAAATTCCAGGAGATAAGCCCGGTGATCTTTCGTTCCCTTCCCATTGTCAGTGAGTACCCCCATCGGCAATGGAAATGGGTGGAAGTTAAACTCATCCGCCCTCCACACCCGGTTCAGCACCATCGGTACGGTTAGATTGAATGGGAAGCTCCCGGCCGCATTCAGAATGGAGGGTTGGAAGTTTGATCCCAGTGGTGAGATAGGGCTTGGATACTCATAAATCCCCCTGATGTGCACCGCAATCCACCCATACAAAAGGTGGAAGGGCCCACATATCCTTGGCGGCTTCTTTCCCTCACTAACGTGCCACAACATCCTGTACAGCTTGGCGAGCATTGGAATCCCCAGATTGGCCCACCACCCCTTGGCCAGCATAGACGCCATGATGAACGAGCTGGGCCGCACCCCCATGCTGGTATCCCTCACCGGTAGGATCCAACCGCAGATAAGGGCGTGATGAATGCCGCCAACCTGACTATCGGCTGCTGCTCAGTGCTGACACTGAAACCCCAAGTCTTCCATTGGCTGTCCTCCAAGACACGCCAATACGAGTGCTCCTTGCCCCATTGAGCCGCCTTCGGACAAGTTTGAGGCCTTAGAGGGAACTCTCGATTCTTCGGGAAGTTCAGGAACCACTTGAACCACTTCTTAAAGTGAATATCTTTCACTACCTTTTTTCCCTCTCCAGGGACCAGTGCCATCAGTGCTGGTGCTAGTCACGACATCTGCTTCAGATCCTCCCACACGCTCAAGACGGGGAGGAACTCATCATACATGGCCCCCAAGATCGAAACCCCCAAAATATGATGGGCATCCCACAGACCGATGCTCACCTCCCCATGGTGCAGGTGAAAAGTATTGGTCCCAGATGACCATCTTCTCAGCAGCTCCAACATCAGCTGTTTCGGTTGGTTAATGTGGAATTGGGAGGCCCATGCCGCCTCATACAGACCCACTCTCCTCAGCTCGGCCCCAAACTCCTCGCATGAGGCGCCTACCCATTAGGCCCATGCCCAGTCATTGGTGAAGTTTCCACCCTGGCACAGGTCCCACTCATCGGACCACCCCTTCTTCGAATCCTGCATAGCCGCCTTCAGTATGGTGTGGTACAGAGGAGGGGACGTCTCCGGTTGTAGTGACTTCCCGTCAATATTGTTCACATGGTTGTAGGGATAGTTGGCGGTGACCGGTGTGAAGTCTTCTCACTCATGACCATCGGCCACCCTGAACCACTGGCGCTAGCATGGCGTGCTCCTAAACCAGCAAGCTAGTTCATCCCTACTCGCCTCAGGAATGAAAACATCATCCCTCAGCCTGGAGCCATACAAGGGCAGCTTCTGGCACTGTAGATAGTACTTCTAACTCTCTGAAAGTAGTGATGTAAATGAATCGTGGTCTGTGTGACTTCAGACCATCTCTCCAAGGCCTAGACAGTTAGCCATCTCATCCCTCCGGGCGGCATCTGCAAGCACCCCCAATACAGCTTCTCGATGGTCCATTTCGGTTTTGGAAGTCCAAAAATTTTCGGGTCGGATCACGAAGGTTGATCACGAAGATCTCTCTTGAAGCTCGTGCACAAAACCAAGCCGCGGAGCCTGGCCTAGGCTGGAAAACAGAAGTTCTCTTGGCACGGTCGCGGAGTCGGAGACTCGCGATTCACCGCGAAGCTTGATTCGCGGAGAGCGGACGCAGAGTACACGGAGCTTCGCGAAGTCGAGAGTGCAAAAGGGAAAAAATCGCGAGAGGACAAAAGAGGGGTCAGTCCCCTTATTTATAGGCGGCGACCCTAGATCTTCGTGGCGCGTCCCATCCGTGCGGAGCATCGCGACACGTCCGGACCACGCGACCGCTGTCAGCCCCGCGCGCCCCTTCGTGAGGCCACATCGTGAACCTCCGAATTTTTTTGTGATTTTCCATCAGACTTCGACCCTTCATCCCTCCATGGATCCAAGTCTGAGGGGGGGGGGGCATTTGTTGACACTAAAATATTGAATGCAAAGGGAAGAAGTAAAAGAAGCCCGCACGCTGCCTCGCGAAGCTCTAACGCAGAGCTCCCCCCAAGCAACACGGCCGCCGCAAAGCAAAGGAGGCGATACCGCTCCGTGAACGCCCTGACGTTTGGAAGCCCGACATGAAGAAAAGGAGGCAGTACTGCTCCGCGAACACCCTGACGTTCATGAGACCACCGCGAAGCAAAGGAGGCGGTACCGCTCCGCGAACGCCCTGACGTTTGCGACCCACCACGAAGAACCTGCCGCCCCTTCATTCCGCGTGAGCTCTGCTTCGCTGCGCCCCTTTCCTATAAATACTAGGCTCCCTTTGAGTCCAGGGGATGGACAATCTGACCTTCCGACTTCTCAACCCCTGAATCGCGAAGCACCCTTCACCCCGGGAATCATGAGCTCTGCGAGGTATTTTTACTTTGCGTGATTCTTTCACCGTGTCTCATTTTGAGCCCCTCTTCTGAGAGGGATTCCCTTCGAGAAGCCTAAGGGAATTCACGAAGGAAGGGGATTACCAAGGGAACCCGGTAAGCCGCAGAGCATCTATACTTCGCAAAACACCCATCCTGTACTAGTGATCCACATGCCAAGGCAGGGTCGCTGCACATTGCAAAGCAAACTGCTTAGTAGCACCTTTCTTCATGATGCACCTCTACTTCACGAGGCAGTGCTCCGTGAATACTATTCCTCTTCGCAAAGAACCTCCCATTCACACCCTTTCCCCATGCTAAGGCCAAGGAACTCCACTTCGTGAAGTACACTCTTTCGCTTGGCAATTCCTCTTCCCATGAGACCCTCCAGGTTTGCACGATGTGATTTCAATGTCCCATGGACAACACCACTCGTAGCGTTGCTTCACCTAATGCTTCTTCACATAGGCATGCTAATGGTTATTGCTTCTTCGCATAGCCACGCTAACGTGGACCCCTCAGTGGTTCGCTCTGTGACCCCAATTGACCATGGCCTTGCCAGTCCCTTCCCTCCCCAAGGAGCAGAGGGTACCGGTCATGTAAGTCCTAGGGGTGTGGAGTAAACCCACCTCGTCCAAGATACAGGATGTTAAACTACCAAGAACCTCGTCCTCAACACATGAAATTAAACTGTGACCTGACCCCGTGCCTCGTACGCAGGGTCCCCCCATCTCGGACATTCTTTATGTCACTTGTCTCCACGTTAATAGAATCACCACCACATGGGATGATATTCTCCTTCTCAGAATAGCGTATGTGCACAGGAGAAGGACAAATACCTTGGTGTAAGCCCCCAAGCCTCTCTTGCAGAAGGTAGCACCCATGCACCTCCGTTCTTCCCCACTGCCAAGGCCAATGGAGGGAGAGATAGGGAATGAGGAACCTTCCATCTTTGGTCCCAAATCCCTCTCCTGCTGCGCTTTTCCGCACTTTGGGCCTCCATCCTAGAGTAAGTTCCAGCACAATGGGTCGTCTAACGCATAAGACCCTCCTCGTTTCTCATGGACGCAACCTTCACGACGTGATCGTCAGGTCTCTGCTGCCTCTTGTTTCTCACACCGAGCACGACTCACGTGGGCTTAGAGTAAGCATTGTCCATGACTATACCTCGTCCAGTATGGCATTAAAATGTGTGCCTTCGTCCATCAAGACATTAAACTGTGTGCCCCCGTCCATCATGACGTTAAACTGCACATCCATTTGAACTACGAGGTCTTTGATCCATGCCAAGGCATGGTACGTAGGAAGCCTCCATGAGGTTCATGCCCAACACCCTTCATTCATTCACGTCAGGTTCCACCCTCGTCCATCATGACGTTAAACTGCATTCCAGTCCGACGACAATCCGTTGTGACCAACCCAAAATACGAGGACTTTGATCCATGTCAAGGCACGATATGTAGGAAGCCTCCCTGAGGTTCAAGCCCACCTCCCATTGGACCAAAGTCCTTTCTTCACGTTGGTTTGCTGACACCTACCATTTTCTCCTAAACTACGAGGTCTTTGATCCATGTCAAGGCATGGTACGTAGGAAGCCTCCCTGAGGTTCAATCCCACCACCAATGGACCCACTGGTTCACCTCAACGTCAGTTCGCTGACGAAAACCACCATTTGAACTACGTGGTATTTGATCCATGCTAAGGAATGGTACGTAAGAAGCCTCCATGAGGTTCAATGCCATCACCCGTTAGTCACTCCGACCTCCTTCACGTCAGTTCACCAACACCTGGGCAGCCTAGTGTGTAAGCCCCACACCATCTAGACCAAGGTCTCTTTTCTTTCACGTCAGTTCGCTGATGAAAACCACCATATGAACTACGATGACTTTGATCCGTGTCAAGGCACGGTATGTAGGAAGCCTTCTTGAGGTTCAATCCCAACAATCATTGGCGCAGACTGTATCCTTTTCCGTGTTCCAAGCCCCACCGTTTTCTCCTAAACTATGACAAATTTGATCCATGTTAAGGCATGATACATAGGAAACCTTCCTGAGGTTCATGTCCACCACCCATTGGTCATTCTGACTTCATTCACGTAGGTCCACTAGCACCAGGGCAGCCTAGTGTGTAAGCCCCACATCGTCAGACCAAGGTCCACAGTCACGTCGGTTCACTGATGATTCCCATCGAACCAAGGTCCACACTCACGTTGGTTCACTGACAACACCATCGGGCCATGGTACGCCTTCACGTCAGTTCACCAGCACCACCCCCAACTACGCGGACTTTGATTCCCTACCATGGGGATACGTAGGAGGTCTCTTCGAGGCTCAATCCCAACTTTACTGTCAGCCTTGCGATGGTCCCATTTCATTCCCCCTCTACTTCATCCATCCATCCATCATCCACCCTGATTCTTACCCGGGCCGCCACATCCCGGTGAGATCATGCCACTCCACTCCCATCCACAGCGCCCGGGAAGCTTCCCTCGAGTTGGACCTAATATAGGAATCCCTTCAAGGGAAATTCCTCAATCTGATCCATTCTAGCTAGTGTTCTGATCAGGAAAATCCATCTCCGCTGGACGTTAAACCTGGGGCGTACCCTGTGTTAAAAATATGATGCTGAGGAAAACCTCAGATAAATGCCTATGGCATATGAGTCCCTGCGCTCGATGTGGGATGCCTCGGGCTTCCACGCCCTCGAGAATCCCTATGATAAGGGACAAAAGACAGAGATTCCAATTCACCAATGTTCATACATGCTATTGATGCCTCGACGTGACTAATCCCCCGACTGAAGTTTTCTGCCCTGACCGGACCCTTTAGAATGTCCTGACAGAAGCAGTGTAATTAACCAACGTCCATGGAAACATGGCACTGTGAAGAGTTTCACGAACAACGTATTAAATCTATGAGGGAGACCCGGACTAGGTGAAGAGTTCCGAGGAGGAATCCACAGAAGGAAGAACCAACATCCCATCATCCTGGTTTTGATCAAGGAGCAGACATCCCTGAATAAGGGGCGAATACCACCCGCCTTTAGAAAGCGGGAATGCGGGGCAACAGCAGTGCGTCCTCACAGACGGATGCACACGCCCCGAAAAAAGCATCGGAAACACATATATAGAATATTATTCTATGAAATATACTTATATATATATATATATATATATATCATTTTTTGGTGTGGTGATGAAAAGTGAGTGATATCACTTCGTGAATGTGGTAGTTCACATGTACATGATCGATGTTATTATATTTCATTGAAAAAAAGATATATTATATTTTAATAATATTATATATGAAATAAATTTCATAATAATTTCATTTATATCATATAGAGTCCCTATTATTTTACAAATATCATTACAGTATTTTATACATAATTAAATATCAAATTACAAGCTGAGGTTCGTAATGTCTAGTGTCTTGGAAGACTAGGAACTTAAAACTAATAAAATATGACTAAATAAAAAATTTCAATATTTATCTTCTATTGTGAGCTCTTAAATACCTTTGATCCCTCACATATTCATAGGATAACCTAGGGGTAACATGGAAAAAGGGGAAAGCTAAAAAGACCAGTAAGGGAATAAACAATGGAATAAATTATAACACATGGTTTAGAATGAATAACATAATGATATAGAAAGGCACATAACATGATTAAACATTTGGAAACACTAACATGGGATCATAAAATCATGGATTCATATTAATGTGGCAGTAACATAAAACACAACATTATCATGAGTTAAGGATCATTACACATAGAGTAGCACGATTCAAGGCTCATTTCACATGAGGAGCATGAGGGAAGTCTCATTGTAAATAGAGGAGCACGAGTCAATGATATCCACCAACACCATTTCAAATAATGTCTCATGAGACCAAACATTACCCAATGAATTTCAGTTCTATCTAGTAATACCCATCATAAAATGGTCATGAATATGTGTTCCACAAAATTAATCATACAAAAGAAGTCAAACATAAACATAAGGGTTTCACAATGAAATAATTTGGTATCATAACGATGTCATAAATCATAATAAATGGAAACATCATAAAATGGTCTATTAAAGAAGGGTATTAAATAATAAATGGACCTTATTAAAGTAAAATATGCGTAGGACATGATTATTGATTTCAAACTGAAGTGAAAACATGTTATGGAGAATTTAATAAACTTTAGAATTAAAACATTTTAGTGTGGTTGAATGAAAATTTTAATGATAATTTAAAGATGAAAAGGGAATAATTTTTATATAAAAACAAAAGTGAGACAAGAAATATTTCATAATGAAATTAGTGATTTATAAAAATAAATGGGTCTTAAAATATATTATATATTTATCCTTAAATTGGTTTGGAATTTGGGTGGTTCCCCTAAATTGGTCTTTCTTATCGGGAAGAATTGGGTAGGGACCCTTTTAAAAACATATATATCTCAGGAGAGATGGATGAATGGTTCTTATTGAATGAGATTGAAATATATAAACAAAATTTAGAACATTTAAATAACAATAAAATATAATTTCACTTTGGTTAAAAAAGATAAATAGTAACCCGATGGAATAATGGAGGTTCAGGTAGAATCCCTTACATATTGTCTTTAATGATTCTAAACATGATCTTAATATCATGAACAATAAAATTAGATTCATTAATTACTAATTATAGAAACATTTATACATGTTTTTTATTTGTTATAACTTTATTATGTTCATTTATGTATTTTCTATGGGTTAAGATATTCAATTTCATCATTTGAGAGTGTCGATTCCCTTGGTTTTCATGATCAGTTTACATGTATAAGTGTTTGGAAAATCTTGTATAATGAAGATAGTAGTCCAGAAATTAAATTATATGTTAGTAATTAAATTAAATTATATTAAAATAAAATTTTGTTTCCAAATGTGATGATGATTACTTAGATAAATCATTAATGATAATCGTTTGGATCAATTTCACGTTTTTGATCACAATGAACTCATTTTGTTTTATAAATTAATGTCATTTGTAAAAAATGATTCCATAACATTATTGAAAATAATATATATATATATATATATTATAATCTCTTTAAACAATTAAAATGGTTTCATGAGTAGCCTTGAAGAAAGAATTGAATGATAACATAACGTCATCCATAAATGTGGTAAATCGACACCTTAAGGTTGATATTTTCATTCTTAAAGTAAAATAGAGAATAGAGGAGATTTGATGAAGGATTATTCCATAAAAGGGTAAAATTCCATTATATGTAAGATACTAGAGTTTTAATTACATTGGGATGAAGTTAGTTTAGGAGAGAAAATGAAAAGAAATGAACTAGAAAAGAAATTGAAATAGAAAAGAAGAGGATTTTACATCTTGATTTCTACTTTTGAGAGCCTCCTTAGGGGATTTTGTTTGGTATTTTTTTAAGAAAAAAATCTCTTGGATGTGCGGGAGAGATTTTGGAAATGTATTTTGAATATTTTGGACGAGGCACAAGGCTTGAGAGGTGTGAGAAGAAGAGGTGTTGAGGGGTGGTATTTATAATAGATGAGAGAGGTGATTTTGAATATATTAATCATTATTTTATTATTTTTCTCAAGACATGAAATAGTGTTGATTATCGAGACTAAATATATTAATTATTTCATGTAATTTCTGATCAATTATGCTTACATAAAGCATGACTCATTGAATAGTGTATTTAACATATAATGTATATATACCATAACTTACTATATTTTACTATTCACCTAAAATTCAAGTATTTTTGGAATATACAAAAAATTAAACCTAACCATTTATTGCGGTTTATAACTCAAAAATGAAGTCCATTTTATGAAAATAATTTTCTAAATATGATTATTTTAATTTTTAAATAAAATCATCATTTACTTGGAAAATAGACCTTTTAAAATTGAAACTGGTTTTCTAACAAATTGATTAATTAAGCTCTCATAAAATTATGAAATAATCATAAGGTATAAAAATATTAATTTATGAATACATTTTAGGGAAATAAATTTTCTTTTAAATTAATAAATTAACCAAAAAAATTCTAATTCCATATTTATGACTTGCAAATATTCCAACACATAATTTATAATTTTTAAAATATTTATTTAGATAAACAATGATATAATTATATCATATTATCACATATAAGATGGATAAATTAAATTTATAATTTCATTGGTGAGGTTACATTCCAATTGGATTGTTTACTATTCATGAGGGTCACATTACAATTACAAATTCCATGTTACTATTTCATCGGTATAATTTCCTTAACTTCTAGAAACACTTCTTATTTAATTAAATAATCATTTATAAGGCATGTACTGATTTATATTATGTGTTTATACAATATTTAATAATTATAAGAAGTGAATTTCCATTCATAAAACTTTCGATCATTACTTTCTTCCCCCCGCCCTTATGAAATGTCTACAACAAAATTCATTTTTTACATTATCAGTTGCAAACAAGTGAATGAACTTTTATTTAATAACTTTCTCTGGTCCACATGATGCATCTTCATACATATGGTTATTCCAATGTAATTTGACTAAGTGAGTGGTCTTCTTGTGTATAAGTTCATCTCTATAATCCAAGATCTTCACTAGATTCTCCTCATATGAAAGATCATTCTCCAACTATACCACCTCTGAAGTCAGTACATGTGACTGATCTGATATGTACTTCCCTAATAAAGATACATGGGAAATATTTTTTAATAATACATGGTTGGTGGAGGTTCTAGTCAATAGGACACAACTCCAACAAGATCAAGTATCTTGGAGGGGATGATGTTCCTAGGACATATCTTCCATTTCTTCTCAAATATCATGATCATATTCCATGGAGATATTAGGAAGAGTACCATGTCTCCAACCTTAAACTCTAGGTCCTATTAATGATTTTCTTTAAAACTATTTTGTCAACTTAGTGCTGCTTTAATGTTCTTCTAAATGGTTTCCAACTTCTATACTATTTAATTCACCATTTCAGGTCCAAGCAGCTTCAGTTCACATCTTCATCCCAACACACATATGTTATAAACCTTTTTCCCATAAAGGGATTCATA
Source organism: Viscum album (assembly GCA_963277665.1). Taxonomy (NCBI): domain Eukaryota; kingdom Viridiplantae; phylum Streptophyta; class Magnoliopsida; order Santalales; family Viscaceae; genus Viscum; species Viscum album. Next base: position 1,638,407,426 of record OY728127.1, read on the forward strand.
TGTAGCTATTTGGATTCTTGAGTGGAATCTATTTTTTTTGGATAATTCATCCAGTGGTATATGTTGGTACCATCCTCATTTGAAATCTATATAACATGACCACAATAGGTATTCTAGTTTCTAATTAGTTCCCTCAGATTGGCCATCAGTTTGTGGATGATAGGTCGTACTAATGATTATGTCATTACTGAAAGCATGTTGAATACTTTTCTTGAACGTGGATGTAAAGACCTGGAAATTATGTGGATTTTTTCCTTAAATAAATGGGAATTATACGAGTCCGCAAAAATTTATGGTGCCTGATTCCGAGGCCCAGTGTGCCCGAAATCAGTTTCTGATGTTTTGTTCGGGAACATTCAATAAATGTGCAAGCAGATTTTTATAAATTTTGAACCGGTGCTCGAAATTGAAATCTGAGGACACCGTTGAACACGCAGAATCAGTATTCTCTTAATGAGACTTTCACTTCTATGGTAGTGGGTCGAGAATAAAATTTAATTTTTGGGTTTTCAGGGAAAATAATAAATAAAGTGAGCTTCATGTTATTATTATTTGAGCAGCCAAGTGGGTGTTTGTTAGTTAAAACATCATCATGGAAGTTGGAGGTGGGACCACCACACCTTAACCTCCCATGAGAGGTTATGGTGGTGGGTACCACCCGAACATAATCACCCACGAGAGGTTATGACGTGGGGACCACACGGGACGAAACCCCCTATTAATGGGAGGAGAGGAAAACATGTCAACTCTCCCTCATTAATGAGGGAGAGCCTCTTGAGTCATATAACATTAATGTTTCCAACACTCCATCTTTATTACGCCAAACTATTTAATTAATTTCCACAATTTGAATATTTTGAAAACAATTAAATTGGGGGAATCAGATAACTTTTGGCTGGCATTTTCAATTTGGTGGAAGCTTTGGGAAAAGGAGAGCTTGGGAGAAAGCTTCCAACGAAGAACGAAGAACGCCAACAATGCTCTTCTTCGAACTGTTTCCACGGACACCTACCGGCGTGGGATGTATTCAACCATCATACCCTCTACATCATCATCAATGAGCCGACGCAGCTTGGAATTGGAAGTGTGCAGCAGACGCAACGAAGGACGATCACCTTCATCTTCTTCCCGTGACATCTTCAATGATCAACAAACAAAGGTAGGGGTTTAATTTTTATTTAAGTATGATTTGTTCTCATGCTTTCTCTCAAAACAAATAACGAAGTTTTTTATGCTTCATACTTGTGAGCCACTTGTTATCACCCTAACCGTGGAGGGTGCGGGCCAAACTAACATGGCCCGAACCCCTTCGTCGATCTTGAATATGATAATCTACAACATTGAGATGAAGAAAAGTGGTGACGGAACGACGAAGGAAACGGCTACGCTACCCGCGACCTCCACGAACCGCACTGCCCTCATGGCACTCCAACTGGATTAGCTCCGCCACCCCGGGCCGAACCGCACCACCCGCTGACCCGAGCCGTGTCGGCTCCCAGTGGCCACGAGCCTTCCGTGTGCCCCAGCAGAAACCCCTCGGGCCCACACCGGCCCGAACCGTGCTAATACGGCCTGCCCCACTGCCCGTTGGCCTGTCTGTCACCCAGCCCAGTCACCTGCTCGCCTGGTCGTGCCCTCCTCGACCACCCGCCGGCCCGCCTGGCACCCTGCCTAGCCACCCGCTGGCCGACTTGGCGTTGTGACTGGCCGTCCGTTGGCTTGCCTGGCGCCCTGCCCAGTTGTCTGATCTCCTGGTGGTGCCCTCCACGACCACCCGCCGGCCGACCTAGCGCCCTGCCAGGCCACCCGCTGGCCGACCTGGCGCTGTGACCGGCCGTTCGTCGGCTTGCCTGGTGCCCTGCCCAGCCGGCCATCGGCCTGGCTGCACCTTTCCCGGCTGCCCGCCGCCCCCACTAGCGCCCTTCCCGGCTACCTTCTGGCCCGGCCGCGCCCTTCTGGCCGACCCGCCGGCCTGCCCGGCCGCCTCCAGTGTGCCCGACCGAACCGCGCTGGCCCGTGCGCCCCGTGATGCCCGAGTAGCACCCCTCGCGACGCTTTCCAAACCAGTCTCGGCCATCTAGGCTGAGACGTCGAGCCGCACCCTCGCGGATTTCGAGGCTGAACCGGCCCCAAGCCCGGTCCAAATCGTCCACGCTGTATTCTGGGCCGGGCCGAGCGGGCTGGGCCGAACCTAATGGGTTGGCCCACCCGATGGGCCGGGCCGGACCCCACAGGTCTGATCGGGATGACTCTGAACTAGTTGGCCTAGACTGGGTTGGACCGGGTCGGACCGGACCATGGTCTATTACCGACCCTTTACATTCTTTGGCCATATCTTTGGCACCAGATGATCTTTTGACCAACCGTCAGCGGTGCTGGTAATCTTGGAGCATGAAGGTCCCTATGAGTATACCCCACTGGGGTGTGGAGTATAGTTGAGATACTTTCAGGTCGGATTGTGCACAAATCCAACTAGGCCCATGGGACTAAAAGGCTAATAACTCATAGACCGGGCGTCCGATTGATGCACCATCTATTGCGTTGAGACCCCTATGACGTGGCTGACCTTTGAGATACTTCTTCATGGGACTTCTTGACAGTTGGAGTATTGAACAGTAGATCGTAGAGTAGATCCTTCTGGTGAAGAGCGAGAAGAGTGCGGAGACCTAGTAGCAGGCTGAGACCTGACGACTGCTGACCGTTTTGACTCGGAGTGACTCGACTAGCCTAGTGGGAAGTATCTTGGTGTCACGGAAGGCCCACAATGGGGAGCACCTTGGTGTCACAACAGACCCACGATACTCAACATGAGGTTAACCTTAGCAGGCTATGAGGGGGAACGCCTTGGTGATGCTGCAGACCCACGGTGGGGAGTGCCTTGGTGACGTAGCAGACCCATGGTACTCGACAGGGGGAGTACCTTAAAAGTCTGATATTAGTGGGAATTACCTTGGTGTAACGGCAAGACCACTTTACTCGATTGAGTAGGAGTTCTCTAGCATCTGAGGTTTTGATAATGTGAACAAAATCTTGGTTGAGCTGAGTCAGTAACTTTTGTGTTTTCCTCATGATTGATATGGATTACTTGATAACTTAGGTATATGTACGGAAAAATACCTAAGTGGGGTTACTTATTGATTTCATACTTTTTGGTTTATCCTTGTTGGTTCTTGTGAGACCTTGAGGGTCTTGGGGTCCCTACAGAGTATCGTTATACTCACCACTGCACGGGCTATGCCCGCACCTCGTCGTGTTGGTTGCAGACGACGGACAATGCTGACTGAGGCTTAGAGTACTAGGACTGGACGGTACCCGGAGGTAGACCATATGATGTGTCGGTACTCGGGGGAGACCGATAGGCGTGGAGTACTGTGGATGCAATCTTTACCTACCCTTCATGTAGGAATACTGGAGAATGACCTAGAATCTGTTTTACTCTTCTTCTATTGTACTTGTTTTTTAGTTGTACTTGTACTTTCCTGTTGGTCTTGTATTTCGACCCCTCTACTTTTAGAACGCTCTTGTATATAGTTTTACTTAGTGTTTGGATTCTAGCTCATACTCTATTCTGTGCGTTGTCATGTTTTAAGGGAAATTCCTTCCCAATTTAGGGATTTATGCCTTTGGTGCTAGTCGCTAGCCCCTGCCCTATGGAAGGCGGTCTTGGGGTAGTCACGGTACAAGCCCCGGGCGACGGGTCGTGACAAATTGGTTTCAGAGGAGTTGGTTCTACCACAAAACATAGGACACTGATCTTTCTTTTCTATAAAGAAATAGTGTTAAGGTTACTGAGTGTGGTTTTCAGTTCAGGGAGTCAAGTGTAGGTGTAGTGGGCGACGTATCCATACACCAGGACCCTGACTACTGATTTCCGACTTAGTGCACAAAAACACTGATTGCGTGTGTGTTTTAAAAAGTTTTCTTTAAGTCAACTCAACCAGATCAGTTCACTAGGTATAATCTTTGAACTTTTCACATCTGTTTCTTTCAGGATGCCTCCCCGAGGATAACTAGCTAGAGCCCTGAGAGTTTTACACACAGATAGCCCACCGAGTGACGAGGCCTCGGTGCAGGGACCTATCACAGTGGAGGCACTAGCGGTACCACCCACATTGGGCCACTTATGCCACCAGCCAGAGTAGTAGACGGTGGATGCCACTTGACTGCATTTCATGAGCTCCAGTGCCAAAGGCCACCCAGGTTCAGGGGAGAGATGGAATCACAGGCGGCTGAGGATTGGCTGGAGGCTGTGGTGAGAGTTTTTCGACTAGTAGGGACACCAACAGACCTCATGGTGATACTTGCTGCTTTCCTTCTACAGGTAGTAGTGGGTAGATGGTGGAGTTTTATTCTCCAAGTTCAGGATGAGATGAAGCTTCTCTGGGCAGATTTTGATATCCTGTTTCAGGTAGAGTTTGTCCCAGAGACTCTTCGCGCAGTGCGCATACATGAGTTACTTCATCTGTATCAGGGTAGCATGACGGTGACACAGTACTCAGGGAGGTTCACCGAACTCTCATGCTAATCAAAATTTATGGTATGCGACCCATTCTTCAGGGCCCAGAGCTTCTAGTAGGGGCTCAGGTGAGAGATCAGGGATTTTATGATCTCCCTGAGTATCCTGACACAGGCAGGGCTGTTGGAGAGATCCCTCTTAGTGGAGAGTTTCTTTGCTGAGCAGTCTCTAGTAGTGAGACCCACCACTAGTTGACATTTAAGGGATTATTCTACAGCTGGTAGTAGATAGATGTCGCAGGGGTCCAAAAGGACCAGACCAATTGGTGGACTACCGCATGACTAAGGATTGGTTGTGCAGGGCACCCGGAGAAGAGACATACATGCCAGGAGCGGGTAGTGTTTCTCATGTGGCGGGTTGGGTAACATGGATCATGACTATCTGAACCACCGTTCAGATGATCAGAATTCGGTCGAAAGAATTACCATTAATAGGAATAGATTCGATCGAGGTGGTCTGTAGGGAGCAGGAAGACGTGGCAGAGGAGATGGCCGTGCAGCTGGTGGTGGGTGACGTTCCAAGGTGCTACTGCAGCCACCACCAGGAGGTCCACCCCAGCTATAGGGAGTAGGTGTACATGGGAGAGCTCAGCTCTAGGAAGCTGAGGTCAATGATCACGATGCTCTAGAGACGATTAGAGGTACGATCTTTGTCTACTCCACCATAGCTGCGGTTCTTATAGACACAGGTTCCAGTCACTCTTTCATTAACACTACCCTCGTTCGGAGCTCAAAGATTCCGACAGAGCCATTAGCTCAATCCTTACGGCTAGATAATCCTACGGGAGTAGACTCGATGATTACACACTAGTTCCAGTAGTGTGGTTTTACTCTAGGAGGAAAGAGCTTCGGCTAGGATCTCCTAGTAGCGGTGTCGAGGCCTTACGACATCATCTTGGGTATGTGCTAGTTATCTATAGTCCATGCTCATATCCACTATATTAGGAGCGAAGTGCAGTGTGTCCGCATGGATGGGACCATGTTCACCTTCATCTGTGAGTAGGGAGCCTTTACAGTGCTTGATGAACTTTCCCGGATGAGAGTACAACCAATCACTTATCAGATGTCTTTCCTTACTCTCGGAGTAGTTGATGTGGAGATTCCGACATATCCTATAGTGGTGGACCAGTACGACAATGTTTTACCTGATGATGTTCCAGGTCTACCTCCTCGCAGAGAGGTGGACTTCTTCTTTGACCTATAACTCGGGACGACACCGATATCTGCACCAGCATATCAGATGGCCCCCACAGAGATTTGCGTGCTACGGGTACAACTAGAGGACTTGCAAGAGAAGGGATTCATCTGGCCCAGTGTTTCCCCCAGGTAGCCTCAATTCGGTTTTCCATGAAGGTGGATGGGATCTTGAGGCTTTGTGTCGACTACCGTCGCCTAAACCTGGTGACCGTGAAGAACAAGTACCCACACCCCAGGATTGACGATCTCTTTGATTTGTTGAAGGGAGCATGATGGTTCTTGAAGATAGACCTCAGATCAGGCTATCATCAGCTCAGAGTTTGAGACAAGGATGTGTAGAAGATAGGCTTCAGATGTCGGTAAGACCACTAAGAGTTCTTGTTTATGACTTTTGGTGTAACCAACGCTCCAGGAGTGTTCAAGGGACTCATGAACATGATTTTCAAGCCATACCTCGATCTCTTTGTCATAGTCTTCATCGACGACATTCTGAAATACTCTGCTACTAAGGAGGAGCACGCCTACCATTTTCAGGTAGTACTGGACACACACTGAGAGAAACATATTTATAGTAAGATCTCGATGTTCTAGTTTTGTATTTGAGAGGTTCACTTCTTGGGACACGTCATATAGGAGGCTGGAGTTTCAGTGGATCTAGCAAAGATTGAGGCGGTACTTTCTTGTGAGCCACCCAGGAGTGTGACCGAGGTATGAAGTTTTTAGGTTTGACTTGTTACCACTAGAAGTTCATTCTAGGCTTCTCCAGAGTTGCATCACCACTATCATCCTTGATGAAGAAGGGGAAACCCTTTGTGTGGTCGGAGAGATGCCAGTGAAGCTTTCAGGACCAGAGGTAGAGGCTGACTAGTGCCCCCGTTATGAGTCTTCCAGAGGAAGGCGTAGGGTATGTAGTCTACTGTGACACATTAGGGACTAGAATTGGGTGTGTCCTGATATAGGAGTGAGTAGTGATTGTGTATGGTTCTCGGCAGCTGAGACAACACGAGAAAAAATATGCTACCCATGACCTGTAGTTAGCAGTAGTGGTCTTCGCCTTTAAGATGTGTAGACACTATCTGATGGGCAAAAGATTTACCATGTACTTTGATCACAAGAATCTCAGGTATATCTTCTCTCAGAAGGACCTAAACCTGAGACATCAGTGACGGCTTGAGTTCCTCCAGGACTATGACTTCAATATAATCTATACTCCTAGAAAGGAGAACGTTGTAGCAGATGCGCTCAACATGAGATCTGGTATACAACTTCTAGGCGAGGTGATAGAGCAGCTGGATTCCTTATAGATATCCTTTGTGGATAGAGATAGAGAAACCGTTATACAGTCTCTTATAGTCACTCCCCCACTTCTTCAGTGAGTAAGGGAGGCACAACGTGGAGACGCTGACTGCGAGACACGACGTGCTCAGATATCCATAGGGCGGACACCTGATGGATTTTTTGAAGGTGGGGAGAACATCATTTTATTTAGAGGACATTATATGGTACTAGTGTCACTTCAGGAGGAAGTGTTGAGGGAGTTCCACACATCCCCTTTAGCGGTATATCCAAGAGTGGCGAATATGTACCAGGACCTTCTACGACAACATTGGTGGCTAGGTATGAAGAAGGTAGTTGCAGAGTTTGTCTCTCGATGCCTCACTTTTCAGCCAGTGAAGTTGGAGAAAAAGGAATCAGCAGGCTAGGTTGAGCATTTATAGGTCCCATAGTGGTAGTGGGATGGGATATCCATGGAATTCATGTCATGACTTCCACGTACATCCAGGGGTAGCAACTCGATTTGGGTGATCGTTGAACGACTCACCAAGTCGGTCCACTTACTACCGATCAGAGAGAAGGGTTTAGTAGAGGGATTGGGACACCTCTACACGCAGGAGATTGTGCGGTTACATGGGGTACCTTCATCTTTTGTCTTCAATCATGACGCACAGTTTACTTCCTGGTTATGGAAGGGGTTGTGGGAGGCTTTCAGGACGCAGCTTTGTATGGTCACCGCCTTCCATCCTCAGACGAATGGCCAAACTGAGGGGACCACTCAGACTCTCGAGGATATGCTCCGTGCATGCGTCCTTGACTTCGGTCGCACCAGGGAGGACCACTTACCATCGGTGGAGTTTGCGTAGAACAACATCTATCACTCCACCATTAGGATGACACCTTTTGAGACGTTATACGAGCGACCTTTCATATCACCTTTGTACTGGACTGACCTAGGGGAGTCATCACTAGTGGGACTAGAGATGGTACGAGCTACCATGGAGAAGGTGCAGATCATCCAGGAGTGGATGAAGGCAGCACATAGCAGACAGAAGTCATATTCTGATAGGAGACGGAGACCTCTAAAATTCTAGGGTGGCACCCACGTCTTTCTACGGGTATCACCTCGACGAGGACTACAGAGATTTGGCCGAGGCAGAAAGTTATCTTTGAGGTACATCGATCCTTTTCAGGTCCTCAGTAGAGTGGGAGAGGTGGATTACCGCTTAGCTCTTCCACCTTAGTTGCACCGGGTGCAAGACATTTTCCACGTATCTCAGCTGAGGAGATAAGTGCAATACCCTTCCCATATCATTGACCATGGAAAGTTGGACACCGACGATGAGGTGAATTTCACAGAGGTTCCAGTGGATAATGAGGATCGACAGGAGCGGGTCCTACGTGGATGGTAGATACCTCTGGTGCGTGTTCGCTGGCAGCACGGGAACCTCCAGGAGAGCACATGGGAGTGGGAGGCTCATATGCATGCTTAGTACCCCACTTGTTTCCTTATTTCGAGTTGTAGCTTACGGGGATGTAAAGCCCTGAGGTGGGGAGAAAGTAAAGACCCATAAATTTTGTGGGATTTTTTTTCTTAAATACATGGGAATTTTATGAGTTTGAAAAAATTGACGGCGTGTGATTTCGAGGTCCGGTGTGCCCAAAATCAAATTTTGATGTTTTGTTCGGGTATGTTTAGTAAAGGTATGAGTGGGTTTTTATAACTTTTGAGCAGGTGCTCGAAATAAAAATCCGAGGACACCGTTGAACTCGCAGCGCCAATATTCTCTTAAGGATACTTTCAATTTGTCGACAGTGGGTCGAGAATAAAAGTTAGTTTTTGGGTTTTCATGGAAAATAATAAATAAAGTTAGGTTCCCTTTATTTTTATTTAAGCCTCCATGTGGGTGTTTGTTGGTTAAAACCTCCTCATGGAAGTTGTAGGTGGGACCACCACACCTTAACCTCACATGAGAGGTTATGGTGGTGGGGCCCACCTGAACATAACCTCCCGCGAGAGGTTACGACATGGGGACCACATGGGACTAAACCCCCCTATGAATGGGAGGAGAGGAAAACCTCTCAACTCTCCCAAATTTCTGAGGGAGAGCCTCTTGACTCCTCTAACTTTAATGTTTCCAGCGCTCAATCCACATTAGACCAACCTATGTAATTAATTTCACCAATTTGAATATTCTTCCATCAATTAAATTGGGGAAATTATGTCACTTTTGGCTTGGAATTTGAAACTTGGTGGAAGCTTTGGGAAGAGGAGAGCTTGGAAGAAATCTTCCAACGAAGAATGAATAACTTCAACAATGAAATTCTTTGAACTTATTCCCCGAACACCTACCGATGTGGGATGTCTTCAACCGACGTACCCTTGGCATCGTTGTCAATGAGCTGATACAACTCAGAATTGGAAGTGTGCGGTAGACACAATGAATGAAGATCTCCTTTGTCTTCTTCCTGTGACTTCTTCGGCGATCAACAAACAAAGGTAGGGGTTTGATTTTTATTTAAGTGTGATTTGTTCCCATATTCATCCTATCTCTCAAAATGAAGAATGAGGGTTGTTGTGATTCATACTTGTGAACCGCTTGTTATCACCCTAACCGTGAAGGGTGTGGGCCAAACTAACATGGACCAACCTCCTCCATCGATCTTGTTTATTATAATCTATGACATGGAGACAAAGTAATGAGGTGACAGAACGAAGAAAGCAATAGCCACGCTACCCGCGGCCTCCGTGAACCTTGCTGCCCTCACGGTGCTCTGACCGGATTGGCTCTGCCACCCCGGGACGAATCATGCCACCCGCCGGCCCGAGCCGCACTGGTTCTCGGCCGCCACTGGCCTTCCATGTGCCCCGGCTGAAACCCCGTTGGCCCGTGCTAACCCATACTGCACCGAGCCGGCCTGCCCGGCCGCCACCGGGTCATGCCACCCGGCCTTCCCGACCGCTTGCTGGCCCACCTGGCGCTGTGCCCAGCCACCGGTCAGCCTGGACGCACCCTTCACGACCCCCCTCCGGCCCGCATAGCACCCTGTCCGGCCGCTCGTCGGCCCACCGGGCACCCTGCCCGACTGCCCGCCGGCCCGGCTGGCGCCCTGCCCGGCTGCCCGCCGGCCTGCTCGGCCGCCTCCCGTGCGCCCAGCCGAACCACACCGGCCCGCGCGCCCCACACGTCCTATGATCATCATTCTACCCGAGCCGTGCCCCTCGCGGTGCTAGCTGAACCAGTCTCGGCCATCCGGACAGAGACACCGAGCTGCACCCTCGCGCACCTCCGGGCCGAAAGGCCCACGCGGCCCGCTGGGCTGGGCCCAGTGGGTCGGGCTGAACCTAAAAGCTGGGATGCCTAATTGGTAGGTCCAGACCCAACAGGTCTGACTGGGTCAACCCAGACTAGGTCGGCCTAGACAGGGTCAGACTGGGTCGGTTCGGACCGGGGTCCACTACCGCCCCATTACTTTCTTTGGCCATATCTTTGGCATTGGGAGACCATTTGACGAACCGTCTGTAGCTATGGTAATCTTGTAGAATTACGGACTCTTTGAGTATAACCCACTGGAGTTTGACTTATTGTTGAGATACGGTCAGGTTGGATTGTGTACGAATCCAACCGGGCCCTCAGGACTAAAAGGCTAATAATTCACAAATCGGGCGTCTGATTGATGCTACGTCTATTGCGTTGAGACCCCTATAACATGGAGGACCATTGAGATACTTCTTAATGGTACATAAAAATAGTTGGAGTATCAACCAGTAGATCGTGGAGTGGATCTTTCTGGTGACGAGTGAGCAGAGGGCAGAGACCTAGTAGATGGATGAGACCTCACGACTACAGACTATTTCGACTCGAAGTGACTCGACTAGCCCAGTGGGAAGCACCTTGGTGTCATGGAATTCCCACAGTTGGGAGTGCCTTGGTGTCTCAGCAGCCCATAGTACTAGACATGAGGAGTACCTCAGCAGGCTATGAGGGGGATCACCTTGGTAAGAGGGCAGACCCACGGTGGGGAGCGCCTTGGTGATGCAACAGACCCACGATACTCGACATGAGGAGTACCTCAGTAGTCCTAGGTTAGTGGGAAGCACCCTGGTGTCACGGAAGGCCCACTGTACTCGATTGAGTATGAGTTCTCTAGTATCCTAGGTTTTGATAATGTGAATAAAATTCTGGTTGTGTTGAGTGAGTAACTTTTGTGTTTACCTCATTATTGAGATATATTACTTGATAACTTAGGTATGCGTATGGGCATATAACTAAGTGGGGTTATCTATTAATTTCATAGTTTTTGGTTTATCCTTGTTGGTTCTTGTGAGACCTTGAGGGTCTCAGGGTCCCTACAAGGTATCGTTAGACTCACCCCTGCACAAGCTATGCCCACACCTCATTGTGTTGGTTGCAGAGGACGGACAATGCTGACTGAGTCTAAGAGTACCCGGACTAGATTGTACCTTGAGGTAGATCATATGACATGTAGGTACACGAAGGAGACCGATAGGTGTGGAGTGCTGTAGAGGCTATATGTACTTACCCTTCAGGTAGGAATCCTGGAGGATGACCCAACATCTGTTTTACTCTTCTTCTGTTGTACTTGTTTTTCAGTTGTACTTGTACTTTCCTATTGGGCTTGTATTCCAGCCCCTCTACTTTCATCACTCTTTTGTATATAGTTTAACATTGTGTTTTGCTTCCATCTCATACTCTATTGTGTGTGTTTTCAAGTTTTAAATGCAATGCCTTCCCAATTTAGGGATTTACACCCTTGGTGCTAGTCGCTAGCTCTTGGCCTATGGAAGGTGGGCTTGAGTTAGTCACAGCACGAGCCCTAGGGGACGGGTCATGACAGTGGAAGTGAATATCAGAACTTGGTCATATATAATAGATAGTGGTACTCCATTTAGCCTTACTACTTATTTGATGTATATTCATGCATGTTAATCCAATGAGATCTCCTCTGGAATTAAGATAAAGTAATATGTCTGTGTACAACGATCCAAAATAACCCACATACCATTATTTCCTATGTATTTCTTTAAAAGTGCAGTGAAAAAGTATTTGTTCATGTTTTCCCATTTACTTGTTGGTATGGGTAATGGTTGCATCATCCATTAATATGTTTCCCTTTCACCCTCACCTACTGACATTCAAGGCACATCGATGTATATTCACCGATGTACTTCTTCATATTGTCCCACCAAAAGTTCTCCCACAGTTCTTGATACATCTTTGTGATCTATGGGTGAACAGAAAAAGATGTGATATGTGTTTCATTATAAATAACCTTCTTTCTCACAGGTTTTGATGATAAAAATATTCATGACACAAATCTTACAACTACATCCTCATCAATCTTGAACGCGTAGGATTTCACATTCTTGATAACTTCGACCCATTTCTATGTTTACACAATATTTATTTTATCATATTTTATTTTGTTCATAATGAATGGTTGAGAAATAATTTGAGAAAGTTTTGGTGATGTGCCTCCCTTAATGATTCCCATGAACATCCTTTGTAAGTCTTAGAATATTGGATCCTTCTAAATTATCATCATTGATAATGATACATGATGATTTATACTTAGAGAATCATCCACATTATTTTCCTTGACATGATGGTAGTGTATTGAGTAGTCATAATCCTTGAAAATCTATAACCAACATTTATAGAACATATTAAGATCCTTTTATGTGAATATATATTTTAGGCTCTTCTGATCAATATATATCTCATACTTCTCCCCATATAGTTAATTTTACCATACTTTAAATAGAAAGATCACAACTTCCAAATCTATCTCATGTGTTGGATATTTTTTCTCATGAATTTTTAATAGCCTTGAGGTGTAGGCTATCACATTATACCTTTTCATTAGTAAAAAACCTAATCATTTTTTTAAGAATCTCTGTATACCGCAAAGAGTTTCGGACTTATCAGGAGTACGAGTTCTCATGCAGTGATAATCCTCCTTTCGAGATCCTTAATGGTTTCCTCTAATTCTTGAGCATAGAAAAATTCACTCCATTCCATCTTATATTATTTATTAGGGTTTGATAATCAAGAAAAATTTATTCAAAAACCATCGGTAATATTCTTTTATTCCATGAAAGGTGAGGATCTTTATTACATATCTTAGCCTATGCCACTCTTTGATTGCCTTTGTCTTGGAAGGGTCCAAAAATAATCCTTTGCTGGTGATAAAATTCCATAATACTGATACTTAGTCCATACAAAACTCACATTCACTATAATTTTCTTATAGATTGTGCCTTCAAAAAGTCTTCAATACAGTATTGAAATTCTCTATATGTTCCTCCATGAGCATGAAGTATATCATAATATAATTGATAATGACTACCAAAAATTATTCTATATAATATATAAATAATCTATTCATTAAATCTATGAAAATTTCTAGAGTATTATTGAGTCCAAACGGGAATCACTATAAACTCATAATATACACACCTCATTTGAAAGAAACTCTTCATAACATCTTCCTTCACCACCATTAATTGGTGATATCCCAAAAGAAGTTCCACATTAGAGAAATATTTGGCCCCACATAGATGATAAAACAAATCATCCATTTGAAGAAGGGGATACATTTTATTTATCTAATTATAATTTATGTAGAGGCATATTTATCCATCTGTCATCTTGACCAAGAGAACTGAAAAACCCCATGGTGAAGCACTCCGCCGTATAAAACCCTTTTACAGATTCTCCTATAACCACTTTTTTAGTTATTATATCTCCACAATGGATATTATAGAATATGTATATAATATAAGTAGAGATACATGAATAAGATCAATTAAGAAATAAATTTCACATTGAGGGGGATGTCCAAGTAATTCATTAGGGAACACATCAGTGTAATCCTTCACGATGGGAATGTCTTCAAGCATGATCATCTCATTTTTTTCTCAATAATTTGATTGAGATAATCTTGTTCATGAGGAACATACATGTCAAAAAATAGCCTTATACTCTTCCAAATAGATCTGAGGGTGCTTTAGGATGTGAAACATGATCTCCCCTTCACAAAATTTTATATTGGTTTTATATAAAGATAGAACGTCTATGTCCAAAATATCCCTATACGCTACCAAAGGGATTATGAAATTATCTATTTTTAGGTTCAGTCCCCAAACATTAACTGGGGATTTTTTATATACATTTGATAAATTAATTTCCCCATTATTTTTTCTCACAGATAACTCAATTTCTAAATTTTGAGTTGTCGTTTGAATTGTTTTACTAAACTTGCATGATATGTAATAATGCATAGAACCTCAATCAAATAAGAGTTTGGATATTCATGAATGAATAAACAGAGTATCTATCACCACATCATTTTATGGATCCACATCAATAGTTGTTGTAGTATAAATGAATCTTATTTTCCTTGGAGGTTGTTGTTGATTTCCTAGAGATACCCTCATCTTAGGATATCGGTTCACCAAATTCCCATGTTCCTTGTAGTTGAAACACTGAACTATTGGATGAGTGTTGATATGGAAATTCATTTCATATTCCATGTTAGTTGGATCCTTTATATCCCTTTGAATTTTCTTAACAATATGAACCATTATTCTACATTTGAAGCATTTCCTCTTTCCATTTACACAGTTCCCAAGATTTATCTTCCCACAACTTTGACATATTGGGTATTTGATCTTCCTTCAATAATGGTATTTATTTTCTGATCCACCCTTATTAGACACCATTTTCATCTTTATTTTCACTGGTCCTAGAAGACCATTGGGAGTCTTTGATAAACATTTCAACCTTGAGGGTACAATGGAATATATCCTCATAACTATAAAAGTCTCAAATCACCAATAATTTTAATATACTCGGCTTTAGTTCTCTAAAGAATCAATCCGACTTGATTTTTGTGTTGAAGATAAAGCTGGAAGCATATCTTGCAATCCTTGTAATGTTTTATTCATATTCCCCAATAGACTCGTCTTCCTTTTCCATATGTTTGTTGAATTATCTTTCCATATTGATATGGAGGGTTTATGGAGAATGTTAATTGAAAAATACTTTATTGAATTTCTCACAATCTAGGCAATCAATTTCCTCCTTAGAATTTATATTTTTTTATCACTTTCCACCACTAATCAGATTTCCCCATCAAAATTATATACAAACAACACAACTTTATCTTCTTCTGATAACTAAAGAAAAACTAATATCTTTTCAATAGAGTTAATCTACTATTCTATGAGGAGGGGGTCAGAAGATCCACTAAACATGGGAGAACTTTTCCACATGAATTATTTGATGTCAACATTCTCTTTCCATGGATATGGATTTCATTCCATGAGATTCATGTTATTATTCATAACTTTATCTAATTGAGAAAATACATTTTATGACGTTTTGGGGATCTATTTCCATCATATTTGGAATATCATTAGGGAAATTATCACATTTCCTATCACATTTATTTTTGGAACATGTTATTATATTTACCACTATTAACTAAGAAAAATAATGTGCAATTAGGTGGATTGAAAACTTATCTAATAACCATAAAAGTAAACTTTAAACATAAATGGGTAAACTTTTAAAGTAAATTTATATCATGACATATTGTTCCCTAGGTTTCAATCTAAGATATCCATGACCTGTTGGAAAACATATATTATTATGGGAATTTTATTTGTTCCATTAATAATTGTTCATAACGAGATTTTGAATTTACTAAAGCATATCCCCCATGAGTGTCAAACCAAGTGCACATTAAGGCCCATTGTCATGTACCTGGTTACCTAAATTTAGGTCCAGAACACCTTGTTAGAATTGTTTCTTCAAGGTATATCTATGGAAGAACTACATCCACTTATTTTATCCATAAAGTTATGTACTTTATTTATAAATAACTTACTCTATACTAACCAAAATTTATGGATGTTTTCATAGACATAGTCTTATCTATATGGTTCTTACTAATGTGCTCGATTCCTTGTCTCCAAAAACAATTAATCATTTCCTATGATACCAACTATAGTGACCCTAGTCTTTTACAGATATCATTACATTATTTATGCATAATTAAACATCATATTACAATCCAAAGGTCATAATTTCTAGTGTCTTGGAAGACTAGGATATAAAACTAAAAACATGGTACTAAATAAAACATATCAATTTTTATCATCCATTATTAGTTGTTATCATTATATAATACATTATCTACATAGGATAACCTAGTGATGACATGAACAAATGAATGATCTAAAAAACAAAATAAGGGAATAAAAATTAAAATAAATCATATCATATGGGTTTTAAGGAAAAACATAATGATATTAAAAGGAATGAAACATGAATATACATAAGGAAATCACAACATGGGATCATATATTCACTGATTAATTGTAATGTGGGTTCCAATTTTTTTTTTAATTTATCATGATTCAAGGATCAATGCACCTAGATGATCATTATTAAAGGCTCATTGCACATTGAGGATAATGTGTCAAGGCTCATTTCACATAGAAGAGATTGAGTAAAGTCTAACCAGTAAGACTGTTGCACATAATGTATCATGAGACAAAACATTACACAATGCATTGGAGTGCTATCTCGGTGCACCCATCATAACATTTTCATGAATATGTGTTCAACAGAATGAATCATAAATAAGAAATCAAGCATAAACATAAGGGGTTCCAATGGAAATAATTGGGTATCATAATCATATAATAAATCATACTAAATGGGAACATCATAAAAGATTACCTGAAAGAAATAAATTAAATAATACATGGAAATTCATAAATAAAAATAGGCCTAGATCATGATTAGTGATTTCAAACTATTGTGATAACTTCTTAAAGAGTTTTTAATATACATTTGAATTAAAATATTTTAGATAAGTTTAAGAAAACTATAATAGATAATTTATAGCAGAAAAGGAAATATTATTTTATTTAAAAAAAGAAGAGATCCAAGAAATGTTTCATAATATAATGAGCGACTTAATACAAATAATGGTGTTTTATAATAGATTATATAGTTCCCAAGAAATTGGGTAATAATTCTGGATGTTCCATTTAATCAGGCTTGCTTATCCAGAAGAATAGTGTAGTGAACCTTTTAAAAACATGTATATCCCCCCCAAAAAACATTAATGGATTTGATACATTATTTTGTCAAATTTACACATCTTTTAGATGAGTTACATAAAAATATAATGTAATTTCATTTGGGTAAAAGATAAAAAGAGTAACAAGAATGAGTTGTGGAGGTTCCGGTAGAATCTCTTACCTTATGTCCAAAGCAATTCTGAAAATTGTCTTAATATCCTGAATAATCATATTAGATTCATTAATTAATAATTACATAACCATTTATAATTTTTTTATTTTATCTTTATATTGATCATTTATTTCCTTTTTGATGGGTTAAGAAATTCAATTTCATTGTTGGTGTGCAACGATTTCCTTGGTTTTCATGATTAGTTTACTTGTATAAGTGTATGGAAAATCTTGTAGAATGAAGATATTTGTCAAGAACTGAACTTTTAGGTTATTAATGAACCTATTTAATATTAAAATTGCATTTTTTTTCAATTAGTGAGGATTATTCAATAGATAAAACCATAATCATAATCATTGAGTTTAATTTAGTGTTTTGATCACACTGAAGTAATTTCGTTCAATCACTTAATATCAGGTATAAAAAATGAATCCATAGAATTAAAGAAAATATATTATATAGAATATAGTCTTTTTAAATCATAAAAATAGTTTCATGATCATCCTTGAATATGGAATTGAATGAAGAAAGAATGATGTTCATGAAAGTGGTAAATCGACACCTCGCAGATGTTGTTTTCATTATTAAAGTAAAGGAAATTGGAGAAGAGGTTTGATGAAGAATTATTCCATCAACATGATAATATTCCATTATATGTATGATAATATTGTTTTCATGTAATTTGAATTATGGGAGGTGATGAGAGATGTTAGTCCCACAAGGCCAAATAACCTGAAGTGGGGGGGGGGGGTGAATCAGGGTATGAATGATTTAAATATATTCCCCTTTTGATCTTGTTTTTTAGTTAAGAAAACCTCCCTTATCTCTCTTTAAAATAGAAAAGTATAAACAAAAATAAAATCATGCGTTGGACACATCAATTTTTACTTGGTTCACCCTCACTGGGCTACGTCCAATGAGTATACACTGGAGATGTGTCGATGTACCAAATCCACTATAAGCACACTGATGTTTGCAATATTTGAAGTAAAATAACCATCCCATCAGGTTTACAACCACTCACAATATGAACGATCACTGCTCTATCAACTAAAGTGTTCTCACTACTTCTTTAGTAGATCCACTCACAGTTTAATTACTTGTAGGTCCCTTCGTTATCACAAATGAATGCATCTTTATTGGTATACATATGCTCTATTGAAGCCCAACTTTCACCTGCAGATGAACCTCACTTAGAACCAAATGTAACAGGAAATTATCCAACTTTCACGCAGCTCTAGAGTTATAGGCACACTTCTCTATGATTGGCGCACTTCTCTAAATCCTGGTGTGCTTCTCTATGATTTGGAGCACTTCTACAAGATTTACATGAAAGTATCACCTAAACACTAACACGACACTCCCTTCATCAACAAAAAAACTTTGGCAACTCACACCTTTTTATGCCCAAAACAATATTGTAATGCATCTGTCAACTGGTGTATGACTTATGAATATCATTATACTTGCTTGACCAAACCACCACTTGCACGACCAACCCTACTTGCACGACTAGAGTTAGAATTTTCTATAAGTATTGAAATCTACAAAAATGAGGAGGGGTATCCCTCTATTTATAGGAATTTTGGGTACCCTGAACACCAATGTGCATGTCTCCTCACAACGTGCAAGTCTAGTTTCCCTAGTCTCGGTCTCCTTAGTCACCTTGTGCGCCCAAATCAAAACATGGGAGCCCCTATTTCCTATTCTATATTTTGATGTTCTAATCTGGAAAAACACATGGAGTGATAGTTGCAAAGCCTCCAAGATCATCCATTCCATTGTTTGGGTTCTTCAATAAACCATGGATTGGTGGCAACATCCCTTGAAATCAAAAACTCACCATGTAAACCCCCTTTTTCATCAAATTGATTGTGGTTTGCTTTTTCAACAAACAAAACAAGGAGGACTTCTTGGTCAACCAATACAATCACCTCAAAAATGAAACAATGATACCTTGAGATATTTTTTCCCAAAAATACCCCCCTTTGGGTTTGTTGACAACTATTATCATGAAAATTATCTACACTTTGATACCTCATTAAGTTTTCTTCCAACTACTACACCCATTCACCTCTTGCAATTCAGATAACGATCAAGGATTTACTCAAAAGATACTCTAAGCCCACATGAGCAATGATTGACATGAGAAAACAGAGTAAATGAAAAGTTCATCAATGAATCACTTCATTTATGACAACATTTGTTGACACAAAACTGATACCAATTTCCAAACTGATACCAATTGTTGATCACTGGAATTCTTTACATTATCAAGATCCTCAACTATCATGATATGTACTCTTTGATCGATCAATTTTTAGCATCGGCAGATTAAAAAATTCCCCTTTATTCTTACCACTTCAACTCCTCTTCAGCTTTCAACTTCCTATATCTTGCTACTTCTCCTGTCAGCTTCTACCCATGTCTTTAAAAAAACATTGTCTCTCTTCTTTACCCACCGTTTCTCCCCCTTTAAGAGTCACTCTTTCTCCCCCTTTGTCAACAAACCCAATGGTCAGTCCTTTGTGGTCTGAAACAAGTTATGAATTCAGATTATAACATTAGGGAAACACACTATACCATAGTGAGAGGGGTAAAGGTCCCACATCCACACTTTTTCAAGTGCGGGGAGTCGACTATACTCCCAAAGAAATTAGATGTCTCTCAAAATCTTCCTCGGGTATGGTTTTTTTCAGAATGTATGCAACCTATACCTCTATAGGCCCATACTCCAACTTCATGATTCCCTACACAACCTTCTCCTTGATAAAATGATACTTTATCTCAATGTTCTTTGTCCCTGAGTGATGGATGAGATTTTTTATGAGATTTATAGAACATGAGTTATCACACTGGATTCTGATAAGAGACTTCACATCAACTCCTATATCATCATGTTGTTTCTTTATCCACAATAATTTTTAGCATGTTTGAGTGGCCGCAATATACTAAGATTATGTGGTGCTTAATGAAATGCAATATTTCTTCTTAATTAGCCATGTAATTCATAGTTCACTAAGACAGAATGCACCTCCTAATGTTGATTTCCTATTATCCACAAAACCAACCCAATCTGCATCAGTATACCCCAATAACTCTGACTGAGATTTTTCATTATATATCAAGCCAAAATCCACCATGCCCTTGATATAAAAATGTATTATTTTTACTCCTTGCATGTGGAATTCCTTGGGATTAGATTGATATCTCACTGATTGACATGTGGCAAATAAAATGTTAGGCCTTATCATGGTCATGTACACTAAATATCCAATAATATTCCTATACTCCGTGATATTGACCTCCTTACCTTCATCATATTTTGACAATTTCATTCAGTTAGCAATCGAAGTCTTCATTTCCTTGACATTTTCCATCCCAAATCTCCTTAGAACCTCCTTGACGTATTTGTATTGAGAGATATATGTGTCATTCCTTCCTTATGTTACCTTTAAACCAAGGGAAAATGTATGCTCTCCAATCATTGACACTTAAAACAAACTTTTTATGAATTTAGAAAACTATCTGCACAGAGCTTCATCTGATCTCCCAAATATTATTTTTTTGACATAAACTATCACCATAATACTTAGATTACTATCATTTTTGAAATAGATATTGTAATCAAATCCACCACTCTGGAAACCATGCTTCTTTAAATATTGATCAATCCTTGAGTACCATGCTCTTGGTTCTTGTTTTAACCCATATAGCACTTTCTTTAACCAACACACTTTGTTCTCATCTTCATGAATGAGAAACCCATCTGGAAACTAAATATACACTTCTTCCTCTAGAACCCCATTTATGAATGTAGATTTGATGTTCATCTAGACCTATTTTAACTTTCATTACACTGCAATGGAAAAAAATAATATGATTGTTTCCAGCCTTTCCATAGGTGAAAATGTTTCATCAACATCTATTCCCTCAATCTAGTAGTATCTTTTTCACACTAGTTGTGCTTTGTTTTGAATCATTGTTCTATCATCATTCATCTTATTCCGATATACCCATTTAGTTCCAATGAAATTCTTATTTTGTTTCCTAAAAAAATCCCCCACGTATGATTCTTCTCAACCTGATCTAACTATTCATTCATATCCTGAAGCCAGTTTTCATCTTCAACAACATCAGCAAAAAATTTAAGCCCTACCTGAGATAGGAAAGATGTTTGTTGACATTATTTCATTCTTCCTATCTAAGCTTGATATGACCAATCACCCATGATATTATTCCTATCAATTCCTGCTAGAATTATTGATATTTGTGCAGATAAGAATTTTACTTCCTCATTCTCATCATCAATATCTTCTTCTGAATCAATATTAGCTACTTCTTCTCCTCATTTGTTGATTTCCTCCTCATCACTTTCATCAAGAAATTATTCACTATGATATTGAATTTTCTCTTCATTCTCCACTAAAATGACATAATGGCTCTCAATTAATATTCCTAGCCTTTTTTAAAGCATTTGTATGCTTTTATTTTTTTTGAGTATCCAAGGAATATCCCCTCATCTCCAAGTGACTCAAACTTCTTATGTTTTTACTTGTTGATAATGAAGTACATACTTCCAAAGATTCAAAAGTATTTAATTTTAGGATTCTTTATTTACTACATCTCATAAGGAGTCCTTCCATCCTTTGGACACAACAATGATCTATTAGAAATTTAGACTGATGTCAACACTGCTTCCTTCAAAAACTTCTCTAGTAGGTCTTTTTTATATAAGCTTCATTCTGGCCATGTTGTTGATGATCCAATTTCTCCATTCAACCACTCCATTATATTTGGGAGTTCTCACTAAGAAAAATTGATGCATTATCCTATGTTTCTCAAGATATCCTTCCACCTGAAAGTTTGGGAATTCCGTACCATTATGAGTATGAAACTTCAGAATTTTCTATCCAAGCATTCTTTTTCACTCCCTTCGATACTGATTTAAGCAACTAAACACATCATACTTATGGGAAAAAATACCCATTCCATTCTTCTATAGTCATAAATGAAAAGAATGTAGTACCTCTTTCTACAAATTTCTCTTGGTGTGATTGGCCCACAAACATCAGCATGCACCAATTCGAGCACTCTTATTGACTTCTTTTCTTTTTTACTTATATATATTTCTGATGAGCTTCACTTGTTGGCATACATCACACGTATGAGTATGATACTGGGATAGCTTAGGGAGGTCTCTACCAGTATCAAACTTTACCAAATATCTCTAGGATGGCTGGCATAGATGACCAAGTTGTTTATGCCACAACTTGTTTTCTTACTCTCTAGATAAAAGGCCCATATATTCTTCTCCACTTACCAAATATAGATTCCCCTTTATCCTTTTTTTCATTGAAGGATCATTATACCATCTCTTCCCTTGAAAACACATATCTTATTGGTAAACTATATAGAATTCCTTGGGTCACATAGTTTACTGATGCTGTGAAAATTGTGACTGAGACCTTATACGACCAAAACATCAACACATCTTATTTATTTTCCCCCAAACCTAGAATTTCCCAATACAATTATCTTTAGAACTTCATCATTTATGAACATAATAACTCTATCTTTGTCATATTTTACACCTGTAACTAGATCCATATTTCATGTCATGTGAGACGTACAACCATTGTCAAGGATCCACACAACAGAATAGTCTGATGCTTTAAGGGAAATATCACCAACCACTGCCTTCTATGCTCTATTCATCTTGGTTCATTTTTTGTCTTCACACTCAGTAGATTTTGAGACTTCTGATCATTCTCAGAGTATGATGGACCTACTTTATCTTCCAAAGATGAAAATATTTTTTTCATTTTCAACTTACCTGTTGGTTTATTGATTTTATTCTTGTGAAGATTTTGATTTTTCTTTGGCACATTCCTCTATATGGTCAATGTACAGTATCTAGACATGTTCCCAAATCCTCTGCACTAAAAAATGGTCCTTAGAAATATATTCTGGAGAATCATTCTCTGTTTGGCTACCACCGCTGTTCTTTTACCCTTTGATATCTCTTGTCTAAGGAAAATACATACTATGAATGTACCATATTTCCACAATAATAACACCTAATATAAGGTGCATTCCTTTGGGTCGGTTCAGAACTCCTAGATTCCCCTTGTGATATCTGAATATTCTGTTTATGCCTTGTGCCCAAATCAACCTTCAATCTCAGAATAGGTACTTGTGGACTGACTTCAATTTTCACAGCTTTTTATTTTCAATCATTCCCCCATCAACATTAGTATATGAACATAATTTATGATTCTTTTCTACTAAACCACTATTCTCTACTTTTAGCTTCTTGTTTTTTTGAGTTTTATGATTTCCTGATGTCCCATTAGGATTTAAGAGTTTTTATTGATCCTTAAACTTTTTCCAAAAATTGACAAATTCTCCTTTAGGTTATTCAATACATTTTATTTTATCTTCCCTTATGTTATTCAAGTCATCGATCTCCCTTTTATATTCATCAACCTTGATTTTATATTAATCAACCTTTTCTGAGCTCTATGGCCTAGAATAATTAAGGTTTTCAATTTATTTTACCACCTCAGACATCTCTTTTTCCTGCTGTTTCATGCAATGTTTGGCATCCTGTACCACCTTGTTGGATTTTTTTTCTCTACAAACATATTTCTCTTCAAGATATGCTTCTAATTTAGCTTCCATGTAAACTCTTACTTAAATTTCTTATTCTCCTTCATCAACATCATTTTTTTCCTTTTTCTTAGATCCACCGATAACTACCATTGTAGAATTTTCTCCCTGATCTGTGCAGTTCTCTCTCTCTTCAACCTCAGACTCATCTGAACTACCACATTCTTGTGAGAGAATATTCTTTTTCTTAAATAAATTTCTATTGTTTTATTTCATTACTTTCACATATTCTGAAGACTTCTTCTTGTGAATTTTTATTTCATCCTCATCATATTCTTGGAACTTTTTGTGCCACCTTATGTCAAAATGTACAACCTTTCAACATCAAAAATAAGAAAGTGGAAGTTTACCTTTAAATTTTCCTTTTTCTTTATTAATGGTTTGAGGAGAGGAATGACATGACCTCATATATCTCTTCTTCTTCTTGAGATTATTCAATAGTGAGCTTCCTTATGACAATGACTGCCACCTATTTGTATTCCCCTTTTCCACAACATCGTTATCATCATTTCACATTTCATATTCTACAGGGCTACTATGTAAGTTATCCAATGTCAGCTCTTTTGAATCCTAGTATTCCAATACTGAATCCTTTGGACTGAAGTGAGGTGGAGGTTTCCACAGGATAAACTATACAATCTTTATGTCCTCAATTACTTAACCAAGAGATCACATGTCTTTCACTAAAACATTTACCATATCAACGAATGCATCAACAGACTCATTCAGGTTCATTCTAGGATCTTCATACTTGTTCCATAACACTTTCATCTTTTCTTCTTTTACCTTTGAATCTCCTTCATATAAGTTCAAAAGTTTTTCCCACATGGCACGTGCTGTTTTTCATGACATCAACTTTGTATGTATACAATTGCATATGGATCCACCTATATCCATGATTCCCTTTGCGTCAATATCCAATTATTTTCGCTTAGCTACCAATAATGCACCACTGTTAATATTGGATGTTATACCAAGCATTACTTATGTGAACAAATCCATTCCCAAAGATCGAATGTGGGGTTGCATATGATTTTTCCGTAGATGAAAATTGTTCCCATCCAAGATCAGAATCCCATTATGATTAGTAAATTCCATTTGAAAGAGAACCACTAATATTAACATTTCTATATGATACCAATTGTTAGTCCCACAAAGTCTAATAAACTTAGAGGGGGGGGGGGTTGAATCAGGATATGACAGATTTAAACCTTTTCCCCTTTGGATCTTTTTTTCCATTAAGAAAACTTTATTCTCTCTCTATCCCATAGAAAAGTATAAACAGAAATTAAATCATGCACATGACACGGAAATTTTTAATTGGTTCACCCTCATTAGGCTACATCCAAGGAACATACACAAGAGATGTGCCGATGTACCAAATCCACTATATGCACATTGCTATTTACAATGTTTGAAGCAGACACACTATCCCTTCTAGTTCATAACCACTCACAATATGAAAGCTAATTGCTCTCTCAAATGAAGTGTGCTCACTACTTCTTTAGTAGATCCACTCACAGTTTAAATACATGTTGGTACCTTAATTATCATAAATGAATGCATCTTTATTTGTATGATGATGCTCTGTTGACGTCCAAAATTCACCCGTAGATGAATCTCACTTTGCACCGATGGTAACAGGTAATTATTCAACATTCTTGCAGCCCTAGAGTGACATACACACTTCTCTATAATTGGTGTGCTTATATAAATCCCATCTTGTTTTTTAATGATTTGGCATGCTTCTACAAGGTTGGAGTGAAAGTATCACCTAATCACTTTCACGATAATCCATTCTTCAATAAAAAATGTGGATGACACACACACTTTTATTCCAAAATCAATTTTGGCATGCAGCTATCAACTGGCATAGAAATTCTGAATATCTTTATACTTGTGTGACCAAAGAAGGTCTTGTGTTACCAACCCTACTTGCATGAATAGAGATCAAATTTTCTATATGTTTTTAACTATATAAAAATGTGGAGGGGTATCCATCTATTTATAGGCATTTTTGGTACCCTGAGCACTGGCGGGCAAGTAACCTCTCAGCGTGCAAGTCCTGTCGCCCTAGTCTCTGTCGCCCTAGTCACCTTGCATTCCCAAATCAAAACATGGGGGCCCATTTTTCCATTTTCCCTATTTTGATGTTCTAATCATGAAAAACACATGGTGAACAAGTTTCCAAGCTTCCAAGACACTAGTGCGCAAGTCCCTTTTCCAAACCCACTTTTTTCCATTTGTCGATTTTGAGGCCCAAAAATTTGGGAAACACTGGAAAATGATGCCACCTTGTATCTTCTCTTTTTGTACAACCTTTAGATCCTCCCTTAATTTTTCTAGGTTCTTAAATCAATCATGTATTGTTGAAAACATCCCTTTAACTCTACAACTCCCCACGTAAACCCCCATTGTCAACAAATTTGTACATCGTGGTCTACTTTGTTAACAGACACAACATGGAGGCCCACTTTTTCAAAAAACACAATAAAATCAAAAATTACTCAATGATAACTTAAGGGAAATTTTATTAACAAGAGGAAATGAAAAAAAGGAACTCGGGAATAAATAGAAAGAAAATAGAATGGGGTTTTACCTGTTGATTCCGTCTTCTTGAGAACCAACTAATGGTAATGGATTTGGTCTATTGATATGAAAAATATCTCCAGATCATCATTGATAGTTTTGGGAAGGTTATTGGTTATATGTTTTAAAAGTATCAAGGATTGATAGGTATGTGTAGAAGATGTGTTGAGGGGTAGTATTTAGGGTGGAGGAGGGGGTGGGTTTTCAATATTTTAATCGTCATATTATTATTTTGGTAAAGACTAACTATATTGTTCATTATTTAGATTAAATATAGTAATGAGGTCATTTTATTTTGAACTAATTATACTTACATCATCCATTACACAATGAATAGTGTCATTAACATATAATGTACATATACCATAAATTATTGTATTTTATAATTCACCTAAAATTCAAATATTTTAGAAAAATCCAAAAAATCAATCCAAAATATTTCTAACTTATAGAATTAAAAAATGAACATTATCTTAGGAAAATAATTTTCTAAATATTATAATTTTTATTTTTAGTTAAAATCTTCATTTAGATAGAATATACATATTTTTAAATTAAAACTCCTTTTTAAATCATTAATTAATTAAGGTCTTAGAAAATTATCTCAAAATCATAACGAATAAAAATATTAATTTGTGAAAAAAATTTATGAATTTTATTTATTTTAAATTATTAAATTAATCAAAAAATTGTAATTAAATATTTATGACTTTTAAAAATACCCACTCCTAATTAATAATTAATAATTTTTTTCTACTTATACTATGATATAATTATATCATATTGCTATTTATAAGATCAGTAATTTATATTTATACTTCATTTATGAGGTTAATATTCAATTGGTTGATATACTATTCCTATAGGTCACACTACTGTTGCAAAGGCCAAGTTACTATTTCAATAGTAAAAGCTCTTTTACTTCTAGAAACCCTTCTTACTTTATTCACTCATCATTTATAAATATTATATTGGGTAGTATTATGTGTTTATACCATATGACATAATTATGAGAATGGAATTTCAATTTGTAAAACATTGTTTAATTGCATATCACATATATTTATTTAATTTATCCTTATCTCCTTCCTTGTTAGATATTGGTGAAAGGTGAATCGTATCACTCTGCAAGATGGTAGTCCATTGTACTCATGAGTGACATTACTCTATCCCCTATAGAATGGAAATTTACAAGATATATATGAAATAATTACTCTACTGGTATAATTATTTTATAATAATAATATTTATACTGTATATCCATTATCATACCCAATGTGATAGGTGGTAATTAAAAAAATAATGGCATCAATTCCGAACGTTGTAGTCCTCTATACAAATGAATGTTAATTTTGTAACTCATTTTATGGAAGCAGAGATTGTTGAACGTAATGAAATTATAATAAAAATCCCATTATATTAGAGACACATATTTTATTATATCAATACGATTTAATAAGAATATTATATTGTAGAGAAATAAATAAAATTAAAATGTAATTTTAAGAATGTTACTTCTTCTTTAGGTATCCAACTTAGGCTTCCAACAATGACCTTCCTATGTTGGATAAATTTCTAATATAAGACATATAAGATGATATGAGGTAATTTTGGAAGTTATTTTTATAGGTATTGTATAAAAGAAATTGGTTTTATGGTGTTAATTGAAGAGGCGAGGGGTGAACTTTTATAAGTGATGTGACATGATCACTTGTCAATGTTTCAGAAGATTCAATCATAACCACATTTTATTCATGAAAAAATCTTCATAAATGAGACATTATTTAAAATAGAATATATAATTTATATATATTTCCATACAATGGTTTTGGAAATGTTAGTTGGTTATTTTTAAATCTTATTTTCTTAGTTTAACCCCTCGGTATATCTATTTTTTCCTTAACCGCAGAAAATATTGTTTACTTTTTTGAGTATTCATTTTGGTCAATTATTGTTATAATATTATTAAACCATACCAATTAGTATGATTCAAAATATAGAAACCATTTTTACAAATTCCTTTCATAAAAATAAATAATTTAATTTAATATTAATTCTGTGGTCTTAATGAGAAAAGAGGTTTTCAAAAAGAAAATTCTAAAAAGATTATAATGTTTTAATAACCAAATTTTATATGAAATTTCTTGAAATAACATAAATTATTTAATATATAAATAATCTAACATGTTTTAATTTATGAAAAATAAAAAATTTAATTTTATTTTATTGTAATTTAAAAAAAGTAACTTTTCAATTAAAATTTTACATTCATCACTATTTATAAAAAAATAATCATTTATAAAATTCTCAATAATTAACCCTAAAATATTTTTAACTTTATTATATCAAAAATATAGTTATTTTCCATGAAATTTTATAAAAGTGGTAGAAATATATTTTAAATTATGTGCGCAGTGTGAGATTATACAATTTTTTGAAAAAAAATTTAATAGTTTTAAGAAATATTTTTTTATTCTACTAAATGTATATTATTTTTTTACTAATAAATAGATAAATAATAAATCATTATAAACTATATATTCTCACTATTTATTTATTACTATTCATTACCTCCTTTCCAATGGCTGGTCATTATATTAAATAATAATGTTTTTTGTTTGTTTTTGTTTCATAAAACTCATCCTTTCGTGTAATAGAAGCTATAGAAGAAACTCATTGTTTCATGTGATGTAAGATAAACTCAGTGTTTCATGAAATATAAGCTATCTAACATAATGGCATTCATTTAAAATTATATCTTGTTATAATCACTTCCTAAAAATTTAGGAGGAAGATATTACATGGTTTAACTAGAAAAAAATCCATGTAATGAAACAATAAGTTGACCTGATTATTGAAAATATTAACCTAGGGTAACAAATCCACAAAATATGTATTAGGTTTAACTCATGAATTACCTAGAACATAAAAATAAGTCTCATTTCACCCCTAATTTGATACACATTTGGTATATTCTACGGTTAGATCGCATTTTATTGATAAACATCATGTAGGATTCTAATCAATGATGACAATGAATGACTTGGGTAAAACATAATAAATCATAGATTCAATGTTTGTTTCAGGATTTAAGAAATCCTATAAATTATTATTTTTAACAATTATGTCATTTCCCCCAATTTTTAATGATTTTCAGAATATTCTTTTTTAGTAAATTGTTGGAACATGATGGGACCATGTTACTTTTGAATGTGACTAAAAATGTAATTATTTTGATCCTAATAAACCAAATGTTATGGGATCCAAGATGAAAAGTATCATTAAAATTATGACAGAATTGCTTCAATATATGAAATATTTTGAACTTCAAAATTATCAAAAAAGAGAACAATCCTTGGTAGATTCCTTTAGGTGGAAATACCCATATATTTTATTGGTTCCACTAATCCATGAGTTGGTGTGTAATAGATAAGTACCCATGATAATGTATTTTCTATTATTCAGTATCTAGACCATGAAAAAATCATTTTGGTTGTTTCTCTTTTGGGAGTTGCATCAGATCAGTGGTGGACCCTTTTTAAGAATTGTAGGGAACATAAATAAATTGACTCAATGGAGTGGGATGAGTAAAAAAGATTATTTTTTTCAATAAATATTTTCTATATATTTTTTTACAAAAATGAATATGTAATTCCTTAAAATGATTTAGATTTATAAAGAATCCATTGGAACCAATGTGGAAAATATTACAATACATATGAGATATGCTTTGGGAATTATCTTCAAACATGAATGTATGGTTGATCAATTCAATGTGTTATTATAACCAAATATTTGAAAGTATTTTCCTATTAGAGATATTTGTATCTATAAAGAAATTATTCACTATTACCTCAAGGTATAAATTAATAATATATATTCCCACCATCCCCATGTTCATAATTGTAAAAGTATTATTGAGTCTCATGAAAAATATAATAAATCACCAGGTAAAAACAAATTCAAGCCATATACATGAAATTAATGTGACATGAAAAGTCAAGGGAACTACTTTAATGGAATTATGAGGTGATTAAATGTGGAATGGTGGTTAATAATTCTAAATAATGAGGAAATTCCTTGAATGGGATTTTCAATTCCATGGACGAGAGTAAGGAATCCACTATTAAACCACCCATGACCTACTGATTCAATGTAATGGTGAATGGGAATTATGATAACAATTTCTCAAAACCAATGGTCAATGATGATGACCGATGTCTTCTATCACTTATGATGAGGGTTAATGGGAAACCTCATCTGATCACTAGTTCCACAGAGGGGAACAATAATGACAAGGTATATGGTATAATTACATTCCAGTCTATTGCTACTACTGTAAAATTTGATTCTATATCTTCCTACTCATTTATACCTGAATAATATGTTGTGTTTAGAAAAATTCCTCCTCAATGACTATATGTTGAATTAGGAGGGAAACCCCCTAATGGTACAATGATCACTTCTCATTCCTATGATTCATCCCCAGTTTCTATTTATAGGTATGTGATTCTTAAAAGTCATTTTACTCTCCATAAAACATAATTTAATGAAATCTTTGGAATGGATTATAATTCTATATATAAATTCCATATCAAATTTCAAGGAATGGGTTTCACATTTTACATTCAAAACTGACCAATTATCATTTACTAGTGTGAGGATAAATATGACATTCCAATGGAAATCAAAATCATTTTATGGATTTTTATTCCTATTCAAAAGGTATATTCATCTTAAATAAATTGGTATACAGTAAACCTCCGTTATATGCTTATTTTGTGGGATTGTATTTATTTTTTTATAAAATAATTAATTTGTATTTCACCAAATATTGATTTTGATTCCTAATTAGAACTCATACCTAGTTCATATTATATTTAAATGGATGCAAATAAAATATACCTGAGCGAGTAATAAAAAATTGAAGAAGAAACCCTAGGGGATACTTGAAGACGGAATCATTCTGGACATTGTGTCACCATGTGGTGTTGCAAATTTTTTTATAAAGAATAATGTTGTATCATTTTGACCCTATATTGACTATTATGATCTAAAAATTATCTCAATCACGAAAAGGTCTCACCTACCCCATATTTATGACATGTTTGACCAGCTTCATGGGGATCAATTCCATTCCCCAAATGACAATCATTCTAGTTATCATCAATTAACAATCATGAAGGAGGATATACACAATGAAATAATCCATTTAAGGTATGGACACAATAAATATATTATGATTCTATTTAGTATTACTAATTCCCACTCTATCCTCATGGAATTATTGAATGGACTATTTTTATATTTCCTTGATATTTTTGTGATAGTATTTAAATATGATATTTTTATATTTTCATAATGAAAGGAAGAGATTATAGACCACTTGAGTATTTTTATGAATACCCTAAAGGGGGAGAAATCATATGAAAAGTTCACATTGTTTTATTATTTGTTAAAAAATATTTTCTTTTTGGGTCGTCTAAACTAAAGATAAGGAATATTAGTGGATCCATCATTGATGAATGCTCTTAAATGTTTGTCTAGACCAACAATTGTAACTAGTATCTGATTTTTTCATTCTAATAGATAATATATCATTATTTGGGTCATACAATCTCACATAATGTGTTGGAAACACCTTACTCAATAATTAAGATTCCACATTCACTTTTCCTAGTATATATAATATATCAATATGAAATTAATTAAAACATATAACCCATGATCTCTAATATATATATATATGTCACTCTAGATAACAATATACTTTGGTATTTTATTATCTAAATACATAGTAAACCCCTTACCAATAATATAGTGGTTCCAAGTCTTAAAAACAGGAATTACTACAGCCATCTCTAGATAATGTGTAGGATAATTGTTCCCATAATAGAGTGGTTGGACATATCCATATGAAACCACATGTTATCTGTATCTCAAGATACACCCTAATCCTATTACTGAAGCATCACATAAAATTTCATAAACCTATCCTAGTTCCACAATAATCCAAACATGATCCATAGTGGATATCAATTTCATTACATTAAATGATCTTTGAAAATTATCATTATATATGATCATAACACCGTTTCATTTCAACTCTTTTTTGGAGTTATAATTTTAAATAAATCATAAAAAATATCATATAATTACATGTCAATCCAATGATGATTAAAATATCACTAAATTTTATTCATTTCACCCACAATATATGCAATTCAATCTTTTTATGTTCCATTTACTTTAGTCTCCCTTGTTTAAAATGGAAAATAAAAATCTATTTATTTATTTAAAACTAACATTTCTAAGGATTTCCATGTAAATCTTGTTCCTTTATATTCCTAATAATGTTATCCATATGATCATTTTGTTCTTCCTATAACTTGAAAAATATAAAAATATCATCCACAAAAAAAAAAAATGAGTCCATGAGGTAGTTAAATATAAGATTCATCAATGTTATAAACATTTCCAAATCATTAGTATTACCATATATAATATCTAAATACTTAGAATGGCCATAAAAACTCATGGATTTTTATTAGGAATATCCACCCCTCATACTCTTAATACGTTGTACCCTAAAAAATAGATCAACATTACAAAACCCTATTTCACCCCAATGTTGATCAAAAAAATATTCAAACCCATGTAAATTATTATTGTTTTAATATAGAACTCATTAATCTTTTGGAAGTCAACAAAAATCTATAGCCTTATATCATCCTTCTCTATGAAGAGATCAGAAGAAGCCCTACGTAATGTGATTGAACAAATAGACATATTTTCCTCATAATCCCCATGTTAATAATTATTGTATTTTATAAAAGGATATTCCATATGATAAGATCAAAATGAGATATGAATCATCCTTGAAATTGTGGTTATATAAAACATGCACTCCATCAAGAGATTAAACACAGAGAGCCATTAAGAATACCACAAAAAACTCCATCACTATAATATAATGAAGACAACTTGAGAATTGAAAAAACACACAATGAAACAATACTAACATTTTTTTTAAATTTTACCATAATTAACATTAATAGACCCCACTATCATGGATCATAGATCACACTCACCCTAAAAACATGAGTGACCCTATCAGAAGGTAAAAAATGAACACAATAATTATTTGAATCAATATAGGTATCAAAAATAATAATACAATCTATACAAGTAATAAGTTAGAATATATAATGATTAAGAACTAATAATTCTTTCATGATCTTGTTATCGATGATCATAAAAAGTCAGTAAAAATATTTAAAAAAGTCATATTTCTCAAGGTGGTGGAATGATCAGTCATGAAAAGAATAATATCCAATCATAATCCTGAAAATTTGATCAATATAGATGATATAAAATATGGTTATTCTTCCATACCAAATATATCCACAACTATGTAGGATGTAATATGCATCATTAATCTCATAGTAGTTGTCCCTATATCAAATTAATATAGTTCATGATTCAATAAATAATGATGCCTAACCATGGCTACTATATAATCTTTAACCATTGTGTAGGTATGCCATTTTTCCTGATAATGAGATAAACCACCCACTGTTGTTATGTAATACTCCTGATAGAACTAGGAGTGGATCCTCATCTACCAAACTATTATACTATTCCAAAAAAATGGTTAATATAACTTGACATTCCAAAAAATGGGAAATCCATGTTGGTATAATTAAATTATTCTAAAAATAGAGTGGTAATCTACATCAGTAATGAACCACATATTGCAGAATCAAATAATATCCAAAAACTATTCCTCACATAAAATAACTAAAACTATTTTGATTTACTCTATATCCAATTAATATACCCTCGATACCTATAATTACAGCTTAATAAAACATATACCATTATTCCCATCTATGTATTCATCAAAAATAAATGATTTATCGACCACCATAGTAAGGGATGGTAGGAAATATAAATCCCCATTGACAAGATATCAACCTTAATGCCCATATTAATACGCTATGTACTGTAATGGCCATTATAAACCCAATCAAGGGATAAAATTGAAAAAATTGTGAAATGAGTAGAATACTCCATAACAGAACATTCCCCTTTATCCTTTGTCACAAAGTTAGGATTTTTCACCACTCAGACCATTTTAGGAAAAAAATTTGGATTTAATACCTTTTGGAATGTGGTATGGATAATATTTTCATGTATCCTTTATTAGAATATGGAGTTACATACTTTCATTCCCAACTGTGTAAGATTTTACATGCTATAACCAAATATTGAATCATCTGGATTCTTTTTAAAGATGGAAATTATTTCAATACCTATGACCCTCTTTTCAAGTTCTTGGTCTCCTTTATTACTATAAAAGATAGGTGGGTTCTTATTTTATAATTTTAAAGAATAGTAATTCATTGGTTCATGATTTACAGCACTTACCAATCCCATAGTTTGAAATATTCAGATTACTACTTCTACCAATGATGTATCTAACGATATACCTCTTATGTAATACGTCTCATAGATTCATATCTTAGATTGATACAATTTCTTCTATAATGAACATTCTATAAAAAAATTACAACACATAATTATCTTAAGTAAATATATTTGAATAAATATATGAACTTCTTGAATCTATATTGAATCCATCAAAAATAAAATTTTATAAAAGAATATATTCAATGAATTACTGGAGAAATATTATATGGAATATGTGAATGGAATGAAAAAGACTATCAAAATATATCCAAAAATTATGTTTCTTTAAGAAATCCAAATTTGAACTACTTAATGATGAAAAACCCCGAACCACTGATGGAAATTTGGTATAAGATATTGGTAGGTCCACTATGTCAAATACCCTATGTTGGGAGGGGGGTGATGTAGGGTATAATAGATTAAAAATACTACCCCATTGGATCTTGTTTCATTATTAAATAAATCACACTTATCTCTTTATTCCTTAGCAATACATGAATAACAATGAAATCATGCACAAGACACATTGATTATTTACATGGTTCACCCTCACTAGGACAAATCCATGGAGCATATAATGGCGATGACTTGATGTTCCAAATACACTAAATCTCATTGGAAATTACAAGGTTCAGGATAGATCTACTTTTCCCAGGATCACTACCTTTACAAGGTTTTTGGTCTTCTCTCTGCATTCCGAATGTTCACTCCCAATGTATCTTCCTTCAGCTCACTGCTAGTGGGAAGGATCACCATCTTCCTCTTCCATCAGTCAATCATCTAGGAATGGTTCAACTCACAGTTTATACACAAGCATGAACCTTCATTTTCATGAAATAATTCTTCCTAAAATATAGATAAATGCTATGTTGAAGTTAATTTTTCACTCATAGATGAGTTCCACTTTTCAGTGTACTGTTTGGTGAGGGGAAATTGCATTACCAAATTATTATAGATCATTTCAGACTTCCTTGAGTCCTATTCAGATCACCTTTACTATTCCATGAACTGTATATTGGGTATGCTATGTGTACATCCTCCTCTTCAAACTACCTCCAACTCTATGTACCAATTCTCCTTTAGAGACTCTTCTTCAGCGGACTGCCTCTACTCGCATTGTCACAAAATTAATTTGGATAATACTTCCACATATTACCACAACATCTACAGGCGAGTCATTCCTCTATGGACCAACTTCCATCTACAAAAACGACTTCCTTTGTAGGAAATAGAGCATTGAAAAAAAAAATCCTTCACCATGATTTATTCCAAGAAAACTACTTCAACCTTTGCGGAATTCTCCCTCATGAACATCCTCTAGATTTTTCCAAATTTCTAGAGTGATGATTTTTTCTAATGGAATTATCTCTCTCTCTCTATCTTAATGATATAATTAATGCTCATTATATAATAAAATAGAACCAAAAAGTACACTAATATAAGATTTATCCAATTATAAATGTAGTATAACCATTACCTTATAACACTTCTCATGTGAACCATTTTCCCTAAGAGGATTGCATACTGACTTTCTTCCTTCATAACATCCCAACTCACCATCAATTTTTCACACACAACACCTTTTTTAGATTCTCAAATCACCACCTCATTTCTATAAACATCAATCCATCTTGCATCGCCATCATTCTATGTATCGTAATCATTCATCATGAAGTATTTGATCCCTGCGAACAGTTCTCATACGTGGTATGTGTCTCACACTTTTTCGTTCCCTTACTGTACTGATTTTCATCGAAATTACATGTACCACCTTTACAATTTGTGAATCGGGAGTCATGGTACATGTACTATGAACCCCTATGTAGAAATCATCCTTTTTGAAAACCCAAACTTCTAGTTTTGAGGCCAAAAAATTTGTCAAACAATTGGAATCTGTGCCACCTTAAACACATGCTTCATAAAATTATAACCATGCTCATTCATGGTCATCTGGCCTTGTCAACAAACACAATCACACTAAAAAAATACTTAGAGGACACCATGAGGTATTTTTACCCAAAATATATAAATGAGTGTGGGATAGATACCCATATACACTTATGACCTGACTTCTAATGCTCCTACATTAGTCTTGCAAAAAAACCTAGGAATAAAATATTCACCTTATACTATTTTTAGAGAAACAACCTAGGTTGATCTGACCTGTGACCTAATATGGACAATCATAATTCCTAATGTTCATTTTTTTATCACTATGGCCATGCGATACATATGTAAGTAACAATTTACAAAATGATGGGAAGTATTTCACCATTAAATTTAACAAAAAATGTCAAATATTAAATAAGAGAAATATAATCAATTAGAGTACAATGTGAAACAAAAGTAAATATCCATGAGACCTATAAAACCAATCAAAAAGCATAAAAATAAAAGAAAAATGTAAACCTAAAAAATGTCTCCATGGAACCATCTTTCACTTCCATCCAAATCCATGAAATGTTATCATCAACTATGAGAATATGGGGATCAGCATTACAACATTTCTTATAAATTTATCCTATAAAGTATTAAGGCATATTTCCAAAAGAATATATATATTGGGAGCCATATTCATTGTAACATATAACATGGAATATTTACAATGTCTTTCACTGTGAAACAAAATGTTCTGTTTTTAAAATAGATTATATTTCATAAATATATAACATTTATTTTTTTCCATAAAATATCATTTCATTCACATTTAAAAATTAATTATATTCAATTAAATAGGAATTTTATAACAAACATGAATGAAAACAAATGTAAATGTTGTAAAATTTATTCATATCAAAAAATATATACATGTGACTAATAAAATAATGAATGATACCTTCTCGAATAACTCCAATAACAAATGAAATCTATATATTGGGTATAAGTGACTAAGACATGAATAGAAAATTAAGTTTTTATAACATGATTCTTTATGATACTGAATCCTTCCACATCCTTTAGATATTAGACCAACCTAGTAGTTTCCATTATTTAATGAGTTACTAATCATATCCTTAATGAACCATACTCACTATGGTCTTCATATATACATAACACTACAGAACCAAGGATCCCATGTGTAGTGTTTTAACCAAACATTCATGTCATCCACGGTCATAACTTTTTTTTTTAAATAATCAATAATAAAATTATTTCCTCCATTCATGAATATAAATTGTAGACTCAAAACCATCTTTGAGTAATTTATTCATAATCATGAAATTCATAGATTTTTATTGAAAGAAAATATAATAAAAACCCATTTACATGCCTCCTAAGAAGAAATTACATAACATATTTACTCTTTAATATAAAAATTTTCATTTTAATGATCTTGACCTATGGAATTTACAAAAAAATAATGTAATTAATGAGATAAAACAATTTCATTAAAACAATATCCTTTCCAATGGATAGAAAAAAATTGACCATCAAAATAGAGATTAGAATTGATGATATACAAGGATCAGAATCCAAAAACTTTATGAAATGTCATCAATAATACGTAAAACCAACTAGACATAGAAATCATTTAATTATAGGATCCTAATGAACTAAGAAGATTAGTGATCACAAATATATATAGAAAGAGTTTGAGTGATCTACTATAAATTACAACATACCTTAATATGGTCCAACCAAAATGAAGAATAATTTCCCTAGAATTAAGGATATATCAAATTATGAATTAGGTATATGATAGGTTGTGACAATGATATATTTTGAGGAAATTATTGTTAAAAATGAAAATGCCTATTAGGTAAATTTTTAATTTTTATGAAACTGGGATGAGTCGTGTAAAAACCAAACCCTAACAAAAGGTTCTGAGATAAATGATCAAATGAAATCATGCACACATACCTATATATAAAAAGTATCTAACTAACAGTGAGATTCTATTTCTATGAGAGGGGAGACTATACCCATTATATCAATTCATAAGAAAAAATTAACAAAAAAATAAATAATATAATGATCAGAGTCTTATGTGGAATGTGTATAATCATAAGGACATATATTAAATAAATGAAATAAATAACTCCTAATGTGAAAAGATAATCATGACATTAATGTGAATAAAAATATAGAATTTTACTTAATAGATCATCACTATATTCTACCATCTT
Source organism: Viscum album (assembly GCA_963277665.1). Lineage (NCBI taxonomy): Eukaryota > Viridiplantae > Streptophyta > Magnoliopsida > Santalales > Viscaceae > Viscum > Viscum album. The sequence continues at coordinate 1,638,446,565 of OY728127.1, forward strand.
CATCAAAATCTAATCAGCCATCCACTATAGGGCTCTTTCCTATTGTGAGATCTTTAATTATAAAATCAATAAGAGAATAGAAATTACATTATAGGGTTGAGTACAATACAATGTCGTTCACCACAAATGATTCCTTAAAAGTGTTCCCATGTATAAAATTTATATTTAATTATAACAGAAAATGTGTATCAATCATAAAAACATTTAATCCAATACCATGCATATGTATTCTAATAAGGTTTTCATAATCACTTTCTTTACCTACTTAAGCTCAATGTTTGAAAAAACTCATGAAAAATCATATGTATCCAAAATTAAACACATGTATAGTGAAATATTTTCATATAATCCTTATGGAATCATCCACATATGATAGTCATTTCTTCCATGGACTCATGTATAGAATATTACCAACAAACCATCTAGTAATTGAGTTCATCATTAACAATTAATTTCACTCTCAAAATAATAGGGAATCAAGTATTAGGATACTTGGAATATGGGCATTGAGTGAATAAACAACATTTCCTTTCATGTTATCATTATATATTGGCACTTTTCTCAGTTCCATCACCATTATAAATGAATGTCGTTCACACTCTCACCCTATGGGATATATAATACATGATGATCTACATTTGTATAGTTCCAAAAAACCCATCCAAGGCATGATATACCTAATTAAAGTCTATAGAAAGCATATCATTATATAGAAAATGTATTAAAACACATACATTTGATCAATATAAATCATGAAATAATGAAAATAAACAAAATAGATAGATAAAAAAGGTGGAAACTAGTGCCCAAAAAATCCCTCAAGTGTGATGATGTTAAAATTAATGATAAACTACCATATGTGGTTTAAAATCCATTGTAGAACCTCTATAATCAGCAAAAAACTAGTCCACATCTTCTTCATTGTAAACATGTCAATTTTAAAAAATCTAACGTATTCAAAAAATAAAAAAAACTTTGTTATTTAGAAAATAAACATAATATCACATAATGTAACAAAATCTATCTCCTATATATTTTCATAATTATGATAATATTTCAATTAATTTATTAGGAAAACCCTCCATGATTAATAATAATAAAACAACATTTGATATTACTCCATCCCACTCAGATAATATGCTAGTGGAAAACCTATATTATTATTCATTGATAATCTATTATAGAAATTATTTTATACTTATTTGATAATTTTTAGATTTTTATCATTCAAGAATTATTTATTTTATTTCTAATGAAGGATTATTACATGATTCAAAATGAAATTTTGAGAATAAAAATCAATAATATACTACATGGATTTATCTTTATCCATAACTATAACCATGATATTAAGAGGTTTATGTAACTGTCCTTCTTGGAAACTAGAAGAAGGACTCACATTTTTCTAATAGGGTTTCATGAAAAAACATCATTGGTATTTTTATGAATCATAGACTCAATGTGTCTACGAAAAATGAAGTATTCAAGGGTTTAAATATTTTATTAAAAATAAAAAAAACTTATATAGGATCACATTAATTAAAAAAATAATTAAAAATAAATATGAAATTTGTGTTTTAAGCTATTTCTAATAAAAGAGGGTATAATTTAAATCATAAATTGGATCCAAGATCCCTAAACATGTCATTCATTTAATACATATTTTTTTTATAATTTAAAATAATCATATAAGAGTCATTATGTTGAAATTCAGATAAAGAGATAAAATCTAAAAAAATAAAAACTTACCCTTACGTTTGGAGTATGCATTACATAACGGTAACTTGGTTTTACACTTATGAAGCAAGTTACCCTTATGGGGGATTAAGAAAATCAATTTTACCCTTACATAGACATTGTAAAACCCCCATTTCCATCAAACATTGATGTATTTACCTTTATGAATCCTTAGTATCCAATGAGTTACCCATACACATCAGATTTCATAGCCTTATAAGGCCTTCATAAAACCTACTAGACCATATAAAAACTACTTATATGTGGTTAAATTACCTTAAAAACAATAGTTTTTTACTATGTGAGAAATAAAAATCCTATGTTAACATTATGTACAATCAATCATACCATTATAAAGGCCATACATACCCTTACATAGTGGAATGTAGACATATACAACATCTTGATACCTGTACATATCTCCCAACCACCATTATATAGGGCCAATACAAAGGGATACCCTTTAATAACGTCACTCATACGTATATATAGCATATAAAAATACAAGTTACCCTTATATAGATTGGTATTTTCCTTTATTAAACCTCTTTTACCCCTATAGAACAAAAGGAAAAGGGTATTTTCCTTTAAATAATTTCTTGTAAACAAATTTGACCCTACTATAGTAGAGAAGATTTCAAATTAGGATTTATAATGAAAATTATATTATAAGACAAATATAATTATAAATTAATAATAAAATATGGGTTACTAAATTTTAAAAAATTGAGAATATTACGACCCTACTAATGGAATAGTGTCATAAAAATGTAAATATAGTGTTCAGGCTCAATCAACAAAGGCTGCTGAGATCTAATAATAGATGCCTCCTCATTGATCATGTAATAACTGGGTCCTGGTGGCAACACAAACACCCCGCCTTCACATGGTCATTAGGTCCCGGCCCACTAGGTATCACCAATTTTCCCATAGACACATGGTCCGCACCCTGGGGCCCACTGATGTTCCAGAACGGGTTATCTGACCAATGAAAGTCCACATAGGCCAACACATATCTTTTCCAGTGTCTTTTGTCCTCAGTCACATACACCCTAGTAAACATACTAGAAGGTCACCCATCTTGATCACTACTCCAGGCCAAGAATTCTTAACTGTGGAGTTCTAATCAGGTAGGCTCCCAAAAAGGAAGGTACACCTTGTTTACACGAGTCATATCATTTATTCATGTAACCCTTTATCATTTGGGAGTGTTACATTCACCCCCTTCAGAGCACAACATCCTCGTTGTGGGCCCTACATCTCATCCCAAGTAGTGCGCTACACTTATGGTTGGGTACTACATTAATACCAAATGTAACAACTGGGTCCCTATGATAGCACAAACACCCTGCCTTAACATGGAAGCCGGGTCCTAACCCACCAGGTACCACTAGTTGCCCCACATATACGTGGTCCCATCCCTGGGGCCCACCCACATTCCCAAACGAGTCATCTGACTAATGATAGTCCCCAAAGGACAACACATGTCTTTTGCAGTGTGCCTTGTCCTCAATCACACACACCCTAGAAAACTTTCCAAAAGGTCACCAATCCTGATCACTAGTCCAGGCCAATCATGCTTAACTATGGAGTTCCAATCAGGTATTCTCCTAAAAAAGAAGATGCACCTTGTTGACATGAGTCATATCATTTAGTCATTAACCCTTTATCATTTGGGGGTGTTACAGATCACCTCATATATTCATCCATTCTTCTAATGAATCCTAGTATGTGTTAATATCTTTAATGATAGTACATGATCACTCTTGTATATAATAATAACTGTTCATTATTCATAAATTCAACGGACTCAAACTTAATGTCATCATTGTTCATGACATTCATAAGGATCACTTTGTTTCTCTGAAGTAGTGAGACATGAAAATTTTCATCCAGATTTCACTTTCAAGAAGGAAGATCCATACAAAACAACATAGTCTAAATTTGTTTGGAGATCTAAAATAGTCTAAAAAAATATGGTACAAGTTTTTTTACATCATCAAACATCAGTTCCCTAATAGATGATTCACTCTGATCAAAACCTGACCACCCATAGAAAAATATGAAGGTCTCCTACTATAGTTATCAAAAGATATATTCCAATTTTTAGTGATTATAGAATCATTATGAATATGTTTCACTCCCTAATAGGGATCCTAAACAAAACTCAACCCCATAATAATTGGATCACCTTCCTCATGACAATATTGTATTGAAAAAAATTACCTCTGTTAAACATCCTCATAAGTTTTCATCTGAATTAACCATGTTAAATATTTTATTATAAAATATCAACCAATTACATGTGTTTATAAATCACACCACTGATATTATAGAACACAATATTAATGAATATCATCTTATATTTGTCATATATGCTCGAATAGTTAATGTATCTAAGTATGGTTTGATATGATAAATCTCAGATGAGTATCTAGGGGTGTTGAAATCCTAGTAAAAAAGAACCACATCATATATACATTTTTATTCGAAAAAATTATAAAATTATTTTCATGTAAGAGTATGATATCATGAATGTAAATCTTTCCCATATCCACTACTAAGTGAGTCTCATAGATTTTTAATAAGTGGGAAACCATCATTATCCAATTGAAAATCACCTAGATAGTTTTACCTCTTTTTATGGTCCTAGATTACACCAATACAAAGTCCATCGTGAGTTATTCCCACATCAACATGGTAATAGGATTCATATAGATAAAAATTCATAGATTATTTCTCTTAACCTATACCCTCATGTTCATAAGGAATCTTGAAACAACACCAGTGATCAACACATCATCCCAGGATACCAGAACTACATTCTGAATACATTATGCATCATTTCTCAATAAAATGTGATTCCCATTAATTTTTATTAAAATACAACATCATATCCTAGAAGCTTGTACTACTACCCACCCATATTTAATGATAACAACATAATCTCCCAATGAAAACCAAGATATAAAATAAAATAAAAATAGTTATTATCACATCATATAAAACTATAGGGTAATATCTTGTCCATATATAACCTAGTATATAAAAGATTATGAGACCATAAAGGGTGAAGAAGTCATCAATCCCTATATCATAGAATATTCCATCATCCAATTGACCAAAAAGATAATAAGGGGTCATTACTCATATAAAAGCTATTCCCCTAGCTCCTACTAAACCTACATCATATAGCTAAGAGAATTAATAATGACCTCACCCATCAATGGTGTATAAGAAATCCAAAATTTGAACATAAAATGACACTCTACCCAAATACATAAGCACATGTTTAGGTTCTATATTGTGAAAATATAATATAGGATCTTGTGGTAAGGGTAGATTAAAAATCTCTCACTAAAGTGGGATTGTCTCAGATTCTTCAGATCATGGTCCACTATTTCATAATTAAATATGTGAGTAGTTGCACATGAGCCTTAGCCCGGTTGTTAAGGACTCCATAAGTGAATCCAAGTGACCTAGGATGAAATCCATGTGGAGGAATAATTTTTAGGGTATTGTAGAAGTACTGTAGCAGGAACTGTGCAGTACTATAGAAAGTACTATAGCGGGAATTGTAGCTTGTACTGTTTGGCACTATAGAAGCTTGGAATATACCACCGTTCAGGCCTTCAGGCCACCAATTTGGTCCCCAAGTCCTTTAAGGCCTTAGGACCACCCAGGACATCGGGTCAGTAAGGCCTTTGAGCCACCTCAAGGTATTCAGTCCACCATAAGGGCAGATGAAAACCAGACAACCTACAAGGAACAAGATCAAAAAAGGAGGATGATAAAAATGAGCTTTCACCACAGTGGAAGCTAAAAGGATTGCAAGAATGATAGGGTATGGAACCTTCCATTGAGAAAAGCATGTGAATGAATGAGAATGCCTAGATGAACATCCATGTGAAGGTGGATAGCTGATTTCATGATTAAGATGCTGGGGAGGAGAATTTCCAAGTAGTTAGTCTGGGTTGTATGTAATGTTTGAAAGCCTGTCGATAATGAATTCATCTATGGCCTACAGTCTATGTAAAACATACACCTATGGGCCTTGTATGGATTCCACCTCACCCCTTCAAAGGTGGATTATTAAAAATCAATAAAAAATGAATGCCTTCAGGCCATTGGATGGAAAACAAATCTTAGTAGTTCAGTTCTTATAATGTGGTTAAAAATGACATGACCCATAAGATACTACCTTCCACCTCTCCATCATCCCCTCTCCTAATATAATGGAATAATCATCACAATATAAAACATGTATAATCCATTTCTTATTATGTATCATCACTAGAATTGTTGTTAAAATACTCTTTAGAGTGAGAAATTCCACCTTATATAGGAGTATTAAAGGAATCATCACTCCATTCTTATTCAAGGATGTCATGGGTTCTATGAGTTGTGGAAATTTCTTGATTAAAATTGGTAATATCCTATAAATCCAAAGAAACACCTAATCTAAAGCTCATTTTGGGTTTTTTACAAGACACAATAGAATCCATTTTTTTATTTCGTGTATATAATTTCCTCAAACCCCACATTTCCTAGGATCACCTCATTATAAATCATTGAGTCACACATTGAATGATTAATTTATTTTTGATGTTATTCAAGACTAAACATGAATATCTAGATGTGTCTTGCATACTTATCTTGTGTCATAGTGTCGATGAGGATGTAATCAATAATAACCATTATTATTGAGTCCAAAAAAATGTGGATGATCATGTCAATGAGATTCGTGAAGACAAATAGTGTGTTCATTAGTATGAATGAAATAAATATGTTATTAGAAAACACTTACCTACTCTGAAACATGATCATTGGGTGGTACCCCTCACTAACTTGAAGGTGGTAATTTACAAACCAAAGTCTAATATATGAGAACCATTGGGATCCTTGTAACTAATTGAAAATATTACCGATACATGGAAAATGATATCAGTCCCTCACTAATACCCTGTTTAACTTCGGTAGTCAATGTAAATTTTAGTACTACATCCCCCTTCTTGGTGATAAATATAGCTTCAACCCATAGGTAAGTACTCAAACTGATAAATCCATTATTTTTCATGAAATCAAACAACACATTGAGCTCATTCAGCTTAAATTAATGTTTATTATTTTTGGGATGTAGAAATTTCCTTCCCATCCAACACATGATCAATCTAAAATTTAACCCTTCTATGAGAAGGAAGTCCTATGACGTAATATAAAAATATATTTTGAAAGAGGTACATGTATGGGAGATGCTTCAGTGGAGATGTAGTGGATCACACTAAATGATCAAATCTTTCCATCTTCATAAATATTACCTTCCGTTGACTCTAATCTTTATGAACTCTTCCTTATACTAGTTCGTATTAACTAATCCTAGAAAATGTCTCCATTTTAAGAGAATTAATTGATAATAATTTATAATATAAATTAATGTAATACTATAAGTTAGCTAACTAGTCTATGGTGATATTTACATCAAAGGTTGTTATCTACAAAATCATAAACACCCACAAATTTATTTACCTAGTTATTACAATAGGATGCTCTGGGAATAACTGGGTGTGGTCAAATTTCATTCCCAATTGTGTATCAGTAGAGAATAACTCATAAGATAACTTGAATTGTTTTTTATTATATTTTAACTATTTATAATAATATAAAAAATGGAAATAACAAGTGTTAAACAAGATAGATGATAAATAGGAAATGATCAAGACCATACATCATATATTAGTTGGTACCTAATAGTACTCTTATAGAGTCTGATAAACAACATAGACATGATTTGACATAGAAAAGCAACCCAATCCCTGACTTGTATGTATCTTCATTATCTAGGTATACAACTAAAGAAGTTTCTTATATCTGTTGGATAATGATAGAGTCCATATTTCACTTATACAAATACTCATTTTTGATTATCTCATTTAGATTTTTTGTATATTCACATCATTTTCACATTATCGATAAATGATTTTTCATTCTACACTAACCCTACTGTAGTGTCTGAACATCCTACAGTTAAATAAATATGTGACACTTTCTAAGGGGATAAGCAATTAAAACATTATTGAACCGACATGATATAGTATATTTCAAATCTTAGGCCTTCCTCTTCCCACCATCAAAAGAGGTTATTATATAAGTAATATGAGATCACCCGATCTGATTACTAAATGGTAGAAAATATATGAATAATTGAAAATCATTAATGAACCAATTGATGGAAAAAGACTTTTTATAGAACCACAGGTCATAGATCTATGTTGAAACTACTAACCTACTGCATGATGTCAAGATAATTTCTAATATCGAACATCGTAGACTTAGGAGTCACATTACCTCTAGAATTAGTAGAAATAAGGGAATCCTAGAAAACATGAGTATAGCAATAAGACATTTTTAGCTATCCCTATTGCATATCCACGAACCCCTATTTTTGGTCAAGATTAGGCCTATCATAAAATAAATCCATAAATAGGAGGTCCTTAAAATCCTCATATGTGATACCCTTACATATATTATCACTTCTTATGAAAACCCCCAATACCCTGTGGGTCCCTACAATATGAAATAATCCAGTCTCACATTTCTCTTAGGAAATATCAGAATGGGTTTGAGGACTAACTCGATGATTTCCACCCCATAATTAGCATCTTATAGTGAATTAGATCCCTAAAAGGCTCATAGCGTTGGATCTAAACCTCCCTTATACATCTGACCATGGATCATTGGGGATGAACTCTAGTTTACAATGGGTGTACAACCTATACCATAGGAATAATAGAAGATATGTTCTCTAGGGCCCCCTCTTACAAATCTAATGGTTTCACCAATTGTTTATATGGATTAATAATCTATAATAATAATACAAATTAAGAAAATTTACAAATCGTAACAAGGCTATGGGGTCAAATAATGGATTCCCCCATATTATGCCCATATCCAAAGGTCTAACCCTCCTAACACTAAATAAAGTTTCATCAAAACATTTTATTCTAATTCATGAAACATATACAAAAACAAAATATCATGCTCATCTCAATTAATATCTAGCAATATAGATATTCCATAATGATAAGGAAAAACAGATATATCACAAAAAATATTTTTTATCAAAAAAATACCATAATTGAAGTAATGTAATAATATAACTACTCAACATCTCATGAATAGCTATATATTTTGAATGTGAACCTAATAGAATAATAATGATGCATTATAATGCCTGAAAAATCTTAAAAATGATAATATAATTCCCATAAATGTTAAGTAAAAATTATGTTACAGATGTGTAGGAATAGAAAAAAGAAACTCCCCAATTGGAGTCCCATACTGTCATCACCATTCAACCATTTCTATTGTTGGTAACAAAATTAATGAAGAAAAAACATTCCCTTATTCCAATTTGTAAAACCCCAACCTAAACAAATGTGTATATGAAGGAGTATCACATGGCCTACTAAATGCCTCCCCATGAAGAAGAGTTTTGAAACTAGTAGAGGTGGTCTAATATAATTATTGGAAAAACTAAAACATCAATATCAAGTTATAACAAAAATAAACAATCAAAAAAATAAACTGTATAATGATCATATTGTCATATGGAAACCAAATATTAAATGGGAATACATGTCATACAATTAATTATTTACTCCCAAAGAAGAATCCATACCGGAGTACTAATTCTAGAAAAATAAATAAAATAGGGGAATTTTAGTGACCATAATAGTCTATTACAATGTCCAAAGAGCTATGGTCAATTATCAAAGAAATGTTACTTTTGATTCCCCGGATCCCTAGTCATGAAATATACAGACACACTAATGTTCCCATGTAGGGTGTGAGTTGTGAAATATGTACAACCCAAAAACTGTTTTTTAACATGTGTGGTCTATTATAACATGTGTATTAAATGATAATAACAAATGTGTTAAAAGAATAAAAATATACAATCCAATATTTAGTGTACATGCACTAACAAAGTCTCTTGAAATCCCCAACTATACCTAAATTAGATCTATATCATAATTACATCATGTAATATTATATTAAAATAAAAAAACCATAAGGATATTGAACAAGTTCCTTTTTATACTCCTTTAATTATGTGTATATGGTAATAAGTTCTTCTTAGTCCTCATGTATAACATGTTTCACCAAAATAATCATTGCATTGAGTCTATACCGAACATGACTGATCACACACAAAAAAACTAAAAATCAAAAAAACCATATAAATAGAATACATGTATTAATTTCATAAAAAACAATACATTCCAATGTATCATCATATCTCCCATATGTTCTGAAGTCCATTATTTTAATATTCCATTATATATGTGCACCCTTCCCCAAATGGATAAACAATACACAACAACCCACTTGCCTCAAGTACCAATTAAAACCATCAATGCTTGAAAACACACATAAAAAGTATAGTATTCAATTTATACATATTAATAGGTGAAAGATAAACGATATACATAAATAAGACCAACATAAAACATTAAAACAAGATAAAAGAAAAAATCATGAAATCATTTACTATAATTGGTAATAATTGCTATACACACCCGGATGCTATCACAAACAAGAGTGGTGAATCAAAGTATCTCATAAAATGAATTACTTAATAGAAACATTAATAAATGGGGGCCCCCAAAAATTGAGCAACATACTACCTAAAATTTATTGATGTCATCATTAAGGATAAAACAACTTGTTAGGTTCAAAAGCTTGAGTGATGAATTCTTCAACAATGAAAACATACACTATGCCATATTACCATATTTTTTTTATGGGTCAATATCATGATTTTTTATACATTACATGAATCAATACCAACTATTTTATCCCAAAATAAATAAAATAACACATAAAGTAACAATTTCCCTCTATTTGTTAATTTAATGATTATAAAAATATTCCCACAAATGTTTTAGATTAAATTTCATCAATTAATAATAATTAAACAACTTACTATAACACTAAATCTTTCATGAATTATATGAATGTTAAAATACTATATTATTATTATTTGAAGTTCAAGGATAAATAATTATTTTTCATTATTTGATAATTTATAGATGACTATCATTTAAGAATTATTCATTAAATTTCTCCAGAGTATTTTATTCATGATTACTAATGATATATGGTGAAATGAATGGGATAAATTCTTATATAGATTTATATATCCTATGTTCATCACCAAGGAAGAGAAGTAGAGTATGGTTCTATCCCACTATGAAACTGTAAGGAGAATATATATTTTTTGAAGAGGGTTTTAACAATAAAAAACATGTGTATTTCTATAAATCTAGGTCTCAAAGGGTCTACTAAAAATGAAAGATAAAAGTGTTTGGTTATTTTAGAATAAATACTTCACATAAATGATAAAAATAATAAAAACAAAAAATTACATATCATCATTTAATTTGTGTTTTAATCGATTCATTATAGATAAGTTTCTAATTAAATCCATAATTTTTAGTAATTATCCTTAAATGAGTAGAGGATTAAATTATCATATTTCCCTCTTTTAAACAAAAAAAATGAATTTTAGAAATTTTCTCTAGATGATAAAGTTAGAAAACTAGGAAAAACACTGTAAAACAATACCCTTACTAATTAATAATTTTTTGATCATGGGTCACTTATAATTATTATTATGTCACTTTTTTACCCTCATGAGGGATTTTGAAAATCATGTGTACCCTTTAACAGAATTTGGAAAATCATCCTTACCTCTATAGAATTCATGAAATATCATTACATATAGAATATAATTACAGAGTTACCCTTATGTGTTGGCCTACTCATCCTTTTGTAGAATTCAGAAAAAGTAGACTATATTTATAAAAAAAACCTTATATAGTCAAATACCCCTACAAATAACCTAATTTACCCTTAATTTATCTAACGAAAACATAGGTCACTATAATGTAATGTTTATCTTAAACATACTGAAGTGATACATTCAATTATATAGTGGTAATTAGTCATGAATAGTGTATAGATACTTATATGTTGTGATTGACTACTCATATATTGTTCTTATTAAAAGGGAGAACCTTACACAAAATCCCCCTTACACATACAAAGCATATTATAATGAAAAATACCCTTACATAGTTATGGATCTAAATTTATACCACCTCCAATACCAATATTCTATTGAATGTAAAGGGATTAACATTTACAAAAAGACTTGGAAAAAAATTCACACTTACATAACACCATAAAAAAACTATGACACTATTTTTTATTGATAAATTATATAATAAAATAATATATAAATTTATATTTATGTATTTTTAAAAAATAGTTTTTTCGGAACATTTAACAATTGAGGTTATTATAGGTCACTCTATTAAGATACATTATTAGACATATTATTCACTTAATTTGTAGTTCATACAATCACTTGGAAACTCTATTGAATGGTTATGTCATAATAGATTTAGGGATAGTGAAATTTTACACATTCAATGAGAGAACTTTTGGAACCAAAAAAATTATCAGGTCAGTTTTCCTAGCAACTCACATTTAAACAATGAATAAAAAACCATGAAAATCACCATTTTAACTAATGAATCCATATTGTATGGTTACATCATTTTTAATAAAAGTTATTCAAAGAAAATGCACCTTTTTATGATAAATTTATATAATCATGAACTCTAACTAAAAAAATATTGTATAACCACAAAAGAGAGAAACAAATCCCAACATTAATCATACCGAAAACTCAGATGATGTCCCAATGATCTAGCATGAAGATCAAACCATTAAGGATAACTATATAAGGAATATAACATGATGAAAATATAATATATTTAATGAAAAATAAAATATAGAATTGGTTTTATAGATGTATATGTAGTGATATATAAGAATGTATTGTGATTATTATGGTCTATGGTATTATGGTTGTTTACTATTTGATGACTAGTAATATAAAAAAAATAGTTTATGGGTATATTTATATCCAATATTTAGATTTATATTTTCTAACCATGACATAAATATTAAAAATTATTCATAATATATATTCTTATTAATTCTATAATGAAATTTAATTCTTATAAAAATTAAAATCCTTTATAATAAAATTATGTATTAATTAAATATTATAGTTATTATTAGTAAAGATTGATTTTATATAGTTATAATTTGTTTAAAAAGTCAATAAAAATTAAAGTAAAAAATTAAACTGAATATATTAATTCATAAAAGATAAATAATAAATTTTTGTGGGATGTGATTTAAATTATAAATATTATAAAAATTCATATTTTCAAATGATTATTTTTCTAAAAGTATTATCTATTCTTAATAACAAATTAAATTAATCACTAATAATGAATATTTAAGAAAATAAATTAATAATGTACACTATAAGATAATATTATATTAACTATATATTTATTAATCTAAAAAGAAATAGAACAAATTAATTTTTATTCATAAAATAAATCTTACTAAAAACTATTTTTCAAGTTTCTTGCATTCTTAGAATAAAATTAATATTTATTACTTCTAGAAATTGTCTCAAATTAAATGACTTTATTATTTTGAATATATGGGTTTAATTGATTAATAATGCTTAATTTAATTTATAGGCACAATTATAAGTTACCAAGGATAACATTAATTTACACAGTAATGGTAAAATGAAGTAAATGTGTAAAAATAAGAGGAAATTTCATAAAATATAACATTATATCATCTCTAAATTAGAGTATGAGGGCTTTTAGTGGTCACCTCATTCATTTTACATTATTTTTACACTTTGTTTCAGTCTTAATTGAAATATACATTCCTTGCATGTGATAGAAAAATAATTTACAAAAACTCCGCCCTCTATCATCTATAAAAAGATCAATCCTCTCCCCCACATCAACCATGACATGACTTCATTTTTATCATTAATACCTATACAAATTGTTTCTATAAAAACCATTTCCCATATTTTGGAGATTATGATCCCAAGCAGTCTAAAATACATCATTTCTAAGTAGATCTATATGAGAATATTCAATTGATCATCGTAATATTTTTACTCTTATTAATCATTATTATTTTTTATATTCATCAAAATATCATGGATTGGGAATAATGAAATAAATAAAATGTTTTAAAAATCATTATCTTTTACAAAGTTTAATTATTTCTCTGAAATAACTTGTTTTGACTCATTTAGTCATGATAATGTCATCCTACCAGGGCTTGTTCTATAACATGCATCTAAAATATAATATCATTTATATTAATTTTTAAATCATTTATACCTCATTATCATTTCACGATACATACCATATTTTTTTTTACAAAAAAACTAAATATCTAGAAATGTTATCCAAAATTCATTACTTTTAAAAATAAACATCCTCATTACAAAAATGATACTTCATTTATTTAAACAATATTATAAATATACGACATATTATATTTAAATAAAATGAATATATTTTAAAAATTAGAGTATAATATAAATTATTCATTTTTCATTCCCTTTAAAAGAAAACATATCATTATTTAATTTAAATTATTATTTATATATCAATAAATAATTTTTTAAAAAAATATTATGAATATTAAATTTTATTATATATATCTAAATTTATCATAGTATTTATTTTTATTAAAAACTAGAGATATTTTAAAAAATTATAATTATGGATTCATGGTATGAAAAATAAATTTTATCATATTCATCATATAATCATGTAATTTTTATAATTTATATAATATTGATACAGTGAATAATAATGTGGGATATGTGAATTGAAAATTTCATTTATTAATGTATTTACACATACAAAAATTTATTTCATAGATAAAAAACCACTTATCACACTAGATGATTCCCTAAGAATATGATGGGTAGTTTTGGTATATTAATTGGGTTTCTTATCTAACATCGATTAGGATTTGAACTACAAAATCATAAACATATCCTTACACATTCCAATATTTTTATGAATTTTTTATTATCTTCAAGGGTTTTTTTCAAGTGTGATCACTCATGAAATGACCTACTTCCCAATCATGGATAAAGGAACATTATAAGGAATTATTCTACTAGTTGTGGCTATATAATTTCCCTTATCTTTCTATTATATATTAGAAGGTCCTTTAATATATTTCAATTAAAATGGATATTATTTAATGGAAACATCACCAATAGTCTAATTGAATAGTTTTAATAATATCCAATGTTCATTTTATTATAACACCATTTACCTGTCCATACAGATGAATTGATAAAATGATAATGTTTTCAAATTGGTCTGATACCAACTAAAATAACCCAAATTTTAACTCTCATAAATATAGTGATAAAAAATTATTTATTCAGTAGTTGAATATAATATATTTTTGGATTCTGGTTTTAGAGAATTATGGAAAACTCTGAAAGATATATTCATAGATCATTCATATCCAACAATGTATTTTTTACTATTTTCCCAAATTTTATTATTACATAATAATTCTACAATATCTCCCACAAGTGATTCTATAAAAAACTCTTCTAGAATTATAAATCATATTATTCTTTTTTCAAAACCTTGGTAAATAAAATATAATAAATTAGATCTAAATTTCTCAATTATGTAATGAAAACAATAGAATCTTCAATAAATAAATAAGGTTTAAAAATAATTATGGAGTCAAATAATTGTCAATAAATTTTATAAAAAATATATTGAAAATGTAATATATATGTGGATTACTTTTAAATATATATATTTTCATGGATTTAATTACCTAGTTTCATAATTATAGAATATAATTTGGTAGATGTTATAATCATACGTTGAAGGAGTCAATAAATAACATCACACACACACACACACACATATATATATATATGGTTCGAGCATATTCCATATACTAACCCTTATTGGCCTAATGAGACGAACCCTTAAATTTATCAATTATTTAATGTCATTCCCCACCCATTATATACAATATCAAATGAATTCACCGAATAATGGAAATGAATAACTACTCCATCAATCCAAGCACAATTTTTTTATTTTTTTAAATAAACAACTTTTTATAGTCAATATTCTTCTTTGTTGAAATAAACATTATATTTATTTGTAATGTTTCCCTAGTTAATTAATAATTCATTATTTATATCACACATCCCCATATATATTTTTATAAATTTGGGTGTTTATACCATATACAGTATTAAAAATACACCAAGTAAATATTTTAAATTATGTAGAAAATAATTATTTTTAAAATGAACATGTATGTGATGATAATATTAAATTCATCAGAAATTAGGGATAAAAAATTAATATAAACATATTTGGAAATAGATAATAAATTTAAAGAAATGTTTCTAAATTAATTTCATATAATTATTTTGTAAAAAAATTTAAAAATGATTTTTAAATCACATCCAAAAAACTAATCTATATGTTTCATCAAGAATTTTAATACATAAATTTTACATTAATAAAAAATAATATAATCTTGAAATTATAACACACTTAATTAATAAAATTTTATGCAGAAGGTCAAAATATACAAATATAGAGTGAAAATCACATAACTATTTTATTTAAATATTATCCATTTTGTAACACCCTAAAATTCTAAAAGACTAAAATTTCATTCAATAGAGTATACAACTTGAAACATTGAGTTTATCATGAATTACATGAAACACTAATTTTATCTTTTGTTATATGAAACCCTATGTTCATATATTGTTACATAAAAGGCTGAGTTTTATTGAATTATAACATCACACAGAAGGTCAAGTTTTAACAAACAACAATATACTCTCAATATTGTTATTTAATGTGGTAGTTATCTCCAAGAAATTGGAATGGAATAAATGAATTTTAGTAAAAAAAGTATTAAAATATATTATTCATAATGTTTTATTATTTATATATTGATTAGTAATAAAATATGTGTTATTTAAAAGAAAAATAAATATTTTATGAAAACCAATATTTTTTCTAACAAATGGATTAGTAGCTCTTTGTAAACATAATTTAAAATTATTTTTTACCACATTATGAAAATTATTAGTAAAAAATAAAGATCAATTTAGAAATTATTATTTTTAAATTATCCTAAGATGAATTTTTAATATATTTTTAAAGAGATTCATTGTTTTATGAATAGATAAAAATATTGAATTTTAATTAAAAAATTATTGTTCGTTTAAATTTTTTTTAATGTTAATCTATATTTTTATTTGGTATTATTGTAAAATTATTTAATTTTTTTTATTAATTAATAGATTTGGGTTATTGTAATCATTTTTATATTTAATTAAGATAGAAAAAATTTATATACTGTTGAATATTATCTATTTAAAAACCCATTATCTCCTCACGTCTACAGTATTAATTTCAAATTTTATTTTTCCACTTATTTGAATTGGATTTCAAAAAATAGAGACCATATTTTTAATCAGAATTAATTTTAATAATGATTAAATTATTTTTTGAACAAAATAAATATTGAATGTTGAAAAAATTAATTACCACTATTAAAGAAAAAATGTACTTATCAAGTGATTAAACTAAAATGAAAAAAGAAAAAAGAAATAGAATATAATATATAATTTATTGTAAATGTTTATTTAAAAAAATTCTATCAAATTTTCTGAAATATTGAATTTTCTTTCTACTTTCCTTCGAATATGAACCATATAATTATTTATGTAAATAAAAAACCAAAAAAATACCTTTCATTATTTTAATATCATTAATTATTTGGCATTGTGAAAAAACAACAATGGCATAATTTAAAATTATATTTTGAAATAATAAATATTTTTTGTTACAATAATAATTTATTTTTAATTTCATGATTTTAATTTGTTACTAAAAATTCATAATAATTACCAATATAGTAATTATTTAGTTAATAAAAAATCAAATAACAAATACTAAAAATAATAAATGTAAGGTTAATTAAAATAATTTTCGTGTTCCACTATTTTAATATGTTTATATATAATTTTACACAAAAATTAACATAATAAATTCTCATTTCATAACTATATTTAATTTTTTATTTTCATTTTAAATTAATATTAAAAAAAGTTTCACTAATGTAATTTAAGGATAAATTATATGAAAGGATTTAAAATTACATAAATCCATTATTATTCCAATTTACATTTAAATTATAATAAATATTTAATATTTTCAACTCATGGACCAATTTACCTTTTATAATGACCAAATAAACCCATCAATAGTAAAAACATTGTTAGCACGGTTATGGTTAAAGTGATGTTTTTGTACTTTCCATGTACTTTAGTTAAAGTGAATTTTTATCACACATATGATATTAAATTTATAAATTTGATTTAATAAATATAATATTTTATCCTAGATTATCTAATAATTAACACTTTAATGTATCGTAAATTGACAAATTACTTATGTTGTAAAACTGGTTACTATAGTAAAAAACCAAGATGGTAAAAATAAAAAATGTATAAGTTAAGAAATTTTTTTATTAAAAATGAGTTTTATTGTATTTTGGAGGTGTATATATACCATAAAATAATTAAAATCCAATTTTATTAATATTGGACCCAATTGAGATAATATTTACCACCCAATAGTTATTACTTTTGAGTTTTTACAAGAATTACACTCCTCATCGACTATAAAAGGGTACTAACTCCCCTCACTTATTCACACCTCTCATTCATCTTGTCTCGAAAAACCCATAAAAAATTATCTTACCAACCTCATTCACCTCATCCAATCAGCCTTATTTTTTCAATAAATTCATCCTGCAATGGATTTAGGGAAACCATGCGGAAAATATATGAAGAAGAATAAATAATCTTTAATGAGAATCATTATATTATTTTTTTCTCCACCTCATTAAAATTTTATTCAATGGTTATAATATATTTACCACCTTATGTCCAATATAAATATATGTTTTATAAAATTTTCATTACATAAATCTATCTAGAATTCCATAAAATTGGTTATGAAATCATCATCCGTGTATAAGGTGGACTATCACCTCACGAACTGATGTCATTCCTTTTTATATTTCCCACACTCAAGGATGGGTATGATTATGGATATAAATTAAATATTTGAAATTTATACAATAGATTCACCACTTGAGTAACTATATCACACATATATTGTTATCTTCAATTCTGTATGATATATTTTAATGTAGCTCATCTGTACAACGAACTGTTTCCTGACTAAGTGATGTGATTCCTTTTTCACTAACAATTCACATGGATGGTGAAAAGGTCAATTTTAAGGATTAAGTGTAATATAAATTAAAAAATAATGATATTTATTAACTCTTTATAATTATTTTATGAAAATATATATCATTTAATTTATTTCCTTTTCCCTCAGGTAATGATGATAACATCATTCATGTATGTGTGGACTACTACCTTCACAAAGCAACGTGGCTCTCTTTTCCACAATGCACCACATGGATGATAAATATAAGTATATAATATGTTAGAAATGAGTTTATGGAAATTTTTTAATTGTATAACATTACATACTACCTTTCCATAACTATCATTTAAAAATGGTAACCTTAGTCATTCGTACGTACAACCTACCATCTCTGTTATTGTAACATTCTTTATTTTTTGTGAACATCATTCATTATTGGTTTTTAAAGTAATATTTATGTAAACATATGACAATTATTTCATTATTATTATTATTATATAAGATATAAATAAAAATATATGCCACAACATGATCTTTCCTAATGAAACAAGGATGGGAAAACAAGACAATTAACACCTGAACCAGTAAAAACAAAGAACGATAATTAATGACTGGGTAATAAGATGTTATTAAAGAATCTTATATGATATCAATAAAAATAATATTGCTATGGAATAAGTTAATAACATTTTTAACAAAATTATACATGACTTTAAATATTTTTCCACCAAATTAAATCATGGGGAATGGGATTTCATCTCAATTTCATTTCATTGAAGCATATTGTAATGTTATGAACATATTTTATGTATATGGTGTATATACATCCATTTGACATGTTATGTAATTAATATTTAATTATTAATTTTATTTCATGAATAAATTTTAATTATTTTATTTTGGGTATTTGAATATAGAGTTTCCAATAGTTAAAGAATTTCAAAATTCATTTTATTTTCATTGGGTTATGCTGCTTCCTCAATATCGTTACTATTCTAAGATAATGTTTATTATGAATTTTCATTATAGTATATTTTATTTAAACCTAGTTTATTTGGATTTAAAATTTATACAGAATATTGATTCATATTTTATTATCACGTAATTGTTATGATCTTTTAAAAGGTTTATTTCTCAATCTCATTTTAATCGAGAGTGTTTATTCTTCAGTCTCAATTGAACAGAAATATTTAATCATTATTTAATATGAAATTTTTATTTTTTATCCTCTTTAAATTGAAAATATTTTCAAGTTATCATTTTATTTTCCAATCTTGGGAACCTTAAATAATTTATAAAATTTATTATTAAAATCATAATTCATTTATCTATTCTCTCAAAAGAATTTTTTCTTATAGAACAATGATACCCAAAATTGTTTTAAATGATATTTTAACCTTTAGAAAATACTTATTAAAGGATGTTTCACCCATTAATAGTCATTAAAAATATTTTCAATGTAATATTATGTAATTTTCAAAACAAGTACTATTTAGATTTTACTAAAAATGTGAAAGGAATATTTTTCGTTATTTACTAAAGATGAAATTTTTTATAACACTTTCATATATAAATGGTTAGTTTTTTTATCTTTTACTACTTGTAATTAATTACCCACCCCTCCACCATCATTTCATAGAATACTCCTTCGAATATTTTTAAAATTCTTTTGAAAGAAAATTTTTCTTGATGAAAAGTATTTTAATATTTTTCAGAATGAAATGGATTTTTAAATAAATAATTTATTCTAAGATATATTTATGATATTTCAAATCATCATTGACAACAAAATTTAGTTATTAATTCAATAGCTATATGTTGATACTATCCTGATTATTCTACTAGATGGTTTATGATTATTTTTTCCAAAGTTAGTATTAAAATTAAATTCATCATTTCATTTTTCTATCATTAACTTTCTGTTGAAATATTCACTCTCCTATGATTGTAGGATATTAAATTTTCCTAAAATATACATTTTATTTTTCATGGATTTTGAAAACTAATTAAACTCATTAAAATTTTAATAGTTTTTTATAGTTTTAATGTAATTTGATTATTTAGGAAAATTTTGATAAATAATTATTCTTTACTCAATAATGATAGCTTATGATAATGAACATTGTTAATGATTTAAATTGATTACTTGATATACAAGGAAATATTTGGACATACTGATAGGGGTGGAACTGATTAACGATTTCCCCTAAATGCATAAATAGTTTCAAGGGATGAGTTAGTAAGATAATAATATTTATAGTGGATTCTACCCATCAATTTTATATTGTCTTGAGAATAGGTCATGATATTAAATTTATCGAATTCATGAGAAATATGAAATCCAGTAATTAATATTTTCCTTAATTCATAATCCAATTTTTTTATCCATGAGAGTTTCAATTTGATATTATTTATGGATTCATTTCATTATGAGTTGTTGATTAAATGGAATATGTTTTCAGTTAATTTCCACATCATATTAATTCTACCTAATAAAATTATATAATTTTAATTTTTTATAGCTAATTACATTTCAATATTTATAATAACATGTCTATTTATTTAAATGGAATGTAGTATTAGTTTTTTACATTTTAATATTGATTAGGCATTATCGAGATAATTTAAGGGCTGGTTTTTTATTTATTTATATTTCCAAATTGATTATAACTTATCTAGTTATTTAAATTTAATGTGTTCTCAGTTATTTACCTTTCCATGTTGATTATGATTAATTATTCATAATATATTCCACTATGTATAATAGTTACTATGAATATGATCTCTCTGTTATTCTAATTCATTTTTATAGAATCCAAAATGTGTAGGTTATCTCATATGCAAGGATATGATATAGGGAATAATTTTATTCTTAAAACAAAATAGAATTTATGTTTTTTGTATTTAAATTTATTGCATGACTCAAGTATGTATATAGTTTACAATGAATACTAAACTATCTGGTCCTTTGGGATGGTGTTACTTATGTCTTATGTGAATGTAATAAAGCTAGCACCGACTCCTGGCTATTGCAGTTGGGGTAACTAGACCTTTAATTTGAAAAAGTTGATGAATAATGGGAATATATTATAATTTGAAAAATAAATAAAACATGGAATGAAATATTAGTCATAAAGGATGGGAATGGTAGTAGGAAATGTAATTCATATCTAAAATGTTTGAAAGGATATTCCTTACAAAAGAAATTAAATAAAGAGAAAAAAATCTTTTTTGGAAGAGTTTAAGAAGATTATTTTTAAACATTTAAATATAGAATTAATGTTAAAAAACAATAAAAATTATTATTTAAAAGAAAATATATTTTAAAATAAATATAAAGAATATTTTTATATAAGAGAATGGTTCGCAACCAAAAAAATGATAAAAATGATGGATTTGTTTAAAAATTTACCTAGGTAAAATTTAGTATCATAGAGAGTAAAAAATGAATTAATAAATGAAAATAAATAAAATTACTCAAGGATGATAATATAGATCTTATTTAAGAAGGAAAAAAATATAATTTACCCTAATAATATTATAGAATAATAAATAAAGATTTAATGTGATATTAAAACATATACCCTTATGAACGTTATTTACATTAATTCAAGGGACATCAAATGTTATAAAAATATAAGGTTCTATAAATATCATGACTTAAATCAGTAATTTTACCAAAAAAAATTAATATGTAAGTACATATAGTATATAAAAGAAAAAATGTTGCATGATATGAAACATAACTCAATGAATAATAATTTAGACAAATAACCATTACAAAAACTATAACGCATGAATCAAACCATATTTAATGATGGAACACATATTGAAAAATTAACTAAAAAAAACAAAAATATATCCGGATTTAATTTTACAAAAATGCAGTTGGAAAACAATGTAATGGAAATAAGTTTGTAATTAAAAACTTGTCTTAGAGAAATCTATTTCATATAAGAAACCCTCATCATAGAATCACCATTGGTCAAAGGAATTATAACATAATTTATTATAAATTTATTTTTATTATTCATATTTTTCCTATAGATATTTATTATTTATATTTCATGATATAATTTTTTTATAAAATATTTTTCACATGCACTCATAATTTCAAATTAAATTAATTACATTGGGGTTTACCGTTCTTTTTTGTCAATAATTCTTTGTTTTGTGGATCCTATAAATTTCACCATCGTCATGTTTACACCATGTACACGTTCATAAAAGTTTCATATTTATCATTATTATATATTCAATATAACTTTGGATCCATTCATATAAACTAGTAACAAAAAAATCATTCAAATAACTTTATATAGGTGGTATTCCACACAAACACATTAGTGGCATTACCATATTCTACTACATGGGAGTATTAGAAGGTGGATCATAATTTAACATTAACTAATAATAATTATTTAATAAATATTGTATATATAAAGTAAATACATATTTACAACCATCCCTGTGATTTGATGAAGTAAAATAACATATATAGATTCCTGGATATTGTAGTCAGTAAATATGCATGATGGATATTTTCATTTTACATTAGATGGAAAGTAGATATAACATCATTATAATATTAACATAGTTATATTTTATATTTTTAAATATGTTTATTTAATATTTATAATATATTAATAGTTTATGATGAGAAGGTGGAAGAAGAAATTAACTTGAAATAACTTGTAATTTATTTTATCTTTATTGGGTATCCACTAACATAGAAACATAAGGCCTTTATATGACATGTTTTTTATCATAAAATAGGATTGGATGTTTATTATGTATGTTTAAAAGTAACATAGGTATAGTTTGGAGATAAAAATAAATTGAGATGTTTCCTTCAAAGGATGGTATTAAATCCATTTTTATTGGTACAAAGAAATAGGATTTTCTTAAATTCATAGTGTTAAAAGTCAAAAAATATTAATTCATCAATTTAATATGGTTCATAATAGTAAAAAAGGTTTATTATAGAACATTATCCAACCCAATTGAACTTATTAAGGATTTATATAGTTGAAATTAAAAATAGAAAGTATCATTTTACTATAAATATCTTCGTTGTAATTTAAAGAAATATTCATATAATTTGAAATATAAGATCTCAATATAATAATAGAGCTATAATAATATTATTTAAAACCATTTTCCATTCATTTGGATCCATAAAAATCATTCCTGAGTCAAACATATCAAAACAAAATTCAGTTTTAATATGACGAATACTGTATTGATTTTTTTTGAAAAACAATCACAAGAACTACATCAGTGATGTGTAAGTGTTTAATGTAATTAAACATAAAAAAATAAAATTATTAATATTTAATAGATAAATTTTTGACCATTCAAAAAATAGGTTTATTCTTTTGGAAGTATATTAGTGTTTTTAAAATACTTATAGTGAATTTTTTTAATTAATCTTTACAAAAAATAATATAATGTAATTTATCAAATAAAAATTGGAAAATATTTATATATATTAGAATATAGGATTATTTTGGTAGAATTAAATTCATCTAATAAATTAATTTCATGTATTTGAGACACTTTGAGATCCTATATTATTATTTTAACACCATTTATCCAATTTTCTGTGTTACTGTGGGAAAACACATTTACTATGGTCATTATTCATTATGAAAAAAATTGAAATTGAAAGTAATTTATATATGTATATTAAAAATATAAATACAATTACCTAAGATCCAATTTCTATAGTTTTTGATAATTTATTATAATATATGTTTACAAAATATTTTGTAAAATGTTTTTTTGGAAAAATACACATTTTATGAATAAAAATATTTTTATGAAAAACTCATGAATAATATTTATTCCCATTGAATTAATTGGTTTATATTAAGTTAATAGATATTTATTTGAATTTAAAATCATAAAAAACAAAAACATTTTTTGTAAAGACTTGATAGAAATTAATGTACTATAAATACTTTTCATATGACTAAAAAAATTAATCATATTTGGAAAATTCCCTATATATATTTATATATTCTTAATTATATTTTTAATCACATTATTTATATAGTCTCATTATAAAAAATGATTCATATACATAACTGAAATTAGTATATCCATATAATTTCATAATAGTGATATTATAATTAATGTCATCATTTTCCAAAATTCATGAAGAAAATAATATTTTTTAGAAAACTCCGAACAATTCATATTAACCTAATTTTGATAGGATGAATCTAAAAATGGGAAGAAATTATCAAATAAAATATAATAAATTTAAAAATTGAAATTTTAAATGAGAATACCAAATATAAAAAATAAGCTGTATTAGAAAAATTGTATCCTTCTAATCAGTAAGTTTTATCAACATTATATGAAAATATTATTATCATTCATAATTAATTACTTATTTCCTTTGAAAATTTTATATATATTTTTTTATAACATTTAATAAAATATCACAATGTTATTAATATAATTCATACACGTTAATTTAATTTATATATTATTAATTTCATATTTTTGTAGTAATTTTGAAAGAGTATACAATGGTTCAATTAATCATGGTGTTGTTTTTTGTACACACAATCAAACATAGATTCATTTGAGGGAAAATTATATATATAAATATTATGGTGTGTCACCCTTATTTATATCTTTTTTGTTTTAATTAATATTATTTCTCATAACTATGAATGTACATTTAAATTTTTATACTTTGAGGATATCATTTTATCATGACAAGGAATATCCATGTTACTTCTATGAAATATAGTATGTATTAAATATTTCTAAACAATGTGTGTACCATTATAAAATTATTAAATTTGAGTAGGTTTTAAAATTCTAACCATAATACAATAGTTTTATTTTCTTCATAGTACATGATAGATTAATATTCTTGTTATTTAAGTTAATCAATTTTTGTACCATAAAAAATTTAAAGCACATAATTACATGAATTCTCTCCATTACAAAAGATTTATTTAAATATATTAATTTTTAGATCTTTTTCTCATATTATTTATCTCATATGTTAAATAAACTTGTTCAATATACTAATATTGAATCATTGACAATAAAATTTAATATAAAACATGATACATAAAATATTGAAAATCAATTTACTATTTATCTACACATTATTGAGAAAATTACATTATGTGAAATTTTGATATTATTAATTATGAATAAATATTCACATATATATATATACAATGTTAATATTAAAATTCTTCTCAGTAACACCCCAACATTCAATATAAATCATTCCTTAAATAATTAAATTTGAACACTTCCAAATGTTCATTACCAAATTTAAATAAAATGATTAGAAGGATTGTATTAGTAAATTTTAAATGATGATGTAACATCCAAATAAATTATATAATAATATCTCTCCATAAATATTAATATTTATGAATTTTATATTAATTTTAGTTTAAATTAGACACAATGTGAGATAACATACTCAACACGAAACAAAGAGTTTCTCTGAAATCCTACGTTTTGCACTTGACTAAGTTATGCTGAAAAATAATACATTATTAATATTTTTTTAAATCATAGTTAACTCTTAGATATTTTTTTATAGAATGAAAATCACTAACTAAATTATGATTTCACATTTTTGTTAAATGGTTTTACATTTTTAAATCCAAATTTATGCATAAAATACCATAATATGTTTTATAAGTTAGTTTTACCATCTTTTAATGGAGAACCATTTTTAAATAATGTTTTTGTCAATTTTATAATTTATATTTGGCATAATAAACTTCCTCATTATAAGTGGGACATCAAAATTTTGTTTGGATTAGTTTTTGGTATTTTTTGTATAAAAATGTTATTTTAATGAGTAGGTAAAAATACTGAATTTTAATTCAAAATTGTATTTTTTTATAATTTATTTATATAGTTATTATCTATTTTAATTGGTTATAAAGTGTAATCGGATTTTTTTTCTATTATATAATCCAATTTTGGTCATTGGGTGTAAGTTTTCAATTAAATTGGACATAAACACATGTCAAACTTTTGATAGTTTTTACTTCATAAAAACTCATTTTCTAGTTTTGACAACCAAAATTAATTTATTTAAATTTTGTGTTTTGAATATAGAAATGTGGATTCCATTTTTGTAATTAGAGGGTCAAAAATATGTAAATAGGAAACTTTTATTTATTTACATTATGAATAGTATCTTTAAAAATTATTTTTATTTACCATGGTTAAAGGGTAAATTAGATAAATAAAGGTAAAAACAATATTATAATAATATAAAACTAAACTAAAACGTGTTATAATCCTATTTTATGTGAAATTTCAGACCATGATCATCCTTGTGTCGAATTGATGACCCTATGGAGCCACTTCGGTGTGATAATAACCATTTATAGTATTTAATTTAATGAAAAAGGAAATATAAAATAAACATGTTTTTCTTAATGAAAACAATTTTAATTTGGTATATATAAATGATATATTTGCCTATATGGAGTCATTATATATCTAAAAATAATTACTACATCATGGTATTTTATTTATATTTTTTATACCTTAAATAAATAAATACATTTATGATGCCATGATGATGTAGTGATTACCTTATTAATTAAATATTAAAATATATGATCTTATAAATATTAAAATAAATGTATATTGAATATTTTTATACCATCTTCAAATCTTTTCAATGAAATTTACAATTTAGGGATGATTTACTACCTTTGGTTTGAAGGAACCCAGTTTTTGAAACTTTAACAAAAATCAATTTATAAATATTGTCAAAATTGACATAAATGAGTGTATAAAACAAATACAATTTTATTAAATGATAAAACAGACATAAAGATATATAATTCATCCAAATGACATAAATAATGTAAAAAATGTCATTAATTCTCCAATAGTGGTTCTCTCTTAATTTTAATGTAAATATAGTAACCATATATTTTGAAAATACAAGAAGACTTGGTAAGTGTTAATGTTTTTAATTAATGGTTAATACTAAAAGAAAAGGTTAATTTTGTGACCCAAAATTTTCCAAACCCTATTATTTGAGGGGATTTCGAACCATCCTCATATTAGCTTCTATTTTTATTACTTTGTAACTATTATAATTCTAAGATGAATTTATAATAGAATAATATTTCATAACATTCATAAAGTGGCCCTCAACCCTCTTATAAAATGTCACCACATCTACTAACTTACTCGCACCTCTCAATACCCTTTTCTAATCCAAAATCCACACAAATGATTTCCAAATATCCCTCCAATCCTTTTATAAGCCTTAACTTGGGTATATTGAATTTCAAGAAAGTATTTTTGCTCAACGAAAATGGAGTTATTAGATTTAGAGGAACATAACAATTGAACGTGATGATTCGGGCTCAAGTTAAGGGAAATCATATCTCAATATCCATTCATTTAATTATATATCAATGTCATTGGTTGTGTTTTTCCAATAATATGTGTGAATTTACTTGGATTATTTTACACTTAATATCTACTTATATTGGGTGTTTTTATATTTACTAGACCATTTTCTATCATTGATTTATCCCTAATCTAATGATATGTTCTTTTATGGGATTTAATCTCAATCCACATTCATTGAATACTATCATGTTGATATGAAATTTTACTATTATA
The DNA here is from genome assembly GCA_963277665.1 of Viscum album. Taxonomy (NCBI): domain Eukaryota; kingdom Viridiplantae; phylum Streptophyta; class Magnoliopsida; order Santalales; family Viscaceae; genus Viscum; species Viscum album. Next base: position 1,638,475,178 of record OY728127.1, read on the forward strand.
ATAATTTTATATAAAACCCTTTTGACTCTTTATATCATAGATTAGTATATTCTCATGATATTTAATATTTTGTTTAATGTTATTCTTTAATGATTTGTATTCAAGTGTTTCTCATGTGGTATGGGTATCTTTAACTAAAAGTTAATTTCTATTATTTTATAGACTTATTCATATAAAACCTTCTATTTCATGTCCATGTTTTCAAAATATTTTTCATGAATTTATATATATGTTCATGAATTTTTAAAAATTATAGAAGTTTCAATGTGGTATGTTACACATTGATTGAAAAGTATTTTTATTAAAAGTTTCAAATATTTTTTTAAATTTATTGAATATTTCAACATCTTGAAAAGATTTCTTGTGTTTTTAAATGATTTTTTTGAGTGAAATGTTGATAATTGAAATATTTTATGTGTTATGATTATATAATGGTACTTGGATATTTTATTGGTTGTAACGTGATAAACCAAAGACGTATGGTTTGGTGATAATCCATGGAAGGGTATTTACCTTATAACCTTTAGTTCATTGTGTATGGAAGTCAGTCATATGACTATTATATTTAGTGATATGTGTTGAAGTTGGTTGTATGGTTATTCCAATTAAGTATCTTTATGTCCCACATAACCTTTAAATGATATATTTTGCTTTCTATTAGATTTATGGTAATAATTTTTTTGAAAAAGGTAAGCAATGAGCTTATATTCAAGGAATTGTATTTAATACTTCTTAAAGATGAAAATTAATAATTTTTTGCAAATGTATTCATGGTTTTAATGTTTTTCCAAAACTAACAATTTTACTTCCATGTGTATACCTTACTATGCTTTTTATCCTCATAATTTGTTTTGAAATGTTTGTCACAAGGCTAAAAGAATAATAGAGTTAATGATGGGATTTGGAAAATTTATACTATTAAAACATGAATAGATAACATGTTTCTTTTTAAGGATGTTTTGTATTATTAAAAGAATATTGATAGTGTGTAGAAGTATTTACTTGTAATATTTATGTTTATATGTATGCGTTATGGCCTAATTCTCTAAAACTATAATCTAGAAAAGATCCTTGAAGTAAATTAATTCAATTGTTGACTAACCTCATGATTAACTAATTTTTTAGGTTGTGGAATTATATTTTGTATCATATTTTTGTTTAGATAACATTAGAGGTTAGGATGGTATTAGTTTCATTCCTTTAGAGGATTTAACTTCATTGTTATGTTGGAATGATGTACCATTTTAATATTACCTTGTTTCATCATCCAGACAATGTAGGTTAAAAATGTTCTTCCATAGAGGAAATAAGAAATATATAATGGGAATGCATCGAGAGAAAAACAACCATTCAAATAAACAACATGAGTTGGTGAGAATTGGAACTGAATAGTTTGATGCAGGTATGGAGTAGTAGACTCCGCCTAAAAATGGTAGTGTTGTTTGTGCATGTGATCATCCCCATCAACCACATAAGAATATCTCAATAGTGGAACATTTTATTAAGCAATATCTCCCATCATTCAATAGATCATCTAACCTAGTGGTAGCTGAAGGATGGATCAATACCCTGCATAATATTTTTCATGTCATGGGATGTTCGAAATGATAAAATGTAACTCTTTCCATCAGTTATTTTGAAGTTGAAGCTGATTGATGGTGGTTATTAGTTATTAGTAATATATAGAAAAATGATCTTGATTCCATGGAATGAGAATAATTTAAGAATATTTTCCTTGAGAAATATTTCCTTACGGTTCAGCTTTTTATGGTGAAATTGTTTTTGGAATTAAAGAAAATGGATAATGATTTATTCACCACATATGAAGAGAGATTCACAATATTTTCCAGGTATGCAATGAATTTTATTTATGTATTTGACAGTAAAATCAATATATTTAACCAAGAATTAAAACCATAGTTAGAAAGAGATATTGCCACGAAAAAATTTATAAGTAATGAAAAATTAGTTTGTTGTGATGAGAATGTTTAAAAAGAGATGGAAAAGATTTATGTTCCACGAGATGAGAAGATTAAGAAACAATCAAGGTACTAGGAAAAGGATAACCAACCAACTATGAATTCTGGAGCTAATCTCAAAATTTGTTCCATGTATGGTAAAATTCATTTTGGGGAATGTATATTAGGATCTCGAAAGTGTTACCGATGTTGTAGGTTTTGTGACAAGGTTCATCGCTACAAAGAAAATAGTCATGAACAATCCAATAATGAGATAACATATATACAATCTTCAATAAGGTTCTTTAGCTATAATGATTTGGGATATTATGAAAATAAGCGTCTGAAGTTAATTACAAAGGGAAGATATTAGTATGATCCGAAACAAAAATGTTTGGGAAAATATTTTTCTTCTAGTATGGTTGATTTTGATACATCTAGTTAAATGATGAAAGATCCTAATAGCCCAGTATTATTCAAAGGATAACCATAATTTCAAGGTTTTAGAAACACCTTTTGAGGTTTTATGTGATATGATAATAATTTATTGAGGACCTTTCATGGAGATGTTTTGAGATGGTATATTTATTTACATAAATTTCTAATTTGGAAGTATAAATTTGCCTTTGGACCTTAGTTTTATGATATTGATATTATTTATGGTTTTTGTTATCTTTTATACATAATTCTATTCTAAGGTATCTACGTCATATTCTGAGAATATTATGATGATGAAATTTTTCTTATAAAATAGAAATACATCAGGTAATTATGTTTCTTTATGTTCTTATTAAAGGAAATAAATTAAATCCTTAAATCCATAAAATTAATATTAAAACAAAAATATTATTTGTTTACATTTCTCAGTGGTCTTTTTACCCATCACATAATTATTGTTTTGTGACGGATAACCTTCCATTGACTATGTTATCTATCAATCTATATTTTCCTTTAAGAGATAATTTTATTATCAAAGTCCATGTTTTCCTATAGGGAAACCTTGAATATCACATATCAGGTGACCTTTGTACTAAAATTTATTTATATTAAAGTATAGGTTTTATTGTATCAATTTATGAAGTGGGATTTCAATAAATTAATTTTGTAAAGTAAAACCATAGTTACCAATCCGAAAATTAAAATTGTGAGGATACAATTTCAAAAAGGGGGGAAAGATGTAACATCCATGTTAATTGTATAATAAAATTTTTCCTCAACTATAAATATTTAGGAATTATATATTAATATTAGTTTAAAGGGGACACTTTGTGAGATAACATACTCAACACGTGACAATGAGTTTCTTCGAAATATGACGTTGCACGCAAGAATGAGTTATACCAAAAAATAATACATTATTAATATTATGGTTTTAAATGGTAGTTAATTGGTACATTTTTAATTAATTTTAATGAAAAAAACTAACTATATTAAGACTACACATGTTTGTTAAATGTTTTTACATTCATAAATCCAATTTTAAGAAGAAATTACTCTAATATTTTTTAAAGGTAGTTTTACCACCATTTGATGGGGAAACATTTTTAAATGAAGATTTTGACATTTTTATAAGTTATAGGAGGTATAAAAAACTTATTCTTTTGAATAATTACATCAAAATTTACTTTGGATTAATTTTTTTTATTGTTCTGATAAAATTTGTATATTAATGAATCATAACAATAATGAATTTTAATTCCAAACTTCTTTTTCCTCTAATTTATTTATATATTTAAGTTTTAATTTAATAGTTTTTAAAGTGTTATTAGATATTTTTTATTATTGAATATAATGTTTTACATTGTAAGTAATTTATCATTTATATTTGATATAAACTCATGCCAATCTTTTGATAGTTTTTACTTCTTAAAAACTCTTTTTTCTGGTTTTGACAGCGGGAATTAATTTTACATTAATTTATTATAATTCTACGTATTGAATTTGAAAATTTGAATACAAAATTATTAATCATAATTTCAAAATTATGTAAATATATACCTTTTATTTTTGGACATTATGATTTGTAAATTTAAAATTTATTTTTATTTACCATGGTTAAATGGTAAATCAATAAAAAAGGGTAAAATATAATATTAGAATAATATAAAATACCCAAGAACAAGTTATAATCCCATTGGATGATATATTTCCGACCATAAACATCATTTTGTTGAATTTATTACTCCATAGAGCTGCATGGGTGTGATAATGACCTTTTACAAAATTTTATTTAAAGAAATTGGAAATATAACATAAACATGTTTCTCTGAAGTAAAAAAATTTTAGTTCTGTTTATATAAATGATCTATTAGACTATAAATTTTCATTATAAATATAAAAATATTTTCTACATCATGGTATTTTATTTTAAATTTTTAGACAAAAAATAAATAAATATATTAATCCCAAAATTATGACACAACGATTACCTTATAAATGAATTATTGAAGAAAAAAGATTTTATAAATATTAAAATAAATGTAATTTGAACATTTTGATTCCATCCAAGAATTTTTTAGATGATATTTACATGTTATGGATAAGATAATATCTTTGGTTACAAGTAGTCATGTTGTTATAACTTTAACAAAAATCAAATTCAAAATGGTGTAAAAATTGACACAAATGAGTTTTTAAAACAAATAATATTTTATTTATGATATAATAGTCCTTGGAATCTATGATTCTTCAAATTGGCTTATATAATGTTAAAAATGTTATTAATTATCCAAATGTGTTTCACTTGGCATTTTAATGTTTTTAATGTTATTCTTTAATGATCTCTATTCTTGTGTTTCTCATGTTGTAAGGGACTCTTTAACTAAAAAATAATTTTTACTATTTTAAAGATTGATTCTTATAAAAATTTCTATTTCATGTCCATGTTTAAGAAAAGAATATATAAATTTATTAATATAGACATTAATGTTTTAAAATATTATAAGTTTCAATGTGGTATGGGAAAATTTGATTTAAAAGTGTTTTTATTAAATGTTTCAAATGGATTTTGAAATGGATTGAAAATTTAAATATATTGAAATGATTTATTGTGATTGAAAATGATTTTTTGAGTGAAATGTTTATAATTGAACTATTTTATGTGTTATGAAAATATAATGGCACTTGGACATTTGAAAGTTGGTTATGTGATAAACAAAAAATTGTTGGTTCCGTGATATACTAAGGATGTGTGGTTATGTTTTAATCTCTAATGCATTGGTTATGGATGTCAGCCATATAGATATTTCATTTAGTTATATTTTTGGAAGTCAACTATATTGATATTTTATTTAAGTTTTTATATGTCCCAAGTTACCTTTATATGTTATATGTTCTATTTTATGGGATATATGGTAATCTTTTGGTTAGAAAAAGGGAAAGGTATGAGCTTATATTTTTTGAAGTATATATACAAATTTTTAAAGGTAAAATTTATTACATTATGGTAAATTATTCATGAATTTTTTCCCCAAGACTAAATGTTTTCATTATTTCGGTATCCCTTATAGAGATTTTTATTCTCATCCCAAATTAGGTTATGTTTTTCACATGAATTAATGAAGAATATAGTCATAGATGAGATCAAAGAAATGTTACATTATTAAAGCATGAAATGATATCACGATAATTTTTAAGGAGTTTTTGTTTTATAAAAAAATGAATAGTGAGTAGAATTGTATAATTATACTATTTAAGTTTCTAAATAGGAGTTATGTCCTATTTATCTAAAACTCTAATCCTGAAATGATCCTCGATTCGAATTAATGTCAATTGTTAACGTATCTCAATATTAATTAATTTTTAATGTTAGAGAATTATAATTGGTATAATAGGTCATTTTAGATAACATTAGAGGTTAGAATGGGGTTAATTACTTTACTTTTGAGGATTTTACATTATGGATAAGCATAAATTATGTATAATTATAAGATTACATTGTTACATAATATAAACTATATCTGTTTTGAATGGTTTTTCATAGAGGAAATAAGAAAGCTATAATGAGATGGAATTGAGAGGAAAACAATATTTCAAATAAAAAACACGAGTTTGTGAGAATTGGAACTGAAAAATTTGTTGTAGTGATGGAGTAGTTGTCTTAGGCTATAAATGGTAGTGGTATCCATGTACTAGATCATCCCGATCAACCACAAAAGAATATGTCAGTAGAAGAACATTTATGGAGGAAACATCCCCAATAAATCAATGGATTATCTGACCCAATGATAGATGATGCATGGATCAATACCTTGGAGAAGATATTTGATGTCATGGGATGTTCATAATTTCATAAGGCAACTCTTTCCATATATCATTTTTAAAGATGAAGTTGATCGATGGTGGTCATTATTTAATATTAATAGAGGGGAAATTTATATTTATAACATATAATGGGATGAATTTATATATATTTCCTTGAGAAATATTTCGCTATAGCTGTTTGGATTAGTATAGAGAATTGTTTTTTGGAATTAAAGATAAACGATGATGATTCTATTACCTCATATGAAGAGAAATTCACAAGATTTACCAGGTATGTTCCAAATTTTATTCAAGACATTGAAAGTAAAATTAATATACTTTACTCTATATTGAAACCAGGGCTACTAAGAAATTTTGACTCCTAAGAATTTAAAAGTTATGAAAAAGTGGTTCTTTGTGCTGAGAATGTTTAAATGGAGTTGGCTGACACTTATGTTCCATGAGATGAAAACAGTAAGAAATGGTCAAGGTGCCAGGAGATGGGGAATTAACCAACTAAAAATTATGAAGGTAAGCCCAAAACGTTTTTCAAGTATAATAAATACATTTTGGGGAATGTATGTTCATATCTAGAAAGTGTTTTCAGTGTACTGAGTTTGGTCATAAGGTTCATCACTGAAATGAAAAGGGTCTTGAATAGTTCAATAATGAGATAATATATAGCCACTCTACATTAAGATTATTTAGCAACAATGTGTTGGGACGTTATATAAATAAGTGTCCGAAGTTAATTACACATATAAGAAATTAGTATTATTTGCAACAAAAAGGTTTGGGAAATTTTTTTCTACTACTATTGTGGATATTGATACAATTGGTGAAGTGAAAAAAGCTCATAAGTTTCCGATATTTTTTGAAGGATAACAATAATTTCAAGGTTTTAAACTCACCTTTTCCGGTTTTATGTGATGTGATAATAATTTATCAATGACCTTTCTCATCGATGTTTTGTGAGGTTTGGTTTATATATGATTTTTAAATGTGGAGGTTTTCCTTTACCTTTGGATCTTAGTTTTATGATATTGATATCCTTTATGGTTTGTGGGATGTTTTATACTTAAGGTTATTGTAAGAGATGTACATCATATTTTTGGAATATTATAACGATGAAATTGTCGTTATAAAATAGATATACATAAATTAATTATATTTCCTTATTATCTTATTCTAGTAAGTAAATTAATTTTAATACTATATCCACAGTATCTTAAAACAAAAACATTATTAAAATACATTTATAAAAGGAATTTTGAACCATCACATAATTATAGTTTTGTGATGGATAACCTTCCAATGACTATGTTATCTATCACTCTCTATTATTCATTAAGAGTTAGTATTATCATCCATGTTCATGTTTTCCTATAGGGTATCATAGAATATGATATCTCATTTGACCTTTATACTTGATTTTTTTTAAAGTATAGGTTTCATTGACTCTTTTTCTAAGGTAGGATTTCAGTAAAATATTATTGTAAAGTAACACCTTAGTTACCAAGCCCAAAATTAAAATTTTGTGGATGTAATTTCCAAAAGGGGGGGAAGATGTAACATACCAGGTAATTAAATAATTATATTTTTCCATGCCTATAAATATTTAATAATTATATATCAGATTTATTTTAAAGGGGAAATTATGTGTGATATCATACTCCACACAAAATAATAGGTTTCTCCGAAATCTAGTATTGCACACAAGATTGAGATATATTAGAAAATAATACATTAAAAATATTTTTATTTTAAATGGTAGTTAATGCCTAGATTTTTTATAGGAGGGAATTAACAGAAATAAATATATTGTGATTATAATTTTTTTAAATGATTTTACATTTATAAATCCAATTTAAGCATAAAATACTCTAGTAATTTTTAAAAGGTTGTTTTGTCACTTTTTGATGGAGAACCATTTTAAATCACATTTTTGAAAATTTGTTATGTTTTATGTGAGATAATAAAATTATTATTTAGAATCTAGACATCAAAATTTACTTTTGTTAAATTTTTATTATTTAATTGAAAAGAATTTTATTTTAATTAATAGTTTAAAATACTATATTTTAATTCAAAACTGCCTTTTTGTTTAATTTATTTATATTGTTGAGTTATACATTTAATTACTTTTAAAGTGTAATTAGATTATGTTTTTATTATTTAATCCAATTTTCATAATTGGATTTACTTTCTCATTTAAATTAGACATAAACACATGACAATCTTCTGATCATTTTTACTTCTTAAAAACCCTTTTTCTGGTTTTGACAATGAGAATTAATTTTAAATTAATTTCTAACAATTATTTGTTTTGAATTTGGAAAAGTGGATTCCCTATTAATAATAAAAAGGTTCCAATTATGTATATAGATACCGTTTATTTTTGTAAATTATGAATAGAAACTTCAGAAATTATTTTTACTTACCATGGATATTGGGTAAATCAGGTAAATAATTGTAAAAAATAATATTATAATAATGTAAAACTATTGTAACAGGTGTTCTAATCCAACTGGATGTGATATGTCTGACCATGAGAATCCATTGGTAGAATTTAGGACCCCATGGAGCTAGTTGTGGTGATAATAACCTTTTATAATATTTAATTTAATGAAAAGGGAAATATAACATAAACATGTATCTCCTAACTAAAACAATTTTAATTTGGTTTATATAAATGATCTTTTTGGTAATAAAAATTCTTTTAAATCAAAAAATATATACTACATCATGTTTTTTATTTATAATTTCTGGATATTAAATAATTAAATATATTTATGACACAATGATGTTGTAGTGATTACCTTATTAATAAAATAGTTAAATTAATGATATTATAAATACTAAAATAAATGTAATTTGAACATTTGGGTTTCACCCAAAAACATTTTAGATGACATTAATATGTGAGGGATGTGTTAATTCCTTTGGTTCAAAAGAATCATGTTGCAATTACTTAAAAAACTATTTCTAAATAGTGTCAAAATTGACATAAATGAGTATTTAAAACAAATACTATTTTATTAAATGATATAATAGTCCTAAAAATTTATGATTCGTCCAAATGACTTATATATTGTCACTAATTTCATTAATGGTCCACTTTTGGTTATCTTTAAATTTTTCTTATAACTATAATAACCAAATATTATAAAAATTCAATAAGACATAGTAAGAGTTAATGTTTTTATCTAAGGGATAATGCTAAAATATAATGTTAATTTTTTGACCTAAACAAATTTAAAACCTATTGGTTGGGAGGATTTAGACCCATATTCATCTTATCCGTTAAATTTATCACTTTCGAACTATTATAATTTGAGAATAAAAATATTATAAAACAATATTTCAACACTTTCCTAAAGTGCCCCTCCCCCTCTTATAAAACACCACGACCTCTACCCACTTACTCACACCTCTCAATCCCCTTGGCTCGTATAACTTCTACTCAAATAATCTACCAAAATACCTATCATCCCCCTATAATCCATAACATTGGTATAAAAAATTCAATAAAGCCTTTCGGCTCAAATCAAAAGGGGTTTCCGGATTTAGAGGAACAAAACTATTGAGCATGATGAGTTGGGCTCAGGGTATGGGAAATCATAATCAAATCACCATTCATTGAGTTAAATATCCATGAAATTGGGTTTTTATAGGAATATGTGTGAAGGAAATCTGATTTTTTTCACTAAATTTCTATTTATATTGGGTTTATTTATATTTTTCATACATGTTTCAATTATTGATTTACCCTTAATATAATGATATGATCTTTGTAAGGGATATAGTCTCAATCTCATTTCATTGAGGAATATCTTGATGTTATGAACTATTATTATCATATAAAGTGTCTATAAAACAATTTTGATTTTTTCTATCATGAATTAGTATATTATCGTGATATTTAATGTTTTTAATAGTACTCCTTAATTATTTTTATTCAATTGTTTCCCATATAGAAAGGGACTCATTAACTAAATAAATCCTTTTTAATGTTTTAATCATTCATTCTTATAAAACATTTTTGTTCATGTACATGGTTTCAATATAGTTTTTAATAATTTATTGATATGTACATGAACGTTTTAATATGTTAAAACATTCATAGTTCTATAGGACACTTTGACTCAAAAGCCTTTTTATTAATTGTTTCATCTGGTTTTTGAAATGGATTTAATATTTCAACATCTTCAAACGATTTATTGTGAATTCAAATGAAATATTATGAGTGAAATGTTGATAACTTATATATTTGATGTGTTATGATGATATAATGGTACTTGGACACTTCATGGGTGGTATCTTGATAATATAATGATGGGTGGTTACGTCATAAACCAAAGATAGGTGGTTACATGATAAACCAAATATGGGTGGTTACATGATAATCCAAGGATGTGTGATTATATTATAACCTCTAATGCATTGGTTATGTATTTTAGTCATATGGATATTCCATTTAGTTATATATGTGGAAGTCGGATGTATGGTTATTCCATTTATGTATGTTTATGTCCCAATAACAATTATATGTTATATATTGCTTTTTATGGGATTTATGGTAATATTTTGGTTAAAAAAACTGTAAAAAATGAGCTTATATTTAGTGATGTATATTTACTACTTCTTAAAGTTTAAATTTATTACTCTATGTTATTGTTTTCATGGTTATAATGTTTTCCCAAGACTAAAAGTTTTCCTTCTTTGGGAATCCGTTGCCTAGATTTTTTTCCTCATCCCATGTTTCTAAATAGTATTCACAAGACTTATAGAGAATAGAGTCATGGATGGGATGATGGAAACATTATACTATTTAACCACGAAATGATACAATGTTTATTTTTAAAGGGATTTTCTTTTATGATAATAATTTAATACTAAGTAGAAGTGTATAATTATAATATTTATGTTTCTATGAATGAATTACAAACTAATTATCTAAAACAGAAAACCTAAAAAGAACCTATAATTTAATTAAAGTAATTTGTTGACTTATTACAAGATTAAGTAATGTTTAAGGCTAAGATGTTATAGATAAACCAAAAAAAATTCACCAGAGACCATAAATCAATCATGAAGTCACAAGAAAAATTATATACTATGAACATATATTATCCAAAGTATGTAAAATATTCAAAAAATAACATGATTCAACATGTAATAAAAAATATTATATAATTATATAAGGAAACTCAATATTTATTTATAAGTTAATACCTACAGCATATAAACATTCCTATCTTACTACATAAAATTCTATTCTTTTAAAGCATATATAGTTCCTCATATAGTGATATTCATAAAAAATAACTTAAATAACTTAAAAACACTATCAATTATCAATATCATGGTTATTTATATGTGAATTTTTTTTTGGAAACTCATAAAAATATATATCTTAATTAACATCAACAACATTAAATATTATATTATCTATAAATCTTATATATAACATTAAACTTTAAAAAAAATAGTCATCCCAAATAACATTTTACTAAATAAAATAGAGATCCCAAAGGTTGTATCATGTCTTCTGAAAAATTTTGTCAATTTTATTAATCTCATAAACATATAATAATTTAAAAATTCAAATGGTTATTTATGCCATTAAAAATATGATCAATCATATACTTATTAAACCATTATGGTTTATAAAAAAATTAATTAATCCCCAATTTATAACTTCTTAACTTAAAATGGTATCTAAAACCATATCTGATTATAAATATAATTACTCTAACCCATATACATGGATCAATTTCAAATATCATAATGTGTACATATTGTCTTCATTCAAAACAAAGTCACCAAATTTTTAATTTCCAAAATTAAATTTTAAAACTAAATTTAAATAAAAAATACCAAATATCTTTTAGAATTATAGTTTTATAGAGTTATAAATGGAACTAAAAACACCAATATATTTTTCATTTATTGGTCATATTTTCCACAATATCCTTATTTTCTCATTCCACAATATATATTCAAAATATCACATAAAATTATCTACACCTAACACTATTCAATAAGTATCATTTATATTTTTCTTCTTAACAACATATAGAGTAAAGATATATGAAATGGTGATCTCAAAATATCTGAAAAGCTAAATCATACCACGTAAACTATTGTAATTACATAAGGAATAAACTATATATAAGAGATAAAAAATAGAAAAATATTTAATACAATAAATATCAAAAAGGAGTAATAGGAAAACGAAGACATTAAAACATAAATATTCACATCAATATGATTCACTACTTTCAAAATGATAGAATATGTAATTTCAAACCTCATAATATTGCATTTAATTCATTACACCATATTGTCATATATAAATAAGTAATGCATATAAAAAATACATATGTTAGTCTCTTTCTTGATACATTATGATTAATTAAGAAGATATCTAATATAACTCAAAACCCACAATATTCTAAATCAAATAAAATGACCATATGAAGAAATCTAATTTCCATTGAATACATAATCAGTTTTTGTTAATAATAAATTTTTAAATTAAAAAACATGAATATGAATAGTTTATTTTTTCCAAGTAAATATGAATCTTAAATATTACATAGTTACATATTCAAATTGAAATAAAAATTATACTAGTTTTTAAATTATCCCAAATTTATAAAAATTCTATCATTATGGCAAAGAAAATAACAATATGATTTATGTACAATTGTTAATTTACTAAATAGTAAGTAAATGGAAAAGGAAATTCTTAGTATATGAAATGATATAGAATACTTGGATGACAATAAATAACATGGACATAAATAATTCAATAAATTTAGAATAAATTTAGGTTCTTTACTAAAACATTTGGTAAAATATAATAAAATTGAAGTGATGGTTTTTGAAGGAACTTCTCTCAAATATTTTAAAACATTATTAAAAAAAAAATTAAATCTCTTCTGAATCATATTTCAGGTGGAGTCATTAATAATTTTAAAAAATATTTTCTTCTATACTATACAATAATATAATCATGAAAATAAATAGTACTTTTTGATATAATATGTAGTATGATACACAAATATACATAAGAGGAGTAAAATACATTTTCAAAACATCTAAAAAATAATACCTTTTTCCATAGGAAAATATATAGAATAATGGGATTAAATATTTCATTATAAATACATTAATATCTAAAAATTAATTTAAATCTTCATGGAATGTCCTAAAATTGGGAAATTTTGTTCATACTGATAAAATTAAAAAATACATTTTTTTCAATTTTTTTATAAAATGTTTAAAAAGTATTGTTCAAAATATTTTCAAAACATTTACCCCTATTCTGTTGACTATAATGAAATGGTTAAATAATATCCTTCAAAATTATTTTATGTTTAGAAAAAAACCATAATTGTTTTAATATAGATTATAATGGTGAGTGATAAAAATTGTGAAATAAGAGAAGATATTATTATGAACATTATCGTAGATAATTTTATTAACAAAAATTTATAAAGTGGAGAGAATATATAGATACTATGAAAATTAAACGTGGAGAAAAATTAATTTATGTTTATGATTTATATAGAATATAATTCCCACAAATTTGTTTCAAGAATAAGATATAACTAGAATATGTTAAATAAGAATGTAAACACAACAACATTTGTAACATTAAAATTAATGGCCATAAATAGATTTAACATGGTATGCTTCCATAAATCCCATGATTTATATAAAAAATAATATTAATATATTCATGACGAAATTACTTTTCTATAAAAATGAAATCATTATGCCAAATGTGAAACCTAGCACGTGGAATCAAAATTTTGACAATGAACACTTAAAAATATTATATCAATTTAATAAGAACCTATTTAAAGAGGGAAATTTAAACTGATCATAAATTATTTCTCTTATTTATTCCATTATGTAATTTTTCAATGCTGAATCACATGTATGTTGTTTTAGAAATTTATGTGTAATTTAAAACATTTTTCAAAAATGGATATTTGAGATGAAAACCCTTACATTAGATTACAGTATGGTCTGATGAATTACACCAGACTATTTAATAAATATATATTTATTATAATTTTAATAGTTCCATACTTATTAATATACTAACTTATATCATTTATTCATAACTTCTATTTTTTAAATTACTAATAATTATATTACAATATCACTTATTTAGATGTTCATAGTTTTTTTCTTATGCATGATTTGATTTAGCATCCCTAATATTTATAGATTTATTATGTATTGAAAACACATATATATATGGTATTAAAAGAGCTATGCATATAACATTTTTATACTCTATATAAATTTTTTAATATCCATGTCTAGTTGTAATGAAAAAAAATTATGTCCCATTACGTTCGTGGTAGTCCACACAAACACATGAGTGATGTTATGATTTTCCAATTAATAGTATGGTTAGAAGGTAGATAGATCGTGTCACATCTCGTACTATGTGATTATTTTGTTTTAATTATTTTTCTGCATTTAAATATTTTTGGTGGGGTCCGGGGTGAGTCTTATACGAAATTCCTAAGTTTTTGATAAAAAAGTGCGTGTTTTGGGTTGACGTCTTTGGATGCATGGGCGGAGCATGATGCCGCACAGGTTCGCCCAGGAAACTGCGTTGCCCATTTCATATTCGATGAATTAATGTGAGTAAATAAATGTCAATTAATTGGGGCATTTAAATTTTTTTTATTAAAAATTTTATTATTATCAAAATGATATGAGTATCTTGTTTATTTTTAATTTTATTTTGTTTTTTTAAACCAAACACTTGTTGTATCATTTAAAATTTTTATAGTTAATATTTTTATTTTAATTAAAATGATTAAATTATAAATTAAAAAATGTTATTTGATATTAATTATTTTATTATATATATTTAATTTGGGTGAACAAATAAAATTTTAATCTTATTTTTATTCCAATTAGTATTATTATTATTATTATTATTATAATTAGTATTTTTGAAATTAGGATCATCATTACCTTTTTTAGTTAGAGTGTTTTTAGGGTTTTTGGAAACACCCCCTCTCCCTTGAACCCTCCCTCCTCTCCCCTACATACGGCTCGCCCCCTCTTCTTCGCCACCGCCTATTCCATAGTATCCCCCCCATTAAGGTCACCCGCTCAGCACCCGACGGTTTCTCCTCCAACCACCCCTGTAGCGCGCCCCACGTAGCTCCGCCCCATCGCATTCTCTCCGGTCGTGCACCCCAGCCCTCGACCTCCTTGCAGCGTTCCCAACACCCTAACCATTACCTTCTCTATTTCCAGAGCGTTCCACCTACCGGTGCATACCCTATCAGTGCACACCCTATCAATGATCTCAGCAACCGCCTTTCCGGCATTACCCCATCTCGATGCCTGCACCATGCCAACATTTCCCAGACCAACCTGCCTTGTCGATGTTCCCCTATTCATCCCTCTTAAGGTCTGTCTATAGTCTTAACCCCTCTAATCGGTATACCACTCTACTTATTTTATTTTATTATTTCTTTTTCCTTCATTCATGTTAGAGTTTTCATTCATTTTGAGTTCGATTTGGTATTTTTGGGTTGGATTAAATTTCTGGAGCATCCAGTTGAGGTGAAAATGATATCTCACATCAGCCCCGAGTGGGTGTTGTCATGATGCCTTGATTCCGAGGTAGTTTCATAGGGAATTTCTTTTTAGAATTTAAGTTCCATCTATTTCTAGTTTTTGTCACCATATATATGTGCTATTTATTATTTTATAACATCTGGTTAATTTATTTATGATGAAAATTGGTAGTTAAATTTTGGTTTGGTGAAAAATAAGGTCATTTTAATACAATTAAGCACAATATTTGTTTAAATAAATGTCCAATTTGTTTTTCACCTAGTTTGCAACTCATAGAACCTGATTTAACGATTTAAATAAGTTTTTTGGATGGAACTTGTTTTTCCATCTTGTTGAGTGTTAATTAGAAACTGTTTTGATAAACATGGAATGGGACTCTAATAAATGGCATAGTTGGAATTTTTTATAAATAATGTTTCGTTTCAAGGTGTTTTGGTGTGTTTGAACCCATTTAAAAAATTTCAGTTGTGTTTAGTTTAACATGAGTTTTGTGAATAATTTTTTAAATAATTTTAAAATGAAAGAAATAATTAGGGAATTTTAATTCGGTTGATGTGAAGTGTTGAATTGTGTTCCAGTTGGCATTTGTGTGTAAACCGATTTTCTTTATAGGTGAGAAAGGAAAGTTTTGAATAATGTTAATAAATGTTTTGAGTGTAAACAACATGCTTGAAACCACTTTCGAAAAAGTGTTTTCATTTTGAGATAAGGATTTAATTGTGAATGTTTAGGGCCCAATTGGCCATTTCGTGAAGATTATGAAAAATAATTATTATGAAATCGCTTGTTGGGTGTCTCTCATGACTTTATTAAATTCAATGGAATGAAGGTCCTTGTTGGGGATTATCCAGATCCATCGTATGGGATCTTTAGTTTGAACCCTTTTTAATTTTTTTATTTTAAATATTGAGAATTATCCTAGGGGAGACTCAGGGTGATACCTATTGTGAATTATTAATATTATATAAACTGTGATTGAATTCTTGGCTAGCATCAGTTGGCTCACCCCCTTTATAAATACAAGATATATGGTAATCGGGAATATTGAGATAATATTCTAAGAATGAGTATTGAACTGGTAGGTTATGGTACTGACCAGTGGCTAACAGTAGGTGGATATATTGGGGTTTTTGCTATGGGATTTTCCCTATGCCTATCTAAGAAAGGATGGCCGAGCATTTGGGAATTTTTATTTCATCATGTGTGACATGTCAATGAGGATGTGGCATTATGTAATGGTGTCTTCTAGATTATTCTTGATCTCCTAGGTTCACCCTTGTCTATTCAGCTTTTTTTTGCTTGAAATAGGGACTATGATGCTTATATGTATACCTATATTTCCCTTGTAGCGTGATTTCCCTTCTTCCATCCTTTATTTGTTTTCTTAGAAAGTGGTGAGCTAGTTTTGGATGGGTTTCTAGAACTGGTATTCAAATGAAATTTATTTATCCTTATTATAAAAATATGAAAAATGTAAAGATCACGTTCCTTTTAAAAATGATGTTAACACTAATGAAAAGAATCTATATTTGAAAATGGTTAAAGTGAAATGGTTTGTACATTTTTTAAGTAAAATATATCGAAAAACATAATTTTATAAATTGTAGTTCAAACTAGAAATGGCGTTTCTTTTATTTTTAAGGTTGTGCATTGGGAATAGATATCAGGGTTCCCTATTAAGTTTTAATACTCATGACTATAGTTATTTTCTATTTTTAGTGTTTGTGAAGGATCCAGCATGGGTGTACTCACCATGGGCGACAGTTGATCGTTGAGTTAGGGAGTCATCCGTGGGGTCACACAGAGTTAGTTCAGATTTCATGTTTTGTTGTTTTTATCTTCATTTTTTCTTTTTTAGTTGTTTTTTTGCTTTATTTATTCTGTGATACTCTTTATTATTTCCTCTACTTTTATTTATTTTCATTGGGTGAAATCATTCCCATCATCTCTGTTGAAGCCCTAGTGCTTGTCACCAGCCCGAGAGGATCAAGAATACCTCTCGAGCCTTGACACAGATTGGCTCATGTGACCGGTTCAGGTTTTACCTGGGTTGGTTCGTGACAAAAAGGTATCAAAGGGGATTGAATCTTAGAATATCTTACTTCTCAGAGCACCAATTATTATTTGTGAATGCCAAGGTAGATGGAGTAGGAATCTCAAGACTTGATGGGTAGGTGTGGGAAAAGAGTTGTGAACTCTTGCTCATTCTAATCCTCAAGGTTCCATGGGAATTCTGATTTAATTAGTTTTGGGGTTTTTATGGATTGTTTTGTGATTGAGATACGACGAAGGGAGTTGTGCTGATAGTCTTTGTGAGACCGCCCGACCTGGAAAGCCATATGGAGCTAGGGGAATTTTCCTAAAAGGCTCTTTGTGTTAGTGACATGTTTGGAATATGGATTCCAACCATATGGTCAAGTATCCCACGAACACTAGTTCCCTTTTTGAATTATTTTGGGTCTCTTTTGTCTTTCAAAAGTTGTTTGAATCAGGCAAAAATTGGTTTTTAAAAATGTTTGATTTAAATGACATGTTAAATTTTGGTATTGTTTTTAAGGAAATAGGATTAATGATCTGTTTTTAGAAAATAAAGTTGTTTTTTTGGCAGTTATGTTCCTAGGGGTGCTCACATGAATGGTGGTATGTTGGAAAATGAATGGATGTCTGGTATAATGGGTGTATGCCCGGGTGGAATGGAAACATGCATGAAAGTGAGACTTTATGTGATACCAATGGCAAGGGTTTAACCCACCAAGATTGTTTTAAATTAAAAATGTTTTCAAAATGGAAGTTTTGATGTTATGATAGATTGTTTTTTTGTGTGTTTATAGTGTTTCACCTATATGGTGTTTCGTTTTGAGGATTTTATTTATTGAGTTGGACATGATTAGGTTCTTGAATTTTCTTATCCATTGGTTTCCCCCTTGAAGCTTCGATAGGTGATCGTAGTGTGATTGATCAACATAAGGATTTTATCTTTGAGTTTTGGAAGCTAGATCCACCTCTCTTTGATGGTCCAAAAGATCCTTCTATAGTGGAGTAGTGGATGTATAGGATTTAAAGGGACTTTAACATCATTGAGTTGCCCATGTTTTTGAAGGTCATGTTTGAAACCTTAATTCTTGAAGTTTCACTGTTGATGTAATGGAAGTTAGTGTCTCGGAACAAGCCCCATCAGGAGCATACATGTTATTTTTTAAGACTTTGTTCATTCGATAGAATTTTTTTGAGGAATAAAATGTGAGAAAGAGGATGGGAAAGTGTTATTTGAAGTAGGGTGATAGATCCATGTGGGAATATTTTCAGCACGTTGTTGAGCTAGTCCCTTATGATTCAGAGTATTCCCCAGATGACTCCATAAAGGCTCGATGCCTCGAGGTGGGCCTCTACCATGATTTATAGTCAAAGGTGTCGGAGTCCAACAGAACTTTAATTATTGATGTGGTAAGAAAATATTTTCATGTCGAATTCATGATGGTAGTATTACTCGAATTATTCCTCCCTCCTTCAATTCATAAGAGTAGTGGTGAATATTTTGGAAAGAAGATGAGTAAGTGATCGAAAGTTGATGGAGTCGGCCATGGAATCAAAAGGCCTCTGGATGTTTCATCAACATCTTCAGAGTGAGAGATCCTTGTGTGTTATCAGTGTGGAAAACCAGGTCACACAAATTCATCTTGTGCAAATTTCCTGATGCTCTGTTAGGCATGTGGATGCCTCAGTCAATTGCGGTGATTCTGTCAGGGTGTTTCAAGAAAGTGTCCCGGAGGAAGTTCTCAGAAGTGATGTGTTGTTGGATTTTTGTTTAAAGTTTCTTGTGTATGTTTCCTTCTAGTCTAAGTGATATCTTATCATGGTTGTTTACTGGGGTTGTTTTTTATTTTTAAATGTATGGGAATGTCGTGGTTCTTTTTATGAACTTCGGTTTTCAATGAAAGCAGGGTTCTTATTTCAAAAAATTATGTCCTTTCATCTATGAGATCAAAATATGTATGTTACTTATTGGGATTATTAGAACCTGACTACGAGGTAGGAGACACATCATCCATCAGAGATCCTTCCAAAAGGACTAATAGTGAAGCTGGTACGTAGTTAGGAACCCTGGGGAAATTCTAAGGAGTTTTGTTAAGGTTGTTCCTATATTGTTTCATTGAGACAGTTTTAGAGTTTCTGTTGGGGTTTCCCTGTCATTATAAATTTCATCTTTTCACAAAGAGTGCAATGTACTTATCCCTTGCGCAATGCCAATAATTGTTCCTTTTGGATTCAAGATTCCGATTAGTGTCCTTTCATGGAACACCCATGTGAATTAGTCACGACATTGGTTTGTGTCCATCCCAATTTGATGAGTCATTAGTAGTTTTCCATCATAGTTCTATAGATACAATACTTGGGACCTCCGTCCCTGCCCATGGGGTGAGGGTTTTTGGTTCGTGCCGAGTTTTTGGTTCAGTACTTATCCCTTTCTGACAGGAGTGAATGGTTTAAATGGTCTTGAAATGTTCTTTCTAGCTTGAGTAAGGCCTGGTTCCTCCCTAAGTCTGTTAATTTTTTTTGGCTGTGTATATGTTGATTCTTTATGGTGGGGAGACCCACCGTGAGTCTCATTCGGTTTTCTATAAAGTTGTTATCAGATTATAGTTAAATTCTTATAGTGGGGAGTCCGTTCAGGCCTTCCCTCTACTGGTGATTTATTTTAGGAATATGGTTCAGTCTCGTTGGTGGTCTATGTAATGTCCTTGGATTAAGAGGTTAGATTGTGTTTATATGGAAGCATTAGTTGTTGATCGATCAGCTGGATATTATGTTGGCTTCCCAGGGGCAGAAACCACTACGGCGTGGAGAATTGTCACACCCCGATCTATGAGATTTTTTTATTTTTTTATTTTTTAGTCATTTTAAATATTTTTTTGGGGGTTCGGAGTGAGTCCAAGATGAAATTTATGAGTTTTTGATAAAAAGTGTGCATTTTGGGTTCGACGCCATTGGTCGCATGGGTAGAGCGTGATGTTGCACAGATTCACCAATGCAATTGTGTGGCACTTTTTTTCTTCAAAGAATTAAGGTGAGTAAATAAAAATTAATTAATTTGGTCATTTAAAATATTTATTATCGTTAAATTTTTTATTATTAATAAAATGATATGAGTACCTTGTGTTATTTTATTTTATTTTATCTTTTAAATGAACATTTTTTTTGTCGTTTAAATTTTTTGTCATTATGATTTTGTTTATTTTTACAATGAATATGTTTTTAATAAAAAATCATTTTTTATTAATAACTTTATTATATATATTTAATTTGGGTGAAAAAACATTTAATTTTTATATTATTGTTATTCCAATTATTATTATTATTATTATTACTACTACTACTATTATTATTTTTAAAATTAGAATTCTTGTTACCTTTTTGTATTTAGAGTGTTTTTTAGGGTTTCCGCAAACCCCCTCCCTCGCAGCCTCCTTCCTCTCCACGGCATGCAGCACACCCCCTCCTCTTAGATGCCTCCACTATTATAGAAGCCCCCCCATCTAGGTCACCAAAATAGAACCCACCGAATTATCCTCCGGACACCTCCATCGTGCACCACACACAATGCTACTGTCATGAACCGTCCCCCAGGTCCCATGCCGTGACTAACCCAAACCCGCCTTCATTAGGCCAGGGGTTGGAGACTGGCACCGAAAAGGCATATCACTAAAACTGGGAAGGCATTGTCGTTTAACTTATAAACTCACACAATCCAATCACACAGCAAGACACAATCAAAAAGTAAACTATATGGTAAATAGATTGAGTATAGTAGGTAAAGGTGGTGGAATATAAGCCCAGCTACAAAGTAAATATAAAATTGAAAACAACTCCTATGAACACCCGCTAAGGATCCTACTTGAAGGTTAGGTACAACTCTCAAATGGTCGTCTCCGAGGTTCGTCTCATCTAATGGTCCACCTCCAAGAAGATTCTAGTTCTATCACCCTCATCCTTGATCAATGGTGTCTGTTGTCTGCACAGGAAACAACAAGGTGAAGGTGTAGACTATGTAGGGGTGAGTATGACAATACTTAGTAGGGACCCCGAGACCCCCTAAGGCCTCTCATAATCCACAAAACAAGACCAAAATTACAAATTATGAAGAAACAATCAACCCCACATAGGAATATACCCATTCATATAATTAAGTTATCAAGTAAACTCATCTCATTCATGAGGAAACACAAGGCCCGACTCTTTAGCCTAAAAAAAAACTGTTGCAAGAAGGAAGTAATTCCACAAAGGTAAGTACCACAAAGGTAACACCACAAAGAAGAATACCACGAAGGTATCCCCACACAGAAGTGTACCACAAAGGTAAAGACTCAGATCACACCTGGTATAACTTAAGTACAGAAGTATAGATGATTAGCTGTATTGCTAGATCATCTTACTTCGTCGAGAAGCTCTACTATTAACCCACAAAGGATTGAAGATGACCCACATAGGATCTTAAGATGACCCACACAAGATCTATAGAAGGCCCACACATGATCTGAAGATGACACACACAGGATCTGAAGATGAACCACAAAGGATCAGAAGATGACCCATAGAGGATCTGAAGATGCTGACCCACACAAGATCTGAGGACGCTGACCAACAAAGGATCTGAATATTTTTCAAGTGTATCCAGCCCCAGGGTTCCCGCCCAAAGCATGCATACTTCTAGGAGGATCTTCTCCTCAAGCCATAGGATACACTTTAACATCCACAAAGTCCCATGAAGAAGTATCCCAATGGACCGCCACATCATAGGGGTCCCAACGCAATAGACAGCGCTTCAATCAGACGCCCGATCTGTAAGTTATTAGTGTTTCTGTTCCAAGGGCCCGGTTGGATTCGGGTTTGATCCGACCTGGCCATACTCAATATTTATCCAAAACTCAACTGGAGTATACCAAAAGGATTGTATCTATCCAAGGATTCTGACACCACAAATGGTTTGTCAAACGGACGCTCGATTCTCAAGATATGGTCAAAAGGCCTATCTGGGTCCAGATGGGCCCGGGTCTGGTCTGACCCGGTCCGGTTCTACTGGGTGCGGCCTATTAGCGTGACCTGCTGGGTGGACCATGGTGTGGTCCATGGTGCGGCCCGCTACCAGGGTGGCCCGCTGTGGCAGGGCCCACCCTTGTTGCCACCCGGGGGAGGAGCTCCCCGGGATTCCCGAATAGCCCGAGGGCCGTTCAGTTATGGCCAACACGGAGGTTCCGTGTGGTGACACCTGATTGAACATGGGACCTAATAGAGTGGGTCTTGATTATCAGGATGCGACCAACCGAGATTCCGACTCGCTCCCCTTATAGCGGCACAATTGCGCTATCGTTCCTCCCGCGGTCGGTCGGGTGCTAATCGCCCTGGTGCGCTGCTGCGACCCGACAGCCGTGACCTCCTCCTATTCCGGCGGCATAGACGCACACTTACCTAATCCCATGTGGCCGTCCGGCATGCCTGCCGCCACCCTCTTCATCCATGAGCTCCTTTAGTTGCACATTTTCACCACTGATGTCATCATGGCTGGCCAGTGTGCCGACCACCACCTGTACCCTACCGGCATTGGTCGCCGACATCGATCTCCTAAGAACTCCTACGGGTGATCGGGTAAGCTCTGGTGGACCATTTTTTAACCTGAAGAAGTCGTTGTTTGTATTGGGATGTCTCCTTTTAATTTATCCCAATATGGTCATGTTTTGTTCAACTTGACGATCCACCCGCAAAGAACACATTAATCCACGAGGTAGCAGAGGGATCAGGCCATGTTTGTTTGGCTCGTGCCCTCCGCATTTGTTCAATAACATACAACTGAAGAATATTGAATCAACATAAAATTATCAAAGATCAATCAAGAGAAATCCCTACCGCGTTTGTTCATTAGAGGTGGAGTGAGGAAGAATATGATGCGTCAGCGCTTCTCAAACGTTGGTTCCCCGTTCTTCGCATGGAGTATGTTCATCATTAAAGGATGTTCTTTATTGGAGGATTTTCTTCCTTTAAGAGTCCTCCAACAAAAGTTTTTCTCTACCCAGAGAGTTTACCAACCCATAAGGAAGAATAATAATGGGGATCAAACATAATTAATTTAAATTTAATTAAATGATCAATTAATGTTGGCTCATTAATTAAGGGGAGTTACAAGAGTTACATCACATTAAAAATGGGTTTCAAGGTTGGGTGGTCCCCAGAACCAAATTCAAAAATTGTTGGAGAGATTTTGAATAAAGTTAAAACAATTTTTTTATTTTATTTCTTAAAAAATCCCAAAAATTCAACTTCCACCATTGACCTACAACAGTTGAATTGAAGGTATCCTTAAGTGATTATCGGCACTACGTGTTCAATGGTGTCCTCAGATTTCAGTTCCGAGAACCAGTTCAAATGATACAAATTCTTGCTCGTATGTTAATTGAACGTACATAAAGAAAGTTTGGAAATTCATTCCGGCCACTCTGGTACTCGTAATCACGTGTCATGTATTTTTGAAGACTTTTAATATTTCCATATAATAAAAAATACTCGTAAAATCCATGTCTTTACATTCTCCCCACCTCAGGGATTTGTGTCCCCGAAATCCACTACACAAAATAGGGAAACATGTTGAGGTAATAATGAAGAATCTGAGCCGCCCGCTCCCATGTTCTCTCCTAGAGGTTCCCATGCTTCCAACGAACGCACACCAGAGGTATCGATCGCCCACAAAGGACTCTCTCCTGTTGATCCTCAATCTCAACAGGAAACTCCAAAAACGTCTCCCCATCGTCAATGTCCAACTCTCCCCAGTCAATGATGAAAGAATGATCATGTATGTGTCTCCTCAACTGGGTTATGTAAAAGATGTCGTGCACCCGGTGCTTCTAAGGTGGAAGAGTTGGGCAGTATACCACCTCTCCAACTCGGCTGATGACCTGGAAGGGTTTGATGAACCTCGGAGATAACTTGTCGCCCCACCTAATTCTCTGCAAATCTCATCGAAGTGAGACCTGTAGGAAGACATTATCTCCATCCTCGAACTCTAGAGGTCTCCTTCTCCTATCAGCACAAGACTTTTTCCTACTCTATACAGTCTACATCCGCTCCTTGATGATCTGCACCTTCTCGGTGGTAACCCGCACCATCTCTAGTCCGAAGAGTACTGACTCTCCTAGGTCAGTCCAGCAGAAAGGTGATCTTCATGGTTGATAGTAAAATTCCTCAAATGGTCCCATACCGATGGAAGAGTGATAACAGTTATTGTACGTGAACTCCACTAAGGGAAAGTGATCCTCCCAACTATGACTGAAATCCAGGACGCAAGAAAACAACATGTCCTCTAGGTTTTTAATGGTCCGATCTGTCTAACCCTCCATCCGAGGATGAAAGGTGGTGCTCAATCGAATCTGAGTCCCAAAATCCTCCTTTAACACATTCCATATCTGGGAAGTAAAACAATCATCACGATCAGAGACAATCATCAAGGGCACTCCATGAATCTGTACAATCTCTTGTACGTAGAGGCGTCCCTAGATCTCTACTGATCCATGGTCTATGATAGGTAGGAAGTGGTCGGACATAGAGAATCATTCAAGGATCACCCAAATGAAATCATGTCCTTTGGACGTGCGTGGAAGTCCTATCATGAAGTCCAAGGAAATTCAATCCCACTTCCACTCTAGAACCTCATGTGGCTGAGCTAAACCCATGGGAACCTGATGCTTTTCCTTCACATGCTGACATGTGTGGCACCGTGAGACAAACTCTGCCACTAATTTCTCCATTCCTGGACACTATTGCTAATTTTAGAGGTCCATGTACATCTTTTACACTCCTAGATGTACCATTAGAGGGGACATATGGAAGTCCCTCAACACTTCCTCCCAGAGCACCACCGGTACCATAGTACATCCTCTAAAGAGGATGACGTGCTCTAAACCTTCAGAAAAATCCATTAGGTTTCTGTCCTATGGATATCTGAGCATGTTGAGCCTCACAGTCAGTGTACCCAATATGCGCATCCCTGAATCCCTGAAAGAGTGGCGGAGTGACTGTTAGAGACTGAAGAAAAGATGCTCCATCTCGATCCGCATAGGATATCTGCATAGTGGCTAGCTTCTTTGTCACCTCACTCATCAACTGTATAACAGATCTCATGCTGAGTGCATCTGCTACTATGTTCGCCTTCATTGGAGTATAGACAATCTCAAAGTCATTGTCCTGGAAGAACTCAAGCAAACATCGTTGTCTCAAGTTTAGGTACTTATGAGAAAAAATATACCTGAGACTCCTGGGATCAGAGTAGACTATAAAATGTTCTCCCATCAAGTAATGTTTCCACATACTCAAGGCGAAGACCAATGATGCTAAATCTAGGTCATGGGTAGCGTAGTTCCTTTTATGATATCTCAACTATCGAGAACCATAAGCGATCATCGCTAAATCCTACATTAGGACACATCCAAGCCTGGACCCTGATGCATCATAGTAGAATACATACCCAATGCCCTCCTCTGGTATCCTCAAGATAGAGGCACTCATCAGTCTCTATCTCAGATCTTGGAAACACCACTAGCATATCTCCGACCACATTAAGGGTTTCCCCTACTTCGTTAATGCTGATAAGGGTGACACAACTATAGAAATTTCATGCACAAACCTTTGGTAATAACCGGACAAACCCAGGAAACTTGGAACCCCCGTCACACTCCTTGGTGGATCCCAAGCAAGCACAACCTCAATCTTCTTTGGATCCACCGCTAGTCCAGCCTCTGAGATGACCTGTCCCAGGAATTGAACCTCTCGAATCCAAAACTGGCACTTCAATAGCTTACCATAAAACTGGTGCTCTCTGAGTGTGTCCAAAACTATCTATAGATTATAGGCATGATCCTCCTCTATAGCTGAGTAAACCAGAATGCCATCGATGAAGACTACCACAAAGCGATTGAGGTAGGGCTGGAAGATACTGTTCATGAGTCCCATGAACACTACTGGGTAATTGGTCATGCTGAATGGAATAACCAAGAACTTATAGTGTCCATAATGACATCTTAATTTCATCTTATGCACATCCTCATCCCATACCCAGAGTTGGTGATTGCCTGATCTAAGGTCTATCTTCGAAAACCTCCATGCTCCATTCAGCTGATCAAAAAGATCATCAATCCTTGGATGTGGGTACTTGTTCTTCATGGTCACCTGGTTCAGGCACTGATAGTCTATATAGAGTCTCAAACTCCCATCTTCCTTCTTGGAAAAAAAAATCAGGGCTGCCCAAGGAGAAACACTGGGCCTAATGAACCCTTTCTCTGTAGGTACTCCAACTATACTCACAGCTCTTGATGCTTAGAGGGATCCATCCGATATTCTGGTGTAGATATCGGTGCCACCCAGGAGTACAAGTCGATATAAAAGTGCACCTCTCTGCGAGGAGGTAGAACTAGAACATCATCAGGGAAAACATCAGTGTACAGGTCCACTAATACAGGACAACTCAGACTCTCAATATCAACCGCTCTAAGAGTAATGCTAGCCAATAGATGTGTGATTAGATGCACCCTCCTCTGGGTAAGTCCATAATGTGCTGTAAAGGTTCCCTTCTCATCGGTGAAGGAAAAACTGGTCCCATCCTCACGGACACAACACACTTTATGTCTAATACAATCGATCTGAGCATGGACTGTATATAACAAATCCATACCCAATATGAAATCATAAGGCCTCGACACCACTACAAGACGATCCCAACTAAATCTCTTGCCTCTTCGAGTAAGCTCACACTACCGAGACCAGTGTGTAATCATTGAATACTATCATGTAGGAGTCTCTAGCAGAAAGGATCAAGACAATGACTCCATCTAAATATCTGAGATCTGAATATGAGACATGGAAATAAAAGAGTGAATTTAAACTGTGTCTATAAGTACTATTGATTAGGTGTATTATACATATATTGTACCTCGAATCATCTCTGGAGCACTGTGGTAATAGGCCTCACCTTCCTGGAGCTGAGTCCGTCCCTGTCCACCTACTCCCTGTGGTTGGGGTGGACCACCTGGATACAGTGGCGGTAGAACCTCGAATTGCCACCAACTGCATGTTGCACGTCCCACTCCTTTTCCACGTTTGTCTGCTACCAATAGAACTCCTTGATCAAATCTTCACCTATGCCCAAGCGGTCCTTCTACCATTTTCTGGTTGTCCGTACAGCGGGTCGAGAAGTCATGAGCTATGTGACCCTACCTACTACATGAGTAACACTGCCTGCTTCTCACCTATCCTTCTCTGTCTCGAGATCCCCACACAACCAACCATGTATCCTGTGGTCTTCCACCTATAGGTCTAGTCCTTTTGGACCATTGCATCATTGGTCTATTTCTAGCTGCAGATAAATCTGCTATGTGACGTTTGATGGTGGGTATCACTTCCAGTGAATTCTCAGCAACGAAGCTCTCCAATAAGAGTGTTCTCTCTAACACCCCAGCCTATGTCGGAATGCTGAGAGAAATCATCGAAGCTCTAATTTCCCTTGTGAGCCCCTGCTCGAAGGTCTGGGCTCTGAATAAAGGGTCTCGCACCATGTTAGTGGAGTAGCGCAGGTGTTCGGTGAACCTCACCAAATACTGAGCCACAATCATATTTCCCTACTGCAAGTGTAGAAGCTCTTGTATACGCACAGCACCTAAAGTCGCTGGGATGAACTCTGCTCTGAATTGGATATCAAAGTACACCCACAGAAGAGTCACCTCATCATGATCCTAGATCATCAAGCTCCACCATCTCCCTACTGCTGCCTGAAAAATAATGGCTGCAAGGATGACCGTAAGATCAGTTGGTGTCCCTACCAGTTTGAAAACTCTGACCACAACCCCTAGCCAGTCCTCATCTGCCTATGGATCTGTCTTGACCTGGAAACTCAGTGGCCTTTGGTGCTATAACTCATGAAACACGCTCAAATGGTGTGCACCCTCTAATGCTAGGGCTGGTGGCATCGTCTACCCAACTGGTAGTGGTTCTTATAGTACACTACCCAAGGGTATAACTGCCAAAAGGGGGCCGTTCACTAAAGCCTTATCACTCGGTGGGATGTCATCACATTCTCTATCTGGAACCCTGACTGGCTGTCTGCATGGAGGCATCCTGAAAAGAAACAGGGGATCCACTTTCAATAAGATATACTTGGTGAGGTAACTCAAAGAGATCACAAAGAAAACTTTTCAAAAATACACACACAATCAGTGTTTTCAGGCACTGAGTCAGAAATCAGAAGTCAGGGTCCCGGTGTATGGATACGTCGACCACCGCACCAACACTAGATTCCCCAAACTGATTACCACAACCATAAAACATAACATTATTATCGATTAAAATATTACAGTCCAAGTTCATTGGTATAACTGTCTCCTTTGATACTAATTTTTCATGACCCGTCCCCTGGGGCCCATGCCGTGACTACCCCAAGCCCGCTTTCCACAGAACAGGGGCTGGCGACTACACTGGAAAGGAATATACCTAAAGCTGGGAAGTCATTGACTTTTAATGTACTAACTCACACAATCCAAGCACACATCAAGATACAAGAACAATGTAAACTATATATTAAATAGAGTGAGTATAATAAGTAAAGGGGCCAGAATACTAGCCCAACTGGAAAGTACAATTAAAACTAAAACAACTCTTGTGAACACCCGCCCAAGATCCTACATGAAGGGTAGGTACATCTCTCGAACAGTCATATCCATGGTTCATATCGTCTAATGGTCCACCTACGTGAAGCCTTCAATTCTAGCACCCTCAACCTTGATCAATGTTATCCATCATCTGCACGATACACAACAAGGTGTGGGTGTAGTTCGTGCAGGGGTGAGTATAACAATACACAGTAAGGACCACAAGACCCCCTAAGGTCTCTCAGAATCCATTGAGGATAATACACAAAGTAAGACCACATTTACAATGCATGAAGCAACAATCAACCCTACTTAGGTATATGCCCATACATATACATAAGTTATTAAGTAAACTAGTATGGTTCATGAGGAAACAAAAGGCCCAAATTTTTATCCAAAAGCACAATTGTTCCATAAAGGAAAGAATACCATGAAGGTAAGTACCACAAAGGTAACTCCACACAAAAGAATACAACGAAGGTATCACCATATAGAAGTTTACAAAAAAGGTAAAGACTCAAATCCCACTAGGTATAAATTAAGTATGAATGTATAGATGATTAGCTGTATTACTAGATCATATTACTTTTTGAGAAGCTCTACTATTCACCCACAAAGGATTGAAGATGACCAACAAAGGATCTGAAGATGACCCACAAAGGATCTGAAGATGACCCACATAGGATCTGATGATTCTGACCCACACAGAATCCGAAGATTCTTCAAGTACAGCCATCCACAGGGTTCCCGCACTAAGCACACATGAATCTGGGAGGATTTACCCCTCAAGCAATAGGTCACACCTTAACTGCCATGAAGTCCCATGAAGAAGTATCCCAAAGGACTGCCATATCATAAGGGTCACAATGCAATAGATGGAACACCAATTGGATGCCCAGTTTGTGAGTTGTTATCATTTTCGTTATGAGGGCCCGGTTGGATTCGGGTTCAATCCAACCCAACCATACTTCATCTTTAGCCAAAACTCAAGTGGAGTATAGAAAAAGGACTGTCTCGATCTAAGGATTCTAGCACCGTAGGCAGTTCGTCAAACAGATACCCAGTTCTCAAGCTATGGCCAAAAGGAGCATCTAGGTCCTGATAGGCCCGGGTCCGGTCCGACCCGGTCTGGGTTTGTGGGGCATGGACTGCTGGGGGTAGCCCATTGGGAATGAATTGGGGTGGTGCGGCCCGACCCACGTTGGTCCCGGCCCGGTCCGCATGGGGCACATTTCAGCCATCCTAAGGCCTGTCCCACTTGGCACGTCCCGACCTGGACCACGCTGGGCATGACCCCACCTTCCCTAACATGTCATATTAACCTAGAATATTAGTTCAATTCCTCAAAAGTCTCAAATTACATTTATTTTCGATATTTATAATATCAATTATTTTAATATTTCATTATTAAGGTAATTACTGTGTCATCATTGTGTCATAAATAAATTAGATTATTTAATTTCAAAAAATTATAAATAAAATATAATTATGTAGGAAATAATTTTATCTTTTCAATGAATACTTATAGTCTAATTTATATTATGTATAACCCTATTTTAAAAATGGTTTTGTTATTCAACTTTGATTTTAACTCTTTTTACTCTTCTTTAAATAAAATAATAATAAATTTTATAATTTAATCCATGTGGACCTAAAGGATAAAATTCTTTTTCAAAGGTTGTTTTTGTTATAATTACACTTAGCCAATAGAATTAGTACATGTGTTAGCGTAAGAATAATATCATTTTTACCCTTAATTACCCTATTTACTTTTAACTGTGGTAAAGAAAAGTTAAAAGTTACTATTCACCAAAAATTATTTTATCTTATTGAACCAAATTTTCTTACTGATATTAACCATGCATCTTGGATTTTTAAAATTCCACTTACAAAAGTGATAAAATTGATTTTTATGGGAATTTGCAAATTCTCCCAGGAGGTGGGTAAAAGAAGGTGAAAAGTTCAATAAAATTTTATATATCTAATATTATTACAAAATGATTCAAATTAATTACATTGAGCATATATAGGTATTATATAACTATTTTGACCTAAAATAAATTTAAATAAAACAATTAATTATTTAAATAAAAAGTTGGTTTTAAACAATAACGCAGTGTTTTTCACTATTCATAAAAAAATTGAACGTTTTTAGAAAAATACCAAAAATTCACCCTAAGGTAATTTTGATATTCCGAATCAAAAAATGAAGTCCATTTTGATAGATAATTTTTTTAAAATTTCAGAAAGTGGGTATTACTATTCATAACGGCTAGTTTGATAGGTCGTAGTGTGTTCGAATCTCAAAGTTGCGTACAATGCAAGTTATTGCATTATTCAAAGGGAAACATACCGTGGAAGCTTGGAGTGTTAAATTATTTCCTCCATCAATTAATTTCATCCTTGAAATTTCTATAATACTGCCGCACAAAATGATTCGGGTGGTTCTTCATCATAAGTTCCTCTGGTTCCCACGTTGCCTCTTCCATCTTATGGTTTCTCCATAGAACTTTTACCAGACGATTCATCTGGTTTCTCAGCACTTGTTCTTTTGTATCAAGAATTTTGACCGGCTCTTCACAATAAGACAGATCAGGTGCCAGTTCAATTTCCTCATAGGTGTGTACATGCGTTAGGTCAAACATGTATTTTCTCAACAGTGATATGTGGAACACATCATGATCATTGGAGAGACTTGGATCATTGTCAAATGATAAGATATAACTCCAATTTGTTCAAGAGTTTTGAATGGTCCGATATACCTGGGAATCAATTTACCATTCTTACAGAAATGTATAACACCCTTCCATGGAGATACATTCAAGAAAACATGATCACTTACATGAAATTCAAAATCATTCCTTCAGTTATCGACATAACTCTTTTGCTTACTTTGGACTGCTTTGATGTGGGTTTGGATAACTTTCCACTTTTCCATTGTTTCATTAACATGTTCTGGGCCTTTGAGTTTTCTTTCACCAACATTATCCCAAAAAGTTGGTGTGCGACATCTCTTTACATATAACGCTTCATGTGGTGCCATCTGAATACTTGAATGGAAGCTATTGTTAAAGGAAAATTCTAGCAGAGTTAAATATTGATACCACATACCTTGAAAGTTAGGTGAGAATGATCTCAACATGTTTTCTAAGGTTTGAATATTCCGTTCTAATTTTTCATCAGTTTTAGGGTGGTAGGCAGTGCTCAAACGAAGTTCTGTATCCAGGGCTTTCTGAAGAATTTTCTAGAATCATGATGTAAAACAGGGATCAAAATTAGAAACAATCGATAAGGGTACTCAATGAAGTCTTAAAACTTCATTAATATATAGTCTTGTTAGACGTTCAAGTGGTAAATCTTCTCTTATGACAAGAAAATGTGATGACATGGTAAGATGATGAACAATGAACCATATTGCATCATTCATTCTTGCAGTCTTTGGTAGCCCCATGACAAAGTCCATCGTAATATTATCCCATTTACACTCTGGTATGGGATGAGATTTCACGACTCCTCCAGGCCGTTGCCTTCTAGATTTCACTTGTTGAAAAACCATACATCATGATACAAAATCAGAAATCTCACTATTCATGGTGTACCACAAAAAATGTTCTTTCAAGTCTCTATACATCTTAGTGCTACCAGGGTGTATAGAGAAATTGGAGTTATGAGCATCATCTAACAATTCCTTTTTTAGATCCGGTATTTCAGGAACACAAAGACTCTTCCGAAATATCAAAATCCTATCTTCATATATAAATTCACTCAATATCCCATCACTCATAGCTTTAATCTTCTTTTGAAACTCCTCATCATCAGTCTGAGAACTTTTTATCCTTTCTAGTAGAGATGGTTTGGAAAAAATTTGAAAAAGTATTGATGTTCTACCTTCCATGATTATTCCCATATCCATTTTCACTAGATCCCTAAAAATAAGATCCCTTTAAAATATCAACTTGTTCAAACTCCATGATCCTTTCTTCTCAAATCATCTTCCACCTTATTTTCCTTCCCCTAGTGGTAGTGTATTGTGAAATTATAATCCTTGAGTAGTTATAGCCATCGCCTTTGCCTCATGTTGAGTTCCTTTTGTGAGAAAATATACTTCATACTATTGTGATCTATATAAATCTCACATTTTTCAGCATAGAGATAGTGCCTCCATATTTTTATAGAAAATATTATAGCTGCTAACACAAGATCGTGAGTATGATTATTTTTTCTCATTAATTTTTAGCTGTCGTGATGCATAGGCAATAAATCTATCATTCTGCATAAGGACACAACCAAGTTCTTTCTTTCAAGAATCACTATAAATAAAAAACCCATCATTCCCTGATAGTAGAGTTAAGATAGAAGAATTGAATAATATTTTCTTCAGTTATTTAAAACATTCTTCACACTATTTTTTCCAAAAAAAATTAACCCCTTTACGTGAACTCTTGGTCAATGGGTAAGCCAATCGGGAAAAATTCTTGACAAAACACCGATAATAACATGATAAACCAATAAAACTATGTACCTCAGTTATAATCATCATTACTGGCCATTCTGGGATTTCCGTGGTCTTTGAAGGGTCAACAAATATTCCATCCTTAGAGATAATATAGACATGATAAGAAATCTCTTGAAGCTAGAATTCACACATGCTAAACATCCCATATAATTCATTTCTTTGGAGTGTTTTCAGAATGGTGTTCAAGTGATTTTCCGGATCTTCATATCTTTTGGAGTATACCAAGATATCATCAATAAATACCACTAGAAATTCACCAAGATATTTCTTGAAAACTCTTTTTATTAGTTCCATGAAAACATAGGGTTCATTATTCATCCCAAAAGGCATTACTGCAAAATCGTAATGCCCGTACCTGGTTCAAAGTGTTGTTTTTGGAATGTATTCCTTCTTCACACACAACTGATAATATCCAGATTTAAGGTCAATCTTTGAAAAATATTGAGCTCCATGAATTTGGTCGAATAAATCATCAATGTGAGGTAAGGGGTACCTTTTCTTTATTGTTATAGCATTGATCACCCTGTAGTCAATGTACAACCTCATAGAACTGTATTTCTTCTTAACAAAAAGGACAGGGCCATTCTATAAGGGGTCTTCGATATGAGCCTTAAACCAGGAATTAATCCAATGGAAAACTCAATTTCTCATTCTAGAGGATGTCTAGGTAAATCCTCTAAAAACTCATCAATATATTCTTGACCAATAGGTACATACTCTATTCAAACATTCTTTTCCTCACCCATAGTTATTCCATTCTTTTCTTCCCTAATAATTGAACTTAGTAGAGCTACTGGGGGAGGATCTAGATAATAATCAGGTGGTGACGTTTTTGCTCTAATGATAAGGTACTCCTTATGATCATCAAAAATTGTAACCTCCTTATTCTTACAAAAAAATTTCACATCATGATCCGAAAGACAATCCATTCTGAGGATTATATTAAATTCAATCATGGGTATGACAATGAGATCAGTAGATAATGAACATTTATATACTCTAATAGGAGCTGATTCACAAAACCTTGTTGTGATGATACTCCCCTTAGGTGTTTTGACTAACAAATCCCTTGTTATGTCAAATTGAAAATATCTAATTTAATTAAAAAAACTAGGAAGATATGAAACAATGTGATTATCCAGAATCAAATAAATCATTTTCTACACTTGAAGAAACCATTAAATTACCTATCACTGCGTATTTCAGAGCTTCAACCCCAGCAGTTATGATAACATAAGTATGGACTTTCTCCCTTGTACTTTTTTGAGGTATGTTCCCTTGGCTCTTAGGACATTAATTCGCATAATTAACATTTTCTCTATAATTGTATCATTCAACATTGACAACCACTTTCTTCCCCTTACAATCAGGAGCTTGGTGGCCTTTTTCACCACAATTTTAGAAGACTTCCATTCCATTCAGGCAAGTACCGGGGTGTTTTTTCTCACATTTACTGCAGGATGGATATTCAACTTTTCCCATCTTCCCCTTATTTCCATTTCCAAAGTGTTCAACAGATCTCTTCTTCTCCTTATTTGATTTAAATTTGTAAGACTTAGAGAATTATTTTTCCATATTGATAGCACATGAGACCATATCTTTGTATGATGAGAAGGATTGTGAGACTGATGCTCAATGAAGAAATGGTTTTAACCCATAAAATAATCTATCGATCTCACTCCACGAGTTATGCATATAATCTGTTGTATGGCTTTCTATCCTTGTAAAGTTAGCCTCATATTTTGCGACATTCTCATCCTATTTTTTCCTCAGACTCAAAAATTTTATTTCCATATCCGCTCGATGGTCACATGGAAAGTATTTTTTTAATAAAATATCTTTAAACTCCCTCCATCCCATATTTGATACTTCATCATCTT
The DNA here is from genome assembly GCA_963277665.1 of Viscum album. Classification (NCBI taxonomy): domain Eukaryota; kingdom Viridiplantae; phylum Streptophyta; class Magnoliopsida; order Santalales; family Viscaceae; genus Viscum; species Viscum album. The sequence goes on from OY728127.1 coordinate 1,638,511,080, forward strand.
CATTTGTGTTTTTAATCAATGACCACCATTGATCTGCATCTCCCATGAGGCGATAAACTTCCATGACAACATTTTTCTTTTCTCTACACCCCAAAAGCAGGAAATATTTTATCTAAGGAATTTATCCATTGCTAAGCTACTATTGTATTTGTACTCCTATTGAATGTTTGTGGTTGTTACCACATGAAGTGGTCTAACATTGATCCTTTGCATTGTGGATTAGGGTGCTCCATATGGGTAAAGTTATTATTCATAACTAGAGTGAGTTATCCTAGTATTGTGATAAGATGATCAGCACTAGTTGCTTCACCAGCTCCACTATAATTATCTTGATTAGGAGGGAAATACCTACATGGATTACGTGCATTGATAAGGTTTCCATTCCTTCCACTAGGAACCATTTATAAACAATGGCATACAATAGATTAGTTTATGAATCACAATACATAAATCCAAACTTGTAAAACACTTAACAGAAATTGAACAGTTTATGGAAATAATTCATAATCATAAAAACGTTTTCATTGAGGATTTAAATACTCATAAACCAATCATAATGGTTTTTTAATAAATTGAGAATTATCCTAAGAATATCCTCCAGGAGTGTCATAACCAAGAGTGCAGCAAAGCCTGTTGGCCTGCACCAATTCCCATTCGAGTCTAACTCAAAGTGGTGTTTTCAGGTTTTACTTCGAGGTACATTTGTGCCAGATTCACCTCTAACTACTCATATCTAGATAGGCATGTATTTATTGGGAAACTCACAATATCTCAAAAGTTCCAAAATTCTAGTATATTCTTCTATACTAATCTTCAAATCCTATCTTAGGACAAATCTCTCTAATCAGTTTTTTTCTAAATCTAGCTTCCAAGGTTTGTACAAAACATCCTATGATACCAACTGTAACACCCCGAACCTAGTTACCTAGAGTCGGTGAATTATTACATTACATTCGCAAGATTAAAAAAGATAAAGTCTCGAAAGACCAATTAGCTTAGTAGCCTTGGAAATACTAGATAAATTCATTAGTTTTACACTACATTATAAAATGAAAAACTAAAACAACATAGTATCCATTGGCCACACTCATATCCCTTAGACTATCCCTACAGGTCATCCATAATATACTTTTTTGCCTCATGGGTAAAAATTAAAACATAGAAAGGGGTGACCTCAAATTCTTAGTAAGGATAACAATATAGCAGAAACTTTCATATATAAGCGTAAACATTTAAGGCAATGTAAGACTAAAACAAAATCCTTTTAAACGTGAACTTCAACAAAATAGGTAAAATGTAAAATCAAATCTTTCTATTTACTTATTCACATGGATATTCTAGTTGTCTAATAATCACATGCAATATCAATAGCCACTTTCATAATGATGGAATGCATAATGCCAGACTTCATAACCACATAGTCAAGGACTTGTTCGAAGACTACAAATAATATTTTCTCAAGGACTTGTGCCAAGACACTATTTTGTCTCAAGATACCTACCAATGCATCGAGGAGCTATAGAAGTCTCTACCCATCACTTACTAAGTAAAATGCATTCCTTGTATGAAAAGTTTTAAGCATAACAAAAAAAATCGTATTAAAACTAGAATACGAAATGTCAATAATTTATTCATAAACCATGAATGGTATAAAAATAACACATCCACAGTAAAACATTTCACAAAACATTCAATAAAATATGGAAGTTTTGTATCATGATAAATCAACTTCAAATAAACTCACAATCCATCAAAAGATGTTGACATAGATGAAATCAAAACTTTTTTAGAGAAATATCTCTTTCTATTTTGAAATCATTTAAAAGTCATATAATTATAAAAGAAAAATTTCATTTTGAAAATATTTTTATAAGATTTTAAGTGAACCTTCGATGATGTTATAACATCAGAAAATAGCTACAGCATCCTTATAAGTTAAAAAAACATTCTTACCTTAATTTTGTCGAAAAGGTCATAAGGTACCTTGTATGGAAAACTACAGAATGATTCATTTAAAACCATTTTATAAAAAGTAAAACAAGGGTATAAATGAATTTAACCCATAATAGAGTAAATAGTAAAAATGTTCTGGAATACATTTTTAAGAAACATGGATGTGGATGATAATGAAGTCCCAATAGATAATTATGTAAAAACAATCTCAGATTATAACGAGATTGTGAAATTAACCATTACCTTGTACTTTTCCTTGGTCGAGGGTAGGTTAACCTCCTGTATAATGGTGAAATAATTGTTATTAAATTTTAGACGAACCAAATTCATTAATATGATATCATATATTATCTTATAATATTTATTTGTTAATGATATTTTTGTAGTATTATCATTTTGGGTGTTAAAAGATTCATTTTCCTTTATATGATTGGTTACATATGCATTGTTTGTTATGGATAGGATGTATTTGATTCATATATAGAATTATATTAATTTCTATAAAAACTATTTTTAATCATCACATGAAAATTATTCTTGAATGATTACGATGGAGAATTAATCTCATCGCGTTCGTGGAGACGGTAATCCTTACGTACGCATGAGCGACAATATCATTCTTTTGTAATTACAATAATAATTAAATGGATGGCACATCATATATACCAAATCCTTAACATGTTATATCTATTATTTACATCAATTATAAATCAATATTATAACCATCCAAATAATAATGTATTGAATAACAACTACACTACAACGTGGAGACGGTAAGCCGTACGTAAGCACATATAGTGAAATGTTATTCATAGGATGGATAACATAATGAATATGGTTGTACAATTTTTATAATAACATCACAGTAAATAGAAGGTAATAGAGTTATTATTTAATATTGGAAACAAAAAATAAAGAGGAAGTGGAGGAAGAAAATAACTTGAAATAGGTGGTGAGATATTTACCTCTTCTTCAGGTTCTTCCTGTTGATTTGATCAAAATGGATCATTAGGTTGGTTTTATGATCAAACTAAGGCCTACAAGATGAAGGTAGGATAGTTGGGAGGATATTCGGGTAGGGGTTGGCTGACCCAAATGGCTTTGGAAGAGTGAATTTGAGAGAAGGGGAAGTGCCCTTTTATAAGAGAGGTGAGGGGCACCTTAGGGAACAGTTGAAATATTATTCTAATGTAAAATCATTTTCGATTTATAATAGCTCAAAAATGATTTATTTCGAATATAAGGTGGATATGGGTCTAAATCCACTCAACCAATAGGTTTTAGATAGGATTAGGTCATCATATTAACCTTATCTTTGAGATTTAACTCTTAGTTAAATAGTTTGACAATTACCATGCCTCTTTGTATTTTTATATTATATGGTTAATAAACATACTATAAGCTACCAAGAGAACCAAAATAGGTTCATTAATGAAATATGTAATATTATTAAGGCCCATTGGATGTACCTTATATTTTTAGGAATATTATATCAACCAATAATATAATATTTTTTTAAAACTCAATTGTGTCAATTTTGACATTATTTAATAAATGATTTTTAAAGTCCTAACAACTTTATTTCTTAGAACGTAATTAATATCTTCAATCCTAACATGTCATATTAACCTATAAATTTAGTGTAATTCCTCAAAAGTCTCAAATTACATTTATTTGGATATTTATAATATCAATTATTTTAATATTTCATTATTAAGGTAATTACTGCATCATCATTGCGTAATAAATAAATTAAATTATTTAATGTCTAAAATTTATAAATAAAATATAATTCTGTAGTAAATATTTTTATATTTATAATTATTATTTATAGTCGAATTTATCATATATATAACCCTATATTAAAAATGGGTTAGTTATTAAACATTGATTTTAATTCCTTTAACTATTCTTTAAATTAAATAATAATAAATGTCCTAATATAATCCAAGTGGACCTAAAGGATCATATTTTATTCATAAGGTTTTTTTGGTCGAATTACACTTGTCCAATAGAATTAGGACATGTGTTAGTGTAATTATAATATCATTTTTACCCTTAATTACCCTATTTACTTTTAACAGTGGTAAGAAAAAGTAAAAAAGTTAGATTTAACCAAAAATTATTTTCATCTTATTGAACCACATTTTTCTTACTGATATCATCCCTGTGTCTCGGATTTTTAAAATTCTACTCAAAGAAGCGGTAAAATTACGTTATTGAGAATTTACAGATTCTCCTAGGAGGTGGGTAAAAGATGGAGAAAATTTCAATAAACTTTTTTATATCTTATATTATTACCAAATGACTCCAATAAATTACATTGAACATATATAGGTTTTATATATCTATTTTGACCGAAAATATAAATAAAATAATTAATTATTTAAATAAAAAGTCAGTTTTAAACAATAACGCAGTGTTTTTAACTCTTCATAAAAGATTGAATGTTTTTAGAAAAATACCAAAAATTCACCCTAAGATAATTTCGATATTCCAAATCCAAAAATGAAGTCTGTTTTGATTGATAAATTTTATAAAATTTAAAAAATTCGGTACTACTATTCATAACGGCTAGTTTGATTGGTTGCGGTGTGTTAGAATCTCAAAGTTGCGTACAATGCAAGCTATTGTATTATTCAAAGGGAAACATACCATGGAAGATTGGGGTGTTACAATATTAATGTCTGAATATAATTGAAATCTGATCTCTTTATCCCAAAAAGACATGAAACACCCCATACAGTGCTGCAAAGGAGACCCATCAAAGATAATAGTCAACTGGTGTTTTATTAGCAATAATACATTACATAAAAAATGAAATCAAGAGGTTTCATGTCATGAACCATAAAATGTCAAGTAATATTGATATCTAATAAATAGATTTACCAAATATAATAATAGATAGCCTACTTTATCATTGTTCTAAGGGATGTAATAAAATATGTTACGTAAGAAAAAAATTTATTGAAATATTTATAAAATTCACAATATGAATCAATATGAATTAATGAGATGAACCAATATCAAATAAAGTAGTAACTAAATATGAAGCTATTGTTATTTTAAAACTCAACATCACTAGACCCATATATGATTCCCCTAATCCCTATTCCACTATGTAATGAAGCATTGTTCTAGATGCCTATGGATGAAACTTCTTATATCTTGTATCATTTGATTGCACCATAATATGATTTTCTGTTGAGGAGACCATAGAACTTAATGGGGAATAAAAGATATAAAATATTTCGGAATGTGTCCTGAGAGTCTATAAGAAATAAATATACTGGGTTCCTTAGTTAAATCTCATTTCAAATTCCATGGATTTCCACAATAGGAGCATGTTAATGGCCTCCCCCAGTCATTGTATGAGGTCCATAAGAACCAAGCTATCAAAAACCTCCAAAAATCTCATCATGAATTATATTCCATTTTTTAGAACTCATAAAACCTCCCATGGGAAAAAGGAACTCCTATTGACCTTGAAAATTATACCAGGTCTAGCTCGACCATCAAATCACTATCCAACACGTCCACATTAGTGGTTATTTTCAGAAATAAATGATGAGAAAAAATATTATGTTAAAGAAAATTTTTAAATTATAATTTCCTTATCTTCTAATTGAATGTAATAAAATATTTAAAATTGAAAAACTCAATAGAACAGTTTTCATACTCTATTAGGGTTATGTCAGCCTTCTTATGTTTGGAAAACTCCTTAGCATTAGGTAGAACCATAAAAACTATATATAAGAAGTCAGTGAAAATAAATATAATTTAATTCTACTCTAAACCCTCTTTCTTCATCGTCATCAATATTGATTCCCACCATATCTTTCATGGTCGATCTATTTTGAAGGTGAAAAATTTCACTCTGAGGGAATTGGTATTTTCTATGAACTCAAATAGAATATCTATATTTCTCAACCAATCCCCAAACTCTTTAATGTTATTTGATCCTTACAATTTAGGTGTCTTGAAGGGAAAGAAATTGTGGGAACTATTCCAAAAACAACCCCTTTGAGGTTCTAAAACTAGATACTAAAGGGTAATGAGTGAAAATTGTTATCCTAAAACTTAGATAACTTGCACAAATATCCCATCCAGATTCTAGTCCATGGGAAAGATTCTCACTATTTCTCACCAGCATCTTACCCCTAGATTGTATTCAAATGTATTCTCAGAGGCATTATACTTCCTAACCTCATAAAATATTATTGAAGACATCAAAAGGTTACTTAGATAAACACCAAAACAATAGAACTAGAAAAATTAATATAATCAAATTAGTTATCATGATTCATATTTCAACTTATACAAATATAAAGTTGGTAAATTACATAAAATATATCAATTTATTCATTAATACACATTTACCTAACCAAGAATGGTTTGTTTAGGATTTTTATAATGAGATCTATCCAAGAAATCACAGGAAACTACATCATATGGCCCAATAAGATACTCCAAACTGCATACTGACATAATTAAAAAATTGACATCCTAATGATCTAATAACTCATTGTTATTAACTGACCTAGATATGCTAGTTCCCTTATAAATGAACTAACACTAACATATCCAAAAGCATATTCCTGATCCCATTAGGTTAGAGACTGGAACCTAGAATCATCCAATATAAATGAGGGAATGATTTTCCACATAATGAGATGAAGGGGAAAAAAATTATTATTATTGTGTCTTCATAGAGAGGATATATTGGAATCCAAATAGGTAAAACAAAAACACAAAATCATACATCAACTGATTACTCAAAAAAAGAAAAGATAAACTCGACATCCTAATGGAAACATCCCTGTAATCCCAAAAGGATTAAGAAAATTATCTTCCCCTAAGAAAAATATTCCCTTTTCTCGGACCATGTAGAAGGAAATTGAAAAATTTCCAAAGGATATTGTATGGAGTGTGATATAAATAATTTTAGGGTATCACCTAGTTGTCCATATAAGGAATCCATAATAATAAAACAAATCATGCAATCATTTTTAATAAAATATGGCATAACATTAGAATTTAATATTTAATACAAAACAAGAATTCATATTAAATCATTGTAGTCATTTTAAACATATATTTAATAAATATTTTATATAAAAAATTTATATAAATAAACATAAATGAATAAAGAAGCTTCATGATCAATAAAATATATATATTGAAAAATAATCAAAACAAGCACCTTAGTCATCTCACATATGGTATTATTGATTCCATTTATAGGATCGTCACATTTTCATGTCATTGATCATGGAAATATTCATATACAGGTCCTTAGGGATTCTCCAAAATATGAATTGTGAACGTACAAACAGGGATAATATAGGCATCACTAGGTTTCTATGATAGTTTTAATTATCAATCTGTTGAAAGTAAATTTCAATGTCTCTGTGGTTGTCCCAAATAAACCACTATCCAATCAAGATCCCATTTTTTCAATCACTCAATTGAAAAATGGGAAATCATTTCATTTCAAAAAATCATCATTAAAAATTAAATTTCATAATTTTTTTTGAAATTCTAAATCCATTTCAAAACCAAAATATGGGGTTTTCAACATGTCATGCATCATCAACAAAAAACCAATCGTGTGTTTTTATCATTTCATTATAATCTATTTTAAAAATAAAATTCTAGAACATATTCATCATTTTCATCAAATTAAAAATATGCCCATAATTCAAATACCTATTGGAATTGGAAATTCTTCCCAAAACACATACCATAACAGATATTATTTAAATTCATATAGAATTTGGTTTTCAAAAATAAATTGAATGTTAATTTAAAAAATTAATAAAATCATGGTTTAACTACAAGGAAATATCAAATTAAAATAAAAATATTTTATCATAGAAATAATGTATCAACAACACACACAAAATGATTTTACAACAAAGAATGATGATGAAAAAGATTCTAAATTCAAAGATATAATAAAGATTAAAATAAATTGATTTTAGATTCATAAATAATATTTTGATATAAAAAACTCTAAGGAAGATTGAAATAGAATTTTGGAGAAGATACATGAGAGGAGAAACTCATAATGGGGAGTGATCAAATGAGATCGACCATGCTTAGATCCTCCAAGGAGTTGGATTGTAGATTCCATAAAGGGTTCTTGAGAACTTCCAGGACATAGGAATTCATGATAGGTTGTGTTAGGGTTGATCAGAGAAATAAATGGGGGTTACAATCATTTTAAATAAAATTTTGATATTTAAAATTTCCACAAGCATGGTCAGATGGGAATGTCCAAATGGTTAGAAAAACGGTTTTCCCTAACCATGTTCCAATCTTTGAGGGTTCATTGATTATACATGGTGGGAGCGTAGCTTTTGAACCATGCACTAAACATTTAATCCCAAATATCTAGGGTTGCACAACTTTAACATAGTAGGTCCATGGTTTTGGAAAACCATATGCAAAATATGCAAAACCAAATGGGTCTCCAAAATTTTCCAAATATCACCTAAATAACCCCTAATGATGAACCAACTAAAGCTTGATGGAATCAGTAGAATAGAAATAATAGAAAAATTTTAACAAGATGTTATTAAGAATATAATTTAGATAATTAATTTTAATTAAACTATATATAACAGTTAATTTAATATATATGGATATACAATTGTAGTATATGATGTTATAATAAAAAAACATTCATTTTTTCTTAATATTTTTTCTTAAATGTGAAAAAATACAGTAAAAAATGATACTATGAAATTGAAAGGTCTATTATTCTTTTTTTGATCTTCATTTTGATCATATTGAATTCTATAATGAGATTCTATGATTTTTTTTATATATCAGTTCCAAATGATCTATCCCTGATGTATCATTTAAATTTTTTTATAGTGCATAATATACACTAAATTTAATAGTTACTCTATAATGGAAACGTCACTAGTGATAAAAATATTTAATGGTCATATTTCTCTATGGTCAATTTTTTTCTTAAAATTTAATATTAATAATTATTAATATTTTTCATTATATATTGATATTTTTAGATTATTACTCAATTTTGAATACATTTATTAATGATGAAATTTGATTTATACATTTCTTGGGTGTTACAATTACCTTATTTTAAAAATTAGTGAACAATTTTGTTTTTAAATTTTACTACAATGTCATATTTATAACAAGATATGATTTTATATGGTTTTCCTTTTATTTAATCCTTAATTATTTTATATTTTTCTTTATACACCACACAATGTTTAAATTAACTACGTTCTACTATTGAATTATTATTATTTAATATTATAGTTATCACCTATGAATTTGATTAAAGGTATGAATAAGTAAAAATAATTTATAAATTATTATTTTTGAAATATATAAAGTATAAATTCACTGGTTACCAATTTTTATAAATATTTATAAGTAAAAAATATTAATTTTTTGAAAAGTGAATTTTGTGTGAAATTCATTTTATCTTAATAAATAAAAATAAAAACTATTAATCAATCATTTTAAAAAAATTATAAATTATATATTAAATTAAATACTTCATTATTAATTTAGTATGATTTACATGGACAAGGATATTAATAAATTTAGTTTTATGCATAAAAAATATTTGGTCAAAAACATGTTTTGTTGTGTTTTTCTCATTTATTTTTAAATGGATTTCTCCTATTTCTCAAAAGAGAATATTTGAAATTTGATTCAATATTTGGAACAATAAATTTAAAATTTGGTAAAATGTTCATCTCACCTTTTGTTCACTATTTAGAGTAACCATGGAAAATATTTTTCGCCATGGAAAGGGTAAATATGGTAATAAAGGTAAAAAATAAATTCACAGTGCTATAAAAATCTATATAACACCAGGATTATTTATATTAAAAGTATTTAGATACAAAATACACTTATTAAATTCTAATAATTGGAAGCATGGTGACATTTTTCATTGAAAATTAACATAATATTATTTTAATTAAAGAATAAAAAATATTCACCTCATTTTTATTAAACTAAAATATTATAATATGTATAAACAAGAATTTTTTCATTTATAAATGGTTATTTGAGATGTTAATTTTTTTTAATAAAATTTTAATTTAATTTAATTTTTTAATTATGTTTTATTTTGCTTACATTTTTATAAAATGATGATAATGAACTTGTTCATGTAATTGAAGAATCAAATAATTAATTTTCAATAATATTAAAATTAATATAAAATTGATTAAATTTAATGTTTGAAAATTATTTTAAAAATGTAAAATATTATTGATTTGTTAAATGTTCATAATGTAATTCTATTTCAATCTATTTTTCTTTAATGACTTGCAATGTAAACTGTTCTGAAAATGGATTTAATGATATCTTATGTCATATAATATTTTATTAAACATATTAAAATTCATATAAATATTATCATTTCCCAAGTTAATTGTATATGAACTGTAAAATATACTATTTTTCAAATTTTTTTTAGTTTTAGTTTTATAGAAAATATCCTTAACACTGTCATTTCAAAAACATTGATAATATGGTAATCCTGAAAAGTGGTTGCGAGGAGTTAAAACAATGAAATAAGTGTTGAAACATTAAATATTCTTATAAAAATTATTTTTTATGATATTATTTCATATCATCCAAATTATATATATTAAATACCTCAATTGCAGTCAACCAAATATATGAAAATGAATTTATTTTAATTTAATACTTTAGTTTATTTCCTCGGCTCCCCTTCCAAAAATTATAAAGGACAACCTTCTCTTCTTGATTATATTAAAATTTGCATCATTTAATATTTGTTAATTAATATATTAATAAAATAAAAATTTCCCATAATATCTCAGACAATTATTTATTTGGTCATAATACCATCTTTACATTTCATAATTTGAAACATAATAAAGCTTTCTTAATGAAGGCATAAAACTCTTAGGAGAGGACATTTTATTTTATTTCCCTTAAACCTTCGCTTAACATCTATTATAAATCAATAAATTATTATTCAAGTACCATAAATATAATAATATTTAATTATTATGATTTCAACACCAATTCCGAGCACTATTCCATCAAATGGTAAATGAAAGCATCACTCGTATATACATGTTAAATACTACCTCTACATAGTTGTGTGACTCGTTTTCCGTCACCTTTATTCATGGTTATTTATAATAATGTATTTTAAAAATATATTTTATATTTATTAATTATTATTTATAAAATAAATATAAAGTATTATTTATATAATTTTCCTTCTTTTTGAATATATAATGAAAACATCATTCAAGTGTGTTAACAGACTAGCATCTCACTGAAATGTGTCAATTTGTTTTATCCATAAAATTTATGAATGATTATAAATATGTATATTATTAATAAATGTAAAACTTATATCATGATTTAACGTTTTTATATTTTGGAACAATTTCCATTTTGTAGGATAACACCTCTTGATGTGAAATGGTCATAAAAACGAAACTATTATCCCATGGAAATAATGATTTAAAAAAATAATTATTAATAATTGAAAATTGATATGGAATAACAGGATCATATATCATATCATATGTATTAATATTTTCTATATATAATTAAATTGAATTTAAATTTTTTATAAATTGTTTTATTATTATTTTAAATCATGTTAAACTAGAAGTATAAATTTTATATTACTAATTACTTTTTATTAGGATTTCTTATTCATAAATTTATGATTATAAAATTCTATGATCTTCAACTAAAAAAGAATATGGTATTTTATACCCTTTAATCCTTATAGATTAATTTTTTTTTTCTTCCACACTTTATGTATGAAATATAATGAAATAAATTTTAAGGAAAATAAAAATTGTTGTAATATTCATAAGTGAATATTTTCCTCGACTTACTTTATTTTCAATAAAATGTTCTGAAGAATTTTTTTGAAATTCATTATTAAATTTTTAAAGGATATTTTATTATTAATTTAAATTCATTAATTAAAATAAATCCAACATTCCTTTCATGTTTTAAATGATGTAATTTTTATATTTTGGGAAAAAGTGAAAGGAAACATTTTTTAACATACAAATGTATGAATAGAATTTCATGTCATCATGACATCTCAATGCATTAAAAATTAATTTTTATGATTCTATTTTTCTAATAAATGAAATTACTTTCTTTAATATTTAGAAAACATTATGATTTCAAATAAGGGATTTTATAATGAAAATGGTATTTTCCCACGAAATACTATAATGTTTTATAAAATTAATTTTTTATCTATGAAAACATTATTCAATGTTACATATTCATGATTGGTGATATTCATTGATGATAGAATCACTATTTTTACTCTTGATAGTCTATGTTATATTGATGAATTATTGGTCATACAAATTTTATTTTCCATAGGTTATGTTATGAATGAATGATAATAATTTTCATAATCTTGAGTTATATATATAAATGGGTTACGATTATGTGATGGGTGGATTAACTAATTATATCCAATGAAATGGGTAAAGATTAATGAATTATGATTTAAAACAGTATGTGGGTGGTTATCCAAGATAAAAAACATGGTACATGATGGTTTATACCAAGTTTAATATTCTAATAATTTCTTTTTTAGAAACCTTGAGATAATATTTATAATAATATGACTATAAGAAAATTTATCTCAATCAATAATGATATAAAAAATACACCAATTTCAATTTATCAATTTAAAATGTTACAATAATTTTTTATACAATTATTCTCATGTTATTCAAAAATAGTATTTCATATCTGAATTATTTACCTTTGTTGAAGAACCGATCTCACCCATTATTATGTTTTATTTCCCCAGGACATGCCGAAGTGTTTTCAGTATTTTATGGATTACTAGGGTTATAGTTGGGACATAAAACATTGGAGTTTATTTATTTATTCTATTTACTAATTTTTTATTTATCATCATTTACAAATACACTAAAATTTTGTATTAATGGAATATATATTAAAGATATATAATGAGTATTAATATTTATAGATGTAATGTTTATATATGAAATGTAGGGTCAAGAATAATTGTATTATAGAATGGAATGGTTATTTCTGGATACTGTGATGAGAATACAGTAATGAGAACCCATATGATAAGATTATTTATAGGATAAAATAATATTTTTTTGTAAACAAAAATATTTTTTTATTATAGATAATATGTTTTTATTTAGTTACTAGTAAATGGGTATTTCTTTTTCAGTGATTATCTTAATGGTAATAATATTTAATGGCGTGGATTGGATATTAACATTAATGTAATTAGGGAATGATCAGTAAACATAAGATTTCACACGTTTCTAGAAACTCTTGAGGTATTTTAATGGGTTAATTTAGATTTTATAAATGAGTAATTTTTATTTAATTCAATAGATGATGATCTTGGTTGATCTAGTTATTTTGTTTTGTGTCAAGTAACGAAGATAATGTTACATTAAAAAGCCATCCTAGATTTATTTTAAAATTTTATATGGTTCCTCAGAGTTATTGTGTTTACTTACACTACAATTTTTGTTATTAATAAGAGCCTTGAAGCTCATATAAGTGCAAAAACATTGAAAATGATTCATAATGCATGATTTCCCACTCAATGAAAAAAATCATAATGGATATTTAATGAAAAGTAATATTAAAATTCTGCAATAATATTCTAATTCCATGAATCATGTTGATAATATGAAAGATCAAAAGAGAGAATAATGATCTCTCAAGTATTTTATAAAAATGCATATTTTATCTAGGTTTTCATTGGTCTACAGGTTTTGGATTAATGTATTGGTGCCAATAAGAATTCATTTTCCATTCCCCATTTTTCAAGTCATGGAAAAGATTATTTGGATGTTAATCATTTTGAAGAAAAACTAGATCAGTAGTAGACCCTCATAAAGAATAGAATCCAACATAAATAATAGACTATTGTGAGTTGGAAGATTTTAGAATGTTATTTTTCCTGATATACATTCCACATATTCATAATATGAAAATAATGAATCAATAACTTTTTCTAAATTATATGGATAATGAATCAATTAGTATATATGAAGAATATTTTAGAAGTCATGTTAGTTTCCCTTACGGTTTCATTATTGAACTACATGGTAAGATTGATTATTTTGGAAGTAAAATAAAAAATTATTTAAAAGGTTTTAGACATAAGGGTAATTAATATTTATTAATAAAATGGTTTCTATACTATGAATTATGAAATGTAGATTGTGGTTAGAAATCAATCTCATGGTTTTGTTATGTTACGAATATTGGAATTCTGTAATAATTAAACTAATAAAAACTATTTTGGAAAGAAGACGAGCCATAAATTATTCATGATGTTTGTTAAGAAAGATGGATGAAATTTTTTAATGAAGCTACTATGTACAATATTTTTGGACGAGAATTTAATTTCAAAACTAAATGAAAAAGTTATGGGAATAAATTAATTGATGATGAAAATGGTGATAAATATTCAGAAAATGCACCCCCATTCTCTGGTGTTTTAAATATTAGCTATACGAAAATTATTTTATCTAGTGTTTCAATCAAAGTGTTAATTTTGGTGATCAATTATAGTACCAAATTAAGATGACATACAATGGAAATTCACAGGTGATCATTATTTCTAATGATGTATATGCTAATAAATTGGTGAATGGTATACTTGCTATCAACTCTAGAACTGCTAATGTCTTATTTGATATTGGATCTTCCCATTATTAGATATATGATAAATTTTCTATGTGTAAATAAACCACCTAAATATTGATAAGATTTTTTAATGTTGAAAACACATAATGGAATTATTATCAAATCTCAAATATTGGAATATCCACCAATTAATTTCCAGGAGAATGTGGTTTCTTAAAAAGTTATTATTATTTATCTACTTGAATAAAATGTTTTTATGATCAAATAGTTTATTTCCTTATTTAAATACCATTTCTTTTTCTAGGGTAGGGGGATAATATTTTTTTTTCATGTACAATATATGCTAGTTTATCAGTGTGAGGATAAGTATGAACATACAATAGATTATACACCCAGTATATTATTTAAGATTTTTATTCAATGTGTTTATTTATATGATATAGATTAAAAAAACTAAATATTAATGAAATTATTTTTTATGAGATTTTTTTAATCTCAAAATTAGTTCTTATGTCTATATTTGGATTGTGTACATGACTTTTAAATTGGATTCATGACTGATATAATATAACATCCTATGATTTTTAGAAATATCTTCTTTTTAATAAATTTAAATCATTAGATATTTTCTAATACATGAAATGAATAGTTTATCTTGAATTACACAGAACAAATTTTTTATATTTCATTGAATGTAAAATTTAATTTATCATATTACTTATGTTACATGCAAGACCAAGTCCAAAATGGAAATAATATACTATTGACATTATTATTTAACATGGTAGTTATCACCAACCTGTTGGAATGGCGGGAATCAATATGAGTAACTAGATTATGAATATACGGTTTCAATTTTTTATATAATGAATTGTTTTATGTCTAATATTTTATAAATGAAATAAAAAACCAATTGAATATATAAGATGTTTTCAGGAAATACTATTTTTATGCCCACAAAGAAATTTTAACATAATAAATTAATATATCACTATTAGTGAATGATAATATTGAAATTTATATCTTATATAATAACAATTTTTTTTTTTAAATTAATCAAATAATTTTTATAGAAATAATATAAGAACAAATCTTATTTGAATAATTAAAAGGGTGTTATGTTTCTAAAAGGTAGTTTTGCCACCAATTAATAGAAGACTTGTTAATTAACCAAAATTTGACTCTATAATAAATTATATATGATTAAGTGGAATTTATTTTTGAAATATTAATATCAAAATTTATTTTTATTGTTGTTTTGGTATTTTCTGAGAATATTCATGTTTTTATGAATATAGAAAATACATAATTTTAATTGAAAAGTACTTTTTGTCTAAAAATATTATATTGATAGATTATATTTTTAATTGGTTTTATTTTGTAACTATATCAATTATATATAATACAATAAAATTCATATTATTTGAATTATTTTCACATTATAATTGGAAAAAAAATATTTCACACTTTTTAAAATTTTTACATTAGAAAAAATGCTTACTCATTTCTTCTGTGGGACTAATTTTAAATTTTATTCTACAATATATTTGATTGAAATTAAGAAAAAAGATTCCAAATTTTGGATAATAGTGAATTATGATGTATAATAGGTTAATCTTAGTTTATAAACCAAATTAATAATGAAATAATTTAAATTTAATTACGTTGATTAAGTTAAAAATCAGTTTATATAGTGGTAAATCATTAATCATAAGAGGAAAAATATCTTATAATGTTTTACAAAACCAATATAGTAGCCATATTTCGACAAGATACCAAATATTAACAAAATTTATTGAATATTGGAGACACATTATGTAAGGGTTACCTCACAGTTGTTTTACCTTTTAAATTTTACAAGAATGATAGTCCTACTCCAATAGAAAACAGAACTCGCCCTCCTCACTTCTTTACAAATATCATGCCCTTTTTTCCCATCCAACCCCCTCCCAAATCATCTAAAAACACACATAATGTCTTATAATAGGACTTAAAATTGATATAAATCCATCC
Source organism: Viscum album (assembly GCA_963277665.1). Classification (NCBI taxonomy): domain Eukaryota; kingdom Viridiplantae; phylum Streptophyta; class Magnoliopsida; order Santalales; family Viscaceae; genus Viscum; species Viscum album. The sequence continues at coordinate 1,638,527,721 of OY728127.1, forward strand.
AAGGGTGTAGTTTTTATAAACTAAGAGGATTTACCAGAAGAAGAGAAAGATAGAGGAGAAGTATGAAATATCAGGAATAAGGTAAGATATTATTTACTCAATTTTACTTCAATAAATCATACAAAAGTTTCACCACTTATTTATATTTAATGGTGTATTACATCCCTATGTTATTATATATCGTGAATACATTTAACTTCATGTTATTTAATGTTTCCTTTCATCTTTAACGGGTCTCATAATTCCAAAGCTACTCAATTAGTATGGGATTTTCATTTCACATTTTACATATGTTTGATAAATGTCATATTTACCACTTGATAATTTTATGTGGGGTATCTACATTAAATTTTGATATATTATATCTTGAATTATTTTATATTCAAGGTATTTAAATGTTCCATTTGATTATTACTACTTTTTTGGTTTCATATTTAAAATGATATAACTATTGTTAGGGGATTTCATGTTATAATTTGTTTTATCTATTATTATTCAATATTTACAAAATATTTATATATTTTTGTGTATCTACTTAACATGAATGAATTTTATGATTAATATAAAAATATTTATCTGTATTTACATATCCAAATAATGATTCAATTTCCTAGGATTTATGGTATAAACGTTATCCAAGCGGTAAAGGATTTTGGTCACAATTTTCCTCCTTTGAGATATTTGTTTTATTGAACACTTACCGCATTTTATGAGGTGCATATACCACTACATTGGGATTTTATATCATGAATATATTTATTTTTACGAGATTATACATTTCATTTGAATTTTTTACCTCATGGGAATTATGATTCAAATGTTTTAAAGCAGTGTTAGAAAATTTGGAATTTTTAATGATTAGTTACCTCAAGAATGTTTTTAATGAAACATTAATGATATTTTAATTCATCAAAATAAAATACTTGTTGTTACTAATCAACCAATTATAAAATCTTATAATGATACTATCCTAATTTTTTAGATGAATTTATATTTTTTCAAAGATATTTCTTTGGACTTTATTTATTTTCACTGGGTTATTCTTATTTTAAGGAGATTATTATGATTCCATTTCTTCTAACTAGGTTAATCAATTTTCCAAGATATTTTTATAGAAGAAATTTATTATCCATGGTTTATTCATGTTTCAATGATATTTTTTATGGATCCCATTTCTTTTCTAGGGTTTAATCGCATTTCAAATAGATTTTCATGGAACCCATTTCTTGCATATGGGTTGATCATTTTTTCAAAGAGATTATTATAGAATCCATTTATTTTTTGTGGATTAATCACGTTTGAAGGATAATTTTATGAAACCATTTTATTTTCCATGGGTTAACCATTTTTTTATAGGTTATTATAGAACTCTTTTCTATTTCACAAGTTAATCATATTTCTACGATATTGTTATGGGACCAATTTTATTTACATGGGTTAAATATATTATTATGGAACCCATTTCATTGTCATGGGTTTATCATATTTAAAATATATTTTTAATGAACGCATTTTCCACTAAATAATCATGTTTTGAAAGGTTTACTTTTTGTTCTAATGAATTTATTACTAAATGCATGCTTTTATTAATTTTGATTTTGTATTGGTACAAGGACATCTGATGATTTTTTTATATTATAAACATGTTCTGATTGGTTAAATGATGAACAGATGATTGTTTGTTTCATAATAAACCATTTATGGGTTATTACATGATTAACCAATGGCTGGTGGGTCTGTGATATCCCTCCAATACAATTGGTAAAAAACCCAACCATATAGTTATTTCATTTGTACAAGTGAATGTAAGAGTGTAGTGAAAATAATTTCCCAGGTTGGTCTATGTTTCAATTTGGATTTCTATCATTTTATAATGTTTCTAATGATAGAGAGTCATAATATGGATTGTTATTATTGAATTTGATCTTTTTTTGTACTTTTACATGTTTTCATACTGGATGATATAGTTTTTGATGGGTATGTGTTGCATTATTTTTTACTCATGATAATTGATTATCTGATCACACCCTTATGATATTATAATTATCATTTATGACATTCAACTATTATTTATTATGATTACCTATATTGACCATCTAATCTCACTCTTTTAATGATTCATTTTCCCCTGGTCATAATGAATGATGTTAAATGAGTCACATGTATAAGGGAATTAATAATGATAATGATTATGTATTAATTTGAAAAACAAATGATGGGTTAAGTGATAGATATGTTCCTTCAAAATCTTGTGAATTTTTTATGTATGAGTTTTTCTTAATTCTGTAAAACTCTGAAGCAATACATTATAAAAAATATAATTGATCAGATTTTTCCTTTAGATTTTGTAATGTTTTTATGAAAAAATTGGGTAATGATTATCAACATAAAATAACTGAATGGAATGTTATAGAATTCAATAGAGGTTATAGGACAGTGGGATATGGGATATTATAGTTGGTAACAATGGTGAGTATAGATATCATTAGATATTAGTAGTTTTTATATGATCTTGTCAAAAGAGATATGAATATCATCATAAAACTATAAGATCATAAGGTTGATCTTATGTTAAAATTCTTAAGAGAACCCATTTGAGGTTTTTTTTTATTAAAAAGTTATAATGTTATAAATTACATATTTAGAGGCATTTTTTGAGATGGAATTATTTTTAACCCTTATGAGAAACATGAACTGTTTTATGGGGGATTTATTTTAATGAAAAAGGGGACAACTAAAATACTGGCTGAAAACCCACTGCATCTGTATAGGTTTTAGGGCTTAATCCCATGAAAAATTATGATTAGGGTTTCTTGAAGTACCACTAGCGTATACAATGTCCCAGTTAGCAGGACATTTTTTTTACATGTAATGATTAATATTATTTATAGAATATATGGTATTTATTTAAGGAAATTTGGTATATTTATCTTTGAAGAATATATGGTGAAATATTTATAGTATTTAGGATTAAAACACCCTCATAAAATTATTGAAACATATTATGGATGGTAACTTATGGAATTATTATTTTTTGATCTTTGAGTTTTATCATAGAATTTTGGAATTTAATGTTTCATATGAAGGTTTATACATGTTAGGAATTATCTTACCTTGTGATAACCATTTTGGATTTGGTTAGTGTCCATGGAAAGGTGGAATATTAGGTTTATCCCTTTATTATTATAGTGTCTATAATCGTTTATTATAAAAAATAAAAAATAAAAAAAACAATATTTTATACTCATTATTTGTAATTAAAAATGATATTTTTTGTGGTTGTTTACTGAAGGAAGAAATTCTACTTATCATGTAAGTATATTTTCATTTTTTCTATCGGTTTAGTGGGTAAGAGAAATATTTATGCCTAGGAAAAGGATCATAGGAAAAATTTATTATCATATTCCATCAATTATAATGAACCACTGTTCATTTTCATCATAGAAAATTCATGTTTTTGAGGATCTTAAATTTCTATTCATCATCCACTTTTAATGGTCAATGAACTCAATCACTCTCTATAATTATTTATTATTTTCTTGAATGTTATACTTGTGTGCAATATTATTAATGAGTAACTTTCAGTGTCCATTATGTTTCCCACATTCTATTTCAAATAGGATGTTTTATGGACCTTTATGTGGTGTGGGTTTCTATAAAATAATTCAAAAAATGTTAATAATTATTAACCTAGAAGAATTTCAAAGGTGAAATTCCTTTAATGGGGGTATGATGTGACATCCTGATATTTTTATAAATATCTTATTTCAAATTAATTTAAATCCTTTTACATATTTTTGACATGCATTATATAATTTATCCAGCATTATACATAACACTGTTTTTTTTATTCTACTGTGCTTAACATTGAGTTTCTTTGATAAATTGTGTTACACACAATACTGATTCCTACCAAAATATAATAAAAAATAATATTATTATTTAAGGCAATAGTTATCACCCAGTCATTGGAATAATAGGAATGAATATTATTAACTATATTGTAAATTTATTTTCAAAATTTTTTTATATAATGAATCCTTCAATGACCAGTTTTTTAGAAATAAAAATAAAAAATTCAATTGAATATAAAGGATGTGTTTTTATAAAAAACCATTTTTATATCCACAAAGGAAATTTCAAATAATAAATTAAATTAAATATAATTATGGAAAATCATAATAGAATTTATATGTCATATACTAATTAATTTTCTATTTCATCTGATAGGTTTTAGTTTCATAATAGAAGAGAAAATCTTATTTTAAACGTTAAAAGGGTGTATTTTTTGAAAAGGAATTTTTCCACCAGTTAGTGGAAGAATTGTTTTAGAAATAATTTTTTACACTATTAAAAATGCTTTGAACAAAATAAAATTCATTTCTCCAAAAATAATATAAAAATTTACATTGGTGGAATTTTTGGTATTTTTTGAGAATATTCATGTTTTTATTATTAGTGAAAAATACTGTTTTTTGTTAAAACATTTTCTATTAAATAATATATAATGTTAAATTATATTATTAACTAGTTTTAATATATAATTAAATCTATTTTATAACACTTATTCAAATTTAGTTTAATTAAATCATTTTCAAATTCAAATTGGATATAAAATCATTTCAAACATGTAAACATTTACCTTTAAAAACCCTCTTCCTTGTTCAACATGAATAATTTATTTTAAATAAAATTTATTTCTCCAAAAATAATATAAAAATTTACATTGGTGGAATTTTTGGTATTTTTTGAGAATATTCATGTTTTTATTATTAGTGAAAAATACTGTTTTTTGTTAAAACGTTTTTTATTAAATAATATATAATGTTAAATTATATTATTAACTAGTTTTAATATATAATTAAATATATTTTATAACACTTATTCAAATTTAGTTCAATTAAATCATTTTCAAATTCAAATTGGATATAAAATCATTTCAAACATGTAAAAATTTACCTTTAAAAACTATCTTCCTTGTTCAACATGAAGGATTTATTTTAAATTAAAATTTTCCAATATTGTTTATGGAATCAGAATAATTTATAATGACTAATAATATCATCATAGTTTTTGAACAAAATTATTAGTGAATCCAATCGAAATTAATGACATTGATAAAGGAAAAAATGAATATAAAAAGTGGATGCACATTAATCTTAAGGGGCCAAATGACTTAGAAACTTGTCCAAAACCCATTAGATGGCCACATTTGAACTAAATTCCCCCATTTACCAAATTTGGATCATTATTGGAGTAATATTACTTAATTTATACCTCCCAATAGTTTTTACCTTTTTATATTTACCATAATACCACCTTCCTCCACTATAAAATCCACCCACACTCCCCATATCTTCACTCCTCTCATGCTATTTTGGATCATCCAACCAATGAAAAATTCAACTAGAAAAATATATCCTATAATCTTATAAGCCTCATATGGGATGAAATTCACCAACAGAAGTATTATGATATAAACTAAAAGTGTTTACCCAAATAAGGGGACGATATTGGGAAAACTTGACAAGTCAGACATAAGGTATGTCATTCTTTTGTCACTTTTACTTCCCTAAGTGATACCCAATTTTCACCAAATATTTATTTTTTGTTGTGTATATAGAAACCATATTTTATTATATATCATGAATACATTTATCTTCATGTTTTTTATTGTTTATATTGACTTATTTCTCTCATGGAACTTATAATTTAAAAGTTACTCGAGTAGGAAGGTATTTTCATATCAATTTTTACATTTCTGAGATATATTACATATTTACAACTTACTTATTTTTTTGTATCTAATTACACATTTGATATATTATATCTGAAAATATTTTATGGTCATGTTATTTAAATGTTTCATTTGATTATTATTACCTTTGGGGGTTCATATTTCCAATGTTATTAGAGTTTTAATGAGATTTCTAGTCTCAATTTTATTTATATGAGACGTATTCTATATTCCTCACATATTTCTAATCATATATATATACTTCCCATCTAATGGCTCAAAAATCCCATTAATGTTTTTTAGATTATGTGGAATTATTTCTAGATAAGGCACTGAGACGACGTAATATTTTGAGTCCCAGATTTCTTAAAATGATCCATCAAGAAATGTTATGTTTTAAATAGATCACTTGAGTGGTTATCCTAAAAATGTGGAATAAATCATAAATGGGTGCCCGATTCAAAAATCTAAGGGCACCGTTATGTTCAGGATGGCTGTTTTATCCTAGGCGTGACTTATTTTTAGTCGGCACATGCCTCTAGTGAGAAAACCAGAAAATGGAATAACCATAAATAATATAATTAAATAAAATTATTTTATTTATCAAATTATTATAACTCATGAATGATGACTCAAATTAAAAATACGAGCCCACATTTGAGCATGTGAGGGTTTTCTTTTCTTAGGTAGAGAATTAAGTTGGCCGGTGCGTGCCAACAGTGGAAGTTAGTTTCTTTTGTAAATAAAATAATTAAGTAAAAATTATTTTATTTTAAAATCCTTGTAATTACTAAATGGTAACTCAGATTGTAAATCCAAGAGTACCATTAACTTCACGAGGTCTTGTTTCCCTTAGGTGATGCTTAACCTTGATAGGTGTGGGTTGAGGGTTAAAGATAGTTTTTGGAACTTTTTTTAAGAGAATTAAAATGGTGCGCATGCGTGGTTTTGGAAACATGTAAAAGGGTGCTTTAATTGAAATTTTGAGGCCTCCGCTGTGTTCAGAATGAAGAAATTACTTAATAATGGACCAAACATCAGCTGATGTGGGTCTAGGAGAAATGTCAATTTTCAGACCTTTGGGAAGAGAAATAAAGTAAATTAAAAAGTTATTTTGTTTCTTTTCCTCACCATTGAGCATTGGCATGCTTTCATTGTAGTGAGGTGTTGAGGCGGTGAAACCCCCCCCCCATTAATGATGATATTCAATGTGAATTGTAACGAATCATTAATTGAAGGGTAATAGATATTATATTTCACCAATGAAGTGGTGTAATGATGCAATGACCCAGCGTAACAGAAACATTACGGAGCGTTTCTCTTTTAATGAGACAACAGATTGGAGAATCAATGTTGGAATTTATCTTATGAACAGAGAAGGATGTTCTATCCAATGAAGAACTCTAACATATCAAAAATCTATGATGATTCATTGGAGGAAGGATCTAGGACCATAGAGAGATGAACGTTGATGGATCATAATTCTTGAATCTCAGTGGACAGATCATCACCGATAAAGGGATTCCCTCTGACAAAAATTTTTCCTAGGTAGCAGTTAACTTTTTTTTTGAGTTTACCTTTTTTTAATTATATAATAATGAATGTGGATCAACCTATGAATAGGTTGATCTGTATATCGCTAGTTCTTGTGGGAGGGTGCTTATACATGGGGTTTACAACAGGGCTTCCTTGTTTGTATAATCTGGAACCACCCCTTGTTTTAAACTCTAATGAAAAGTTTGTGGGCTAACAAGAATAAGGCCTGAGCCCCTCTACCTTTGTGAATTATTCGTGTAAGAACCTCAATGTTGATAGAAAAGATTTTCTAGGTCGTATAAGGATAGATGGCACCCCAATAAGGCCAGAGGTGCACACGGCTCGAAGAACGACAATCGGAGCGGACCCAATGCTCTATAGAAGGCATGTCTGATGAGCCGACGGAGGCGGTGGTGGCCGAAGGAGGTGGCCACACGCTATGATAGTGTTTTAGTAAGAGGTCACAACCAGATCGGTTCACAGTGGAGTAGCAAGAGCCGCTCGGGCTTGAGCCGATGGCTGGCGGGTGAAGACGTGGCCACTTGGCTGCATCAGAGGAGGAGCCAGTTGTCCAATGGGACCACATGCGGGAAAGGGGCTAGCCGGTATAACCGGACGTAGTGAACCACCAACCCAATGCCATCTGGGCATCCTATATGGGGAAGGAACCGACCCGAAGTAGTGGGCTAGGTTGGAGGCACGCCGGAGCCCCATCCCATCAGGCCAGGTCAGATTCATACCGGGTCAAACCCATGTCCGGTTGGTGGGCCCTAGTCAGGTCGGTGGACCCTAGTTTGGCTCAGCTCAGTCCGACTAGGTTAGCTTGGTCCTAGACCCAGAAGGTCCATTTTTTAACAAACAAGGATATCATTCATATCGAATGTCTGATTGAGGATCCGTATTCGGAGTTTGAACCCTCATGATATGGATATTATTTTGGATTAATATAATTAGTCTTTAATTGAAGTTTAAATGTGAATAATGGTTTAAAAATTGAATTCTACAAGAATCAAGCATGCTACATGTGGGAATCATGTGGCTGGATGAAACAAGAAGACCGCTGATGAGCGTGTTCGAGTGACCATGTTGGCCTAGAAGAAAAGTGAACATATATGGATCAGTTACCAGTGAACCTATGTGGATCAACTACTAGCAACCCTATGTGGAATATCTACCAGTGACCTTGTGTTGATCAGGTTCCAGTGAACCTATTTGGATCATCTATTAGTGACCCTCAATGGATCATCTACAAGAAACCCTATGTCGATCATCTATAATAAACCTTATAGGGATCAGCTACAAGTGGACCTATGTGGAACATCTATGATGGCCTAAGTGGAATGTGGCTCTGTGTGACAGTGCAGACCAACGATACTCATTAGGGATGAGAACTTGATTTGTCCAAGGAATTCAGTCTTACAACTGATAGTCTTGATTTCTATACAATAGATTATATCTCTGTGAGAATTCTTACTTCGTGGTCATGCTTCATGGTTTTCTTTATAGATTTCTTTATGGCCATTCTATTGTGGTTTTGGGTCCCTACTGAGTATTGTGTTACTCATCCATGCACGAGTTTCACCCACATGTGTCATGTCCTGTGATGGTGATTGACACTTTGATGGAGACCAGGGTGGTCCGGGACCAGGTGGTTCTCTGTGAGATGGAACAGACAGACGATTCGATAGAGAATTTGGTGGTCTGGGACTAGGTGTTGTTCAGTGAGATGAGACTGATGTTCTTACTTCTACGGCTACAAATAGCTACCCATAACCTACCCTTTAGGTGGGGTCGTGAGCCAACAGACTATGGAAGTTGTACATTTCATTGTGGTTTTGGGCTTATATTCTAGCTCATATGTAATTATAGTTTGTACTGTACTATCTGTTGTTATCTCAGTGACAAATGTGGTTTAATTCATGTTTACTTTTTACAGTTTGAGCTATGTGCATGTGTGCAGGATTAATGGAATATTCATCCCCATTTTGGGATTTTCCTATTTGGCGCTAGTCGCTTGCCCCTGGCCTAAAGATGGAAGGTTTGAGTAGTCTTATAATGGTCCCTAGGAAATAGGTTGCGATAAAGTGTTATTAGAGGGGGTAAGTTCTAGCAGAAGAACAATGAGTCTGTAAATTGTTAAGGGGAAGAATTGTTAAGTGTTTTGAGTTCATAATTCTATATAGGGAGTCCAATGTTGGTGTAGTATCTGAAGTAACCATACACTAGGGCCCTAAATTTTTATTTTCAAATAGGTACATGAAAACAGTTGTTTCAAGTGTCTTCAATGGTTTTCTCATGATGTTTCTGAGTCACAGTCAGATAGCCTGGTATAATATATAAATTGTAATTCATCTTGATCACTTTCAAGATGACTCCATACTAACAGCCTGCCGGGATGCTAGTGAGTGACCATAGATTGATGGGGCTTCAGTATAGGGATTTTACCTGAGATGGAACATACAGGTGGTTTTCCTCCCTTCCCCCCACATATTGGTCAGTAGTTACGACTGGCGCTACAGATAGAGAAAACATTTAGGTTCATTTACTTACACGAGTATCAGCGATAGTTACCCCTCAAGTTCCGAGTCAAGCCCAAATCACATGTGAATAAGGACTAAATTGAGGTGTTGATTTAGTTTTCTATCTAGTCAAGGAACCATTAGATCAGATGGTAGTCATGGGCATGATCCTCCTATAAGGATCAGTAGGGAGATAATGGTTTTTAGAGCACTAGATATTATGATAAGGGGACTTTACCGTGGATAGAGATTGATAATATCTCTCTGATATAGGGATATTTTCATAAAGGATATATTATAGGCATGTCCAAGAGCATCTGCAGCATCAACATGATAACATGTTGGTATCTGAGAATTCATCGAGAAGTATCAACCCTTCTAGGTTTTCGATGAAAGCGATACAACCAGTGGTCAAAACCCAGACCTCTGAATGATATGTGTTTAGGGACGTCAAATCCATCAAATTTCCTCTGTACGTTCCTACTTATTCTAGCGTGCTAGAGAGAAAAATTGGGGTTGAATATTCTTTGTCTGAGCAGATACATCTAGTAGATTTTAGTATTGGGAAAGCAGGAAACTAACATCAGTCTTAGAGACTTGGATGATTACGAGGAAATAATTCTAGAGGATGTTCCAAGACTACCTCCTCATATAAAGGTAGAGTTATGCAAGGATATATACCTCGGAATGGTAACAATATCTACACATGGATATCAGAGGGCTTCCATAGATCTCCAAGAGATGAGGGTACTATAGGAAGACTTAAGGAGAAAAGGGTTTATAAGGCCTATCATTTCACCAGAGGGAAGCCCTGTGTTGTTTGAAAAGAAGGAAAATAGAATCTTTAGGTTATGCATGGACTATCGGCACTTGAACCAAGTGATAGTGAAGAACATGTAACTATTACCAAGGATGGATAACCTCATCGATTTGATGAAGGGAGTGATATGGTTCCTATGATAGACCTCAGATTAGGGTATCTTTAGATTTGAGAACGAGATGAGGACATGCATCTTGATGATGGATTTCAAATGTGGTTACAGCCACAATGAGTACATATTGATGTCGGTTGGCATGACGAACTCCCAAATAGTGTTCATGGGACTACTGAATACGATCTTAGAGACATACATAGACTTATTTCAGTGTTCTTCATTGATGAAATCTTAGTGTATTCAGTGTCCAACGATGAGAACACGATAAACCTAAGGATGGTTCTAGACACACTCCAAGAGTACCAGATCTATAAAAATATCTCTAAGTGTGAGTTATGGATATGAAAGGTCTATTTTCTAGAAAATTCCATCTCAAAGGATGTACATGAAGTGTATCTTGAAAAGATAGAGGCACTTCTATATTAGCAGGAACACAAGAGCATGATTGATGTGTGGAGATTCATGGGGATGGCTGGATACTACCAAAGGTTCATGGATGAATTCTCTAGAATAACAAAACCCTTATCATATTTCATAGAAGAGACAAACCTTTTTCCGTATTGAGAAGTGATAGTAGAGTTTCCAGAAGCTGAGGTAGAGAATAATGAATTCCCCCATCTTGACACTAACATATGAGGGAATTGGCACTACGGGAAAAATCGAATATTGCGACAGGGTATTTGCGACAGGAGTTATTTCCATCGCAAAAACTCTGACGAAAAGCGTATTTGTGATGGGAATATTTTTCCATCGCAAATTTTCAGTTATTTGCGACGGTGATATAGGACCCGTCGCGATAGGTATATTGCGGGTTGCGCGCCAAAACGCGAGAAGCCTATTTGCGACGGTCGCCTTCTACCCGTCGCAACTACCTGGAGGTGGTAAATACTATTTACGATGAGTAATTGTCCCTTCGCAAAAGAGGTGTTATTTGCGACGGGTCCCAGTGCCAATACTGGCAGTGGTAAATAGGATTTTGCGACGGGAATAACTGCCCATCGCTAATGGTATGTCGGCAGGTAGATATTTGCGACGGGACCGTCGCAAAAACCCTTTTAACCGCCGCACGTAATGAATGAGGGTGAAGGTATTTGAGACGGGGCCCGTCGGCAATACCAGCAGCGGTAAATATGAATTTGCGATGGGAAAACCTGCCTGTCGCTAATACTATGTCGGCAGGCAGCTATTTGTGACGGGCCCGTCACAAAAACCCTTTTAACCTCCGCCCGTAATTAATGCGGGAGATAGTATTTGCGACGGGATCCCGTCGCAACTAAGACCGTCCCAAATATTATAACCTATATATACCCCCTACCCGTTGTTCTTCCAAATCATTCCGATCTCTTTTCCTTTCCCTCTTTAACTTCCAGTTCTAAGTAGAAAATTTATTTCGTTTTAATTTTTTCTTACGAGAAGAGGAGAGAAGGAGTTAGGAGGTGCAAACTGCTTCAAAATATCGAAGGTAGTTATATATTTTTTAATTGTTAAATTATATTTAATTGTTAATTTCATTTTCAATTGTTAATTTTAATTTTATTAATAGAATGTTTAGTAGCTATATTGTATAATTAGATTAAGTGGTTATACCAAATAATCTTTGTCTGGATACGAACAAGTAGAGGCGGCTCTGGCACAGAGGTACCTAGGAGTGAAAACTCTGATAAGGTGTTTCGAGCTTGACTCGGGGTAACCTGGTACATGACAACGGGCCTTGCTGCACTCTTGGTTCGACACTCTCAGAAGATGTTTTGGTAATAATTAAAAATAAATTTATTTAATAAGAAATAATTAGAAATAGTTATATTTAATTGGAAATAATTATATAATTATCAAATAATTAAGAAATAATTAGATTTAATTAAAATAATTGTCAAATAATTAAGAAATAATTAGATTTAATTGATTATAAATAATTAGAATAATTAAAATAATTAGGAGACAATTAAAATAATTAGGAATTAATTAAAATAATTAGGAAACCATTAAAAATAATTAGGAAACAATTAAAATTAATTAGGAAACAATTAAAAATAAACAATCAAAAATAATTAGGAAACAATTAAAAATAAGAAATTAAAAATAATTTGGAAATAATTAAAAATAAACAATTAAAAATAAAATAATTAGGAAACAATTAAAAATAATTAGGAAATAATTAAAATAATTAAGAAACAATTAAAAATAATTAAGAAACCATTAAAAATAATTAGGAAACAATTAATAATTATTAGGAAGGAAACAATTAAAAATAATTAGGAAACAATTAAAAATTATTAGGAAATAATTAAAATAATTAGGAAACAATTAGAAATAATTAGGAAACAATTAAAAATAATTAGGAAACAATTAAAAATAATTAAGAAACAATTAAAAATAAATAGAAAACAATTAAAAATATTTATGAAACAGTTAAAAATAATTAAGAAAAAAATTAAAAATAATTAGGAAATAATTTAAAATAATTAAGAAACAATTAAAAATAATTAAGAAAAAATTAAAAATAATTAGGAAACAATTAAAAATAATTTGGAAACAATTAAAAAAAATTATGAAACAATTAAAAACAATTAGGAAACAACTGAAAATATTTAGGAAACAAAGTAAAATAATTAGGAAACAACTAAAACAAATTAGGAAACAACTGAAAATAATTAAAAAACAACTGAAAATAATTAGAAAACAACTGAAAATAATTTGGAAATAACTAAAAACAATTGGGAAAATTAGCAAGCATGATTGAATGCTCATCTACCTCAATTGTCTTTTCCTTTGTGTGTTGATGTTTGACAGGAAACTTCTGCCTCCATATGTAATATTTTCTTTTACTGTTAAAATTATCAACCTTCTCGCCAGCATAGAGGTGAGGAGGATTATAATTTTGACAGTAAAAGAAAATATTACATGTGGAGCTAGAAGTTTCCTGTCAACCTCAACACACAAATGAAAAGAAAATTGAGGTAGATGAGCGGCCAATCATGTTTGTTTTTCTATTAAATGATTGATTAACCACCTGACCAATATGCATATCTTCGCATTATTAATTAGTAGCATAATTAGTAATATAATTAGTAACATAAATAGTAACATAATATAAAATATGATATTACTCTAATATTAATAAATAAATAATACTAATAATATAATTATTTTATAATTATATGTTTAATATTTATAAAAAAATATTAATATTATTAAAATTGTAAAAAACTTATAAAATATTACAATTATCAATATTTTCAACAAGTATTGCTCTATTCTTAACATGTTCAAATCTTAAAGGGTCGCCAATTTTCAGGTCATGCCCTATAAAAAGTTTGCGTCAACCATGTCCAATGTAAAATCTATAATTGTTCTTGCTTGGTTGATCACCTCTCAAGTAGCATTGCAATATTACAATCCAAGTGATTTATTTCTCATCTATAAGAATCACATCACATGAATTTTTATATAGACCATTATTTCTTGGAAAATTAAGGGAAAGATACTGAAGTTCTCTTAATTTTTCAAGGAAGAATGATCTATGTAAAGGGTTATGCGAAATGATTCTTAAAGACCAGAACGACATTACTTGTGTCGTCCTATTGCAACATTACTTGTGAGGTGATCAACCATGTAAGGAAAATTATAGAGTTTACATTGGACATGGCTGACGCAAACTTTTTATTGGGCATGACTTGAAAATTGATGACCATTTAAGATTTGAACATGTTAAGAATAGAGCAAAATTTGTTGGAAATATTGAGATTTGTAATAATTAGTAATAATTAGTAATAATTAATCAAAAATCAAATAAATTCTAGAATATGGTTATAAATTGGCATAGTTTCCAGCGGATTGAAGGCTACGTTTTGTTCAACGTATCATATCTTTGCTAATTTCTCCCACTGAAATCAGTAGGAAAAATGTGCTCTAACGTATGTCAGAGCAAGTTTTTCATACAGATTTCCATCGGGAGAACGTTAAAAAGAGATGATCCATCAGAAAAAAGAGGCTCTTTTCCCTGACAACTCATCTCCTTGTACGGAGATGAGTCCTCAGGAAAAAGAGCTGCCACTAATCCGCTGGAAAAAAATAAGAATAATTAGTAATATAATCTCAACAACGATTATTACAAAATTTTATTTCATTATTCAAGCATATTTCATTTTTCCAAGTATTGAAAAGTATTGTTAAATTAATAATAATTAGTGGGGATGATTACAAACTAACTGTGTCACCTATAATTATTGGTAAATACTAAGAAATAACTGTAATTACGTATCTTCTCTTTTTAGGACATTTTTTTATTATATCAAATTATTTAACAACTCTAATGGTTTAATTTTTTTTAGAAACATATATATGTATATAGAACAAGGAAAACGACATCAATCATTATTAGATGACCACGCTTGGATAAATCAGCGCATAAATCAAAATGGTTCTAGTTTAAATCCTATATATGTTGATGGTGTTGAATCTTTCTTATCATTTGCATCATCAAACTCGGAATTTGTTTCAGAAGGGACAATTAAGTGTCCTTGTAAAAAATGTGCTTTGAGAACATTTGAAACATTTGACATCGTTGGAAAAAATCTCTTGCGTTATGGTTTTCAATCAGATTATATTTTTTGGTATCAACACGGTGAACACAGTTCCAGAGAAGATACTAATAATTTGATTCTGGATCCATCACGGTTTCAGAATTTAGTACATGATGTTGTAGGGTCATCCGTTCAACAAACTGAAATCGAGGATGATGTTGATTTACCTCCTGAGTTGGCACCATATGAATTTGATTAGTTGTCCAGGTCTGCTAGGGATGCATTATGTCATAGTTGCAAGATAAGAAAATTAAAAGCATTTGAAAAATTTATGGCTATTAAATCAGATAATGGAATGTCAAATAACTGTTTTGATCAAATATTTTCTTTGGTTAAATCACTGTTACATGAAGGAAACGTGCTGCCTGCTAATTATTATGAGATCAAGAGACTGGTTTGTAATCTAGGCCTTAGTTATTAGAAGATCTATGTATGTTCAAACGATTGCATCTTATATTCTGGTGAGAATGAGTCGTTGGATAGTTGTCCCACATGTGGAAAATTGAGGTATAAAGAAGCTCAATTAGGGAAGTCTGGATTGATTCCTATAAAATAGTTGAGATATTTCTCGCTTACACCCAGGTTGCAGTGTTTATTTATGTCTCAGAACACAGCGACAATGATGTCATGGCACAAAACCAATATTTCAAATTGTAAAAGCATGATTCATCCATCTGATGGTGATTCATGGAAGAATTTTGATCAAGTGCATCTATCTTTTTCTTTAGAATCCCAGAGCGTGCAGTTAGGTCTTTCTACTGACGGTTTTTGTCCATTTGGATCTTTTGTTAGTCAGTATTCCTGTTGTCCTATATTTATAACTCCGTAAAATTTACCTCCATGGATGTTGATGAAAGACCCTTATATCTTTTTTAAATTATTAATCCCAGGACATCCGAAAAAGAATATTGATGTTTATTTGAAACCATTAATTGATGAGTTAAATTTATTGTGGAGTCATGGTGTTGGTACATATGATGCTGCTGCGAAACAGAATTTTGTAATGAAAGATGCTTTGATGTGGAAAATTAGTGACTTCCCAACATATGGAATGTTATCTAGCTGGCGTACACGTGGTCCAAAATCATGTCCTTACTGTATGGGAGACAACAAAGCATTTATGCTCGTGAATGGAAGAAAACCTTTCTATTTTGACTGTCATCGCAGATTTCTTCCAATCGATCATCCTTTTAAGAGGAATAAATCTAATTTTAGAAAAGGATGAATTGAAATAGATGAACCTCCAAAAATGATATCAGGTATAGAGTAACAATCAGTTGTATTTTCATTACCTTCCATCACTTTTGGACCGACAATAAACCGACAGAAAATTCATGGCTTTGGGAAAGAATGCAATTAGAAAAAATCATGCATTTTTTGGAATCTGCCATATTGGTCTGATTTGTTGGTCAGACACATCTTGGATGTCATGCATATTGAGAAGAACTATTTTGATAATTTATTTCATACATTTTTGGATACACTGGGTAAAACCAAAGATAATGTAAAGGAACGATTAGATGTTGCCCAAATTTGCAGGCGACCAGAACTTGAATTATTTGAAAATGTCAGATCACAGAGATTAATGAATTCAAAAGCAGCTTATACACTGAAAAAAAGTGATTCGCTTATTATTTTGTCAATGGATTGCATATTTGAGACTTCTAGATGGATATGGTTCCAACTTGGGAAGATCTGTTAAAAATGGTCATATTACCGGATTAAAAAGTCATAACTGTCATGTTATAATAGAAATACTTATGCCTATTAGATTAAGAGGTTTGTTGAATTATATGATTTTGGATTCGATAACATATATATCATATTTTTTCCGTGATGTGTGTGTGGCGACAACAGACTATGATACACTAAGAAAACTAGAAGAAGATGTTGTTGTAATTATATGCAAACTGGAAAAAATATTTCTTCTGGATTTCTTTGACTCAATAGAACATTTGATATTACATTCTCCAAATGAAGCAAAATGTGGAGGTCGAGTTCAGTTTTGATGGATGTACCCATTTGAGAGATGCATGCAGAAATTGAAGAACAAAGTACGTAACAAAGCATCAGTTGAAGGCTCAATTGCTGAAGCTTATTTGCAAGAGGAAATTTCTTTATTCTGCTCTCATTATTTTGAATCTGAATATCCCTCAAAATTTAACCGCATGGTCTTGAACGAGGGGAATTTTGATGATGATATGAACAATCAATTATCATTTTTCAATCAGCCTGAACATCGCATTGGTGGAGTTCATGATAGATGGATTTCAGATGATGAACATCATAGAGCTCATACATATGTTCTACTCAACTGTGAAAAAATGTCACCAATTGTATAGTGAGTGATCATATCCCTTATTATATAGATTCTGTTACAATAAATTAATCAAATTGTATTTTTAGGTTATATGATGATCATATCAATAAAAAATTTCCACAAATTACAGCAGCTGACTTAGAAGAACGTCGGCAAAAAAAAAATCCTATTGGTTTCAAAAACTGGTAACGTACATTGTTTTTTGGTTTTACATATAAAATCAATTTATTACTTATAATAGTGATAAATTTTCTACAAATTTTCAGGTATCTGTACATGTTGATAAGATTGATAGTCGATTGCGTATATTGAGTAGCCCACCATAAAAAATGGTTAAATCTTATAATGCATATGTGGTGAATGGTTATCGATTTCATACATGTGCATATGGGGAATCAAAGAAAACAATGAATAGTGGGGTTTGTTTGAAGGGATCACATTATAGAGATATAGAAGTTGACTTTTACTTCATGCTTGAAGAAATTATTGAACTGTGTTATTTGGGATTGTATTATGTAACAATGTTTAAATATCGATGGATGAATACTAAGATAGGCTTGCATATTAATCCGACTCAGGGAATTGTTGATATTAAACATAAAATTCTTCTTTCAGTAAATGAACCATTTTTATTGGCTCATCAGGAACATCAAATTTATTATGCAAAATACTATGCTACTGCAAAAGAGTTGGATGATTGGTGGAGTATAATAAAAGTTAAATCTCAAGAAGATCAGTTTACTCAAACTGAATGTGGTTCCACTGAAGTGAAAGGAAATGAAATTTTACAGGGAACTCCTCAAATCACATCTTTTTCACAAAGAGACACGAATATCGAGGATGACACCCCACAGTTAAGGGTCAATAGTGACGATGCTGTCAATAATGTTACAACTAAATTTGAAATGAAAAGAGATGATGAAAGTGTAAGTAATATGGAAATTGATGATGTTGATGAGGAAGATGAAGACATTGACATTTAAAACTATAAAGATAATGATGAAGATGAACATTGACACAGTAAAATGCGGGTTATAATCATAACAAATATAAATATATACATAATAGTTATTTTCAATTGTTTATTAATAACAATCATTTCATGTTTCAGATGGACTCAGAAACGTATCGTCAGTTTCTAGAGGCTGATCTACCTATGGATGATGAGGTTCTTGATTCATTTGACCCTCAGGCTATTGGCACTACAGGGAGCACTCAGAGGGGGCATGGTCTTTCCATAATGATGATTCCAGATCCTATCCTAGAGCGACGTCCACCTCTTGGATTCGATGCGCACATGCGGTGGTATGGTAACCTGTGTATTTTAGTTATCTTTAATTATAATTTATTTATATTCTAATTGTTTGATTATTTGTTCTTTTTCTATAGTTTTACGCATATAGCTATTAGACAGGGGAGCGCTATCTTGCGCAATTATTTTTCTCAGCCCTGGCTCACATGGGATCGGATTCCCGCTGATGTGCAGGCCACCATGTTCGATCATTGGATGGTACGTAATTAAATATTATTTTTTTTGAAATTTAATTCATTAATAACTTTATATTGTGGTTTATGGCATCCCATCGATGAGAGCATGCGTGCCACTATCCATGCGGCATGGGTGGTGTCTATGCGTGACCGTTTCCGTCAGTTTTTGCATAATTTGAGAAAGACGGCTGTGAGGAAAGCCAGAGTGACAGAATTTGATGAGTCATGTAGAGCCCACCGACCAGAGTACATTTCATCTCATGTTTGGGATGGATTATGTACACACTGGTTGGGTGGTGGGTTTTATAAGAGATCTGCATTGGGTCGACAGAATCAGGGGAGACAAGAGGTGATGCATAGAGCCGGTAGTCGTACATTCAGTGCGGATAGAGAGCATCTAGTAAGTACTTTTTTTAATATTTTATACAACATTAAATATAAAAAATTTATTTTATATTCATATAGGAAGCCGAGCAGCCCGGTATTACGACGTATGTCGTTTATTGGAAGATGGACACTGATCCGGCTACTGGAGAGATTAGAGGTGACTGCCGACGTCAGATTCTGGTCATTAATATTTTTTTTCAGTTGGAAATTAAATTCATATAATCTTTTCATTATTTTAATTTCTAATTGAAACTTAAGGATTCATATGAGGCCGCAACCTCTCAGACACATGCTGAGAGTCAAGACGAGACGAGTGATCAGACTAGTGCCCACCATTTCGATGAGACAACATGGATGCAAGCGACCTAGTATGGATTCGAAAAGGGACAAGTAGTTGGTATCAACTCTCATTTGACTCCTGCAGCTTATTATGGTACTGCTGCGATGTCGGTGTCTGGCTCGAGTGGAGGTCGTGGATAGACATCATCTTCTGCCTCACAGTATCACGAGCAGCTGCGTGCTCAGAGTCAGCTTATAGAGGATTTGCGTCAGGGGCAGGAGCAGATGCGTCAGAAGCATGATGAGGAGATGCGTCGATGGCAGGAGCAGATGCATCTGCAGCAGGATGAAGACAGATGTCGATATGAGGAGAAACATCAGGATCAGATGGAGTATATGCATCGTCTGACTCATAGTTTAGGGATGGAGTTTCCTTCACCACCTCCTTCTGGTCCTCCATATTATCCACCCCCTATTGATTTTTTTACATGTAATAAACATTTTATTTCGTAGTTTATTGTCATATTAACTATTTATAATTCCTATTTCATATTGGTACGAATATTGCATGATTTAATTTGTTTTTATTTTTTTAAATATTTTATTACTTATTAGTATTATTTTTAATGTTTGTTTATTTTAGTAATATTACTTTTAATATTTTATATTTATTTTAAATATTGTGATGTTTATAATTTTATAATTTTATTAATATTAATAATATTAATATTATTTTTTCATAAATATGTATGTTTATTTTAATAATAATAATAATATATTAATTTTTTATATTATTAATATTAGTATTATTATTATATAAGATTATATTATTTCTATTCATATTATTATTATTATTTGATATTAATATTTCATAATTATATTATATATTTTTTTATTATTAATATTATAATAATATAATTTCTTTATATTATTAATATTAATATTAATAATATATATATAATTTAATAATAACAATATTATAATAATTTTTTATATTATTAATATTTGTATTATTATATAGTGTAATATTATTTATATTCATATTATTATTATTTTATATTAATATTTCATAATTTTATTTTTTATATTTTTTTATTTATATTACAATAATAGAATTTATTTATATTATTAATAATATTATTATTTTTATATAATATTATACGATTTGTATTAATTTTTTTAATTTTTTAATTTTTTTTAGTATTTGCGACGGGTTGTCCCGTCGTAAATTTTTTTTTACTGTCCCATTTGCGACGGGAAGAGGACCCATCGTAAAAACTATTTCTGCGACGGTCCATCGCAAATACCTACGTCGCAAATATTTTTTAAATTTCCCATTTTCGACGGGTCAGAAACCCATCGCAACTAATATATCTGCGACAGGCCGTCGCCAATACCTTTTTTATATATAAAGGAAAACGAATTTGTGACGGGGGAAAAATACCGTCACAAATACTATTTTTGTGACGGGACTGCTGCAAAAAACACTTATTTGCGACGCCGTTTTCGGCAAAGGGAAATTTGCGATGGCGCCCCGCCGCAAAAGGTCTTTTGCAAAGGGACCCCGTCGCAAATCGCCCATCACAAATATTCCATTTTCCTGTAGTGTGGGAATGTAGTTTTCTATGATGTATCAGGGATCATAAAAGGTTGTGTCTTGATGCATGAGAAAGCAGTGATCATTTATTGTTCACAATAGTTGAGGTATCATGATAAAAGATACACGACCCATGAAATGGAGTTAGAAGCAGTGTTCATCTCTCTAAATATGTGGTGTTAGTACTTGATGTGATAATGATTTAACATCTACTCTGCCCACAAGTTTCTTGGGTATATCATCTCCCAGAAGGACCAAAACACGAGACATCGACAACTGCTAGAGTTCCAACAGGACTATGACATTAAGATAGTCTATACTATTTGAACGTTTAAAGACAAGAATTTTTTACATGTAATTTTTTTAATTATATGGAATATTACAAGTCCCCAAAAATTGATGGCGCTTGATTCCGAGGCCCGGAGTGCTCGGAATGAATTTCTAAACATTTTTAGGTATGTTTAATAAACTTGTGAGGGGGTTTTTGTAACTTTGAAACCGGTTCTCAGAATTGAAATCTGAGGGAATCGTTGAACTCACAACGCTGATATTCGCTTAAAGAGACCTTCACCAGGACCATAGTAGGTCGAGGGTAGAAGTTAGATTTTTGGATTTTTGTGGGAGAATAAAAATAAAATAAAATAAAACAACATTTATTATATTTTTTTGAAGCCTCCTTTTTGAATTCTGGTTGTGGGGACCACCCGAACCATTCTTTAATGTGGGTAAAAACCTTGGGATCCTTCCACTTTGTTGTGATAATTTATTGTTCCAATTTATTATGCCAACATTGATTTTCCAACATTAATCCTTATCTTATTAAATTGGCACCACACCTCTCGTGGGAAAATCATTGGAAATAGAGGAGATCATTGGAGAGTTGGAAAGAACATTCTCCAATACAGAACCCCCCTAATGAAGAACGAGGAACCGACTTCGATCTCGGATCAGAAGCGTCTTGCGAAAGCAAAGAACGCCAAAGTCAACATCTCATCGACTTCGTCTTCATCCTCACGACATCTATTATGGGAGAACGAGGTAAGGGTTTTATTTATGTTTGAATTTACATTATTGATTATTCATATCCTAAATTCACGAAGACGATGGCCAAACGAACATGGCCATCCTCCAACACATAAACCATGCTCCACTTTATCTTTATTCTCGGTGCATTCTTCATGAGTTCTTCAACGCTTAATTTTTATTAATGCGGGAAACACTGAGTTTTTCTAAGCCCGATATATGGACATGGCGCCCTCGATGCGAGGATTGTGAATATGTGATTGTTTAATTTTCCGGGATTGAAACGAAGCCAAAGTGGCTCACAGAAGAAGGCGGCGGCCGACACCCAGCTGACCGTGAAGAAGGAAGGACGGTGTGCATCCGAGATACAGGTGGAGCAGGGGGTCGCGGCCGCTCGGCCATAGTGGAGGCTGAAGGGTGGTTGGCCTTCCGGATGGCCATGGTGGAGCAGCGGTGCACGATCGTGCTGCTGAGAGGAAGATCGGCAATGCCAGACCGGGTGGGACCCCTCCCGCGGGTCCCGTGCGCTACCTAGCCGAACGGTCCGATGGACCGTTTGAGAAAATTGGAAAGTGGGAGATCCCCCTTCAGTGCCATCTCGGGCGGACTGCACACCTTTTGGGCTGCACCACAGCGGGCCACGCCCAGCAGGTCGTGCCCAGCGGGACACCACGCAACAAGCCGCGCCACAGCGGGCCTCCCCTTCTCGGGTCGGGCCAGAATATATCCCAGTGGGACGAGCCAACCAAGGACTAGGACATCCGATCTGGACCCAAACATGGTCTATTCAACTCAGGACAGGTTGGACCGGGTCTGTCCGACTGGGCTCAGACCAGACCCAGGCCAATCTGGACCTAGTTTCGCCTTTTTGGCCATAACTTGTGATCTGAGCGTCCGTTTGATGAACCTTTAGTGGAACCAAAATCCTTGGATCGATATTTTCCTTTTGGTATACACCACATAAGTTTTGGAGAAGGTTGGAGTATAGTTGGGTTGGATCGGACCCCGAATCCAACTGGGCCCTCGGAGCAAAAATGCTAATAACTTACAGACCGG
Organism: Viscum album; assembly: GCA_963277665.1. Lineage (NCBI taxonomy): Eukaryota > Viridiplantae > Streptophyta > Magnoliopsida > Santalales > Viscaceae > Viscum > Viscum album. The sequence goes on from OY728127.1 coordinate 1,638,551,181, forward strand.
GCATCCGATTGACGCACCTTTTATTGCGTTGGGTCCCTTTGGACATGACAGACCTTTGTGATACTTTTTTGTGAAACTTAGGGTGGTTTTGGTATGACCTATGGATTATGGAGTGGTTCTCCCAAGTGTGATTCATATAGAACCCTGTGACTAGATGAGACATGACGACTGCTGACCGTTTAGACTTGGAGTGACTCGACAGGACCAGTGGGGATTGCCTCTGTGTGATGCAACAGAACCATTGTTGGGAGTGCCTATGTGTGCCATAGAAAACCCACCATAACTAACAGGAGGAGTACCTCAACAGGCCATGAGGGGAATCCCCTTTATGTGATGCAGCAGACCCACATTGGGGGGAGCCATTGTGTGACGCGGAAGACCCACGATACTCAAAAAGAGAAGTACCTTAGTAGTCCAAGGATAGTGGGAAACACCTCTATGTGATGTGGAAGAACAATTGCACTTGATAATAGAGAAGTTCTTCAGTAGCTGAGGTGTTCGACGTTGTGACTGGGAATGTTACTTGTTACGATCCCAAGAGAATCTTGTGGCCGGCTATCAGCTTCCATAGCGATTCTGTGTGGGTCAAATTCATAATTCGGTTTCTCAGAGTTGTATACCTAATGTGAGTTGAGTATTTACCTTTGTGGTGTTCTTTAATTCATGGAACATTCAAGCTTTACACTTTTGAGTTGGGCCTTGTGTTTCCTCAAGATTGAGATGGGTATGCTCGACAACATAGGAATATGTTTGGGAATATACCTAAGTAGGGTTTAAAGTTGTTTTCATGATTTTGGGTTTATCCTTTGAAGATATTGGGAGACTTTTGAGGGTCTCAGGGTCCCTACTGAGTATCGTTATATTTATCCCTGCATGGTCTATGCCCACCACTTGTTGTGTTTGGTGCAGACGACGGACAACACTGACTGAGGATGAGGGTGCCAGGACGGGAGGTAGCTCGGAGGTGGACATTAGATGAGGCATACCACATAGACGACTGTTCGAGAGTTATACCTACCCTTCAGGTAGAATCCTTGGTGGGTGTTCCCCGGAGCTGTTTTTAGTTATACATGTACTTTTCAGTTTTACTTGTACTTTTCAATTGGGCTTGTTTTCTGGGCCCTTTAATTTTTGTACACACCATGTTTACTTTATAGTTTACTTTGTGATTAGTTGTGTGAGTTTACAGGATAAAAAGGAAATGCCTTCCTCATTATAGGTAATACACCTTTCGATGTTAGTCTCCAGCACCTGCCATATGGAAGGCGGGTTTGGGGTAGTCACGACAGGGGCCCCGGGGGATGGTTATGAAAAATTGGTATCAGAGGATTTCAGTTCTACCGAAGAACTAGGACTATGATATTTTCTGTGAAGTAATAGAGTTATGTTATATGATAGTTGTTTTTAGTTTTGTTAGTCCAGTGTTGGTGAGGTGACCGATGTATCCATTCACTGGGACACTAACTTCTGATTTCCAACTCAGTGCATGAAAACAATGATTGCGTATGTGTTTTTGGAATTTTTTCTTTGTTATCTATTTGAGTCAGCTCACTAGGTATAAACTTAATGACCGTGGAACACCTATTTTTATCAGGATGCCTCCACGCAGAAAACCATCCACGATTCTAGTTAGAGTACATGATGACAGCCCATTGAGAGATGAGGCTTTGGTGCAGGGACCCCGTACAATAGTTGTACCACCGGGTGTCTACCAGCAGCACCACTACCCATTGGGAAGCCGATTCCACCAGCCCCAGTAGTATAGGATTCACACCGCTTGAGCACATTGCATGAGTTTAAGCACCAAAGGTCATCGAGGATCCGTGTTGAGACAGATCCATAGGAAGATGGGGATTAGCTAGAGGTCGTGGTTAGAGTTTTTCGACAGGTAAGGACACTAGTTGATCTCATGGCAATCCTTGTCGCCAGCATTCTTCAGGAAGCAGGGGGAAGATGGTGGATCCTGATGCTCCAAGTTCACGATGAGGTCACTCTCATCTGGGTGGACTTTTAGATCCTTTTCATGGTAGAGTTCATCCCAGTGACCCTATGCTCAGTGTGTATACAGTAGATTCTCCACTTGCAGCAGGGTAGAATGGCGATGGCTCAGTATTCTGCAAGGTTCACTGACCTCTCGTGCTACTCTATTGACATGGTGTGAGACACTTTTATCCAGGACTGGACCTTCGACTAGGGGATCAGATTGGATATTATAGTTTCGATGTTTTATCTTAGCATCCCAACATTGGAGGGGGTGTTAGAGAGAGAACTCTTAGTGGATATCTTCCTTTCTGGGAAGTCACCAACAAAAAGACCTACCACCGGATGACACGTATCAGAGTTATCTATAGCTGGCACTAGAAAAATGATGCATAGGTCCAATAGGACGGGACCTACAGGTGGACAACCGTAGGATATAGGGTCGGTGGTGTGGGGCCCTCGCGGAAATGTAGGACAACCAAGGATCATGCAGTGTTACTCGTGTGGCGGGTAGGGTCACAAGGCTCGTGACTACCTGACCCACTATACCGATGACCAGAAGACGGTCGAGGGACTGCCAAGGCAGAGACATAGGTTCGGTCAAGGAGGTCTGCAAGTAGGAGGAGGACATGGCAAAGGAATAGTCTGTGCAGCACGCTGTGGGAGATGTTCTGTGGTTCTACCTCCACCACCACTAGGTGGTCCACCTCGACCACATGGAGCCGGTGGATAGGGGCGAGCTCAGCTCTCGGAAGTAGAGGCTTCTGACCATGGAACTCTGGATATGATATGAGGTACGATCTGTGTCTTCTCCACCTCAGCTACATTACTTATAGACACAGGTTCTAGTCACTCATTTATTGACATGACCCTTGTTCAGAGCTCAAAGATTCTGACAGATTAGTTGGCTTGATCCTTGCGGCTAGAGACTCTTATGGGAGTGGATTCGACGATCACCCACTAGTGCCGGTAGTGTGAGATTACTCTAGGAGGTTAGATCTTCGTCCGAGATCTCCAAGTAGCAGCATCGAGGCCTTAAGACATCATCTTGGGTATGGACTGGTTATCTATAGTCCATGCTCAGATTGACTATATTTGGAACAAAGTGCAGTGTGTCCACACGGATGGGACCAGGTTTTCCTTTACCAGCGATAAGGGAACCTTTCCAGCATAGGATGGACTTACTCAGAGGGGGGTGTAGCTGATCATTCATCAGATGGCTCGCCTTACCCTCATAGAGGTTGAGGTAGAGATTCTGAGCTATCCTATAGTGGTGGACTAGTACACTAATGTTTTCCCAGATGATGTTTCGGGTCTACATCCTCGCAAAGAGGTGGAATTTTATATTGAATTGTATACAAGGATGGCACCGATATATACACCATTATATCGGATGGCTCCTACAGAGCTTTGAGAGATGCGATTATAGCTGGAGGACTTTCAAAGAAAGGGGTTTATTATGTCTAGTGTATCTCCTTGGGAAGCCCCGATTTTGATCGCCAAGAAGGCATATGGGAGTTTGAGTCTATGTGTAGACTATCTAGGTGATAAACTGGTGACCGTGAAGAACAAGTACCCACTCCCTAAGATTGATGATTTCTATGATCAGCTGAAGAAAGAATGATGTTTTTTGATGATAGACCTCAGACCAGGCTATCACCAGCTCAGAGTACGAGACGAGGATATGCAGAAGATGGCCTACAGATATCTGTATGGCCATTATGAGTTCTTGGTTATGCCTTTCAGTGTTACCAATTCACCAAAAGTGTCCATGGGACTCATGAATAGGATCATCCAACCATACCTCGATCACTTTGTGGTAGTCTACATCGACGACATTCTGATATACTCATCGACAGAGGAAGGGCATGCCTATCATCCGCAGATAGTTCTGGATACACTCCTAGAGAACTATCTTTATGTTAAACTATCGAAGTTCAAGTTTTGGATCCAAGAGGTTCCCTTTCTAGTACACGTCATCTCGGAGTCCGGAGTTGCGATGGATCTAGAAAAGATCGAGGTTGTGCTTTATTTGGGGCCACCCAAGAGTGTGGTGAAAGTGCAGTGTTTCCTGGGTTTGTCTGGTTACAACCGGAGGTTTGTGCGTGACTTTTCCAAAGTTACAACACCCTTATCAGCATTGGAGAAGATAGGGAAACCTTTATGTGGTTGGAGAGATGCCAGCAGTGTTTCTAGGAGATGAGGTAGATACTAACAAGTTCCCCTATCTTGAGGATACCGGAGGAAGGCATTGGGTATGTAGTCTACTACGACGCATCAGGGAACGGGCTTGGATGTGCCTGATGCCAGAACGAGAAGTGATCGCATATGGTTCTCGAAATCTAAGACAACATGAGACGAACTATGCTACCCATGACCTATAATTAGTATTAGTGGTCTTTTCCTTGAATATGTGGTGACATTACTTGGTAGGAAAATGTTGTACAGTCTACTCTGATCACAAGAGTCTCAGTTATATCTTCTCTCAGAAGGACCTAAACCTGAGACAGTGGTTTTATCTTGAGTTCCTCCAGGACTATGACTTTTAGATAGTCGATACTCCTTGTAAGGGGAACGTAGTAGAAGATGCACTCAACAGGAGGTTTGGTATACAGTTTCTGAGTGAAGTGACTGAGTAGTTTGATACTTCGCAGATATCCTACATGGATCAAGATGGAGCAGCTTATCTTCAGTCTTTGACTGTCACTCCCCCACTCCTTTAGCGATTCAGGGAGGTGCTACTTGGGGACACAGACTTCAAGGATCAACGTGCTTAGATATCCACATGATAGGCACCAGATTGATTTTCCGAATGTGGGGAGAAAGTCATCATCTTCTGAGAACATTATTTAGTACTAATGGAACTTCAAGAGGAAGTGTTGAGAGAGTTCCATGTGTCCCATCTAGCGGTACATCTAGGAGTGGTGAAGATGTACCAAGATCTACGACATTAGCACTGGTGGTCGGGAATGAAGAAGGCAGTGGCAGAGTGTGTCTCTCTGTGCCTCACTTATCAGCAAGTGAAGGTAGAGCATCAACTTCCATCAGGCTTAGTTCAGTCATTAGAGGTGCCAGAGTTGATGTGGGATGTAATTTCCATATACTTCATGACAGGACTACCACACATGTCCAGGAGTCATGATTCTATCTGGATGATCATTGATCGACTCACAAATTTGGCCCACTTCCTACCTATCAAATAGCAGGGTTCAGTACAGGGAATATGACAAATCCACATGCAACAGATTGTATGGATTTATGGAGTTCCATCTACAATTATCTTTGATCGTGATGCATGATTTATTTCCCAGCAATGGAAGGGGTTGCAAGAAGTGTTTGGGACTAAACTTCAATTGAGCACCGCTTTCCATTCTCAGACGGATGGCTAGAAAGAGACGACCATTCATACCCTCAAAGAAAATTCTACGTGCTTGCATCCTTGATTTTGGCTGTATCTTGGAGGACCACATGCCTTTTGTGGACTTCGCGTACAAAAATAGCTATCACTCCACTATAGGTATGGCACTATTTGAGGTGTTGTATGGGAAACCTTGCAGATCACCACTGTCCTAGACTGACCCAGGGGAGTCAGCACTCAGGGGACCAGAGATGGTATGAGCTACCACAGAGAAGGTGTAGATCATCTAAAAGTGGATGAAGACAAAATAGAGCATGTAGAAGTCCTATACTGATAGGAGATGAAGACCACTACAGTTCGAGTATGGTGACCCTATATTCCTAAAGGTCTCTCCTCGACGAGGATTGCAAAGATTTGGCAGGGGCGACAAGTTATCACTGAGGTTCATCAGACCCCTTCAGGTCCTCATTATATTTGGGGAGGTGGCTTACTACATAGATGTTCCCCCTCAGTTGCACCGGGTGCATGACATAATCCACGTATCCCAGCTGAGGAGATACGTGTACGACCCATCACACATCATTGACTGGAATGAGCTGGACATTGGCGATGGGGTGATGTTTTCAGAGGATCCAGTAGAGATTGAGGATCGAAAAGAGCGGGTCCTTCATGGGTGGTTGATACCTTTGGTGCGCATTCGTTGGCAGCACTGGAACCTTCAGGAGAGGACATGGGAGCGGGGATCTCATATTCGTGGTTAGTACCCCCATTTTTTCCCTAGTTTGTGTTGTGGCTTTTGGGGAAGCAAAGCCCTGATGTGGGGTGGATGTAGAGGCCCAGATTTTTTCTGTGTAAATTTCAAAATTATATGGAATATTAATAGTCTGTGAGAATTGACGGTGTGTGATTTCGAGTCCTGGAGTTCCCGGGATTAAATTTTGAACTTTTTTTAGGTACGTTCAGTAAACGTGCGAGTGAGTTCTTTTAACATTGAAATCGGTGCTCAGAATTGAAATTTGAGGGAACCATTGGAATGACAGCACTGATATTCACTTACGGAGACCTTCACCTCGACCGCAGTAAGTCGTGGGTAGAAGCTGACTTTTCATCTTTTTGGGCGAGAATAAAAAAAAATTAAATAAAACAACTATTATTATATTTTTTTGGAATACTCTTTTTTGAATTAGGGTGGTGGGGACCACTCGAACCCTTTTTTAATGTGGGAAAAACCATTGGGATCCTTCCACTTTATTGTGCCAATTTATTTTTCCAATTTATTGTGCCAATTTATTGTGGAAATTTAATGTGCCAACTTTGATGTGCCAACATTAATCTATAACTCATTAAATTGGAACCACACCTCTCGTGGGAGAATCATTGGAAAAAGAGGAGAGATTTGGAGAGTTTTAAATAACATTATCCAATGAAGAACCACCCTCAATGAAGAATCAGAAACTGATGCTGAGCCCGGATCGGAAGCGTCTTGCGAAAGTGATGAACGCTGACGTCACTATCTCATTGACTTCGTCTTCTTCCTCACGATATCTATTAAAGGTGAATGAGGCTGAGGTTTTATTTATTTTTAATTTAATTTATTTATTCTTAATATCCTAAATTCATGATGATGATGGCCAAACGAACATGGCCATCATCCCACACATAAACCATGCTCCTCTTTCTTTTTATTCTTTACGAATTCTTTGTGCATTCTTAAATGCCTGATATTTATTGATAATGGAAATATGGAGTTTTGTTGAGCACGATATATGTACATGGAGACCTCGATGGAAGGATCGTGTATATGTGATCGATTAATATTTTGTTCTTGGAACGAAGATGCAGGGGCTAACAGAAGAATGCGGTGACAGGCACCCAGCCGAGCGTGAGGAAGGAAGGGAGACGCGCATCCGCACCAACGGGTGATGAGGGGGTCATGGCCCGTCAGTCGCGTCAGGGAAGGGTCTTGGCTGACAACTATCCAACTGCATGGCAGATCTGCAGTGGATGTCCTTGTCGCCGATGGAGTAGGGGGCTGCGGCAGAGGCCAAAGGGCGGCCGACCTTCCGGCCGGCCGTGGGGGAGCAGTAGTGCACGACCGCGCCGCCGGGAGGAATCCCTGTCAGCCTTCCATTTGGCCATCGCAGATCGGGGGGGACCCCTCCAGTGGGTCCCATGTGTCACACATCGAAACTGTCCGATGGACCATTTGGGAAAACTAGAAGGGGCTGCTCCCCCTTTGGCGCCAGCTTAGGAAGACCACATGCCTAGCGGGCCACACCGCAGCGGGCCGCACCTAGAGGGTTGTGCCGGGATGCCCCATCGTGAGCCGAGCCAGACTACGGCTTAGCAGGCCGGTACTTCCATGTCCTAGGACAACTGTGATTGACTTGGACCGGGTCGGTCCAGGTCGGTCTGACTGGGGGAGGACCGGACATGGGCCCATCTGGACCCCGTTTCACCTTTTTTACCATAACTTGTGATCCGAGCATCCATTTGGCGAACCATTAGCTATGATGGAATTCCTGGATTGAGACTGTCCTTTTGATATACAACACATGAGTTTTGGATATGGTTAGAGTATGGACGGGTTGGATCGGACCCCGTATCCAACCAGGCCCTCGGAGCGAAAATTCTAATAACTTACAGATCAGGCTTCCAATTGACGTGAATTCTGTTGCGTTGGGTCCCTTTGTACATGACGTACCTTTGGGATAAATTTTCATGGATATTAGATGTTTGAACTATGACTTGCGGAGTGGGGATCCCAAGCGCGATACGTATGGAACCCTGCGACTGGTTGAGACCTGAAGACTGATGACCGTTTCAACTCAGAGTGACTCGACATGCCCAGTGGGGAGCGTCTATGTGTGACGCAGAAGACCCACGGTGGGAAGGGTCTCTGTGTGATGTGACAGACCCACGATACTCGATAGGAGGAGTACCTCAGTAGTCCACGAGGGGGAGTGCCTCTGTGTGATGCCACAGATCCACAGTGGGGAGCACCTCAGTGTGACACGACAGACCCATGGTACTCGACAGGAGTAGTACCTTATTAGTCCAATGTTAGTGGGAAGAGCCTCTGTTTGATGTGGCATGCCCACTATACTCGATAGATGAGGATTTCTCCATCATAAAAGGTGTTCGACATTGTGACTGGAAATGTTACTAGTTACTATCCCTAGAGAATCTTATGGCTGGCTATCAACATCCATAGAGATACTGTGTGGGTCATCTTTCTAATTATATTTCTCAGAGTTGTATACCTTCTGTGAGATGAGTCATTACCTTTGTTGTATTCTTTCTTTTATGGAGCAGTCGAGCTTTAAGCTTTTGAGTTTGGCCTTGTGTTTCCTCAATATTTACATGGGTATGATCGGCAACATATATATATATATATATATATATATATATAGGGATATTCCTAAGTAGGGTTGACAGTTGTTTTCATGCTTGGTAGTTTATCATTTGTGGATTTTGTAAGACCTTTGAGGGTATCATGTTCCTTACTGAGTATCATTATACTCACCCCTGTACGGGCTACACCCACACCTTGTTGTGTTTGGAGCAGACGACGGACATCGCTGACTGAGGACTAGGGTACTAGGACTGGTGGTTGCTCGGAGGTGGACATTAGAAGAGGCATACCACAGTGATGACCGTTCGAGAGCTGTAACTACCCTTTAGGTAGGATCCTTGGAGGGTGTTCCCAGGAGAAATTTTCAGTTATACTTATACTTTTCAGTTTTACTTGTACATTTTAGTTGGTCTTGTATTCTGGACCCTTTACTTTCTGTACACACCATGTTTACTTTATAGTTTACTTTCTTCTTAGTTGTGTGAGTTTATAGTTTTAAAAGGCAATGCCCTCCTCGTTTTAGGGAATACTCCTTTTGGTGCTAGTTGCCAGCCCCTGGCCGACGGAAGGCGGGCTTGGGGTAGTCACGACACAAGCCTCAGTGGATGGGTCATGATAGGAAGGGGAACATGGTGGAAGATGAAATTAGTAAGATATCTGGTTTGTAGTTGCTGAGTGCGGTAACATATTAGCTTGCCACGATGCCGATATTCTTCATGGTAGATGATGGAGCATCTTACCTTCATTCAATGAATTTCACTCCCCTAACCATACAATGAGTTAGGGAGGCACCTCTTGTGTATGTTGAACAGAAGGACTAACATGAATAGTTATCCTTAGGATAAGCTCCTGATATTTTATTGATAGGTAGGGATAATGTCATCATTTTCAATGGATGTATAGTAGTACCAGAGGCATTGAGGGAGTAAGAAATTGATGGATGAGTTTGTTTCATAGGGGCTCACTTGTCGTCAAGTGAAAACTTGTAATAATGTTCTAACTAGATTGGCATAACCACATGAGGTACCAAAGTGGTTGGGGGGATGGTATCTTGATATAATTTTTCACGTGATTACCAAAAATCCCCAAGGGCCATGATTCTATCCAGGTGATCATCGGCTGACTCACCTAATTGGATCACTTCCTACCCATCTGGGGGGATGGATTGGTAGAGGTCTTGGGACACCTCAACATCTAGAAGATAGTGCGGCTTAACGGGGTGCCTTCATTGGTTGTCTCAGAACATGACACTCACTTCACATCTCAGTTGAGGAAGGGATTACAGGAGGCATTCGAGACATTGATGTGCTTGATCACTACCTTACACCCACAAACTGATGGTCATATAGAGTAGACCATACAGACCTTGGAGGAAAGGCTCCATGCATTCATCCTTGATTTTGGTCATATTCTAGAGGACCACCTTCCACTGGTGGAGTTGGCATTCAACAATATCTATCACTTCACCACTAGAAAATCACCATTCAAGGATTTGTATGTGAGACCATGCAGATCACATCTATTCTATATAGACCTCTAAGAGTCAACACACATGTGTACAGAGTTGGTATGGGATACCACATTGAATGTGCATATAATATAGGAGTGGATGAGGAATGCACATATCAAGAAAAAATATTATTCTGATAGGAGACGAAGGACCTTGGATTTTGAGGAGGGATGCCATGTGTTATTTTAGGTCTCACACTGATGGGGATTGTAGAGATTTGGCTGAGTCAAAATGTTCTCTACCAGGTTCATCGGGCCACTCCAGATTCTCACCCGAGTTGGCGAGGTGGTGTAACTTCTAGCTCACCCCCCACAAATGCACCAGGTTTATGATGTTTTCCATGCATCACAATAGAGGAGGTACATGAATGATCCATCAAACATTATTAACTTGGGCGAGCTGGAAATTGATGATGGGGAAACATTTGTGGAGTTCCCGAGGGAGATAGATGACCGATAAGAGTGGGTCCTTTCTGGATGATCAATTCCATTGGTGCACGTTTAGTGGCATTATTAGAATCTCTAGTAGAGAAAATGGGAGTGGGAGGCCCAAATTCATACTCAGTACCCCAATTTGTTTATTTATCCTTATTTTGGATTATGAGGATGCGAATCCCTAAAGGTGGGGTTAATGTAATTTGCCTAAAATTCCACGTAATTTTTTATTATATATAATTATTTCAAGACCAGGTTTGAAGACAACATGCGATCCTGAGGCCCTTAGTGCCCAAAATTATTCGTTAAAAATTTTATGTTTTAAGTAGAGAATGTGAGTGGTTATCCTAAAAATGTGAAATAACTCTTTAATGGGTTCTTGGATCAGAAATAATAGGGCCCTATTGCATTCAGGATTGATGGTTTACCCAAGACGTGACTTGTGTTTAGTTGGTGCATGACTCCAGTGAGAAAACCTGAAAATTGAATAACTGAAAATGAAATAATTAAATAAAATTATTTTATTTCTCAAATATTTATAACTCATAAAAGGTTACTTTAATTTAAAATTTGAGACCACTGTTATGCTCATGAGGGAAATCATTCCTTAAGCATAGCCTAACGTTGTCCAACATGGCCCAACATTGGAAGTTAGTTTTTGACCACAAATAAAGTAATTAATAACATTTATTTTATAGTAAAATACTTATAACTCCTATAAGGTAACCTAATTTGGAAATAAAAGAGTACTATCGATATCATGAATGCATGTTTCCATTAGGAGTAGTTTAACCTCAACTGACACGTATTGAGGGAGAAATACTGTTTTGGAACATTTTTTAGTGAATTAAAATGTAGCAAGTGTGCGGGTTTGGAAAATAATAAATGGGTGTCTGGATTGAAAATATGAGGGAACTATTGCGTAGGAAATAGTGACATTACATAATAATTGACCTAACATTGACTAGCATGGATCTTAGGGAAAAAGTTATTTTTTTGAACCATTCAGAAGAGAAATAAAATAAATTAAAAAGTTATTTTATTTTCATTTCCTCGCCAGTAAGTGGTGGCATGGAAGCATTGTGGTGCAGTACAAGGTGATGAAGAACACTCAATTAATGGGGATCTTAATTGAGCAACATAATGACTCATTAATGGAATCATAATAGATATGATGTTTCACTAAAATGTAGAGTAACAACGTGATGACGTAGTGTAACAGAAACACGACGAAAAATTTCTCTTTTAATGAGATAATGGTTTGAAGAATCAGAGATCAAATTTTGATGAATAACGACGAAGGATATTATCTCCAATGAAGAATTTCAGGGGATCAGAAAGTGGTGATGATGCCTTAGAGGAAGATCTGGGACTAGAGATCGAATAATGTAGATGTCTTTGAACTATTGAATCTCCACGGATGGATTTCAATCAACAACATTCTTCCATCTGATGTTAATATATCCAAGGTAGGTGTTATTTGTGTATTGAGTTTCCCCATTATTCATTCTAAAACAATGAATGTGGATCATCCCATTAAAATCTTTATCAACATATGCTTGTTCTTGCTGGAGGGTTCTAACACTCAAGGTCTATATTGGGGTTTCCATGTATCTATAATCACGAACCTCCCCTTTTTTAAAACTCCAATACATAGGGTGTGGTCTGACACAAATAATTTCTGAACCCCTCCGCCTTTTTTTGTTCTTGTGGGTTCTTCCTCAATGAATGTCCATATAACGACAGTGGTCATTATTACACAAATAATCATCATTTATTCTAAAAAATTTCACTGAATAAAATTATAAGGACTGAGAGGTCTAGTGTCTTGAGAAATTTGGATCATTACATAAATAATTATAACATAAAACACAACAAAATTATTGAAAACTTCTTTTACATGACAACATTCCTTCGTACTTAGCATTGAATGGGATAACCTAAGGACATATATATGAAAAAAGTGAGTTGTAAAGCCCAAAAAGGGAGTAAACAAGTAATAACATGAATAATACAATACATGTTAGGTAATATACAAATCAACGGAGAATAAAAGAAACATGAATGTAAAGGCATGATATAGCTAGATAATCATTACTTGGAAATGTGGCAACAAAATTTAACATGATATTAGCATGATCCATGGGTCATTGAACATGGAGAATGTCTAAACCATCATTACACTTTAATTAGTATGAATAAACTCTCATGGAACATGAAATATCATGATACTAATCGTTACCCAATACATTGGAGCACTATTATGGAACACCCTTTATAAACATTTCATTTCATGCATATGTGTGTCACATGGATAATACAAAATGGAATCATTAAATATCAAAATTTATTACGCAAATAAGAGATGTGGAATACATAAATTCAAGTCCTCAATCAACATTTACATGTTCATAACGGTGAATACCATTGATAGAGAAATTGGTATGGTATTCACTTAAATGATGATTTTGGCATGGGAAATTTTGGTGTAACTTTGGCAGCATAACGATGTCAAATAGAAATTGTAGAATGGATTGATGAGAGATAAAGGGATATATCATCATTTATACATGAAATGGATTGTATGGGGTCCTGGAACTTAATATACCAACATGTGTAATGGAATAAGATGCATAACATAAAATAATTTTATGAATTTAAATTAGAAGAGTTAAATTCCTTACGGAATTTCGACATGGTAACAGGTGTACATGAGAGGCATTAATGAGAGAGAAAGAGGTATATAATCATCCAAACATAAAGAGTGAAGTATGGGGGAGGTTAAAAATCATACCCAAACATTTATAATTGAAAATAAAAGGGTTTATCATTATAAATAAATATGAAAAAAATATGAAAGGAAGAAATCACTTACAGAAATTCGGCATGGAAAAAGGTGTACACAAGGGTTCATAGGAGGGATAAATGATAGTGAAAAGGGTTATAATTATTTATACATAAAATGGGATGTAATTATGTGATTTAATAACATATCTCAATAAATTAATAAAATAAATTAAAAGATATAACATGAATAGAATGCGTGATAAAAGAGAAGGGTGGAAGATCCCTTACAAAACATCGTTATAGTAACATCTTAGGTAAGGGTCAATATGTGGAAGGACAAATAATACCTCATTAATTTTACATCACATGGAATGTAATGTAATTATTATAATGGAATTACATTATAAAAATTATAAATTACAAGATAGACTTTCAAATAAGATGCTTGAATTTTAAATGGGATGAAAGTGGGGATCCTTAACAGAATTTCAGCATTGTAAAAGGTGTACATGGGATGCATTGGTGAGTGATAAAGAGGTCTATCATAATTCAAAAATAAGTATGGAAGTGTGGTGGAGGTGAGAAATGAAACCCCAACATTTTTAATTGAATAAAAACGGGTATAAGAACATTATAAAATTTGAAAAAAAATAAGAAAGGATGAAATCCTATACTTGGAATTATAATCCCAAAGTCTTGGGAGAGGCTTGAGAGAGGCATTGGGAGAGATTGGGGAACCATGTTAGGATTATAGAGATAATAGGGTAGAGGTTGGTTGGGATCCTATTGTTTTGAGTGATGAATAATGGTAGATTGTGTGGGTTTATATAGGAAAAGAGAGGGAATTCTTTATTATTTTGGTTTTGGACACTACACAATAAACTAATCAAAACCAAAAACTATCCCATGGTGTTCTCCAATGGTTTTGTTAAATGTGGAGAGGAAAAAAATATTATATATTTCAAATATAAGAACTTATTAAAATATTAGTCTTTCTTATGTGAATGTGAGTCACACTCTCAACAAACTCTTTTTAAAAAGTTAAAATATTTTACAAGTCTTTGGTGGGTCCACTATGGAAAAATAAATTAACCAAAAAATATAAATCACATTAATTTTAAGGATAAAACATATATTGTCCAAACAGATTTTTTATAGTATTTTATTACATCACTATTAGATCATTATGATGTCATAAAACACATTGTATATTTAAACGATATTTAATTTTTAATTAATAATTATACTGTCTCATAAAATTATAAAAATTCACCATTAGATAATTTCAACATATTGAATCCAAAAATAATATTCATTTTATCTAAATAATTTTATAAAAATGTGAATTTTCACTTCTAAAATAAAAACTGACAATTAACAAAAATTCATTGGTTTGGAAAAAAACAGATTTCAAACCATAATAAAAATTACAATTGTATTCATAAAAATTATACGATCATTTTTATTTAATAAAAATTAATTTAGTTGTAATTTTTTAGTAAAATATTATATAATTCAAAAATCCATTTATTCATCAAAATAGATTTTTTAATTGAATATTAACTAAAAAACTATTTGAGATTTAAAAACCATTTATGAAGTAATAATAACAAAATTAATGTATATTATTTATAAAAAAATGCACATAATAATAGCACTAGGGTATTTTTTCATAACACCTCATAACACCTGCATAAGACCTAAGGGTAAGGTGTATGATGGTGACAAACTCCCGGGGTTGCTCAGATAACATTACTCAGGTGGTAATTTCTATCAACTTCCACATCTCCCGTAGGAGATTAAATTCAAGATTAACCTGTTGAAGCTCAGCTTGGGATTGGTCAAGAGAAAATCTCAGTGACTCTACCTCTTTTCTGAGCTCCGAAAAATGGGCATCGTATAGATAAATTCTACTGGATGAGGCCATCACTTTGTATGAGTAAATTGCATTTGTCAAATACCTATATTTATACTAATAATGTGATCACTATTCAACGGCTATATTAGCAATAATAACTGTTCATAATAGAATTTTAAATCCTAAATACATAAAAAATTGGAAGTTCATATGTAACATAACCGTTTTACATAATAATAGATTTAATCAGATCAAGAGTAATTTAAATTAATGAATTTTGGGTTGTTACAATCTTCCCCCCAAATAAAATTTCTCCTTAAAAATTTTATTTTCCCACACTAAAATAGATGCATGTAACATTGCTTCATGATTTCCTCTAATTCCCACGTTTCTTATTCAACATTGTTGTTTCTCCACAACACCTTGACAAGGGGAATTTTCTTATTTAGTTTAACATTTTCATTATGATATAATATTTTTACCGGCTTCTCTTCATAGGAGAGGTCATTCTCCAATGTTACCACCTCTGGATTGAGTATATGCGATGGGTCAGGTATGTACTTCCTCAAGAGTGATAAATGGAATACATAATGTACTTCAGATACTTTTGGTGGGATTTATTATTGATAATACATTGATCTAATGCAATAAAGGATCTAAAAAATGTTTATGTACCATGGACTAAGATTTCCCTTCATCCCAATTCTCATAACTCTATTCCACGGTGATACGCAGATGAATACCACATCTCCACCAAAAATCTCTAGGTATCATCGATGATTATCAACATAACTCTTTTGTCGACTCATAACAGCTTTAATGTGCAGTTGGATGGTCTTAACCTTCTACACCTTCTCTTCGACCATTTCTGGACCTAGGAGTTTTCACTCCCCAACATCATCCCAACATGATGGTGTTGTGCACCTCCTCCCATAAAGGGATTAATAAAGATCCATTTGGATTCTTGAGTGGATTTTTTTTGTTGCAAGAGAACACAACTAGAGTAATACATTGATCCCATCCTCCTTTGAAGTCCATTGAGCATGCTCTCAATATGTCCCCAAGTGTTTGGATAGTCTACTTTGAATGGCCATCAGTTAGAGGATGATAATTTGTACTGATGTTTAACATTGTATTAAGATCTTGCTGGAGACTCTTCTATAACATAGAGGTGAATCATGGATCATGATCAGATAATATTGATTGTGTTACTTCATACAACCATTCCACTTCATTGATATATATCACTTCTAGTTGATCCAATGATAAATCCCCTCAAATTGCAATGAAGTGTGAAACCATTGTATGAAGATCCATAACAACCCAAATAGCATAGTTTACTTTGGATGTCTTCATATGTTTGGTGAAAATGTAAAAAGTGTTGTTCCTCTATTTTCATGTTGGTATGGGTAATGGTTGCATCATCCCCTAGGAAATATTCCTCTTAGTCTTCACATGATGACATACCAGGCACTTTTATTTATACTCACCAATCTCCTTTTCATGTTATACCACCAATAATGCTCTCAGAGATCTCGAAACATCATTGGGTTTCCTCGGTGAATGGAGAATTTCAAAAATGTGGATTATACAAAAGTTATTTCTTTAACTATAGATTTTATAGAATGCATATTCTGGACCCAAATTTCACAATTCCTTTTTCATTAACATTGAACTCTAAGTATTTCCCTTTTTTGACAGTTTCCAATTTTTTCTGAATTCCCACATCATCATTTTGATCATCCTTTAACCATTCCAAAAGAGACAGTTCAGTAATCATTTGTGAATGTATTGATCATGTTCCTTTTATTATGATTCTGATGTCCATCTTTATCAAATATAAAAAGATTGGATCATTTTTAATTATAATCAATGATAGAATTGGTGTTCCCTTTCTAGGTAGATCATCTTCCACCATGTATGCTTTCCCAGGCTGGTAAAGGATTGGAAATTCATAGTCTTTGATCATCTCTAACCGTCTTCACGAGTTCATGTTCGACTATTCCAATGTGAATATATACATGAGGCTTCAGTGATCTATATATATTTCACACTTCTCCCCAAAGAGGTAATGCTGCCAAATATTTTATGTGAAGACTACTGCAGGCAACTCCAGATCATGTGTTGGATGTTTTTTATCAGGAACATTCAATTTCCTTGAAACATAGGCAATGAATTTTTCATTTTTCATCAACACACAACCCATTCCCTTCTTTAAATCATCATTAAATACAACAAAAATGTTCTCCACTTGTGGGTAGTGTGTGCACAAGCACAATGGTAAGCCTGCTTTTAAACTCCATGAAGCTATCTTCACATTCATCCCTTCAATAAAACATTACTCCCTTCATAGATAGATTGGTATTAGGGTTTTAAAATCATGAGGAATTTCTCACAAATTGTTGATAATATCCAGCTAACCATGGGAAGCTATGGATATCCGTCACCAATGTTGGCCTCAACCATCCCTCAATTGCAGCTATCATTGATGGATTGAAATATATTTAAATTATTGTGATGATTTGACCCAAGATTAATACTTCATTAAACCATAACACACACTTGTATTACATTTCATAGATCTTCTCATTTCGCAAGGTGTCTAGTATAGTGCTTGGATGCTCATCATGCTTGTTCTTGGATTTAGAGTATATTATAAAATCGTATAGAAAAACTGCAAAAAATTTGTTGAGGTTGCCTCTAAAGACTGTACTCATCAAGTCCATGATAATTAATAGAGAATTGGATATTCCTAAATGAATTACTATGATTTCATAATGCCTTTATCTTGTAATAAAAGCAGTCTTGGTGATATCCTCCTTCTTCACCGTTACATGGTAATATCCTGACCACAAATCCACCTTGGAGAAGAATTTTGATCCACATATCTGATCTTACATGTCATCAATTTGTAGCAGAGGATAATTATAATTTATCGTGATTTTTTTGAGCTCACGATAATCAATGCAAAGGTGCATTGACCCATCCTTCTTCTTAATGAAGAGGACCAGTGCACCCCATGGTAAAGCACTTGGGCGTATAAACCCTTTATCCAGATTCCCCTATAGTTTTTTTTCTGCTCCTCAAGATCCACAATATCCATTTTATATGTAGTAATATATATTTGAAACACTCTAGGTATTAGATCAATTGAGAATCAAACATCTATTTTTGAAGGAAGGCCCAGAAATTCCTCATGAAACACTTCTGTGAATTCCCCCACAATAGGCATATCATCAAGGATGGTTTCTTCCTTAGACTCAATCATCTGAGTAAGATATGTGTGCTAATAGGGGAGTAATATCCACACTTTATATAATAGTGGTAATGAAAATTCATCCTCTTCCTTGTAGTTTAACATAATCGGGGGTTGATTCTCAATATGGAGAGTTATTTCCCTCTCATGACAATTTATGCTGTCTATATATAGGAAAATCCAATCCTTACCAAAAATTGCATCAAATTCCAGTAGAGGGAGTATGAAGAGGTTCATTGAGAAGTAAAAACAAAACATTATTATAGGGGAGGAATTATATTCCTGGGATTCAATGATTTCCAAATTTTCTATTATCACTGACATCATTACATCCATTATTTGTGGTGGTGTTGAGATTGTTCTACTAAAAAATTGAGATATAATAGAATTCATAAAAATAGAAACAAAAATTATTTTCTCTATTCTTTAATTAATAACTAGTGTTCCCATAACCATTTCATGGTCAGTGTTCACTTCGGTGGTAATAATGGTAAAAGCTCTCCCTTACTGCCTTGGAGGTTGTTAGTTGCCTCCGAAAACCTTTGGCTTAGGGAACTGGTTTGAAAAGTGACCTAGTACTTTGTAGTTGAAGCAATGGAAAATGCATTGAGGGTTGAATGGAGTGTTCCATGCCTTTTCTATAGTTGTGGGTTTTCCCTGTTAGTAGTTAATTTCCAAGATCCCTTCTCTTTCACACCATATGCTTTTCCTTGTCCCCTTTAGTCAATTTTCAGGGTTCTTCTTTCTGCACCATTGGAAAGTGGGGTGATGTAATTTCTTAGCACTGTTGTATTTATCAATCAGACCACTAGAATTAATTTTCACATTATTATTTGTATCCCCATGACACCCCTGCGATTCAGTGATCTTTATTTTCACATTTAGGGAACATCAGATAATTTTCTTATAGCTATCGAAGTCACAGATCTCTAGGGAATTCTGTAGGCTAGATTTTAGCCCACCAAAGAAGCGGTCAACCTTGCCTTCTAGGGAAATGAAAAATATGGATGCAGATCATTTAAGCCTTGTGATTTTTTTCTCATGCACTCTAATTGATTCATCATACTTTTGTGTGAGGTCAAGGAAGTCCATTTCCATCTTAAGCGAGAGGGTGCACAGAAAATATTTATCGAAATATATTTTCCGGAAATCCTTCTATTCCAACACCACGATCTCATCATTAGGCTTCTTATTTTTTATCAATATACTCCATTGAAAAACATCACCTTACATATGATAATAATCCATAAGAAACTTCTCTTTTTCAGATCATCTAATTATGGAGATGATCTTTTCAATGGAGTTGATCCATTGTTTAGCGATTGAGGGGTCAAATGATTCATTAAAAGTAGGAGGCCTTTATCTTGTGAAGCTCTCGATTATAGCTTGTTATTTCTTCGGGGGGGGGGGGGGGGTTGGACATTTTCCTGGACACATTTTTCTATTCAAAACATTATTTAACTAAGAGAGAATCATGAAAAAGTTTATGATTTCTACTCCCATTGGATTGGTCGTCTCATTAGAATATTAGTCAGATTGATCTTCCCTTCAGTTGTAAGCCCATGTCCTCCTATTACAATCCATTGGATGGAAAAAAAGGAAATTTAGGGGTAACATATAAAGGGTAACACAAATACAAAAAGGTATAACTTATAAATTAATTTTATCTCATTAACTTATGAATTGATAAGCTTCAATCTTTGTTATCCATGATCTACCTCCCAACTTATTTTCATAGGGTCATTTTTTTATTCACATAAAAATAGTTCATAAAAATATTATGAATTTAAAAAATCATATTCCATGGGATTGTCATAACCAAGAGTGCACCAGGGCCCGTTGTCGTATACCAGTTCCCATTCGAGTCTAACTCAAAGTAGTGTTTTAGGGTATTACCAATTTATATATATGTGAAATAACCGCCTCTACTTGTTCGTATCGAGAGAAGGATGTATTTTCTTGATAAACCACTTACTCTATACTAACAAAAATTTAGGGACGTTTTTATTATACTTTGTCTTATCCCTACGGCTTTCACTAGGGTTTTCTAATGCTAATCCCAAAAATAACTAACCCTATCCTCGGGTACCTACTATAACAACCCAACTATTTTTTACACACAGAAACATGATTTATTATATAAAAATGCACTTAATACAACTCTATGGATATAGAGGTCTAGTGTCACGGTAAATTAGGAATATTATATAGTAACTTAGAAAATAAAACATGATAAAATTATTGATAACTTCTTTTACATGACAACATTCATTCCTACTTACCATTGCATGTGATCACCTAAGGGAATGAATAGGAAATGGGTGATCTATAAAGTCCATTAATGTATTAAAAAAGGAATTACATGAATAATAAAATACATATCAGGAAATAGGAATATCACCAGAGCATAAGAGAAACATGAACATAAAGGCATGATATATCAGGATTATCATAACATGGAAAGGTGACAACAACATTTAAATTGATATTAGCTTGATCTAAGGAACATTGAACATGGATCATGAGAAAACCCTCATTGAACTTGAATTATCATGAGTAAACCCTTTATAAACTTGATGTATCATGACTTCAATTTTTAACCAATGCATTGGAGCGCTATCGATGTGCACCCTTTATAAATGTTTTATTTCATGTTGAAGTGTTCCACATGGATCATACTACATAGATTCAATAAACATGATAAATTATTCCACGAATAAATGATATGGAATAAAAAATTCAATTTATCATTCCACAAGTACATGTGCCTAAAGGTGAATACCCTTGATTGGGAAATGGGTATTGCATTCACTTACATAATGATTTTGGAATAGGAAATTTTGGTGTAACTTCGACAGCATGACGACATCAAATAGAAATCCTAAAATGGGTTGACGTGAGGGGAATGGGTATCTCATCATTTTACATGAAATGGAAACTAATTTTTTCAGGGATCATAAAATCCCAATATGTGTAATGGAATTTAGATGCATGATATAAAAAAATTGCTTGAATGTAAATTAGAAGAGAGAAATTCCATACAGAATTTCGACATGGTAACAGGTGTAAATGGGAGGCATTAATGAATGATAAAGAGGTATCATATCATTAAAACATAAGGAGGGAAGTATGGGGGTGTGAAATCATACCCCAATATTTTTAATTTAAAATAAATGTGTTTAGAAATGTAATTAAATTTGGACAATAATAAGAAATGAAGAAATCCATTAGAGAAATTCGGGTTGGTAACAGGTGTACATAAGGGTTCATAAGAGGGATAAATGAGAGTGAAAGGTGTTATCATGATTTTATATATAAATTCAGAAGTGATTATGTTTATTAATAACATATCTGAACATAGGAATAAAGAAATTAATAGACATAACATGAATATAATTCTAGATAAAAGATGAGGGTGGAAGATCCCTTATGAAATTTCTTCATTGTAACAACTTAGGTAAGGGTCAAAATGAGGAAGTATAAATAAACCCCCATTCAAATAACATCACATGGATAGAAATTGAATTATTATAATAGAATGAAATTATAACTATTCAAAATTACAAGATCTACTTTCAAATAAGATGCATGAATTTTAACAGAGAGGAAAGTGATGATCCATAATGGAATTTCGGCATGGTAAAAGGTATACATGGGAGGCATTAAAGATATATAAATAGGTATATCATTATTAAACCATAAATAGTGAAGTATAGGAGAGGTTTGAAATCAACCGCCAAAATTTTTAATTAAAAATGAATGGGTATAACAACATAATGAAATTTGGTCAAAAATGAGAAAGGAAGAAGTCCCTTACATGGAAGTGTGAATCCAAAGGCTTGGAAGAGGATTGAGAGAGGTTTATTGAGAGGTTTAGAAACCATGTGAGGATTCTAGAGAGATGATGGAAGAGGATGGTTGAGCACCAAATGTTGTGAGTGAAGATTAATTGTATATTGACTGGGATTATATAAGAAATGAGAGGGAATTCTTTATTATTTAGGTTTTGGACGCTACACATTAAACTTATCAAAACCAAAAACCATCCAATTTTTTTGCTCAGGGGTTTTCCCAATGTTGATTAGAAACAATATTTTATAATGCAAATCTTTGAACTTGTTAAAATATTTTTCTTGCTTATGTGAAGGCGAGTCACACTCTCAAGGAAATCATTTAAAAAGATAAAATATTTTATAAGTCATGGAGGGTCCACTAAGGAACCATAAAATTAATCAAGAAAAATCTAAAATACTATTTTTAAAGATAAAAGATATATTTTATAAGCCACATTTTTATAGTATTTTATTACATCACTATTAGTTCATTATGATTTCATAAAACCAATAATATATTTAAATTGAATTTTATTTTTACCCACAAATTCAAATATGTTATAAAATTATGAAAAATTCACTATTAGATAATTTTGATGTTATAAATCCAAAAATAATATTAATATTATAAATATTTGAATTTTTACTTTGAAAATAATAACTAACAATTATTGAAAATTCATGGGTTTTGACCAAAACAACCTTCAAACCATAATAAAAATTATAATTGTATTCATAAAAATTATATAATCATTTATATTTAATAAAATTTAATTCAGTAATACTATTTCATTAAAATATTGTTTAATTCAAATATCAATTAATTCATCAAAATATATTTCTTAATTTAAAATTAACTAAAAATAGTATTTGTTCTTTAAAAAACATTTAAAAAGTAACAATAATAAAATTAATGTATATTATTTATTCAAAAAATGCACATAATCATAGTGATAGGGTACTGTCACGTTACCCATTTTAACACCCGCATAAGACCTAAAGGTAAGGTCTGTGATGGTGAAAGAAACATGGGGTGGCTCGGAAAACATCGGTCGGGTGGTAATCTCTATCAACTTCCACTTCTCCTGTAGGCGATTCCGTTCAAATGTAACTTGTTGAAGCTCCGGTTGGGATTGGTCAAGAGTGAAGCCAAGTGGTTCTAACTCCTATTTGAGCACCAAAAAATGGGTTTCATATTGAGAAATTCTACTGAATGAGGTCATCACATCCTTTGTATGATTAAATTGGATTTTTTAAAGCCCAATATTTATAATAATCATGTGATAACAGTTCTATGGTTATATAATCAACGATAAAATTTCTTAACATTATTTTAAAATCAAGTAACATAAAACCGAGGAATTTTATATGATACATAACCATTTTACATAATAATACTTTTAATTATATCAATAGTAATTTTCATTAATAAATGTTCAGGTCGTTTCACTCCAAGATGATGCAAAGGAGTTTTTGAGGCTATAGTAGGAAAGATGGCACCCCATAGAGGGAAGAGGTGAATATGGATTGATGAACGGACCACTGGAGTGGACTCGGGGGTCCACTGAAGGTTCGTCCGGTGAGCCATGACAACACACCGAGAGGAGTCCATGGGAGGCTCAGGCTGTGGCGGACGACACACACAGCCTGGGTTCCATTGCACACTGGCAGGCAGTCTAGTGGGATTTCGTGCGAGAAATGGGGTGGCTGGATTAGCCTGCTGCGACACACTACTAACCAGATGGAATCCTAGAATCATAGAATCTAGGAAGGGGATAGAACCAGCCCATAGTAGCGGGCCAGGCAGGAGGTGGTCTAGAGTCGCCTAGCAGTTCGGACCCATGGACTAATAGTCCAGGCGAAATCCAGACTAGGGAAAACACGGGTTGGGTTGGCGGGCCTGGGTGGGACCACAATATGACCGAATCGGCCCCTTTTCAAAAAAGTATCCATATATTTTAGACTGAATGTTTGATTGACAAGACATTTTCAGCATTGGAACCCTAATGAAAAGGAGTTTCTTCTAGAATACTATATGGAGTCTTTAATGAAAGTATAAATTCATTGATTTTCTTGATGTGTGGACTCTCTCGGAATCAATCGTGCTATGTGTGGGAATCCTGCGACTAGATGTGACCCAAAGACTAATGAGGAGTGGGTCCAAGTGTCATTGTAGTCCTATAACACAGGTGACCCTATGTGGAGCCGTTACAAGCGAACCTGTGTGGATCAACTACCAGAGACCATGTGTTGATCTGCTACCAGTGACCCTATGTGGATCACCTGTCAGTGAAACTTTCTAGATCATCTACCAACGACCCTATGTGGATCTGCTCTAAAATACCCTATGTGGATCCTCTAGAAGTGGAACTATGTGGCCATATTTGATGGTCTATGTGGGATGTGTGTCCATGTGACCCAAAAGACCCATGGTACTCATCAGGAATGAGTACCTCAGTAGAACAATGAATTTAGTTTTACGGATAATACTCTTTCTTTTTTTACTTTAGATTATATATGTGTGAGTTGTCTTGATTCATGGTCATGATTCATGGTCTGTTTTATGGATTTATTTGGGGTATATACTTTGTGGTTTGGGGTACCTACAGATCATTGTGTCAGCTACCCCCCCACGGGCTTCACCTTCACGTGTCGTGTCCCATGTAGGTGATCGATGATTCGACGGAGTAATTGGTGGTCCGAGACCAGGTGGTGCTCAGTGAGACGGGACAAACGAACGCTTCGACAGACACCTTGGTGGTCGAGGACTAGGTGGTTCTTAGTGGTATGGTACTGATGAGTATACTTCTACCTATACTGGAATCTACATTTCCTCTACCCTTTAGGTGGGGTCTCGGGCATATGGACTACGGAAATTGTACTTTCCCTTGTGGTTTGGGCTTGTATTATATCCACTCTGTACATTCAGTTTGTACTTTACTCTATATAGTTGTCTCAGTGAATGGTGAGGTTTAATTCTTGTTTATTTTTCACATTTTTAGATATCTTTGTTTGTATAGGTTAAAAGGAAAATTCCTTCCCTTTTTTGGATATGCCTATTCAGTGCTAGTCGCCAGCCCCTGGCCTATGGAAGATAGCTTTGGGGTAGTCACGACATAGGTCCTGGGGGATGGTTTGGGACAACAAATCAATGTATTGTATTATTATTATTATACTTGAATTTATGGGGATTTATATATCTAATTGATGATCTCTATTTCAAAGGGTTTATAGTTCCAATTTTAACCAAACATTAATTTATTTTGGTCACAATTTTTCTTTCTTTGAAAAGTTTTTTAATTTATACACATAAATTCTTTTTTAAGGTGTATATAACGATCCTTTGACATAATAAATCATGAATATATTTATTTTTCATTTTATTATATATTTTATTTAAATTTTATTCCATCATGTGGAATATTATTCAAATGATTCAATGTGGTCTGTGACACTTCGGAATGATTAAATAATATTTTTGTCGAGAATTTTTTTAATGAACTTTTAATTGTATTTCGACTCAACAACCTCAACCACCATTGTTATTAATTATCCTACACTCAGGATATATTTTTATGTCCCCTTCTTCATTCATTTTTTGATTGATTATGATAGTTTCGAAGATATTTTTTAGTAATCAATTTCTTTTCCATTGGTTTATCCAGATTCAAGGAGAATGTTATAGAAATCATTACATTTAGACGGGTTAATAAAATTTCAAAGATATTGTCATGGAACCCATTTATTTTTCATGGGTTAATAATGTTATAAAGAGATTGTTATGGAACCCATATATTTTCCATTGGTTAATAATGTTTAAAATGAATTTTTATGGAAGCAATTTCATTTACAATAGTTAGTCATGTTTCAAATATATTTTCATGAAACTCAGTTATTTCCTATAGGATAATCTTCTTTCAAAGTAATTTTTATGGAACCGTTTTCTATAAAATGTTTAAATACTATTTCAAGGAGATTTTTATGGAACCCATTTCATTTCCAAGATTTAATTATGTTCCCAAGAGATTATTAGGGAACCCATTTCATTTTGTGGGTTAAATAAATTGTTATGGAACCCCTTTATTTTCTTTAGTGTAGCCATGCTTCAAAAATATTGGTTTCAAACCATTATTTTCCACGTGTTAATCATTATATAAAATGTTTATTGTTTGTTCAAAATATTTTATGATGAAATTCAAGGATTAATACATTTTTATTTGATAATGGTACTTGGGAATTTGATGGATGGTTATGTTATAAACCAAAAATGGGTGGTTCTATGAAAAACCAATGATGAGTAGTTTTGTGATAAACCATTAATTGGTGGTTACATTATAAAATAACAATGTTTGAGTCATTAAAAGATCTCTATTGCATTTGGAGTGGAGTTTGACCACATAGTTATTCTATTTTCACTACTGAATTTAAGAGTGATGTGAAAATGATATCTAAAGTACGTACATGTTTTATTTATTATATATATGAGTTATTTATGAATCAAATGATCAATATTTATATCACATGGATCATGAGTATTGATTCTGATTTTTTGTTTCATTTCACTATTTTCATATTTTATGATCTAGGTATGGATGGGTATGAGTTCTTTTATGATTCATTCATGTACTTCGATTATATCATCATACCCTTATGTTCATCTAATGCTAATTGATGACATTAAACTATTAATTCATATGATTATCCTTATTGAGAATCAAATATCACCCTTCTTAGGTTTCCATTTCCCTATATTTTTATGAATTATGTTGAATGAGTTACATCTATAATTTATTTGACATGGATGATGATTATGTATAATGTAAAAAAAATTAAAGGTGGACTAAGAAGGATTTATTTTCATTTATTGTCATGTGATTTTTTATGTATGAGTTTGTCCTAATTCTTTGAAACTCAAAAACAAGATGGTCCTTTAGTATATAAGTTACCCATGTTTTCCTTATCATTTTTTAAGGGTTAAATGAAAAATTTGAGTACCGATTATCGGCATCAATGTTGGGAATGTAATGTTATTGATTTAAACATTGGATCTAAGAGTGTGTGCTTAGGGATATTATATGAAAAAACTATTACAACATCTCCATATAGGATGTTAATGATTGATTTATAGGAATTGTTGAATAAAATAAAGGAGAATCATTATAATAAATTCATTCATCCATTACTTTTCAATGATGTACTCTTTTTATTTAAATATTGATGAATATGACTACACATTAATTAATTGGAACATACCATGTTAAAAATCATGAATTGGTATCTTCAGCCTCGTATTGATGATTATTTGGTCATTACATGGAGCTCAAAATTTTTCGGTGACTAATCTTGAATATTGAAATTACGAATTGGGGGTCAAAAGTGAAGACCCAAACTAGAAAGAATTCTATGGGTTGTATTTCCCCTATGAATTTGTAGTGATTCCTTTTGGACATAATAGTGCCCCCAATATCATCATTGATTTAATAAATATAGTCTTTAAATATTTCCTTGATTAGTTTTCGGTATCATTTATTGAGAAAAATATGATATATTCAAGGACTTAATAATTATATTATCATCATTCTGGAATAGTACTGAAGACCCTATGGAATAAAATGATATATAAAAAAATTTCTACTTGTTAATTTTTGTATATAATATTTAATATTTTCCCCAAATTATCATCTGTGAAGGAATAATGGTGGATCTATAAATGAATAAGGTTATTTCTCATGGGACCATACCAATTACAGGAATATAAATCCATTATTTTCACTATTTAGATGTAAATTTTGTATTATTTATGAATAATTTAACATGGATATCTATTCCACTCAACATTTTATATCATAAAGGAGTACAAATCATTTAGAAAAATGATTGTGAGGAAAATTTCAATGAACTAATGAGATTATTGGTTAGTGAAAAAATGTACATAATATCATACAGTGGAGATGTGTTTTATAACTATAATGATGAATCAAAAAAGTCATTAGGATACCTCCACATTATGAATGATATGGTATTATTTTATTCCCCACAATAATTAATGGTTCATGAGATGTATTACCTGATTAATGATTTTGATATAGAAAAAATAAATTTTTCTATATTGATATGGTGGAATTATCTATGTGGAGAAATGTTTATCATATATGTTGGAGCCAAAATTTGGGACAAACAAGAACAAATAGAAATCATTTGGGGTTGCCTTGCCAAGCCTATTCGTGAAGCCCCTGGGGGCCCACACTGGAAAAATACTCCTCCTTCGCGCAACCACCATGGAGCAAGGAGGTGGGATGCTCTACGAACCCCTTTTACGTTCACAAACCCACCATGGAGAGAGGAGGCGGGATGCTCTGTGAACTGATTTGACGTTCGCAAATCCACCACGGAGTGAGGAGGTGGGATGCTCCATAAACCCCATTGACATTCGAAAACCCTTCGTGGAGCGAGATCTTTCTTCATGCTGAGTGGGATATGCTTCGTGGTGCATCTTGCTTATAAATACCAGGCTCCCCATGAGTCCAAAGGATGGATCCTCCGACCATTCACCTTCATAGGTCCCACATCATGATGAAATCTCTACTGTATGAACCATGATCTCTCCAAGGTACTTTTTCTTCACGAAGTGACTCCCCCTTTTCTTTAATTTGACACCACTTCAAGGAGGGATGCCCTTCATGGAGCCCAAGGTCCTTTGCGAAGGAAGGGGATCCCCAAGGGGACTTGGGTCTTGGCGGAGAACTTATGCTTCACAAAGTACCCTCCATGAACACGTGACCCACATGCTAAGGTAGGGTCATTATGCTTCGCAAAGCACATTGCTTCACAATGCTGTGATTCACAAGGAACCCTTGCTTCATGAAGTACTGCTCCACGAGTGACTTTCCACTTTGCGATGAACATTCCATATGAAACTATACCCTACGCTAAGGATAGGCCACTACACTTCACGACGAATTCCTCTTCACGAAGCTCCTACACTATATA
Organism: Viscum album; assembly: GCA_963277665.1. NCBI lineage: Eukaryota > Viridiplantae > Streptophyta > Magnoliopsida > Santalales > Viscaceae > Viscum > Viscum album. The sequence continues at coordinate 1,638,580,542 of OY728127.1, forward strand.
AAGCACCAGTGCCTCACGAGGCTTCTACCTATGAGCCCATTTTCTTCGCAACTCCTTTTCCCGTGCAACCTTCTAGGTTTTCAAGATGTAACTTCAAAGACCTTTGGGCAGTGCTTGCCGTTGCATTGTATAACCTCATGCTTCTTCGCAAATGCACGTTAATAGCTATGGATTTTTCGCATATCCACGCTAATGTGGACCCGTTATTGGATAACTCCATAACACCCCCGCACCATTTCATTGCTGATTCCTTCCCTTCCCCAAGGGGTTGGAGGTATTAGTTATGTATGTCCTAAGGGGTGCATAGTGATCCCACCTCATCTGAGCTGCAGGAAATTAAACTTCCAAGCACCATCTTCCTCAGCACATTCCATTAAACTGTGGCCTCACCTAATACTTTATACGAGGGGTGCCCCGGATGGACATTCTCTACACCCACTGGTCTCCACGGGAGTGAGATCATTCCTCACATGGAATGAGATCCTCTTTATAAGAGTGGGGTTTGTCTGTGGGGAAAGGGAAACCACATCGGTTTAATCCCCTAGCATTTCATGTAGGAGTTAATATCCCTGATCCTCTTCTCTTCCTCAGTGCCAAATACATTTGGGCTTTGTAACCACCCGGGCCTCCACCCGAGAGTAAGTGCCAATCTCCATCACCATGGGCTCCAAACCATGCATAAGCCCATGTTTCCTCTTCGGGATGCTAACCATGCATAAGCCCTATTTCTTCTATGGGCTATGGACAACGCATAAGCCCATGTTTCCTTTTTGGGCTGCTAACCATGTGTAGGCCTCCATTCCACTTCCCACAGAAGCACCATTCATGATGTGATGGTCGGGTCATTCGTGTCAGTTGTTTCTCACACCGAGCATGACTCAAGTGGGCTTAGAGCAAGAACCGACCATGACATCCTCTCTAGGAAGCCTAGGGTGTAAGCCCCAAAAACCCATCCTGAATTTTTTGGTCTCTAATACTTTCCAAGGAAATGTACGTAAGAAGAATCCCTGAGGTTCAATCCCACCATCCATTAGTTCTGACCACTTCACGTGAGTTCTCACCCATCATGAACTACGTGGTCTTTGATCCTTGCCAAGGAAAGGTACGTAGGAAGCCTCCCTTAGATTAAATCCCACCAATCATCAGTTACGACCATCTTCACATCAGTTCCCACACCTTTTTAACTATGTGGACATTGATCCTTGCCAATGTAAGGTACGTAGGATTCCTCCCTGAGGTTCAAGACCACCAACCTTTGGTTCTGACCCCCTTCACGTTAGTTCCCACCCATGCCGAACTACATGGACATTGATCCTTGCCAAGGAAAGGTACATAGGTAGCCTCTATGAGGTTCAATCCCTCCAACCATTGCTTCCAACCCCATTCACATCAGTTCCCACCAATGCAGAACTATATGGACTTTGATTCTTGTCAATGTAAGGTACGTAGGAAGCCTTCTCGAGGTTTAAGCCCACCAAAATTTGGTTCTGACCCCATTAACATCAGTTCCCACCCATCCCGAATTACGTGGTCTTTGATCCTTGCCATGGAAAGGTACACAAGAAGCCTTCTTAAGGTTCAAGCCCACCATCCATTGGATCCGACCCCCTTCATGTCTGTTCCCACCCATACTAAACTATGTGGTTCTCGATCCATGTCAAGAAAATATACGTAGGAAGCCTCTCTAAAGTTCATGCCCACCAACCATTGGTTCTGACCATATTCACGTCGGTTCTCACACCTTCGGAAATACATGGACTTTGATCCTTACTAACGTAAGGTATGTAGGAAGCCTCACTGAGGTTCAAGCTTACAAACTATTTGTTCTGACCCCCTTCACGTCGGTTCACCAAACACCAGTTCAAACTATGTGGTATTTGATCCTTGTCTCCTAAGGATTATCCCCATCCATCGGTAATCTATTGCGACCCCTATCCAACAGTAAGCCATTGCGACCCCCATCCAGTGGTAAGCTGTTGTAAACCCAAACCCAGTGGTAAGCTGTTATCGTCCCTGCTGTTGGGACCCATATCATATCATTGGTCCTTCCTAGTGGTGTAAGACCAACCTCGGGCTATTAACCACACATAATCCCCATTATATATTATCAGTTCGCTTTCCCCTACATGCACCCTGATTCTATACCCCCATCCTGAAATACGTGGACTTTGATTCCCTGCCACGGGGATACATTGGAGGTCTTTTCGAGGATCAATCCAAACATCACTGTTGTCCTCAAGTCGACTCCATATCATTCTACATCCCCTCCACTTAACCATCCATTATCCATCTTGATTATTACTCTGGACACCATATCTTGATGGGATCATGAAACCTCATTATTCATTCCATTTAACAACAATCAGGTAGCTAACCACATGTTGGCCCCAACATCAGTGTTTCCTCCAGGGTATTCAGCCATCTGATCCACTATAGTAAGTGTTCCGATCAATCTGATCAGTCTACGCGAGATGTTAAACTTTTAACATACCTTGTGTTAAATATAGGAAGTGAAGGAAACCCTCATATACATTCCTATGTAATATAATTACCCACATTCGACGTGGGATTCCTCGGGCTTCCGCCCTGCCGAAAAGCCCTATAATAAGGGGAAGAAACCCTGACACGCTAGTGTTCCAGCATCTAGACATGCCAGTGATGTCCCTGTGACTACTCCCCTAACCAAAGGTTGGTGCCCTGACTGGACCGCTTGGAATGTATCGGCAAGAGCAGTGTAATTAACCAGCATCCATGAAGAAATGGCCCAGGGATGAATTTCATGAACAACGTCTTAGTCTATAAAGGAGACTCGGAATAGGTGATGAGTTCTGAGGATGAATCCATGGAAGGAAGAACCGATATCCCATCATCCCATTTCGATCAAAGAGAAAACGTCCCTGAATAAGTGACAGATGCCACCCACCATTAGAAAGCAGAAATGAGTGGTTATAGCCATGCACCCTCCATAAATGGATGCGTGAACCCTAGAAAAATCTTTGAAAACAGAAATGGTTAACCCACTGTGAAGTTATTCTCCTCAATGTTGATATTAGTAGAATTAGAGACATCAATGGATTAGTGTGTCACCGGATCCAGTTATCCGGAGTCAGGTCCTACCAAGAAAATAGCAGTCCTAGCGTGAAACTCACCAAGAGTTGGGGCAGTTAAAACATTGAACATCCTGGTATATGACATTTTCAATGTGGATCCTTCTTACCAGCCATGGGATATGGAATGGTGATGGGGAACTGGAAATAAATGCTTTGATTCAGCACTAATGGCTTAATCTCCCTTCTTTCCAAGAACCAAGCTGCTGCACCAGGAACCCATTCACCACCTACCCACCGACGTAGGGCCAGGGACAACGCCAATGTGTCAATCAATCATGGTTCAACAAATTCTGTGACAGATTCCACACCCACAGTTTTTGGGTGCCCTCACTCCATCTCCCCTTCTGAATTCATACAACAAATGGTGATGAGTGAGATTGTACACCGATATAACGAGGAGGGGATTATCCTAACTCAGGATATGGCCTGCCATGATTTAGAGGTGTCTGTGGCTAATCACCAAAGTTTCACCCAAGGGCCGTTCCAGGAGACACTGCTCCCCCCAACATCCAATCGATTTGGGATCCTTTTCCTGGAACATCTCGATGACTCTCTCCCCTACGTCGATGAGGTAGGGGAATTCTAGACTAGCCTGGTCAGGATCTCATTCCAGGTGCCCCCAAGGAGGGCCCCCACTAGGCCCTACGAGCACCACCACCCAGTCCAATGGGATGTCGAGCAGAAATGCTATGTACCTGCACCACCAGCCCTGGTCTGGATCACCCGACGCCAGCATCGGGTGCAGGCTGAGGAGGACGCTCGCCAAGGGGCATCGACATCAGCAACTACTGTGGCCCAATCCACCGAAGAAGTGTATCATCAGCCTATTATGGACACTAAGTAGGGGTACTTATATACCTGGCCCTAATCGAGGCCCCAACTACCCCACAGGCAGGCTCGGTCGACTCTCTCAGTTGTCAGCATAAGGAGCACTCACCACAGACTGACCCGCGGTAGTGACACCCAGTATAGAGGTCCTCCCCATACCGCTACCATAGAGAATGCGGGTCCTGTACACTTACATGATCATCATAGAGGTCTTCACCATGCTACCTGCAATCCGAATAAGGGTCCTCCCCACAACAGTGACACTCAGTATGGAAGCCTCTCCTGTTCCCATTACATTGGGTATGGTTTCATTCCTCCTACCACGGGTCGTCGATATGATGATGTTACACATCCAGAACATTTCTAGTATGAGGGGATTCCCTATGTCCTTACTGAAGCTGGAGATGTTCCTCCTCAGCTCAACAATCAGTCGAGTGAAGGTCAGCTTCACTTCACTAGCACCCAACACAGAGGTCCAACCCGTGTTCAACTTGACCAGTACAAGGACCCTCCTCGCGCTGACGCTGCAAGGGGAAGCAAGCATGGAGGTCCTACCCATGGTCCTATAAACTCCAGCGGAGGTCCTACCCACTCCAGCATTTCTCATGGAGGTATCCTCCACATATTAGCTGGTGAACATGGTGGTCATCCCCGTGTTCCCTTTTATATCTATCCCGGTGAACCTCGCACCCCATCTCACTCAGGCAGAAGTCCACCCCGCCCCACCAAGAGTATGGCCGAAGGACCTCCTCATGGTAGAAATCTACCCTATCCCGAAGAACCATCCCAGGGAACGAGGTAGGGTCATTTCCACTATAAAATGAATTTAGAGATGTTTCAGACCGAGATCAAACCAGTTTTCTCCCCATATTCTAAGGTGGAATACGATTCATCGATGGAACCCTCGCCTAGATCCTCCGTTTCAAGGGTCGGGGTAAGAACAAAGATTATTGTCCTCATACTTATATAATTATAGGTCCATTGAATTCCCACCTCCCTTTACTGTTATATCTAGGAGGACAATGGTTTAGAAACTCTATAGGTCGCGACCATGCAATCGTCACCATCATCGCCCGAAGCACTCTCTACCTTGACTAGAGATCATGGAGAGCTATTCTGGGGATCAATGGTGAACAAGAAGTAGCATAACCCATCGCCAGTAGCCATATTCTATGTGCAAGAAACTCCATTCATCATCCCGTCTTACAACGATGTGGTGTCCAAGTCACTACACTCTTTGTAGGATAACCCAAGATTCAGCGGCATGTCAGCTCGCTCGCCGTATTCTTCACCGACCGGCCTTCCATCTCTGTGGTCTGAATATGTAACACTACCGGTTCCCCAGTCAACTCTAGTAGATGAGTGGGGAAATGAAGGGACAGACCCTGAATCTGGCCCAAGGGTCTTGTGGGATATCCTCACAACAGACCATTTCCCAGGATTTGATGGCCTATTGTAGCACTATTGTTAGGGCACTAGAAGCACTAACCCCAGAGGATGTTGGATGCTTTTTCAAGACCTTCTGGGAAAATCATTTCAGTCTTCGGTTTTGACAAGTGACCTACACTAAGATTCATGCAAACTTTATGATATCGTCGAACAATATCGTTTGGTTGATTTGGCCACACTCCTCGTGGCCTAGCGCCCTCAGTCACTAGTCCACCATAAGGCCCTCCAACAACAATGCGTCCAGATCTATAAAGTTCTATATAGTATAATCAAGGAGGATTCTCCCCATGTTGAAATTACTAGTTTTGGGAAGTATGCAACCCTCCATTTCAGTTCCATCTAGTGTTAGACCAATTTTCTAGGCAACATAGAGGATATGCCTCTAGGCATGGTCAAGATTAACATGGATGACCAAAAAAAGGGATAGAATGAGATGTATCTCCTTGATGGGGACTTACCCACTGAGGGAGTGTCGTAGCTACTGGATCCATTGTGAAGTGTCCCTCACTAGTAGTGAAATCTACTGGGTCTTCCTGTTCCCATTGAGGCACTAGTCTATAGTCAGAATCCCAACAAGGGCATGGAACTCCTCAGAGACGTCAAACCCTCCAACCCATCAGGGTCAGTGCATATGGTGGAAGATGACACCAAAAAATCCACGTTTCATCCACAACCCACCAAAAATAAGAAGGTGGTAGACGATATCCTTTCTAAACGCGCTACTAAGCAACTGCCAAACTACCATGATCCTCGGCCAGGGTAGCAGGGGCAGACACAACATCCCTTTGGAAAACTGCCCCTAGGTGACCCTGACCATCCTGCCCTTACAGAAAAGGTTAAGGCTAGAACTTATGGCAAGAGGGTGTGGTATGTGTCACCAAACCCTCTTGAAAGAAATGACAATCCTCGAGACCCATCTCGGATTATCCTAGCAGTTCCACAGGTCATTCCACCAACGACTCCATGATACGATGGGCCTATTTTTCATGTTAAGGAACCCACCATCTCCCTGGTGGTTTGAGATCACCGTCAAGACAGGAATCCCCGACCGGATGATCTAATGGCGGCACTCATCACCTGGCTCGAATCCTTAGAGACTCGACAGGTGGAAATCCCTCCTGATGGAAAGCCATACCCAACCTGGGTGGATGATATTCTAGCACCACTGGGATTCAGGAATCCCACCTTTTCAACCTTCAATGGGACAGGGGACCCGACACCACAACTGGACCACATTATCTCAAGGAGTGGCCCCATGTTGGGAACACCAGTGCAGCAGGAATCCGCCAAACTCTGGTGTTTCGTACAGACATTGGAAGGGTCAGAGTTCTTCTAGTACAACCAACTCCCCATTGGGTATGTGACCGGATGGGAGGACCATCATAGGAAATTCATCTACCAGTTCAGTTCCACCGCTCAGAGGATGAGTATCGCAGACCTCTTCAAGTGAAAGAAGAGGCCTGATGAACGCGTTTTCATCTTTGTCACATGGTGGAAATGACTCGTATACTCTCTTGACATGCCGCTAACTCAGGAACAATTATTGATGATGTGCATGGGGAACATCAAGGCTGAATAGGTACCCTCTCTGACCACCCAGAACTACCCTGGGGATTCTGAGACTTCTTGGATAATGCCCAACATCTAGGGGAAGTCTTACAGCATGCTAAGCAGGCACGTCTGTTGCCTCTTGCAATCCCTGCAAGAAGGGCCGCTCGGGCCAATCCTATTGTAGTGGTTCAAATAGAGGCCCCCATGCAACAAGATCCGTTACTAGTGGATCTGCCTCCATAGCCTCGCAGAGACCCTCGACCTTAGGCGTAGCCTCTGGCCTGACAGTTCCCACCTCAGAATGGGTAGGTACCCCCGTGCAATGCGCCGCCACTACCTATGTGAGATAATCAAGCTCCACCTATTCAGTAGGATCCTCCATCCCCTCGCCTTGGTGAGGCCTTGAGGTCCCCCTTCCCTAAAATGAGGAGCCAAAACTACTTGTTCAGTGAGTCAGAAGTCCCTGGTTATTTCCTAACTGCCCTAGAGAAGGGGATTATATGATTGTCTGAGTGCAGGAGGCCAGAAGAGGCGAACCTCACTGATCACCCTAATTACTACCCCTACCAACATATCCTTAGTAACACCCTCAAATAGTGTTATGTGTTTAAAGAATATCTTGAAGACCAGGTGGTTAAAAATATAGTCTGGTTGGGCCTAGCTCCGGTATAGTTGACATGCGTCTTCATGAGGATTGGCAGCAACAGCGAAAACGAAGGTTAGTGGCATCAGGTTTCTAACTGTGTGTCCCAGAAGTATGATGACTGGATGGCTCATAAAATAGTCTCCCATGCCCATGGTTTTATCCGTGCATGCGTAAATAAGCCATATCCTTCATAATCCATAGAAACTACTTCTGCATCATCATCTCATTATTCCTCTTCCTCGAAGAGAAAACACCAGTAGCCTAAGGGAAAGCAAAGTTCCCTGCTGATGCCATCGTTATCCCATACTCTTGGTAAAATCATGCCCACCGGGATATAGATCCCTCCTAGAATCCTTCTAGTAGTGGACTACTCTTCGTGTGATGGTCAAGGGTACACCTCAGTTAATACCATAGAGCTGGTAAATACCTACATGATTCCTGACAATGAGGAGCACCATGTGGATTCTCCCAACGTCCCCAGCTGTCGTCAGCATTGAAAGAGACACAAAAATATAGTCTGTCAGAGTTCCTTGGTCAGTACTTCTATCCAAGCTGTGCTCAAAACTAAAACCCGACAGCAGGACCAACGCAAAGCTCAGTATACATAGCCTCCTCATCTGATGACATCAGGTTCGCCTTCACCATTATTCGTGTTGTTAGATCAAGAAGATCCACCTCAACCACGCCGTGACCAGCCACGTTTTTCCACAGGATGGTCTCAATCATTTTTCCCTCATCTTGTAGTCACTCTTATAGCATAGAATAGTGAGAAGTGGGATATTTATTGCACTAGTCAGCCACCGACCCAGCCGACAGGGCCCACCATTCCTCCTGTCATAGAGCAACCCCCAGTAAGCATAAGATCATGCCTGGCATGGAAGAATGTAGTTCTCAAACATTTTTCTAGAATTTCAGAAAATCTCTCTATATTGGAGGCACTTCTTTTGTCGTCATATATGCATGAGGCCCTCACAAAGGTTTTAATACGCCCCATCCAGTTTGAGATGGAGGTATCAGCCACAGAAGTCTTTCATGGTGAGGTAGTCAAGACTTCTGAATACCATGCCACCATCTCATCCTCTATAAAATATGAAGACTCTCCCAAAGAAGGGAAAATTCACCCCCTGTACATCACCATAAAATTCAATGGAGTGGAGGTTCTTCAATGTCTTTTTGACACAGGCTCTAGAATCAACCTAATCTGGACTCTGACACTGCGAAAATAGGGATTTTTGAAGGTTGATACGAGTCCATCTGACTTAAGAAACTAAAGTTATAATAGGAAATAGTAGACACCGGTCGACAAGATTCATTTGAAGACCCAGTTTGGTGGTCTAATTTCTAACACCGAGTTTATGGTTGTCTCCCAGGAAGCTACCTACAATGCGTTGATGGGTAGGTTGTGGCTCCACCTACATGTGGCAGTTCCTTCATCATATCCCTAGTTCCTTAAGTACTCCCTTAATGGTTGAGTGGGTTTTCTTCAAGGTGATGAATCCCCCTTTGCATCTTTTGAATCCCACTATCTGGATTTCGACTACTACAAGATTAAGGACGTGAAAATTCGGACTAATAAAGGTCGAGCATGCTACGGTTGCGACCGACAGGTGGGGCAGATCTGGATGATGCATACGTCTTTCCAGTCCATATATTGGAGGATAAAATTCTAGAACTGGGGAAATGATTCATTATTTCAAGAATTAGGGGTGAGGACATTCCCAAGTTTATGTGATGCTAGAGGATCACCTCATACTCTTACACAAACCTATCTCTGGTGATCCAAGAGCCTCCAAATCCTGTAAGATATCGGAATGTCCACCCCATGGCCATGACAATACATCATACTTTCCTGTTTCACCAGGATAGAATTAACCATCTCAAGATGAGGCACCACTATTGGTTAGATATCATCAAGTGTGGTCCCTTGGGCCGAAGACCAAATGGGATTGGATCAATAATCTTCATCGCTATGGTTGCGAAAACATAGGAGTTCCCAAATGTAGTGTCCACTACTGCTGAGGCTGGTACCAGTCTCCAATCAGGAGCTGCAGACTCAGAAAAAGATCCAAACACTGAGGATACTCCCTCCATAAGTGATGAATAAGATTTAAAGGATTCTCTGCCTGCCTTTGAAGGGGGAATCTCCGCCACAGTTGATTAGTTGGTATATGTGAACCTAGGTAGTGAGGCAGACCCGAAACCCACATTGATCAATTTCTCCATGCTCCTCGGGGAGCAACAGTAGTACATATAATTCCTTAAACAACACTGTGTTGTATTTTTATGGAGTTATAATGAGTTTCCAAGACTAGATCCTCGGGTATCCATGAATCACCATAGTCTCCCGACAATTCATCGCAGGTTCAAGCAGCCTCCCATAAAGATGCACCCTTCTCATGGTGCCATGATTGATGTAGAATTTGATAAGCTCGTTAGAGTAAATTTCATTATGGAGGTCTAGTACCACAAGTGGTTGGCCAAAATTGTGCCAGTAAGAAAGAAGAATGGAAAGATCAGGATCTACATCGACTTCCGGGACGTCAACAGTCACTATCTGAAGGATGCTTTTCTTCTTCTTTTGAAGAAATTGTTGATCGACGCTACAGCTGGGTTCCAGGCCCTCTCATTCATGGATGGGTACTCTGGGTATAATGATATATGAATGGACCCTGAGGATGAGGAGTCTACAGCCTTCAGGGCACCACAATGTAATTTCGATTACCAGGTTACGCCCTTTGATTTAAATAATGTAGGTGCCACCTATCAGCGCACTATGCATCACATATTTAAGATGATCCTAAGAATGTTGGTGGTATGTTACATGGATTACGTGGTGGTAAAATTGTTCCAAAATTAAAACCATCTCAAGGACCTTGAGAAATTGTTATTCTTCCTCGGTTCTCGTCACCTGAAGATGAACCCATTAAAGTGTTCCTTCAGGGTCACCTCTTGAAATTTTCTTGGCATCGTTGTTAGATATAGGGGCATTGAGATCGACCCAGAGAAGATCTAGGCCATTAGAAATCTGTCTCCTCTAAGTAACATTTGGGAGATTCTTGGTTTCCAAGTACTATTATCCTACACACGCCGATTTATCCCGATTTTGGCAAGCAAGAGAAATCCATTTTCTAGGATCATAAAGAAAGGCATCTTCTATTAGTGGGAAAAAAGTGTAATAATGATTTTTAGGAAATCAAGTAGTATCTGCCATGGCCTCCAGTCTAAATTCCACCAATCTCTGGAAAGCCGCTGGTCCTTTATGTGACCACCCTAGAGTGATCTTTCGATGCCCTACTAGCCCAGAAGAATGATGAGGGAACGAAGAATATCCTCTACTACCTCAGCCACATGATCCTTGATATGGAAACCAGATACGCCCCTATCCAGAAGAGAAGTCTTGTGCTCATATTCGCAGTATAGAAGTTGTGACATTACTTGAATCACCACGAGATACAGCTGATATCCCGTGTATATTCTCCAAAATACATCCTGAATAACACCATGTTGGCAGGCCATCTAGCCCGATGGGTAGTTCTTCTCCAGCAGTTCGACTTTAGGTTTTTTTGCTCAGAAGGCTATTAAGGGGAAAGCATTGTAAGACTTCCTTTCTGATCATCCAGCCCCCATAGACCAGTCCATGGACCTTTTTTCTAGACGAGGTAATCCCATCAGAAGACCATTATATCCCATGTTAGAAAATTCACTTTGATGGTGTTTCCTGGAGCCCCATTGGAAGAAGGATCAATGACCCCATTCTTAAAAGAGTCGTCCTAAGTATCATCTTCATTACCCCAACACAAGATATTCTTCCATACTCATTCCTATTGCCATAAGGCAACACCAACATTGTGGCAGAGTATCAGGCTCTCATCATAGGCCTCGAGATGGCCCTCTAGATTGATGTTCCCCATTTTCATGTGAAGGGGACAGCGAACTAGTCATCAAGTAGATTAACGGTGACTATGTCATCAGAAATCCAGAGCTCGTGCGATTGTTGGAACACACTATCCAGCAAATGGACCAATTCCCATACCAGATAGAAGTTACTCATGTCCCTCAATATCAAAATTATTGAGCTAATGCCCTAGTCGACCAAGCTTCATCCCTTTCAGAGCCCGAACAGGATGAACTGATTATCCATGTGGCACACTGAAGAGTCATTGCTCCTATCACTCCAGGTGACGATGAAAACCTGAAGGTAAGCCACCTTACTGCTGACACCACCACCTTAGGACCCCAAAGTTCCCCTTGATGTATCTATTGAAGTGATTCCCAACTGGAGAAACTCCTTTTTCAAGTAACTACAAAACGGTAATCTCCCGATAGACTAGGAGGAGCTCAAGAGAATCTGATGATGCACATTATATTTCACCCTCCAGGATGGCCCTGGTCATGAGAATATCCTCTACATGAACTGGTTTGATGGGGTCCTCCTATATTACATTCAAGGATCTGATATTTCCCAGGTCATGTAGGAGGTTCATACTGGTTCTTTCAAGGTTCATCAGACTGGGTTGATGCTATCTCACCAGATCCAGAGACTGGGGTATTTTTGGCCCTCCATGATCCATGAATTCATCAAGTTCGTGAAAAGGTTCGATGCGTGACAGATTCATACTAACTTCATGAATCGGCTGCCAGAGCATATCCACTCCACCAAGTACTATTTACCATTCTTAGTATGGGGAAACGAAGTCATGGGTCTAAATCCACCAGTGATAGCTCGCCAGTGCATATTAATCCTAACTACTACAGATTTCTTCTCCAAGTGGGAAGAGGCTATTCCACTCAAAGAGGTCAAGTCTTGTTCCATCTTTGACGTTGTGAGCTCCAACAAAACCTACATATTTGGTGTCCCTCACGCTATCTGCACTGATAACGGCATAAAAATCCAAGAATCTGAGCTGAAGAAACTGTACGCTAAATACAACATTCATTCTAACCATACCTCCTGCTATCATGTCCAAGAAAATGGACCTATTGAGGCGTTCAATAGAACCCTCTCTAAAATTCTGAGAAAAGTGGTTGGTTAGAATAAGAAGAGTTTGATGGACAAGATCCCTAATTCCCTCTAGGATTTTGGGATGACGACTCGAAATTCCACCCAGGTGATCCCATTTTCCCTGGTATATGGAACATAGGCTGTCCTACCTATCGAGATTTAATTTCCCTCACTGCACACTGCTATCTATGATCAGAAATCACAAGATAATGTAGCTGAAATCCATCTAGATGATTTGGAAGTGCTCAATGAGAACAGGATTCGTGCCTTGCACAATGTGGAAAGGTATCAGAACAAGATAGCTTGAGCTTTCAACAAGAAAGTTCACCTCCTCACCTTCTAGCAAGGCGAGTTGGTATTGGCCCTAAGGGCACCAATGATACCTAGCAGGAAACCACCCATGTTGGTTACCAAATGGGAAGGAACTTACATCATTCACATGGTTTACTCCAATGGCGCATACTCACTAGTTACCATGAATGATGAGCGTGTAACTCCTCCCACCAATGCCAAGTTCCTCAAGCAATAAGTTTTGTGAGTCCTGTGGTCCTACATGACCTTAAAATGTATGGTCTCACATGACCATAAACTATATGGTCCTACATGACCATAAACTATAGGTCCTATGTGACCTTAAACTGTACGGTCCCACATGAAAATAAATAGTGTGGTCCGATAGGACCTTAATCTGTACTGTCCCACATGACCATAAACTGTATGGTCCTATATGATCTCAATCTATATAGTCCCACATGACCATAAACTGTATGGTCTTACACGTCGTTAAACTGTACGGTCCACACGACTATAAACTGTACGGTCCGACATGACCTTAAACCATACGGTCATGCATGACACCAAACTCTGTAATGGTCCCACATAACCCTAAAATGCATCAGGGTATTACATGACCTTAAACTGTCCGGTCCTACATGTCCTTAAACTGTCTGGTCCTACATGACCTTAAATAGTTAAATGTCCCCCATGACATTAAACTATGTGTCATCCTACAAGACGTTAAACTGCATATTTTAGAAATTTGTATGGATTTATTCCCATACTCATGGGATACATAGGAATTCTCATACACCTCGTCATGAGTCCATCCCCATGATCTTCTCATTAAGACACTCCTCCTAGGTGTAGTTCCATTGGAGTATCTCATGTGATGCAACCTAAGTTTCTTTATCCCCAACCATGGAAATATTATGAAGGTCGTGCCATGTTCCCCTCCTCATTATTCTAATCCTCTAATATCTTTAATAGATGACTTTAAATTTCATGGATCTTTCAGAACTATTTATGGCATGATTCCTATCCTCGTGGGATATGTAGGACCGCCCAGACATTTCATCCGTAGGCCCAAACCCAAACTTTAGGACCTCCCATTGGGACGAAACACATGGTGTGGTGTAGGATTTTTCCCTCATTCACATTGAGTTCATAATGACCGTACCATGTTACATGATGTGGATGTTGTGTTTCGAACCTATCCAACAACTATCCTTTGTTGTTGTCACCACCCCCATATGTCCCAAATGTGGAGTGCAATTGTTCATTCTGCCCCGACGTCCCTCCAAACCATAGTCTTCCTCGGGCAGGAGTGTAATTCTAGCTCTCAGACCCTCATGTGATTAAGATAGCCTAGTTCCACTCCTTCTTTCCCACACTAAGCAGTTATCACATGGGCTTAAGAGCTATGATGAGGCAATGACCGCATGTGAGGAAATATGGATATAGTTGGCTGGGGTGCCCAACCATAGGTCCTTCGACCCCTTCACCCCTATAAAATTTTATCATTTGGGATTGTGTAGTGTGGTATGGACTCACGTCCTTATTCACGTAGATCTATTTCGACATGGCACTCATATCCCCTTCAGGAATCCCTCCCTTCATTTATCGTCTGTCCCGTGAGCACCATCCCTACCATGATTCATGAGATCCATCATTAGGGATTTTACCACCTTCTATATCTAAAAGGAGCCTTGGATGGAATGGATTCTTTGTTAAACGTCTCTACTACCATTACGGGCTAACATCCTTGAGGATTGCGAGTGGAAAGTTGATACAAGTCCCGTGTTGCAAATATTGGCAATGGTTGACACTCAAATGTTTTCCCCAAATTCCGGCCACACAAGGGTTGATACTATGTTGCGAACCTGGTCAATAGTTGTCCTCTATCATCATTGTCACTTTGTGGTCTTCCATAGGCATGATGATTCACCCGCTTTGTTCCACGCATATTACATTAAACATGGAATAAGCGGTCTGAGCTCTATGAACATAAACTGGGATCACCATCGTCCTCACTATAAGACGTTAAATTGAAATCTGGCCATCACATTCTATTTAGGGCCCAGCCTCAGGCCCCTCAGCCTTTTCGGGCCCCTAGCCCATGTTCTCACTTAGGGTTGTACGATGCGGTATGGGGTTATGCTAAGTTACTCTCTGTACCGTACACATCCCCCATTGGGGTATCCTTCCCTTATTTTCATCCTTGCTTCATGATGATAAACTGCACGTAACCCTTCTACCAGAACTACGTATGGCTTGATTCCCATCCTCATGGGATACATAGGACCACCCGAACGCCTTGTCTTTGCATCCAGCCCCATCTCTTATAAACCTCTCTATCTTTTTGGCCCCTAGTACTGCGTTATTCAAGTAGAGGGGAATACAGTGTTGTATGGGCTTATATCCCCTTTCATGTTGGGTTTATAACAACCACGTTGCATACTTCTCTCTCCTAAGCAGCCTTATCTCCCTTTCCCAACTCTCATCCCTTTGATTCAACTTCCCTTATGTCAGGTCCCTCGGCCCTCTTCTATGATTCACCAATGGTCCCATGGGTACTCTGGTGTAGAGCCTAACGTGTCAGATTCTGCCTGGACAATATTTCACCCATTTTTCAGGCATCGTGTTCCCCTTCATTTGGGATCCCATTATCTTTTACATCTGATGGGACCTTCAAATGGCATGGATGGTAGGAATAAGGGCTCTCCTACCATTACAGGACAACATGTTCGAGGGTTTTAGAAAAAAAATCGATACAAGTCCTATGTTGCAAATATGGATAGTGGTCGATGCTCATTTGATGTTCTCATTTCAGGTCACATGGTAAGGATACTGTGTTTGGAACACTTTCAACTGTTTTCTTCCATTTTCATGGAAACCCCTTAAAGCCATAAATGTAGGATACATGATTAACATAAATTTCCACCCCATTATGTCTTAGTGGAATTTCAATCCTCTCTGTACTATCCCTCCTAGTACATTTTCACATTAGGAGGACAAATCTAGAGTAAGGTGTCATTCGAGGCTCCACACCAACTTCCTTTTGGCGTGAATTCAAGGTATTTCAAAAACATATTCCGCCAATATTTCCTAGGATGAGTTTGACTCATGTGGGCTTAGGGATCAGATTGAGGTCCATGCTTACTTGGAAGGATTCCGTTTCTCCATGGTCATATCTCTAAGACAATAAACTAAGATTTCTTTTAGAACTACGTGTAGCTTCATTCCCATTCAGATGCGATAGGTAGGAATGCCCAGGCATCTCGTCTTTCGGTCCAGCTTTATTTCCACTAATTTAACTCTTCTGTTCTACCTTTTAGGCCCCAAATCTTATAGGACTGCATGATGTGGCATGTATGGGATTATTCCTTCATTTACGTTAGGTTTACAATTTTCACATCACGTACTCCCCTTCAAAGAGCTAGTCCCTCCTACCTCCTGTCCTTTGTCCTGCATGACGTTAAACTACTCCTATTAGAACTACGTATGGCTTGATTACCATCCTCATGGGATACGTAGGAATAATCATACATCCTGTATTTGGGTCCTTCTCAACTTAGAGCTAGTCTCTCTTGCCCCATATTCTCTTACCTTTTATGACCCCCTCATCCTAAGGGTTCTTCCTTGGAATTGTGCGCGGTGTGATGTGGACCTCTTCCTCATTCACGTCAGGTATGCTTTATCACAGCATGCACATTCTCTTTAGAACCTCTTCTTTCGTGTATATGTCTGAGCCATAGGACGTTAAACTATGCTTCCTAGTCCCACATGACATTAATCTATTGCGTCTATACTTCACGATGATAAAATGCATGGTTGGTCCCATCACATGACCCTAAACTATGAAATTATCATCCTGGCTACATGACGAAAAACAACACTACATCATGGTGTCCTCATTCGATGGGACATCATGTTTGGTGTCGGTCACACACTATATCATATGTCAATGTCTACACACATCTTGATTTTTGTGGTGATTCCTGGACATTCCATCATTGGTCCATTGCTTCACAAAAAAAAACAACACTCATTCATCCTAAAGGACTAACAAGATCTATCAAATTGCACTTCTTTTGGAAAAAGGGCCCGAACCGCACAACCCTATTATCTATAGCATTGGTATCTTAACGTGCCATCCCTAGAACTACATGTGTCTTGATTCTCATTCTCATGGGGAACGTAGGAACGCCTGTGCACTTTTCCTCGGGCCTAGCCTAACTTTCGTTTTTGGTCCCTTGACCTAAAACCTCCCCATGGAACACATGGTGATCTGGCATCCATGTCCTCATTCATGCTGGGTTTCATAATTACCTCACCATGTGTCTCTCGCAATCCCTACCATATTTGGTATGAGCTCCATGACCATAAACTAAGACCACTCTATGTCCATTCCTCAAGACGTTTAACTGCACAACATCTTTCAGAACAACATATGGCATGATTCCCATCATCATGGGATACGTAGGAATTCCCATAGATATTGTCCTCAGGTCTAGCCCCAAAAATCTGAAATCATGTCTTCTCTCTTTCGACCCCTAGGCCCTTCCCATTTTGGGAACATGAGGTGTGGCGAGTACCTCATGGGTTCTCATTCATGTTAGGTTTTTCAATAGTTTTACCATGTTCCCCCGTGTCTTTTCTCAACCTGGTCCAACTTCTATGACCCTAAACTAAGATCTCCCTATGGGAACTATGCATTGAGTTTGGCTACATCGCCACCCAGCACCCATTACATTAAATTAATCTCCCCATAATGGCCCATCCTAGGACCATTAATATGGGAAGTTTGCAACCTCAAGACCCTTGTCCTTGGAGGGGGACTCAACTCCCTACGTCTGATATGTATTTTTGTTGTTCTCAAATGCATTATGGAAACACCCAAAGTGTGAAATTTTCACAAGGAAATTCCCACGTTCCATTTCCAGACTTCGTGATCCCGTCATTAGGATCCTCATCCTCTTCCATGTCTGAAGGGACCCCCTTTATAGCCTAGTATCATGCCACACTGGCTTACCTACCATATTGGGATAACATCCCTGAGGACCTCATACGACATTCACGACAGGTCCTGTGTTTCGAACATGGTCAGCAGTCGATGCTCATTTCCCTGTCCCCATTCCTGGCTAATGAAAAATGGATACTGTGTTTCGAACATGGTCAACAGTTATACCCTATCTTCACACCACTATCAATGTGGTATAAATCTCTACCATCATGATTCACATATTTCCACATCCATATGTTCAAGTGTAATTAAAAAATACTCATATTTACTCCTTTTCACATATAGGTGCATTATATAGGTGGGCCAAGATCAATGGGACACCATTCACCGAGTGTCCCATCGCCCATAACATGCGCCTTCCTGTGCTAGAAAAGTCCCATTACTACTCCCTATTTCCCACACTGAGCACAACTCACGTGGGATTAGTAGTTTTGGTAGGACATGTTCTGGAACAACCATGCCACACAGGCCATTCATCATCCGACATGACGTTAAACTATGCTAGCTGAACTACGTGTGGCTTGATTCCCATCCTCATGGGATACATAGGAGTGATCGAACACTTTTCTTTGTCCCCACCCTAATTTTCACTTTTGGTCCCATGACCAAAATAACTTCTTCCAGGGATACATGGTGTATTGCGGACTCCTTATATCCTCATTCAAATTGATTTTATATCTTCCACACCATATAATCCCTTTTTGGAATCTCCCCTTTCACCATTCATCCTATCATATGAAATTAAACTGCACGAGCCCACATGTCCTAGATGTATGACACTAAACTGTAGTTCTACGCTGAACATGTTCCAGATGCCATATGTTAATCATGGGATGCACCAGATCCCTTTCTAGAGAAGATTTACCCTATCAGTGTTGGCCTCTGGCCGTGTCGTTTTTAAGAACTACGTTTGGATTGATTCTCAACTTTAAGGGATACGTAGCAACGCCCAGGAATTCTGTATGAGGCCCATCCCTATGGTTATTAACCCTCTTGGCCCTTCGGACCTGATCATGTTCCACTCTCTATGACCTTAAACTAGGATCCTATAGTCCATGTAACATGACTTTAAACATTTATCCTTGGTCAAGGCAGTATGACCATAAAAATTTGTGCAACGTCTTTTTTATATGAAGTTAAACTATCCTATTCATCTTATGCTTCTATATGATGAAAAACTACAAGTCATTCCAGGTCCTTATCAGAGAGGTCCTATTCAGAAGTACGTATGATCCCTGATCAGACTGATGCACCCACCTAATGTGTCTTCACAACGGGGGAGTACTTTCAATAGTGTTATACTCCATTCGAACAACCCAACACACCACACTCCAAGCTTTGCATTCCATTTATTTGGACCCTCATACTCTTTCAAATCTAAAGGAACCCCCTAATAGTATGGATGCTTAGCCTATGGATCACCTACTATCCTGGGCCAATGTTATGGAAGTCTAATGGATGACATTTCGAGTCAAGCCCCGTGTTTTGAAAATGATCAATGGTTATCCATCATTTGTTATCCCAATTTCAGGATAACACAATATGGATACTGTGTTTAGAACATGGTCAACAATTATTCCTCATTGTCACGCCATCCCTATAGTGTTTCAAATTTTGGGTATCGTGATTCACACCTTCCACTCCCCTATGTTAAGATTAATTCCAACACCCCTGGTGTTACCCCGCTCGTGCACTAGCACACACTGGGAAAGTGATGATTCTACTATTCTGAGAGATTCATCCTCCAGTCAGTCCTATCCCTCTCTTTTCAGAAATATGGATTGGTTTTTCAAACCATATATTCCCAGATCATGGTTTGCACTCTTATATTTGGTTGGAATGATAAGGTGGAAATCCCTTGTTTCACTCATCAGCCCTGACGCATGTGAGCTTAGGGATTTATCTCTTGATGTTCCATGATTATAACGAAAATCAAATAAAACAAATGAATAACAGAACTCATGCATGCATCTAGAATAAATCATCAAAGCATGAAACTATGTTAAAAAGTTTCATGCATCACAGTACACATGGATCGACCCCTCCCAGGGATGTGTTGACCCCATCAAAAGAACATTGCAGCTCCGCCACCCTCTGTCTCATGGTGTCCAATATCTGTTGCTACCTATTCATACTCCCAAATCTTCTCCTCCATGAGATATCAGACGAGTACGTGAGGATTCTGGGCATCTACTCCCCCAGTACACAGTTCGCGTAGTTACGAACAAATTCTCTCCATATGGTCTATCCATTGTGCTTGAGGGTTTCATTGATAAAGATCTTGATCAACATCCATGAACGGTGATGATCTATCTTGATATCATCTTCATAAGATGCCGTTTTTCCCAGTCTGTGGGGTTGGTAGGCTCGTATGAAGGCAATTTCACAAAGAAATCGTCAGTAGGGTCCACCTCTGGTGTCTGATCAGGTATGGAAGGACTCAGGTTATCCGAACGATCTTCATCACCAGATCCCATTTCAATAATCTCAGGAACAACCCTTCCAATGGTCCCACCCGTGATCTAGACCACTGGCGCTTGGTCTATCTAGATATCTGCCTCCACGACCACCAGTATTCCCCTAGGAAAAGCACTTCTAGGAATACCCACCAACCTCTCCAAATCATCCCACTCCATTTGAATAATTTTTCACACAAAAAGGCACGGATTTCAATTTTCCTGGTCAATGGGTGGAAGTCATGAGTTTTGTAAAGGAGACTTACAGATATCCAATTCTCAGTGTTGTTCCAAGGTTGTTGTTGTGGGGATCTCGAGGTGTGGCACTCCATATATTATTGAAAGGTATGAAAACTATAGAGAAGCCACCTCGGGTATCTTGGCCTCGCTGGATGTGCTATTCACCATAGACATGGGCATGGATCTCGAAGGCACCACATCAGAATCCACTGAGGGATGAGATTATGATCTGTTAATGAGGCTCTCTAGCATAGTTTAAACATTAGTGATGGGTAAAAAGTTGCCTAGAAGAGGATCTTGGGGAAGGGGATGTGGATTTTACCTCAAAGGACTCCGTAAATTCATCAAAATATGAGCCTTGATCACCCACTTCTCCCTCTTCTAGAGGGATCCCTATACCGGCCTCTTTCCTCCAGGAGGATTCATCAGATTCTTCCGGTAGAGGGAACTGTTCCATTAAATCTACAGCCAACAACTACGAGGGATCCGTTCTATCCAACAACACCATCACCTGATCTTTTATTGGATGTGGAACACCATGAGAGTGCATGAAGTCCTCCAACTCTGCTTGTATGGGATGAGATGGTTCAGGTGTTGCCACATCTTGGACCTACCGAGGAATTGCCTATTGACTACCAAGATGTCCCAGGCCTTCGGGAAGACAACATTCTCCAACATGTCTATGTGGCATAGCCACTTCCCCAGATCCTGAGTAGATATTCTATAGAATCCTCTCGGAGGCCTCCCCTTAAGATAACTCTATTCTTCCAAGACAACTGGGTCCGCTACCATTGCTTGATCCATAGCCACTACCTCCCTCGGAAATGATTTGGGCCTCGCCACCACGGAATCCCCTCAACTGAAAGATGTCTATTCCTCCATCTGGACCCATCCTTGATGTTGGGTATCCACACCATCACCAGCCCAAATGGTTGGCTACTTTTTTCTTTCCCCTGGGTAGGCCACCTCCTAGATTTTGGAGTACTCCTTCACCAACCAGAAGATGACAGTGGGTGGAGGCAACTCGTTCCGCATCTTCCGATCTTCTCATGTGAACATGAGCCACACCTGCCTCATCACACAAAGATGTTTCTCATGGTGCACCCCTATGTAGACCTGTTGGATTAGTCACTGCATACACTGAAATTTCCTAGCAAATCAGTGTGGGGTGTATGGCTCACAGAGGTGCTCACGGTCCACTCTTGGCACTCGGACTACACCTCGAATGGCCAGGAGATAGGACTAATGCTCTTCTATTCCCCGACCATCATCAGTGAATAAACCCATTGGCAATGGGAACTAGTGAATTCTAAACTCCTCCACCTTATAGTCCCAGTTCATTATCGACTGCATGATCATCTTTGTTGAAAATATCCCTACAGAATTCAGGATGGATGGGTGGATGTTTGACTTCAGAGGGGAGATGGGGTTCAGATATTCAAATACCCCCCAACGTGCACCTCAATCCACCCATACATAAGGTGGAATGACCCACATATCCTTTGGGGCCTCTTCCACTCTGTGAAATTCAACATTATCTTGTATATCTTGTGGATCATGGGGATCTATAGGTTGACCCACCCTCCTATCGCCAACATGGATTCCATGATAAATGTGCTTGGTCTCACTCCCATGTTCGTATCCCTTACAGGTATGATCCAAAAGAAGATGAGAGATGCGTTGAATGCGGCCAACCTAAATACTAGTTGCTACTCAGTAATGACACTGAATCCCCACATATTCAATTGGATATCCTATAAGAGCTTCCAGTACGAGTGCGCCTTGCCTCGTTGAGCCCCCTTCGGGCAAGTTCGAGGCCTCACCAGATACTGCCTATTTTTTGGGAAGTTCAAGAACTACCTGAACCATTGCCTGAAATTGACTTCCCTCACAACATACTTGTCCTATACTAGCACCATTTCCATCAACGCCATCACAAGTGGACTAATTTTCTCCAGATCCATCCACACACCCATAACGGGGAGGAATTCATCATACATCGCCCCCAGTATCGGGACCCCCAAAATTTGATACACATCCCACAAACTGATTCCAACCCCCCCATTGTGTATGTGGAAGGTATTGGTCATCGATGAAAAACTACTCAACAACTCTGGCATCAGATGATTTGGTTGATAGATATGGAATTGGGATGCCCATACAACCTCATACAGGACCACTCTTCTGAGCGCTTCCCTGAACTCTTCACATGAGGCACCTACCCAGTATTCCCAGGCCTAGTCATCTGTGAAGTTTTCGACCTGGTGTAGATCCCACTCATCAGACCATCCCATCCCCAGGTTCCATAGGGATACCTTAAAGATCATCTGGTATAAAGGGTTGGATGCCTCCTGATGCAATTCCATCCCATTATCATTGATCAAGTGATTGTATAGGGAGTTAGCATTGACAGGCATGAAGTCCTCCCAGACATGGTTGTCAGCCACCACGAACCATTGGTGGTGGCACAACATTCTCCTAAACCAGTGAGCTGGTTCGTCAATAATTTCTTTAGGGACGAAGACATCATCCCTATTCCCAAATCCATACAGAGGAAACCACTTAATCATAAGATAATTCATTTGTATTTCTGACAGCAGCTTCACCTATGAACCATGGTCAGAGTGGTTCTGTATCAACTCCCCTAGACCCAAGCTATTCGCCATCTCCTCCCTTTAGGTGATGTCCACATGGACCCCCTGGCAGCCTCTTGGTGAGCCATTCTATTTTTTGTGATTTGTACACTTTTCATTTGCGGCCGTGAAGCCCATTCGCGAAGCTCATTCATGGAACTTGATCCCAGCAATAGAATCACAAAGGCCTGCATTGACCGTCAGATGCGAGCTGCGGAGTGTACCATCACAGAGTCAAAGACTCACTGTGCGCCGCAAAGAAGATGGCCCGATTCGTGGAGAGAAATCACAAGGTATGTGAAGCTTCATGATTTGAGAGTGAAAAATTCCAAAAAATTAAGAGAAGAGAAAGGAAAAAATAGAGTTCAACTCCCCACATTATAAGGGAGGACCCCAGGTGCTTCACAAAACATCTAACCGCAGTGAGGTTCACATCATGCTAGGGCTACCCATCGCATCTCCACTTCGCGAGCCTCATTCACGAGTCATCTTCATGATTGGACAAGGGATTTTTTCAATTGACCCTCAGACATTGACCATCTATTTCTCTTTGGCTTTGAGTCTGAGGGGGGGGGGGAATTGTTGGCGCCAAAATTTGGGAAGAATAAGAATAAAAAGAAAGCATTAGGGGCTGCCTCGTTAAGCCTGTTTGCAGTTCCCCCATGGCACCATGCCTGCGAAAAGCTCATCCTTCGTGAAGCCACCATAGAGCAAAGAGGCGGGATGTTATGTGAACCCCTTTAAAATTTCTGAACCCTCCATGATGTGAGGAGGTGGGATGTTCCGCGAACTGATTTGGAATTCGTGAAACTGCCACCGATGGAGGTGGAAGGCTGCTCGGCAAACCCCTTTGACATTTGCGATCCCACCGCAGAGTGTTCATTGTCTTGGTTCAATGTGGGATTTTCTTCATGACAACTATTTCCTATAAATACAAGTATCCCCTCGATTCCAAAGGATGAATCCTCTGACCTTTCGACTTCTTAGATCCAAAATCACGAAGCAATATCTTCTCTGCGAACCATGAGATCTTCAAGGTACTTTTTCAACGTGATGTGCCTCCCCCTTTGCATAAATTCTTCCTCTTTTCAAGGTGGGATGCCCTACGTGGAGCCCATGTTCCTTCACGAAGGAAGGGGATCCATAAGGGGACTCGGGTCTTCGCGGAGCACTTATGCTTCACAAAGAACACTCCATGCACACGTGACCCACATGATAAGGCAGGGTCATTGTGCTTCACAAAACACATTGGACCAAATTATAAGCTTCACAAGGTACCCTAGTTTCATGAAGTACTACTCCAAGAGTGCCTTTCTACTTCACGAAGCACTTTCCATATGCACCTATACCATACACAAAGGCTAGGACACTTCACTTCATGAAGCATACACATTTGTGAAGCCCCTCCACTATAAGAAGCACCAGTGCCTCACGAGGCTTCTACCTATGAGCCCCTATGATACAAAAATACTTTTCCCTTGTGACCTTATAGGTTTTTATGAAGTAACTTCAATGTCACTTGGCTGGTGATTCCCATTGAATTTCTTTTTCTCATGCTTAATTGCATAGGAACGCTAATGGCTATTGCTTCTTTGCATAGCCACACTAACTTTGACCCCTAAATGGATCACTGCATAACACCCTTGTGCCATGACATTACTGATGCCTTCCTTTACTCAAGTGGAAGGAGGGTTTAGTTATGTAAGTCCTAAGGGGTGTGGAGTGAACCCACCTCATTCGAGTTGCAGGACGTTAAACTGCCAAACACTATCATACACAGCACATGACATTAAACTGTGGCCTTTACCCATTCATTATATGCGGGGTGCCTCAGATAAACATTCTCTACACCCACTAGTCACCATAGGTGTGAGATCATTCCTCACATGGAATGATATTTTCTTTATCAGAGAGGATTCTATCTGCATGGAAAGGGAAACCACCTTGGTGTAAGACCCTATCTTTTCATGCTGGAGGTAGTATCCCTGCTTCCTCTCTCTTCCTTAGTGCTATATCCTACTGGGTTTTGTCACCACCCAGGCCTCGACCCTTGAGCAAGTCCCAATCTCCATCACCACAGGCTGATAACCATGCGTAAGCCCCTGTTTTCTCTTTGGGCTGTTAACCATGTGTAATCCCCTATTTCCTCTTTGGGCTATGGACCACGCGTAATCCTGTGTTACCTTTTTTTGGCCGCTAACCACATGTAAGCCCACATTCCACATCCCACAAACACACCTCTTGCGATGTGATCATCAGGTATTTTCTGCCTCTTGTTTCTCACACAGATCTTGACTCGTGTGGGCATAGAGCAAGCAATGACCATGACATCCTCTCTAGGTATCTTAGAGTGTAAGACAAAAACACCCATCCAGAACTACGTGGACATTGATCCTTTCCAAGAAAAGGTATGTAGGTAGCCCCCCAAAATTTTAAGCCCACCATCCATTGTTTTGAACCCCTTCATGTCAGTTCCCACCCATCCTAAACTACATGGTCTTTGATCCATTCCTAGTCATGGTACATAGGAACCCTCCCTAAGGTTTGTTCCCACAAACCTTTGGTTCCGACCATATTCACATCAGTTCCCTCACCTTCTAAACTATGTGGAATTTGATCCTTGCTAAGGTATGATACGTAAGAATCCCCACCGAGGTTCAATGCCACCATCATTTGGTTCCACCCCCCTTCTTGTCGGTTCTCACCCATCCTGAACTACGTGGACTTTGATACTTACCAAGTTAAAGTGTGGTTGAAGCCACCCTGAGGTTCAATCCCACCAACCATTGGTTCTGACCCCCATCATGTCGGTTCCCACACATGCTAAACTACGTGGACTTTGATCTTAGCCACAGTAAGGTACATAAGTATCCTCCACAAGATTCAAGCCCACACACCATTGGTTCCAACCCCCTTCACGTCAGTTGCCACACATCCTGGACTACGTGATCTTCGATACTTTCCACGGGAAGGTACATTGGAAGCCTCCCTGAGGTTCATGACCACCACCCATTGGTTCTGACCCACTTCATGTCGCTTCCCACCCATCCTGAAATACATGGTCTTTGATCCTTGCCAAGGCAAGGTACATAGGAAGCCTCCCTGAGGTTCAAGCCCACCAACCTTTGGTTCCAACCATCTTCACATTAGTTCCCACACCTTCTAAACTACATGGATTTTGATCCTTACCAAGGTAAGGTGCGTAGGAATCCTCCCGAAGATTCAAGACCACAAACCTTTGGTTTTGACCCCCTTCACACTGGTACACCAAACACAAGTTTGAACTATGTGGGATTTGATCCTTTCTTCTATGGTTTAACCCCATACAGTGGTAAGCCATTGTAACCCCCATCAAGTGGTAAGTCGTTGCAAACCCCATCCAATGGTAAGCCATTGTCATCCCAAACCAAGAGGTTATCCCCTGTCATCCTTGCTGTTGGGACCCATATTGCTGGTCCGTCCCTGTGGAGTAAGACCAACCTGGGGCTGTTAACCACACGTAAGACCCAGTATATCATCAGGTCGTTATCCCCTACGTGAACCCTGATTCTATACTCCCATCATGAACTACGTGGACTTTGATTCCCTACCACAGGGATACATATGATGTCTCTTCAAGGCTCATGCCCAACATCACCATCATCCTTGAGTTGAATCCATCTCATTCTCTATACACTCCACATAACCATCCATTATCAATCATGATTCTTACCTAGGAATCAAAATCCTAGTGGGATCATGCCACCTCATTCCCCATTCCTTTTAACATCAATTGGGTAGATAACCATGCATTGTCCCTAACATTAGTGTTTTCTCTAGGGGTTTTACCCATCTGATCCACTATAGTCAGTGTTTTGATAATTCCGATCTATCTCTGCAAGACGTTAAACTCATGAAATTTCCTGTGTTAAACATAAGAAGATGAGGAAAACCTCAGAAACATGCCTATGGAATATAATTCCCCGCATTCAATGTGGGATTCCTCAGGTGTCCGTGCCCTCGAGATTCCCTAAAATAAGGGGATGAAACCAAAACATGCTAGTGTTCCAGCATCCATAGACGCCAGTGATGTCCAATGTGACTACTCCCCCGACTGAAGGTTGATGCCTTTATCAGACCCCTTGGAATGTCCCAATAGATGTACTGTAATTAATCAGCGATCATGATGAAATGAAACTGGAAAGAGTCAACAACGTCTTAGTTTATAAGGTAGACCCAGACATTGTGACGAGTTCTGAGGAAGAATCCACAGAAGGAAGAACCGCCATCACGTCATCTTGTTTTGATCAAGGAGCAAACATACTTTAATTAGTGATGGATGCCACCCACCTTTGGAAATCAGGAATGTGGGGAAACAGTGGCACACCCTCCACAGACGAATGTGTACGCCCTGATGAAAGCGTTGGAAATTATATGTCCTAATAATAAATTTTTTAATAATAAATTTAGACTAAAAGACTAGAATATCCTCCATTTAAAATCTATGACCTTTATTAAATATTTTTTTATTCAAAACAATTACATCCTTGGAAGGTGAATATGGTAGATATTATCTATGTCAAATGAATTATACAAGATTATATATAATAAGAATAAAAAGATCCAAATAACTAGATTTATATGAGATGTATCTATAAATCTAAAATAAAATGGAAAAATCGTGTCTTTATAATGTGATTCTTCAACCATTATTCCATTTAAGTATTAAATAGGAATATATGTAAGATGTAGGGATTAAAATGATGGTAAAACATGTTCCTGAGTTCAACCCTGATTGTGATGGAATGATAAGTTCCTAGAAATTATTATGAGTAATATCCCTAACAAATATGAAGAAAAATCATTATAATTCCCAGGACTTAATAATTACATAATCATGAATTAATTCATGAATTTATAGTCATTCACATTTAATATATTTTCATGTTTTGATTTTTAGAAAATTATTTCATCATTAATACATAACATCCCTCATTAATTCAATGTTGTTACTACAAAAGCAATATCCATTTTTTCGATATATAAAAATATTAATATAGAACGTGAATTATTTTTCTTGACAAAAATATTAATAACATCCATCTTGACTTCCTCCTTTATCATACCCATCCATATTCCATGTTTTAAACGTTTTAAAATAACGATTAAAAACAAAATCCTCAGTAAGATACATAAAATAAGGAAAGAAACCATTAGTCCATGAATACATTAAACTCATTAAAAAAATTTCAAAAAATATTTATTTTCACCCATAAAACATATTCTATTTAACTGAACACATGAAATCATAATATTCAAATAAAACTCCATAGAATTAATAAATAATAAAGGTAACATGTGAAATCCATGTCATCATTACATTGAATATTTCATGACTACAGAGGGAGTAACCATCCACTATATATTTTGAATATCCATCACGGTATATTCACCAAATATATTAGGAAAAACCCACCCATTTAACTCTTACTCATTACCCAATTCATTATAGATCAATCACAGACTCACCCACCCTAGGTTTATCATGGAACCACCTATATATAAAAAAAAATCCCAAGAACCAAAATATAAGAACATCACAGAAATCATGCATAAAATAATCATAACTTTTCACATTTAAATCACATTTCAAGATTACAAATCCATGAACTAATAAATAAAAATACATTTTTTTTTAAAATAGAATGGTAAACTAGTAAGAGAATCATAGAAAAGTTAATGTGACATAAAAGAGGGGAAATATTTTTTTGTTGTATAAGGTAAAAACATTCCTTTTTTATTTTTTAAAAATAGTTTAATGTGTAACATTAAAATAGGTTTTCAAAATAAATTCTATCATTCCATACCAAAAACATAAAGAATTCCCTTTTTAAAAACATTGACTATAATTAAAAATAGACATAAGTTTTCCTTTATAATAATTTTATATTAATACAAATAAATAGGTAAATTATTATCAAAATATTAACAAAGAGAAATATATTTAATAATTAATCCATTAAACATTCAAGGTTTCCCATATCACATTGAACATTTAAATAATAATCTCCAAGAAATAATTAATTTTAAAAAACATTAGTTAGAATGATTGAAGATAAAATATGTATATAAAATTTCATATTACCTATATAAACAACTTATAAAAGAATAAAGGGGCATATCATAATGAAAGGACTAAATGAATGGTGATTGAGATGAAATCATTTACCGTAAGTCCTACTTATCTCTTTTGATCATTATTTTCATAAACAATAAAAATATTTTAATTATTTACATGATTTATAACTTTCTATTATTTAATATTCATTCTATATAAAATATTTCCAGTATATAATAACTACATAATTATTTTTGTTCATGTAAGAGTTTTTAACAATATTCAGTACTTGTTTCCAAAAAGGATTTGGTATATCATCAATAGTCAATGTGGTCATCAGAACATCATCTCTAGAATAATATTCATTATATTATTATCACTTTTATTCATCAATTATACTCTTAAATCCGACCATTTATGTTTGGTTATGAAAAATGAATATTTTTATAATCACAGAGTTGATAGGCCATACATACACATGAGTAACATTTCCATTTTTCAAGGATCATTATGGAATGAATTAAAGAATTGTTTTATATTTATAGAATGATCATCATATCATTAATATCATTTAAATATACATTATATTATTCAAGTGATCATGTGATAAAAAAAATAATCACATCTCTTCGTGGAGATTATAGTTCCCACATATGCATGAACGATGTTATCATTTTTAGGTGCATGGAAAGTAAGAATATAATTTATATATTAGTTTCTTAAAATGATAAGGATCTCATGAATATAATATATTAACATTAATTAGACCATTTTAACATGTATTTAGATATGTTTATGGAAAACTAATTATATCAATTCAGGTGGGTGATAATTAACACACACACACACAAAACATTAATTAATTTCCCTTTTGATGAAAGCAGAGATGAATTATGGTGATGAAATTAACATAATAAAATATCATCATATTGAGGATACTTGATTTATTATTACATCCTGTATGATGACGATTTGAAGGAAGGGGAAGAAGAAATAAAATAGAAACACGTAAAGAAAAATGTTACCTTTACTTCAGACGATGACCGTTGATTAAAACCTTAACACCTCTACAGTGGGTATTCTACCTAAAATAATGCCTCTAGAATGTGGGGATGTATTATAAAAAGGTGTTTAGTATGTAATTTTTTGATGAAAATTCGGTTTTAAGTGTATAGAATTGATATTAATGGTTCCCTTTTTTAGGATAGAGGAGGGGACCTCTTAGAATTATTCAAAGTAGAAAATTAATATAAAATCATTTTCTATTCCAAAAGGCTCAAAATTAAATTAATTAATATATAAGATGATTTTGGGTCAAAATAAACTAATAAAATTAATTCTACACATTTTTTTTTCATTCCTTATCATTTTCATTTAATCCTAATTAATTATTACTATAACATTTTTTAATTTACTCATTGAGAGTAGATATATTTACTATAAAATTAAAAATGACCAAAATTATTAAATAATGATTTATTTGACATATACCATTTTTTTTATATTTTTTATTTTTATGAATTTTATGTCATTTAATAGAATATTTTTTATTTTATAATATCATAAATGTGAACTTAGACACTATTCACTAATATACATTTCAAAAATATACTAAAAATTGATTACATTGAAAAAAATACTTTTAATCTTTCTTAAATGACAAAGTCATCTATAAAATTTGTTGATGATATCAAATATTTCAATTTATATTTATTTTAATATTGTTAATATCATTTATTAGAATCTTCCTTTAATATTTCAATTACTGCATCATCATTGTGCACAACAAAATTCAATTATTTAAAGTATAAAAATTATAAATAAATTATCCGGTTATAGATAAAAATATTATCTTTCAAATAAATATTTATATATAAATTTACCTCTAATGTAGCCTTATATTACATATGTTTTACTGTTCCAAAATATGAGTATGTTATTATTTACTTAGTATTTAATCAAATATAATAAATGTCATATTCTTACCCAAGTGGATTAAAATGGATATAATTTCATTGTAAGGTTGATTTTGGTCGAAAATCACTCATCTAATAAAATTATAGAAAGTGTTTGGATAATTTTATAATATTATAATAAGAGTTTTTACTTTTAATTACCCGATTAACCCTTAACAATGGTAAATAAAATTCTAAAGTTACTATTAAAAAAAATTTGTTGATCATATTAGACACTAATTTTTATACTTATTACAAACATGTATGTCCAATTTTTTAATATTGAATTTTCATTATTGGAAATATTAATTTACAAATAATCCTGTAAATTGGTCGATAAAATAGGATTTTGGAGTAAAAGCATTCAAATGATGAAAATATTTCTATATCTAGTTTCAATGAAAAATTGACTCCCAAAAACTAAATCAGATTAAATGATTAAAATTTTATATAATTATAATTTAAATCCACTAAAAATATAGTTTTACACTCCATATAAATTCATTGAAAATGTAGTTTTGACCAAAATTTTATATTATTCGCTTTTAATCAATTATATAATTTCACATAATTTTATTGATATTTATGTTCCAAAGAAGAAGATTTATTATTCATATGAAATTATAAAAGGGTTAAAAAATAAATTTGAAACAAGTTCACCAAAATTTGTATTAAAAAATACCTTTTAAAAATATTAGATCTTTTTAATCTGAAAATTGGATTTATTCTTATTTTGAGTATATAAAATTTATTGTAAGAAATTTAAAAAATTTAATAAACATGTATAAATTAAATATTATTATTTATATTCTTTCTTTTAAATATAATATCTATGTGACAACTAAAAAATACAATAATAATATCAATAATATATTACTTATCAGTATAACTCACTCTTGTTTGAAATGTATGATTTCATATAAAGTCATTATTTTTTGTCAGGTATACTATCATACGTTGCATTAATTTTAATGTAAAATGACTTTATAATTCATAAATATTAATAAATATGAAAATTAATTATTCTATAATTACCTGGTTTGTTACATCCTTACCGCCTTTTGGAAATTGAGTCCTCACAATTTTGTTCATTTATCAAATTAGTGGCGATATTTATCCCTCATTGAATTTTTAGATTCCCATGTAAAATATTCAACAATATGTTTTTTCTATAAAATCGTTGCTTAATGAATGATTATATTCTGCAACACTTTCTCTCTAAAAGCAAGAACATGAACTTTTTGTTTCTCATAAGAAATATTCACTTCTAATTGAACTACTTATGGACTCAAGAAATGAGATGGATTCAGAATATTATTTCTTAGCATTGAACTAAGAAAAACATTGCGTAACTAGGTTAAAATTGGAGGTTAAGACACTCAGAAGAAAAGTAATCCCAATTAATCTCGAGTTTCATAGGGTCCAATGAAATATAGACTCATCTTCCCCTTCTTAATAAAATACAACACACAGTTCCATGGATAATCTTTGAGAAAAATATGACCACATAACTTGAATGAATGATCCTTACTCTGGTTATCCACATAACTTTTCTACCTACTTTGAGATTTCATCATTTGTCTCTGAATTAGTAGAACACTCTCTATCATCTCCTCTACAAACTGTAGTCCCATCACCTTCATTTTATTGACATCATCTAAAAAAGATAGAGTCTAATTCCACGTTCTATATAATGTATCAAATTGTTCCATCTATATATTGTAATGAAAAATAATATTATAAGAAAACTCAACCAAAGAAATATGCTTATCCCAAATTCCCTGGTAATACATTAAAAAATCAAGTAAATAATCCTCCAAGTTCATAATTATCCTTTTTGACTGCTCATCTAATTGAGTGTGAAAACTTGTGATAAAAATTAATTCACTTCTTAATGACTTCTGAAGGCCTATAAAAATGTTATAAGTTAAGTTCAAATCACGGACAATTAAAATAGAGATAGAAACTCCATGTAACATTTTTATCCCTTTAAGATACAACTGAGAATTTTGATCTCTAGATAGTATATCTCTAATAGGAAGAAAATGAGAAGATTTAGTCAATAGATCAACAATTACTGAAATCGTATTGTTACCTTCATAAGTCACTGGAAATACCACTACAAAATCCATGGATAAATTTTACGATTTTCACATTGGATATAGAAAAAGCATAAACATCCCGTTTTGAATCTATTGTTCTGTATTAACCTATTGAAAAGTTATTTGCATCAGACTAAAGTCATCAATATCTATTCTCATATCACCCCACCATTAATACACATGAGGATCTATGTACTTCATAGTACATATGGGGTTAACTAAAAATAGAGAACTATGATCTTTACTAAACAAATCCTTCCTAAACCGTGAATCATAAAGAACACATAATATATTAAAAAGTTTCAAAACACAATCTTTATCAATGTTAAATTCCAAAAAAATACACTTTTTAACCAATTTAACCGTTTTCTGCAGTTCACTATCTTCGTTCTATGATTTCTTAATTCAGTCTGATATAGGTTATTGCACTAAAATCTTAAAAAAATAGAGTAATTTACTACACAAAAAAATTAAAATTCAAAATTCACCAAATCATTAATGAAAGTGTCATGTTCCTAATGTAACATGGTTAATGTTTCATTACCTTTTTGGATTAAATCATCAACCACTTTATTTTCTTTTCATGTATGGTAATGAATGACGAAATTTTAATCCTTGATTAGTTACAACCATGTTATATGAAATAGGTTTAACTTTTTCTATGTTAATATATACTGCCAACATTTATGGTTAGTATATCTTTCAAATTTTATCACATAATAATTATTTCATGAAATTTTTTAAGAAAAAAAAGTAGCTAACTCAATGTTATGTGTAGGGTAATATAAATCAAGATGTTTCAACTGACATAGATGATAAAAAATTAAATAGTCATTCTGCATTAGGATACAACCAGTTCCTTTAAATGAATCATTACTATAGATGAAAATTTAATAATTTCTAAAAGGCAGGGCTAGATCTAGAGCATTCTCTAATATTATTTTCAATTCTGGAAAAAAAAATCATCACATTATTTTATTTGGATGAACATAACACATTTTCAGGTTAACATATTTAGTGGGATAGATAACCATGAATTGTTTAAAAAAACCACTGGAAATTTCCTACTAAACCATTAAAACTAAAAATCTTGGTTATATTTGATAGTCTTGTACAATCTTTGACAAATTTTGTTTTAGAAGTACCAACAGTTATACCATATATAGAAAAAATGTGACCAAAGAATGAAACATGTTGTAACTAAAATTCACACTTTTTGAATTTCCCATATAGTTTCTTTTCTTTTAATGTTTTAAAAAAAACCCTTATATACCTTTCATGATCATCTTTACATTTAGAATAAACCAAAATTTAATCAATAAAAACTACCACAAAATCATTCAAGAACTCATGGAATATTATATTTATAAGATCCATAAATTCAATAGTTTATTAGTTAACCCGAATGACATAACTTAAAATTCATAATGGCCATATCTATTACGAAACACATTCTTCAGAATATCTTGTTCCATTACATTCAATTTATGGTACACTTACCTTTAGTCAGCCTTTGAAAAATATTGTGCTTGATAGAGATGATCAAAATATTATTGATATGTGGAAAAGGATAGAAGTTTATCACAATTATGTTATTCAAAAATCTATAATCAATACAATGTATCATTAAACCATCATTATTTTTAATAGATAAGTTCTCAGAACCCCATTGTGATGTTCTAGGATGAATGATATCTTTATCTAATAACTCAAAAAATACCTCCTTGAAGGGTAAATCATCAATTTGATCTATTCTATAAGTGGGTTTTGAAATTTGCTGAGCAAGATAAAATACATAAATAATAAATTTAAATTCCCAATCTGATATAATACTAGGAAAGTAATAAAAAAATCATCAAGATAGTGATTTACCACCGGCACATCAATTATATGAACAATTCATTTTTTCTAAAACATGTGAAAGATATAATTCATTTCCATATTTTAATAGTTTCCTGGATTCTTGATATGCTATCAAAATTAAGGTTTCATTCTTGTACACAGACTGAAACTCTTTCTAAAATGAAAATTCGTTATATATTCATTTAATCCTATCATGGTAAATATAAAGTCAATCCATGCCCAAAATAACATCAAACTATTCTAGAGGAAATACACCAAGGTTTTAATATAGATTTATTTCAATGTCAACAATGTAATCATTTTTTATAATTCATTTTCTCATTTACACTTCCATAAGTAGTTTTTACCATACGTAATTTCTTCATTTATTGAGGTGGAATATCCAATTTAATAGAAAATTTATCTGAAAAGAAAGAATTTATAGAACATGAATCATACAATAGATTGGTATAATCTGAAAAACACAATGTACCTAATACTACTTCATTTTATATACCAACATATTCTAAAGTAGTTGCAGAGGATTTCACCACACCTTTTGGAATATTGTTTGTATTCATCCCATTATTTAGGTTCCCCTTCAGACACTCCTTTTCATAATGACCCATCTTATTTCATTTAAATCTTTTTTCTTATTGTAAATCAAATTTTTTCTTATCCCTATACTTATAATTTTCATTACAGTTATGATCCTTATTTTCCATTTTACCACATCAAAAGGAATTACTAGAATTCAAAAGGCATTACCCAATGTGTTTTTTTACCACAATTTGCACATACTGTAATCAAAATTTTCTGACCAACAAACTGTTTTGTTGAATTCCTCCACTTCACCTACCACCTCAACTAACTTTTTCTGTTAGTTGTTGAAGAACATGTTATCAATGAAAAAATCCATTTCCACCTTATCCTCAGACTAAAAAAAGCATAACTCTGTAATTTATGAGATTCCAATTCCCTTTGATATTTTGACATTAATCCTGAGTAAAAATTGTTGATTTTACAATCTAAAACTTGAATGGAATTTGGTGTATAAATTGGTAGTTAAGATAATTTGGATTTCTATTCATCCACCGTGTAAAACTCTAGACTTAATTCCACGAATTTTTTCCCATCCTAAGTCAAACTGCTGTTGGAAAACATTTCTCATGAATTTGTTTTTCAATATATCCCACTCTAGAGCATTAATTTTCTCATGGACCTGGTTATTTTTAACCATTAAACAACACATATTGGATTTTCCTTCAAAATGGTAAACAAAAAGACTAACATTTTAACTATCTAAACACCCCATGACATCACAAATCTTTTCTAGTGATTTATCCCCTCTTTAGATTTCCTGGGGTCAGATGATCCTCTGAATGATGGGGGTTATAACCACATGGAATGATCCACTACTAACATATTCATTTTTGGTTGATCTGGTTGATGTCATGCATGTATTCCACTAACATTTATTGCAAGTTTGAACTGATCCATCACTACAAAAAACTATTTTGTTTTGATTCTGACCATGGCAAGTAGCTAATTTGGAAGGTTGTTTCCCTATGGAATCCTTCCCAACATAGCTTCCCTATTTCCTCTATGAAAAACTATTCTAAATATTCATATATTAAACAAAGCAATGTGGTAATCATAAAATTCTATATAATTTCAATTTTATAATAAATTAAAAATCATTTATTTATA
Organism: Viscum album; assembly: GCA_963277665.1. Lineage (NCBI taxonomy): Eukaryota > Viridiplantae > Streptophyta > Magnoliopsida > Santalales > Viscaceae > Viscum > Viscum album. The sequence goes on from OY728127.1 coordinate 1,638,617,465, forward strand.
TATTATTAAAAATATCATAGCCTTGAAGTTAGTTAAACTGACCATTGATTACGACTATAAGGCTCTAGCCATAATCATTTCATAATATTGAGTTAATTTAATAATTTAAATTCATTCAAATTGAGAATCTTTTAAGTTATAATGTTTCAGATAATTAGGCCATTATTCATACACAACATTCCTTATAAATACAATGTGGGTAATACTAGAATAACATCCATTTTTTAATATATAACTTATTAAATAAAACATGAATTTTTTGATATAAATATTCAAAAAATTCATCTTGACTTCCCCCTTTCAGTTACCCATACTTATACCCTTTGAATAACCTTTAAAAACATTTGATGAGAACAAAAATATCAGTAAGTGAAATAAAAGAAGGAATGAAATTGTTAGTCAATGAATACTGTAAAATATTGAAAACAGTATAACAAAATCATACATTTCCACCGTAAAACATAAAACCGTTATCTTACCTCATGAAATCATAATAATCATGGAAAACTTTATATAAATAAAAACTCATAAAGGAAACTTGTGTCATCCATATCATTTTTAAATTGTAGATATCAAGACTACATATAAAGTAACATGTACGGTTAAATTAGAAATACACATAATGGTATATTCCGTAAATCTCTTTGGTAAAACCCTACAGTTTAAATTTATCTCATTACCAAATTGATTGTAGAACAATCACAAGCTCACCCACCCTTATTTTATCACATAACTACCTAAATACATAAACAATTTCCATGAACTGAATCATAAAGACAACACATAAATCATTTATAAAATAATAATAAATTCTCCAAATTGAAATAAAATTTCATTTTTACAATGTCATTCAGTAATGAATGAAAATAGAATATTTGAAAATAAAATGGTAAAATTTTAAAGGGGGAATCCAAAAATTAACATGATGTAATAGAGGGGAAATCATTTCATGTACTATAATATAAAAAATCCCTTCAGGATTTTGTAATAATTCTAGATAGAGGAACATTAAAATTGAGTGTTTAAATAAAGTCCAAAATTCAATATTAAAAAATAAAAATATTATCTTAGAAAATCAGTGAATGAAATAAAAAATAAACACAAATTACCCTTTAGAATCCTTTAATATTCATATAAATATATTTGAAAATTAATATCATAATATTGACATGGAGATAAAGACTTAATAAATAATCCGTTAAATATTCCAGGTGTACCATACCTCTTTGAACATTTTAATAAAAAATCCATGAAATAATACAATTACCAAAAAATTAATTATGAGTATTATAGATTAAATATCAATATAAAATTTCATAGTATATTTATATTAATCTTAAAAAATAATAAAGAAGCATATCTTTAAAAAATACCTCAATGAAAGGAGAGTGCAATGAAATCCCATACCTATAGTCGGTTTCATTATGTTCAATATTTATTATCCAGAATAATAAACATATTTTAATTATTTAATTGATTGAGAGCCTTTTCAGGTTTATTATTTCTTTTGTATCACTTATTACCATGTAAAAATAACTACTAAACTATTTAATTTAATTTCAGATGTTTTTTCAGTATTCAGTAATTCAGTTTAAGATGACTTTAGTATGAAATAAATAGTTAATGTGGTCATGATTCCATTATCTCTATATTAATATTTTTAAGATAATAATCAAATTTATAATTCAATTATAATTTTAAACCAAACCATTTACATGCGGTTTTAAAAAATGGATAACATTATAATCTAGAAGAATGTAGGTCGTATGTACACATGAGTAACGTTTCCATTTCTCATGGATCATTATGGGAAGAAGTTAAGCGTCATTTTAACTTAACAAAATTATCCTAATATCATTAATATCATTTAAATATACTTATATATTATTAATGTGATTTGGTGATTAAAAACGAATCTCATCACATCGTGGAGGATATAGTTCACATGTACACACGAACGATGTTATAATTTTTACGTGATTGGAATGTAACAATGTAATAGAAATATAATTATCTTCTAATGATAAATAAGTCATCAATATCACATATGAACATTAATTCCATCCTTTTAACTAGTCTTGATAGGTGTTTATTGAAAATGATATACACTGGTTCATGTATGTTCTAATTCCCACATACACACAGATGATAAAATAATTTCCTATTTGATAGAAGTGGATATGGAATTAGGTGATGATGTTAATGTAACACCATATTAGTATTTTTAGGATACTGGATATACTATTTCATCATGTATGATGATTTTTTGAAGGATGTGGAAGAAGAAATAAAATACAAACCCTTAAATAAAAAAATCATATTTCCATGAGATGATCTACTTTGATTAACACCATATGACCTATAAAGAGGGTGTTATGCCTGAACAAAGGCCTATATAATGAGGGTAGGTATTTTTTTAATGTTTTATTATAGGTATTGGACAATACAAATGGATTTTTAGGTGTATGTAATAAATATGAATGGGTGTCCATTTATACGATAGGGGAGGGGAACTCTTGTAATTACAAAATGAAATAAATTAATGTAAATTCATTTTATTTTACAAAATAAGAAACAAAAAATTATTTCCATAAAAGGATTATGTTAGGAAAATATCCATTTATTAGATTGAAATTATACAAATATTGATTATTTTTTAGCCCTTATCAGTTTGTTTTAATCCTTATTAATTCTTACCATGGCATAATGTAATTTACAATTTGAGAGTAAATATAATTACAATAAAATTTTAAACAACATAAAAAGAGTAATTAACTAAAATTTTAAATTTATCTAAATTATTTATCTGATTTTTATATTTTTAGGATTTTTATATAGTTTATTAATATATAATTTATTTTTAAATCTCATAAATGAAAATTCAGATACTATTCATTAATTGACATTGAAAAAATATCAAAAAAACTAGATTCCATCTAAAAACTACTCCAACATATCTCTACCAGGAAAAATTCATCCATAAAATTTTTTTATGGAATAAAAATTTTCTAATTACATTTATTTTAATATTGTTAATATCAATAATTTGATTCTTCCATTAATAAATCATTTACCTCATCATCATTGTGTCCAAAATTAATTTAATTATATAATTTATAAAAATTATATATAAATTATCATGATATATGTATACATTTTTTATTTAAAATTAATTTTTATAGAAGAATTTAACTTCTATATAACCCTATATCAAATCTTTATTAAATCATAAAAACATGACTATGACATTTTTAACATATCATTAAATAAAATATAAAAAATTTAATAATCTTACCCATGTGGATTAGAAAGGTTATAATTTCATCCTAGGTTTTATAACTATCTAAATATACCTATATAATGAAATTAGGAAATGTATTTGTGTAATTTTATAATTTTTTAATATTTTTTTCTACTTTTAATTACCCGGTTTACCCTTAACCATGACAAATAAAATACTAAAGATACGATTCTACAAAAATTTAGATGATCTTACAAGAAATAAATTTCATACATATTAAAATCATATATGTTGGTTTATAAAAATTCAATTAATTGAATTAGAAAAATTAATTTTAAATTAATCAACTTGATGGATCAAGAAAACATTTTTTTGAAGTAAAAATATTCAAAAGTTCACAAAGTCATTTTATCCAATTTCAGTGTGAAATTGATTCAACTAACCAACATTGGAATAACTGATAAAAATATTATCTAATTATATTTTAAAACCATAAAATATTATAATTTAACACTTCAAATAAATTCAATGTAAAATTAGTTTTGAACTAATTTTTTGTTTTACTTAATATTCATCCAAATATAAATTTTCTATAAAAAATACCAAATATCCCCCAAAAGTAATTTTTTATATCTACCCTTCAAATAAGATGTCTAATTTTACATATAAAAATTTTAAATGTGTCAAAAATTATAGTTATGTTTTTCCATCAATAGGAGGTAAAACTACCATTTAAAAATATTAGAGATTTTTAGGCTTAAAATTGGATCTGTTCTTATTTTAAGCCTATAAAATTAATTGGAATAAATTAAAAACATTTAAAAAATGTTTTGACATAATATATTTAGTTCTATTTATTGCCACCAATAAAATGGTTATGAGATAATAACCACCTAAAATAATAATATTATTAATATATTTTTTTCAGTATAACTCGGTCCTATGTGCAACGTAAAATTTCAGAGAAACTCAATATTCTATGTCATATATGTTATCAAAAATAGTTTCCCTTTTGGAGTAAAATTAATATATAATTAATAAATATTAATATATATGAAAATTTATTATTCTATAATTAACTGGTATGTTACAATATTTTACATGAAAATAAAAATTTATCATTCTAAATTACATCATTATTTTAAATTGATGTACAGAGATCATAAATAGTATTTATTGTGGTACAACATTAAGAGTGATGTTGTAGAGAATATGTGTTAGTTCATTGTATTCAATAAATTTTCGGATGTGAGGTTTATTTTTAATAGTATGTTACAACCATTATAAACTAGATAATGGAAATGGGAAATCATCATAATGGATTTCATCATCAGACACCATGAAAAATGAAAAGGCCAGAATTATATCTAGAATACATTCATTAGACACAAAAAATAAATTAATTTCATTATCATTCAATAATAATTGTCTTAGGATATACCGACACAATTATAAATTATTTATGTGATTTTTTTCATGGAGAACTACATTTTATTTTATATGATTGTGATATGTAGTTTACCTTAATGTTTTCATGAAGTCTTTCAAAATATTATGATACATAATAATGTTTGAATACATCCAATAATACTTGAATAAATTATTAATATTATAGTGCTATTTAGAACCTATGAAATCTATTTTGAACATGTTATCAATATTTTAAATTGTTTGGGTTCAATACCATTATCTTTTATAATTATCCTATAACAATATATTTCACATATGAATTCATGTGGGTCATTTTAAAGAAAATTATAGAATAATGGGTATAAATACAATATAATGGGAAGAATATGAAACAAAACTATTATGTCATATGATATATTAGGAAATCGAAGGGAAATTTATATTCATATAATATCACAATATGTAAACTCAGAGTTGATAGAAGATTAATAATTAAATCATTTGTTGGATGAAGAATTTTTTGTCAGTGAGATGGTGTTACCATGAATTTACATAGTGAATATGGTTATCTGATTATGAATGAGATGAAATCTTATCTATATATATATATTTTAACCTTGTAGACTCTTCTTTTAATGGGGAATGTAGCACATCACCTGGTGCTTACACTAATCATCCCTCAAGGTCAAGATATGTTCCATGTATATATCCGAAGGAAGTTCATGGATGATAATTCACAATTATCGATCTCTAAGGCCATACTAATAGAGTATGATAATTAATGTAGAAAAAACCAGTATAAATCTTGGATCATAGGGATAATATTCTTCCGAATATAACTAATTATGTTTTTAATGTTCTCTGTTTGAACTATGAATTGATAAAGGTGACATAGGAATACAAGGATGTGATGAAAAATAGATATCTCCAATTTATTATTTTTAGTTCATGTAATTTTCTTAGAATGAATTATTTTATCAGTGGTATTATATAACACCCCATGATTTAATATATATTTACTTTAAAATTAAATTAAAGTAATCAATCTCTCGCCTTACTCATGATAACTAGTTTAAAGTACCCCGTAATACAATTGAATTAGAATAATTTAATGTGATACATATCTTTTAGAAACTAGAATTGAAGGATTTAATAAGACTATATATGTCATTAAATGTTTTTTTACACATGAATATAATGAATTCATATGGAATCAATTGACTAATTAATTTAAATGTAAAAAAGAAATGTTTTTCTGATGAATTATGTAAATTCATGTAATGTGTTTTTATCTTAATAAATTAAATTTATAAATATATTTGAAAAATATATAATAATTATATAGATTATATATTTGATAAAATAATTTAATATACATATAATAGTTTTTACTAGGCATGGGATAATAATAAATGTAGTTTTATTCATGATTTTTTCCAAAAACTAATTTTGGTTGTGTGTTGCATGATTATTTTAAAATGGGATATCTCTCGTTTATATAAATTTAATCTTTTGAAATAGATATTATATTTCAAATCATTATATGAAAACTGGTAAATAGTTAATATTTTTTTCATTGTGAATAATAACTATTATAAATATTTATCAAATCAGCAATGGTAAATCCGCTGATTATATTAAAAAATAAATGTATATTGATTTAAAACTCAATATAAATCCTACCATATTTCTATTATAATATTTAATTTAAATAATTCTTATTCAATACTTAGTGATATAGATATGTGGTTCCTTTGTTTATTCCAAAAAATCCATAATATTGTTTTAATTAAAGAATAAATTCAAAATATCATTATCATTATTTTAATAACTCTAATAATTTAATATTGGGAAAATGGATTTATTTTTTGGTATAAATGGTTATGTGAAATGTGAATAATTTTTTTATATTGATAATTTATCTTAATTTTTTTTTGATTTAATATTTTTGTTAAATGCTTATGTAATGACAATAAAATACTTGTTCATGTAAAGGAAAATCGAATAAATAATTTTTTAAAATATTAAATGTAGTAGTATTATTAAGAATTAATTCATTACATGAATTCTCTAGATAATTTCAACATATTATAAATATGTTAAATGTTTATATTCGAATTAAAATTCTTTATTTTGGTCATTATAGTTAATCATTGTGAATAGTCTCGAAAATTACATTAATGGTATCTTATATTACGTTACTATTATTTAAAATCAATGAAATTCATAAAATGTTTCCTTTTGAATAGTGACTGAGATATGAATAGTATTATCTTCTACTATATTTTTATGAGAATCTTGTTGTTTTATAGTATCTATTATGACAGCTAAATTGTAAAAATCATTGATATCACGATTATCATCAAAATGGTTAATGGTGGTTAAAACTACGACATAATGGTTATAAGAAGTCCTAATGATAACTAAAATTTATAGAACTTATTATTTAGGTAAAAAATTATCTTAGATATTAATAATTAATTATTAGTCCACATAGTCATTAAAATTAAATTAAATTAATGTAACACTTTATGTAATTTCATTGTTTCCCTTCCCATCACATATAAAATGGAACATCCTATACTCTCTTATTCAGATTTTACAATACTTTTAAATATAAAAATACATAACCTAATACCAGCCTAAAAACCCTTACCGTTTCCTTGTCTTCCCATTTTCATCAGAATAACATCCATTCCAATAACAAGATTTAAGAAAATTATGGTTTTCAATGAAGATGTATAACTTTTAGTTCAGTAATTTGAATTTTATTTATTCGTACACTATCTCAAAACCATTTTTCAATATAATATCTTATGGTGTTAATATATTATATATTCTTATTTTTTTATGATGATTTAATAAGAATTTTCAACCACTTCTAGTAAATTTAAAAAATGAATGAATCACTCATGTGTATGTGTGAATTACAACCTCCACCATGAAATGTGATTAATTTTCGATTACCATATTTCTTGTTTAAAAATATTAATTATTTTTAAGATTTAATAATGATTTATATTTGGAAAATATTATCTATCTTTTTATATTTATTTTCATTAGAAAATAAAAACTGTGTTCATGTGTATATATATAGTTAGATAACTTGGAATGGTATTTCCCATTTTTCGTTCTATACATTTTATGAATGATTATATATATATATATATATATATATGTTTTTCTGTGTGTGTGTGTACCTGTGATAGTTATATGACAGTATCAATTTTTTGGATTATTTTACCAGGATTAGTATAATTGTACTAAAACTTTCTAACTGAACATTTTATGAAAACCACAATAGTTCTCACTCAGAACTGATGACATTCATAAAAATATATTAATAACTTATTTTTAAAATTTTATATTTGGATCATATATGAAATCATATATACTAATAATTTTATATAAATTTATTTAAATAAATTTAAATATATTATGGATGGGGTTTTAAAACTTATGAATCATGCAAATCAAGAGTTAAGGGTTATAACATAAATTATCATTTTTATTTTAAAATTTAATGCTTCAATTTATGATAATTAAATTATATTATAACTCCGTCCCAAATATTTGGTCTATTATTATAACCTAGATAATTTTTTGTGACTAATATGTTTCAATTTATTTGTATCACTTTAATTACATAAGTGAGTGAAAAAATTATAATGTAAAATAAACATTATTTTAATATTATGTTGGGAAAATTTTTCTTCTATATACATATTTTTATTACATTGTTTTGAGTAATGTTTCCTCTAATATCCTATGATTATTTTAAATAATTTTTTACTCTAGTTATTAATTCTATTTTTTTTAAAAGTAAACATATTTTATTTTCTTAAATTATATTCCTTTTGAATTTCTACAAAAAGTATAAAAGGAATATTTGTTTTAATATACATGACATAACTATATTCTCTTAGAATTATAAACAATCAATTAATTTTATAATACATTTCAAATTTCTATAGTTATAGTCAAATACATATTTTTCTTAATTTAATATGAATTGATCTTTAAAATGCCACTTTCATTATTTGATAAAATCAAAGAATTTACATATTGTCTAAAAGGGATATAATTCAATGTTACAATCTTCATTCATTATCCTGATAGTTTATGGTTATGATGATAAAATATTTATGAAAACCATTTTATTTTCAATGCCTTATGTTATGATTGAATGAAATATTATTTCATGATCACATGGAATACATATGAATGGATTATAATTATATAGTGGGTGGGTCAAATATATTCCTCTAATGAATTGTTTAAAGATTAATGTTTATTGATATCGAATGGAATATTAGAGGTTAACCCAAGCCCAAAAGGTGGGTACACATAAGGTTATCCAATTGCAAAAAGTTAGTATTTGTGAGGATATCACAAGACCGACATAGGTAAACTAGTAGTCATCCTAAGAATAAGTTGTGTAGAATTTCATGTTGGGTATCCTTGACATAAGAATAATTAGATTATAATTATTCTTCATTTTTTTATGTTTTTATTAACAATTCATTTTCAAATTTAATCACTTAATATCTAATGTTGTTTGAATCCATAATGATTTATGATTTATGAACTACCATACATTATGCTATGATTGTTTCTTTTTATCAATGAAGTATTTTTTATTGTTTTCAAATGATAACATGTTGTTATCATACCGTAATGTTCATGCTATTCTTATATTATCATTAATGTAACCCGTGTTTAGCATTACTAGTCATAAGTGATCATAAGTTATTATGTTTCCATTTCCCTACGATATAAAGAATAGATTTATATATGATATGATTGAGAAGCATTCATGTTTTTGAGAACTATTTTATAGATGATGTAGATATTTTCTATTTTATTTAGTTATGTACCTATATTTCATAAGATACTAAAACATTATGGTTATGGAATTGGTTGTAATGATATAGTATTAATATTCTTCTAATAATATTGGTTTTTTTTATTTTAAAATGTTTTGGAAACCTCTATATTTTCAAATATTTTTCTCAATTCAAATATCCCTTTACAAGTATTCTTGGTTTCCGAATTTAATTTCCATTTAGTTTATAATTATTTTTTTTACAATTTTATAAAATATTTACCATTAAAAAATTTCCATAAAAAATAATGAATATTTATTAATATTTTCAATCCAATTTTATAATTCCAATATAAAATTGTTTCTTATTATAATATAATATTGTATTTTATTCATCTCATTATTAATCCATCCGAGGGTGACATCAAAACCAAAACTGACTATATTCATTATTGGGTTGTAGAAGGTTCTCAATCCACATAGTTTTGGGTTTAACGACTTGAAATTATGAAACACATCCTAGAAAAGATTTCTAGCTCTTGAATTATTATTAAAAATAAAGACTTTTTCTAAGAATAATATTATAAAAAACCATTATTCAAAAAAATAAAAAATTCCTCTATATTATTAATGACCTAAAGAATGTAAATTATGAATATTAAATGACTACAAAAACAATGCCACAACCACCTCCCTTGAATGGTACCCCTCCCTGCCTGATAATGCAAGATGTGGGACATTGAACCATGAGTCCTGCTTCTAGTAAGTACTTGGTTAATGAAAACTAGATAATTACATAATGAAAAAAACCAATGTTCCTCAGAAATCACATCTTCTCAAAGGAAACTAGGCCACCACATCACATCTCACCCATAGAAAATTGTGCCATCAACCAACAACTATTTATATAGATTCGTAAGGTCATGAACATGAAGGAACTAAAATATAATCCATCCACCTAGCATGAAATAAACACCACCATGAACAACCAAATAAACACATAAATAACCTCTAATACTTTACATTTAATTTATGTCCACCATAAATCATGCATATCAAACATGATAGGAAGAAAGGGGGTAAAATAGGGGGTAACCAGCCATCCTCTCTCACTATCTGGATGTTCAAAAAAAAACCCAACATAAAACAATTAGGTTTCTTCCCAAGATTTTTATTTATAGCTAGGTGTGGTATTAAAATAAAAATAAAAATAATATATATATAATAATCACAAATACACGAACAACCTACTTTTTAATAATAAAAGTATAATCCAAAAACAAAACATGACCACACAACATCCCAACCTCCACATATTTCAATACTATCTCTAACATGGAACACCACATATACAATCCTGAAACCAAAAACCATAATCCAATTTATTTATTTTCATTTCATATTAATCCATTCATAGGTTTTATAAATTAACAACAACTATAATTATTAAACCCATTCCTTTTCCCTTATGGGAATATTCATTATCCAAAAATTCCATTTTTATTTCAAAAATCCATTGTTATTTCCAACCAATGCCACATAAGTTTCATTATTAACATTTATTACATCACTATTGGAAAACATATTCAACATTTTAAAAAAGAACTCATCCATCTCACAACATTATATAAAACACCAAACCACATCTCATAAAAACCGCCACATCTCATCATAACCACAACAGATCATCCAACATCACATCCCATGTCATCCAACCACCACATCACTACCCAAAACATATCACATCCCAAGTGTTCACCACTATCCATGTATAATAGCTCACACCAGATAACAAAACACTGAAATTCTAGCCTTAACATGTTAAACATCCCATCATCATCATAATTCAAAATTATGGTTCATATGAATTCATTAAATTATATTTCATGGTATAATATCACTATGAATATTTTTTATTTTGATACCATTTCGTTAAACCTAATAATGGGAATATATATTTTAATCAATATGATATAAAAAATAAAAAAAAATTCCTAATAAAATGAAATACAATAAAAATATGGATCCCAACAACTATTGTTTTCCACAAGTGAATGAGGCCTACATAAAATCATCATTATTAATGTAAAATTAATAAATCATGTGTTCTGCACCATTCCATAATAAATATAAATTATTTTTATTATCTTTATTAAAATAGTATATATCACCTCCCCAGAGGGTGGAAACAAATGAACCTATATGTATAACTGGAGAGGAAAAGACGAAGGATCCACTACCCTAATGATTATTTGAAAAAAACACACAATGTGGTGAATGAAAAAAGATCAAAACAACACAATTAAATAACATATAATCTAAATACACACTTAGGGGTTATAAAAAATCCTCAATTCACCCCAAATGAAAACAACATACCAATTTAATATTCTAATGTTAAACTAAGTTGGAAGTAAAGGACTTAAGATGACAACATAGCTTTTATTGAAAACATAAATTATCCAAAAATCAAGGAATTATTTCAGGATAAAGTGGATAATGGACCTCCCATAATATCCTATGGATTTACCAAGGATCTAGGGAAACAATGGAGGAATGGAAAAACTCAAATGATCTATGAAATTTATATAGAATAAGGACCTGCAATCTTTTTATCCCTAAGACTCGTATTATTACAATGAATCTATATGAGGTAAAAAATTAATTCAGTGAAAAAAAATCAAATGAATTTTTCAATCACAAAATCTTAAAAACATATACAGACATTCATGGTCCCTATTTATATTGTGAACAATTATTTCTCTTATAGAATCCTTTAAGAAGTGAATATTCTACTATAACTTCAAGTCAAGAAACAGTAGAATACTAGATTTATAAAAACCACTGACATTGTAAAGACATATTAATTTCCTGAAACACCTAATAAAACATAATTTAGACTCCCAACAAGACTGAATAATCCTTGAGCCTCCTCAAGAAATATCTTACCACCAAAATAGAAATGTAATTGGACAATGAAGAAAATATCCATACATTGGATACATATAAAACAATTATCATCCTTGAGAATAAAATTAGAACAAAAAAAGGAAAGGTATGTTTCTTAACTACCATTCTATGAGATACCTATTTGGGATCTCAATATATTCAAAACACAACCACAAACCATGCACTATAAGACTAGAAGAACATCTACAACACATCTAACACAACCACATAACAAGGTCATTTTTCCATGGTTAAAGATACAAAATATACCTAAATAATTACAACCCCCACATATCCCAATATGAAATATACTACAACCACCACACATCATGGACTGAATAAAAAAATCATGGAACTAAAACTTCCACATCATGATATTATCCACTATGGGATACATTAAATCACCTGTAGTGTCTTAATGTTGTTGTAATATAACACATAATGATTAAAAATCATTCTTAAATTATTCATATATACTTTTTCTCACACACATAAAATTATAAATTTAATAATAAAATATTATAAACAGAAAGAAAACAGAATCACAATGTCAAGAAAATTTGAAAAATAAAAAACACAAAATAACACTACATTCTAGGTACGAATATACTTCTCACATTCAAAAGTATTCTCATCATGGATAACATGAATCCATTTCACATGAACCCTAATGATTTTTCATCCATGCAACATCTTCCTAGTACAATATTGGATATCGACTAGCTTCTCCATTAATGTTGCATCTTCCTTTATATAAAACTATTAAATTCAATTGACATGGGAGTCATCGTGATGATAACAATGTTGTGTGAGACTCATGGAAAATATCATGGATACTAACCTATTTCTAGGTAATCATCAATTTATATTCTATCATTTCAACACCTCAAAAGGTCCAATGGGAAAGGGAGAAAGACTACTTCTCATGGAGAAAACATACAACCCCAGTTGAGGGTGTGCCTTATTGAAACATGGTATTTATAATCAGACTCTAAGGCCCTCCAGATATGATTTGAATATAATTTTGGAGAGTATTTTACTATTATAATATGTAACATCTTTATCAGTTTATTTACAACATCTTGAATAAGAACTTCAACCCCCAAAACTATTCTCCAACTCAATAAAGAACCACACAGACAACAATAAAATTACACCGATGGAGCCCCACCAAAGGATGAGTGATTACTATTTTTAGGTGAACTAAATAAAATTAATTTTTTTATCCCACTACTCTGAAATGTATAATAAATAGTCCCAAAACATATCATATTGATTATGTTTTTCCCTCTCAAACTACCCATCGGTATGTGGGTGGAAACTAGTGATGAGGTACCAAATAGTTCCATAAGAATTATTTCATCCCTTCCAACCTCATGATGTAAAAATGGGATACCAATATGTGTTCTTTTTTGATACCACCTGATTCATAACCACCCTATCCACATAATTATATTCTAATACATCCACAACACTTGATACAAGGTTCACCGAAAATGGAGCAGGCTTCATCAGTTGGTCCATAATCACCTAAATAGCATTGCATCCTCTCTAAGATCAGTGTAACCTAAGGAAACAATACATCAAAATTTCTTCAATTTAAACTATGGTATAACAAATGGCTGTGGTGAAACCCTATAGAAACTATTTTAGGATTTCACAATGTAAAAAACATAACTCATTTCCATGAACTATGCGACTGACAATTTCATCCCTGACAACCATAACTACCACATAATGCCACAATACATCTAATTAATTCTAGGATATACTATTAATGGTGATCTATGATACTCATAGATAAACCTCATGAACATTTCCATTGGAATAAAAAAATACCCAAAAATTACACCTCATTCTTCCCATTCAATTACTATCTCTATAGAGCATCACCATAGAGAGCACGATAAAAAATCATATCTGTCTATAATTTTCCCCACTAGTACTTCCCCTTATACATTAGGGTTGACTTTATGACCATCTAATAAAGACAAACATGGATTTTTTTCTTCCTCTACATCATGATACCTCATCATAAGTACCTTCATCCCTATGAAAAATCCATAGTCACCCAAACCCCATCTCAATAGTACCTCCAAATTAATGTATCGATAAAAACATACCACATTATCAGGTTGGAAGATATCTAAAAGTCATATTCCAAGGGAGACACCATGGTACTTCATTTTTATTGAATTAGATAATGTTATAAAATTGAACACTTGATGTTCTTATGATCGTTGAATTCAATATATCATTATATAATGTTGAAAATTTACAACAAAATACATGCTTATAAAAGTACTGCTAAATCTAATTCATGGGTGGAATAGTTACACAAAAAGGGATATAACTGGATAGAACCATAAGAGGTCACCACCTTCTTTTTCATCATGTCACATACCAATCCCATAAAAAATGCATCATGTAACATAAAAATAATCACCAATTCTTATGGAAAATGATGCAAGATATAACTAATGAAATTCCCCATCGGGTAGGTGAACATTTTAGGATACTGATATGACTAGATTAAATTATAGTAATTCATAATAAGATAATTTAATGGGGCTACACTATATGAAAAATAATAAGGAAACCTCTGGTGATATCCCATAGGACCAAGGTAATTCTTACTATCTATCATGTCCTTCATTGACTCCCATGAAATAACCAAATAAACCTTAGATGGGTATATATACAAAACACGTTATTCCACAACATTCCCTAGGAAATCTAACTCTCACATATTAACATTCCATCTTACATATATCAATATAGACAGTGTTGTTTATGGCTCAACAAAACCATATATTTATGATAGGGATGCTCTTCATCGGAATTATAGTAGATCATGATATAATTGATGAACATAAATATGATGGTGTTCATCGAAAAGGAATTTTATTCCTTGTGTCTGCACGAATAAATACACATTTGAACACCTAATATATGGATACATCGATATTATAATTCACCCAAGGACTAGGGGTATTTCTGTCTATATCCAGAATAACCTATTACGTAAAAAAATTAATCCATAGTTATATTGGTCACATTATTCCTAAACCATAATAGGGATGTAGTAAATGGCACAGGATCACAGGCCAACCACATTTTTGGATTATGAGAATATATTTGAGAAAAATACTATATAGAAGACCACATACTATTCTCAGGAGGTGGTGGATCACTGTACGGTCATGGGAATGAACCAAAGGAACACACCCTACAAAAATGTTTCTACACTAAAGAAAATAGGTGCCTCAAAAATCAATGGGAAAAGTTCATGGTGTTTAAAGTGGGTAAATAATGTGATTTTTGTGGCTCAGGTATTCCAATGAAATCCAACCCATTATTGGGTGCTTTGGTAGGTTCCCATGTTCTTCGGCTTATATCAGTGTATAAGGTCCTTGCCAATGTACTCTATAAGTACCTTTGAACACAATCCATGGCATTCGCCATGTACCAGGCCATGCCAATATACCATTTAAGTTCTCAAATAACTATACATTAAGATTATCATGTAATTAAATGGTGTACTCTTTATTATGAAAATGATAGAATTTTATGCTATTACATGTGTTGGTTTACTATAAATTTAAAACAATCCAAATAAGAAATAATTTTTTATTAACATATCTTAATTTAATATTTTAATATTATAAAACTAAAAATATTAATATTAATTGAATTTATAAGAAAAAAATATTTATATAAAGTTAATAGTTCTAAAGTGGAATGTCTTTTATTATAATTTTAATTAAAATAATATAAAATTTTAACCCCACAAGTGATTAATCATAATAATTTATTTATTAAGTTCATGGTTTAAATAAATGATATAATACATAGACACGTGATATGGATGGAGAATATTAGTCCCCCTCTAATAATTGACCGACCACATTTTTAGAGCATTAAAATTATAATGCATGATGTCCATTCATTCGATGGAATGATGTCCCCATCATTATAGAACACATTATCCTATCTATATCCTATTTTTTCTTGCATGTAATTTGATAGACACCCCTTCCAACATTATATCTTGTATCATTGTAAATAAATGGACCAAAAATCGTATCAATGGATTCTTGTAGGATTTTATCCTTAGTCATATGTATAATTTCAATATGAGAAGTTTTTTCTTCATCTAAATTTGAAAGTAATTGAATTATTTAATATATAAATATAGATAACCAATGATCAAATAAATAAATAAATTTTATTTAGTAAAATTTGAAATCATTTAACTAAATTTTATTTTTTATGAAATTTTTATATTGGATGAATCATAGGAATTACTACACTAAACTTGAAAAATTAGTTAATATTAACTATTTTTTGGTTTTTATATACAATATAAAATTATAATTTTTATATAATGTCTCAAAAGTATTTAAATAATTTAAATTTTAGTGATGACCTTGGAATTGATAACCATCCCATTTCATATCCCTTAATCATTGGAAGATACTTTTATTTCATTGTAAAACATTAGGTGAATAATTTGTACGAGTATTTCTGAATAGATGAAATCTATTATTGAATAGTTCAAAATGGGTCTAGTATTATTTATGTATATCTTCTCAATGAAAATTTATGATAGGTTTTTTTAGTTCACAAGTAGATTGTTGGTTCCCCAACAAGTTGGGATAGTAAAAACATCACTGAAAACAAATTTTACATGATATTTTATTGGAGTTATATAATTATTAATATTATGAGACTCATATATATTATTAAAAACGTTTATAGGAAAACATGAGACTCTATAAAGAATGTCATTTAACTATTTTTACTCAATATTTTCCAAACCTATAACTGAGGTAATGTTTTATAACATATAGATTTTAAAAAAAATTTATCATCAATTTTTGAATATGAAATTAATAGTTTCATATCAATCATTAGAAAAAAATTCATAAATTTCAATCATATTTTTCATAATTTTTAATTTCTAAATCATTTATTGTTATTTATTTTATGGGACTCACAAAGATTTATAAATATACACTTTGAAAATAAAATATCTATGTCAACCCATTTTATATAACATTGGGTGATTTTGACAAAAGAACATAACCAATTTAAGTTAATATATAAACCATTTAAAAATTAAAATATCCAGTAAAAGGACCCATGTATTGGTACAATAGGCAGGTTCTACTGAGTTAATAGATAGAGGACCCATACAATGGTCCAACATGAGTGTTCTGATATAATAGTCGTTAGAGGGAAAACTCCCTACATAGAAAGTGTGTTCCGCTCTTTTATAGTCGCTAGAGGACTCAGGAAAAGGTACAGCAAGAGAGGTCCAATATTATGGAAGAGTACCAATTCCCAGAATAATTGGAGGGATCATCTCTAGAGGTCAAAAGAGGATCCAAAACCTTTGACAACATGAGGGTTCCACATTGATGGTAGAGGAACAATGAAAACCCCAACTCAAGGGTTTAACTCTAAAAGTCTATAGTGGACCCATAACTAACCCATATGGATTGTTACACTCTATTCATCTTGGAACCATGCCCATTATAGCTATAGGGTTCCACTCAAAATGCATCTTGTGCTCCTACATGTTCACTACTATCATCAACCATGACCTACACATGTACATTCACTAAAACATCTCACATCATATAATAAAATCCACAACTGATGGAACCATAAAATTATTTGTTGAAAAAAATAGGATAGTATATTCAATGACAAAAATCCAATCCAAAACAAAGGCGATACTAGAGTTTTATGTTTCCTAAAAAGTAACCAAGGGGTACATGGTTTTTTAGGGCACCCACATGGTGTGTCATGTAGATGCATCACCTTGGAAATGTCCCTAGAGGTACACAGATCTCTTATAGTGTAGTTATACATGGTGTTCAATGGATATACATATGATTCATATGATACTTGGGTTCATATCACTGTTCTTGAATTTTTCAGTATATCCACCCCCTGTTCATGTACTTTAACCAATGTTTGTGTACTTTACCCGATGTACACGTACTTTGGTACATGTCAATGTGCCTAGCCATACCCATGTCAGATTCCTTCTATAGTATACACTGATTCGACCAACACTAGGTCACATGGAATGTGGGGAACCACACCTCATGTCATACATAAAAATTGAAAAATCCCAAGCCGCTGTAGCCTGGCCCCAACATGGAGTGTGTTTTTTTGAACTGCACTGTGTGGAGTTTGGAATTTTTATGAATGTCATATACACTATCTATCTTTTCAATATGGATGCTTTTCTAAGCATCTATTCTCCAAAACATCCACTATCTATGTATTTTTTCGGGATCTATTGTTTTCAGACATCTAGTGGCTTAAAATTAGTTTCAAATGGTCATTGGAGGATCATCACACATCTCACACTCACCAAATTCATTTTTCATTGAAGTATTGATTTCTGATCATCAAAAAAATCTACGATATCCCATATTCTATCAATAACACACATAGTTATTAGATCTATACCTAATATGTGTTTTCATCATGATTTAGGGGGTCCCATTAGGCTTTGTACCACATGAAAATGTTGAACCAAGACTTTGGGTTCTGATATGGGAATAATGCAAGGTAAATGATGGAGGAAGGTTAATATTAATGTTTTAAATTATACATTACCATAATTCGTGGTGAAAAATTAAGATTATGAATATTTATTGTTAGAAAACCAATGAATAAAATAATAAACTGGTTCATGGGGAATGCAAAGGCTACAATTGGCACAGATCAAAGGATAAGAATTATCTACTCAAATAATTTAATCCAAATGGTCATAATCCAAAAATTTAAAATTCTGTCCAAAATATTATATTTTCCATAATCGAGGAAAACTCTCACAAATAATTTAAGTAAGACTTTGCATTCACATCGCTCTGATCGACTCTAATCAATAGTCATATCATCATCTGATGTGATTATCCAATCAAAGGAGAGGGGAAATTATATCTCAAAGGTCCCAAGATTTTGAGGGAATCACAAGGTAGATCTCCCTAAAAATTTATTTATAGGAAGCTCAATTAGGTTATATAGAGTAATTAATTAATTTAAATTATTAATTAATGCACCAAATATACAGTCAATAGGTGAGATACTTGAACACAACATGCTGAAAATTTTTAGGTCCCACTGAGGGTAAACAATATGTTCCAAGATCATCCATAGTATTAGATTTCTGATCATTTCTTCCATTTAAGATATTTACAATTTTCATTAATAAATTATGTGTAGGTAATAAAAAATATATTTAATATTTTTATAAAATTAATTTTTGGCACACTAGGCCACATAATTTCGTATCCTCTCAACTCCTAGATAAATAATTATATGTAGAAAAATTTAAAACACATACATGTAAAAAAAGGGGAATCTACATCATGATTTTCTTCCCTAAAATGGAAAACTACACAAACAACATATGATAATGAGCCAAAATTTGGCTCTCCCGCACTATGGATCTCTCCTACATGTTTCTATGCTACCACAACAAGTGAACCAAGTGGATTTTTTTTCAATACAGGGTCATTTCCTGTTGATAATCGATTTCCATCAAGTTATATTAAAATATTGATCCATCCTCAATATCTATGTTTCCATAGTCGATAAAATGTATGTTTTCATGCCCCATATCCACTGTTATGAAACATGGAAGACATCATTCACCCTCTCGAATTGTGGGGGTAGGGATTGGTGGTAATTAAGCTCACCAAGACTTTGCAAGATCTCGAATGTCCCGATTATTCTTCTTGAAAACTTACCTCTCCTGCCAAAATTCTAAAACCATTATCATGGGAAAACTCTTAGGAAAATGTGGTCTACCTACTCAAACTCCAAGTGCCAATTATTGTGATCTATGTATGATTTATTTCTACTCTATTCCATCATCATCTTCTCATAGATTTCATGGAAATTAACTTTCATCACCTGCACCAGTCTTTGTACCCATGAGATATGTCTCTAAAATCTCTTTCTAGAATAATTTTGACCTATAGGGTCTTCCTCTTAGAGACTAAAATGTTTAAAGATGGATGGTAGAGTGACATTTGCTGTTGTACACAAACTCAACCATAAACACATGATCCTACCAAATCTCTCCGAATTCCTAACACACAATCCCTCATCATAACCTCCAACACCTAGATTGTGTTCATTATCTTCCCATTGGTTTTTTCGGTGATTGATTGTAATAATCTTGATTTGGGTACAAAATCTTCTTGCGGGACTCTTTATAACTATGAGTTAAACATTGTGTCATGATTAGAGAGAATCATCATGGGAACCCCGTGATAGAAAATGATATCCCAAACCTATAACATCCCCAAAATCTCCACCAAAATATACCCTCAAGTAGAAATAAAGAGGTTTAACAAAATGAGTCAGTCAAATACCAACCATATTGAATCATGTAACTTTGCAGTCTACAAAAGGCTCATCAAAATTTCCATGGATATACCGCCCCACACTAACATTGTGATCTTTTGGGGATTCAATAAACCTACCGGAACCTGGTTCTCATCATTAATCATTTGAAAGTTGAGGCACTGATAGATGAACTCATCTTCACTCCATCACATGAAAGACCAACAAAAATGAGATTGAAGGTCTCTCTACATCATACCGACAACGGGATGCACAACTAGGGGAGAGTTGTGAAACTCTTTCATCACCTCCTCTATCACTATGATTGGGACCACCTTTCATTCCAGGAAAAGGATGAAATTATTCCCTCCATAAGAATACCAATCCATTGAGTACCCCATGTATATATAGTCATGAAGGAACTGATTATCGATATATCCTTGTTGGGTAACACTCAAATTATTGAGAAGCATAGGAGTCAACACCATCAACTGAAGAAAAAAAACACAATACTTCTCTAGTAAGGTCATCTGAAAGGAATACAACTTCCCAAAATCCTACTACACTAAAGGAGCTTGGAATATCCTAGTAAGGGTATTGGATACTACATTTCCCTTCCATGGAGTAGAGAATACCTCAAAGTCATAATCTTGTATGAACTCCAGCCGACAAAGTTGTCTCTGGTTCAAGTCTCATTATGTGAAGACATACCTAAGACTCTGTTGGTATAAAAAATCCATAAAGTACTCCCCATAATTTAGTGCCTCCACATACTCAAGGAAATATTATCGCTTCAAGATCTAGGTTAGTAATTTCATAATTATTCTCATGGGATCTCAACTTCCACGACCTGTGTCACGAACTGAATCTAGTCACCGCCAAAACCGGCACCAAACCCAGCTCGTGACATGACCCGAAGGGCATTCCCAATCCCCACGGGCTGGCACAAGTGCCTAGGTATCATAAAATGATAATTGGGATAATTTACCTGAGTTTATAAACTTAAAACGACAAAAGATTCCAATAAAACAAATCTGGATTTTTCAACTAAAACCGTCTTTTAAAAAATTTCGTAACTGAAATACATAAGTTAAAACTATGTTTAAAGACCATTACAATGGTACATAACCAAATAAGGACATCCCAAGAACCTCCATAAGGAAAGAGGCACCGCCCTCAAGCTATCTCCACGACACTGCATCCCAATGGACAACTAAAAACCTGAATCAATGGCATAAATCCTGTACCCAAACCTGTGACATAAAATAAGCAAATCTAATTACACCCAAAGGTGTAAGTAGGGTGTGATCGAGAGCCCAGTAGGATACCACCACTAATAGATTCCATGTGATAAACATTTAATGGCGAAAAGAATGCAAGTTTTCAAAGACATGAGATGCTAGTTAAAATTTTTAAAATATGAAACATTAATTAAAAACAGTTTTCAGGTGGGCTAATTTAAAGAATAAAAACATTTAAAATAAATACCATAGCTACTGAATTTTCCAGCCTCTCATACCGTATACTGACGGTAAGAACAATGTATCCAGTGAGCACAATCAATGGGAAATAACCCCTAGGCAATAGCTAGCTGTGGGTCCCGGGTACCTCGTATCTCGGTGAGAGTAACCATCACAAATATCCATTCTCGTGCACGAGCCACTAGTAGGGAACATACCCATAACCTAGTGGTCCCCAATCCTCATCATCATAGTTTAGTTAGAGTTGTAAGCGTCAATCTTGCTAAGTGAAACTGAGGCCAAACCCCATGGATTCACTAGCATACTAGTACACGTCCACCCACCTAGATACCCGGGTTTTCCCTTTGTGATCAAACATGTTCAGCAATCCAATAAGTATAGTTTTCACATTCAAATATCACTTCCACATCAAAAATTAACCAAAAATCCCCATGTACATCACGCAAGTCAAAAATTCCACTTTTCATTCAAATGAATTTTGAAATCAAACTCACTCCAAATTGCCTAAAACACTTTTCAAATTTTCTTAACACTTCCACAAATCCATTAAACAATTTTATAAAACCATTACAAGATATTCAACTCACATAACAGAAAACACACATGTCACACAATACCCTTCTCACCTTCACAATTCATTTTATAAATAAACTCACATGAAATATCCCACACCCGTGTTTCGCACACAAAACACAATTTAGTAAAACATTTCGAAAGTTTATAATAAAAAAATTCTAAAAATGTTCAACATCTCAAATAACTACTTTTACATTCAAAAACCCACATTAGGTGAACACACTCACCCAAACAGTACATATACACCCTTTCCCAACTTTGTTTAACCAAATAAAACATTTGCAATTTTTATAAAACAAACCCAAGAGGTATAACCATTGTTTGCACACTAAACCCATTTCAAAACCCTCATTTAAAAGAAAAATCATACCAATACCAATCCAAAACAGAATTTTTAAGCCCTAAAATAATTATTAAACCACCCCCAAATGTTATAAAAATACATCAAATAATACCACAAGGATACACATGAAAAACACACGTTTTCATAAATCACCTTCAAGAAGTACAACAAGTTTTACACCATAAACTCATTAAAAAAACCTACTTTCAAGGCCAACATGACAATAAGGAATTAACAAACCAGAATTGGCATCCCCTTTAAAGACTAATAAATCACTTTCATATGTTATAAACTAAACCCAAACATTACCCCAAGAGTCACACATGAAAAGTGCCCAATTTCAAGCTATAATGAAACTAAAAATTAAATGTTTAACCAAATCCATCAAAACTATTTTCACAGAACATAAAACAGATTATAAACATGCTAAATTAATAATCCATGAATGCTAACTCATCATAAAATGGCTACACATGGAATCACCTACCCTTTTGAGTCGAAACCCTCAAAACTTGGTGCGAAACCTTAAGCCCACCACCGTTGCACCAAAAGGAATACAAATCCAGACCTAAACCACAATAATTTACCCAAAAGACACCAAATCAGACATTAGGATCGAACCCCAACTTCTGGACATGAGGAATTTCAAGAAAAAGGAAATAAAACTAAAAGAGGATGGAAGGAACCAAGAAGGAATTCCCTTACTTGAAATATCTTGAAGGAATCGGCCCCAATCCACCAAATAATGAATCACCAAGTACCCAAAACTGGTATGGAGGTTCGAAGGATTCATATTAGGTCATGTGGGGACTGAAATGGGGGAAAAAGGATGAAAAATGAAGAAGTTATGAAAGGATCAATTTACCTCTCCAAATCTGCCCGATTTTTGAAACCCTAATAAGTTCAGTACTAAATCGCGATTAAGAAGAGCTCCAAAGAGGGGATAGAGAGATTGGGCGCGCGGTTGTGTTCCAGGGTCGCATATGAGGCTTTGAATCACGGAAAAATACTTAAAAATAAATAAGTTATTAATTAATCAAATATTATTTTTAAAACTGGAATTGGGATTTCGGGCAGGCCCAATCCCTTAAATAAAAACCAACATAAACCTTGGTTATAGATTTCCAAAGGCTCCAAATTTTAATTGTGGTGTTAATATATCAGGGGAGGACATTTAGGAGTAGGAATGAGTGAAAAATATTATAAAATGAAAAAGTTATAAAAGAAATAAAATTTATTTTTAAATCTGGAATTGGGTTCACGGTTTGGCCCAATTCATGTAAACTCACATATTCTCCATAAAACCTTTGGAAACCCTCAAAACAAAAAATTAATGGAAATTAAAATAAAATTACATTTAAAATAATCTATGTATGTGAAAATTCTCCCCACCATGAAAACTTTCCGCCCCAGAAAGTCACAGTAAGGTCAAAGTAACAACCAAACCCAATTGAGAAACCAAGAGGTACTCCCTTGTCAGGTTTCTCCCCCAAAGGCCAAAACACCTTCAGTGATCAATTAATGAAGGATTACCATCACAAACAAAACTTACACCACTTTCCTGAAATAATCAATCACATTCATAATTGATCCCAAAATAAAACTCTTCAAACACTATCTGAACAAGACTCAAGCAATTCACCCAAACGAACAATAACATTGAACAAGGTTACACTTACCTTACTTTAACTAATACATTGGGCACTCTCCAGTCCCAAAGTTTACCCAAGGAAGATGTAAGTAGTTAGATATATCCAAATGATATTACCCAATTCCCATACAATACCAAGTAAAAACATGAGTTACTTGTATGAAGAGACACAAATGAGGTCCTCGCCATAAGAGACAACTTAATTTTTTTTTTCCGAGACAGAATCAAGACAGTAATAGGGGAAGGCCCAAACAGACTCTCTAGTACAAGGGGTATACATCCATTAGAAATTTACAAAATAATATGCACGATACCCATGGTGGGTCTTCCCACCACAAGAACCAACCATCTTAACCGACCGGCGTGGGCCGACATGAAAAGAACCCAAAATTAAGGAGTTGGGACGGTCACATAGTTAGTCTGCACAGTTTGAGAAACTGTGCGATAACTATGTGGATCCTTATATCTGCATGGTTATTTTTTTTGTTCATGGTTAGAACTAACCATGTGAAAACTGTGTGCTCAACTTGTCTAGCCAAATTTCCAACCATTCTCCAAAGACTCAATGGAAACCAAAGGGGGAGGGAATAACATTGTGTGATGACATGGGTACAAGACCCTCCACCTATTTCCACCGAACAAGAACAACAGAAGAAATATGATGACACCATAGGTTTAAACTCTTCCTATCTTTCATACTGAGGATAGGACTTTGTACAAGGGTTTAAACGACACTGGGGTTTCCCGTGACTACGCGCCAGCTTCTCTCCGGGACCTATGGCTGGAGCTCAAAATATTGATGCATCTTCGGCCACGCAGTTTGGCTGTTGAAACCCCTATGTGGAACTTCTTCTTTCAGTGCCACAAACAACTACACCGCATACCCTGATGGGTTCATCAAGACATAACACACTCCATAACTCACTTTACCAAAACCATACATTTCACTGAAACAAGGGATCCGAATAAGCACACACATCACACCTTGTTTCTTTGGGTGAGAAACAACAGAAGGGTAGGACACATATAAACACCATCCACTAAGATAGAGGATTTGATGTTTTTCCCAAGGGATACATACTCCCAACATAACAGAGAACCTAAGAGGATTGTGTGACCTTGACCTTTACAGTCAAAAGAGCACACAACATCACAATGCGTCACCAAACATGACCTTTGTGATTGATAGAAACAATACATGGAACATGACCATATACCAAGTCCCTAAACAACAGACAAGTCCAAAAAGTGGACACAATATCCTATCAGGACCAAAATCTCAAAATTGGTGGTTTAATAATAACTCTTGCTTCAAGGAAACTATGAAGAACCCAGAGGCCCTCTTAGACACCATCATGACACTCATCCACACTAATAACCAAAGAACACTTCCGCCTTTGATGAATCATGAAACTTAAGAAACCAAGGCATCTTTCAACCTTCCACAAGAACTATCCCACTACAAGAGGATCTACAAATCAACTAAATGAATGGTTGTAGACTCAATCAACAATGATCTATAAAATATTCCTTATATTGATCAACTGGAGGATTTTCCAATGGAGAAACAATATGGGCTGCACTTCAGTTTTTCACTAACCCTAAATGGGGGCGTACCTTATCCAACAATAGAACCCAAGGACCCAACCAAGATGGTCCATTGGTAAAAAAACCATAAACCAGATCCAAACACATTAAGGTAACCACCATAAAGGTGTCCCGAAACATATCTCAGAGGAGACTACTAACCGGTCCTTCTACCTAGCTTACCGACCAAACATAATCCCAAAACACAGTTCAAATAGGAGAGGTTATTGGACTAAAAAAAACATCCCACAAAAACAACATCTTCAAAGACCCATAATACAAACCATCCCAAAACTATTCATCAAGACATCATGTTTTTTTCTTTAAAACCATTTCGTTGAAATCAAGCGGCTCAGCGGTAAGAGTATCGACCAATGGTACCCCATGGGCCTCACACATGCATGTTTTTGTGCCACACCAGACACCCTCCTCATATCCGTCCCGGCACTCATCCAGTCATGCCATCAACCATCCATCATCCCATATAACCCCATGCATGTGGTCACTAATGGAAATACCAAAGGCTAAAACAAAAATTCTTTCCACTTTTCAAAACCAACACGGTCAACCAACGCATCCTTTTTTTTTCATAACCGCTAACCACGAGATCAAAATCACAACTCACATCTTAAAAAAATTTTCAGATAGTCACAACCATTTAGAAAATAACTCACATTCAAGATATTCACATAAATTTAAAAACATCTCATCCCATTAAAACACACTCTGGTTGTTTAGAAAACTCTATTGGAAACACTTTTCAAAACCACCTTCAATACAGTTTCTGCCTTCAAAAGAGGTGTAATCACACCATTTTCTATTTCAAAATCATTCTGAATATTCAGGTCCAAAATTTCATAAATCATACCATTCCATCTTTATTTGAAAATCATTTCACAAAAACATTACACTTCATAAAACCAAGTCACTTTAAAACCAAAGTTCCAAGATTTCAAAACTAAATAACACAAGACAATGTGAGAGGAAACTAGTTTCAGTGGGTGACTTGGAAATATGGTTGGAAGCCATATTCCAATCACTTCACTATCACAGAGAGTGTTCTAGGGAATATCCCCAGCTCCACATGGCTTGCCAGACCATGCGAGCTCATTGAGACCATTAACCCAACTCTCTTTTCATTTCCCCTAATCATCATCAAACCAAGAAAACCAAAAGACATAGAAAAATCCCAACTTCCCCTGGCGACTTGAATCATGAAATGAGGTGTGGTGATCAAGCACACTACCCATAACCAGAATTCCATGTCCCAAAAATCATAACTCTATACTATCCTGACTATTTCCCAAAATAACATGACTCAAATGGAGCGAACCTCCCTCTGATACCATTTTGTCACGAACCGAATCTGGTCACCGCCAAAACCGGCACCAAACCCAGCCCGTGACATGACCCGAAGGGCGTTCCCAGTCCCCATGGGCTGGCACAAGTGCCTAAGTATCATAAAATGATAATTGGGAACGATTTACCTGAGTTTATAAACTTAAAACGAAAAAAGATTCCAATAAAACAAATCTGGATTTTTCAACTAAAACCGTCTTTTACAAAATTTCGTAAATGAAATACATAAGTTAAAACTATGTTTAAAGACCATTACAATGGTACATAACCAAATAAGGACAGCCCAAGAACCTCCACAAGGAAAGAGGCACCGCCCTCAAGCTATCTCCACGACACTGCATCCCAATGGACAATTAAAAACCTGAATCAATGGCATAAATCCTGTACCCAAACCTGTGACATAAAATAAGAAAATCTACTTACACCCAAAGGTGTAATTAGGGTGTGAGAGAGATCCCAGTAGGATACCACCACTAATAGATTCCATGTGATAAACATTTAATGGCGAAAATCATGCAAGTTTTCAAAGACATGAGATGCTAGTTAAAATTTCTAAAAGATGCAACATTAAATAAAAACAGTTTTCAGGTGGGCTAATTTAAAGAATAAAAACATTTAAAATAAATACCATAGCTACTGAATTTTCCAGCCTCTCATACCGTATACCGACGGTAAGAACAAAGTATCCAGTGAGCACAATCAATGGGAAATAACCCCTAGGAAATAGCTAGCTGTGGGTCCCAGGTACCTCGTATCTCGGTGAGAGTAACCATCACAAATATCCATTATCATGCATGATACACTAGTAGGGAACATACCCATAAACTAGTGGTCCCCAATCCTCATCATCATAGTTTAGTTAGAGTTGTAAGCGTCAATCTTGCTAAGTGAAACTAAGGCCAAACCCCACGGATTCACTAGCATACTAGTACACGTCCACCCACCTAGATACCCGGGTTTTCCCTTTGTGCTCAAACAAGTTCAGCAATCCAATAAGTATAGTTTTCACATTCAAATATCAGTTCCACATCACAAATTAACCAAACAGCCCCATGTACATCACACAAGTCAAAAATTCCACTTTTCATTCAAATGAATTTTGAAATCAAACTCACTCCAAATTGCCTTCAACACTTTTCACATTTACTTAACACTTTCACAAATCCATTAAACAATTTTATAAAACCATTACAAGATATTCAACTCACATAATAGACAACACACATGTCACACAATACCCTTCTTACCTTCACAATTCATTTTATAAATAAACTCACATGAAATATCCCACACCCGTGTTTCGCACACAAAACACAATTTAGTAAAACATTTCGACAATTTATAAAAAAAAATTCTAAAAATGTTTAACATCTCAAATCACCACTTTTACATTCAAAAACCCACATTAGGTGAACACACTCACCCAAACAGTACATATACACCCTTTCCCAACTTTGTTTAACCAAATAAAACATTTGCAATTTTTATAAAACAAACCCAAGAGGTATAACCGTTGTTTGCACACTAAACCCATTTCAAAACCCTCATTTAAAAGAAAAATCATACCAATACCAATCCAAAACATAATTTTTCAGCCCTAAAACAATTATTAAACCACCCCCAAATGTTATAAAAATACATCAAATAATACCACAAGGATACACATGAAAAACACACGTTTTCATAAATCACCTTCAAGAAGTACAACAAGTTTTACACCTTAAACTCAATAAAAAAACCTACTTTCAAGTCCAACATGACAATAAGGAATTAACAAACCAGAATTGGCATCCCCTTTAAAGACTAATAAATCACTTTCATATGTTATAAACTAAACCCAAACATTACCCCAAGAGTCACACATGAAAAGTGCCCAATTTCAAGCTATAATGCAACTAAAAATTAAATGTTTAACCAAATCCATCAAAACTTTTTTCACATCACTTAAAACAGATTATAAACATGCTAAATTAATAATCCATGCAAGCTAACTCATCATAAAATGGCTACACATGGAATCACCTACCCTTTTGAGTCGAAACCCTCAAAACTTGGTGCGAAACCTTAAGCGCACCACCGTTGCACCAAAAGGAATAAAAATCCAGACCTAAACCAAAATAATTTACCCAAAAGACACCAAATCCGACATTAGGATCTAACCCCAACTTCTGGACATGAGGAACTTCAAGAAAAAGGAAATAAAACTAAAAGAGGATGGAAGGAACCAAGAAGGAATTCCCTTACTTGAAATATTTGGAATGAATCGGCGCCAATCCACCAAATAATGAATCACCAAGTACCCAAAACTGATATGGAGGTTCGCAGGATTCATATTAGGTCATTTGGGGACTGAAATGGGGGAAAAGGATGAAAAATGAAGAAGTTATGAAAGGATCAATTTACCTCTCCAAATCTGCCCGATTTTTGAAACCCTAATAAGTTCAGTACTAAATAGAGATGAAGAAGAGATCCAAAGAGGGGAGAGAGAGCTTGGGCGCGCGGATGGTTTCCAGGGGCACATATGAGGCTTTGCATCACCGAAAAATACTTAAAAATGAATAAGTTATTAATTAATAAAATATTATTTTTAAAACTGGAATTGGGCTTTCGGGCAGGCCCAATCCCTTAAATAAAAACCAACATAAACCTTGGTTATGGATTTCCAAAGGCTCCAAATTTTAATTGTGGTGTTAATATATCAGGGGAGGACATTTAAGAGTTGGAATGAGTGAAAAATATTAAAAAATGAAAAAGTTATAAAAGAAATAAAATTTATTTTTAAATCTGGAATTGGGTTCACGGTTTGGCCCAATTCATGTAAACTCACATATTCTCCATAAAACCTTTGGAAACCCCCAAAACAAAGAATTAATGGAAATTAAAATAAAAGTACATTTAAAATAATCTATGTATGTGACAACGTGTATGTGATAACTACCTGCCACTACATCAAAACACAACAATGCTTAGCTCCTAAGGGATCATAATACACTACATACTCCAAACCATCCTCTTAAACTCTCAAATTATGATCACTTGAAAATATCAACCTCAACTCTTTGATGTTTGTTTGGCACTTCTTTGTCTCGGTAAATGATATTTTTTTCTGAGTCATGGCTATAGAGACTCAATTTTTTCATTGTAATACATTGAAATATTTCTACATATATTTCATGAGCTAGGTGCTTGGAATATGTGTGATTCTAATTATTAGTGTCCAAAAAATGTGATTAATAAAAACATTAAATATATATTATATTACAGACATGCATCCCCATAAATAAAATTGGATAAATCATTAACAGAATATCATATCAGAAATTGGAGACCACAGTTGAGTCTACAATTAATTTTTTACCATAGGTGTGACTTAAAATAGGTTGGAACAGGGAGTATGGATGTCTCAAATGTTGGTGTTATGTTTAGTGGAATAATTAATTATTTTAATTATTATGTTAATCCATTTAACCTAACATAATTTACTATAAATCTATTCCTATGGTGATATAACTAGGTTTAACCTCATAATATTAGGACCAACAATATCTTATTCCCCCTCTCCTTCTGTTGGTGAATCACTTCAGACAACAATGAAACTGTGCATTAGAGTGGATCAGATAATAGTAAATGAAAATAATTCATTCAATTATTGTCATGAATGTGCTTTGTTGAAAAAAAATCCAATATCTATGTAGGGACCATTTTTTGTATTAAACCCATTATTATTAGACTTATTGAGAAGATCAATCACCCCCATTGGATCTCCTCCAATTGTGTCCTTTGCATGTGCCCCTTCTCTGAATTTTTGACCCTGGATATCCCTATTCATGATATTTCACTAAGAAAACTTCAAAATGATCATTTAACCCATTTTTATTCCTTCCACCTTCAATTTTTTCATGTTATTCACTGATTGGACCCCACAATCCTGTTTCGACTCTATATGGTGGTAAACATCCAGATTCACAAGGAAACTACAGATGAGGGAAGAATCAGCGAACCGAGGGTTTTACAGATATATCATAGGATATGTGTGTTTTTTATGATTGGTGATCATACATTTTATGGAATATGAATCAATTGTGTGAGAAACATGTGAAGATCTTATAAAGTCCAAGATAAACTAATTTCCAGCCACCAGATGGCTGAAAACGACATATTATTAGTAGATCCACCAATTTTGAATGGTGTGGATACATGATCAATTCTAGAGTGGATGGATTTGAATCACATAAAGAAGATTTAAATCTCTAGAATAATTCCCACTAAACATTGTGTTGTTCAAATAATATCCATCATCTTGAGCTTGGACTGTGATAAAAAAGGGGTTTTTCAATTAATAAGACTCACTTTCCATGTGGGATCACCACATGCCATGTTACTCCACACAAGTTAACGTTTTCTGTACTATGGGAGTGAACCGACATTGGCATGTCTAAGAAGGCCATTTTCCCATATATAAGGAACAACTAAAGACACGGGTGGTACCACAACCGAAGATGGATTCCATGTAAAAAAGTATAAAAATGTAGGATTGATACATGGACACAACGAAACAAACATGTGGGTCCCAGAGTGGCATGGGAACACCTTGTAGATTCTATATACACCAAGAATCCCTATATGGTTGGTGAATTCTGTACCTTTAGGGACACTGCCAGGTGATGGAGTGGGACAAGACATAATGTGAGTCACCACACACATTGTGTTCCCCTTTTTTACTTTTAAGGAAACTTCAAACTGTCATATCTCTTTATTTTGTTTCAGATTTTGGCCTATGAGTAGCCTATCTAGAGTGTTTTTTTATTTAAATTTAGATAGAGTTATTTTTCAGGGATTAAGGTATATGATTTGAGTTGTTTTAGGAATGGTTCTTGTTTCGAACGCTCGATAGAAGTAGTGATTATAAAGGATCACCAGAGGAATTCTCAATGAAATCATCAAGCTAGGCAGGGGTCATTCCATCGATAAATAGAGTGTAACCCTCTAGAATGGTTGAGTATGGGTCTTTTATAGACTTGTAGAGTAAACACTTCAGCTTGGATGGTTAGGGATCCTCTACCTTCATAGTGAATTCCCTTTTTGGAACAAGTTATGGGCCCACTATTGATATCTAGTGTGGAAACCTCTAACTGGGCTGGGAATCATTCCTCTTCCATCACAATGGAGCCCCCTAATTGAACCCAATCATGTGTCTCTATCGACTACTAAAGACTGGAATCCACACTCAATATAGGGAATGGGTCCTCTACTGACTATTAGATTAGAACACTTTTATTTGAACATGGTATTGGTCGTGTATATATCCACTGAGTGGTACCCATGAACTAGGTTGGGCATGAGTCCTCTACCATAATGGTGGAACACTTCATCAGAGTAGGGAATGGTTCCTCCATGGATTACTATAGTGTAACCCTGATGTTTGAATAAGGTATGGATCTATATCTATTCACTGAGTGGAACCCTCCTTTTATACAAGGTCTTGGATCCTCTACCTAGATATTACTTCCTATCAAATATTTTGTAAAGTGATATGTAATGTCTTGAAATTGATGGTTTCTTCTGGTAGGATGTGTGAGATGTTGGGAATAATTGTTAAACATCAGGAACTATTGGTGACTTTTTTTGGGAAGGTCTATGAGAAAGATATGGCCACTATCTCATATATTGGATTGTTAGATTAATCATATATATATATATATATATGTATCCATGCCTTTGGATTTAGTGACCCTCCTACCATGGATTTTAATGATGGAAATTGTATGACCTGTTGATTAGGTGTTTATCTTCTCAAGGTTGTATGAGTTTACTCTCTAGCTGTGGGTGGAAAAGTCTTTTTTTTAGTCCATCAACACATTGTTTTGAGCCCCCTATTATTGAACAATGTTACACTTTCCCTTACCATGGGTTGAGCTACATAACGTTTATTAACTATTATATTTCTAATCACATTGTTTCTCTTATGGACCACCTTCATCATTGAGGGTTCCCTAATGGGTATGCATATACTCACCCATGCATGGGATTTTCCCACACATCCAGTGTCTTATAAAGACTGTGGATAGGTTGGTGGTGACATCAGAAGATTTTGGGATACTGGGTGTGGGGATTGTGTACAGTGGTCATACATTGGTAATCAAGAGATGTTCACTCTTAGTAGTTTAATTTATAGTTATTTAATGTTGGGATGTCATTATGGTTGGACATGTATTTTTCTCCATAAAAATTCAGTTTTATGTTTCTTACTCTTTTAAAACTTAGAGACATTTCATGATTTCTTTACACTATAAATGTTGCATCATTTTATTATTAATTGAATTCACTTCTATATTGTGAAGGTTTAGTGTGTACATATGGGCACATTAGGAAAATTCCTCCCATTTAGGATATTCCATTGGTCTCTTTTATTACTTGTCACCTATAGAGGGGGGCATGTGGTAGTTGTTTTCAAGGATGGATTAGGGTGGTGTCAAGACAGATTGGTTTTTTGAGTATCTTATTCCTTATGATGTTTGTTGGAGTAGTCCACTTATGAGGATTTTTATGGGATTAGGGAAATATAGTCAATGTGTATTGGATGTGGCTCTTAGGCCATGGAATCTAGTGATGGCGTAAGGGATGATGTATCCATTCACCAAGACCTTAACAACCATATTCTTAACCCAACATAATTAGAAATTACATACATGGATCAATGGTATTTTAGTCATATAGGACTGATTCATTGATAGTCCTTCTTGATTCACCTCCCCATTATATATAATGTGTATATATTTGTTTTTGGGAGCACTCATTTGACAGTAGTAGGTATCGGTCACTTTCAATATGCCTCCGCAAAGGCAACTATCTAGGTTATCAATTTTTAGATAATGAAATAATTCGATGAGTGATGATTCCATGGTTCATTTTCCATATTATAATATCATTATCTCCAAGAGGGAAAGTATTAGTACCCCATCGTATCAAGAATAAGTTGGTACCATCATTGCAGTCTTGGGATCCATGCTTGATCAGGGTACCCCATAAGTCCTAGGGCCAAAGGCTACTAGGTTCTCTGATGAGCTTTTTTTTTCAAGGATTAGTAGGGCGGCTTGAGTTAGTGATATGTGGTTTGATGGTTTTGTGGATCCAAACTAGATGGATGGTTTCACTCATAACCATTTCTGTTGGTAAGGAATTTGTTGGTTCCAATGATAGGACTAGATGATTCTCTTGTGCTGACTACGCATTATGGGTTTTATGAAAAGGGATTTCCTAGGTATTTTTATGAGATAGAATCCCTTCTCATTTTTTTTTTGGTCAGGCACGATCCTCTGGGTTGGATATCCCTATTTTATTGGACCCCTTCTGATAGTGATCATCATGATGAATCCTCTATAGGATGACATAGGTCACCGATATGGCAATGTGATGAATATTTTTGGGTGTGTAATCAGCCATTTTAAGAACGTGGACACTTCCCCCACCGATATATACCTTTGTGACATAATTTATAATCTTGAGGGTGAGTCGGTGATGCTAACGAGAAACAGTTTCAATGTTTGTTATATGATTCCATAAGACATGTGTGTTCAGGATGGCAAAATAGGATGGGGTGTTAGAGAATACCATGGTTGAGGAGAGGCAGAAGGAATGGTAAAGGATGATCTCTCAGATGATGGAAAATCTAGCTAATAGGTTTGAGTTTGGTTTGGGGTGCGACTTATGTCACTACTACTCCTACGACGATTGTTTTCACATATTAAAAAGCCTTAATTCCTTATGTGTATCCATTGTTCAAGACCAAAATAAACCAAAGGATTTCATTTTTTCTCAAACTATATGTTGGAGGCACTATAGAGAGGATAACAGTTCACTAATTCCTATTTATGGAGTGACATTACTCGATACTGAGAGAGTGTCTCACACCAAATAATTCTGTAGTGGCAGTGGGACTATAAAATGTTTTCCTCATTATGGACTGGTCATCAATAGTCCATGTTAATATGATTTATTACAGTATGTTCATTAGTGCTTTTGGGATATAAGATGTAGTTTTCCTCCTTAAGGTGGATTTATCCCTTGAAATATCACGATGATCTCATTCGCATGGGGTTACAACATATTTATCTGTTATCTTGTATTATGGAATAATGGATTTTATGATAACTCGGATCAATCCAATGATGGTGGGATTTGATGATGTGGTAGTTTTACCTCCCAATCATGGGATTTACCCATGTATAGTCTTTAACCAAGGATGATTATATTTGTTATTTACCACATTATAAGAATGTGTGTGGCTTCAAGATCTGGTGTATGAATTGGGTATACAGAGTTAGGACTTCAAATTCTTTTCTTTAGTCACTTGGGAATCCCTAGGATGTACAAGAAAAATGGGGATGATATCTTGTGAAATTTCATATATTATCAGTGTGTGATCGATGCCATAATAAAGAAAAAGTTACCCTTTTGAGGATTGAAGACCTCCTTGACTGTTTGCGAGGAACGACATGGTTCTTTATGATCATTATCCAATATGGCTACCACTAGTTGAGTTTTTTCAAGGATGATATTTTAAAGCAATAATTCGGATGTTGCTTTAGAAAATTTGATTCCAAGTGTTGAATTTTTTTTTGATGAATAACATCTTGGTGTTTATATATTTGATAAACTAGGTTCTCCAATCGTACATGGTATGTTTTGTGGTTTTCTTCATCTCTAGCATGTTGTTCTAGTGTGCATCAATGGAGGAACATGCATATAGCATGAGGATATTTCAATAAATTTAACAAAATCATTATATTTATGGGAATATCTCTATGATATAGTTATGTATTCATGAGGTTAACTTTACAGGATATGTCATTTCCAAAAATGGTTTATCCATGGACCTTGCAGAAATTAATGTAGTGTTTTCTTGGGAGACACTCAAGATCATTTATAGGTGTAGAGTTTACTAAGAATAGAGGGGTACTATAGTAGGTTGGTGGGAGAATTGTCTAGGATTATAGCCACATTAACCACCTTGATACAAAAAAGGAATCCATTTACCTGTGATGAGAATCACTTGAGTGCGTTTGAGACATTAAGGTCGAGGCTGATGAGTTCTCCATTTTTTAAGACCATTGGAGGAGGGCATTAAGTATGTATTTTATTGTGATTCCACATGAGTTGGTATTGACATAATTTTGTTGCAGTAGGATGAAATTATAACTTAATGGATGAGTAAGATGAGACCCCATGAGAAGAAATACATGACTCGTGAACTAGAGATGGGAGATTTAGTATTTTACCAGAGGTTTTGGAGGAACTACCTAATGGGGAAGCAGATTGTGTTTTACTCAGACCACCAAAGTCTCACATATTTATTCTTACATAGAGAAATGAAACTGCGGAAGATGCAAGGTATGTATATCCTACATGTCTATGAATTCGAGATATTCTATTCTCCTTGGAATAGAAAAATATTATTAGATTTACTTAATAGGAAGTCCTTGGCTCACTCGGTGCCAGTAGCTTCTAAGAAGTTGGCATCCTTATATTTGCCCATATTTGGACATGAAGGTTTAATTTTACTTTTTCTGATGGTGTTAAATACTCTACATCTTGATCTTTTGATAGAGTAATAACTTTTAGACATATACTATGAGGACTTTCTAGACCATATATGCATGGGGGACTCACTAGATGAATATTATAAATGAAGGAATCATGTGAAACATTTTCAGAGAGGGAAAATGGTCTTAGTCATGATTATGGTGGTTGTGATATGAGAGATCCACTCTTTTACAATATATGTACATCTTGGTATGGGAAAGATGTACATAGATCTTCAGCAGTAGTCTTGGTTGTCTGGTATGAGAGAGGGGATAGCTTAGTTCAGCTCACAGTGTCTCAATTTCCAATAGGTGAATGTTGAGAATGATGTTTTGGTAGGTTAGTTGTAGCTAGTGGAGATATCAATGTGTAACCGGGGTGATATATCCACAAAAATTCTGATAGGAATTCTATAGACAGGGTAGGTCCAAGATTATATCGGCGTCATAGTTTCCTGACTCATGAAGTTGGTAGGCTTCATTACTCTCAGAGATATGATTTTGCAGGAGTTTTGTGGGAGGTTTTATGAAAAAAATCTCATTTTCTGTCATGGGGTACCTCTATGATTATCTCTTATTATAATGTGTAGAATATATTCTAGTTTTGTAGAGGCATTCCAGTTGAATTAAGTACCCAAATGAGGATGATTACAACCTTTCAAACCAAGACAGATGGGTAGACCAAGAACACAATCTAGGTGTTAGGGGATATGCTGAGGGATTTAATTTTATACTATACCATGATAATGGAATATAACATTCCCTTGGTAGTTTTTGCATACAATAATAGATACCCTTGTACCATTGGCATTGAACCTTCTGAGACCCCATCTGAGATACCCTACATGTCAACCTTATGATGAACAGAGATTAGAGAGTCTTCTCTTGTTGGTTTAGATATGGTACACGTGATGATGAAGACAGTCCAGGTCATCTATGAGAGGGAAATGATGGCCCAAAGAAGAAAAAATCATACACATATCACAGTCATCAGCCCTTCGATTTTGAGTACGGGGACCATGTGTCCTTAATATTATGCCCATGATGAGGAGTTCAGAGAATCTATCTGGGATTCAAACTATACGAATGGTTTTTTAGGACATTTGATATCATTCATAGGGTTTCTGAAGGTTCTTATTTCCTCCCTCAAACACCATAATTGGAGTATCTGTAGGAAACATTCCATGTGTTGTAGAATATGAGATACATGTATGACCCCAAACACATCATTGAGTTTGGTGATCGAGACATCAAGGATGGAGAATGTTTTTTTGAATACCTAGTGGTGATTGAGGATTGATAATAGAGGTAAATACAAGAATAGACCAACCCCTTGGTTAAAATTTTGTGGTAGTATGACAACATGCACAAAATCACCTAGTAATGGGAGATCCTGATGAAGAAATAATATTTCAAGTTGTTTGTTTAGTTTTTCTATTAGGGGAAAAATATTGAAGGAGGTAATGATGTAAAGAATTGTTTTTTATTTAATTTATATTAAATAAGTGTATATATATATCCATAGGTAGGAACTGATATGGAGTGTGATTCTGAGGCATTGGGTGCCATAAATTAATTTTTTTTAAATATTATAAAATTATTTTTTTTATTAAACACATGTATTATTTTAAATCATATGGTAAAAATCTTGAACAGAAGCTTTGATCATAAATATAGTAAGACTATTAAGTCCAGAACACATTGGATACAATTGTCATGATTTAAAAAAGGTTTTTGTGGGGAATTAATATATCTCTATTAACGGTGGTAAGTTCAATGCATGAACTAATTATTTAAATTTTTTAATTAATACATTTAATAAAATAAAATATCCTATAAATCTATTATTAGATCAACTTTCCTAGAGTCATCCTCATATTCCTGGGACCATTGATATCTACTTCCCCCATTCCTTCTATTGGTAAATCTCGATATATTGGGATGGCACACCAGATTAGAGAATTTTAGAGCACATCGATCACAATGACTTCCTTCAATAATTGGAATGTCCATTCATCGATGAAGAATTATCCAATCTCTAGGCATGAATCATAAATTTTTGGATTACCCAATTTTTATTTAATTTATTGAGAATATGATTCCCCTCCTTTTATTTACACCAATTGTGGCATTTTCATGCAAACATGTACCATTTTATTTGTCAATTCAATGTTTTTCTAAACTTGGATATCCCAATTCTTGATAATTGGATAGGAACTGTAGGAAAAGATCATTTAAACTATTTTATTATTCCATCCTTTTATATTTT
Source organism: Viscum album (assembly GCA_963277665.1). Taxonomy (NCBI): domain Eukaryota; kingdom Viridiplantae; phylum Streptophyta; class Magnoliopsida; order Santalales; family Viscaceae; genus Viscum; species Viscum album. The sequence continues at coordinate 1,638,657,113 of OY728127.1, forward strand.
CATCATTCACTTCACCAGTATTACCCTGTGGTATTGGTTTGGAATTTCATAGTGGTACCAAGCCCGATCAGACCCCTAGATTCCTAGTGACACAATGTACGAGGGATAGATGAATGAACCTATGATGTTTAAAGAAATATTATAGGATTTGGGTGATTGTTTTTATGTCCGGATATCAAACCATTGACGATTGAAAAATTGGAGGCCTGTAGGATTTTTAAAGATCCTCCAAAGACTAATGGAATTCAAATTTAGGCAAATGGATGGATAGAAATGAAATAACCACAATAGATCCAATGATTGTGGATATTTTGGATGAAATATCTATAATAGAGTGAAAAAATATGAATAAAAAATACAAATTTGTGGTTATAGAAAAATAAGAATTAGATGTTTTGTAGTTAGAAGAACACATGGTGTGTTAGTCCGGGATGTGGGGGATAGGTTTTTAATTATTTATAGGTATCAGTATCCATGTTGTATCTGAAAACATCATGTCACCTCTTGATTTACAACATAGAGTGTACTCCATGAATGTACATGGGAATGGGAATGAACATGTATGACATGTTCCCGAGTACATGGAAATGGAAAGAGACACTAGCGGTACCCCATGTGAAGATCATATCATGTAATAATTTACACAAACACATGATAGAAGGATGGCCATAGTGAATAAAATTAGTAGGACCACTAGTTGCATGGACATGCTATGTAGATTCCCTACATGTTTTTCATCCCTACATGGTTGAAGTGCAATGTACCTCTAGGGAAAAAACAATGTGATAGAGTAGGGAAACACACCATGTGGGTCCCCTCACATGCCATGTACCGCATAGTTTTTTTGAGGAAACATAAAACAGTCGTATCTATTTCAATTGAAAATCGATTTTGGACCAATAGTTTCTTCTCTTGAATTTATTCCACTTATAATGTGACGGTGAGATTGGTTGTGGATTTTGTGATACGATGTGAGATGCTACTATTTTGGAACCTGTTTATGAAACAATTGATGTCATTAGTGATCATGCATGTTCACTAGAGGCATTCCAAGTGGAAAACTCTTACTAGGTTGGATATGGGTCCTTGATGACATCAATGGAACTATTAAGACCTAGGGGTGACTAGATACCCTAAGAGCGGGGGGGGGAATTAGGGTATGGATATTATTTTTGAAATTCTTCCTTCCCTATCCGATCTTGACTTCTTTATTATAAGGGTTTATTTTTTCACATAAGTGTTAATGTTGATCTTATTCATTACATATTTATTTGATGATGATACTTTGAATGTAATATAGGAATGCAAGAACAAGGAAATGATAATTTTTACATGGTTCACCCACACTAGGATACATCCAAGTAGCATTCAACGATGATGTGCTGATTTTACAAATTAACTAATTATCACTTCCTATAATGATGGTTTGGTCGAGATATTTTCTATACCCAAGATCATTGTAATTACATAGTTTAGGGTATTCTCACTATATTACCATGGTTCATTCCATTTATCTCTTTCCCTAGATCAATACTGCTGGAAAGGGCTAGTTTCATCCTCTTTCTTTTATCAATTCTATTGGGATGGATCCACTCACAGTTTATAGACATTTAACTCCCTTCTTTATCACTAATGAATTCATCCTCAGGTATATATGGATTCTTCGTTGAGGATCCACTATAATAAAGTTGTTGTATACCCCATTACCACAATAATATAAGGAAAAATTAGTGTTTCATGCATATTTTGGGTGTCTTGTGTGAAATATTTATTCTTTTTATGGAAAACACTCTTTCACACAGTTCCCTTCTTACGGAAAATTCCTTTATTACACACAACTCCCATTAAAATAAATTAACACACAACTAAAACCTAAGATTTCTATAAGGGTTGAGCTTCTGAAATGATGGGGGTAGCCAATTATTTATTAGAATTTTCAACCCTATGAGTAATATTCTTTCCCTCATACATCCTTGGGAAAACATTTCCTCAAGCGTGGAAAACTGTATTTGACGTCGCATTGAGAGAATAAGTCTCTTTCATGGAAGGTCAAATATTTCATGCGAATATTTAAATTTCAATATTTTAATGTGGTAATCCCAAAACATTTATTTTTCACAAAATTTCATACCACCTTCAATATGGTGCGAATAATACTATTCCAAAAAACAGCTTTATCCCTTTTCCTAATTTTGAGGCCCAAAAATTGGTCAACCCCAGAGAAACTGGGCCACTTGTCATACGATCATTTTGGACCACCTATAGAGTAAGCATTAATATTAATTAGAGCATTGTCAACATAGAATTTCAATAATATCATTATAAAATCACAATTTATCATGAAAACCCTCATTGTCAATAATCACAATCAACCTAAAAATGAATCCCTGTTACTTTGAGGGATATTATCCCAATAGTAACCCTACAAATATGATGAGTATGGGTCTCCTAATAACTTATAGAGTTGAACCCCTAGCTAGTTTGGGCATGGGTACTCTACCTTCAGTGTGGAACCCACCGGTTGGCACATGATGTGGGTCCTCTATCCCCCACTATATTGGAACCCTCTAGGTCAGCTGGGTATAGATCCTATACCATCATAGTGGAACCATCCTTTTATACATGTTAATGGGTCCCCTATAAATTATATGGGAGTAGAAAACTCCCACTAGGTAGAGAATGGAACCTATACTGACTATTAGAGTGGAACCCTCATGTTGGAATTGGATATGGGTCATCTATCTATTCTCTGAGAGTAACCCTCAAGCTGGGCTAGGCATGGGTCATCTACCATCACAGAGGAACACTCTTGTTGGGAATGTCGTGGGTCATTATTAAAATACTAGAGTAGAAACCTCTATTTTGAATATGGTATGATCCTTATATTTATCCATTGATTAGAACCCTACTGTTTTACTAGGACACAGTTCCTCTAACTAGAGATTGTGTCCCCTAGACATAGATACAAACTGACGAGGTGTGGATTAACATGGATGGTTTTTGTTGGGAATATGTGGAGATTCTAGCCTTTGTTATTGGATTTATGTAAATATTGCCGAATATTTTCTTGGTATGGTCTTTTTGATGGTGATTACCACTCTTCCTCATTTTTTCTTCATTAGATTCAATATATAATTATATATATATAAATCTATATCCATTTCCTTAGATATTTACTCTCTTTAATTGGGTTGTAAAGACATGTAGGGTATGCCACATGAATTCAATGATTTTCTTTTCATGGATGGATTAGTTTACTCTCCTCATATCAGTGGAAAATACACAACATGTTGTCCATCTACAAATCATGTGGATCCACCTGTTCTTGGAAGAGGTTACTTTTTTTTCATTATTTGGGATGAGAATAATCTTGTTTACTCTCTACTGTGTTTCTACTCATATTCCATCTCATACAAATCCTTCATCTTCTTTCACAGAATTCAATTATGTATTTATATACTCCCCACTTCATGGGATTTACCCACACGTGTCATGTCTAATGATGATGATGAATAGTTTAATAGCTCATTAGAGGATCATAGGGATATTGAGTGGTGGGAAACTTATATGGTGGTAAAATCTTAGTTATTCAGAGTAGAACCCTCTCAACAATTCTCATTCATGTTTTTTTGAGGTTGGGTCATATTTCTATTTGGTAATTTATTAGTCCCAATTACTTTATAGTTTTAACTTTCATACTCATTTACACAATTGAGGTTTTTCATTCTTGGTTTACATTATAGATATTGACCCTTTTTTTATTATTTTACTATACATATTCATTAACATGGTCAGGTGTGTGGGTATAGGTACATGTGAAAATGGAATTTTCTATAGGTTATTCCTTTTAAAACATGATTTCACCCCTAACCAATGGATGTAAGAATGTGGTAGTTGTGGATCGAGTCCCTCTTAGGGTCGGTTCATTAAATGGGAGGTAAATGTGGCAATATTTCTGAATAAGCCTTCGAAAAACATCATATATTACTCTTCCAAGACAACAAAACTCTCTACATTTGACATGCTATTAGGTGGCTCCCAAGAAATAAATTCATTTATCTTTCCTGGTTCCCTGGATAAAACATTCTCATAAATCACATTCCCCTGAAAGTGAACCTCATGAATTCAAAACTAGAACATAAAGATCTTACCATAATTTTGGTGGTCATGAATAAAATCTAGAATAGTCCTCAAGTGCTCGAAATTCTCCAAATTTTTTTTCATATTATATTATTATTTTATTGATGAAAATAATAATAAAATGACCATCGTATTGCTAGAAAACATGGTTAATCAAAGTCATAAACATTTCGATGAAGTTTGTCACAACAAAATTTGTCTCCAATAATTCATTGTGTCTATAGTGACATCTGATTTCAATATTTTTAATATCAGCTTTTAGAACCCTCAAATGGTGATAACACGACCAGAGAATGAACATCAAAAACTACATAATTTCTCTTAACAATTCAACGTGGTCGAGATTTACTAAAAATGGGAATATGTTATTTATCATTGCTTGATTCAGGTGATAACAATCCAGTAAATTTTTTAAGACCTTAACAGCCTTTTTCATGAACAATATAGGGCTACCCAAGTGAACACAATGGTTCTTAGGAAGCCCTACCTCTATAGTCCCTCTAACCACACCACTAGCTATCAAAGAACCCTGGGGTCAGTCAATTTTCAAATTCAATAATCAAGTCTTACCTGGTGCAATTCTATACTAAAGTCCATCTCACAATGATAAGGTTTACCCTCTACGTTATTACACCCCACCATCAATGGAGGTATATGAGAGATTATAAAAATTATTTTTTTTGAAGTGTAATACTAGCCTAATTATAGGTTAGTTGTAACCTCCTACAAACAATATCATCCTACTCTATGTTGGGGTCACTCCACCTCAATGATGATACATCTATCCCATAACCACGAAACACTTATAAACATATGGGATGAAGTCATTAGAGAATGTATGGTCAATGTCCAATCTATACCTAAGAAAAAATCATAGGGTTTCACAACTTCTATGAAAATATTTGGTGTGAGGCCCTCTCTCCCTATAGTGTAAGGTCATACAATCCACTAGAATTTGTGACCAATGATCCACTATACATGGCATTAAATATAAGGTTCGTCCAAAAATAGGCTCCAATGGTATTCCTATGTCTCCAAAAATCCCTAGGAAAAAGGAATATTTTTTCTAATTTTTTTTATAGTTGTTGTAAGAGTAGTAGTGGAATAGGTCACACCCTAATCCACACTCAAGACTCTGAGGCCAAACTCTCATATACCAAGAGCTAATCTATTCCAATGACTTTACTCTCTTCTAAACCAAGGAATTATATAAATCCCATAATATCCACACATCATGAAAATTCCTTTAAGAAGGATTCATCCCCACCCCTTGAAACAATCCCATGTAGGCAGCACTCACTCTCCGTAAATGTTTTAAATCATGTAATAATTATTCTTATTAGTGGGGGAAGCATCTCAAAATCCTCACACGTCCAATTCTATGCAATAAAATCTCCATTACAAGACAATACAAACTTCTAGTGCTGTCCTAGAGAGGTCTCACCTGGTCTATCACCATCAAAATGGGTCTTATCTGAATGGGATATCCAATCCCCAATATCAGGCCTAACCTCAACCACTCGAGAAGGTATTATGTCTTTAAATTATACATCAAATATCTCAATTTCTAGAACCTTCAATGCACAATTAGCGCTTGTTCTTCATCTATTGGTTTCACAAGAACCAATTGTTACTAGACGAAGGGAACTGGTTGTGATTGCTACCATCTGATATATTGGGATCCAAAAAAGTGTAAAACCTCATATCACCGACTCCATCCAACCCTCTTCTTCACAGGAAAAAGGATCATCATGTATCATAAGAAGTCTTTAGCACAATAACTCATAAGGTGTGATATGACTCAACACATTCTCATCCATTTATGTTGGTACTAACTTTTGGTGGACAAGAGGGGGTGATGCAACCTACACGCCAAGAGGAAAATATCTCATAGGATGGACTCTGAATTGGGGTCTCGTCACTCATAATATCATTATGATATGGAAATTTATAATTAGGATAACTATCTTCAAGGAGGCATCTTTAATGTGATTGAGAGATACCATGTTCCGATGATCATATATATATATATTTATATATTGTTTAAATGACATTAACATTATTGTAAAAAATTAAATCATATATGATTCATGTTCAATTGATCTATCACACCAATGTCTCAGAATTCCTAGTAAAAAATATGGTTGTTATGGTCCTAGTGAATGGATACGTTAACTACCTGCACAATCATTGGATTCCTTGGCCTGAGATCCACACTCGAGCCACATTCACATTTTCCCTAATCCCAACCAAATCGTTATAAGGGTACTACTCTAAATAAAATCCCATACAATGAAATTTTATGATACCTATTTTTCCTGACATTACCTTGACAATGGCTTGATCTACCACCTCCCCATGCCCAGCTACATAGGCCAGAGGGTGGTAATAAGAAATTAAATGAATATCCTAAATGGGAGGCCTTTTCCTAATGTACCGTTTTGTGTACACCAAACCATATCAACGATAAAGTGTAGAGGAATAAAAAAAGATGCAACAATATGAATGTAAACCTAGAGTGAAAAACCTCTAGATTGAACAGGATTACTATAATGTAAACTATAACATAAAGAAGAAAAACAAATTCCCAGCCATAAATATGTCCCAAACTGGCCAAACTAGAAATTATACTCCTCTGAGAGCCACACTCTTGATCATCATGCTACGACAACCATATGTTGTCCCAAATACCCAGTATCCCTAAGCTCCTCAAATATAATTATCGAGCTATCCTTCGTTTTCATAAGACATGATATATTTAGGAAACTCCCAAGCTGGGATGAGTGAATACATACCCAGTAGGATGCCCTAAAAGAAAAAGTGGGATCCGTAAGAGATACAATAAGAGTTGAAATATAGTAGACAGTAAACATGATTCATCTCAACCCAAAGAATGATAAATAGTAACCTCATCCAAAAACAATGGGTTTAACAAGTTCTGTAGAAGGACTATAGGACATGTATTTTCCAACCATGGAAAGTTTGTATACTCATCCAACCAAGAGAATCTAAACACGAAAATAACATGAAATAAATCACTCATCATCATAACCTAAGGAAGGGGAATAGAAAATATAAATGCATGGATATAGATGTCTATATATATATTTTTTCTCAAACCAAAGATTACCAAATGAGAGATAATGTAGATTTCGGTATCATAGCCCGTCCCAATAAAAGATCTTCTATAAGATCTATAAGCCCAATAATAATGCCCAACATCTCGCACATATTCCCATAAATAACCATCCATGTCATGAAATGCATCATCACTATGCCACACAATCGAGGGGCCAAAATCTCTAAGTAGAGGAACCATCCTCTCATAAAAAAAGTGTTTTCCACTCAGTGGATGAATAGAAGAATCATTCCCTATTCCGATAGGATTTTTCCACTCTAATAGTAGGTAGATGAAAAATTCATTTTGAAGAATGAGGGTTCCAATATTTTATAGTCGATAGATGACCCTTGACTTGGTACAAAATCAGGGTTCCACATTGATATTAGGGGACCCATGCCCACCTAGTGGGAGGTTTCCACTCTAGAGGTCAATAAAGGACCCATAAAACGTGCAACATGAGGGTTCTAATCTGAATGTAGAGGACCCATTCCCAGCTTAGAATAATAGCTCGACTATTGATGTATCTAAAGTTCCCATAACCATCCTAGCTTGATTTTCTCACTCTAGTAATCGAGGACTCCAGCCCAGCCTAGCAGGAGGGTTCCACATGTAATTTTTCAGGTGATCCATTTTGATCACCATCATCATGGATCATAAACCACACAAGATCCATGCCAAAAAAAAATTCATAGCTATTCCCAAAATAAAAAACCAATGGAATCATTTTTTTTACCTGAAAAAACACATGATAGGGTACTTGTGGGACCAAATCCATGTCCAAATGAAGATGATATAAGAGGTTTATGTTTCTGTGAATGAAACCATGTGGTACATGGCGTGGAGGAGAATGACACAGTGTATGGATCGGCTCCATCACCTTGTCTTTTCCCATAGTGGTATATGGAATTATGATTATGTAGGTATACATGATGTGTAGGGGATATACATGGAATGCACAAGCCACTCGAGATCTCACCTCTATGCTTGGAAGTGTCCATATATTCACCTTTGGACTATTTAATTTAGCTAGTGTATGTGTATTTTGGTACACATCAGTTCCTAGCCATGCCCTTGTAAATGTATTCATATATTGAAATTTTTTTCCTCTATAAATAAGTCACATAGCATGTGGGGGTACAACATAGCATGTGATACTTATATATCTCTGAATCCTTAGTCACCACAGCATGGGCATGACACTAGGTGTGTTCTTCAATAAATAAGGCATTTAGTCATGTGATTTATAAAATCTTATATACATCCTCCACATATCGAATTTAGCTGCTACTCTATTGATCTGACCTCTACACAATTAAAAATGTATGGATCTAGACCATACTATCATTTACAATCATTAAGTGGCTAAAATTCAGTTTCCATTGGTATTTGAGAGATCATCGCATGCCCCAAACTCCTCTGATTTTTCCCATAACATTTTTTATATTGGATAATCAATAGAATCACAAAATCCTATAATATATCTATAAGCACCACTATTTTGGCAATAAATCTATTATAAATTTCTTTTTCAGGATTCCAGGGGTCTGATCTTTCTCAGTACCACCCTAAAATTCCGAATTGGGACCGAGGGGTTTCGCTGGTGAAGAACGATGTCCAATTAAGGGAGTAAGGAACAAGAAAAAAGGAATAAATGAAAATTTACAACATTTCATAGAAAAAAATAAATAACGATAATACTTGGGGTTATAAAACCATGTAATATTCACATAAACTAGTATATGGGTGCATAAAAAGGCTACATTTAGTGAAAATCAATGGTGGGGATTGATCTACTCATTCACTTTAACAAAAATTATCTTATTACACAAATTTAAGGGTATAACCTAAAAATTGATTCATTCGTCAATGAAGGACACACTCAACAATGATTTCAATAATCCATTATGTTCACTATTCATTAATTTGCTTCGATCTATAGTATAATCATCATATGATGAAATTATACAAAAGAAGTAGAGTAGAAAGAACATCTCAAAGGTCCTAAGATTATAAGGATATCACTATGAAGATGAACATAAAAATATATTTTATAGGAAATTATGTTCTGTTTAATGGATTAATTAATGAATTTAAATAATTAATTAATCCACTGAACGTACTTCCAATTGGAGAGATATGCTAAAACCATATGCATACCTATTATATATCAAACCTAGGATAAACAACGTATTCCAGACACAACTATTGTATCTGATTTCTAATCTGATACTTTATTTACGATTTATACCATTTTTATGAATGTACAAATGAATAACATAAAATATATTCAATATTTTTATAAAATTTATTCTGGGTACACCAATCTATAAAATCACATATCATGGCACCTATGGGCTCTAGAATTATATGTTGAAATATATTAATGTATTATAAGTCATAAAATAGTTTTCTATAGTAGGAATGATAGATCACCTTCCTTTGAGAATAATTAAAGCATTTATAAACACCTCTTAGAAGATCCATAAAATAACTGTGATGTCTAAGCAAAGATGTGTAATTTTTAATGATCATAACAAACCCTCATAACTCTAGTAGTACAAAAATATCAGATACACCATCAAGCAAATTAATATAAATAAAAAACAAAATTTATGACATGAGACATCTAATTATATGCCTACAATTTCATGAAAATATTAGAAACCTTTTTGAGAAGGCCATCCAAGTACCCTCGAGACCATTCTTGGGAAAATCCTTCACCATAAATGTCAAATAAACAAATCAATAAAATTATTTAAAGCGTTGATGTTATGTTAAATAACCATTGAAACCTACCTCAATAGAAAAATAACATAGAAATTTTTTTATATCCTCTCGATCTATTATTTCCCAAGTAATAGTACATCTCCCTATCATAAAAAATGATTCCACCATGCTCAGATTGTATCATTGAAAACCCTTATCATAAACTCTTGAAATCATAACTGATAAAATAATAATTTAATAGAATGAAGGTATAGGTTGATCTTACCTTCTGACGACATAGAATCCCACCCATGAACTCAATGAAGTGTGAAGACTAGACGTAGTGTAGAGGATTTCAAGAAAGAGCTTAGGTGTGCCTCCTAGTTGGTCGAATAACTAATGAAGGAGGAGCACCATGTTTTCCTTTTTTAAGATATGTTTCTCGAATGTTACATGAAGTGTAACTATTAAACATAATGTAAAAATTTCTTGATAATTAATAGATACTTTTAATATATTCCTCTATATCTTCCCCAATATTTCATGTTGTGAATCTGTTAGGCTGCACCCCATGAATTTAATACAAAACTCGCATCATCTATTTTTAGAAGCCCAAATACTCGTTCCACTTATAGTCTTTTTCTAAACCATGAAGATTCCTAACAAATATTAATCATTGTATGAAAAAACTACGTCCATATTTTAAAAAAACACAACTGTTTATGACTTCTTGTTCACTAGATAACCCATCCACAAATGGATAAAAATTTAAATTCTCTCAAAATTTTCAATCATGACTATAATATAGGACATTAAAATGCCCCAGGAGAATTATGTAAGGTCTTCCATCAAATCCTAGGAATGAAACAATATTGAAACATCTCTTCATGTAATAATACTTTATTTGTGTGACTCTTTTTCAAGAAAAGAAGATACCACCTTCTCAAGTGGATATATGCACTCTTGACCAAGGATTCTAGGTACCTATAAGAGGGGCCTCTACCACCACTTTCTATGTATCATTCAATATCATGGGTAGTATTAATATCTTATATATTATTTTCCCCCATATTTTAAAACATAATAATATTCCATAGTTTCCAAAATATATTAAATAATTCAATGAATACTTGTGGTGATAAATTTGATGGTCATTATGATTTTCTCATGTTCAAGTGAAAGTAAAACATGAAATATCTCATGAATCCACACAAAATATTATGTTCTATTTGTAGATATCATCATTTAAAAGTTCTTATAGGTTTTATTTCACTCCTATTATTCCAATTAGAATGTTTCAATGAATTAATTTTTTAAATAAAGATAATCTCATGAAACAATTCAATCATCATCATTAATATTACATTCTCAGTATGATTATAGATCATTATTGATTATTGATCCTAGATAGAATATGATTCAAAGATGAAAATAAATGAAAAATAGATTTTTTAGGCTAGATCTAATGGATGAAATAAGATTGATTAGATTTCCATTATTTTATCCATATGTTTTTAAGATTGATAAATAATGTACCATGGTCTTGAATACCACATCAAAGTCTTCCATGTTTTAGAAATTTCAATATAGAATTGGGTTTTATCACTCAGATATAGATAGAGACACTACCTCGTTCCTCCATTCCTCCCCAAACGGTGTCTTTGGTACCTCCATGAACATGTCTTTGTGAACACTACATGTGGAATAAGTGCGCAAAATTTTTTTATGCTAGTGAACTCTCCCTTGCCACCACGACATATCTTAGTCGACCTCCTGGATGGGAGATTCAAACGTTCCGATCGTTTTCTAGCGGGTTTGTTCGTAGAACCGGAAACATCCAATGATTCCACATCCATTTGGACCTACTTTCCAAAGGTAGGCGCTCATTAGCTTGTGGACTGATGAGGCTTAGGAATTTGCATTGGTCGAGAGGATGGGAGGTCGGACTCATCACACCTTTTTGAGGGGAATTATTGTCTATTCAGGGACTCTCTTTATAGATTTAAGTTATGTTCGTGAATCCTTATTACATTACCAAGTATAAAATGAGATTTTCCTTCATTTTTGACAATCAATGAAAATATGTAAGAAATTTATAGAATCTTTTATATGTATTCGAGGTTCTTCATCAATAGAGAATCATCTATATCTATTTAGAGATTCTTGGTCAATGGTAACCTTCAAAACATTCATATAAAAAGTCTCTTGGTCATTATGATGACCGGGATGGTTTTAAAGCCACTCAGTGAGGCACTTGAAGTTTATTGTCATTCAGAAGGACATGAATTATTTCAGAGTTGGGATCGAACCCATAGATGGGATACGTACGTATCCTTAGTTTTGGAAAAGGAATCAGAAACCACGTAGTTCGAGTAAGGGTATGATGTTTATGATTGATGGCTCAAAGCAGGATGTCATAATTACTTTACACTCTAAGCTCACGTGAGTCATGCTCGGTGTGAGAAACAAGAGGTATTGGTAAAAATTAGACAATTGTTCCATGAAAGATGCAATCATAAGAAATGGTTTGGGGCTTATGTATGTATGACTTCCCAGATGAATGATGGTTTAGGATTTACTTTTAGGGAGAAAATCCAGGAATAGGGTCCATAAAGGTATATGTACTTTATGGAGATTTAAATACTCTAACTTGGGACTTATTCATGAAAAAGAAAACCCAAATTAGGAGAGGATTGATAACTGGGTTTTACTCCTGAGAAGGAATCCCAGATCAAATGAAAATTAGGACTGGTTAAAGAGAATTTAAGGGACTTGGGGCTTATTCCTTAAAAGGAAGCCCAAGATTATGACTGGGACTTATTCCTGAAAAGGAAGCCCAGGTTATGGATTAAGGTTTGGGGCTTACTCGTGAGGAGGATGCCCATATTTTGAGATTGGGGCTTATTCCTGAAAAGGATTCCCAAATTAAGGGACTTGGGGCTTACTCCTAATAAGGATGCCCAAATTAAGGGACTTGGGGCTTACTCCTAAGAAGGATGACCAAGATTTATGACTGGGACTTATTCCTAAAAAGGAAGCCCAGGTTAGGGGACTTGGTTTGGGGCTTACTCCTGAAGAGGATGCCCAAATTAGAGGACTTGGGGCTTACTCCTAAGAAGGATGCCTGTATTTTGATATTGGGATTGGGGCTTACTCCTAAGGAGGATTCCCAAGTTAAGGAATTAAGGTTTGGGGCTTACACCTGAGGAGGATGCCCAAATTTGGGAACTTTAAGAATTTGGGGCTTACTCCGGAGGAAGATGCCCAGATTAAAGAACTTATAACTGGGGATTATTCCTGAAAAGGAGACCCAAATTAGGGATTCTCTCATCTTAAAGGATGAGGTTGAATGAATGAACTCTCAATCTTTTGTGACATAAAGATGTGTAAATCACTAGGTTTTGAGAGATATTTTACCGAATTCCTTTCAGATAAGGAAGTCAAATCAAGAAATCATGCCATAAATGGCTTTGAAGAGTATCTTGAAGACTGAATCTTGAATAGGAAAGGTGAAATGGCTTAAGAGGGGTGAAATGGGTAGAAAAGGCACCCAAAAAGGAAGGGGCGCGCAAGTCTTGAAAGGCGCATAGGTACTGCGGCGGCGCGCAAGTATTGGGCGCGCAGGTATACCTGCGCGGCATGTGGGGTACTTGCGCGATTTTCAACAAGAATTAAAATACTTGAGCGACTCTTTATTAAACCCTTTATAATCCTCTTGAGGTTCTTCCAGAAAAGGGACGCGCAAATTCTATTGAAGGAATGAGGCGGCGCGAAAGTGTAACCACTTCCCTTAAGGGCTGGCCACTCAGGCGCGCAAGTGTTGATGAGTTTCAACACTTAGGCCTTCCTCCGTCTCTTTAGATCTTCCGTTCTAGGTAAGAAATTACCTTAGAAGTGTTTCAGAAGCTTTGAGAAGAGACTTGGGCGTCAGGAGCATCAATCCGAGTTTTTGGAAAAAGATCCTCTCGAATGGGGGGCCCATAGGGTCTATTTATAGGCAGGAGAAGACCCCGGGCGGTTACCGGGCAGTTATCACTTAGGTCGCGCAAGTCACTTCAGCGCCAAGTTGTGTCGCGCAAGTCCACTTGCGCGACAATGAAGGAACTTGCGCGTCTTACGGGAAATGTTTTCCTTGATCATCCCTTTGTCGATTTTTGATGTTTTCTTCAAAGGTTGAATCATCTTGAGCTCAGATATTCCCCTTTTCCTATTTTTAGATTCTGTGACGAAAGGAGCGTCAACAAAAGTCCCCCCTCCGAGTTGGATCCGGAGAGAAAAGAGGATTTGACTCTGAGGTGAAATGAAAAACACGAAATCTTGAAGTTTAAAGTCATGCATGTTGGACATAAAAGGGGATAATGTTTAAGGTCGAAATAGCTTTGACCGAAATGGATTAGAATTGACTCAATCCCTTGACAACTCATCTGAAAAAATAGTTCCATACACAAGTATGAGGGAAAGTATGTAAGCTATGACTTAAGAATATTTGAATCTGAGGAATGATTGGAAAAGAGCTAAAAGGCATTAGAAGAAGTAGTTTCCAAGAATGAAGTTACTATTATTTAACAAAACCCGTTAGGGGGTTGAAATATGCAGGGCCACCTAAGGGCATTGGCTGCATGGTCAAATAAATAGCATCGTTCGGCTGACAAGTCTGTTATGTGGACTATTTATGCAAGGCCACCTATGGGCACGTGCTGCATAGTCAGGCAAAAGAAATCTCAGAAATTTACTTTCCTAATGCTAAAAGCCAGTGAAAGTTTATAGAGATTCGAATTTTCTAAAGTATAGAGTTTGTTGTATGGAAAGAGGAACTTGAATATGGAGAAGATATTTCCAGACAAGATTATCGAAGAACTGGATGAATATCACTCATACGAAGGTCTGACCCAAACGTTGGGAAGAAGAATAAACCATAGACTTGAATACTTTCAGATCATGAAAAAGGATATGGGAAAAATATGTTAAGGATGGCTATTTTTTTACGGATCCCTACATGCTGTCATTTAAGACAAATAAGGATAAAATAGTCATTCTTCCCAAGAATGAAGTTACTATTATTTGAAAAAAACCCGTTAGGGGGTTGAAATATGCAGGGCCACCTAAGGGCATTGGCTGCATGGTCAAATAAATAGCATCTTTTAGCTGCCAAGTCTGTTATGTGGACTGTTTATGCAAGGCCACCTATGGGAACGTGCTGCATAGTCAGGCAAAAAAATTCTCAGAAGATTGACATTTTTGTTACTAGAAGACATGAAAAGGGTTATGGAGATCTGAAAATATTTAAGGTTAGGATTATAACACATAAAGATGGGGTTTTTCCAATGTATATAGAGATACATAGGTCAATGATAACCATAATCATGTTGTGGCTGGTTCCTAAATTGAAATTTTGGACTTCACTACGTATCTCATAAGAATGAGAATCAAGCCATACATAGTTCTTGAAATGCAGTTTAACGTCATGAAGGAAGAAAGTATGAGAGATCTTAGTTTAGGGTCATAGAATTCAGACCATAATAATGAATACACAGTGTGTGTTTTCATAAGGACTTTTCAGCCAAGGGACTGAAAGTGAAATTTGGGGTTAGGCCCAAATGACTTGGGACTGGATTTGAGGGACACTCGAATGTTCCTACGTATCCCATAAGAATGGGAATCAAGTCTACGTAGTTCTAGAAATACCCTTTGTACAAATTTGGTTCGTACGGGTGAAAGGGGACTTTAGTGCAATGATGGTTTAACCTGAGACAAAAAGTTTAGGTATTATCATGTATGCACGTAGTCTTTTGAAATGAAAACATGATTGAAAAATAAATGTTAATAATAGTTCTCTCTCAAATGAGGAAATCAAAGAGTATTGTAGTTTATTGTCATACTGGACAAAAGTGTTGCATAGTTTAATGTCATATAACAAGGACGAAAGTGAATCAATGTAAAGATATTGATTCTAGGGGCGGTTTCACGAATCAACATCATATGAGATGGTGGTGAACCGATGTGAATAGATTGTGTTTTCGGCTTGAACCTTGGGAGGTTGCCTACATACCCATCCTGGAAGGCAAGGATCAAAGTCCTTGTAATTCAATTAAAGAATTAATTAATGATCAAGTTGTTCTTGGGGACAAGGATCTAATAAAAATTTTGTTGGGACTTACACATGGTTAGCGGCCCAAAGAGAGTGTTATGGTTGATGTTTTCTCTAAGCTCACGTGAGTCATACTCGGTGTGAGAAACAAGAGGTAACAACAACCTTAACAATGCATAGTTTAATGTCATGTAGGACATAAAAAAGGGACTATGCAGTTTAAAGTATTGCAGTTAGGACTATTGGTGCTGCACAGTTTAGTGTCATGTAGCAGGGACAAAATAACAGTTTAATATCATGTAGGACATATCAAGGACTTTCTGTACAGTTTAGCATCAAGTAGTTAGGACGATGGGGACAATACAGTTTAACGTCATATTGGATGAAAGGGGGACTGTTCAGTTTAATGGCATGCAGTAAAGACAAAATAACACACCATTTATGTCATGTTGGACGCATTGGGGATTTTTTTTCACAGTTTTAATGTCATGTTGGACGAAAGTGCGAATAGTTTAAGGTCATATGCATGGACCGTGGATGGTCCAGTTTAATGTCATGCTAGACCTTTGATGATTATATAGTTTAACGTCTTTCCAGACGTAATGGAGTTTTATACAGTTTAGCGTCATGTAGTTAGGACGTCACAGTTTAACGTCTTGTTGGACATAAGGGACTTGCAAATAGTTTAGGGTCATATTCATGGACCGTTGATGATGCAGTTTAAGGTCATACAGGACCTACTTGCAGTCTAAGGTCATACTAGACCATTTAGAGAACTTTTTCATAGTTTAACGTCATGTGGGATGAAGTTTCAGTTTAAGGTCATACTGTACCATTACTGTATAGTTTAACATCATATAGCAAGGACGAACTGGTGCTGCACAGTTTAGTGTCATGTTGCAGGGACATCTTTTCTATAGTTTAAAGTCATGTTGGATGAATGTGCAAATAGTTTAAGGTCATATGCATAGACCGTGGATGATACAGTTTAAAGTCATACTGGACTTTTAAGTGCTTATGTAGTTTAACGTCTTTCTGGACGTAAGGGACTTTCCTACAGTTTAAAATCATGTTGGACGAAGTTGTAGTTTAAGGTCATACTGGACCATTGCTGTATAGTTTAACGTCATATAGCAAGGACGAACTACAGTTTAGTGTCATGCTGGACAATTAAGGGAACTGATATAGTTTAGTTTCATCTCGGACGAAACACAGTTTAACATCATGTTGGACGAAGTTGCAGTTTAAGGTCATACTGGACCAATTGTAAGAATCTTGGTTCTGGGGACCATATTTTGTGTTTATACAAAATGTTTCTTCAGAAATATGGCATTGGTTGGAGTCGTGATGAGTTCTCCATCCATTGAGATTAATGAATAAGCTCCATTGGAGTAGACCTTATGTATTGAATAAGGTCCTTCCCATTTTAGCACAAGCTTGGGAGGTTTCTTTCCTAGTATCATTGGAGTTCTGAGAACAAATACCAATTCTCCCTGATTGAATGAACGAAGACGAACTTTTTTGTTAAAAGCTCGTGCTATTCGATTCTGATAGATTTCCAAGTGGTGAAAAGTGCACAATCTTTTATCATCTAACCGTTCCAATTCATTCAATCGCTTTTGGGATTGCTCATCTGTAGATAACTGATCACAAATGGCTAATCTGAGTGAGGGCAATTGAACTTCAATTGGCAAGACTGCTTCTGTTCCATATACCAACAAATATGGAGTTGACCGCATTGCATTGCGGGTGGTAGTCCGATAAGCCCGTAAAGCATGAAAGAGTTTATCAGGCCATGACCTCTTATCTTTATCCACCATCTTTTGCTGTATATTTGAAAGAGTATTGCTAAAGTCTTCTATTTGGCCATTGGCCGCCACATGATACTGAGATGAATGGTTGGATTTAATGTTGTATTCTTGATACAATTTCTTCACCTCAGAAGAACAGAATTTGGTGCCATTGTCCGTCAATATGGTATGAGGGACACCAAATCTAGTAATGATGTTAGACTTGATGAAGCTAACAATGCATTTATAACTGACATCTTTGAGAGGTACTGCCTCTTCCCATTTGGAAAAGAAATCAGTAGCAGTAAGAATGTACTTAAATCGCTTGGCCGTAGCTGAAGGGTATGGTCCCACCACATCCATTCCCCATGTGGAAAATGGCCATGAGTATTTAGATGTATGAAGCAACTCTGGAGTTTGATGAATGAAGTTGGCATGTACTTGACATGAATGACACTTCTTTGTGAAATCGATACAATCTTGTGTCATTGAAGGAAAAAATTATCCAAGCCTTCGAATTTGATCAGACAATCTATGTCCAGACTGGTGGGCACCACAGACTCATGCATGTACTTCTTTTATGACAGTCATTGTCTCTTCACCATCAATACATCTGAAGAGAACTCCATCAAAACCACGTTTTTAGAGAATTTTCTCTAGGTGATTTGGGCCATCATAAAGAGTAAAATTGACCAAACGTCACCGGATTTGTTCTTTCTCGGCTCGATCAGGTGGAAGTGTTCCATTTTGAAGGTATTCCCTGATAGGTGACATCCATCCTGTAGTATGACCATACAGTTCAGGAATAGGACTAATTTCATTAATTTCCTCTGTTCTGACTTGAACATAAGGTGAAATTGCACGATGGTGGGCAACACTGATGGTTGTCTCATCCCGATTTGGATCTGCTAGAGCTGTGGCTATATTAGCCAGTGCATCAGCTTGAGCATTTTGTGATCTTGGGACATAAGAAAATGTCGGTTCTGAAGGGAATTCCACCATTAACTCTCTGACATAATCATACAAAGGGATTAATTCTTCTTTTCTGATGGCATAATCCCCATTGACTTGTTTGATTACCAGGTCTGAATCACCTTTCACCTTTAAGTGATTCACTTGTCCTTGAAGTGCTAACTCCAAGCCTGTGATAAGAGCTTGGTATTCAGCTTCATTTTTGGTACCACCTTCCCACAATAAAAAGGAATAAGGTAACAATGCCTTATCTGGAGAAATGAGTACAATTTCTAAACCAACTTTGTTGAATTTAGGATTTTCCATTTTCTTCCCTGTTGGACTTCTAGAAGCACCATCAAAATACATTTCACATGTTTGAGGATTCTCTTGAATAGAGAAAACTTCCTCATCAGGGAGTTCAATATCTGAAGACGTGTCTTCCACTGAAGGATGTTCAGCCAGGAAATCAGCCAGAGCTTTTCCCTTAATTTCCTTTTGAGATACATACTGAATGTCGAATTGCTGCAAAATAACTACCCACCTTGCTAGACGTCCTGTAAGCATTGGACGACTAAGGATGCATTTGAGCGGATTATTGCGAGATACCAATTGGACCTCGTGATGTTGCAGGTAGTGTCTCAGTTTCTGAACTGCAAAGATTAATGCCAGGCAGCACTTCTCAATACTTGAAAACCGGGTTTCTGCTTCAAGCATAGTTCTACTGAGGTAGTAGAGGCTATTTTCATTCCCAGCATCATTCTATTGAGCAAGAAAGGCCCCAAATGATCGCTCTAGAGCTGTCACATAGAGGATAAGTGGTCTTCCTTCAACAGGTGGCATGAGTACTGGTGGACTCAAGAGGTATTTCTTGAGAACATCAAATGCTTCTTGACATTCTTCAGTGCACTGGTAAGTGACTCCTTTCTTCAGTAATTTGGTAAAGGGTAAACTTTTTCCTGCCAAATTGGCGATGAAACGCCGAATATTGGCTAAGTGTCCTTGATGTCCTCTTAATTCTTTCAAATTTTGAGGAGGTAACATACCTAAGATTGATTTGGTCTTCTCAGGATCGACTTCAATACCACGATGGCGTACAACAAAGCCAAGGAATTTTCCTGAGGTTACCCCAAAAGCACATTTTAAGGGGTTCATCTTCAAATTATGTTGTCGAAGCTTGTGGAATATGACTTCCAAATCAGCCAAGTGATTAGAACGTTGTTTGGATTTAACCACCAAATCATCCACATAGCATTCAACAAACTTCCCTAAGAAAGGTTTGAAGATACTATGCATGGCGTGTTGATATGTTGCACCTGCATTCTTTAAACCAAAGGGAATCACCCGGTAACAAAACACACCTTGAGGGGCTCTGAAGGCTGTAGATTCCTCATCTTCTGGGGCCATTCAGATCTGATTATATCCGGAATATCCATCCATGAAGGAAAGTACTTCATAGCCAGCCGTCACATCAATTAAGAGTTCTGTAATCAGAACAAGGAAATCATCTTTAGGACAATACCGATTAAGATCTCTAAAATTGATGCAAACCCTAATTTTTCCGTTCTTCTTCTTTACAGGGACAATATTAGCCTACCACTTAGGATACTGAACTTCTCTGACGAAGTTAGCTTTGATCATCTTATCCACTTCAGCTTCAATTTTCGAAGCATAGGTTGGGTGTGTTCTTCTCGCGGCTTGCTTAAATCCTCGATGTTATTTTGGTAAACCCAAATGATGAGTAGCAATATCAGAATCAAGCCCAGGCATTTCTATATAATTCCAAGCAAAAATATCTTTATTTTTCTTTAGAAAGGAAATATACATCTCTTTCTCTTCAAGGGTCATGGCCGCACTAATTATATTGGGGCGTGGATCTTTCACTGTACCCAGATTTATTTCTCTGAGTTCATCCACAGTGGTAGAGATACCTTCCTCAAATGCTGGAGGAGCATCTCTAAGATCTTCCTCTTCCTCTTCATTATGTGCTATTTCTTCTGTTTCTACTTGAAAGTAGATGACAAAACGAAATTCTCATGATCATAAGAGATATCAAAATTTTCACATTTTGAAGAAGAATCTTCCATTTCCGACCCTATTGATGATAAATGGCCTTCTTTGGGATATAAAGAGGAGATGATGGATTGAGAATCGACATCATTATTCACTTCTAGTGTTGCTATAACTTCTTCTGGCCTGATTGGCGAAGTATAGACTTGTTGGACTTCAGCAGATGAAATGAAAACATCACCACTTAGGCTTTCACCACTGTTTGGTAGGTTACCAATTTCTCCCATGTTGTCTAGCTCAACTGCCGTAATTGACATTATGGATCTTTCCATAAGAGTATTTTGATTTGGGACTATTTTTCCAATTTTACTGATAGGTAACACATAATCTGTACTCACATGTGTAAATGGATTTATTGGAATTTTCTCCAAACCATATGGAGCATTAACTTTGGTAATTTCCTTCATTGTAGATTTTTCTCTCCCCTTCATGTGATGAAATTCTGCCTCAATTTATTGAGACTCACATGTCTTGAACGGGGTCTTATCCCCATGAAATGTTCCAACTTGACCATTGAAACAATATTTGAGACATTGATGGTATGATGATGGAATAGCTGCATGCTGATGTAGCCAGGGTCTTCCAAGAAAGACGTTGAAAGCTGAGTCTTGATCAACAATCATGAAATCCAAATTGGATACAAGATCTCCAAACTGGGTTCTGAGTGTAAATTTTCCCAGTGGTTCTTGTTCATTTTTATCATATCCTTGTAACATCATGGTAGAAGGAGATAAATCAGATTCCGTGAGGCCCAATCGACGAAGTGTACGAATGGGCATGAGGTTGACTCCTGAACCATTGTCAATGAAAGCTCTTCGGATATCTACACCATTGACTTTGCCAGATAAGTACAAAGGTTTTATGTGCCCATGCACAACATCATCTTCATCTTTATCATTAAAAGATATCACTGCATGGAATTCTGCAGGATTATTCTCTATGTGATAGACTTCAGCTGCAACAATTTCAGCTTCAAACTCCCGAGGACTTGACAAATCTTCGATGAGTGCTTCCTGAAGATCTTTTGACAGATTTAAAGCATCAAAAATAGATAACATGGATGGTACTTGGGCCAAGTGTTTCAATATATCATAATTTTGATCTAAAGGTCTGCGTTTCCCAACAGGAATATGTGGTTTAGCAGGTACCTTGGAAGCAGATGCTTTGGAAGCTGATGCATCCTGTATTGGGATAGAAGTTGGCAATATCATTGGTTTTGGAAGATTAGACCGATTAGATCCATTTACTTGCTGAGATAAAGAAGATGGAATTTTCAATTGGTCTTCCAAAATAACTGTGCCAAGACTGAGTTGACTATTGGCAGAAGAACTTGCTTGTTCTTTTTGAGCTCGCTGAAGGGCTCTACCACGAGTTTCTGCTGCATACACAGTGCTAGAAGGGGTAGAATTGGAGTAGTGGCTTTGGAAAGATCCACGTCTTCCCCTGTATCCTGAACCTCTGAAACATCCTCGGATTCCCTTATTTGATACAGGGAATTCAGGCTCATCAAAATTACGACTGTAATACGGATCTGTTAATTGAATCATATTAACAGAACCGAAGATTAACTCTTCGTCTGTTAAAGACTCTGCCTGGTTAGCCTGTTTAGGCTATGCCGTTTGGTGGGGTGGTGCTCGTGGCTTTGAAGTAGATGGAATAAAGTCTGCCAGAGTCAAAGACAATTTAGGCTTTGATACATACTCATCTTCTTCTGATTCTTTTTTCTTTTTGAATCAAGCCGTTTCTTTGAGGATTTTCCCTCTGATGAAGAGGGTTTTACCGCAATATTCATGGTAGAAGACACAATTGGTTTCTTTAATTGTGTTCGCAAAATGGCATGAGTCTGATTGATTGTCTTTCTGACCATCCAATCATCATACTTCTATGAATTTCTGCTTTTGACTTCTGGCCATTCACCTTCCTCCTCTGGAACTGTAGTAGTAACACATGCTACCTGAGTCGAAGAACCTTTCAACTTGACTTGTCCCAAGTTGACCATCTTTTGCAGGAGGTCTTTGAAGACAAAACACTCCTGGATGGGATGCCCCAACATTTGATGAAAGGGACAATAATTGGGACGGTCTTCATCTCCTTCCTTTTTTGGCCTCTTGGGAACTAGTAATTGAACCAAATTATTTTCCAGATCTGAAATGAAGTAACCAGGAACTTGCTCATTTCGGAAAGAGTATGTTTTACTCTTCATATCCTCAAATTGTTTTCGTCGTTGATATTTTTGATCATTTGGACGAAACGGCCTTTGTTGTTGGCGTTCAGGAGGTGGAGCCCTTCGAGAAGATGAAGGTTTTGAAGTAGAAATAGGTACATGTGCTTGTTTAAGCATAACTGTAGCAGTTTCTGCTTTACCCATTCTCCTTCCTGGGGCTGATGGAATTACACGAGATTTAACCTTAGCCTGTATAAGGGAATATTCAATCTGTTGAGCGATTGAAGTAAGGTCTCGAAACCCTCCTGTGTATTTCACAAGGATTAATGGCGTGCATAATTCGTCATACAAATTTGCCACACAGATTGGCAACAACTCCTCCTGAGGGAGTGCTAAACTCAGGGAATACATTAATCCCTTCCAGCAAGCAATGAAATCAGAGATTCTTTCATTCTCCCTTTGCTTGCAGTTTGTAAGATCGAAAACTGTCGTTTTTGGCAAAGTTGAGCTGAACTGAAGAAGGAATTTTTTCCGAAGATCCTCCCATCCTATGATTGACTGGGATTGCAAGCTTGTATACCAGACAAAAGCTGGTCCTTGCAAGGTTCGCACGAAGCCTCTGAGTTTCACTGCTTCTTGCTGTTCTGGAGTTCCCATCATAGGATCACAACAAGACACATAACGTGTCAAATGTTGTTCAGGTTCTCCTGATCCATTGAATGTAGGGAAAACAGGTTTTCCAAAACTGGATGGAGGAGAAATTGAATCTACCCATTCAGGGTAAACTTTCTTTTCAGGTTGAACTTGCGCCCTTTTCCCTTCCATAGTTTCTAACCGAGCTGTTAATGACTCAATAGTAGTTATTAACTTTTGAGAAACATCATGTTGAACTTGGTTTTGGGTAGGTGCAATGAATGGATCTTGGACAGACGTGGTGGTTGGTGCTGCAACTGATGGTAGCACTGCCAACTGTTGTTGCGCTTGACCCATGGGATTAGACCTCTGAGGGTGTACTGATAAAGGAGGATATTCTTGATCTATCTCAGTAACCGCAACAAATTCCTTCGGTTGTCGGACTTCAGCATTCTTAAGAATAAGACTACTCTGAAGTAGTTCTGCATTCAACCTTCTTAATTCTTTCATTTCTTCCTCCTGTTGTGCAAACCTTTGCTCTAATGAGAGCGATTGATCTTCTCCAGAGGAAGGATATGTAACCTTATTCATTCCTCTTCCTTTGTTGGATACTTTTTGGAGATAGGGAAGTGTATTACCTAGGCTCTGAGTAATCCTTTGACTTCGTGTACGCACACCTTCTTCATTTGTATCGGTGCGTACATTTTCTTGAGCAGGATGCTCTTCATCTGAGTCCCCTGAGTGAGTCTCCTCTTGTGGATTAGCAACAACGGCATTGATGACATTGATTGATGCATAATGCATCGCATCCCTTCTATCAACATTTCTGTGATATTGTCTTCTTTCATATCTTTGATGAGACATTGCCTTTTATTGATTCAATCCTTTAGGAACTTCTTGACGAGCTATAATTTGGAGGGAATCTCCTGATAATTTGGTTCTTTGTTCCTCTTGGGGCTTCTTCCCCAATCGAGAAAAGACCGATATTCTCTGAGAAGGGGATTGATGATTTGAAAGAGTCCCCAGTCTCGTGAACTGGGGATGTTCCTGCTGATTCTGCTCAACTCCTCGAATCCCATTTGTTGACTCTGAGGGTTGGGTTAAAGAAGTCCCCAGTCTGACAAGCTGGGGTGGATCTTGACATGATATGTCGGAGATCTTCTTAAAAGATCTCTTGATCTTGCGAATCTTAGTTCGGAAATTAGCTGTATGCATTAGCCTGTATCCACTTTTATCAGCTGGTTCAACAGACCGTTGGATGATTTCCGAAACTTCTGTCATTTGATGACGTGTTTTCTCTATACGAGAGGCTTGTGCAATATTCTCGCCTGCTTGATGTAGGATCAATTCAACAACTTGTTCTCTATATTCTTGATTTTGAGAGGAACTAGTTGAAACATGTTCTTGAGAAAGCTTTTGATTATGAACAAAGGCCATTGACTGTGGTCGGCCACGGGCAATAACATTGCATGAGACCATTTTCGGCGGGCTTTGCTGACTGGAAAGCACTGTGAAATGTAGTGCTCCGTGAACACCCCATCCTCTGATATGAACACCAGATGGAGCATTGGAAATTAATTGACACAATTTTCTTAGTGCTCCAAGGCATGAACGTTGAAGGGTTCTCTGCTGCTTTTCAGCCTTCGGATACCGAGAGACTGATAGAGATGCCAAATCAATCTGACATTGTAGCCCTTCTATTATCATAAGATGATTTTCATATTCATCATAAGATAATACCTTCTTCTTCAATTGACAAAGAGTTTTCCATATGTTGAGACGAATATCATGGATTCCATCATCTGTCAACATCTTTGGAATGTCGTACTGGGAGTCAGCCAAAGGCCAAAACATGACTGGTACTTCACTTTTCGCCAGTTTTTTCCTCATGTTCAGCATTTCCTCTTTATCATTAAATGAAGATTCTTCTACCTGTTTTGACCAGAGTTGGTGTTTCCTTGTTGCTTCATCGGATTCAACAAGATTGGTAGAGAGATCATTGATCAAACTAGAAGATGCATGACTTAGGGGTGGTTCGGAGAATGACCTACACCCTGGGCTATCTTCTGATTGAGAAAGTATTTCACTTGCTAGCGATAAAGCATCAGACATGACTGGTTTCGCATTTGCAAGTGCCTCAAGATAAGAGGGCTTTCTCGGCACTATATCATCCACTGGAGTATTTTCCAGGCAATGTGAATCACTACTGCGGAGAGGACTTTCGTAGTGAAATTCATCATCATGGGGAGGACCACCATAATGGGTTATAGCAAAAGATGAGATCTCTTGATCCTTGGTCTTCTGACTACACAGAGGGTTCCTGTGGCTCTCATCTGAAGAAGAAACTTCAAGATTGACTGAATTTTCATGAAGCAAGCCTTCATGAGGATGTTTCTGTTGAAGACCTTTAGAATTAATGTTCCTGTTATTGGGAACAGAGGGAGTAGAATCTTGAATTCCGACAGATAAATGTCTGAGGGCTTCAATAACTCCAGCATCGAGCAAGGCTTGGTTACAGATTGGCCTTTGATCTCCTGACTGTGATGGGCGGATCTTTTTCTTAGATGCCTTCTTACTCGCTTTAGAAACCACTTGATGACGAAAGTGATTGCTCTGAGCAGGTGTATGTGCCTGATCAGGAAAGATGGTCTGGTTAGGCTGACAATCTCCACTCAAATCAGGTGTATGTTCCTGACTAGGTTGTCCGTATGATATGTGGGAGTATGCCCCATAACCCTCTTGGACTGGAACAGATGTGTGTGTCTGTTCCGGAGTGAATCATTGATGTGTCACTCCACTGCTAGGGATAGATTTATGTGTCTTTCCCTGAGATGATGCAGAAGCTGTTATGATATCCTGACAAGCATCCAGAATATGAGCAGGAATTTGCTTATGCTCTTTCACCATTGACAAAATATGCTTGGTGACTTCAGCCGCCGGAACAGGAATATACATCCATTCCGGGTTTGGAGTAGGTGTATGTGCCTGCTCCTGTCCTCCTTTTCTTGTCAGTGAATCCTGATAGTACTCAAGTGTGGAGGTAGAGAGTTGAGTCTGCCTCCTGTTTGTCGTCAGGGCTTTCTGACTGACTTCTCCGTGCGCTACCAAGCGAGACTGTTGGTAGGTTTGATTAGTATTAGCAAGTGTATATGCCTGCTGATTACACTTCGCCAAACGCGGTTGACGAGATCCATCATATGTAGTTAGACGAGCCTGCTGACTAACTGCTAATGTATAAGCAGGTGTATGTTCCTGCCTATAGTACTCCGCCGGAATTGCCCGGCGAGATTGGCTTGATGCTGCCAGACGAGTCTGCTGGACAGCGGAATTAAAACGGGAAGGTGTGTGTGCCTGCTCGTTGTTCGCCACCAAGTTAGGTTGGTGGACTCCATCATATGTAGTCAGGAAATCCTGCTGACTAACTGATGATGCATAAGCAGGTGTATGTTCCTGCCTATAGTACTCCGCCGGAATTGCCTGGCGGGATTGGCTTGATGCTGCCAGACGAGTCTGCTGGACAGCGAAATTAAAACGGACAGGTGTGTATGCCTGTTCGTTGTTTTCCACTAAGTTAGGTTGGTGGACTTCTCTGGAGATGGCAGGGATGAAAACCTGCCCATTATTAACCGGATTCCGTCTCTGGCGGTTCATCTTGGCTGCTCGGGTTCGAGGAACCTGAGCTGAATGCCTGGAGTCGGTACCCTTATCATGTTGAGGGCGCACTACCGCATGAGTCTGGTGGCGATTGTTGATGGGAGCCCTCGGGAAGGACTCCTGTCTTTTTGAAATAAGGTCCTGAGGGACCTGCTCATTCACTTCCTCAGAGTAAGGGAGTGAATGGAAATTGCGTTCCGGGGATAACGACCCGAAACGGTTGGAGAGGTAGTCAGCACCGCCTTCCTCTTGATCACTGGTCGTCGTTGTCCGGACGACCTGTGTGAGTTGTTCACTTGGAGGGCCTGTCGGGTAGCCTCCAGAGTTGGGATGGTACTGTGTTGACGGTACTCCTTAACCAGCGCATTTGATACCCTGCATTGAAGACGCTGAGTTGGTGATGTCATCCTTAGAGCGGATGACGATCCAGTAGGAATAGCAGTAGTGGTATTTGCAGCAGCAGTATTCACAGATGGGAATTTGAGAGCAGCCATTATGGAAATAGAGAAGATCTTGGAAAAGAGTGCCTGTTTGATATAACAAACGTAATCAAGATAAAATTCAGCCACTTCGTCCTTTGGATGATCACACATGTCAATGATTGTTTTTGTTAGCCCTCTTATTGTGTTTTAAATAGGGGCTTTAACAAATAGGTAAAACACCACTTTAACTTGGTTAAGGATTCATGTCGGGTTCACCATTTTTGTTTCACATGGAATTCGGGGATGACCTCCTAGATGGGAGATTCAAACGTTCCGATCGGTTTCTAGCGGGTTTGTTCGTAGAACCGGAAACATCCAATGATTCCACATCCATTTGGACCTACTTTCCAAAGGTAGGCGCTCATTAGCTTGTGGACTGATGAGGCTTAGGAATTTGCATTGGTCGAGAGGATGGGAGGTCGGACTCATCACACCTTTTTGAGGGGAATTATTGTCTATTCAGGGACTCTCTTTATAGATTTAAGTTATGTTCGTTAATCCTTATTACATTACCAAGTATAAAATGAGCTTTTCCTTCATTTTTGACAATCAATGAAAATATGTAACAAATTTAGAGAATATTTTATATGTATTCGAGGTTCTTCATCAATAGAGAATCATCTATATCTATTTAGAGATTCTTGGTCAATGGTAACCTTCAAAACATTCATATAAAAAGTCTCTTGGTCATTATGATGACCAGGCTGGTTTTAAAGCCACTCAGTGAGGCACTTGAAGTTTATTGTCATTCAGAAGGACATGAATTATTTCAGAGTTGGGATCGAACCCATAGATGGGCTACCTACGTATCCTTTGTTTTGGAAAAGGAATCATAACCCACGTAGTTCGAGTAAGGGTATGATGTTTATGATTGATGGCTCAATGCAGGATTTCATAATTACGTTTACACTCTAAGATCACGCGAGTCATGCTCGGTGTGAGAAACAAGAGGTATTGGTAAAAATTAGATAATTGTGCCATGAAAGATGTAATCATAATAAATGGTTTGGGGCTTATGTATGTATGACTGCCCAGATGAATGATGGATTAGGATTTACTTTTAGGGAGAAAATCCAGGAACAGGGTCCATAAAGGTATATGTACATTATGGAGATTTAAATACTCTAACATGGGACTTATTCCTGAAAAGGAAACCCAAATTAAGAGAGGATTGATAACTGGGTTTTACTCCTGAGAAGGAATCCCAGATCAAATGAAAATTAGGACTGGTTAAAGAGAATTTAAGGGACTTGGGGCTTATTCCTTAAAAGGAAGCCCAAGATTATGACTGGGACTTATTCCTGAAAAGGAATCCCAGGTTAAGGATTAAGGTTTGGGGCTTACTCCTGAGGAGGATGACCATATTTTGAGATTGGGGCTTATTCCTGGAAAGGATTCCCAAATTAAGGGACTTGGGGCTTACTCCTAAGAAGGATGCCCAAATTAAGGGACTTGGGGCTTACTCCTAAGAAGGATGCCCAAGATTTATGACTGGGACTTATTCCTGAAAAGGAAGCCCAAGTTAGGGGACATGGTTTGGGGATTACTCCTGAAGAGGATGCCCAAATTAGAGGACTTGGGGATTACTCCTAAGAAGGATGCCCATATTTTGAGATTGGGATTGGGGCTTACTACTAAGGAGGATTCCCAAGTTAAGGAATTAAGGTTTGGGGCTTACTCCTAAGGAGGATGCCCAAATTTGGGAACTTTAATAATTTGGGGCTTACTCCCGAGGAAGATGCCCAGATTAAAGAACTTATAACTGGGGATTATTCCTGAAAAGGAGACCCAAATTAGGGATTCTCTCATCTTAAAGGATGAGGTTGAATGAATGAACTCTCAATCTTTGGTGACATAAAGATGTGTAAATCACTAGGTTTTGAGAGATATTTCACCGAATTCCTTTCAGATAAGGAAGTCAAATCAAGAAATCATGCCATAAATGGCTTTGAAGAGTATCTTGAAGACTGAATCTTGAATAGGAAAGCTGAAATGTCTTAAGAGGGGTGAAATGGGCAGAAAAGGCACCCAAAAAGGAAGGGGTGCGCAAGTCTTGGAAGGCGCCCAGGTACTGCGGTAGCGCGCAAGTATTGGGTGCGCAGGTATACCCGTGCGGCATGTGGGGTACTTGCACGATTTTCAACCAGCATTAAAATACTTGAGCGACTCTTTATTAAACCCTTTAGAATCCTCTTGAGGTTCTTCCAGAAAAGGGACGCGCAAATTCTATTGAAGGAATGAGGCGGCGTGCAAGTGTGACCACTTCCCTTAAGGGCTGGCCACTCAGGCGCGCAAGTGTTGATGAGTTTCAACACTTAGGCCTTCTTGCCTCTCTTTAGATCATCCATTCTAGGTAAGAAATTACCTTAGAAGTGTTCCGGAATCTTTGAGAAGAGACTTGGGCGTCGGGAGCTTCAATCTGAGTTTCTGGAAAAAGATCCTCTCGAATGGGGGGCCCATAGGGTCTATTTATAGGCAGGAGAAGACCTCGGGCGGTTACCGGGCGGTTATCACTTAGGTAGCGCAAGTCACTTGCGCGCCAAGTTGTGTCGCACAAGTCCACTTTCGCGACCATGAAGGAACTTGCGCGGCTTAGGGGCAATGTTTTCCTTGATCATCCCTTTGTCGATTTTTGATGTTTTCTTCAAAGGTTGAATCATCTTGAGATCAGATATTCCCCTTTTCCGATTTTTAGATTCTGTAACGAAAGGAGCATAAACAATCATTCACACATGTTGTTTTGTAACATGAAATTACATGACTAGTTTGAGCATTATCAAACCTTAAAAATCATGGTACTTGTGTGATTGATAGAAGATCAAGAATTAGTGGATTAATCATGGGGGAAAGTGTAATTAGGATGGTGGATCTGGGTATCCAAACATTGTTTGTTGAAAATAAGATGTGGAGAATCATGTGAGAGTTAATAGTGTATTGAATCCCAAACATAATAATTTATGAATCAATGATAATATAAAGTTCTATTTGAATTTTGATTGTTTGAGATGGTCTACAGTGGATCTCGGATGATGTTCTGGGGATCATGAACACCTTTATTGCAATAAGAGGAACACATGACCACATTTGAGAATTTATAATAACTTTTTATTGATCATTGTATACCATAAGACAATAAAAAGGAGGTTTCTACCATATTAGATCACATAAATAATTTCTACCATGATTAGAATCATAAATGGAATATCTAGTAACCATGAGGAATAAACCATGACTATTTATGAAATATGTGACTACACATAATTTATCCCAGTAAAAATATCATGGTGTTAAATTGAAAATCATAGTGGAAAGTATTTTTTCCATGTTAAGAATAATTCACCATTTCATCGATCCCACAAAACATGTCACACTTCTTGGGAAATCGAGAGGACATTCACAGAACACTTTTTGAATATGAACAATGTGTTACCAAAAGGAAATTCCTTGTTGAATGACATAAATTCCCACTTCAGGTATATTATATGATACTCTTAGGCATTTTTGTGGTCTCACACTCCATTTGACCGATTGGAATGCAATGTTCTTGGGATGTTTCATGCATAGCATAGTAATGGGTTATATCAATACTACTTCTCTAATGATTGGCCATTTACCCCATTGAGACACTCTATTTTCATCCATTAAAATTTTCTACATTGATTATCTCCTTCCTATGGAGTTAGAATTGGGCCCATTAGAAAAGTTTCAATGTATGACTTCAACATTTATTGTGGTGGTGGCCTTCATTTAGGAAACTGATATATGACATGAGGGGTTATGAGTGATATGACTCTTCCAGTGATGAATAGATGATTACAGTGATTGGGTTGGATAATTATAGATACATAAAAGACGGTACTACACTGTTTTACTAGTTTTATTATCCCCCATTAAATTCATATAGTCATATTATTTACATCATTGAATATTAAATGATGCATGTCCTCTATAAAAGTAGTGGTACTCTCCCTTTATCAAGCTCTGTTTGGGACCATAGTCTCAAAATTAGTAGTTACCAATCATATATGAACTATAATTCCTAATTGGAGGGCATAAAAAGATATTACTACAAGAATTAATGAAGTTCATGACATAAGATATGGTACCATTGGGAGCTACAAGATGACCCATCATTCATAGCAGGCTATGATGACGGGGATCCTCTTTTTATCTATTCTTGGTTTTCATTACTATCATATATTATTTTTGGTTTTTACCTCTTTTTTATTAGGTGATCATAATTTAATTATTCTTTCATTTCAATATTGGTTTCTAGATAATCTTACTTGGTATGTATATACTGACGTGAAAATTGGATTTTCATTCATGTGTATTTTCTTATGATGGAGATAGAAAACATACAGTGGCTATGGTCGAGCTGGTATTAGTGAATTGTAAATGTACACAGTGTAAGTAACCATTTCTATGGTTAGACTCTAGGAAAATGATTTAGGATATCTCTTTCCTTTCCAACATTAGTTGTTGTCATTTTGGATTTCCTCTTTTTTCCCCTATATTAGATATTATTTTTCCTTATACATTTGTTAATTTTTTATGGCACTTTTCAGGTATCCTAAAGGTTTTTTGTAGTTTTTTATACCATTTAGATGATTATAACTTGATGTGTCTCTTTATTTTTTTATATAGGTTGGTATGTTCATGCATTCATGTACATATTTTATGGACTACCATTTCCGTGATATGCATGTGTGGGGAAAGTCCCTAATACCTTGCACATATGAGGCAGAAATGGGGGGTCACTCATGGATTACTACTGGCCACAATGTTGTTTTATTTTATTATATCCTATCAATATGGAATTAGTTTAGTTAATTTCAATGGGAAATGTAGAGATGTAGACACGTTGCAATGTATTTTTGGAAAATATGGAAATCATGTTGGTGTGTCTTGAAATTATGTCTAAAGACAAGAAAACCATTAAAGGAAAATCTGTCTATGTATCGATACACTATGAGTTTTACTACCTTCTCATCGAATTATAAAATAATTCCACCAGTTTTAGTAAAACAATTTGTACATAAAAAAATACTGGATTGGGTCTTTTGAATTTCATGCCCTTTTTGATTCATCTCCCTATACAATATCATTGAACAATCTATGGCATTATAATTTTAATGATGAATACATGATTATAGGAAACTATGAAATATATATAGTGTTTTGAAAATGACGAGTTATGTGTGGAGGCCTTAGTGATGAGACCAGTTATTCAGGTGTTTCCTACGAAGTTAAAATAGATCAATTCTTCCTCTTGATGAGTATCCTAAGTAATGACCTCATGGGATTTACACAGACGGTTTTATTCATGTTTTGAGTATTAAAGATCTATCATGATAGTATGGAGATGATTAATGGGTTACTTGATTTGAATAGTTCTATAAATAGTGACCTCTTAGGTTTCATGGTGATCTAAACCCTCATGAAGCGGATGATCAACTCAAGTAAGTGGTTCAGTTTTTCTATCTTGTGGGGACCTCGACCTATCGGATTTTTTCACATGAAAGTAGTCATTTTCATTGGATAGAAGGGTATTGGGGTGGTCTTTTCATCCAGATCTATGATGTGTGGACTCTCTCATGTGATTTATGTAAGTATCAAATCATATATAAGTACATTCATATGACCCTTTTACTTACATAGGTTTAACTATAGGTGAGGGGCTGGTTTCTCCATCCCTCGGCATGACCCCTACTTGTAAGATTTCAGACCTATAATACTGATATAATAACCAAAACATAGTTCATTGATGGTTACATAAGTTTGTGATGAGTATTATAAATTGAAGCATTCAAGGAAGAGTGAAATACCCCCAAATATGAATTCTCTTTTGATTTTATTTAAGGCCATGTGGGTGAGTTATATAATATCAATTCAATTATTTCTAAGGTGAAGTAGATGATTCCCATTTTATTAGTATTATTGAGTTTGTTTTGGTATTTATATGGTGTTGATGATGACCATAGTAGTGTGTACTATATTGGAAAGGGAAACGATGGCGTCAAGAACTAGATACTGATTACATAGAGGTTATATAAGATATAATAGGTACAGGTTTTGACTTCACTATAGTAGCTACACTGTTATAAAACACAAGGATAATTCATTATTCTTTTCTTTATCCCTTTATTAAGACTTGGATGTTTTAGTGGAGTGTTTTGAACGACCCTTTTCTTTAGAGACTATAACTGGGGAAGTTCATATTTTTTAAGATTTCTCTCAACATAATTTCATTAATAATTGAGGTTGGAGATTATCTGGTGATCATTCAATAGTATTAGTAATACCCAAATATTTTTTATGTTTCCATGGGGGCATATTGTTTTTTAAATCATTGATGATAAGAAGTCTTAGGAAAATCTTGTTGGCCACATATGTCAGATTATTTAGTTGTATTATTATTAGATTATAGTGTGACCCATGGATAGTTAGATAATATATTGTTCGATATTAAAATCATAGTGTGTTCCCAAAGGAATATATTATGTTTTTCATCGAAAAAATGGACCAGATCATCAGTCTTTTCACAGTTTACCATATACTAAATCCAGTGATGTCCAACAAATTTATTATATTGTAAGGATTGAATTCCAAATAAACTAATTGAATATCATGATACTATTTTTTAGGATTAATATTACGTTTTTATATGATCATATGAGTGTTCACTTAGATGATATACCAAAGTCGACATAGTGTTATTGTAATGAGCATTACATGTTTTTAGTTATACTCTTTCTTATGATGAATTCCCACAGTGTTTATGGAACATTTGAGCTAGATCATACAGTATTAGTTATATTTGTTATTGGTATCCTTTGTCAATGATTTTTATGTACTATTAATACAATGCTATAAACAAATAACATTTAAGGTGTTTCCAAGAATCACATCAGTAAAATCAAGTTTATGGTATGATCCTAAAGGGTTAGATTTAGATTTAGTATATTCCATTTTAGTGAATTTTATCCCCAATATTGCAATAGATATGGACCACCAAAAGGTTTATGTAGAGCTTTCTTGTGGTCCACCTAAAAGCATGGGGGTGGTGTGGAGTTTCATTGGTTTACAAGCATAATATAGACAGTTATCAATAGACTTTTCTAAAATTTTAGCATCATTAACATCCTGGATGTAGAAAGTGTATCCATTTTATTAATCCATATAGTTCCATAAAATTCATGGATCTCAAGATAGTATTGATCATTTATCCTATCTTATTACTCCCTTTAGTGGGAGTCAACTATGTAGATTTTTTCAGTTAATCTAGATCAAGGGTCAGATGTGAGATGATCTAGAGTCTAGTGGTGATTGTGTATGGGTTGAAGAATTTGATAACTCTATAGAAGAACCAAGTGACCCATAACTTAGTTTTGGATGTAGTAGTCTATTCCAAGAAGATTTAAAAGTCTTATATTCCCATATTGTGTTTTCTTGTATTCTCTGACATCTATAGGATTGGGAATATCTCTACCAGAAGTGAACCGAACATGATATAGAGGTATTGTCCAGTTTTAAAAAAAGATTAGGAAATTAAAATACTATATACTATAGGGAAGGGAAATATGGTGATAGTTTCCATTATTAACAAGTCAATTTACCTTTTTGTGGAGAAAGAATCAAGGAATATGGTCATGATGAATATACCCTAAGTGGTGGGGTGGGGTGAATCTTAACTTCATTACATGGTGGTGACACTGACACTCCTTTAGTTTGTGACAATGTATCAATTAGTATAACATTGTTTTTTTATTACAATAATTAATTATTTAGTGAAATAACATTACCCTTAATAAAATAATAAATATCAATAAGTCTAATATCTTTGGAAATTCTGAACATTACATAAAAACATAAAACAAGAAATTCAACATCATTATTGAAAATCTCTTCTATAGGACCCCAACATTCCTTCTTACTTTGTATTTTATGGGATAACCTCAGGACACAAATAAGAAAAGTGGTAAGATATAAAGCACAGTAAAGGAATAAAACTGAATTAACATGAGGAAGACAACACATTTCAGGAAATAGGCATATAAATGGATCATAAAAGATACATGAACATAAAGGCATGATATAACATGATAATCATAACATGGAAATGTGACAATGACTTAAAACTTTGCATCATAGGACAAGGAAAAACTACCAATACATCATAGTGGAAAAAGTACTATAAAAGAATCATGTAAAACCCACTCTCAAAATTTCATATCATGATACTAAATGTTACCCGAATCATTGGGGTTCTATATAATTCTATGAACACCAATTACTTTCATTTAATTCTCATGATTAAGTGTTCCACGGAGATCATAAAGAAAGGATTCATTCATTATCAAAATTTATTCCATGATAAATGGGTGTAAAATAAATATGTGTAAGTCGCTAATAAAAGAGTATATCTATATAAAAGTTAAGACCCTCGATATGGAATGGGTACAATATTCAATTATACAATTTCTTTGCAGTGGAGATTCACAGTG
This sequence comes from Viscum album, assembly GCA_963277665.1. Classification (NCBI taxonomy): domain Eukaryota; kingdom Viridiplantae; phylum Streptophyta; class Magnoliopsida; order Santalales; family Viscaceae; genus Viscum; species Viscum album. The sequence continues at coordinate 1,638,693,419 of OY728127.1, forward strand.
CAATTTCAGTAGCCTAACCGTAAGACAAAAACTGCATAAATAGGATTCATAATAGAGTAAGTGATCTCTAATAATATATAAATTAAATGGATATTAATAGGATCATATAAATAAATGACCCAAAATAAGGAATTTGTAAATAGAATGCATAACATAATAAATAAATTTGAAAAATGTGGAGAAATAGTATTACACTTATGAAATTTTTTCATGGTAATAGGTGTATGTGGGAGGGATTAATGAGGGATAAAGGGTCCCATCATCATTAATACATAATAATAGAAGTACAGGGGAGGTTCTAAAACATAACCCATTATTTTTAAATGAAAATAAGTGTGTGTAACAATATAAGGAAACATTGATATAAATGATAGTAGAAGGAACCCTTCATGAGTGTGTGACTTCAAAATATTAAAGAGGGGTTTCAAGAGAGCTTGGGGTAGCCTAGGAAGAAAATATAGAGGAGAGTCAGAGTAAGGATTATCTCTAGGTATTTTGAGTGTGGAGAAGTGGGAGCATGGGTGGCTTTATATAGGAAATGACAGGGGAATTCATTATTATTTTACAAACTCAGGTTTTGGAATCTATATAATTAGATATTCAAAACCACAAACCTTACTAAGGTTTTTGGAAAATTTTTTCATTATAGGATTGAAAATCCTTATTTTATAAGGACTATGGTCTGAATATATTAAAATATTGTCCTTGCTTATGTGGAGGTGGGTAACATTATAAATGAAATTAACATAAAATCATTAAATATATTTTACATTTTGGAGGATTCACTATGCCTTTCTAAAAAAAGTAAAAAAAATATAACATCACATTATTTTAAAATTAAAACTATTAGTTGGATGAAGATCCATTTAATCATGTTTATTACTTAACTATTTGCCCATTATGATGTCATAAAACACACTGTATATTTATATGTTATTTATGTTTTACCCAAAAATTTGATTGTCTCAAAGAATTATGAAAAATTAACAATTTGATAATTTTGACATCCTGATTCCTAAAATAATATTCATTTTAACCAAATAATTTTTTAAATAAGTCAATTTTTAATTTGAAAATAAAAACTGATATTTATTCATAATGGATGGGTTTTAACAAAAAAAGTTTATAAACCTTTATAAAAATTATATTTGGCCTCATAAAAAATATATGATCATTTATATTTAGTAAAATTTATTTAACAATATTATTTTATTAGAATATTATATGTTAATTCATCAAAATATATTTCATATTTCAATTTGAATATTAACATAAAATATAAAATTCTCTTTATAAAAAATAAAATGAAATTATATTCATAATTAAATACAAAAATATTGTACACAATCATAATTATAGGGTCTTGATACATATCCCTTTATTATATAATAATTCACCCTAATAGTTAGGTGTGTGATGTTGGAGCATTCATGTGGTCGATCGCTTAACATGGTTTGGGTCTTGATCCCGATGAGTTTGAACTTCTCCTGTAAAAAAATTTGTTCATGTATAAGTTGATGGATCTCATTACGTGATTAGTCTAGAGAAAATCTCAAAAATACTATATCCCTCAGAAGCTCCAATAAATGGGCTTCATAGGGAATGATCCCACTAGTTGAGGACATCAATTATTTTCCCTGCATCGAATGCATTTGTTAGAACCCTATATTTACACTAGTCATGTGCTCACTCTTAAATGAATATATTATCAACAATAATATTACGTAAAAGGTCATTTATATCCAATTGGATAAAATAAATCAAATAGAATGTGCGTATTTTCTATATCCATTTTAAAAAATAATACATTTAATTAAATCAAAAAAATAATTTCACATATAATAGTTTAGGTCATTACAAATTCCCCCCATATGAAATTTCACCATCAAAATTTTAATTACCCACATTAAAACTGATGAGGGTAACTTTGTTTCATCACCTCAATTGTTTCCCACATTGCTTCTTCTAACATTCAGTTTCTCAACAACACTTTGACCATGTGTATTTTCTAATTACATATAACATTGTCTCTATAATATAATATCATGATAGGAATCTCCTCATAAGATATGTCATTATCCAATGGTACCACCTCTATTTTATGTACATGAGAGGGGTTTGGTATATACTTCTCAAGAGGGATACCTGGAAAACATCATGTACTTGAGATAGGTTATGTCGGAGTGCTTGTCAGTAGGCCACTGATCGGACGATATCAATGATCTCAAAAGGGATGATGTACATTGGACTAAGATTTCCCTTATTACCAAATCTCATTACTCTCTTACAATGAGATATGCCGAGGAATACCATGTTTCCGATATAAATCTCGATGTCTTGTTGATGATTGTCATCATATATTTTCTTTTGACTATGATCATCCTTGATGTGAAACTGAATGGTCTTAACCTTTCCCACTATTTCCTCAAACATTCCTAGACCGAGTAGTTATCGTTCCCCAACATCATCCCAACATGTAGGTGTTCTGCACCTCTTTCCATAAAAAGAACTATATAAATACATTTGGATACTTTAGTGGTTAATGTTTCTGTAAGAGAACTCAACCATAGGAAGGTGTTGATCCAATCACCCTTTTAAGTACTTTGATCACTCCATCCACATTTCCTCAAGTGCTTGGATTGTTTTCTCAGAATGGACCTCGTTTTAAGGGTGATAGGGCATGATGAAGTTTAACACAATATTTGTATCATGTTAGAGACACTTCTAGAACATAGAGGTGACTCTTGTATCTTGATCAGATATAATCGATAGTGGTACACCATGAAGGCTAACAACTTCTCTGATGTATATCCAGGATAGTTTATCTAATGATAGATCATCTTGAATTGCAATGAAGTTTATAGAATTTTTAATATGATCCACCACAACTTAAATAACATTGTTCCCTCTATATTTATTAGGAAGCCTATTGACAAAGTATATGGTGATATATTCCCATTTCTATCTAGGTATGGGTAATGGTTAGGTCATCCCTTTAGAATTTTTCCTTTCCGCCATCACTTGATGACATATGAGTCATCATGATGTATATTCTATGATCTACTTCTTCATCGTGTCCCTACAATAGTGTTCCTAGAGATCTTGATACATCTTTGGGCTTAAAAGGTGGATAAATAAGGTTGAGTTATGTGCATCATCTAATAGCTCCTTCTTTAACTCATGTTTTGATGGTACACATAGTCTTGACCGAGATCTTACAACACCTTCTTCATTAACATTGGACTCCTAGTATTTCCCATTTATAATAGCTTTCACTTTATTTAGAATTCCCACATCATCTCTTTGAGAATCCTTTAACACTCTAGAAGATAAGGTTCAGAAAGAAATTGTGAAAGGATTGATGAGGTTCTTTCCTTTATGATTCCCATGTCCATCCCCTTCATGTCTAAGAAGATCAGATTATTCTAAATTATCATAAATGAAAGATTTTTTGGATCATTTACACATAGAAAATCTAAAAAATTATTCACAATCCTCGAATGGTTCTTTATTGAGAATTCATAGACTTTGTTATGCCCTAACCATATTCATTGGAACATATTCAACTCATTCTCTGTGAATATATACATGAGGATTTTTTGATCCATATATATATCACACTTCTCCCCAATGATGTTATTTCCCAAATTTTTCAAAGTGAAGACCACTTTATCCAACTCTTGATCATGTTTTTGATAGTTCAACTCATGAACTTTAAACTACCCTAAAGCTTATGCAATGACATTTTCATTTTTTCATCAATAAAAAATCCATTCAATTTTTTTTGAAGCATCACATAATACAAAGAAAACCCTCAACTTATGGGTAGTGTGAGAATGGTAATTGTTATAAGACTCATATTAAACTTCATTAATCTATCTTCAGATTCGTCATTCCATGAAAAACATGACTACCTTTAGAGTTATCATGGTTAGAGTGTTTCAAAATCACTAGAAATTTTAAAAAAATTGACTATAATATGATGTTAATCCAATGAAACTATGACTATTTATCATAGATGTTATCCTTGGGCATCCTTCAATTTCCTCAGCATTTTAAGGGTCCATAGATATCCCATTTCTTGTTATTATATTCCCTAATAAATACACTTCTTTCAACGAAAACTCCAATTTTTTTTACTCAGAACAATGATTTTCTTATTGGTATGTCTTTAGCATAATACATAAATGTTATTCAAGACCCTTCTTAAATTTTCTGTATATTAGAATATATAAATAAATACTTCCAAATATTTTTCAAGGTAATATATAAAGACAACATTAATCAATTACATATGTATTGATGGAGAATCAGTGATTCCAAATGTCATCACTATGAACTCATAGTGCCTATACCATGTATAAAAAGAATTCGTGGGGATATCCTTCTTCTTCACCCTTATTTGGTAATATCCCAACTTCCAATATACCTTGAAATAATGTTATGCTCCACATAGCTAATCAAATATTACTTCATTTACAATAAAATGATACTTTTTAATTATCATGCTTTTGTGGGGTTTATGATAATCATTGCAAAGGAAGATTGACCGAAACTTCTTGTTGATAAAGAGGACGGGTGCACCCCATGGTGAAGCACATGGGTTTATAAACCCTTTATCAAAATTCTTATATTTTTGTTTCTATAGCTCCTCTTGTTCCAAAAAAACTATTCTATATAGAGAATTGGATATTGGAAACAGCCCATGTATAATATCAGTTGAGAATTCAACATATCTTCTAGGTTGATGACTAGAAAATTCCTTGGGAAACACATCAGTGAATACCATCACAACAGGAATTCCTTAGAGGATTGTTATTTTTATATAATTGATCATCTTAGAAAAATATGAATTATCATATGGTAGAAATATCCATGCTTGGGATGATGTTTCTAAATAAGAGTAATTATATTCTTTGTAAATGTATAGAATCGAGGGTTGATTTCCCATATAGATAGTGATTTCCCTCTCATGGGAATTTTTGTTGGCTCTATATTATGAAAGCCCATCCCTGCCAATAATTGAATCAAATTCCACCAAGGGATGTATGATAAGGTTAACCAGAAATATATATCTACAAATTTTGACAGGGGAGGTGTTATATACATGGGATGATATAATTACACCATTTTTCATTTTCACCGACATCTCTACTTCTATGATTCATGGTTGCGTTTGGATTGTTATAATAAACATTCAATACATAAAAGAATTCATAGAACTAGAATATTAATTTACTTTCACTGTTATTCTTTGAATATCTAGAATACGTATCACCACCTCATTAATGGTATTCACTTAAGTGGTAGTGATAGAAAAAGATCACCCTTTATTCCTTGGAGGTTGTTGGGTTCCTCTAAAAACCCTTGTCTTAGTGCATTTGTTAGAGAAATGCCCAAGTTCCATGAAGTTGTAGCCATGAACAATGCACTACGGTTTTATTGAAGAATTCCTTTTCCACCATCACAATTTCATGTTTTTCATGCCAATAATCGTTAGCTTTGGTCCCTTCTTTCCCACACCTAATGTGTTTCCTCACCACCTTCAAAAAATATCTAGGGTACTTATTTTCAAAACATTGGAAAGTGGGGTGTTGAAATTTCTTGGCACCATTAGATCTCTCTATAAGACCTCCATAATTTGACTCCTCCTTCTGCTTCTTTTCCCTATGATAGCACTAAGATTCGAGGATCTTTATTTTGTCTTTTATGGCTCATCAGACAATTTCCTCATAGATATCAATGTCACAAATCACCAGGTCTTTCCATAGGTTATGTTTTAGAACACCAAAGAAGAATTCAACCTTGAATTCGGGGGTAATTTCAAATAATGAAGTGTATCATATAAGCTTTGTGATGTTTTCCTCATACACTCCAATGGATTTGTTTTCTTTTTTTATTGAGGTAAAGGATGTCCCTTTCCATATTAAGTTGAACGGTACAAGGAAAATATTTATTGAAAAAAATTTAATGAAATACTTCCATATCAGTGTCACACTATCTTCCTCAAGATTCCTATTTTTTTATCAAAGTCCACCATTGATTATCCTCACCCTACACTGGATAAGCAAAAAGAAGAACATTCTATTGATCAAAGCATTAAAGGATGGAGATGATCTCCTTGACAGAATTGATTCATTGTTTGATGATTGAGGGAACATATTATCCATTGAATGTAGGGGGCATTTATATCGTATAGATATTGATTGTGTCTTGTTATTTTATAGGGGGTTGTACATTTTTCTTGATCAAGGATTATATTCAAAATTTGAGTTAACTGAGACAATATCCTGATTTTTTTTAATGGATTCTCCCAGCGGATTGGGAATCTAATTAGGGCAGTCACTTCATTGATCTTCACATCGATTTTAATCATGATTACTCGTATTACTGTCTATTGGATACAATAAAATATTATTTGGGGTACATGTTTTTGTGTATTAAAAACATAATGGGGAATTCAATGACATTAATTTCATAACATATAAATTATATTTATTTTCCTATCTAATGAATTTATTGGCTTCAATCAAAGTTACCCATGATCAATTTTTCAATGCATATTTTTATGGGATTTTTTGATTCCTTAAAAATGTTTAATACTATGATTATGAATTTATCAAATCATATACCTCAGTATTTGAAAACATAGAGTGATGCAAGGCACGTTTTCATCTATTAGTTCCAATTCGAGTTTAGTTTAATGCGCTGTTTTCGAGTTTTACCCCAATATACGTCTATGATAGAGCCTCACCAACTTGTTATTAACAAGACTAAGATTTGTTTTATTAAAACAATACATACTATATACTAAACAAGATTTAGGGATGTTTTATTATATATAGTCTTTTCCCTATGGCATTCACTATAATTTTCTAATCCTAATCCCAAAAATAACTAGACATTCCTCTATTACCGACTATAACAACCCTATTATTTTTATTAATTTTATACATGAATTAATGACATAAAATTACATTTATTAGATCCAAAAATATCTAGAAGTAAAGTTTCCTAGGATATTATGAACATTACATAACAACTTAAAACATCAAATACAACATCTTTATTGAAAACATCCTTTACAAAACCACCACATTCCTTCGCACTTAACATAACATAGGATAACCTGAGGACATTCATAAGAAATGGGTGAGATATAATGACTAGTAAGAGAATAAATATGGAATAATATAACAATTATAATGCATGTTATACAATATACTAATCAATGGATGTTAAAATAAACCTGAACAAAAAGGCATGATATAGAATGGTAATCCTAACATGAAAATGTGGCAATAACTTAAAAAATTTCATTATAGGTCAATGCTAAACTCTCAAGAAGTCAATGCTGAAAATTTACCATCAATAAATCAGGTAAACCCATATCCAAAAATGTTTTATAACGATAAAAAGCATTACCGAATCCTTGGAGAGCTATATAATTCAAGGCACACCCATCAAATTTATTTCATTCTCATTCATAAGTATTCCACGTTGATCATAAAGAATGGATTCATTCATCATAATAATTTATCACATGATAAAGTGGTATGGAATACATACAATTATGTCCTAAATAAATAGGTATATTTTTATAATAGTGAACACTCTTGATAGGGATTGAGTACGGTATTCACGTACACAATTGTTTTGCAATAGAGATTCCCGGTGAAATTTCAGCAGTATAACAGCCTGACCTAAAAATTATTAAAAATAGGTAATTAGAGAGAAAGAGGTAACTAATAATATATACATGTAATTTAATAGAATATGGTCATATAAATACATGTTCCAACACAAGAAAGTTTAAAATATAAGGAAAAAATAATAATAAAACATAATGAAAGGGGATAAATGCAATAACTCTTATGAAATTTTGGCTTGGTAACGAGTGTACATGGGAGTGATTGATGAAAGGGAGATGGTTATATAATTATTAAAAATAATAAGGTATGTATGGGGTGGTTAAAAAAATTTCCAATAAATTTTAAATTGAAAATAAAAGGGGGTAAAAATATATGGAATCTTGGATAAACCTGAGAATTGAAGGAACACTTACTTGTGTGTGTGACTTCAAATGATTGAAGAGTGGCTTCCTGAGAGCATAGGGAGAATATTTTGGATTCTAGAGAGGTATGGAAATAGTAAAGGCATGGTAAAAGTATACTGAGTGAAGATAAGTGGGAAATTTGGTTGGATTATATAGGAAATGGGAGTGGAATTCTAAAATATTTCAAAAACATTGGTTTTAGAATATATATAATTAAATATTCCATACCACAAACCATCCCATGGGATTTAACCATGTTTTTTTCCCAAATGTTAGTGAAAAACATTATTTTATAAGGCCAGGGGCCGAAGATATTAAAATATTATTCTTTATTATGTTTAGGTGAGCCACATTATTAAAAAATGAATATAAAATCATAAAAGATATTTTATATTTTGGACGATTTACTAAGTATTTATAATATATTTAAAATAAAAAATCTAAAATAATATTATTTTAAATTAAAAACATATATTTGGTTGCATATCACTTTTATAGTGTTTATTAAATCAATATTCTTCCATTATGATGTAATAAAACACACTATATATTTATATGGTATTTAATTTTTACCTAGAAATCTGTATGAATCCAAAAATTATTAAAAAAAATCCATTGGATAATTTTGAGATCCTTATTTAAAAAATATTATTCATTTTAACCAAATTACTTTCTAAATATTTAAATTTTAACTTTTAAATTATAATCTTACATTAATTAAAAATTGACGTGTTTTAAAAAAATTGAACCTTAATAAAAATTACATTTTTCCTCAATAAATTTATAGGACCATATATATTTAATAAATTTATTTAATAAAATTATTTTCATAAAATATTATCAATTAACTAATTTAAATAAATTTCTTAATTCAATTTTAATAATAACCAAAAAAAATCTTTTCTTTAAAAAACAATAATAAAATAAAAGTATAATCATTATTCAATACAAATACAATGTACATAATCATAATTATAGGGTGTTGAAACATATATCTTTATTACATCATCACACTCCCAAATAGTAAGGTGTGTGATGATGGGTAATTCAAGGGTCCATTTTGTGAACATGGTTTTGGAGGTGATCTCGATGAGCTTGAACCTCTACTAAAAATGGTTTCACTCATGCTTAGGTTTAAGCTTGGGCTTGGTCTAGGGAATGCCCTATAAATCCTATAACCATTATAATTTATAATAAATTGGATTCATAGGTAATTATAAAACTAGTTATGGCCGTCAACTCCTTTTTCTATGTCCAAAGGTTTTGTTAAAACCCTATATTTATACTAGTCATGTGATAACAGATCAATAACTATTTTATAAATGGGAATAATATATAACGGTCATTTAAATCCAATTCGATATAATAAACCAAGCTGAGTTCATGTGTTTTCTACAACCATTTTATGAATTAATACATTTAATTAAATTGAAAGGGAAATTTCACTTATAATAGTTGGGGATGTTAAAATTAGATTTTGTTGATAGAGATTTCGTATATGAAATGATTACCTCAAGGGATGCAACCTATTTTATTCCTATAGTTGGGGTGCACATTGTCTTTTTCTTACTATGGAGTGTGTTTATGGTCACATTACATGAGGAGGTGATGGGAGATATTACAACCACCCACTTAGAGGTAAAACTATGGGTGTTGGATATTTACTATGTCCTGCTAAAGACATTTTTATTGGGTGAAATAAATCATATTAAGGTTAGTATTTTAGGAATGCCTCTCAAGTCAATAGCTAAATACTAGAAATCATATTTTAATGTATCTAAATCAACCTCATGAGTTTCCCAAATGGAAAAGTGATAGATAATAAATAGTTTTTTTGAGGATTCAATCACATAATAAATGTTTTTATGCTATATTGGGGATTATCAAATGGATTACTAGGTCAGAAAACATCATTTCTATCTCAGGGATGAGTTTAGCTTAGATTTTTGGGTGTTCATACATGCTTGATATAATATGGATTCATTGAAAACACATGATGATCATATATAAACATCATTATTGGAATATATCATGGTTCTGGAGGTGTTATAAAGAGTCTTAGGGGACCCAAATGTTGATGTGCACATTATTTAACCCCAAGGAGGGTGAATTTCTATAGCAGACCATCTAGGTTTTGGAAAAAGTGTTTTGATCATATTTTTAGGTTTTCATATATTGATAGGACAATAGAATTACAATCATGTGCTATGATTATAATAGTAGTAATCACAACACTATATGAATGTAACCATATATGGAAATATATCTGGGTCCCTAACGGAAACTTGGGTGTTGGACTGAAAATGGATAGACATCTCTTTTATTTCCATAACTAGCACAAGAAATGTCAGAGAAGTGTTTAGGTTATCTATTTAAGTGTGTATATAGGTTTGGGACATTAAAAATCATACATAAACATTTTATGGTGACTGTTAGAGATTCTGAAAATGGAAAATTTACTCTTGATATTCTCCCCATGACATATATAATGGTGTTTTGGTCTGGGTGAAATGATTTTCCCTCGTTCATCAGGTCAAATGAATTTTTTCATAATTTTGATAAGTTTTTATACCACATGAACTTTTCCAGAAGGTTGTCCCAATTTCATGATGTCTTCAATCTGTCATACCAGAGTAGATACATGAATGAAATGTTACATATTATTCACCATGGGTAGGGTGACATTGATGATGGATACACCATTGTGGATTTCACAATAGTAATGTAGGATTATTAGAAGATGATCTAGAATGGAAGGATTATTCATTATTTTCTAGTGGTTTGGAAATATATGGTGAGATGGTGTTTATCTAGGAGCTTGTGTGTAACACCCCAGGTAAATAAAGAATATGACATTTTCATATTTATCCATATTTGTGAATAAAATATTAATATGACTTTAAAGGGGACGCTATGCTCTATGGCGTACCCAACACGCAACAACGAGTTTCTTGGGAATCTTACGTTGCACTCTAATAATAAAATAATATTATTTTAAATGGTAGTTAACATGTAGCCATTGTATTGGAGTGAATGGATAGAAATAACTAAAATATGATTATATATGTTCTTAAATGTTTTTACATTTATCCAATAAAGGATAGAGTCTTAAAATACGGAAAGAATTCAATTTTAGGCGTATATGCCCTAGTTTTCACTAAAGGTTCACTTATCGCCTTTTGATGGTGAACCATCATTAAATATAGTTTTTTTCACTCTTAAACATTCTTTTGGACCAAATAAAACTCTTATTAAGAATCGGGACATCAAAATTTACTTTGTGTAAATTTTTGGTATCTTTCCGTTAAAGTTCATTTTTTAATGAATAGTGTAAAATGTTGTATTTTAATTCAAAACCTCTTTTTAATCTAATTTATTTATATGATTAGATTATATTTTGAATTGGGATTAAAGTGAAATTAGAATATATTTTTACCATTAAATCCAATAGGGGTCATTTGAATTAATTTCACTTGGAAATCACACTTAAACTAGTGTCAATCTTTTGATACTTATTGTTTCATAAAAACACGCTATTTGATCTGACAGCGGGAATTAATTATTAAATTAATTAATGTGACTTATATGTTTTGAATTTTGTAAAATAGACTTCATTTTTTAATTCGGAATATCAAATATAGCTTAGGGTTAATTTTTGGGATTTTTCTGAAAAACTTCAATTTTTGATGAATAGTGAAACCGCTAAGTGGTACTTATAAAAACTGATTTTTCATTTAAATGAAATTTTACCACTTCTGTTTTTTGAATTTCAAAAATCCGACATACATGGTTGTCATTAAGAAGTAAAATTTGGCTCAATGGGATAAAAATAATTTTTTGGTGAATAGTAACTTATTAGGTTTTTAATCGCGATCAGAGGTAATTAGTGTAGTTTAAGGTAAAAATAATGTTTTAATAATATGAAATGAACTTGAAAAATGTCCTAACCTCATTGGATGTGTTATGGAAGACAAAGAAAAGCCATGGGTCAACTTGGGGACCCCATGGAGCCACTTTGGTTGGGAAATGACATAAATAGCTTTTTATTTAATGTAAAAGTAAAAATGACACAAACAAGATATGTTTTACTAAAACAATTTTTTATGTGGGATTATACAAGTCAGATTTTTTATTATAAATATTCATTGGAAAGATAAAACGAATTACTATATCATAGTAAGTTTTTTATAATTTTTAGACATTAAATAAATTAAATTATTTATGACATCATAATGATGCAGTGATAACATCATTATCTGACGATTTAAATAAAATGAGAAGATAATGTAAACTCTATGACCTACACATGTAAAAAACTTATTGGATGGGTGTATTTAGAACCCTTATCACCTTATACACGAATTATATCAATTTGGGACCTTTTAAAACCGAAACACATTTTCAAATAAAGGAATATTTCTTACTTTCCAAAAGTGCCCCTCCTCTCCTCTTATAAAAGGCCCTCACCTCTACCTCCTTACCCACACTCACAAAGCCTTTGGCTCGGCCAAACTCTGCCCATTTTTTCTCTTCACTTCCCTCTATTACTCCTTGAAGCATCACTTTGGGCATAATCCTTCCCAAGGAAGCCTTTGAGATCAAACCTAAGGGAGTTACCCGATTTTAAGGTAATGTTTTCACTTGAGTCCTTTTGTTTTATTTTGCTTCTCCAACCCCCTAAACTCTTTCTATTAAATTATTTTGTAAAAAATCCAGTATCATAAATATACTAGGATGTTTTTATAAGAAGTATTCGAGCTACACTTTCACACACCTACATCTAATGGTTAAAGAACATACTGTTTCTGTGGATGGAAAAATTCGGCCTCCCGAAACGATGATTGTTCAACATTCTTTTAACACCTTCAAAGGTGGCCATTGAGATTACACTATATTTATATGTGATATATAATGTGTTTATGTTTTCCTTAATCTTCTTTATTTTTCATTTTGGGCATACCTTTATGGTTTCCATTATGGTTAAACGCGATATCTTCATTTAAGGAAGTGCGGACTACCGCCCCCTCAAAGTGATGTGATTCGTTAATGCCATACGTGGGACGTATAAAGGATGGATTTAATGTTATTATATATGATGTTATACTAGAATTATTATATACCTCTATATCATTATTATTTCTTTCCATTAAAGTATGAGATTGAAATGAAAGTAGCGTTCATGCGTATGTATGGCTTACCGTCTCCATGAACGGTGCATTTCATTTCTTATCCCCAAATGTAATGTACTATTATAAGTACATGTATATAATGGATATATATGATGAATGATAAATATAACTGATTAATATAATTCTGGAATTAAAATATACATACCTCTCATTTAGTTTTAATTCCATTAATATGACAAAGAAATGAAAGTAGCGTTCATGCGTACGTACGGCTTACCGTCTCCATGAATGGTGCATTTCATTTATTACCTCTAAATGATTATGTAATATTTTAAAAACATGTATATTCTGGATATATATGATATATATGATATCCAAATCTTTAATATAATTCTGGATATAATGAACATTTGACCACACGAACAACATGTAATTGTAAGAAGTCCACTTTCGACTTAAGAACCAAATATCGACAAAACAAACATTATTAACTTAATGATTACATAATGTTTATAACATGGAAATAAATGATATAAAAGGAATAATAAGCTTGAAAAAGGTTCTTAATCAAGTAGAAATTAACTCAAGTTTATTATTCAGGAGATTAAAGAACGATCGAGTCAAGTCGGACCCGAGGTAAGGGATCCTACTCCTCTCTTTCTTTTTAAGTACACTCTTTTATGTCATTCCTTCTAAGCTCATCTTTCTTGTGATTGGGATGTTATTTTATATTAATCTTACTGTAATTTTTATGTTCATATTATGAGATACCCTATTCTCTCTCATAAATCCATTTTGGATGTTTTGAGTGGCGCCGTTAGGCTGCCGAATTTTCGTAAGAGATCTAACCTCTCTCTTTTTCATTAAGTACTCCCCTTTATGTCACTTCTTTTAAGCTCCTATTTGTTATGATGGGGGATGTTCTTTTATATTCCTATTGCTGTAAATTTTATTGTAATGTGATGAGATACCCTATTTGATCTCATCAATCCATATTCGTAAGTTTTATGTGGCGCCGTTAGGCTGCAGAGTTTTCGTAAGGGATTTTTCATCTCACTTTTATTCCCGTGAGATTTATGCTACATTTGCCACAAATTATATTGAGTGGTTTATGTACTGACCATTATTACACTCCTTTTGTAATATAATTCCATTTATGGGTATTTACATGTTCATTTTATGACACTTCTTCAATGGGGTGTACTTTTCGAAAGTTACCCAAGTCGGTAATGGAACCTTTCACCCTCCTCATTTTAAAAGACTTCGTTTGTTATGTATTTTAATTCACATACTATTATGTTGGGAAATGTTCTTCTATATCCTGATTGATGTATATTTTATGTCCAAGTGATGAGATTCCCTTTTTATCTCTCATCAACTCATTTTCTGAATTTTTGAAGTGACGCCGTTAGGCTGTCGAATTTTACCAAGGGAACGATTTAACCCAATTTCGATTTCTTTGGGTTCAACATGTAGTTATTGAATATGTCATCCTTTGAATATGTGTGAATGACCTTTTATTGTTTTACACTTAATATCCAATTATATTGGGAGTATTTATATTTGTCACACATAGTTTTGATATTGATTTATCCTTAATTTAAGGATACCTTCCTTATAAGGGATTTCATCACATTTTACATCCCTATTGAGACTTCATTGTTGTTATGCACCAATTCACTCTTATATGGTGTATATACTGTCCTTTGGAATATTATATCATGAATACATTTATTCTCATGATATTATAAATTTCTTATTAAATGTTATTCCTCAATTATTGTATTCAAGTGTCTCTAATTTTAGTAAAAACCCTTTGACCAAAATATCGCTTTAAATGTTTTAATGACTTGTTCTTATTTATATCCATGTTTTCAAAACGGTTTTAAGGATTTATTTATATGGATATTAATGGTTTAAAATGTTAAAATCTTTAAGGTGGTACGGGACTTCGTCTCAATCTCCTTTTATAGAGGCATATTTTGTTTTATACACAACCTTCTTTTATACGGTGTATAAACCCCTTTGACTTTTACATTTATTCAAAAGGAATCTTTTTTATATGAAGCGTTTACTAAACGACAAAAGGAATTTTTTTGTCGTACATATACGGCGACAACGACTTCTCCGCCGCCGTGACCATTATTGGAGTATCGGCTTCCTCTACAAGCCATACCTTTTTTTAAAAAGAAAAATAAATACCATGTTTTACTTTTCTTTTATTTTGGTTTTGAAAATTGTTTTCATAATGTTTTTATATCAATGTGTTGTATTTATATATTGTGATTGAAAGGTGGAAATGTTATGTTTCCTTTATGCATGTTTTATGTGATACGATTATTCTTGGGCATTATTATGAAGACGGGTGGTTTCGTGATAGACTAAGGGCCGGTGAGCCCGATATAGCTCTCCAATGCATTGGGTAACGCGAAGGAGTGAAACGTTAAGGTTTCTCCGAAGAGATTTAGGGAATATACTGTGATGGGTATTCCAAACGTAACCAAGAGGGTTACTTCCTACGTAATAATGTTATGAATGCCTCAAGTTACCTTTATGTCTTATGATTTCTATGATTTATTCATGATTTGATGAGGTATATTAAAGTGCTTATGTTTTATGGGTAAAGTATGATTTCATTCTTATGTATATATGTACCCATGTTTCCTTTACATATTTTTATATCCCTTACTGAGCTTTTTATGCTCATCCCATGTTTTTGAAATGTTTTTCATAGGTCAATGGAAAGGTACATGATGTGATGATATTGTCAAGGATGTTTCAAGAAAGAATCCATGTTTTATTTTAAGAATGTTTCCGTTGATGGGAAGAATGAATACTGTCTTTTATGTAACCACTTTGTCTAAATGTGGAATGTAATACATGTTTCATGATCTAATTCTCTAAAACTCTAAACCTGAAAAGATCCTCATTGTGTAATCTTGTAATAACTCAAGATTAAGTAAGGTTTAAGGCTGGGGCCTTATAGTTGGTATCAAAGGTCGGTTTAGATAACTTTAGAGGTTAGGGTATTCTTTAACCATAAGTGGAATTACCATAATGGTTAGGATTTTAGAAAGAGTCCAAGTTTTAGATAAAGTGAATGAGTAAGTATATCTTAGTGTTTATCTTCCTCATTAGTACATGATGGTTATGTTGATATACTCACACTGACCTTTTTGGTTTTAGTAAATGGCTGGATCTAGCTGGCACCAAAGTGACAATGGGTTTGAAGGAAACTGTGGTGGTTCTCTGTTTAAGATACTAGATGAGATGGGGGATTCAATGAGGAATCTCATAGTTGTTATAAACCAACTATCAAGGAGTCATGATCAACCACTTCAACCTTGGTGAGTTCTCTAATGCATCATTTACGAGATGGACAAATCGATGTGGAAATTCAGGTAATAATTATTAAGGTAACCATTAGGGTTTATATGATCCTTAATTTGTAGGTAATTATGGGTTACTCTATGATATAATGGAAAATGAAAGGAATGAGATAAACTTGAGGTTAAAATATGTTATGATTATTCATGAAGATTTTATCTCATTTTGGTGAATGTTTTAAGAATTATATAGTTTTGGAAAAAGGACAACACGCAGACCGCGTGACAACCCGTCGCGTCGGACAAAGCCGCGGGAATCGAACCCACAACCAAAGTGCGACTGGTATTTATCGCCTACCACTGGACTATGTGAAGTCCCTGGTTAGTTTGACTGATTCTTTCTAGTTATATGATCTTATGAATTAAGAGTAAGTTGATTTTGGGTTATTTATGAAAATGATTAACCTATCATGGAGGATATGTGATTAGGTTAATTACTTTTCAATACGAGACTTTAGGAGCAACTGATGTTGTTTGGAGATAAATGTTACGACTTAACTTGGTAGACTATGTGACTAAATCCTTCAAATATTTGGGTTTCAATCTTATTTTAGTTTACTTTGAAGAATTTTTTGTACAAATGGTCCTCGTTGAACTTTGGGTTTTGTTGGACAAATTTTGGAAATTAAGAATAGATTTTCTTTTTATAAAGGGTTATCCTTTTCTGGATTATCTAATCTTGTACTATCCTTTTTGGTTTTGGTTTTGGTTAAAGTATAAAGACATGGGAAGTATATAGTTCTCTTTTGTGGATTAGGTTATTCTCTAGAAGTTGATTATAGTACTCTTAATGCGAACAAGTCTCCCTAAATACTCGTCTTTTGAAAAAAATATGAGTTTGATTAAGGAATCTAGTAAAAGTTGAAAGTCAACATGATAAGTGATTATGTTTCCTTATGAATAAATTCCTCAATAAAAAGTAACTTAAAACAAAAATGTTGTCTATTAACTTTTCCTACTGGGGAATCGAATACCGTTTAACCCATCACAAGTTTTTGATTTTCTTGTGGCTAACATTCTCCGAAACATTTTTTCTATCACTCTCCATTAGAACATGACCCTATGTTTTCTCCTCCATGTCCATGTTTTCCTACATGTATTCCTAGTATGGGTTAACTCGGGTGACCTCTGTGCTTATCTTTATTTATTTTAAAGTGATTTTTTTACTGACTCTTGTTCCGATGTGGGACTTTCAAGGATATTTCCAAGCTCAATTTTAAAAATTGCGAGGACGCAATTCCAAAAAGGGGGGAAGGATGTAACACCCTAGGTAAATAAAGAATATGAAATTTTCATATTTATCCATATTTGTGAATAAAATATTAATATGACTTTAAATGGGGCGCTATGCTCGATGGCGTACCCAAAACGCAACAACGAGTTTCTTGGGAATCTTACGTTGCACTCTAATAATAAAATAATATTATTTTAAATGGTAGTTAACATGTAGCTGTTGTATTGGAGGGAATGGATAGAAATAACTAAAATGTGATTATATATGTTCTTAAATGTTTTTACATTTATCCAATAAAGGATAGAGGCTTAAAATACGGAAAGAATTCAATTTTAGGCGTATATGCCCTAGTTTTCACTAAAGGTTCACTTATCACCTTTTGATGGTGAACCGTCATTAAATATAGTTTTTTTCACTCTTAAACATTCTTTTGGACTAAATAACACTCTTATTAATAATCGGGACATCAAAATTTACTTTGTGTAAATTTTTGGTATCTTTCCGATAAAGTTCATTTTTTAATGAATAGTGTAAAATGTTGTATTTTAATTCAAAACCTCTTTTTAATCTAATTTATTTATATGATTAGATTATCTTTTGAATTGGTTTTAAAGTGAAATTAGAATATATTTTTACCATTAAATCCAATAGTGGTCGTTGGAATTAATTTCACTTGGAAATCACACTTAAACTAGTGTCAATCTTTTGATACTTATTGTTTCATAAAAACACGCTATTTGATCTGACAGCGGGAATTAATTATTAAATTAATTAATGTGACTTATATGTTTTGAATTTTGTATAATAGACATAATTTTTGAATTCGGAATATCAAATACAGCTTAGGGTGAATTTTTGGGATTTTTCTGAAAAACTTCAATTTTTTATGAATAATGAAACCGCTAAGTGGTACTTTTAAAAACTGATTTTTCGTTTAAATGAAATTTTAACTCTTCTGTGTTTTGAATTTTGGAAATCCAACATACATGGTTGTAATTAAGAAGTAAAATGTGGTTCAATGCGATAAAAATAATTTTTTGGTGAATAGTAACTTACTATGTTTTTAATCGCGATTAGAGGTAATTAGTGTAGTTTAAGGTAAAAATAATGTTTTAATAATATGAAATGAACTTTACACATGTCCTAACTTTATTTGATGTGTGATGGCCGACCAAGAAAATCCATGGGTCAACTTGGGGACCCCATGGAGCCACTTTTGTTGGAAAATGACATAAATATCTTTTTATTTAATGTAAAAGTAAAAATGACACAAACATGATATGTTTTACTAAATTTTTTTTTTCAGTGGGGTTATACAAGTCCGATTTTTTATTATAAATATTCATTGGAAAGATAAAACGAATTCCTACATCATAGTAATTTTTTTATAATTTTTGGACATTAAATAAATTAAATTATTTATGACATCATAATGATGCAGCGATGACATCATTATCTGATGATTTAAATAAAATGAGAAGATAATGTAAACTGTATGACCTAAACATGTACAAAACTTATTAGATGGGTGGATTTAGAACCCTTATCACCTTATACACTAATTATATTAACGTGGGACCTTTTAAAACCGAATCACATTTTCAAATAAAGGAATATTTCTTACTTTCCAAAAGTGCCCCTCCTCTCCTCTTATAAAAGGCCCTCACCTATACCTCCTTACCCACACTCCCAAAGCCTTTGGATCGGCCAAAATCTGCCAATTTTGTCTCTCCACTTCCCTGTCTTACTACGTGAAGCATCAATTTGGGCAGAAGTCTTCCCAAGGAAGCCTTTGAGCTCAAACCGAAGGGAGTTACCGGATTTTAAGGTAATGTTTTCACTTGAGTCCTTTTGTTTTATTTTTCTTCTCCAACCCCCTAAACTCTTTTTATTCATTTATTTTGTAACAAATATAGTATCATAAATATACTAGGATGTTTTTATAAGAAGTATTCGAGCTACACTTTCACACACCTACATCTAATGGTTAACGAACATACTGTTTCCGTGGATGGCAAATTTCGGCCTCCCGAAACGATGATTGTTCAACATTCTTTTAACACCTTCAAAGGTGGCCATTGAGATTACACTATTTTTATATGTGATATATAATGTGTTTAGGTTTTCCTTAATCTTATTTATTTTTCAATTTGGGAATACCTTTATGGTTTCCATTATGGGTAAACACGATATCTTCATTTAAGGAAGTGCGGACTACCGCCTCCTCAAAGTGATGTGATTCGTTAATGCCATACGTGGGACGTATAAAGGATGGATTTAATGTTATTATATATGATGTTATACTGGAATTATTATATACCTCTATATCATTATTATTTCTTTCCATTAATGTATGAGATAGAAATGAAAGTAGCTTTCATGCGTATGTACGGCTTACCGTCTCCATGAACGGTGCATTTCATTTCTTATCCACAAATGTAATGTACTATTATAAGTACATGTATATAATGGATATATATGATGAATGATACATATAAATGAGTAATATAATTCTGGAATTAAAATATACATACCTCTCATTTAGTTTTAATTCCATTAATATGACAAAGAAATGAAAGTTGCGTTCATGCGTACGTACGGCTTACCGTCTCCATGAATGGTGCATTTCATTTCTTACCTCTAAATGATTATGTAATATTATAAATACATGTATATTCTGGATATATATGATATATATGATATCCAAATATTTAATATAATTCTGGATATAATGAACATTTGACCACACGAACAACATGTAATTGTAAGAAGTCCACTTTCGACTTAAGAACCAAATATCGACAAAACAAACATTATTAACTTAATGATTACATAATGTTTATAACATGTAAATAAGTGATATAAAAGGAATAATAAGCTTGAAAAAGTTTCTTAATCAAGTAGAAATTAAATCAAGATTATTATTCAGGAGATTAAAGAATGATCGAGTCAAGTCGGACCCGAGGTAAGGGATCCTACTCCTCTCTTTCTTTTTGAGTACACTCTTTTATGTCATTCCTTCTAAGCTCATCTTTCTTGTGATTGGGATGTTATTTTATATTAATCTAACTGTAATTTTTATGTTCATATTATGAGAGAACCTATTCTCTCTCATCAATCCATTTTGGATGTTTTGAGTGGCGCCGTTAGGCTGCCGAATTTTCATAAGAGATCTAACCTCTCTCTTTCTCTTTAAGTACTCCCCATTATGTCACTTATTTTAAGATCCTATTTGTTATGATGGGGGATGTTCTTTTATATTCCTCTTGCTGTACATTTTATTGTAATGTGATGAGATACCCTATTTGATCTCATCAATCCATATTCGTAAGTTTTATGTGGCGCCGTTAGGCTGCCGTGTTTTCGTAAGAGATTTTTCATCTCACTTTTATTCCTGTGAGATTTATGCTACATTAGCCACAAATTCCATTGAGTGGTTTATGTACATCCCATTATTACACTTATTTTGTAATATAATTCCATTTATGGGTATTTACATATTCATTTTATGACACTTCTTCAATGGGGTGTACTTTTCGAAAGTCACCCAAGTCGGTAATGTAACCTTTCACCCTCCTCATTTTAAAATACTTCGTTTGTTATATCTTTTAATTCACATACTATTATATTGGGATATGTTCTTCTATATCCTGATTGATGTAAATTTTATGTCCAAGTTATGAGATTCCTTTTTTATCTCTCATCAACTCATTTTCTGAATTTTTGAAGTGACGCCGTTAGGCTGTCAAATTTTACCAAGGGAACGTTTTAACCCAATTTCGATTTCTTTGGGTTCAACATGTAGTTACTGAATATGTCATCCTTTGAATATGTGTGAATGAAATTTTATTGTTTTACACTTAATATACAATTATATTGGGTGTATTTATATTTGTCACACATAATTTTTATATTGATTTATCCTTAATTTTAGGATACCTTCCTTATAAGGGATTTCATCACATTTTACATCCCTATTGAGACTTTGTTGTTGTTATGAACCAATTCACTCTTATATGGTGTATATACTGTCCTTTGGAATATTATATCATGAATCCATTTATTCTCATGATATTATAATGTTCTGATTAAATGTTATTCCTCAATTATTTTATTCAAGTGTCTCTAATTTTGGTAAAAACCCTTTGACCAAAATATCGCTTTAAATGTTTTAATGACTTGTTCTTATTAATATCCATGTTTTCAAAATGGTTTTAAGGATTTATTTATATGGATATTAATGGTTTAAAATGTTAAAAGCTTCAAGGTGGTATGGGACTTCATCTCAATCTCCATTCATTGAGGCATATTTTGTTTTATACACAACCTTCTTTTATACGGTGTATAAACCCCTTTGACTTTTACCTTTATTCAAAAAGAATCTATTTTATATGAAGCGTTTACTAAACGAAAAAGGAATGTTTTTGTCGTACGTATGTGGCGACAACGACTTCTCCGCCGCCGTGACCATTATTGGAGTTTCAGCTTCCTCTACAATCCATACCTTTTTTTAAAAAGAAAAATAAATACCATGTTTTACTTTTCTTTTATTTTGGTTTTAAAAATTGTTTTCATAATGTTTTTATATCAATGTGTTGTATTTATATCTTGTGATTGAAAGGTGGAAATATTATGTTTCCTTTATGCATGTTTTATGTGATACGATTATTCTTGGGCATTATTATGAAGACGGGTGGTTCCGTGATAGACTAAGGGCGGGTGAGCCCGATATAGCTCTCCAATGCATTGGGTAACGCGAAGGAGTGAAACGTTAAGGTTTCTCCAAAGAGATTTAGGGAATATACTGTGATGGGTATTCCAAACGTAACCAAGAGGGTTACTCCCTACGTAAGAATGTTATGAATGCCTCAAGTTACCTTTATGTCTTATGATTTCTATGATTTATTCATGATTTGATGAGGTATGTTAAAGTGCTTATGTTTTATGGGTAAATTATGATTTCATTCTTATGTATATATGTACCCATGTTTCCTTTCCATATTTTTATATCCCTTACTGAGCTTTTTATGCTCATCCCAAGTTTTTGAAATGTTTTTCACAGGTCAAGGGAAAAAGGTACATGATGTGATGATATTGTCAAGGATGTGTCAAGAAAGAATCCGTGTTTTATTTTAAGAATGTTTCCGTTGATGGGAAGAATGAATACTGTATTTTATGTAACCAATTTGTCTAAATGTGGAATGTAATGCAAGTTTCATGATATAATTCTGTAAAACTCTAAACCTGAAAAGATCCTCAATGTGTAATATTGTAATAACTCAAGATTAAGTAAGGTTTAAGGATGAGGCCTTATATTGTGAGTCAGCATTGATCCTAGGACCCTCAACAATTTTTGAATATTATGCTTTTTTGGAGGAAAATAACTAAATGTTGTGAAAATATAACAACAAGTAATTGGAATTTTGATTTTTTTAATATCTATTTATGTAAAATTGGATATATCCTTAGTGATAGAAAAGGAATTCAGTTTTATAAGAAAACATAATTTATATTGAAAAAATATTTAATATAGTAATGAAAACAGGAAAAAAAATTTCCCTACAGATTTGTTTTTTAGTTGATTAGTACCCTCGATGGAGAAGCTAAGACAACAATTGATTATGGGATTTTAGCTTTACACTGCGTATGAAATATTATTGATTATAATTTGTGGATATAAGTAATTAATTCATTATAATATACATATAATAAATAAAATAATTAATTCTATTAATTTATTTGATCCTTAAAGCTAGCCCCTCCCCAATAACAATAATGTCATCCAATTATCCATGGATAACCACATAATATTAAGAGATTATAGGAGAATAAGAAATCCACTGTAAGATTTGATTATGTGAATACCATGGGTATAAGACTGACTAAAAATAACTATTTTATTTGAAAACACTTTTGAGGGGAAGTGAGAACGCATGTCCATACAAGAACAATAATCACACAAAAAAGATACTAACGAACCATTGAAATCAAATTTGAGACTATTAGACACATTATTCCTAAGTAGTTTCCAGAGAATACTGTTTACCTCTAAATCTAGGCCATCTTTGATAAGGTCCTCGAACCAGATTGCAAGCCTTTCCCACGTCTGTATAAACCCCTCCATTCTTAACTCCCCCACATTAAATCCTCTTTCTAGAATACTGCCTTTCTTATTAATCCACTACTTTTTAACCTTAGTAGTGGCCACCTGAAGTGCCCACTCATACATCTCATCACAATCCTCTTTTGAGGTGTTGAATAGAATCAATTTCTCTAACATAACTTCCCCAGAATGGATGATAACTTCCCTTGTCTCCCCAAGAAAAACCTCTAACATCTCAGCTGCATCCCCTGGAGGGTTAACCAAAATGTTCAAGCTATCCCTCTCCGTAGACTTCTCCTTGCCATTCTCTAGAGACCCAGAGTCTCCGACTTGATGAGTATCGACACCTATAATAGTCTGGACCTCGAGTTCCTTTCATATACCACAATTTTTGGCTGGCCGAGTCTCCATTGTCTTAGGGATATATGGGTAGTATTTTTTACCATTTGGTTTCTCCTTCTTAGAAAAAATGCAACACCCAGGGTCCTTGTTTTAATTACTTCCATTCTTCCTCCTTGGGTTGCGAGGACCTTTTCTGATCCTTCCCATACCATTATCACCCGAGGTTTTTCCTTCTCCATCTGACTCCAAATCTGAGGAACAAAAGGGGCTGCATCCATTCCCTCCATTAGAGCTCAGTACCTCAAAGCGGTTGTTTAAATTGATACTGGCGAGAGGCTACCTCAGATTTGGACCTTGTTTGAGACTTAGCGGCCTTCTTGATCCGAGCATAGGCGCCTCCAACTATGGGTATATGATGAATGAATCATTTATATTCTATGGAGGAACAATAAAAACTATTGAATATTTAATGACATCACTAGGAAATGTGTTCGTCAGTAGTGATCAATCCATTCTCAATTTAAGGATCATTATTTATTTATTTATATAATTTATTTTAATTTTTGAGGCTTGGCCTTAACTTTTTTAAAATTATTGAATTAAATTCATCACCTGATCTTGGTAGTTTATCAAATTTTATATTGTCATTATCTGTTTCATTTCCCATGTGTTTCATCACTTTTTCCCTCTCATTTATGATAATTACATTAGATTACATAGTATAATGATAATTCCAACTATATTTATTCTTATTTTTTCTGCATTATTTTTATTCAATGTCCTTGGGCCATATGGGTTTTTGAAATGATATTTTCAAATCATTTTGCACATCATCAAGCCTTCATATTAATATATTTTTATTGATTTGATATGGATTGAGGATTAATGGAATAATATTGAGGATAAAATTATATGTGTTTGATGTATCTTGGTAATGAAACCCCATTTTGTATATAGATTATGTGACTGATCATGTGTAGGAGACTGTAATCCAGGAATCAAAGATTTGAGGAATTTTCCATAGATTCTGGTTGTTCAATATTTTCTACATTGGGAACTAATTATTTTTCAGGGATTGATACCAACATTAATGAAATGAGATTCATGCAAAATATTGTATAGATAATATCAAATAATATTTTAGGGTCTTTGGAGATTTTAAAAATATATAGGTGGTTGATTTATTTTAAATCAGGCATTGGAAAATTTTCAGGTGATATTTGCTGGAGAAATGGATATTCTTGTAATAGTGGGGATTAAACCATGCATTTCTATGAAAATTGTGAAAAACATCCATATATATTAAAGGATATCAAATATTTTTCCATGAAATATTGTGGTAGGATGGTATTTTCCATTTTTAGCACCACATACCATGTGGTTGAGATCACACATCATGTGAGACTACATGAGTTTTGAAGACATATTACGAGATCACACACACATTACCCATGGTAAATAGAAATATAATTATCCAATTAGAATATGACATATGGAGAAACACTGATGGAAAAAAATTGTATAAGAAAGGACATGACCATGATTTTTTGTTGATTCTCACACTCTAAGACCCTATGGAACACTATGTACATGATATTTTATTTACCAATCATAGTAGTGGGACAAGATAAATCATCATCTCCCTGAGACTTTTCATGTAACCCAGTAAAAAAATTCTATTTAAATACCATAAAAACCAACCTTCTTGAATATGTAATTTTTGATTTATATTTGGGTCCATGGACAACCAATCCTCAGATTTGTTTCAATGTAGGAAATGATGATTACATTATTTTTGGTACTACAGATATTAAGTGATGAGTTAAGTGAAAGAAAATTCTTACAATGATTCTTGTAAAATTACTATGATAGGGTTTCATTATATGGTAGATGTCGGGTTTAATACTCCCTTTATAACTCAAGGCATTGATCCCCTATTATCTTCATATATGTATTCTTGGTACTCACACAATTTTCATAGATTGTGGGTCCACTATATATTAAGAGGTACTCCCCCATCATCGATATATGAAGAGAAGTTTTAAGGGTTGGGAACAACCCAATGTCTATTATAATGTACTGTATGGTTCTTAGCATCATCGATGGGGCATTTCATATTTTCAATTTTACTCAACATTTTTTTGGCTATGATGATGGGGATCTACATTATTTTATTTCTTTGGATTTGTAATGATCAAATATAATTTTTTAGTTTTTCCATCTTTCCTATGCATTGAGCTAACTGTGCTTAATATTTTAATTAAAAATAGTATTTGGGTATCAAATTTGGTATATATATACTCACCCAGAAATGGGATTTTCTCAGACCTGTATTGTCTTATACAAATGATAAAAAAATTAGTGGTGACTTTGATGGAATTGGAATTAGTGGAACTTCCCTGTATAGGGTGGAATTGACCAAGTTAAATGGTTGGAATCAATGATCATGTGTCAAGATCTCCCCAGATTTACATTTATTTTATTTTAACAATTTTGGTTGCCCCTATATCTCTTATTGAGCACGTATTTATTCCACATCAAATTTCCAATTTAATCATTACACTTTTTAGATATGATAGAGTTTGTTTCATGCTCTGTATACTCTACCGAGGTTTCAAAATTTGTATATCCCTACATTATTTTATTTAAGATTTTTTTTGTGAGGATGAATATGGATATATATATATATATATATATATAGTTTTATTTTTATTCAAGTTGGGACATAAATCTATGTGTTCTTTGAAGAATTATAGAAATATATGGCCTGATCACATTGATTTTTTAAAAAAGGGTTTCAAATTCCAATATAAATAATTAGAATCATGCATATATGTAAATAAAATAACATTATATAAGATGGTGTGATTAAATCCAAATTAAAAGACTATCTATATGATTCTTTATAACGCTGCGCCTTTCAAGACCTCAATCATCCAACATGGTAGGTCATTCAGAAGATAGTTTCCCCTATATTATTAAAATTTAGTAAAGTTAGTAATGGGTGAAAATAATTAGATTAATTTATTATTATTTTTGGTTTATGTTGGATATAATTACCTTTAACACCGTAATAGTATTATTTTACAAGAAGTGTTTTGTTGCGTATATGCATATGTTATATTTGGAAAAGTTTTTTATGGTAAAATATATTGTAGCCTTATTGGATATCATTAAGAGGGTGTCATATATAAATAGCCATGTGGTTGGATATATTTTAAATTATCCATAATATTGAATAAATATGGACTGTTTACAAATAAATAATATGATAGATTTTAAAAATGTCACCATTTTTGATGGAAAAAGTTTAACTAAAGTATTATTAAATATTTTTAATACATAATTATCATCTAAATAAAAAAGATTTTATTTTCTAATAGAAACATCATTGTTAATAATAAAATTTATATTAATTGTTGAAAAGGATATAAATAATTTTGGATATTAATAATAAATGAAAAGAAAATAAAAAGGGAAATTCCTTATTATTTTTAAAAACAGCCTTTATGACTAACATAAATATTGTATGTAGAAAAAAATTTAATCTTTTTTCTTATGTAATCATGATTTATAAAATCTTTCAATTGAATTATATGAAAAGTAAACTAATGAAATTTAGTATCTTCTCATGTTCTTCATGTGGTTATGTTTGTTGATGAATTTGTAAGATTTATAATTTGATATAATGGATTTTTTGTTATAAAACGAATCCATATTTAAATGATACAAAAAATATGCATGATTTCATTATATATTAATTCAATATTCATTAGGTATTAATGAGAAAAAAATTGTTCATAAATTGTGTTGGTTTTGGTACTACATTGAGATTAATAATGAAAAAATATCAATGTAGATGAAGAAAACATAGTAAAATTCAATCAATGTTTTAATAAATACATTAAGAAGGAAATTGAATCTTAATAGAGTTATCATGAAATAAGAGTACGTATTATATTTTATAGAACTATTCGGAATGGAAGAATATGAATTTGAAACTCCAAGTAATTTTATTTTTTTGGTATTTTTTTATTTAAAACCATTCATCAGTTTTGAGTTGTGTTTTATTCCAAATATATACATTAAATTTTTTTGTGTATACATGATTTCATTAATATAGGTTTAATTTATCAATAATGTATTTATCATTCAAGTTATGATCAAAGATTCAATCCTACAATGATTTGAATTTTATAAAATAAATAAATACCATATGGATCTCAATGATAAACGTTTATCTTCATCATATTTATTTTATAATATAATTGAATGTATTTTTAACCAAAGAGATATAATGGATCATATTTTATGATGCATGTGGAATTTGATTCTATGGTTTTGAGAACATGTTTTTAGAAGTATATGTGGATAAAAATGATATATCAATGAGAATAATGTTTATCAAGAAGTATTTTATCATATTAATAATTATATTTCAATTAATAATTACTGAGATGTTTTAATTAATAATCATAATTTTTAATATGATCTAATAAAAAAGAATACAATATATGGAATGGAAAAAATTGTTTCGTTGAGAAATATTTCCTCAAATAGAAAAGTTTTAGGATCATTTGGCATATACCCACACTGCAAGGGGGTGAATCAATGTGGAGTGAAATTTAATACAATTAACATTTTATCCCATAATTACTTCTTCACTTATTCAGTGTTCAAATATATCTATTTTTGTCAGTCTATTATTTGATTAGTAAAATTATGTAAAAGATTATAGTAGAATAAGAGAACATAATGGTTTTTAATTTAGGGTTTCCATCCTATTGATGAAAATATCCATAATGACACACATTTATTATCAAAAATAAGTGACATCATTCTTATAAAAAATTAAATTTAAGGCATGACTATGACCTTGAGCAGTTTATCCGAGAACTTATTATGTATAAAATATGTAAGGCCTTATTTTATCTTTGTTCAAGTTAATGGTATTGTGAATTCATGTATAATATTCTACATTTATGACAAGAATAAATTATGGAAATTATTAATGATAATATTCCATCACTAGTAGGGGTTAGATGGATGCCTCAATGTTCATTAATCATCATAATAGAATGTGGCCAGTTGTATCTCTTGGAACATTGGAATTCTATAAATTCAACAATAGCTCATCCAAACTATTTATTATCTAAACATATATATTTATTTATTGATTTAATCTAAATATATCATTCTTATTCATTATTTAATGCATGAGATGAACCCTTTTAATTGACCACAGACTTCCTCCTTATCATTGACACTCCATGTTTTTCCAAGAAATGTAATATCAGGTCACCCAATTCACTATTCATATTTTCAACTGTAAAAAATATTTATTATCCACCGAATGTTTAGCAGCTATAATTTATTTATTATTATATATATATTTATATATTTATAAAACATATGAGGTATCACAAAATCTTTCTCATATTTATAACCTCATTTAAATTAAATCAATAATAATTTAATCATATTATATATTTAAATACAATTATAAAAAATAATTTCTCTAAATATATATATCATCAAGAAATATAAATGTTTGAAAAAAAATTCTTATAAATACTATATTATCTTATATTTCATCTACTCTTTATATTTCATACTCAGATATACTATTCACATAATATCAAATAAACACATATATACATGGGAACTATAAATTTTTAAAATTTCAACCATAGTTATAAAAAATGATGCAATTTACTTAAATTTCTTTTCATTATATTTCTTTTATTTATATAATTTCATCATACATTCATTGATAAAAAATTGAACACACACCCATAGAGTTTGTTTATAAATATGCTCCATTTCATTTATTATTAATACTAATTTTCTAAAAAAGAATGTGGAATTGCGAACAGATATTTTTTAAATTGACCACATTCATGAAAATAATCAATATTCATAGAAGAGGATGGTATCATTTCATTCTTACAAAATATTACATAAAACATTCCACTCCATGTCTGCATGATCACTTATCAATATAGAACAAAAGAGAGTATAATTTAGTCAATAATGATATCCATAATTTTTAGAATATGATTTCTACTATCTCATTTGTTAATTATTTCTTCTGGGGATATTCACATGTTTCCAGGATTATAAAACATATTGATATCAATTTTATATTGTATTTTAAATCCTATACAAAATTAATTTCTAAAACACACAAAACAAATAGATTATAATAATTCATGTTCAATAATATATTTTATACATAGAATAGTTTTGGAAAAAATTAAGATTCATTAACATAATGTTGCTGTTTATTATAAAAGATTCCCCCTATATACAAAAAATAATTATTTTTGGATCCACTATAACAGAATAGGAATTCATTCATTTTTAATTAATTTTTTTGTTATGATCAATTATTATGTTTTTTATTTGTATGAATTGAATATTCCTATTTTTTATTCAATAAAATAATATTCGGGGATAAAATTTACCTTTACATTATCAATGGTTATCTCACTAAAAAAAAGTTTCTGATTCCAACTGATGAGATATCACCACTATGAGAGAATTCATTATTCATACATTTTTCGTGATTCGTTTCTTTAAATACCCTTATGGGATTTGTTTTTTAATTACATCCTTAATGAGTTATATCATCACTATAATATCTAGTTCTGAAATCATATTCACCTTTTATATGGTTGGTCCTTTAAATATATGTTTTTATAAACCAATTTGATAAATCAGACAATGATGATGTCTTCTAATGATATGGAATATTTATTCTAGAATACCAAATGTCAATATTTCTCTTCTTAAGAACTAGTATCTCCTAAAATTCCTTATATTTTTGGCCCTGAGAATATAATATTAATTATTTTATGAATACAATTGAAGTCCTTATTCTTAAATGTAAGACTTGTAATTGAGAATTTCTTAACAACCTATTTTCCTTTCTCAATTTAGTTATATGAATGAATAGATACATATTTCTAGAACAACTAGTCTTCAATTATGATATAACATTGGGTAGAATGGGATCATTTTCACATTCAATAAGTTGGATACTAATTTTAAAATGATCTATTTTAGAAAATGTACCACATAATATGATTTTTTGTTCTACATGATTACTTATTATTCTACAATGATTGTTACATATTTATATCAACCATATCTAGCCAATTTTCATCTCCCACATAGAACTTATTAAACTAAATTGTTTCCATTAGTTAACAACCTTTTATGAAATTCATCTTCTAATTAATATGGAATCATCTCATTACCTTTTTTTGTTTTCCTCTATTGGGATTCCATTTCCATTATATTCACCTAATAGGCATCCTATATTTCTATAAATCATTAGATAATATGCTTATCCATTTTGGTTTTTCCGAATAGCTACTATGATATGATATCTACCAGCATATTCCTTTTTATTCTCCATTTGAGTATACTTATTTTAATCCATTTTTTTCTTTTAAGGTCACACATTCTTCAATTTTTTACATGTTTCTAGCATGTGTCCTATTTTTTGAAAAAAGAAACAACCTCCCCCTTCAATTCATATTTGTAATTTAAATTCTTGGTCACATTATGAGCATCACTGTTTTTATCTTGCCTATTACCAAATGATAACTCCCCATACTTCTTCACAGTCTTCCTAGAAATTTTAATTTCAATATATCTTAAATGATTATTTTATAAGGTATACTTGTGTACATTATTAATCTTTTTTATCATATTTTTTATATTGATAAATATTTAATGATGTATAATTTCCTACATATTCATTATTTACACCTTCATTATATACTCCTCTATCATAATTATAATGTTTCAATATTTTTGACTATTCCTTAAAATATTTGGTGGATGTTAGTGATTTTTAGTCTTTTCCAAACTTGAAATTAAATTTAATAATCAATTTAGAATACATGGATTGTGTAAAAATCAAGTTGCATATTTCAAAAGTTATTAAAAAAATTAATATCAAAAAAACCATCATTTAATTATTTTAATATCATAAATTCAATATCATTCTGTTTTAGGGGATTGTTGATTTTTTATTTTTCATGATCCATTTGGGATATATTTAGGAAACTGGCACTCATACAAGCACTTTTGTCCATAATAAATATGGTCGTAAAATTCTCATCAAATCCATTCCTCTATATTTATCATTTTTTCTTATAACACACTATGTTTATTAAAAATATTACAAATTCGTTGTTATATGATGTGGATGGTATATTTCATTTTGTTTCATCAATTGATAAATCATTTTATTACCAATGAATATTATTACCTTTATTTATAGGTTATTCATCATAATAGTCCACCACTATGTTCTATTTCATAGATATAATATTCTCAAAAAAGTGACGAACTATCTTTATTTTATTCATTATTGATGAATTAATAGAAATAATTATGCATTTCATGTTGAGAATTCATTTTCCACCCTCTAGTATTTTTATTCAAAATCCATTCCTACCACTTAAATTTTATCTTCATGTATTTTTTATTTTTTTATAGTAGATAGTTGAGATAACTAATTATATTACATTTAACCTATTAATGAGAATCATTCATAGTCTTATCATGTTTTATTTCATAGATATTTTCAACAATCTATTTCATTAAATCTTTCCATTCCTAATTTTTTTTGAGGCTATCATTTCCCAAAAATTGACATCATTAAATGAGCTCTAACTTCATTATACAGGTAATTACAACTTTCTTAGAGATCATAACACAATTTTATACCTTTTAAACCAAAAACATATCCTTTCATTGATGCACATCTTCATGGTCTGTGGTATCATCCAATATAATCCAATAAAAAAATTTGATATGGTTTCATTAGGATATTTATAATGGATATGATTTATAGAACAATCAGAATAATCATATAAAACCCAAAAATTATGTTAATGCTAAAATATTCATGGTTCATTACTATGATAAATTTAATATGTGTGTTTTTTAGCACTTTTTTTTATAGTGACTGTAAACTATAGGAGAGTAATTTGTTTTCAAATACTAGGTATAATATTCAACCACTAGATCTTTACCATCAATTCATAATCATTCTCTGGATTAAATATTTTAAGGGGGAAATGAATTTACCCCCTTATGGATAAAAATTTTTTCTTCTTTTCACCATCATTTTGAAGTGATTGGCTATTACATAATAAAATATAAATACTCAATAATTCACTAATATCAAATATTAGGGAGTCCACATTCATATATGAGGATTTTCACAATCACATTCTACCCCTTTCCTTTCTATTAATCAATGTTTTGTATGTAATTTAATCCATGATTTGTTTCAAATGAAATTCACAGGATTCCTCAAATTAGAACTTCATAAATTCATTGTACATCGATAACGAATGTTAAAAATGATGTATATATGGGAATAGAACCAAGGTATTTCTACAATGGATTTTTTTTAGGTTCACATTTGGATATTCACAATCTAATATGGGGTTAATCATTGTGGAGTGAATTTTATGTCCATTATTATTTTATCCTCCAATTACCTATTCACATATTTAATAATATATATATCTCACTTTTAGTTTGTATGAATAATAAAAGGATAAATGATACACATTATAAGCTTACGTTTTTAATTTTTTTTAATATTCATATGGT
The DNA here is from genome assembly GCA_963277665.1 of Viscum album. Lineage (NCBI taxonomy): Eukaryota > Viridiplantae > Streptophyta > Magnoliopsida > Santalales > Viscaceae > Viscum > Viscum album. Next base: position 1,638,727,311 of record OY728127.1, read on the forward strand.
TTATTATATCACTAGTGACACCTTACTACCCCAGACACCATAATTAATCCTTACTAATAAATATATACTAGGATTGGGTATGAACATGAAACTATTATCCATGAATTGACTAGTTACACAAAAAGGGAGTGATTAGGGTCCCATTGTATCAAAGAATAGTATAATACGTTATTATTCAATGATCTATACTGTTGGATCATGTCCCTAATAGACTAAATGACCAATCTTTTTCCCCCACTCGCTATAGGAAGATGGATTCCACAATATATTTCATATTTTTATAGCTGAATGTTACAAGATCAATGCCTTATAACATTGTCATGGAATAAAATTTTATGTATAAATATAGATCCATTTATTCATCATATATATATATTTAGGGTGATAGTTATAGGCAGAAACTTTAATTTTTATTTATTATTTAATTCATTTGATGGATCCTTTATATCAATCATCATTTTTGAATAATTCATTGGTACTCTAAGGATTGAAAAAAACATAAAACCATGTATCTTACTTCTATACTCTTATTTATAATTGTATAATATTTTTAGTATTACCACCTACTCAAGTAACTATACTATTAATTATGTTGTAAATATATTTAAATAAGTTGAGAATAATTATATCATGATTGGATCATTATCATAATAAAACTCCAATAAATACCTGCTTTATATTCAATGAGTCATCATGTAAACATTTAATGAAAATTATTTCTTAATTATTTTCATAATATTTATCATTTTTTCATTTTATGATATCAAAATTATCTACAAATTCATTACTATATATAAAAATATAAATTCAATAATTGTTTTCTATTATTATATCAATGTAATAATGGTGATCTGTATCATATATAATGTTGTGTGGATATCCATTTCGATAAAAAATTTCATCATCTAGAGGGTCCAACAATAATCATCATCCTGAATCATGATCATGTGGTTGGAAATGATGTTTGATGCATGGGTAATGTTTCCTTATCATAGTTTGATTTAATTATTATTTAATTTTGTTAAAATATATATAATTAAATAGTTATTTTTAACCTAACATGAATCTAAAAATTTCAATATGTTATAAAACATCAAAAACAGTGAAATAATATTATGTTGGATGCTAAAGATATAATATTATGTCATGTTAGGATGAAACATTAAGTTTAAACACATTATATCAGATCAAACTTTTATGGTAATGATTTAAATTCAATACTTAAAGAGTTTTGGTCATTTATTTTTTTATTTCATACCTCATTTGTCTTATATTTTTTGAAGCCTTAAAATCATTCAATGATTTATGTTTATGTTTCACATTCAAGTTATTTAAAAAAAAAATTCTCATATAGAAAAAGTTTTCCAGATAAATTCTAGGATTCATCATATCTTTTGATTTTTCATCTTCCATACATTCTTGATATCATCTTTAAAGACACTATTTCCCAATAAAATCACAGTTTCTACATAAAAATCTCATACCAAACAACTAATGATGGTGTTACTCAGTACTAAAACTTCTATGGAATATATAAATATTTGTACAAAATTCTTCAAGTATATATTCAAATTCATCTAATTATATTTCATATGTATGGAAAATTAATTTCCAATTTATTTACAAGAATCATATATTCTATTCAAATATTACTTACTAAAATATTCAAACATACTTTTCCATCATGTTAATTTTATTATAATAATAAAATAGTTGAAACCCCACTTCAGAAAAATCATTTCCATCCATGAATACATATCCTGGAATATTAAATGGTAGTAAATCCTGTGAAAAAACAAATATGATAACGACTCAAAATCCTTCCATGGTTTTAATTACCTTTAAAAATCAATATTCCATAGTAGATCAAAATGAAGAATATTTAATTGGAAAATCATATTCATTATAATAAAAAATATAGTACTAACATATATTATTTGGAAATTTAAAATCCTTCAATATGATCATTTTTCATCACCTATTGATGCCATACATTCATTTACAATAAATTAAAATCAAATAGAATATTGATTAATTAAAAATATGGCATATTTCCTACCATAATTGAGATTTCATATCTAATATTGATCTTATATAGATAGTAAACTATCAATGAGTGTAGTGAGAGTATTATTAGACATATATAATTTAACTATTGAAAATATAAATTATTTCACTAAAAATAATTATCTATGTCACTTTCTATTTTTATAGTATTCATGATATTATAATTAATGTTTAATGTAAATAGTTACATAAGTATCTAATAGATAACAATTAAAAAGTTTTTCTTTTGTGAAATATGTATTATAATTATATCCATTGATATTTTTTAAGGTTAAAAAAATACTATTATAATATTTTATCATCTTATGTGGTGGAGTTTTGGTATGTACTTGGAGTTGAACATTTGAAATATGAATACATAATCTCACCATTATTGGAAATTTCGTTTTATGTCGATGTCACTGAATAATAAATTTAGTGGGATGGTTATATAATATTCTCAACAAAACATATTGTAGATATTACAAACATACATAACGTGGTAATAAAATTAGCTAAATGTGTAAAAAAAACTATGGTTAACCTGGTTGTATTTCATATATGATATGATAGATTATAGAATAAATAAATATTACAGAAAATTATTAAGAAATGAAAATATATCATTTAATAAAAAAGAAATATCCACTTTATCATGCAGTCATGTTGGTATAATATAGGTATATATTTATATATATTTAATGAGGTAAATTGATTATTTACCTCTCAATATATAATGTTGAGTTATTCCAAACCAATGTTCATCATAGATTATAATAAGTAATAAAATAATGATTAGTTTAACATGACTAATAATCTTATATAAAGATATACAATATGATTATATGAGAGAAATCATGTTTCTTCCTCTTCATGACAAATGATGTATATGAAATTGACTTTTAGACACATTGTAATTGGTATTATAGCTGTAACACCCAAGAATGACAATTGGTTAAAAGAATAAAACATAAGGATCATATTAACAAAGTTAAAATTTTCTTTTAAAAGCCTACCTGGATATGAATATATAGTTAATAAATCTTGGAATGAAGTAGGTATCAGGATGGGAGACCATCTGGGATATCTTAGGCTATGTCTGATTTGGGAGAAAAAAATGAAAATGAATGTGTTGTTCATTGAGTATGGTCATTAGAGTGATAATAAATATGAATGATTAATAGTTGGATGTGTACCAGAATGGAAATAAATGTATTACTATAGCAACCCCGTCCTTTTACACATACCATTACATGATTTTAGGCATATTTAAACATCATAATATATGCCAAGATCGTAATGTCTAGTGTCTTGGAAGACTAGGTACATAAAAGTAAAAACATTGTTCAAAATAAAACATTTAATTATTTAATATTTGTTAAGAGATCCTAAATTAAATTGTTCTCAAAAAATTTCATAGGATACACTAGGGATAACATGAAGAAAGGGATGATCTAAAAATCCCAGTAAGGGAATAAACATAAGAATAATGCTTTAGCAAATGGGTTAGAAGGCATGACATAATGATATAAATGGGCATGTAATATATGGATTGATGACATTTAGACATGGGATAATATAATAATGGATTCATAGTAATGTGTATGATATATAAAACATGACTCTATCATCAGTCAAGGAACATTTTACATAGAGTTTCATAATTCAATGATAACCAGCAAGACTATTCCACTGGGTAACCTGAGCCTATGAAAACCGCCAAGATTGTTTCACATAACATATCATGATACTCAACATCAACCATTTAATTAGATAACTATCTAGGGAAACCAATTTTAAGATGTTAATGAATATTATTTTAATATATATAAACATACTTAATCAATCACACATAAACATAAGGGTACCCATGGAAAGAAATGGTTATCATAATCATGTTATAAAGAATTATAAATGGGCGTATCGTAAATGTTTCCCCGAATGGAAGGAATTAATACATAAAATGAAATTAATAATGGAATATAGGAATATATCATAGTATGTGATTTCAATCATAAGTGACAACATGTATGAAGAGTATTTATGAAATTTTATCAATAAAACATTTTATTGTGGTTTTAAGGAAATTATAAAATAAAAGTTAAAATAGAAAATAAATAATATCTTATATAAAACCCAATGTAAAACAATAATGTTTTAATAATAAAAATTATTATTTTATAAAAATAATTTTGGCATAAAGAGGAGGATTGAGTGCACGTGAAATTGGGTAAGAATTCATGAAGTTCCCTTAAAACATGTTTTCTTATGAGGAAGTATTGGGGTAGAAATAATTTAAATACATGTATATCCTTGAAAAAAATGATGAATGGATAATGATACGTGATGTTTGGTAATATAAACATCACTATGAAGTTTTAAATAAAAATAAAATATAACTTCATATGGGTAGAAAAAAAAAGATGGAGCAGCCCGAAGGACTAAAGGATGTACGAGTAGAATCCCTTACATTGAGTCTAATGATGTCCATTACATGATCTTAATATCCTTGAAAATAAAATTTAATTAATTAATTAATATTTCAAGAACCACTTCTACATGTTATTGAATTATTATAACCTTATTATGTTTAGTCAGGACATTTTGGTTGGTTAAGAGGGTCAATTTCTGGGTTTTCATGATTTGTTTACTTATATTCATGTAAGGATAAACATGTATAGTGAGAATGGTTACTTTAATTGGAGTTATATTATATTATTGAAAATCTAGTAGATTATATGGTTTATAAAATTAATTTGGTTATTTATATTGAATATGAATCATTAATTATAACCTTTTGGGTTAATTGGCATTTTTTTGACAACATACACATTTTTATTTTTAAATTTATAGCATGTTTACAAAAGATTCTAGAAACTTAAATTTAAAATAATACATATATTATACTATAGTTTAATAATCTAATTTTTTTAATGACTATAATTGAATAAACTAATAGAAATTGAAAATGGTTTGTCCTATAATCTGATAAATTAACATATCTTGGATGGTATTTTCATTTCTAGTATAAAAGGATCGTAAAGGAGAGATGATAATGAATTATTCCATTATGATAAAAATATTCTAGAGCTCGTATGGTAAATGATTTATCATAACATTTTGATTAATGGATTTGAGTAAAGGGAAATAAATCATGAAACATGAAAGAAAATAAAACAAATTAAAAGAAGAATTTACCTCATGAATATATTTTCTTTGAGAACCACTTTTGGAGATACTATTTGGTATTTTGAATATAAAACTCAATAATTGACATGTGAGATATAATTATAGAGATATTTGAGTAGAATTTGTATAGGCACATGTCTGGAGAGGTGTGATGATAAGAGGTAAAGATGGGTGGTATTTAAATTGGAGGAGAGTAGGGGTTTTCCATTATTTAAATTGTAAGTTTGATATTTTTGTTCAAAACTATAAATAGACTTGATTAATGTGACAAAATAGTAAAGAGATAATGTTATTTAGATCCAATGATAATTTACCTCATAAATGTCTCATGCATGATGCATAAATTCATTTATTTTTCATTTATCTTAAATTATGATATTTTAGAAATCATAAAAATTTATATATTTTAGAAAAAAAACAAAAATTCACCCCTACAATTTTTTGATGTGTATAATTAAAAAAAATGAACTCCATTTTATCAAAATAAAATTATAAATATTTGAAATATAATTTTTTATTAAAATCACAATTTACATAAAAAAATTTACAATTTAAACTACTTCTCTAACACATTAAAAAAATAATTAGTTTGTTTTTAAATTTTCTTGAAATAATAAGAAATAAAAATAATTATTTAGGAACACATTTTATGAAAATAAATATTATTTTAAATTATTAAATAAATCATAAAATAGTAAATGAATATTAAATAATTAAAAAATATTAACAGATAATTAATAATTTATAAAATATTTACTTACTTATAATAGGATATATCTATATCCTATTGTACCTTATAAGATGGATACATTTAATTTAAACATTAATTAGCGAGTTAAGGGTCGCATAGATTTTCTAGAGGTCAATTTATTATATCATCGGTATACATTACTTAACATCTTGAGGTACCTTTTGTTTCAATTATTCTTCATTTATATGGGTTTTTTGTTTTATATATGGAATATTTTATCATTATACTATAACCCATTATTTTATGTAGGGAATTTCAATGATAAAACATTGGATCAACACTTTCTCCTCCCTTTATGAAATTTCACCCTCAAAATTTCGTTTTACATTCTAATATGTAAACAGGTGTGGGAATATTTCTGTAATTTTATCCTATAGTTCCCATGTTTCCACTTCGTACTAATGGGTTTTTCATAGTACATTGAAAAGGAACGTAGTCTTGTTTTGTAGAACCTTATTTATATGATCCATGATCTTTAATAGATTCTCCTAATATAAAAGATCATTATCCAGTTGTGCCACCTCTAAAGAAAGTACATGTGAAGGGTCTGGTATGTACTTACCTAAGAAATATGCATGGAATACATTGTGTAAATAGTAGGTGGATGTTCAACATGATTGGCTAAAAATCTAATACAATCATGAATCATGAAGGGGCCGATATACTAGGAACATATCATTCCTTCCTTCCAAAACCCCATGACCTACTTCCATGGACATATGAAGATGAATACCATTTCACCATATTTAAACTCATGGTCTCATCGACAATTTTCTAAACAAATATTTTTTTTGACATTAGGATGCCCTGATGTGTTTCTAAATGGTGTTCACCTTCTCCCAATTTCACCAACCATTTTAGTTCATGGAATATTAGAATGAAAAACTTCATACCAACATGTTGGTGTTTTTCACCTTTTCCCATAAAGGGATTCATATGGTTCCATTTAGATGTAGGAGTGGAAACATTTATTATAAGAGAATTTTACTTGTTGAAGATGATTGTACCATCCTATTTTTAAGTTCATAGAATAATAAATCATCATTTCATACAATGTATGAATCATTTTCTTAGATTGGAAATCAATATGGGGTTGATAGGCTGTCCTGAAGTTCAACTCTATGCTCAAAGCACGTTAGAAACTTTTCCAAAACTTCATGGTGAGTCTTGTATCTTGAACGGATACATTAGATATTGGAACTCCATGTATCCATACCACCCATTAGATATATATTCCATAATGTTCATTCATTGATACATCCTCTCAAACTACGATAAGGTGAGTTTCCTCTATAAGACCATCCACAACTACCCATATAGCATTGTTTCCTATACATGTCCTTGGAAGTACAGTGACAATGTCCATGGTAATTTTCTCCCACATCCATGTTGGAACGGGTAGTGGTTTCATCATACACTTATACTTTTTAATTTCAGATATCAATTATTGATATACCATGAAAATTTATGTATATTCAACAATGTCTTTCTTTATACTTTCCAAAGAAAAGTTCTCTTGGATATCTCAATACATCATTCTACTCCCTTAGTGAATAGAAAATGTTGAGCTATGTGGGTCATTCATAAGTCACTTATTTATCTCTATATCATATTATACACATAATTATGGCCCAAATAATATGACACAATCCTTGAAAATATTATACTTAGAAGATTTCACATTTCCGATAGCTTCCACCCCTTTCCTAATTTTCCCATCATTTAATTGAGCATCTTTTATTTTCCCCATCAGGGATGGTTATGATGTCATTTGAGAAAGGATTGATTATTGTCCTCCCTTAATGATTCCCATTTACATCCTCTATAAATCAAAGACGATTGGATCCTTTTCAACTCTCATCATTGATAAAGTTGCAGGATCATTCTACATAGAGTATCAGCCACCTTATTTACCTTACCAGGATTGTAGTGGATTGAGTAGTCATAATCCATGATGATATCTAACCACCATCACTGGTTTATATTAACCTTCTTCTATATAAATATATTCAAAACCCCAGGATCATTCAAATAATTGTAGAATAAAGAAAACGTAATGTCTATTATACAAAAATATTATATAATCTATCTAATAAAAATAATTTTTTCACTTCTATGATTTGAATTTTGAAAAACTGACATACACGATGGTGTTCAGTTAGATATTTATAGTCCGATAGGATCAACATAAATTTTTGTTGAATAGTAACCTTAACCTTATGAATAGTAATATACTCTTTTTAATAGTAATGTTTAGTAAATCAGAAAAAAATAGAAAACATAACCCATAAATGTATAAATACTATTTATACATCTTAAAAGTGAATAAATGATCAGAGAATGAGTATTGGTATTTATGTAATTCATAAATATGTTAACTAAAATTTTATGATTAATTTAATAATTTAAAATGGAAATGTATTTTCAAAAAATATAATCATAAATTGACATTTTATTGTCCTATGGTTGCATGATAATTTTATGAGACCTTTATTAACTTTTCAATGTGTTATAAAATGAGTTATAGTTTTAAACATGTTGTTATTGAATAAATTTTGATTTCATTAAATAATTAAATTAAAAATATATAGAAATTTATTTTTAGATAATGTACATAATTTTTTAATTCTACACGTTGAAAAATGTATGGGGTGAATTTTTGGATTTTTCTAAAACACTTGATTTTTTTTGAATAGTGAATTGCTGTAATTTACCGTATATATATATATATTATGAGTTAAATAAACTATTCATAGCATCACCAATGATGTAAGAACCCTTGGATCTAACTCACATGAACTTATTACTATTTTTGGTCATGTAAAAATAACTATTTATTTTTTTATCGAAAAATAATAAACTAATGATAACAATTTTAAGAAAACCATTCTCTCCTCCACTATAAAAACCACCCACACCCCCCCTCTTCTCTTCACTCCTCTCAAGAATTGTGACTTAATTAAATTCTATACAAATTTCCTCCCAAGATCCTACCCTAGGTCCATATGCAATTAGTATCATAAAAAGATCAAATCCTCTCCCCTAAAAAGGATCTCACGAAAGATTAATTAAAGAGGAAAATTATTTTTTCAATTATTTTACATTGTTTTCAAGTTAATTTGTTTCCTTTTCAATCCTCACCTATCCTCATCCATTTTTTTTAAAACTATAATACCTTAAATTTAATTTAATTTTTTTATGATTATGGAATAATTTATTATCATATATCATTTATCCTTATTTTATTCTAGTAGTAAAAAACACTATCTGAGATGTGCTAATTTACCACATTGAATGAAGATAGGTTTAAAATTTCTATTACCATATTATTTTATGGTCATGAAACCATTATTATAGTTGAAACATACTATAATATAAGTAGTATATCTTATCTAGGGTTCTAAAATAATTTTTTACTCATGGTTTTGATTTAAAAAGAAAAATGAGTTTGTTGTGTTAAAAAACAACCAATTAACCCAACCAATTATCATTAAATAATTTATATAACAATTCATATTCACTCCATGTTACCAAATTAAATTTACAACCTTGTAACATTATGTATGTTTACAAATTTCTTATCACTTAAATTCTATAAATCCAACATCATTTTAAAATATTACCAATTCATGTATATAAGTTTACAGATCATGAAACAAACAGACCTGAATAATGAAATTGAACCTCTTAACCCATCAAAAAGTCAATGAATAAACTTAATAAGGTTATACTAAAATATTACGTGTCAATTAGGTTCATTATTTATTAATTAATGAACAATATTATTTTTATTATGTTCATTAAGATCAAGTGAATAATTCCATCAGACTTAATGTAAGGGGTTTCGTTTTCTCAATTCCATTTTTGTGAGCCATGCCGTATTCACAGCTATTACTTATATATGGTGTTGCTATACTGACCATTGATATTTCATATCATTGATATATTTATTTTCATGATATTAATGTTATCATTTTTTGATTATTAATTTTGGTACATACGATTCAATTTATTACAATGTTGTAAGTATTTTCTACCTGAACATCCATTTTTTATTCAGGTTGCTCTTATTCCCTACTCACCTATATTAAAATTTTTTTATTCTTTTTTAATAATCATAAAATTTTTATGAATGTTATATATATGTGTACCAGTCATAATCCTTCTTTAGTTTATGAGGAGTTTCATATTTTAAAAGAATCTTTAAAGAATTCTTCTGAAATGCAAGCCTGATTCATGTAACTTCTCAAACTCTTACATATTATGAAGTTACCAATATAATCAATTTTATGTAATATTTACCATTCTAAAATATCACATTTTAACATGGAAAATCTATTTTGTATTTCTGTTTTTATTAAAGTAAAAAATTCCTTTTCATTTTAAAATCCTTTAATATTTTCTTTAAACCACACTAAAATGTTTTATTTATAAAGCATATTTATGAACTATTTTTAAATGATTCCACAAAAATAAGACTTTATTGAAGCCTAAAATATAATTATTATGTAATTAAGATTAATTTTATGGGATATACATGTTTAAAATATGATGTCATGTCAAATAAAAGTGATTTTCTAGATGAAATCATCATTCCAATGTAAAAGGTTTTTTTTCTCATCTCTAATTAACTTTTATGAGATATATGACTTGTTAACAAATAATTTCTCAATTTTGGTGTATGTATTACCATTTTTATAACATATCATGAATATCCTTATTCTTATGAAATTCAAAAGGGGTATTATTTGAATTTTTCAAGGTGGTATGGGACACTTTGGAATGTTTTAGGATTATCTCCTCAACGATTTTTCAATGGTATTGTTTAAATGTATAATCATATATCTCAACATATTCTGTTAAAGTTTATAATTCATTGAGTTTTATCTCCTATGATATCATCCACCTTGTTTTATTCTATGTTTTATGAATTTTTTGACTGTATATGTGCTATCTTGAAACCATTCACCATATTTCTCGGAATGATTATTGTTTATCTTTACGGATTGGGGAAAGTTATTTTCATTTCATATATTTGTTTCAATATGAATGTGTATGTTGTTAATGTTAATCCTCATTTATATGAGGAATTCAAAGGACTTAGTAAGTGATGTGTGTATCCCTCTATAACCCCTCGATTCATCGGTAGGTCTCATGAGACAAACTACAATCTTGATACTAGGCCTTGAAAAAATGGTTATTTATGGCCTTGCCATGTGGCCATAACAATATGTTTATGATGCCCCGTATTATGCATTCCCTCATTATGAAACCTATAATTTAATGTTTATGTGGTTATTTGAGTAGTAGAATACCCATTATAGTGCTTTATTATTTCATATTTACTCGTCTCATATTTGATCTATATTATGTTCATGTTTATTTTTAGAGGCATGTGTTTTTAGTTATTCACCATGCCTAATGTTTATGGTTATGATATCTTACACTGTATTTCTTACCCTTACTAAGCATTGGATCACACCCCTTTCATATGTTTCATTTTTTAAAGACATGAATAATTTCAGTATGAATGACCTTTAATGATAAACATAGAGTTGGGGATGTTCCAAATAAAAAATATATATTGTATTTCAATTAAAATTTTCATGTTGAACCAAGGTATGTATTTGGTTTTCCATATCTACTAAACTACATGATACTTCATGATTTTATTTGTTATAATCATGCCAATGTATTAAATAATGCTCCAGCTCCACATAATTGGGGTCAGGGCATTGTATTTGGTATTAGAAAATGTTTAGTAGAACAAAAAAAAATAGATTCAGAAAATGTAGATTATGGTAAAAAAACCTTAAGATAGACATTATGATAAAAAATAAAATAAAATCCTAGAATTATAGTATATATTAGATTATGTGGATCTTTCTGGAAAATGATTCCCTCTCTGGATACAATAAGTGAATGTGGTTCTGGAATATATGTACCTAGGAGTAATAACACTGACAAGGAGTTTTGGCATTAACTAGTCAAATCCTGGTAGATGACAATGAGCCTTACTACGCACTTAGTTTGACACTGCTGGGGGATATGATTAGTATAATTAATGTTGTTTTCTCACACATACCATTATGAATTATTTATTCTTCCAATGTAACCAATGTATAGGGTCTAGGATTTACAATGCATAAATTTATGATGTGTGTTATAACATGTATAGAGTTATAGAATATTTATAATTTTATGAAGTAATATGTTATATGGATTTTATCAGAAGTGTCACATAGTTGAAGGAATGAGAACATCACCAATGCATGTGACTAAAATAGTTGGACGGATCATATCTCTCATGGTATTAAGCCTTATTTTCAAAGGAAGATAGTATCACATGTATCTTCATCATATGGGGAAATAGTATAATGTGATGTCAAGGTATGTAAAGATTTTTTTGAGTCCTATGTATTTGATGGTATGAAAAATAAAAATATGACGACAAAGAATAATATGGACAAAGGGTATAAGGGAATGAAGGGTTTTCCCACATGTGATAAATAATGAAAGAATCACCATGGTAAATTCTTAAAGGGAATGATATCTAGTTATAAGTCAGGAGAAAAAGGAAACCAGTTTCATGATTTATAATGAAATAATTTTTTTTCTAATTAAGAATGCTTCAACTACAAGGAGACTGGATACTACAAGAATCTATTCCCCAAGAATCAAAGGGATATACCCCAAATGACGATACTGGAAAATGATCATTTTATGATGATACAAAAAATGATGTAGAATGATAAATTTTCCTAGTAAAGAATCAAGTAATATTGAAAGGAAAATAATCAATGTACTGGTTATATGAATTATAGAATATATACGGATTTTATTGCACAACCTTATCATTTTATTTTTGAATCCATATGTACAGTGGTACCATGAAATGATAAACAATGAGAAGTTAAACATTTTGGATAATATGTGGTTGAGGAATGGAAAACCCTTATTATATTTCTAATTATGATGATAATAAAGAATAAATAATTCATTTGGATAAGTATGGACTACCTAAAATCTGATTTTTGGCTTGTCGACAAGTGGTCTATGATATCATTGTTGGAGTTTTCAAAATTTCTGGATATAAGGAATATATCTAATATAATTGGTAATGATGATTTCCAGTTTACAATAAGGTTTGATGGTAAATTGATTTATTACCATATTTCTAGAGGACACATTATTGGGATATTCACATGTCGGGAATTTAAAAATTTAGGGCTACTTCATGTTTATTAATGGAAAATAATGTAAAAGATGCATTGAGTAGGATAAATCATAGAGTTTTAAACAAATGAGGATTGTTAAGGACCTTGTGTACAATGATCTAGAACGGATGTATATGATTATGATTCTAAAGTATTGTATCATGATATTTTGGAATGTTAAACCATTTGTGAAATAGTTTAAGTTGATCATTGTATAACGTTTTAGAGCTTAATGTAATTTCATGATGCAACCTGTGATAAGAGATGAAGTACAGATAGTTCAAGGCTTAAAAAAAGGATGAGATTGTGTTTATTAAGTATACACCCATATTTATACTCTAATAGAATGAAAAAATTCATCAAAACTTGGAAAGGAGTCTTAAATAAAAATGTGTCCTTTTATCATATATTTTTTTCATGATATCCTTGGAATTTTTCATAATTGTAGTTTGCATTTTTTTTGTATTGATCTTTTATCTGAGCATGTTATCTATTTATAAGTATCCATTAGAACATTATGGTTTTATTATTCTCCCATGAAAATGTTGTCAAAATATAATTTATATTTTTTTAGTAACCTATGCATTCCCCATTCCCTCTTATTAAGATGAAATTTTAATCATATTCCTGATGTGGGATTTACACAAGGGAATTTTCAAGTATCAACCATTATCTTCCTAAATTCAATTTCAAATTTTAAGGGAGAAATTTTTGTAAGGAGGGAAAAATACAACACGCCATGATTTTTCAAATAAATATTTAATGCATAAATAATGAGTGTCTACAAAACAAAACATTCTAATAATCTAGCCAATAATCATAATTTTTTCACTTATTTGATTTTAATTTCGAAAAACTGACATACACAGTTGCATTTAGTATGATATTTAGAGTCCGATATAATCAACTTACATTTTTGGTGAATAGTGACTTGACCCCTTATGATAAAAAAACATAGCCTTATGTAAAGTAATGCATAATAAAATGGATAGAAAATTAAGAACTTCACCCATTAATGTATGAATACTATATAGACATCTTATAAGTGACAGAATGATCGTATCATAAGTATTGTAAAATTTTTAAGTCATAAATATTTTAATTATTTTTTTGATTAATTATATAATTTAAAATCGAAATTTATTTTCATAAAATATAATCATAAATTTTCATTTTAGTGTCTTATGGTTATAAGATAATTCTATGAGACATTGATTAACTTTTCAACGTGTTATAAAATGAGTTATAGTTTTAATGTTACTTCTTTGAATAAATTATTCTTTTATTTTAAAATTGCATTATAAATATTTTGAAAATTATTTTCAGAAAATGAATTTCATTTTTGAATTATTCATGTCAAAAAATGGTTCGGGTGAATTTTTGGATTTTTCCAAAATACATGAATGTTTTATGAATCGGTAAATATAGTAATATACCATATATATATATATACTTTTGAGTTAAATAACCTATACCTAGTATCATCTCCAATTTAAGAACACAAGGATCTAAATAAAATGCACTTATTACTATTTTTTGTCATGGAATCATAACTATTTATTTTCTTGTGGAAAAATATAAATTAATGATTAGAATATTAAGAAAACCCTCCACTCTTCCACTATAAAATCACTCACTCCCCCCTTCTCTTCATTCCTCTAAAGCCTTGTAACATGTCTAAATTTTATTCAAATATCCTCCCAAACACCTCCACCAGGTCCATAAGCCTATGATCTCATAAAATGTTCAAATCCACTCCCCTAGAGATTCTCTCAAGGAAGATTAATTCAAGAGATAAATTCCCCCTTTTAATTATTTTACTTTTTTTACAAGTTACTTTGTTGAAATTTCTATCTCCACATCTCCTCATATAATTGTTATGTCCACTACAATACCTTAAATTTACTATAATTTTTTTGGATTATTTAATAATTTATTATCATCATTCCATTATCCTTATTTTATGCTAGTAGAAAAAACACCATCAGAGATATGAAAAAGTACCACATTCATGGACAATGGGATTTAAATTTCTATTACCATCTTCAATTATAGTCATAAAACCATTATTATTGTTGAACCAGACTATAATATATATATATATGTATATTATGTCTCATCTATGGTTCTGGAATCTTTTTGTACACATGGTTTTGATTTAAAAAGAAAAATGAGTTTGTTGTGTTGGAAAACCTTCTAATTTACACAAATAGTTATCATTAAATAATTTATATAATGATTACTATTCACTCCATGAAGCCAAATTAAATTTACAGCCATGTATCCTTATGGATTTTAACTAATAACATATAACATAATGTATGTAAAACCATCCTCATTTTATACTATTCTCGATTCAGGTATATAAGTATACCGATCATGAAACAAACGGACCCGAACAATGAAATTTAACCACTAAACCCATCAAAAATTCCTTTAGTGAACTTAATAAAGTTCTAATAAATAATTACATGTAGAAGAGGTTCTATAATTATTAATTAATGAACATAAATTTTATTATTCAGGTCATTAAGATAAAGTGAAGAACACCATGGGACTTATGGTAAGGGGTTTCTTCATCTCCCATACATTTTTGAGATATTATTTATTCAATAATATTAATTATGTATGGTCTATGTATAATTAAAATTTATGTTTCATATCAAAAATATATTTATTTTCATGATATTAAATGTATTATTTTAGGAAAATTATTTTTGGGGCATACAATTCAATTGATTATAACGTTTTATGTATTTTCAACCCGAACCTATATTTTCAATCAGATTGCTCTTATTATCTATTCACCTCAATGAAATTATTATTTATTCATATTTACCCCTCATAAATTCGGTGTTAATTTTCTATATATGCATACCAATCATAATAATTCTTTTATTTATAGGGATTCACATGTTTTGAAAGAATCATTCAAAATTTATTCCGAAATGCATGCTCGATTCAAGAACATCTCAAATTGTTAATTTTTTTGATGTTCACTCTATTATCAATTATATGCCATATTTTCCTTTTAAAAACCACACATTTAATCCATAAAAATCTATTTTGTATCATTTTTGTTTTATGAAAGTTGTCAATCATTTACCCATTAAAATACATTAATATTTTCCTTAAACCGCACTAAAACATTTTATTTCTAAAGATTCATTAAAAACAATATATAAATGATTTCTCCTCAATAAGACTTTATATAGGACTAAAATATAATCTCAACAAACATCGCATTTATTTTATAGGATATAAATGTTTAAAATATGATTTTAGGACCAAAACATATGATTTTCCAAAATAAATCTCTGTTCCAATGTAAAAAATATATTTTTCTCATCTCACTTAAAATTTTATGAAATACATTCCATATCAAACACTTATTTCTTTCATGTGATGTATGTACTTACATTTGGTATATGATATAAAGTGTATAATTATTCTCATGATTTTCTAATAGATTATGATTTGAAAGTTTCAAGGTGGTAAGGGAGACTTTGGAATGTTTAATGATTATTTCCTCAAGGATATTTCAGTGCTATCATTTAAAATATTCATCATCTATGTCAACATCCTTTTTTGAATCTTTCAATTCATTGAGGTTTATATAAAATTATATCATTCTCCAGGTTTAATTAAATGGTTTGGGATTAGATTGACTATGGATGTGCTATATTGAAACTATTCACCATTTTATTCTAAATGGTTATTTTTTCTGTTTAATGATCGGGGAAAGATATTTAAATTTCATATATTAACTTCAGTATGAATGTATATGTTGTTTATATTGATCTCTATTTATTTGAGTAATGCATTGGACTTAGTATGTGATAGGTGGGGCTTGCTATTTCCCCTCGATGCATCGGTAGGTTTCATGAGAAAAACTACGGTCTTGGCATGAGGCCTTGACAAAATGGTTATTTATGGTCTTGGCACAAGGCCTTGACGACATTGTATGATTTCCCATATTATACATTCCCTCATTATGAAACAATTAATTAAATTTTCAATTAGTTATTAGACTAGTATAATTCCCATGATATTTCTATATTATCGCATATTTACTCAGCTCACATTCATGTGATATTATGTTCATGTTTCCTTTTAAAGGAATGAGATTTTCATTTTTCTCCATGCCAAATATTTATGTTTATGATAACATAGGATGTATTTTTTACCCTTACTTTTCATTATAGCTCACCCCTTTCTTATGTTTAATTTTTTTAGGACATAAATAAGTTTTTTATGAATCACCTGAAGTGATAAAATTATAGTTATGGATGTTCCCAAAAAATATATCGTGTATTTCATTTCATGTTGTAATGTTGAACCTATGTTTGTATCTAGTATTCCAAAACTACTAAACTACTTGATCCATATGGATTTTATTTCTTATAATTATTCCAATGTATGAAATAATGCATTGGATCTAGGAAACTAGGTTTGGGAATTTACAATATATATTTGAGACTCTTTTGATCAATATTTATGTCACACT
Source organism: Viscum album (assembly GCA_963277665.1). Taxonomy (NCBI): domain Eukaryota; kingdom Viridiplantae; phylum Streptophyta; class Magnoliopsida; order Santalales; family Viscaceae; genus Viscum; species Viscum album. The sequence continues at coordinate 1,638,745,021 of OY728127.1, forward strand.
TATTTCCCTAGAGGAAATTCCTCTTGATTTTCAATGCAATGATCACAAATTTCAACTCCTGATCATGCATGTGATCATTTTTCTCATGGATTTTTAGCAGAAAAGAGGTGTAGGATATCACTTTGTCATTTTACATTCACACACATCCTAATACATTCTTTGAAGTATCACTTTACACCGCAAATAGTTCTACACTTGTTGGGAGTGTGAGTTCTGTAATAGTGATAAGACTCATTTTGATCTCTTTGAAGATTTACTCACATTATTGAGTCGAAAAAAGAATCAACGCCATCCATGTTAACAAGTCAATTGGGTTTGAAAATAATGAAAAGTTCCTCACCAATCGTCTATAATACTTAGATAGACCATGTAAGCTACATATCTCCATTATAGATGTTGGAAAATGACACTCTTCAAATGCCTTTATCTTGGAAGGGTCTAAATATATTCTTTTTTTAGTGATAACATTCCCCAATAATGATAAATCGGTCATCAAAAACTCATATTTATTATATTTTTCGTAATGGTTCTCCCTTCTCAATGATGTCAACCCAGTATCCAAATGCTTCTCATGTTCCTAGTTTCTCTTAGTAAATCAAAATATCATCGATATAACTACCAAATTTTTTTATTTAATCTCTAAAGACACTATTCATTCAATCCAATAATATAAATGGTTATTTTTTGATTTATAAGGGAATGAATATGAAGTCATAGTGTTCATACCTCATTCTAAATGTAGTTTTGGGAATATCTTCCTTCCTCCCCTTTAACTGGGGATATTCATTCTGAAGTTTCACCTTAGAAAAATAAATGGCAGTACAAATCTAATAGAAAAATTCATCTATTCATGGTATGAGATAGTTTTTCTTTATTGTGATTTTATTGAGCTCACGATAATAATTGAAAAGTCACATTGATCCATTATTCTTCTTAAAAAAGTGGACTAGTTCACCCCATTGTGAAACACTCAGGCATGTAATACCCTTTTCTATATTCTCATGTAACTACTTATTCATCTCTTCTAGCTCAATGATGAACCTTCTGTAAGGTGTATTTTATATGGGTAGGGATCTAAAAATAATTCCAATTGAGAACTCAACTTATCGATTAGAAGGATGACTAAGATATTAATTTGGGAATAAATAAGTGTAACACCTCTAAATGAGCATATCATCATGAAGTATAATATAATTTATCTCAAAAATTTGACCATGATACGATTTCTTAAAAGGAAACATCATCCACAATTGAGATGATGAATTTGAAGGAGATTCATCTTCCTCTTTACACTTGTACATGATTAGAGGATACTCTAGGATATGAAGAGTGATCTCCCTTTCCCAACCATTAATGTTTTCTTTGCATAAAAATAGAAAATTCATGTCCAAAATTTCATCAAACTCTCCCATTGGACGTATAACAAAATTTAATGGGAGGTTTAGTTCACAGACATTTACCAAGGTGGATTTATAACCATTAGATGCAATATTTTACCCATTCACTATTCTCACAGATAACTCAACCTCCAAATTTTGAGGTGGTGTTTGAATAGTTCTACTAAACCTGTAAGATATGGAATATTGTGTAGATACAGAATAAAATAGAATTACCCATATTCATGAATAAATTAATATCATACCATTTAGCACAAGGTTTTCTGGCTCCACCTCACTAGTAGGGATAGAATAATCCCTCCAATATTTCCTTGAAGGTTGTTGTTGATTGCATCCGACAACCCTTTTCATGGAGAAACTTTTCACCTAATTCCAAGGTTACATGTAGTTTTAACATTTCATTATCAGCTGAGTATTGATCTGAATCATACATTATTATACAATTTTAGTGGGATTCTTCATATCCCTTCAACATTTTTTAGCTAGATGTCCTATTATTCTAAATTTGATGAAATTAAAATTTCACATTAGACTATTCCTAGGATGCTTCTTCCAACAATTTTGACACTTGGGATGTTCAATATTCTTTCCATCATGGGATATATTTTAGAAACCACCCATATTAGAGTTCATTTTACTCTTTTTTTCCCTGGTCCTATGAGACCATCGAGTGTCTCTGTTTTCCACTACAACTAGGAGGGAACAATGAAAAATCTCCTCATAACTATTGAACTCTTGATTTTCCAACACATTTTGTAGACTCAGATGTAGTCTAATAAATAATTCATCCACATTGTTTTCAAGGTTCATGGAAAATCATGAGGTGTATCTTGCTAGCCCTGTGAAGTTTTCTTCGTACACCTCGATGGACTCATCGTCGTTCTTCTTATGTTTGTGGAACTCTATTTCCATCTTGATATGGAGGGTTTGGGGAGAATATTTATTGAAAAATAGTTTCATTAATTCCTCCCAATAAATGGAATTTATTTCTCCTTGGGGCATTGTAATATTGATCATTTTCCACCAAAGATCAGATTCCCATTATAACACTTGACCACCAGTATGAGTTTCACTTCTTTTGAGATCTGGAGAAAGTGAATATCTTTTCAATGGATTTAATCAAATCTTCGATGAGGATGGTACAAGAATATCCACTAAAAATGGGAGGCCTTCTGTGTATGAATGATTCAATAGAAACATCCTCTTTCCCTTGAGAAGGAGGGAATTCAACATGATTGATTTTATTATTCAAAACTTCAGCCAGCTACGAAATTACTATCAATAAGGTTTGAGCACCCATTCCCATCATATAATTCATATAATTATAGAAATCTAAATATTTCCAATAATATTGATTATTTGCACATGTTGTTTTCCCACCATTAACTAATAACAATAACATACATATAGTGGGCTTTAATAACCAGATAATAATAATAAAAAAGGAAACATTAATCATAAAAGGATATACTCTTAAACAAAAATTATATCCTCTCAGTTAGTCCATATGATTCAATCTAGGATATCCATGATCTATTTGATAACATTTATTGTTATGGGATTCTTTTTTTGTTCCCTTAATAACATTTCATACTAAGAATAGAATTTTACAAATCATATCCCCTGGAGTGTCAAACCAGGAGTGCATTAAGGACCATTGTCATTAACCAGTACCCATTCAAGTCTAGCTAAAAGAAGTTCTTTCAAGGTTTACCCTAGAAAAATCAATAACAGAGTCACATCTAGTATTTTGTATCTAGATAGGGATTTATTTTATTGACAAACAACTTACTCTATAGTTAACAAAATTGTGGTATGTTTTCTTATTTTTATTCCAATCCGTAATGATCTTACTAAAGTTCTCTATTCCTAAACTCCAAAATTAACTAGACCATGACAATGATAACAACTATATAAAACCAATCCTTTTACAAACTTCATTACATGATTTTAGGCATATTTAATAATCATATTAAAATCCAAGGGTCTTAAATCCTACTATCTTGGAATAATAGGTACCTAAAATTGAAATCATGGGACTAAATAAAACATATCATTATTTAATATTCATAATGAACTCATAACATCCATTTTGATAATACATCTTCATAGTATAAGCTAGGGATAACATGAAAAAAATGGATGATTCAAAAATCCAAGTAAGGGAATAAACATAGGAATAAATCATTACCACATGGGTGAGAAGGCATAACATTATGATTTAAAATGGAATGGAACATATGGAATTAGAAAATATAAACACATAGTCATATAAATATAGATTCATAATACCATGGAAGAAACATATAAAAATAATTTACCATTATTCAAGAATCATTTCACATGAGGAAGCACAAGTCAAGGTTAACCACCAAGACTATTGCACATGGTAGCAAGAGTTAGGGAAAACCTCTAGGACCATTGCACATAACTTCTCATGGGAATCAAATTTACCCAATTAGTTTGAATGATATCTAGGAACACCCATCAAAAAATGTTAAGGAATATTATTTCCATTTATATAATTATACATAATCAATCGAACATAAACAAAAGGGTACCCATGTAAAGAAATGAGTATCATAATCTTGTCATAAAGAATAATTAATGCGAGTAACATACAGGTGTCCAAGAATGATTGAAATAAAAAAATAAATTGAAATTATGAAGTGAAATAGGCATATATAATGTTTTGTGATGTCATATATAAGTGAAAACATATAAGAATAATATTTATGAAATTTTAGAATTAAAACATTTTATTGTGGTTTTAAGGAAAACATTAAAGGGAATTTAAAATATAAAAGGGAATAATCTATGATATAAAATATGAAGTGAACCAAGATTGAAATATTAATTAAAATAATTATTATATAAAAACAATGGTGGTTTTAAAAATATGATAGAGAGCACATGAAATTGATTTAGAATGCTAGAGGTTCCCTTAAAACTGGTTTGGTCATCATGATGTTTTTAGGAGGGAATTATTTAAAAACATGTATTCACAGAAAAGTTAATGATGAATGGATATCTATTAATGAGGTAATATAATTTCAAGGTAATTTAGAAGTGGTACATAAAAATAAAAAATAACTTCATTTGGTTAGAAATAATGGTAGAATCACTTGATGGAATAAATGTGGTTCATGTATAATCCCTTTCTATAAGTCTGATGGTGTCCTTCACATGGTGTTAATGTACTGGTTGAAAATATTAAAATCATTAATTATTATTTCTAGAACCTCATATTCATGTAATATATTTATTATAACCTTATTATGTTCATTCATAACATTTTTGGTGGCTTAAGTGGTTTAATTTCCTGGTTTTCATTACTTGTTTACTTATATACATGTAAGGATAAACATGTAGGGTGAGAATGTTTTTCCATAATTGGAGTTATAATTTAATATTGAAAATTCACGAGTTTACAATGTAGTATAATTCATTTGGATATTTGGAGTGAAGATAAATCATTAATGATAACTGTTTTGGTAAATTTTATGTTTTTTATCACAACAAACTCATTTTTCTTTATAAATTAATATTATGTGTACAAAAAAATCAATAAAACCATATTATACATAATAAATATATTATAGAATTTTCAAACCCTCATAATGGTTTCGTTCCAAAAATTGATGATGGTAATTGAAATTTAGATCTCATTGTCCTTGAATATGATAAATTAACACATCTTGGATGCTGTTTTCATTTCTAGTATAAAAAAATGGGAAAAGAGATATGAAGATGAATTATTCAATTGTCATAAAAATGTTCCAGTATATTTAAGGTACATTATTCATCTTAATATTTAGATTAAATGAGGTTAAGAAAGAAAAATAATGAATTGACCATGAAAGAAAATAAAATAAATGAAAAAAGGAATTTACCAAAGGAATATATCTTCCTCGAGATCCTCTTTAGGGAAGATTATTTGGCCTTTGGAAGATATTTTGGGAAATGGGATGTGAAAGAGGGTCATAGGGTGTTATTTGAGCATAATTTAGACTAGACACAAGGATTGAGAGGTGTGAGGAGAGGAGGTAAATAGGGGTGGTAATTATAGTGGAGTGGAGGGGTTTCCCATTATTTTAATCATTATTTTAAATTTTTTTATGAAGACATTGAATAATATTGATTATTATACCCAAATATAGTAGAGATATCATGTGAGTTCGAACTAATGGCCATTTACATCATCGATGACTAAAGCATGATGCATAAATTCATTTATTTAGCATTTATTGTAAATTATAAAATTTTTCTATTCACCTAAAAGTCAATTATTTTAGAAAAACCGAAAAATTCATAAAAACAATTTATTAACATGTAGAATTCATAAAAGGAACTCATTTTTACTTAAATAATTTTCAATATATGTTAAATATAATTTTTAATTAAAATCATAATTTACATGGAAAATATAAATTGTATAATTAAAACATCTTTTCTAACACTTTAAAAAATAAATTAAGGTAACTTAAAATTATATTAAATTCATTATTTATTAAAATAATTATTTATGTATAAATTTTATAAAAATAAATATTATTTTAAATTATTAAATTAAACATAAAATTGAAATTAAATATACATGACTTTCAAAAACTCCAACACTTAATTAATAATTTTAAAAATATTTACGTACTTATACTACGTTATATTTATATCATATTATCACTTATGAGATGGATACATGTTATTTATACTTTCATTAGTGATTTTACTTTTAAATTGACTACTTTACTATTAATAAGGGTCACATTACTACTCTAATGGTCATATTACTATTTAATCCGTATATGATCCTTAACTTCTAGAGATAACTTTTGTTTCACTCAATATTCATGTATAAGGTTTGAATTGTTATCTTTATGTAATCATATATTACTATACTATAAGGTGTAATTATAAGAATGTAATTTCATTGATAAAACATTTGGCTGTTTCAATTACAAGTCATTATTGGAACAAAACCTCGGAATGACATGAGATCCTTAGGGTCAGATGACTAGGTTCATGGCCCGGGGAAGCCCGAGTCATGAAAAATGATATAAGTGAAACAAATGTTTATTTACTGTGGTTTCTACACTAGTGTAAAGTTTTACGATCCAAAATAAGTATGTCGTGCTCCAGGGGTTGAATGTAACACCCCATAATGATAATGGGTTAAATTACTAAATTTTATCATTCTTGTCGGTATGGTTCACCTTTCTATTGGAATCTTATATGATTAGATCTCCCGAGTTAAAAATTCTTTGATAGGAGTATGGAAATGGATGGGTGACTTATAAGACTAATTACTATACCAATGGGACAACACTTGTTATTTTCGTTTGTTTTTTCAGAACTCAAACACACCCTTGAAAACATCCTTTAATGTCACCCATCCTGATCACTACTCTAGGACACTCATGCTTAACTTTGGAGATGTAATTAGTTTTACTCAGAAGAAGGTTAAAATTGTTGACAAGAGTCATATAATTTACTCATTTATCCCATTATCAGTCTAATTTTCTAAATTCACCCCCTTAGAGAATGACATCAACATTAATGACCCAAAATATCATCCCAAGCATTTACACCACACATTGGTATGGGTTCCTACTCAAATTTCATTTTTCAAGATGCATGATTCCATGACATGTTCTCTTAGTGTGATTTTTCCTCTCTCACACATACGATGGGGATCTTACTATAAGATCACCCATATTGATCACTACAATAGGCCAATCAATTATAATAGTGGAGTTCAAATATGGTAGTCTCTCGAAAATAAAGGTTCCCCTGGTTAACATGGGTATTAACTCTTTTCCTTTTAAGTCTCCCAATTAATTGAGTGTTACAGTAATAATAATAATTTAATTAATATAAATTTAATTTAATATTTATATATATAGTGGGGGACATTTGAGGGCGCTATACATTTTTGAACAATTTCCCTTTCCCTCACATATATCCCCCATCCTATCACTCTTTTCCATCTCTCTTGTATTATTATTTTTATTATATTTTTATTGTAATTATAAATCCTATCTACTCGAAGTCATCATTGATATTAATTGTATTGATATGTCATCAGTGACCTTAGTTTTATCTCAGTGAGAGGAATTTCAAACCAAATATTGTTTATAAGGGTAGTGAGTTTTCAGCAGTAGCGTTAAATCCCAATGTCAACCATTTTGGTCAATATTCATTTCAAATAATATAGTAATTCCATATAATTATGAATTATTTATATAGTTTATTGGAAATATTATTGGTGTGTGTATATCCATGTGAAACCTATGTATAATAAGCTCTTAATTTATGGATTATATTAATTTATGGGTAATTGGAATTATTATTTTCCCAATGTTCATAGCCCGTGAGACCTACAAATTAAATTTGATTACATGATGTGTGTTCATGATTGTAATCATGAATTGTACACTTTTTTTATTTCATATAGAATTTTTAGGTGATTATACAATTTTTTTGGTGTGATTTTCATCTTCCATATTGTTTACTTGTTTTCATGTACTATTTTTTCTCTATTGTTGTTTTAGGTTGTTCCATATAGACTATAAACTTCAGAGAGGGACGTGTGAGATACCGATCAAAACGTACATAGGCTATCACTACCAATGGATGTATCAAATGTGTTTGTGAACTATACCATCAAGGATGGGGATGTAAGAGACATATATGGAAAGGTTCCTTTTAATATCATCCTGAAGTAGGTATTTTTCTACCTTTATGATTCTGAAGCAGGTAGAGGTTGGTACCCAAGGACCCGACTTGTGTTTGATACTCCAATAATAAAATTTTAAATCTATACCCCCATTTTTTCATGTATTACCATTTTATATTTTATGAAATGATGTAAATGGTTGTTAGTGGTGTCCTATTGTGTCTTAGACTCCCACTGTACATAATCATTTTAGTATGCTTACAGACTTCATGGGAAATGACCTGATAATGGGAAAAGTGCCTACGGTTGATACTTGTGCATGTGGAGAGACATGATACCAAATTTTTTTGATGGAGTTTGATTGGGACATCTATATATATTTTTATTTATAGAAATATCTGGTATTTGGATCCCTTTTTAGTTTTATTTTTTTTATAATGTGTTTCATTTTTTCTTTTCCTCAAGTGTTATGGTTATTTATTTATTATATATATTTTAATATATTTATGTTGTTTTTTTCTATCTAATGAAATGATTGAGAGGGTATATTATCCTCATGGTTCCACTCGATACCCACACAACTATTCAGCACCCCATGTCATATATAGAATCATGTTTGAGTTTATTTGGAATTATAGATCAGATATGGTGGTTCAGGTTGGGATGTTACAATAATGGTTTTCTTTAATATTTGAATTCCCAACTAAATTAGGTTGGAAATATTACATTATTTAAAACCATTAAAATAAGAGTGTATTCATTCTCATTACCCGCGGAATTGAAATTTAGGGTGTGTTGGGGTTAGTTTTTAATCATGTAATCTATTAGATATTAATAAAGATCATAATTACCCTCTTATATGAAACATAATACATATATGTCCTTAGTTAGGATATACTGATGAAGTGTACTATGATTCCCTAAATGGATAACACACATTTTTTCCCAAGTGGTGTTCCATGTGACCTTAGGCGCACATCCCTGTATTCTGAATGATGTAAACTACCAATGAGGATCAAAATAAATGTCACGATGTCTCTACAATCTCATTAAAATATGATTAAATATAAATATAATAAAAAACAACATCCCCAAAAAATAATCAATGTACATATGATTAATAAAACATATCCTTGTTATATTAAATTAATATGATATCAAATTTATAATTATCAACTCATAACCCATCAATATGATCATATATAAATAATGAAAATAAAAAATATTAAAAAATTATCTACAATAATCCATAAGAATCATCTATTAACATTATATAAGCTATCTATATCGACCATGCCACACTGTCATTTTCCATAGAAATACCCATGAACATGTAGTATATGTGTGTCAACATCCATAGAGGTTCTTGAGATGGGTGTGAGTAAAACTCAATAAGCTGTCACTAATTGTTTCCAAAACAATAGTATAAATACTATTCATGAACCTATGATATGAAAAAATACAGTGTATGTGTGAAACAAAATAACACATATCCATCCATGTGATCAAAGGTGAAACAAAATATTTAAGATTCATATTTCATTTAGTATTATATTTAACTAATTTTAAGAAATAAATATATGGTGGCATGACACCATACCCAAGAATAAATCATCACATATCAGTAAAAGGGATTGTGCCCCATCTTGTAACTATATATTGTGTTACAATGGGATACGATCCTTCAATATATTCTTATCACATTATAGTGGAATTTTTTCCCTCCTTAGTATCATATATATAGTTTTCATTGAAAAATCACATGACCTGGAATCAAATCTCCTTATAGGGGAATATATCCCCACGTTAAATTGAAATATATAGTTATATGGGGATTATATCCTTCGATTGAATCATATCCAACTAAAGAGGAACTATTTAACTCTATGAAATCGTATATATATATATATATATATAATATACTCATAGTGGACCTCATACAATAATTGAATAGTAAATAGTACATCATTTCATGGGGCACACATCTTACCCCATATTACAACAGCCCATACAACTGAGTTCATACACTCTCTGCATAACCTCATGTAACCTAAATCAATTCAACAAGAAATGTTTCCACCCAATAAATAAAATCACCTATCTTATTTTACGGTGTTCCTACTCTACCAAAATAATCACCCAATTTCAAGGTTAGTCACTCAATTTCATAATTCATCCTCATTTTGGTTTCTTCAAATGGATGTTATTGTATTATCATCTATGAACTGATCAACTCTAGGAACAATATACGAAATGGGATCTTATATAGTTCCACTAGGAGACATAGTAATTTAGAATAAAATGAATGTAATTTTCTCTCTTATCCAATAATCAATGCCACTAACCACCTCTAAATGGGAATAACTTCACTCAGCATGAAAATGATCCCATTATGTAAAAAATAAGATATACTGTAAATATATCTCAAGAAGCACAATGGATATTTAAAAAACTACTCTCTTTGATCAAAATGAAAGCGTCTTAATTAAATAAAATCTATATATTTAATAATCTATATATTTTTATACCCCCATTAGAACACATATACTAGTTGGGGATGAACAATAACCGTACTATATAATTAATACTGCTTAGGGATTTATATTGTATTAAAATTGTATAGGGAATATCCGATAGAAAAATATTTTAGTCAATAAATTTCATATAAATGGGGATGTATAAGGTAATATATAACAAGGTCCTCCATGTTCATTGATTGAATTTATACCAAATTTTTCTTCAAGAATCTCATATATGTTTTATCAGTCACACCACTATTATAAGATAAGGAATTAGTCATGTGTCCATGGGTCTATCATTGGAAAACAATTAGTTACACACAGTAATTTTAAGAAATAAATAATTTTTGAATTATTTATAATTGAATAAAAGTTGGGATAAAAAATGTAACATGAATATGTGAAGATGAATAATCATTATACATATGTTTATGGAACACCTATATCAACTATAATATAATCATCATTATGATGATCGAACCATACCCGTCATGACTTTCAATACATTATCTGAGATCATTTCACCAAATGAGAACCTATAACCAAATAATAATTAATTAATAATTAATACAAGTTTAAATTAATTATTTAATTTAATTTGAAAAAATGGTTAAATAATAATTGATTGGAATTTAATCATCTAATCATTATGTAATTTTATTAATATATCTTGTGGCATTATCCTAGTATCCTAGTGAATAAAATACCATTCAAAAAATGAATGCATTTTCAACACTTCAAAAATAAAATTATTAAAAATAATGAAATTTAACCAATAAGGAAACCACTGAAAAATTAGTCTATTGTTGTGTGAAATTATGATTCAGGGTCATCATTTATCAATTCCATGAAATAATCCTTCCATATCTTCTTACTTTCACCAGGTATCAATGTAATTGGTGTTAAAACATATATTAGAGGAATTGAAATTAATAATAATCATGTTTAAAAATAGATATAGTCATAATGATGTTTTAAAAATGTCATATAATATTTTTAATCATCTAAAAGTCAGGCATCTATGAGGGGGTTCAAATATATGAATGGGTGGGGTGATATTTTGAAAAAAACATCCCCACATTCATGCTTTCTCAGCAAAAAATGAGATGGGATCTCAACCTAAAATGGTTGGTATATAAATTGTTTAAGAATATGGTTGATTTCTTAACATGGTATGATCTATAAAGATCAGAATATTACCCCTTTATAAGGTCACCCATCAGGTCATATCCCCTTGTGTCATTAAATATAATTTTAATACTAGATATATTCATTTACCCCATGTTTTCTCATTATAGGTTTATCTATCAACATGAGATGTGGAATATCGCCCCTTTGTTAGAAAAAAATAGATTACCTAGACATCACTAGATGACACTAATTTTTCCATAGGAAGGTTATCCACATTGAAAAACCCCAAAACCACAGCCAAAGAATTAGCCCTCTTGTAATTGAATGATGACCATTATCATTGAGGTTTCAAAATTTTAATAAATATAAAACAAAACCATGTAAGAATCATCATTGTTTGATACCATCTTCAATGATGTCTCACTATCTATAATAGATAAAAAATCTCCATGTTCTGACACCCTACTAATCATAGAATGAACCCTCAAAGACCATTAAATTGATATCCAATGTAAGAATCACCTCATTGTGACACCAAGTGATAACTATTTAATATTCAACATCAATCCGATGGAACCTAAAATTTAACATTATGTCCCCTCAAACCTAGCAGCTCATCCCGACGTTATCCTCAAATGTTAGGGTTTGGTCTGATTACTGCATCAAAATTCAATAATAGGTCACCCAAAATTAGCCCTAACATTCAAAAATTCAACTAAAACACCAATTGATACGTTATTAATAGATAAAAATATATCATATATATGTTACTACACTCAAAATTATAATTTTAATCAAAATAACCAAAACATACATTGAGAAATGATACGAAATTCAAATTTCCACAAAATTTCATATCCCATGAAGTTGTTGGTTGTTATAAAATGTACCCTATAATTAATTTCTCAATAAATATGTCATAGTGGTACTTTTCAATAATTTCCATCCCAATATGATCATAATTTCACCTCTAACCCAATATGATATTTCTAAAAATGTAAAACAAGAATCAACTACATAACAAAAAACATTAGGGGAACTATTTATTATGAACTAATTTACCCACAACTCCATCAAAAATAATGAGGAGAAGATAAAATCAACCTATGTATCCATAGCTAGAAAATATTACACCCAATGGTTATTTCCTAGATTATCCTACTCCCCATCATAAGACATTACTCATAATTGAAAATTTTGGATCATGGAAATCTTCATCATAAGAATCACTATGCAAAATTATATTCCTTTCCATACATTGACATTCTTGAAACACATTCAATCACAACACAACCAATTTCACCAAAAAACTTTTTTTTCCAAAACTATTTATGTAATCAAAAAAATTTCCTCAAATGGAATAAAAGTATCATATCACCCTATCACTATTCAGTAATCCACAAATGCATTATAGTATTATATAAACTCCAACAAAAATGTCTTAATTAAAAATGAGTATAAATCTGTGGTCTCATTCTCAAATAACCAAATGATTTGTCATCCTCTCACTATGAGAAATATGAGACCAATAATATGACCCAGTATTAGATAATTTCATCCCCATCATGGTCAGGATGCTAATTCTCTAACTCCTTATAACATTATATCATGATCTAAAATATGATATTTTGTAATGAACATTGAAAATCCAATCTATAAGAACCTTAATATATTTGTTCCATAATGACCTTGCATCAACCGGTCTCACTACTATATAACCCTACCAACATAAGAGAAATATATTAATAACATATTTGATTCTTCCCATAACTAGATCATCTGTATCATCACTATGATTAACCAAAACACACAATCACATCCCTTATCTAGATAATCAGAAAAGAAAATATAGATATCCATTTAAAATATGTTATCAATGAGTGTAAATCCATTAAATAACCCGTGGTTCTATCCCCAACAATTGGATTCTAATGAACATGTTCTAATTAATAATTTATGATAGGTTCCATTGTCAAATGTGTGTCACTCCACCAAATCTATGCCCACGAGTTTTGAAAAATACTAAATATGAAAAATTCTCTAATCGAACATATTCTAAAACTCTAGTCAATCTAGGATCTAAATGTTGTAACACCTTTCATTGATCCATGATTAGGAAATTTGTCTCATCAATAACATATTTTACTTTATAACACACAACTGATCAATGTTTATCCAACAGAAAAGGAACAATATATAACCAGTATGAACATGTCATCACACAATGAATCATTTTCCATAATTCCATGAAAACACTTACTATCCTTATCCTAGGTATAGTTATCTTCCATAATACCTCTCATTGTTTATCACAAATAATTTACTTTGATCCCATATGAAAATATTATGTGTACACACCTATATGACTTCATCACATAACTCAAATCATCCTCCAATGAATTTCATCTTCTATGATCTATACTCACATGACAAAAAATAGGAAATAAATATCTCTAATTTCACCCTTATCAATGAAAAAAACTTGGTTATAACATCAAAAATATCATTTGAATCACAAAATTTTTTAGACCAACCACATGATAACACACCATCTGGTAATAATTATAAATCATGAAGCTTCTATACATGACCTATCCATCGGAAACCCAAACAATTATGATCATTTTCAACTATGTTATCAGGAAACATAAGAGGATTTAATATGATAGTCATTTGTCTGATCACAATCATCAGACACTACATTGATACAAAAATCACTTCATAATAAATTTCATCCAAAAATAGCATGGAATCTCACTTTCCAAAACATTGAATATAGAGAATAAATTTTAACTATAAATCACCATACTAGTTATTACCCATGAGTGTGAAGATCCTATCCATGTCTCTTAATATAAATAGCATTAACCCAAGATGATTCATAGTTAGAGAATTCATAATAATCTATTTTATTTTATTATCACCCAACTAGGAAGAGATATAAGAGAAAACCATGTTGGGGTTTTTGAATTGTTATGTCACTAAACCTATTTTATTATTTCATTATTTTTTGAAAATTATACCATGAAATATAATTTTGTATTCATCCTACCAAGGGTTAATTACTGGGAAATTGACTGAATATTCTAACCCACTATGTGTTACTATACATATATTGAGAAAGGATATATTTATACATCATTGATGATATTCTCTAGATGTGGTCTTGAGTACAATTCATCATAGAAAAATACAATGGTTTGGATATATATAATGAAACTAACTTGTTATATATGTATTTATATATGTTTATTTCGAATCATTAAAAAAATAAACACTATTTTTTCCTAAAAATAATTCCTTTAGTCAAACATGAATATAATGTGATTCCCATGCACATGAATCAATGCATCAACACACCTATTTTTTACATTGGTCTATGAGATAAAATATTGATATCAATCATCAATTAACACATTGTATTTATTTAAATATCAAATTAGTGGAATCAGAAACCAAGAACATTATCATGTATTTAAATAGATAATATGATCATCATATTTATATTTAATTAAATGATTTAATCTAATAAAATTAAAAAATGTGATTATATTCATACCATTTTATTTATTTTTGGTTTGTTTTGTTCTAAAATTTGAAAATTGAAAAATTCATAAAATTCTGTAACTACCTGAACCTTCCACCCCATTACATAAAAAAATATTATTATTAGGGTATCATGAAAATATCATGTTGTTTTTTAGACAATTACAATAGTGAGAAATTTTCAATGATGAGTGATTTAAATCGTTTGAATATTTTTCAAATATACAATAGGGAGAAATTTCCAAAAGTGAGACATTTCAATAGTTTTTAATTTTTCCAATTTCCAACAGTGATATATTTACAAATGTGAGATATTTCAATAGTTTTACATTTTGGAAACTTCTAATTATGAGACATTTTCAATGATGATACATTTCAATAGATTTCTAATTTTTACAATTTCTAATGAAAACACATTTCCAAATGTGACACATTTCAAAAATTATCCATTTTTTCAATTTCCAATGGTGGGAAATTTCTAATAGTGATACATTTTAACAGTTTTCAATTATTAATATTTTTAATAGTCATAAATTTTAACATTTTTTCATTTCTTCAATTTCTAATGGAATGACATTTTTAATGGGGAGACATTTCTAGTGGTGATACATTTAAAATAGTGAGACATTTCCAATGGTGATAAATTTCAATATTTTTCCAAATTTTCCAAATTCCAATGGTGATACATTTCCAAAAATTCAATATTTCAATAGTTTTCTATTTTCCCAAAAGTTTGAATATTTCTAAAAAAATACAGAATTTCCATTTTGATAACATTTATGACAAAAAAGAGGTTAAAATTCTATAATAATGGGTTTTAATGTTGTTTAAAAATAGATTAATAATTTCCTTAAATTATAAAAAAATATATACACATTTTAAATGCTTAAACAACCTATATTGTTGGGATCTACCTTTAATGGTCAGCTAAACCATATCATATCCCCCTAGTGTTATTTCTTTTTTTTTTCTAAATCTGGTAATTTTAATTATTCGATCGAGATTACATTTTATAAAAATGTACCCTGAAGTGTAATATAATAGTTTTGATACAATATATTCATGTTCCCCCCAAAGAAGTTCCCTCCACTATACACGCCACACATTTTTGGTGTTGCAAGTCTTGGAAGAGAATCTTTATTGTAGGTAGGTATTCCTTCAATTTTCCTTATGTGTATCATATAGGGTGGGTTTTTTATTTTTTATCTCATATGAAGAGATATTTATGTAGATTGATAAAGGTAATTAATTAGTTTTAATTTAATTTAAAGGGGTAGGAGAATGTGAGTTATGATCATAAATGTTTTTAATGATTTGATTTGACTTGAATTATTCAATTTTCTATTATGAGGGTATGTGCCTGTTTCATTGATGAAAATTGTGTCTGTTGGTGTCCTAATTATGATTTCATTAATTTTATTTTTCAACCTCGTATTTTTAGTTTGTTTGGTATCCTTTTAAATAAATGGGTAACCACTTATATTTGGTTAATGGAATGGATGTCCCAAGATCAAATGGACTGTGTTATAAAACCATAATTTAAGAGGTGAAATATAATTAGAGGCCATTTTGTAAATCTAAAAATGTGTTGTGTTGTGGTAAGGTATGTGTTGTGTGTTGGAATAGTGGATGAGATGTGGATAAGTAGCAGGGTTACAATGGTTGTTATAGTGAGGTGGTTATGCGGGGCTATGATCGTGTCTGTGATGTTATTATTCAGCTGGGCTATGATGAATGTTGGAACTAGTTGGGGCCTTTTGATTTTTTTGGTGCTTCATTTGAAGTGATATTTTTTGTGAGTTTCTAGGTTAGTAATGAATTGGGGAATGAATAATAATATCATTTGTGTTTAAAGAATTAATGTTATGGTAATTGTTATGTTCTAATTTTTTTGAATGTTTTAATAGAATTGGTTAGGAATAGAGAATATAGAAAATGAATTAATGATGAATAAAAATTAAAATATGAAGTGTGACTTGAGTTTTTCTAATGTGGGTCATGCTTAAAGTTTCAACTAATTAATTCAAGGTTCCTATGAGTTTTTTATGTCTTTTAAAACCCTTAAGATATGTCATGGGTGATGTAACAATATATGTACTAATGTTGTATAATATTATGATTTCTATATGCACCATGCCCTCATCAATCATTATCTAATGACACCCTCACAGTCACATGGGGGAATTTTTCACAAAATCTAGGGGGGAGGATGGTTAGTCGGTGACCCGCTTTTCCCCACTCCCTCTTCTAGAAGATGAAAAGGAAATACCTGGGCTTTGATGGATAGAGTTAAAAAGAGAATATTTTGATTTTTTATGTGATTATATGTGAAAGACTAGGATTTTTTAGGTGGTATGTGATGTTTTTTGATGGACCATGTGTTTGGAGGTAGGATCTGATGTGTTTTGTTGTTATTCAAAAGTTGTGGGAGCTCCAAGATGTACGGTGTTGGGGTGTGAGACCATAAAATTAGAAGGAAAGCGGTGCAGGATACCCTATCATTGATATTAATTATATTATATTATATACATGGTTCTATTATTTGGTGAGTGAGCCATGGGATGTTTGGGGTTTTGGTTAGTATAGATATTTATGTACTTTTTTATTCTACGGATTCCACACCAATTCATTAGTTTTTTATTTCACCTATGAAATAGAGATGTTGGGTATCCTATTGAGTATACCCATATGGTCACACTATATATATAATTTTTTTAGGATTCCTAGAGGACATCATGGACCATGCGACAAATTAGTATCACAAACCCTTTCCCAGTTGCTGTGTTGTTGCTCTAGTTTTTATTTTGGGTATTTAATTTGGTGACTTTTTATCTATATTAGTTTTATTTACCCAGGTATTATGGAATTTTTTTTGGATTCTGTATATATATTTATATATCAAGGGAGTTGATTTTTGTTGAATGATTATATATCTCTATCATTTTATCTTATATATAGAAATTCCTCCCATATTGTGATATTTTTATACACTTGATGATAATCACCATCCTAGGGTCTTGTATAGGTGGGACTTTGGGATAATTATCTCTATCCCTTCATAGATGTATCTTTGGTTGGAGGTGTTCATAACTGAGTCGTATCATAGATGATGGTTTAGATATTGGTAGGAGTTTGGAGATATTCATAGAGTGAAATTCATGGTTTGGTGTGGAAAATATACAGATGACCACTGTGTGTGACAAAGGTTAGGGAGACCAGATAGGTTATGGTATTTTGGGCCCACCATGATACAATGCATAGAATCATAGCTTATTTAATTAAAAAGTGGTATGGAACTACTTGAAGGATATAAATCTAGGAAGATTACATGCATCATAATTAATGATGTTCTTGTTTGAAACAGGTTTTTTCAGAATGTTAAAATTTATAAAATTAATTAATTAATGTAAAATAAATTATATCATAATAAAATTACACAATACTAGTTTTAGGTAAACCATGACCCAATTTTAGTTATGGCACCTTGTCGTCAACTGTACGTGGCTCAAGAAGCTTTGGTTAATATGGATAACCCAGTAATCATCTAGAGGGTTGATCCGGTTGAGGATGATGGCCAATGGTCAAGGACGTTTAGACCTTTTCATCTATAGGAAATGGGAATGTATGAGTGAAGAATATCATATGTGGTGAAAGTGGGATGTCTTGGGAAGTTGGAGATCACATTCAGTTTTATATGGGACTCGACGGAGTTTTGGGACCCCATGAAAATTAGTGATATGTGGGAAGATTTGTATTAGTGGTGTTCATAATACCATGGTGAGTGGAAGGAGTAAACTGATATAGGGGTCAACTTCTAGAAGGAGTTCTGTGTCAAGTTCCTTTCATCATCCATGAAGGTTATCAAGAGGTAGGAGAGACTCTACATTTATTAAAGAGGCATGTCTATGTGTTCTATTAGTATAATGTTCAATGATATTCTATGATTTTTCCTATATATTTTCCTAGATATAGAGTCCCAAGTGTGGCTTCTTGAGGAGCCACTCCGTCATTTGATCAAGTATCCATTCACTCAATTTACATTTCTAATATATTTTTTGTATAAAGATAAGGTAGAGGTGATTGACCAGATGAAATTGTGGGGAGGCTTACTATGATATGGAGACACGAAGGGTTCCCTATGGGGTATGATTGTCAGTGGTTGGTCTCACGTAGAATGGAGTTTTAGTTTTTGACTAGTTGGTAGTTGACCACAATAGCTTCCTTTTTGTCCACCTGGGGAAATTGTCTTCGGTACTGATCTTGGGAACATTGGACTAGTTTGTTCCATATATGGGGTTTTGGGACATCATTTTGATCAACTTCTAGTTGATTCTCATGAATATCCTGGTATATGGGGTTATGATCAATGTAATACTCAACATTAGTTACATCTATGGTCGTTCCACCTGTTTGGGAGAAGCATTATGCTCTTAAAAATGATGATGGGGGAAGTTAGAGGGAAAAAAAGGATATAAATCATCCATAGGGATGATATCCCAATCATGGTTTTAGAGGTTGCTATTTTTATAGGGGAATACGATTTTTTTGTGGATAGTTGCAGGCATAAGTGGAAACAACACCAAAAGAGATAAATATCATTCATTATCTACTATGATTATAATGTACCCTTGATAATTCCTTGTCTGATTCAGGATAATCACACACATTTTCTGCAACCTCTATAGTCCATGAAATAGTAATAGTCATAGAGAGGATTCATATTCCCCTGGTGTTGACTACGTCAGTTGGAGGACAATCCTTATTGTTTGATGTGTGGCGGTGATGTGTAAGGATAATTGGGGTAGCATATATCATGTGAAGAAATTGTCTTACTTCAGATGTAGCCAAAGGATTTCATTATGGGAACTAGCTAGATTTAATCTATGTGTGTCATTATTGACATATTTTGGATGATAGTATGGTTCTCAATTGTAGATGGTCTACATGCGTACTTCATTTGAGGGAGGCGTGTCAAGGTGGGAAATCGTAGTTGGGAGCCCCTTAATTCATTGGTTGTTAATTTATATATGAAATTAGTAGAGAAGGGTAAAGTGGTTTCATTGAATTTTTTTAGTGATTTCATGGATGATTTCCCTAATGAGTTTGTGATAATTTACCCTCGATGAGAAGTGGATTTTGTGATAGACTTGCCATATGGTGCTTCTTTGATTTCAATGGATTCTGTCTGGATGGGACCTTACAAGATGAAAGTGTTGAGGATTTAGATGGATTATATAATTTAGAGTGGTTTCATCCATTCTAGTGTGTAACTAAAGGGTTACCTAGTTTTTTTTCAATGAAGGAGGAAGGTAGTCTACGATTCTACATATACTACCAAAGGTTGAAAACAATGACGATCAAGAATTTCTATCATCTTCCAAGGATTTATGATCATTTCCACTATTTGGGGGGACCTAGTTATTTCTCTAAGATCAATATACAAACAGAATATCTCCAATTAATGGTAAAGGAAGGATATATCCAGATGTATTACTTTAAATGTTGTTATGGAATCTTTGAGTTTGTGTTTATGACTTTCACTATTACAAACTCCCTAGTAATGTTCATGGGGATTATTAAACCTTTTTTTTGTTACTTCCTAGATGAGTTTATCATAGTCTTTATTGATGGAATGCTGATCTAATCAAGGTCATAGGAAGATAATTACAAAATTTAAAAGTTGGTTTTCATGTTCTTCATCAAAATACATATTTATGTAATGATTTCCAAGTGTATGTTTTTGACCCGACTGGTGCATTTCCTAGATAATGTGGTGTCTTAATAGGGTGTGGCAGTCAAACCATAAATGGTTAATAAATTTTATTCTTTTTAATTTCCCTAGAATTTTTATATTTTTGTAGAATACTTGGTATCATAGCCTATTATTAGTGGTCTATCCCAATTTATATCATATTTTATCCAAGGTAATTTCATTAACTAGAAAGGAAAATGATTTTGTATGGACTGATCAATTTCATACAACATTAAATTTCTTAAATGAGACGGTGGCCATTTCTCTTGTGCTTCAACTTACAATAGAGGCTGTGTTTATTTATGTTTTCTATGATTCATACCATATGGGTTTATGGAAAATCTAGATGCAGTAGAATGATGTGTTCTCTTATGGGTCTAGGAAGTTATTCCTTCAGGAACGTAACTATGGAACCCATGATCTTGATCTAGTAGTAGTTGTGTTTGCACTGAATTTGTGATGACATTAACTCATTGGGGAGAACTTTGTGATTTTCAAACACCATAAGAGTTTAAGGTATATATATTCTCATCATCATCTAAATATGTGGTAGTGAAGGTGAATTGAGTTTCTTTAGGAATATGATTTTTAGATCTCCTACATCTTCGGAAAGGGTAATTTTAGGGCTGATGCTTTGATTTTAAAGTCACAGAAAGATGATATTTGAGAGACCCTAAATTATTATGGAATGATTTAGGATTTTATTTCCCTACAATAAAATGAAATGGTGTATGGTGGTATAGTCACATTATTCCATATGATAGTTCAATCTTATCTGATAAGGTATGTTGAGGAGTCTAAGTGAGAAGACTTAGTGATATAGGTGTTGTGTGATCATGTTTCCCACTGTGATTCTCTAGAGAGATGGTCTTAGCATTTTAAATAAATATTGTTTCATGGGAGGTTGATTATTCCTATAGAAATATGTGAGGCAATTATTTTGTTGTTTCATACCAAGATTTTTGCGGTACAACCATGAGTTTCGAAGATTTACCATGGCTTGAGGACCCAGTTTTGGTAGCTTGGGATGACACATCCAATGGAATTGTGTGTGGCTTGGTGATTGGTTTCCAAGTAGGTAAATGACAAGCATCATGTGCCTATGATGGTTTTTTACATAACATGGATGATACTATGTGGAAATGGGATAGAATTATCAATGGATTTAATCATAGGGGTATCAAGATCTCTGGGAGGCTGTGATGAAATCTCGGTGATTGTGGAGTATTTAACGAAATCCACTAAGTTTTTAGAAGTCAAGAAGACTAGGATAGTGGATGTATTGAAAAAATCGTATATAGAGGATGGGTTGTAGCTACATGGTGTTCTATGTTCCAATGTCTTAGATTGATATGAATGTTTTACCTCACGAGTATGGAGGGGTTTGTGTCATACCGTTGCAACCATGTTGTTCCTGAACATGGATTTCTACCCTCAGATATATGGAATGATGTAAAAAACTATAAAGACACTGGAGGATATGTTGTTCCAATGTTTCATTGAATTTGGTAGACCATGGGCACAACAAATTCCCTTGGTAAAGTTCTATTATAATAATATTTATCACTTTCCCAATGTTATGGATCTATTTGGGTGTTTTTATGGGAGGATGTTTCATTATATGTTGTACGGGATAGAGGTTGGGGATACAATAGTTTTTAGATCTGATGTGGTGAATATGAAAATAGAGAATGCTTGGTATGATTAAAAAATGATGAAAGTATAATATGAAAAAAAATTATGTTGATCATAGGTGGAGGTCCCTTATGTTTGATCTTTTCAACTATGGGTTCTTAATGGTTTACCTACTATGTGGGCAGTGGAGGTTTTGAAATTGAAGTAAGCTCTCACACAAGTTTATTGGGCCCTTCTTGGTTTTGGAGAATAGGGGTGATGTAGATTACAAGGTTGATGTTTTTCCACGACTAGAATGGATCCATGATTTTATCCATGTATCTAAGCTATATCGATACCATCATGAGTAATCCCATGTCATTTACTTGGAGAGATGGAAATCAAGGATGAATAAACATTCATGGAGAATCCAATGGAGACCCAAACCATTGAGAGAATGTGATGTGATGATTGAGTATTTCATTAGTTTCTATGATATATATGCATGGTGGCCTCATGGTGTGTACATGGGAGTGTGAGACACTAATGCAAGCCCATTACATTGATTTTTTTTTGATTTTTCCCTCCTCTGTAATCTTTTGCGTTGTGATGTTGAGACCATGATGTTTTATGAGATATGATGTTTTCCCCTTTTGTGATGCGGGCATTGTGATGTGTGATAATGTTATGACATGAGAAAAAGGGAAGACCTGATTCATACTCTAGATGTATTTCATTATGAAGTTATTAAACACATGTAGTCGAGCTGGTGCAACCCAGAGTGGATAGAATCATGACACGAATAATGTAATTCCATGAATTCCTATGGTCATGGAAGTACATTTTGGTACAATTGTTATGCGAGATTTGGATATCATGTGTGGATATAGAAGTGATTCAGTTTTAATGAGATTCCTAGGAGGTATCTCGAGGGATGGATGTTTAGACTCTTTCTATCCTTCCTTCCAGAATGGTTTTGAATTCCCGAGGGGAAGAATAGTTTGAGAGTTATATGAAGTAATGAACCAAACTTACATGTCGTATAATTTTCTAGAAAATATAATAATTAGTGTGTTCAGGGAATGTCCAGGTACTTTTTTAGACATTTACAATGGTAAAACATTACCAACAGTGAGACACTTCAACATTTTCTATATTCTGGTTTCTAATGGTGAGACATTTCTAATGGTAAGACATTTTAATAGTTTCCCATATTTTCAAATTTCTAATGGTGAAAAATTTCCCATGGTGATACATTTAAATGGTATTCCATTATTTCAACTTCCAATGATGATACATTTCCAACCATGAAACATTTCATGAGTGTTCCACTTTTCCAATTTCCAATAGTGAGAAATTTCTCACAGTGATACATTTTAATATTTTTTTATTCCAATTTCCAATGGCGAGACATTTCCAACGGTGGTACATTTTAAAAAATTTCCTATTTTATAAAATCTAGTGGAGATAAATTTCCAATAGTGAGACATTTAAATAGTTTTTTTATTTTTCTAATTTTCAATTGTGACAAATTTCCAATGTCGAGACATTACAATGGTGTTAAATATCCAAATGTTACACATTTCCAACGGTGATACATTTCAACAGTTTTCTATTTTTTTCAAGTTTCCAATGATTAGACACATCCAATGGTGATAAATTACCAATACTGAGACATTTCAACAGTTTTACATTATTCAATAATTTTCCAGTTTTCCAGAAAATTACTAAATTTCAATTTAATAGTATTTTGTAATGAAAAAATGGTTTTAAATGCCCTAAAAATGGGTTTCAAAGCTGCTTAAAAATATAAGAAGCATATACATAAATTCTAAAAAGTGTGGTGAACTTTAAAATGATTAAACCATATAAGATTATGTGGTCATAATTTAATGGTTTATTAAAACTAAATCAAGTACCCAAACAATCTAATCTATTCATTCTAAAGAGGGGAACTATAATTCTTGCATTGATATTACCTTATTTTGGGATGCATGATTGGATGTCATAGATCTCGTTATTGTACTTAGTTCGAGTTACCCAGGATGAAGTTCCCTTATATATTCCCACCCATATTTTTGTGATGCATGTTTAGGAAAATCATCGTTTTTCCTGGTAGGTGTTCCCATTGTAACTCCTTATGTGTATCATGAATGATGTGATTTTTATATTTATCTCATATAGAAATGGTTTCATTCAGATTAAGAAATAAAATTAATGAGTTTAAATTAAATTTAAATGGGTAGTGTAATGTTAAGTATGATCTAAAATAATTTTATTGGTTTTATTTTATTTGATTTGATATTTTATTATCATTATACGAGAATGATTACTTGAGAAAATCATGTCTGTTGGTGTTTAGATTAATTTTCAATGAATTTTCATTCAAAACCTCTATTTTTGAGATTGTTTTATATCATTGTAAATAACTCAGTAACTGCATATATTCGCTTAATGGAATTGATTCTCTAGGATCTAATGGATTTTTTGATAACATGATAATTAAGTATGTGAAACTGAATACAATACCCTATGCTAATGTTGAAATTTTGTTATTTTTTGGTATGCGATGTTCCGCGTGTGGTAGTAATGGATGAGATATCATTTTTATGCATGGATTAAATGGTTTTTTTGATGTGATGGTGCAGTGGGGATGTTCTAGGGTTTGTTAGGTGGTTATGTAGTTGGGACGTGGAGGATGGTGGATAATGTTGTGATTTTTGGGATTTTTTGTGCATCTTGTTGTGTGCTATGCAAGGTTAGTTTCCTGATTAATAATTTGAAATGACATGAATTATAATATTGGGAAGGTATATTGAATTAATATTAAGCATCATGTTGTGTTCTATGAGAAATTAATATTTCAATAGAATGAGTTTGTAATAGAGAATCAATAAACTGGATTGAAGTTGATTATAAAAAAAATTTGAACTATGTATTGCATTTTTCATATAGCGATTATGATATTGGTTTCAGTAGTGGAATTACAGGATCTAATGAGTATTCTAGAGTCTTTGTGATCCAATAGGATTGGGTATATGTGTTCCAACTATATATATAGTGACCCTGTATATTATTGGGATTTCTATATGCACCCACACTCTTGGAGAACTATGTGCTGACACCCACATAGTCACACGAGAGACTTTTTTCCAACCCCCTGGTAGGAGGATGTGTTGTTAGTTACCCACTCTTCCCTGCTACCTATTCAAGGAGATAAGAATAGTCACATAAGGGTTGTGATAACAGAGGCCAAATTTTACACTATTATTTTGTGATATAATTATATGTGATAGATCATTTGTTTATGGGAAGGTTATGATGTGTTGTGCATTCCAGGTGTGTGCAGGAGGAATGCGATTTGTTGTGACGTTAGTTGGAATGGGTAAGAGTGAAATAATTTAAGACATTGGGGTGTCAGAGTAGAAAACAAATGGGAATGTTGTGTGGGATACCCTATCATGGATGTGATTTATATTATATGATATACATGGTTTCTATATTTTGTGGTCGTACATTGGTGATGTTGGGGGTTTTTTGTTTGTATACTTGTTTAGGTTATGTTTGGTTCTATTACAATCATAATGGTGTATTAGTTCTCTTTTTTCACATGTGTATGAGAGACCTTGATTTTCTTACCCAGTATACCTGTATGCATAACCTACACATATAAAACAATTTTAGTATTCTAGGATGAATTCCCAGAACATGCTAGACTTTACTAGTTGAGTCCTATAGATAGTTTTTGTGATACTACTCTAGTTTTTATTTTGGGTACTTACAACGGATGCATTTTATCATTGTCAGTTTTATTTACACATTCACTATGGGATAGTATTTTTACTTTCACATATATAAATATATATATCTCACGAAGTTGATTCTAGTTGAATCATTATCTCTATGGATATGGTTTTATTATAGTGGTAAATTCTTACTATATTCTGATATTTTTCTACCTTTGTTGAAATTAACTAACCTAGGGACTATAAGAGGTGAGACTCGGGGGGGGGGGGGGGGTCATTAACCCCCAACTTTAATGTATATTTCATTGATGTGAGGGGTTCATGACAATTTTAATAAATTTTTATTATTTCGGTATTTCAAGAATAAAATTTACAATATTCATCCAATGGAATTGATTCATTTTCTATAAATTTATTTTATTATATGGATTCATCTTCTTCTTTTAGACCCAAGGCTAAATAAAATTTCCAATGACTAAAAAAATAAATCAATTTGGGAAATAATTATATCCAATAGAATTAAACACAACATAGTAAATGATGAATAAATTCAGATTAAGACCCCAAATTGATGTAATTCTTGGTAAATTTTATTGTGCTCATGAATATGCATGTTACAATTAAATTTCATGGATATATTCTCTCGATAATGGAACCATTTAATGCACAAAAGTTTATGATTATTTTTGGAATATTCAGAAGTAAAAAGCGTGACTCATTAATTATTTTCTAAAAAATTCTAAACATGTTCCAAGGATTTAAATTTTTTAGTGATCATATAAAATAAAATTTACTATAACTTATAAGAACGAGATATAGAGAGTACAGCTATATCGTGGGAGGAACCAGAGAAGATTTTGGAGGTTAGATTTTGGGGGATAATTTTTTTTTCTTTTTCTCATTTTTTAATCATAGTTTTGTAATGTCGATTCTTCAATATTTTTCATGGTTACCCTTCCTAGGTAGGTGTAAAATTCTTGTTTATTGGGTGGGGTATGTTTTCTTGTTTTTAATTATTTAGTTATCACACATTGTTGAATGCAATATCATTCTTTCTTATACAAAGTTGATTTAAATTATAGATAGAGGTTCTTGTTTTCGAGTAGGGTCATATTTGGATTTTGATTTTATTATTCATTTTTTATTGGAAAATGATACTTATCTATCTATTCATGTTTCTGGACTATAATTATGGACTAGACCAGTGCATAAAGGTGAATTAGTTTAAAATAATCTTAATTGTTTGCGATAAATAAGACCTGATTGGGTATTTTCTAAGTCATTTAAGGATATTTGTTTCAACCCTCATGAATATTGGAATAATAGTAGACAAAACTATGAACATGAAAAGGTTTACTCTCACCATCACCATTTGGCCTAGGGAGTGAGAGTAAATGATCATTGAATATCAATTTATTGGGATTAGTATGAGATGATTGGATATATTGGGACTAGGATGGAATTAAATTTAGAAAACTAGCTATGAACATATCACACATCAGATATTAGTGTTTTCAATATCATTCATTGTCAATTATTTGTCATGATTTATCATAATTTTATTTATTTATTTAGATTCATATGAAAATAAAATTTTCCAAAAATAAACCAAAATGGATAAATGTTTGTTTGTGAAATCCTCTTCAAGAGACTTCCTATGGTAAACCACTAAACTATACATAGGTTAAAAAATGTCTTCTTGCATGACCCCTGATAGGAGGGGGTTTCATTTCCCTTTCAAACTAGACATTCCATGTAAAATGATATCATTAATAACTTTTGAATGTTATGTTACCAACTCCTCCACATCCCATATTCTATTTAAATAATATAAAGAAATAATGAATAAACATAATAATCTCTATTACTAACTTTTGAGGAAATATTCTGAGACTACTAATAATCTTTTTAAGGGTGAATATTCACCTCCTGCATTATTACCTATATTCACGATGCTGTTATCTAGAAATTATGGTCTACAAGGATATCATGTAAATGTTATAACCTCAAAATAGAATATTTAAAATAATTTAAATGACCTGACATCATCATTAACAGAAAATCATAGTACATAGATATACAACCCATGTCACTGTTTCATTTAACAGTTGCTTTTATTTTTAAAAAATAATTGTAATTTAATAATATTATTTGTTTCCAGAATGAGTATTTTTTTTAATATTTTTCCCAACATTATAGGTGAGGGTAATTTTTTTAAAGAATAAATGTTGGTAAACAAATCTAGATGATATGTTCCCTTACATGCTATTCATTTTGTCAGCTACTGTGTTTTTGTTCATATATAAGGCATGGGTTTATTGAATTCTTGGATAAAACTTCTTGAATAGAATTTCATAAAGAATTATTTTTGGTATAGATTAAAAACTTTTGGGAATACCATTTTAGAAATTCATAGTATGGATATACATTATAACATTTTTGTTTGGAAAAGGCAATTAAATAATATGTCCAAACCACATGAGTGTGTTTTATCTATCCAGTTAGGCCTTAATAGTTGTCAGATGGTTTTAATATCCCTGAAGCCTATCCGTTTGAGTTACCCAAAACACTGATATTTTGTTTCCAAAATTAACCTTAAAATGATTTATGACATCTCCCACCCACTCGTGCAACTAATCATCGGAGCTCTCTAAGGAGGAAACTGCACACACCTTTAGTGATTTCGTTGACATTAAAGACTCCTTCCATAGAATTATTTGGTATGTAAATCCATTATCCTTCAATTTCCTATTCCATATTCCCTATATACATCACCTCATTTATTTATTCATGTTATTTTAAATTTAGTGTTGTATGTGGTATATTCTACAGTTTGGGGTGTGTTGTTAATGGGTATTTTGATTTGTAATTGATACGTTGGACAACCGACATTTTTTACCACCAACTATCAAATGAGATGACTATATAATTAATTATTATCGAAATATGTAATGATTTTTTTTTAATTTTACTAAATTAGAATGTCATTTCTTGAATGGTTATTTCAGATGACATGATTTCAAAATTAATTGCATCTATTATACCAATGTAGAATTGTGAAATTTCATTATAGAAGATTGATATTTTAACTAATGGATTTGTTGGGAATTTAAATTGTATATTGAAATTCAATGTATAGATAATTTCATCAATGGATTTTTTTAAATTGAAAGTGTTATCTTAAAAATATTTGAACCTACATAGGCCATGAATGGAATTCAAAAGTGTAGTTTTTTGATTCTATGGTATTTTGAGGAAACTTTTGTGTTATTTAATTTAAATAGTTTCAAAATTATATTCAATGTGTTTATTTTAATTAATATATACAAATTGGATTTAAAATTTTTAGTTTTGAATTTCTATTTTGATACTTTATGATCAACAGAAATTATGGAACACTATAACTGTTTTCAAATAGTGCATATCCATGTAAGACCATATTGCCACTTATTTCATTTTGATCATTTTTTTTGTCCTTATTTGTATCATTTATATGAGTTTTATCCCAGGATCCATGTTCTATTTTTCATGCGTTACATTTTATATATGAAAGGTACTATTTCATATCATGGAATATAAGGTGAGATTATTTATATTACTTTGGATTCATTGATGCATGTATTTTTTCACCACCTAATGATTCTCATACATGGAGATCCATAAGTATTATTGTGGAATGATATTTATTTAATTCTAGTGATTATGAGAAATAATAGTATTAAAATTGTGTTTTAGACTATAGGGTTAATTCCCTAGATAGGGATAGTTTATATAATAAATGTTGTTTATAAATATAGGAAATTTATCGAAGGGAGTATAATTAATTACAAACCAAGAAATATAGAGTCACCACAAGAGATTATTATAAATATTTCATGTTTATATAATGATTCTCCTTTTTTAATTTCATTCTTTTTATTACGAATACTGATAGGAATACATGAAACCATTCGATAATTGATTTCTATTATGACATTTTTGTCATTGTGATTGTTTTTTATTTTTGTTTATATTTCATTAAAATAATTATTTCAAACAATTTGAATGTTTTTTTGTATAAAATGTATATTAAAATTTCCTTTTCAAGAATTTGTTTGATTAAAAAAGGGTTTTAGCTAATGAAATAGTTTTTATGAATTTTTTTCTTTTATGATAAGTAAAATGAAATTTATAAATGAAAAAAATGTGATAATATATTATATGTACAATTATATATCATTGATATAAAACATTCCATTGATATTTTATTTCAATGGATTATAAAATCAAATTTTATTTTTATGGGATTTAAGAAACACCATGGAGATTACATATTGATATTGGTTCCAGACACACCATGCTTACACCAGTCGATATAAGCAGTTCATTTTAATTTTTTCTGAAGTTCTCTAGCTCTCCATCATATACAGTGTTTATTTTCATACCTAACGATATTTGATATAGAGAGTGACTAGGGTTAAAATAGATATTATGGTAGTATAATTTTTTCATTTTCCCATTATATTATGATATATATATATATATATATTATGGGTAGAATTTTTTTCAGATTCAATTTTTTTTCATTTCTTGGTTTTGACCTGATTCTTATTTAGTTCGTCTTATAATACCTTTTACTTTATCTATTTACACTTAATATGTGATTTATATTGGATGTAATTATTTATTTATTATGGGTAAATTTATTCCAAATATGTATTTTATGATACACTAAGACTAGTGAATGTCATTGAGAAATTGAGAATTCACATTAGGTATATCCCATACTTGTTATAGCATCTAATGGTTGAATTTTCTGATATGATTTGTTAAAAAATTATACCATATAATTTACTTATATTATTTATGGTGTTTTGGGTTTTATTGAGACTTTTATTAGCATAAAATCCTGATATTTAGTCATCTATAATATTTTCATACTGTATTTTGAACCTTGAGCTTTTAGATTAATTGGGCATTTATGAATTGAGTATTTATTTGGATTTTATTTATGGATATAATTTATAGAAAATTTTGTGTTGAGATGATAGATTGATCATTACTAAGTTAATCTGTAACAACCTGCTAAATGTTATAATAAATTATTTTAATGTCCTATTAATTTTCAACCATTATATTTAATATATTCATATTCATTATATAAATATTATGTAATTTGTTTTATCAAAATGAATAATTAGTATTTCTAACCAAATTAGGTTTTCATTATTTATATGGTTTTATTTAGAAGAATTATTTACAAATTAAAGAATTTTATTTTGAATATTTTTAGTATATTTTTGAATGAACATAAAAAACTAAAAAAGGTCAACACATTTATAATTTTTTTATAAGACCCATTTCCAATGATTAGATAAAAAAATTCATTTTTAAGGAAAACATCCTTTCCATTCAAGAATTTAAAATGTATAATTTTTTTTCAATTTTTTTACATGTAAAATTCATTAAATTTTATTATTAATAATCCAATTATGTCATTTTAAATGTATTTATACTTAAATTTCCAAAAATACATTTATTTTCTACATAAGAACAAGTTTTAAAAAAAATTTCTATTTGTTACATTTTGTGGGATCAATTTAAAATTAAATTCTCCAACAATATTGAATTTAATTTCATAAAATTAATTATAAATTATGAATAATAAGAAATAATAGATTTTAATAAATTCAAATTAATTTTTTTTCAATGTGAATAGAATTTTTTTTATTCTCTATCACAAATGATAAATTTATAACATGATTACTATGGGTAAATATTTTGATATATGCGTTAAAATTATATAATAACTTGAATAAATTAAATTTTATAGACATAATTTTACCCTATATAAACATAGAATATTAAAAGGTCCATTTTACTTAGATTTTTCTTTAGTAAGAGAATAATATAATTATTGTATTAAAAATTCCAATTACCCCATCTATCCCAGTTATAAATAAAACCCCATTATCCTCTCATCTCGACACATCATGATACTTTTTTTTTCACAATAGAATATCCAATATAAAGTCTATAAATACCAACCTATGGAATATAATCCTAGTTTTAATCATAAAACAAACCAAAGATGAATTTATGTATAAACATGTAGAGGTTGTTGGAAGAAGAGGTATACTTCAATAATAAATGTTTTTTTAATTCATTTTCAACATCCTTAACATAAATAATAATATGATGAAATTTAAATACATGTATATTATAATTTATTATACATTGGTATGGTAATTTCATAACATATTTGTCTCTCTATATTCAATTCAATGGGAAATGAATTTTTTTCTAGATTATAGTGGACTACCACCTTGCGAACTGATAATTAATTTTCCATCATCGCCTCCCACTACATGGTTTAATGAAGAATATAATGTATATATAAGATATAAAATCCATATTTATTATTATGTAAATTAACGATATAATTTTATTTCTTGACATTCAATATATAGAAAAATTATAATTTTGTTCAATCATAAGTGGGGTTCACCACCTCCCCAAAGCGATGTGATACTCTTTCATGATCATATAACAGGGATATATATATATATATATATTTATTTAAATATTGAATATGATATTTATAATATTATAAAAATAATGATATTATAAAATTATACTTACCAAATTTACCTCATCCTATTCAAATAATAAAAACATTTTTCATAGGTATATATGACTAACCTTCTCCATGATTATAACATTATTCATCATTCTTGAAAATTTATCATTGTTTGTTTTATAATTATAAATAATCTATAAAATTGATAATTATTTAATTAATATTATTTTTTAGAAAATGCATTGATGAAATATTTTATAGTTTTTAATTTATCAATCTAGACCATCCCAATCAGTTATTTTTCTAGTTTTGGTTATTTGAGGTGTTCAGGGGAGGTTTTTGGTTATTCTAGTGGATGTTGGAGGTAAAAATGAGATTCTATCATAAATATACACCATGTAAGTTTATTACAAGACATGAATGTCGGTTTCATGATGTTTCTATGGCTTGTACATGATAGGTGTATATTTAGGGCTAAATAATAAAAAGTTGACTTGATTTTTAGAAAAACAGAAACCCGATGATTACACAATGTGAAATGAAATTACATATCATTTAAACCCCCAATGGGAGTGCAGTTTCAAAGATTCTTTCTGGAGTAATTATTATTCATTTGGATGTGGCTTCTTCTTCGTTTCAATTTTTGTGGAACCTAGGTTCTCTGAGGTGTTCTTCAAGCCTTCTTTCTCCCCCGTTTAACTTTGTGTCACTATGGGTGTTTGTTGGAAATCTATGGTTGATTCATGGTGGGTAATTCTATCATCTGGGAGGGTTTTCATATGTTATGATCCCATGTATTAATTAAGGAAATATTTTTTTTGGGGGGTGTGTGTTGGTTTTTTTGGTGGTCATTTTTTGCAGTGTATGTTGATTTGTGGTTTCTCATGGTACAATTACAGTTTGTGGGAATTCTTCTTCACTTACTAGTGCGCAGCGAGTCATAAAGATTCTTTGAGGTAGGTATTCCATCATTACACATTATTTTTGTCTCATGTGGGAGGGGATTGGTTTATTATACATGTATTATGATGGTTTAATCTTATTCAATTAAATATAATTGTTCGCTTGAATTAAATGGGGGTAAATGTTGTCTGATTCTAATGATTTTATATCAATGATTTTTTTTTTGTGATATTGTGGTTTGTACAACCTTGATACCTAAATTATAATTGTTCCCATTTGAAGATTGTTTTTTACTGAATATATGTATAGTGATTATTGTGTCTATTATGGAATCACCCTAAATAGAAATTGTTTAATTAATTACACTCAGCTAATGAAATGGTTTCTTGTGGATTTTGGTTATTGTGAAAACACCCCTAAAATAATTTATAATGTGATAAAATCTACTTTAACACTCTATATACAGGATCTTGATTTGTTTTTATGGGTGGTCGTGCTTGTGGGAAGATGATGTGGGATTACAATGGGGCGTGTGTTGATATGCAGTTTGTTTGGACAATATTTTGGGGGCGGTGAGTTGGAATTATTTTCTCATGATTTTGGTGTGTAAAGGGGGTGGTTTGATTGTTCATGGTATGGTGTGGTGTGGTGGTGGTTTCTTTGTTCTATATTCACAAGTAGTAATGGAATAAAAGGTTTATAATGTTTTAAATGAACTGAGTTGTTTTGGTTAATGGGATGAAAATAGTTAATGAGTAATTAAATGGTGGGTTGTGTGGTTAAAAGTGGTTGATTTTTAATTATGAAAAGAAGGGGGTTATTTAAATGCTGATTACCTCAGACTGTGAAATGAGGTTTTTTGTTTGATGTGTTGTGTTTTTCATTTAGATCAGGCATCAAAAGTGATGATTTCAAGAGTTGTTTCATTTGTTTTGTAAACCATAGGATGGGGTTGAGTTTTTGATACAATATATAATTACATTTATATTTTTGTAATTTAAATAAGCACCATCCCATGTCTAGAACTATGTTTCGACACTCACATAGTAACATATGGGGTGTTTTCCCATTATCATGAGAAGAGTATGGATAGATGGGTACCTTATATTTCCTGCTCTATCTTCTAGGAATTATAGGTATTACATAGTGTGTGATGTATGGAGGTCTGTTAATGAATTATGTTGTGGTTGTGATAGCTTAGGTTCTTGTGGGAGAGGGGTGACGTCTTAGGTGATTTTAGGAAATACAAGACCATGCCTATGGGGTGGTGGCCCTTGGGTTTTTTGGAGATAATTTTTTTGGTCATGCTAGTGGTTTGGAATGCCCATGGGAGTGGTGGTGAGTTTTTTTGTGACTGTACATGTGGGTAATTGTGATATACATAAGAGATTAGAGTTACATGACAAATTACATTGGGTGTGAGAGATGTATACTAGCAGTAAAGTGGTATGATGTAACATTGTCAATGTGATTCCTATTATAATATATTAGATGTTTTTCCTTTATTTGTTGAGCAGTAATTGGTGATGATTGGACTGTTAGTATAACATTATATTTTTCATTGGTCCTGCTGTTTTCTCACAGGTGCATTAGTATGCTCCTTTCACATGTGCATGAGAGAATTGAGTTTTACCTAATGAGTATAATTGATGGTATCCCTTCATATATAAAACTATTTTTAGGGTTTTCCAAGAGAAATATTTTGATAGTGTTAGACATTTATAGAATTAATCATTAGATATATGTTGTGTCACTACTTTAGCATTACTTTTGGGTATTTTCATTTGATACATTATTGTATCTATACGAGTTTTCAATATTTGTCCATGTGTGATAGTTTTGAGAATTATTTTTATATTTTGTCATGGAGTTGATTGGGATTGATTCATCAGGTCTCCTAATAGTGGGTATTTCTTCGTATAAATGATATTCTTTACCCTATGTGCTAGTTTCCGACCCAAGGTCTCTCATGAGGCAGCACTCTAGGGTCATTTTGTATTTAACCACATTAGGTATCTTTGGAGGGAGGAGGTCATGACAGTGTGGTATCAGAAAATGTTTTTATATATTGGATGGAGTTTGGAGTTAGGCAAAGTGATGTTAGGATGGGTGGTATGGAAAAATATCTAGTTAACCATTGTTCATGACATAGGAAATGGAGACCGTCTATGACATGGTATTTTATCCCCCCCACCTCGGTGATCTAGTGAACCGACTCTGAACTTATTTACTGGCCATGTGAGATGGATATATATGTAGGGTAGATACCTATGAAATTTAAATCCATATTAATGAATTGTATTATTATTGGAATTGAATTTTTTAGGAAGGTTAAAATGGGTTAAAAATAATTAAATTGAGTTATAAAGAGTATAAATAAAAATTCCAGCCTACTAAGCTTAGGAAGGAACATGTTTTCCTTTCAAGAATGGATCATGTGCGATGTATGTGTGTGACTCCGGTTGTTGAGGTTTATTAGGCTGAACTGGTGGATCACTGTATTGTTTATCTTGTTGAGGTATAGGATCACTGGAAGAGGAAGTTTCATACATCCCACTTGTTGGATTTGGGAAAGTATGCAGAGATTGATTCAGATGTGGAGATAGAGAGCTCACTGGAAAATATTGATATCACTTATTATTTTATATGAGCCCTAACATAGTACTAGGTCCCCAGGGTAGTTAGTCAGATGTTGGGAGTTGTGCATCAGTGGTGGATGCTGCATCTCAGAGAGTGGAATGAGGAAGATGTTATGTTGGTTGACGTCCTGAAGAAGTTGTAGAAATAATTACCTTCATTGAACCTTAATGCAATTAAGAGACAATATATTCTCTCTATTTAGTTGGGGAGCATGTCAATATGAGATATGGGAATCAAGTTCATTGACCTCCGACATTTTTTCCAAAATATTTTTCCAGAGGCGAAGACTAAATCGAGATATATTGAGGTGGTACTCAATCCTTCTATATAGTATGTAGTAACTACATTTACATTTCCAATTTACATGATGGTTTAGAAGAAAGGATAGTTGCTCGAGTAGATGGACTCTCTTTAGGTTTTCCATAGGAGTGGAACTAGTTGGTTTTTCCTTGGAGTAGTGTTTTTAGTGACAGGTATCAAGAACCAAGAACTTTGAGGTTTGGACTGGTAGGGGGTCATCCTTAGCAGCTTCCTTTCTGATATTAGTGGGAAATTGGTTTCCATGATAATCTATGGAGTTTTCTGAAAGTTAGTTTTGGTTGTGGGGTTCATGGTTTTTTCCAGAATAAGTAACTAGTGGTTCACCGAGCTCAATTTGGTAGAGGTGGACAAGTTCCGCTCTAGCCTTAGCAGAAGTTTCCAATAAATATTTTTCAAAAAAGGAGTAGCTTTTTTACTCTACCAATGGGATATGGAGTATGTGTAGTCTGAACTCACGATGTTACACATGTTCAGTGACCATAACATAAGTGGGGCCTCAGAGGTGGTCATTAATAAATAGGTTGAGGAGTTAGGCATGGTCAGTTTCATGCAGTGGATGCATTAGTTCTAGAAGGTCCAAAGATCATCTGAGGTATGATAATTTTTTTAAGTAACCATGTTTCTCCCTTGTTTGAATCCGGAGTATCACACTTATTTATTTAAAACACTTTTTACCATTCTCTATGAATAAATGTATAGAGTATTCCAAAGACCTTGATGTTGGCTACTTCAGTCAGAGGCCAGACCAGCCTGTTTTATTTTTTTTGGGGAGTAAACTGATGATGACCCCACATCATTCCCATGGAGATATTTTCATGCTACAGATTCATCCATACGATTTCATCCTCAGCATCGGCTGGTTATATTATTTATGTGATTTTATTAAATGTGTCTGAAGTAGATTCATGCTTTCAGATGTTGATGGACAATGTATGGTTTTTATTGGAGAACAAGGTTGTCTTGTGGGTTGTTTGAATGAGGATCACGTTCATTGTTTTTTGGATGATTTGTTAGTGGAATCAGTGGATAATGAGATGTTAGAGGTTCCCATGGTCATTGGGGTGTTTCTAGATGTTTTTCTTGAGGATACTATGATGTTACACCCTCAATATGAAGTTGAGATCGAGATAAACCTGTAACATGGTGCTTATATGATTTTATGCTTCCTTATCAAAATTTTCCTTTTGAGTTGTGATAGATAAGGATTTAGATATATGATTTCATAAATAATGGTATTATTCATCCCATGGTTCCAATGAGGGTTTCTCAAGTGTTGTTTTCAAAGAAGGAGGACGGTGGTCTGAGGTTGTGCATAGACTATCATTGTTTGAATCAGGTGATGGTCAAAATTGGTAACCAATTATAAGGATGTAAAATATTTTCAACATGATAATAGGAGAGATATGGTTATCTATAAATGAAATGAGATATAGATATCACCATTTGAGGTTTATGTAGGGATTTATCCACAAGATAAACTTCAGATGAAGGTATGGACAATTCCAGTTTGTAGTGATTCTATTTAGTGTTATGAATGCACATTTAGTTTTCATAGGGATTATAAATGTAATGTTGTGTGATGTAACGTCCCGGACCAGGGTGCCACCCAACGGTGCCCCGAATTCGGTTTTCCATGTGACCTCAAGCGCATTTCCCCAAACGCTAGAGGCTGCCGACTAGCAGCGAGGGCCCAGGTCTGATATTTGGGAAACTATGCCCCCATTTGTCAATGTGTAGCACAGCGGAATGGAAATAAAACATACAAAAAACAGCAGAAGCAGTAAACCATACACAACTAAAATAAACAACAGTAGTGGATATAACCAACAATATATAGAAAATGATGCAACATGTCTCAAGTTCTAAGAAAATAGCCCGAACATGTTATATATCAGTACAATACAACAAAAAGCAGAGTACTGTAATACAAAGAAAAGCAACTGGAAGAGGCATCATGAACCTAGGCTTGGTCCCATGCCCTCCTACTCCACTACAAAAGTCAAGTACCTGTATAGGGACTCTTGCCCCTATCCACACCTGCAGAAATGTAATTTTTTTGGGGCGAAAAGAATGACCCAAATAGGGTGTGAGAAATATATCTCAGTAGGCACCCACCAAAGGCCAGTTCCAAACTGCGTGTAAGCATGCAACAAAAATGTACAGTAGTAAAAT
Source organism: Viscum album (assembly GCA_963277665.1). Taxonomy (NCBI): domain Eukaryota; kingdom Viridiplantae; phylum Streptophyta; class Magnoliopsida; order Santalales; family Viscaceae; genus Viscum; species Viscum album. Next base: position 1,638,783,997 of record OY728127.1, read on the forward strand.
GCAATAAAGTAAGTAGTACTCATAAGTAACTAATTACCAGTTATATTGCCATTTTATTATCCATTTAATTCGTTTAATTTAAAATACCACCACAGTGAATATTCTAAATAAGAAGCTAATGTACTTTGACATGTAAACCACTACCCTCAGGTAAAGAGTATCCAACACAAGAACCTTCCCTCAGGCATAACAGAGTTTGACCTCAGCCGTAGGTAGTTTCACCCACAGGCACAGAGTCAGCTGCCCACAGGCACGGAAGAAGTTTCCCTCAGGCCGAAATAACTACTACCCACAGGCTAAATATTGCAGTGCCCACAGGGTAATCATAACAATGACCTCAGGCTAAACAGGTAACTGGGCCATGCCAAACATGTCAAAATGCAGTAAACAAGAAATTCCTCTCAAGAAAATTCTACAATTACTACATTAAAGGCATACCCTCGGGTACCCTGGCTAAACGGCTAAATAGTGGAACACACCCCCGAGGTGGTTCCTGATCTTAGAAATGATCCCAACCAGCATTTTAATATCACAATTTAATCACCTATGCAATTCTAGGCATTAAATATAGCAACATACTCAGCCACAGTACACCCCAACATGGGTTCGTGGCACAAAAATGCATAGAACACATGGTAGTTGGAAAAAAAAACACCAAGCCACCTACCTTATACGCCAATGAACGTTATACCCGAACACCGACTCCAGAAACACCCAAGAACGGCGTAGATCTAACAAAGAAAAAAACCCATTCAAACGTAAATAACTTTACCTCGAGAAATAATTGGTAATAACGGTACCAGGAGAGGAGAGGGATTACCCGTGCGGTTCCAACGAGATCGTCCAAAGCCGAATCAGATTCCAGACGAACACCCGATAGATCGTCAAAGGTTCGGTCGTCCTCCTTGGATCCAAAACGGCTTAAATGCCTCCTCTACCAAATGAGGAGGCTACTGCCTGTTTTAAGCCGAAAAAACCAAGTACATGGCGTGTACTTCTGAGTACACGGCATGTACTTCTTCATTTGACTGTTCTTCTGGCAGCACTGCCACACTGTTCATCTGTCGACAAGAGTACACAACATGTACTTCTGAGTACACGGCGTGTACTATCGCCCAGCTAGCGGATACTCCACCGCCTTACTGCTTAGGCCTGCCGACTGACTATATGGCGTGTAAAGGACCACTACACCGCGTGTATTCGGTTCCTACATGCTTTTTCGCCGGCATGGCTACACGCCCCGTGTACTCATCCCTACACGGCCAAAAGTACATGGCATGTGGAAAACGTACAAGGAGGGTAGTTCCAAAATTTAGGATTTTCCCCCATTTTTCATGTTTTATTAAAAACACTTAAGGAAATGAGAAAAAAAGAATCTCGTACCTCAATAATAAGAACCGGGTTCTTAAAAACTTCCCACCTTATAACAATTCGTCCCTGAATTTCCCCTCCAAGGGTGGTGAAGATATAGTCGTGAACAACTCCGGCCACTGAGCACGTACATCGGTTTCCTACTCCCAACTTTTGTCATGCAGTCGGCCATGCTGCCATAAAACCCATACGAGAGGATCTGACCTTCCACGGAGAACCTTCGTGCTCCTATCAACGATACGGATCAGATGCCTATCAAAGGATGCATTTGCCTCCAGCTCAACCTCCTCAAGCTGAAAAATGTGAGATGGGTCAGAACGATAGAGGTGCTACTGAGAAACGTGGAAGACATAGTGCATGGCTCGATATCGCTGTGGTAACTGCAACCGATAGGAAACTAGCCCGACTCTCTCCAGAATCGCGAATGTCCCCACATACCTCAGTGAAAGCTTACCATGTCTCCTAATCTGTTTGTGTCGCAGCCTCGGCGAAACACGTAAGAAAACCAGATCCCCGACCACGAACTCTAAGGGTCGTCTTCGGTGATCATCATATGACTTCTGTCGAGACTGCGCGGTATCCATCCGCTTCTAAATCAACTGGACCTTCTTAGATGTCTCTTGCATGAGTTGTGGCCCCAATAAAGCTGCCTCACCTGCCTCTAACCAGCACAAAGATGATCGGCACGACCTACCATATAAAGCCTCGTATGGTGTCATATCGATAGTTTCCTGAAAACTATTGTTATAGGAAAACTCGACTAAGGGTATATGCTTCTCCCAAGTTCCCCAAAAGTCTAGGATGCATGTGCGCATCATTCCTCTAGCACCTGTATCGTCCGCTCTGACTGGCCATCTGTCTGAGGGTGGTATGCTATGCTCAGAAGCACCAGTGTACCTAGCGCCCTTTGAAAACTTTTCCAGAAACGAGACGTAAAGTGGGAGTCCCTATCTGAAATGATAGAACGAGGGACCCCATGAAGACGGAAAATCTCTCGGATATACAGCCTTCTGAGCTCGTCAACACCGAAGTTCTCCTTGATCGGCAAGGAGTGAGCTACCTTCATGAGTCTATCCACAAAAACCCACAGGGCATCATTGCCATGAGGTGACCTCGGAAATACCATCAAGAAATCCATCGCGACATTATCCCATTTCCACTCTGGAATGGGTAACTACTGTAACAACCCAGCTGACCTCTGATGCTCTGCCTTCACCAGATGATAGGTGGATCACCTTGTAACAAAACCAGCTATCCCTCTCTTCATACCCGGCCACCAGTTCTGAAGTCTCAAGTCATGGTACATCTTGGTAACCCCGTGATGAACTACCCAAGCTGAATCATGAAACTCCCACACCATCTCCTCACGTATATCCCCTGGAACCCATACTCTTCCATGGAAACACAAGACCTCATCATCACCATTTGTCCATCCAGGAGAAGGGTCCCCACTTGCCACCAACTCCCGTAGATCTAGGCCTTCTGAATCAGATAGCTGTCTCATCCTCACTCTATCCAATAGGGTAGAAGTCACAGCTAAAGATTAAAGATAATTCTTCCGTAGACTATCGTGCACCTCCAAATCCATCTCAGAGAACAAGGCCATGAGCTCCCACTCACCACTAGCCTCCTGCACTGCCTATATCTGAGTCTTCCTACTCAGTGCATCAGCTACTGGATTACCTTGACCAGGTGTATAGGCAAGCTCAAAATCGAAGGACTGTAGGTACTTCACCCACCTTTACTACCTCAGATTCAAGCCACGATGAGTAATGATATACTTGAGGCTTTTGTGGTCATTGAAAACCGAAAAATTATCTCCCAATAGATAATGTCTCCAACACCACAACACATGCACAACTGTAGCCAACTCGAGATCATTCGCCGGGTAATTCCTCTGATGTGGCCTCAACTGCCATGACTCATACGCAACAACTTGGTCACCCTGCATCAACACTGATCCCAACCCTAACCCTGATGCATCATAGTAAATTGTATAGCTCTTCCCCTACTATGGGGGTATCAGGATCGCTACTGATGTCAACCTCCCCTTCAGGAACTAAAAAGCTACCTCACAAGCTTCTGACCAAACGAACTTCACCCCCTTCTTAGTCAGACCCATAAACGGTGCTGCTAAGTGGGAGAAGTCTTGTATAAAGCACCTGTAGTAACCATCCTCCCCCAAGAAACATCGTATCTCAAACACATTCTTAGGATGATCCCAGGAAAATACTGCTCTCACCTTCTCTGGGTCTACTGCAACTCTTGCCTCTGAGATGATATGACCCAGGAAGTGAATCCGGTCCATCCAAAAGTGGCACTTTGAGAGCATAACTTACTGCAGATGCTCTCTCAGTGTAATCAGTACGATCTCATGATGGGTGGCATGGTCGTGTCGAGTGCGAGAGTACACCAAGATGTTGTCCATGAATACTACCACAAAAGAATCAAGGTACGGATGGAACACACGATTCATTAGATCCATGAAAACTGCGGGTGCGTTCGTTAGTCTGAACGGCATAACCGTATACTAATACAGACCATATCTGCTCCAAAAAGCTGTAAGTGGTATATCCGATGGCCTCACATGCAACTGATGATATTCGGATCTCAAGTCAATCTTCGAGAACCCTCGTGCTCCACGAAGCTGATCAAAAAGATCATTAATCCATGGAAAGGGATATCAGTTCTTAACCGTCAACTGGTTCAACTTCTAATAATCCACGCAATGTCTGAGCGTACCTTCCGCCTTTTTCACAAAAAGGACCAGAGAACCCCAAGGATAAGTACTAGGTCAGATAATGCCCTTTGCCTACAACTCCTCTAACTGACTCTTGAGATCCTACAGCTCAGGTGTAGCCACCCTATAAGGAGGAATGGACTCCAGTACTGTTCCTGGAACAAGCTCAATAGATAAATCCCCCTCACGCACTGGAGGTAGACCCGAAATGTCATCCAAGAAGAGATCACTGAAACGATCAACAACAGGAGGTAAATTTGTCTAACAAGTCCCCTGATCATCCAGATATAAACTCGCAATCTGGGCTCTGACTCCACCTCACCCATGATGCTCTGGTCCAGCTCGACTCGCCTGAAAATCCCACTCGCCCTTGTATAGAAACTCTTCGCCCTCTGGTGACGTGAAACACAACCTATAATGATAGCAGTCTACAAAGGCTCGATAGGGAACCAACCAGTCCATCCTGAGAATGACGTCATATCTCGCCATCTCTAAGACATAGAGGTCCCAAGGAAAGTGACACCCACCATCCTCAAGGTGGAACTCCTTGCACTGACGCACACTAGCCGTTCTAGTCCCCAACAGAGTGTCTAACGTCATGATATTGGATGATTTAGAAACAAAAAGCCCAAGGCTCTCCACAATGGGCACAGATATAAAACTATGTGTAGCACCCATATCGAATAGTACTGAAGATATGATAGAAGCTACTAAAATAGTACCTATGACTATAGAAGGTCTGGGATCCTGCTCCTGCTGGGTCTGATGCACTGCATATGCCTGCCCAGTTCTGCGGCCCTGCGACATAGCCTAGCTACCCTGAGCTGTCCCTCCCTACTGCCTCTGAGATCCTGGTGTCTGGATACCACGACCACGACAACCAACTCTGCCTGCACGCCCTTACGTATTCTAGTTCCCTGACTGGTAAGAAGCCACTGGTCCTGCTCCCGCACGCGGAGTCTGCACAGAACCCCTCTTACTAGCCACTGGTGGAAACGCCCTAAAAAAGAGATTCAGATGACCCATCTTGCCACAAGTTAGGCACTCCACTGGGACTTGTGGACACTACGGCCTCCTGTGCCCCACTCTACCACACTGGTAGCACATAACCTGACCACCTGAACATTCTTCTGACTGGTAATTCCTCCCTGAGAGAAGTCCATCTATCTCTTCATCTTTCCAGCAGAAATTAAACCAGTAACTGGTATTGAACCACCCTGTCCCACACCACTAGATTCCTGCAGGTTCTTTTCTGTAATCAGCGCCTGATTCACAATAGCATCTACTAAAGGTAACCTGAAAACATTCACCAGCGCTCGAATGTCATAAAGAATACCATCCTCAAAACATCTGGCTCTCAATGTCCCATCACCCACAAACACGGGTGAAAAGTTCTGAAGCTGCTTAAAACGAGCAGAATAGTCCTTCACCGACATAGCTCCCTGTTGTAGATTCATGAACTCTCGAGCTCTATCTGCCCTCAACGTCTCTGGAAAGAAGAAGTCATAGAAGTCTTCCTGAAAATATTCATACGCCATGTCCTTCTGATGCTCTGACCGGGTGGTAACATCCCACCACCTCTTGGCGGAATCACGCAGCATGTAAGTCGCGAGCTTGACCCTCCACCCTGGAGGCGTCTCAAGATGCTCAAAAATAGTCTGCATCGATCCTAGCCAAGACTCCGCATCCTGTGGTCTACCATCCCCTAAAAACATAGGCAGATGCTTCTGCTCGAAGATACGCATCAGCTCGGACATAGATGTGGCAGCCTGCGGTGCTCCCTGGGAGGTCTGCATGAACCGTATAAAGCCTTCATAGAACTGCGCCTCTGTGCCTGTGTCTGGTATAACAGTGGGCGCCGCATATGGTTCTGCTGTAGGATCAACTGGTATCCCATGGACCACCATCTCCGTAGTACGGTTGTCGCTGCTCTCCTGGAGATCAACTCATGGTCGTCTAGGAGGCATGACACTACAAGGTCAAAACACACCTTTGATTACGATTTATCACGGACTGAAAATGAAGGAACCAAAAAAGGAACAAGAGGAATAAGGCATTTCAAAACATGAAAAACAAGACTACATGGCATGTATAGTGACTACATGGAGTGTACTTGACTTCCCATCCCCTACCCGGGTCATTCTACACGGCTAAGCCACACGGATTCCGTTGAACAAAAACTACACAGCATGTATTATATCTACACGGCGTGTATGGAGTTATTTTAAAACTGCCCGTGTCGTCTGTGACACGCCAACTACTCAGATTACAACTACACAGAATGTTACACCAATACACAGAGTGTATAAAACCCTTTTTCCCAGCCACATGGATAAAACCACATGGTCTGTCCTCGTACAAGACTACACGGCATGTCCCGAAAGTTACACGACGTGTTCCGGGGGAGGTGACACCGACCTGTGTTGTTCGTTACACGGACGAGTCCCCAGGTCACACTACAGGACGTGTTCATCATTGACACGGTGTGACTTGTACAAGAGCTCACTGACCCGTGTAGTTAGTTACACGACCGGACTCCGTGTCAACACTACATGACGTGTACAAAAACTACACGGCGTGTTTTACCCAAGCTCTTCCCTTACATGTGTCACCACCAACATGGTTTGTGACACATGAAGAGACTAAAAAGCGTGTACACATGGCACACGGTGTGAACTCAAAAAGTTCATTTTTCTTCCTGAACAGAAGAACATACACGACATGTATAAAGTACTACACGGCGCGTATTCTGGGTTTTCCGGACATTATGCCACAGAAACTTCTCCGGAACCCAGAAATTACTAAAACCAACACCTAAGTGTCAAATTCGAACCGGGGGGGGGGATACTTCCAACGAATCAAAGTCTGAAATCTTCTCTATGTTATAACAAAATAATCATTCACTGAGCCACCAAATTCCAGTAAATGGGGGCCCATACTCCCCAAAAACCGATGTTTGGCGTTAATTCTATAAAAAGGATCACATAAAATTACCATATCACACAATAGGTATTTTATCAGAGCAGCTATCACAACAACATGATTTTCTAGCACAATGACTATCACAACATCATGTAATTTCTAATGCACCTACATGGAATGGAAACTATGCATGGAATGTGATATCTAGAATGTGCCTATATGATGCATGAGATGGAATAACCTCATCTCATCAGGTTGAAACTAAATAGAATCCAGAGAAAAAATAGAAATAGCACAATCCAAGTGTGTCACCCAACGATGAAAACAAATCAACTGTAAAGTTCAAAATCAATAAAATTGCAATCACGAGGTAAATTGGATTTTCCCTGTACGTGGGTTAGCTATTCCTTGGAACAAATTATTACCAAATACCGTTTGTCATATCCCTAACTACGACTCTAAATAGTAAGTCAAAGAAAAGAAAACTCCTCTGATACCACTTTGTAACGTCTCGAACCCAGTTTCCACCAAACAGTTCCCTGAATTCGGTTCGCCACTTGACCTCAAGCGCATTTCCCCAAATGCCTGAGGCTGCCGACTAGGAGCGAGGGCCCAGGTCTGATAGTGGGGAAACTATGCCATCATTTGTCAAAGTGTAGCGTAGTGGAAGGGAAATAAAACATACAACAAATAGCAGAAGCAGTAAACCATACCCAACTGAAATAAACAACAGTAGTGGATATAACCAACAGTATATAGAAAATGATGCAACATGTCTCGTGTTCTAAGAAAAAAGCCAGAACATGTTATACATCAACACAATACAAAAAAGCAGAGTACAACAAAAGAATGCAAAAAAAAACTGGCAGCGGCATCACGAACCTAGGCTCAGTCCCATGCCCTCCTACTCCACAGAAACAGTCATTTACCTATATAGGGACTCTTTCCCCTATCCACACCTATATAAATGTAATCTGTTTGGGCTGAAAAGAATGACGCAAACAGGGTGTGAGAAATATATCTCAGTAGGCACCCACTAAAGGCACGTCCCCATCTGCATGTAAGCATGAAACAACAGTGTGCAGTAGTAAAATGTAATAAAGTAAGCAGTACTCAAAAGTAACTAATTACCATTTATATTTCCATTTTATTATCCATTTAATTCATTTAATTTAAAATACCACCACAGTGAATATTCTAAATAACCAGCTAATGTCCTCGAACATGTAAAGCCTTACCCTCAGGTAAAGTGTATCCAACACAAGAATCTGCCCTCGGGGATAACAGAGTTTTCCCTCAGGCATAGGTAGTGTCGCCCACATTCACAGAGTCAGCTGCCCACAGGAACGGAAGAATTTTCCCTCATGGTGAAATAACTACTCCCAGATTCTAAATAGTGCAGTGCCCACAAGATAATCATAACAACACCCTCAGGCTAAATAGGTAACCGGGCCATGCCCAACATGTTAAAATGTAGTAAAAAAGCAATTCCTCACAAAGAAATTCTACAATTACTACATTAACGACATACCCTCGGGCACCCTGGCCAAACGGCTAAACAGTGGAACACACCCACAGGGTGGTTCCAGATCCCAGCAATGATCCCAACAATCATTTTATTATCGCAATTTAATCACCTATGAAATTCTAGGCATTAAATATTGCAACGACCTCAGCCACATGACACCCCAACATGGGTTCATGGCACAAAAACGCACAGAACACATGGAAGTTTGAAAAACAAACACCAAGCCACCTACTTTATATGCCAAAGAACGTTATACCCGAACGCCGACTCCAGAAACGCCCAAGAATGGTGTAGATCTGACGACGAAAAAAACCCATTGAGACGTAAATAACTTTCCCTCATGAAATAATTGGTAAGAACAGTACCAGGAGAGGAGAGGGCTTACCCATGCAGTTCCAACGAGATTTTCTGAAGCCGAATCAGATTCCAGATGAACACCCAGTGGATCTTCAAAGGTTCAACCATCCTTCTTGGCTCCAAAACGACTCAAATGCCTCCTCTGCCAAATGAGGAGGCTACTGCCTGTTTTCAGCCAAAAAAACAAAGTACACGGCGTTTAATTCTTCATTTAACTGTTATTCTGGCATCACCGCCACACTGTTCTTCCGTTGACAAGAGTACACGGCATGTACTCCCAAGTACACGGTTCGTACTATCGCCCAGCTGGTGGCTACTCGACCTCCTTACTGTTTAGGCCTACTGACTGACTACACGACATGTAAAGGACCACTAGAGGGCATGTAGTCAGTTCCTACACCCTTTTTCACCGGCATGGCTACACGCCCCGTGTACTCATCCCTACAGAGCCAAAAGTACACGGTGTGTGGAAAAAGTACATGGCGTGTAGTTCCAAAATTTAGGATTTTTCCCATTTTCATGTTTTATTAAAAACACTTACGGAAAAGAGATAAGAAGAAGCTCGTACCTCAAAAATAAGAACCAGGTTCTTACATGTGAGTTCCTAGATAGGTCATTCATCGTATTAATCAATGATATATTAATATACTCGATGTTATAGGAGGGGAATATTGAGCATTTCCAAACCATATTCAATGTTCTTCAATTCCACTAGCTCAACGGAATGTGGTCCATCTATATTTTTTGGACATAATAGGTACATTTACTTAGGCATATAGTGTCTCATAATGGTGTGGTAGTATACCCGTCTATGGTTGATGATGTTATTTCTAAGGAAGAACCTAAGGATGTGGTAGAGGTTCATAGTTATCTTTGTCATTCGGGATATTATCAAAGGTTTGTGCCTGATTTATATCAAGTTGTAGCCCAAAGATAGAATTTACTATGAAAGACTAGGATTTTTTCAGGATTGTTTAGTGACAGTTAACATTCAGTTACCTGAAGGGGAAATTGGTCAGTTTTACAGAGGTTTAGCTACTGGAGGAGGGTGAATTGTTTGATGTTTTTTGTGAAACTTTCCATCTTGGATTGAGATCCATGTTGATGAAATATCAAGTGGAATTATCTTATGGGTCATGGATGTTACTTCCCCATGAGAATAAATATTCCACCCATTATCTAGAGATAGCATCTATTGGTGTTTCACAAATGTTTTGGCTGTACTGCCTCATTGGGGAGTGATATTTGGTATATACACAACATAATAACTTGTTTTATATCATTTCCAAATGTTATTTGAAGTTACATAAGTGGATGTGGATAGAGTTTCTTTAGTATTATGATTTTGGGATATCATACACTTTATGAAAAGGGAATGTTGCAGCTGAAACATTGAGAAGGAAGTTATGGATGGTTGTCGTGTGGGTGTCTTAGAATATTTTAAGAGCAATGGTGGAGTTATATGTCTTTCACGTAGATGAAATAATGGACAGTGTGAGAGGTAGTTTGTTTTAAATGATGGTGAATTATTCCCTAACGTAGTAGGTGGCATATTCATTGTTGTGAGAATCAGAGGTAGAGATGATGTGTGATAATTTTTTATATGGTGAAGCTCTAGATGGATGATTAGAGGATGTTCGAAATTTGATGTTATTTCATGGAAAATTTTCTTATTATAGTAGTAAGGCATGATAAAGTTATTTTTGAGTTTTATAACCCACCATTGGTGGTACACCCAACAGTTTCTAAAAATTGTTATTACATGAAGTTCCAAAATTCTTGTCCTGGCATGAAACATGTAGTGGTGGAGTTTGTAGAAAGTTTCTTGGTTTTATAATAATTAATAGATGATAATTGGGATCATGGAAGTTTTTTTGAATCCCTTGGATGCTCCCATGTGGAAATGATATGGCATCTAGATGGATTTGGTCACAGGGTTACCCAGACCTCATGGAGGTTGTGATGGTATTTGGGTGGTTGTGAATCGGTTGGTGTTTCCACCCTTCTTGGAGAGCATCCACTACATCATACACATATCTTAGCTTTATCATTATATTCACAATGACTACTATATTATTTACTATGAAGAGTTGGATATCAAGGATGAAATAGAATTTGTGGAATTTCTAGTAGAGATCCAGGATCTCCATGAGAAGGAACTGCATGGATGATCCATTTCATTGGATCATGCGTTGTGGAGGTATGGTGGCCTAGAGTAGAGTACATGGGATTGAGAAACACATATGGGTGTCCAGTACCTATAGTTGTTTTGGGTTTTCCATTTATATTTATTCATTGTCATGTGATGTTTATATAGTTTTTGTTTTAAGAGATGAGTGGCTTTCCTTGGTTTATGATTCCAATAGTGTGATGTGTGATAAAATTCCCCAAATAAGAAAATGGGAGGACCTGACTCCTAATCAATATGAATTAAATGTGATTCGATTAAACTTATGTGGGTGAGTCAATTCCACCCATAGAAGATAATAACTTATTAAGGAGGATATAATTCTATGACCCTTGTGTTCTAGATGGTGAAGTTCATTGGTAGTTGCAGTTGATGGTTCTTTATGCCAAGAGGTTGAGGTAGTTCTGAAGTGGTTTTATAGAATCATGGTTGTGTGAGAGGAGGTAGTTTGTAGTTGTATTGATGTTTATGTGTAGTGGGTTTTGTGATCATTTAGGTTGGGATGTTTCGATGACAGTATCATTTGGTGTATGACAAGATCCATGATAGGTATCTCGTGTGGTGTGTTTTCAGAACCCTTTTTATCTGGGAATGGTTTTGGATTTTGGAGGATGAGAATCATTTTAGAGTTATATAGTGTAATGGTTTATGCACTCCCTATCTATTACATTTCCAATTTTGGTTGTTGGAGGTTGGATGAATATGTTCAAAGATTTTTCTATGGAATTTAGGGTTGCATAAGTTCTATTGCAGAAAATACATACCATGTAAGTGTATTAACCAATGTTAAAGATTATTTCACAACTTTTATAGGGATGAGTCACGAATTTTATAATTTAAGGGTTCAAAATTAAAATGGTGACACATTTTTTTTTCTGAAACTGAACCTTGAGGTTTATACGATGAGAGAGAGGATTCCATGTAGTTTCCTAATGCAGTGTAGTTTTAATTTTTTTTTTCTAGTCTAATTTTCATTCATTAGGTCATGGTTTATTCAGCATATAATTTTGGGTAATCCCAAGGAACTCCGAGGAGTTTTACAATCCCTCTTTATCCATCAATAATTTTTTGGCCCCTATTGTATCCCCTGTTTCTATTATGTAACCATTACATGATGCTTTTATGGTTACAAAGTTTGAGGGTGATAGTTGGGAGAGTTGGGAGAACATTGGATGTGTATGGGCAATAAAGGGAAGGCGCATGAGTGACACATGGTTTCCCATAATGTGAAAGCAAACTGTGTGAAGGGTTCCTATTGAGGCAGTAGCTCCCACCTGGTTGGACCATATTTTGGGAGACTATACAAGGGGACATCGTGTGGGTAGGTGCTACTACATTTTTACCACACGATTTTCCTAACTGTTCTGTCAAACTATGCGTAGAGTCAGAATGAGATCCTTAAAAATAGGATCTCTCTCGTTTTTTCCATAACTCTATCATTTTGACCCTAACTAGACCTAACATGGGATTTTTCTTCATCTAAGTCCAGATAAGGTTATCTAATTGCTCTAATGGAAATCTAAAGGCTTCCTTTGGTGAATCGAAGTCAGATTCTTGAGGTATGTGATCATTCTTCTTCGTTTGTGATCAGTTTCTTAGAACTACTTAGAAGTACTTCTCCTCTTATCCTAGATTCTTATATCTACAAAAATTATGTATATATCAATGTGTTTTTATTCCAAATATGATGATATATGGTATTGATCATTGTAGGAAAATATATTAAAGGTGGGTTCTTGAATAATCAACATAGTTGTCTAGTGTGTTCTCCATTCGTTGGAGTTTTTTTCAAATCCTTTGAGGTATGAGGATTATTTCTCAACTGAAATTAGTATAAAGATGGTAATAAATTTCAAAATTTAAGGTGTGGTGTTGAATGGATTTTTATTTGATAATTCAACACTTGTTGGAATCCTTCTAGAGTGATTGTGGATAAATTAGGAAAACTGGAGATTTCGAATGAGTGCGTTGGTTCTTTGTTTTAAAATTTGTATATTAAATAGGGTATTTTCCTGGATTTTGGGAACACAAATGGGAATAGATGTTTTCAATAAAATTGAATTTATTTTTGAAATTTAATGTTTCTTTGAATTGGATGGGAATTATTTTTCATTAAAAGTTCAGTTTTATTGAAGTGGGTTATTCTGGTAATGGAAATATTTGGCATAACAGGTGATGGTGTGAGTTCATGCATAAGAGGCCCTTAATAAGGTTTGAGTGCCATTAGGTTAGAATGACGTGACCCTGGATCAGGGGAGTTTTTCATTGGGATACATGGTAATTGGATGAGAGACCGCTCAAAAGTATGGAACTGTCATATGAACCATGCATGTGTGGGTGTGCGGTAAACTATGGAATGAGTATGCCAAATGATAAAAAGAATTAGTTTTAATATATTGATTAGTTATTATTTTGGAAGAATAAATTTTAGGAAATTGGTTCATTTAGTTTTGTTTTGAGTTGGTTGCAAATGGGGTTTGTAACTTCTTTATATTTGGTTATATACTATTTTAGTAAATTGTTTTATATAAATAATTTTATATAAATATGGCTAACTATTGTATCATATTTTCATGATTACGGAAACCATTGGGGAAAACCAACTACGTTTTATACTCTCCCCTACATTGGAACTTTGGTTCTTTTGTGAATGTATTATTCAGGGATAGGGGAAAATTAAATGTGTCCAACATTTTTAGCACAACTTAGTGATTTTTGGTATGTTTGGTGATTGTGGAGAATAGAGCTTGCGTAGCATGGAGTCTTATGGCCTCTTTAGATTCTTGAGTTTGTTATCCAATATTTACTTTGATACTGGTTTTTTATTCCATTTTTTAACCCTTTGATATGGTTTTGAGATACATCAAGTTGTTTAGTTGAATTTATTTGGTTCATGCATCATTTATTAAATGGTATGGTTATGGTTTCCGGGATCATTGATTTATTTAGGGTAAATCCCCCCTCCCCAGTTTTATTTGAAATGCATCAACATTTATTTCTAGCCTTTGGCGTCTTGGCGGTGTCTCTTAAGTCCATGTAATTACTGGTTGTGATCTCAATCCTCTGAGAATTAGCAGGTCATTACAGTCCCGATAGTGGTATGTTTGAAATATATGGTTGATATATGGTGTGTTTATCACCATTCATGGTTGGTTTTCCAACATTGTTATCCTTTGGATTTACTGTTGGTGTGTTTTATTGGATTTTTGGTGTGTTTTGGGTTACATTTTTTGTTATTTGTTTGTTTTTTAGATTTATCTGTGGTTTCTCATGGTGTGTTTATGGTATGATGGTGTTATTATTTTCCCTACGGTGTGTAGTGAGTCTGTAATCATATTTGGGGCAGGGATTCCCTCATTTCATTTTTTTGAATATCATGTAGGAGGGGTGTACTCTTTTCTAATCTATGGATTATGGTTGGTCCAACTAAATCAATGCTAAAAAATGTGGTAAATTAAATTAAAATTGGTATATGGGGTTTGATTTTCTTCATTTTATAACATTGATTTTATTTCTTATATTATGGTTCATATGGTCTTGATTCCCTGCTAAATATTGTGGATTTTTCATGATTTTTTATGATGGATGTATATATTATAAATTTTTTGATTTTTTAGATATCTACGAGACACAAAATTGTTTAAATACTTATAGTTGGCTAATGAAATTATTTCCCCATGATTTTTGATTATCTAATGACAACCCAAAAAAGTTACAATGTGATAAAATGCCATTTACAAACCTGTAGAAAAAATATTGATGTGTTGAGATGTTGTGGGGTGGAAATGTGTCATTGAAATGGGGTGTGTGGAGACATATGGCTTGAATGAATATAATTTTGGGGCGGTGAGGACGTGGTTTTTTTGGATATTCTTTTGGGATGGCGAGGTGGTGGTTTTTTTGAACATACTTTTGGGGTGGACAATAGGTGAATTCTTGGGCCATGTTTTTTGGATTGTTCGGTGGTGGTTTATTTACTCTAGATGCATGAGTAGTGATGGAATAAATTAAATATAATGTTTAAAATAAAATGGGTTGAATTTGTTAATGCAATGAAAATTGTTAGGGGTAATTAAATGGTGGGTTTTGTGGTTAAATGTGGTTGATGATAAATTATTAAATTAATGGAGTTATTTATATTGTAATTGGTTTATAATTTGAAATGATATTTTTAGCTTTATGTGTGGTGTTATGTATTTAGGGGATGCAACAAAAGTGGTGATGTCGTGAGATGGTTGGTTTTTTTGTGAACCCACAGGTTCGGATTTCTTTATTGACATTATATATAAATTTTGGTATATTCGTGTGATTTTTATATTCACCCACCCATGTTGAGCACGATATTTTGACACCCACATTGTCACCCAAGGGGGGGGGGGTTCCAAACATCTGGTGAGGAATAAATATGGTTGGGTATCCACTCTTTTCTGCTTTCTATTTCAGGTGAGGTAGGTGTACCATTGGGTGTGATAGATAGAGGTATTATAGTGTATAATATGGTGGTTGTGATAGACCAGGTGTTTGTCAAAAAGGTGTGACGAACTAGGTGTTTTCGGCATTGATGTGGCCACACATTTGCGGTGGTAGATAAGGTGTTTTTAGGGGATATGTGTTATGGTCATGCTTGTGGGGAAGCGAACCCAAGAGTCTTCAGTTGATGTGTGTTGTTACTATTCTTGTAGTGTCATGTGGTATAGGGAAGAGATGTGAGTTCTTGGACATATGATGTTGGCTGTGAGAGTGGCATACCATTGGGAATGGGGTGTGGGGTACCCCCATCGACGTGATTCCTATTATTTTATATTTCATGGATAATGTTATTTGGTTATAATGAAATAGTGAATTTGGGATGGTTATTATACCCTTATATGTGTTGTTATATTCTGCTATTTTTCCAAAAGTTAATTATTATGATTCTTTCACATTTTCATAAGATACATGAGTTTTTGCGACTTAGTATAATTTTATGCTCACCTTATGTATACAAAAATATTTTTCGGTTTCCAGGAGAATTACATGGACCAAGATAGTCAATTATAACTCAAACATTTAGATAGCTCATGTTCACTTTTTTAGTTTTACTTTTCAGTGCTTACATTGGAGGTAGTATTCTACCTATATCAGTTCTATTTATACATTCATCATGGATGGTTTTTTTATTTCTTTTTTACAATATGTATCATAGTTGTTTGTGGGTGATTCATCTTCTCCCCCGATACAATATTATTATAGAGGGTAACACCTCCCAAAAATTAGAATTTTATACCCTTGGTGCTGGTCAGCAACCTGAGTCCTACTAGTGGTGGGACTTAAGTTTACATTATTGGATAAGTTATTAGATATATCATTTAAATAAAGAAATATAATAATGAAAATTAAAATATTTTTTAATAAATTAAATAATTATGATATTTTATTCTTTTACATGATAGAGAATATATGTGATAAGTCAGGATTCAGGTGAGTGACACTGTACCATAAAAACATGTTTTAAAGGCCTTCTATGTTTATTTTTCAAAATCATTTTCTTACATGTATGTATTCAAAAAATTAATCAATAGATGCATTTTATGGATAAAAATTAATTATAAAATAAAATTTTCTTCACGTAATTTATCATTTTAGTGGATTCTAAGATGAATCAATTTTACATATTTTATATGAAATTTTTTGATAAAAATAAAAAATTAATACACTATATTCATGTATACAAACTAAACAGCTTTTACATCTAAATTAACATATTTTTTCGATTATATTATTTTACATGAATTTAGGTATTCATCACATAAAAAAAATCTTTCCTTGTGTTCAGGTTATTTTCTATGAGGGGAGTAAATGAAATGTTTATTTAAATATCTAAAAATGTTTTATTATTAGTGGAATTTGTTTCTTATGTGTATGATGATTGAAATTCACGAAATCATGTTTTATTATTATTTTATAATTACTGGTAATTTTATGGTTACAGGAGAGAGTAGTACAACACATGATAATGGGTGGGCCTAATATAGCTCTTGAGGATGGGTATGGCTGATATTATCCTCCAACAAATTGGGTTGTGTGATGAAGATAACAGGACAATAATTTATATATATATTATTTGAATTTAATGTGATTGTTATTAAATTTTTAAGGACAATTTTAAGAGTTATATTGAGATGATTTCCCATGTATCCTACATATTTTAACTATATGATCTATGAGTTTTCATATAAATCTTATGAATTCATAGGTTATGATAATGATCATAATATTTAATGAAATTTTTTACTACATATTATTGGTGAAGTCTATAACATTGTAAAAACAATCATAGATTTTTTATTTTTTATATGAAACCATAATGCGTTTTATTTTTTCTTTTGGATTTTTATGAAATTTATTATGAAAATATTGCATATTAGATGTTTATTTCTTCTGCATGACAATGATAATTTTTATTCACATGTTTATTTTGAAAAAAAGGTAAACCATTAATAGGATTAATTGAAAAAAAGATCACCATTACTATTTATATATCCCTTTTTGAGTTTTGGTGGTGATAAAAAAATTTAAAATTTTATTAATTGGTTATTATTGACTATTATGGAAGAGGATTTGGTCATGAAAAACATACATTAGACATTTAATGAAAAGTAAACATTTTATATCATATATGTTTTCATTGTGATAAAAAAATGTATATTGAGGGGATGTTTCCCATTTGTGATTTAATATAAAATTAATCAATTGTGATTAGAATGTTTAATAAATCAATAAACCTAAATGATCTCTTAGAATGAATGATAATAAATACATGAATAATGTATAAGTTTTATAGATTTTCTGGGGATATTCCTTTATAGTTGGTATCAATGGAATTGTTTTGATAAAAATTGGGCTTTGGAAAATTGATGTAAATACCTTGAATATAATCCTATTTATGGTTTTCATGATACAAAAATTGAGGATTACCTTACTTCTTATTCAATAATATGTATGCATTTTTTTCCTAGAATGGAAATTGGAAAAATATCATAAAAAGGCACCCAGATGTAAATATCCTTCCATATTAGAAACCCATAATGGATGGAATTAGAAATTAGTTGTTTATTAATGTGACATCTCATTTGGGATAGGGTTAAACTTGTAGTGAAATACATGGTAAGGAGAACCCATATTCGAAAAGGAGTAATATATATATATATATAACTTAAAATCTAATGAGATATCCCCATCCAATTTTCAATGGATATTTTGACTCAATGGTAAGGTAGGGTTGGAATTGTTCTCTATGAAAGATATTCAAAGTCATTTCTTATTTAGAGAATCCAAAGGTAAATTTCTATATTTAATTTTATGAATGGGAATTAAATCAATGATTTTCAATGGTTAAGACTAATAAAGGAATATATTATATTTTACGCCATTGAATTGGAAATATAGAAATATATTTTTCATTATGATGTACGTTCATATATCTATTAAAAATTGAATTGATATGAATTTTTTTTAATTATAGTGAAAAGAGGAAAAATAATTTGTTAGTGTTTGATGAAAATACCCATTTTGAATTTTATAAAACATAAATCTCTCCAGCATCATGATAATAAAGTAATGATTTTTTACTAGGGGTCAAATCCATTATATAGAAGAGAATTTCTATCCAAGTATTTAAATTTCATTTAGAAGCCAGTTTACTATAATAAAAATGATTTATCGGATTATACAAATGATATTATGTCATATGAAATAATTAATGAAATGAGATCCATTTTATAGTAAAATTAAGAAAATCTATCTAGGTAATTTGAATGATATAATATCAGGTTTATAGTTATTGAAATTTTGGGTAAAAACCAACCAAGGGAATGTCTTATAAAATTTGGGATGTTATTTTGATGTTGTATTTTTAGGAATATGGCTCATTATTGTAAAATAATTTTATAGTAGTTGTGTGAATTTTTTTTCTAAGCCTATAGTGAGTGATTTTAAATAAAAATAGAGGGGTCATTATGAAATTGTGTGTTTAATTAAAATCATGAATAATGGGAAGCTATAATACTATTATAATTAGGGTTTGAAGAAATAAATTAGAACTTACTTGATGTATATTGGTCCATAGAAATATGTGGTATCATGTACATTAATTATTAATTCTAATTATTCTAATTTATATGTTTGTTTAGAGTCTACACATTTTTTCAATTATAATAAAATATCTAGTAAATTCAAAATATTAATGTAGTAAATAATTCCATGACATTATGTAAAAAACATAATTATGTATTAAGGAAAGCCAAATTTAGAAATAAAATCTGGTTACTATATGTTCCAGTGTTTTCCTTATAAACATTCTTTTTCTTGACCAATATGGAAATTATTATTTTTCTAGGTATGGATTGGATTTTATTGTTTCATCATAAGAAAAATTTTAAATCCAATGAAGTTATTTTCCAAAATGAATTCTTTTTTGTTTATAAGATTCAAATTCCAAATTTGATAACATATCAAAAAGTTGTGAAACTATTAAGAGAAAAAAAATTATATTGCTTATATTTTTGAAAATTAGGGAGTTGTTCAGATTATAGAATCTTAATTAGTTAAAGATTATATATATGTTTTTATTAATAAGATACCTATTATTATATCTGATTGGGAATTTTGGTTTAATATTTATTTATTTCCATATTATAATCCAAGTTCAAAACCCCCTAATATATTAGATCAACTAAAATTTATGGAAAAAATGCAGTTTCATGATTTTCATGATAATAGATCCAATCATCATATCATATCATCATGGTTTGAAACTATTTATTTTTTAAAATACAGTTCCATGATGACTAGAAGTGATAATATAGAAATGAAAAAAACACTTCTAAGATTATGTGTTCATTTACTATTATTATTTTCTATATTAATTCGATATAGGGAGATTATAATTCTTTTAAATTTCGATCATAGGTGGGGGTACCATTAGATTAAGGATGATGAGGATAGCATCATTATGGTAGGGTCTTATACTAGTTATGGTGAATATAATTTTTTTGTTTTCCCAGTTAGGATAATGTATTATCTATTTGTGTTCATGGATCATAAGAATAACATATTCATTGAATATTTGGAAATGTTTTTGGATGTGTTCATTAAGATGTTATTAGTTTTTTGTCAAATTTAATACGGATGACAAAAGAAATCTATTGAATATTATAAAAAACAAAATATAAAAGATATTATATGGTTATTTTTTGAAACATATATTTTAGATATATCATAATTTATTCTATTGATATATAATATATAATGATTGAATAACTATTGATCCTACTAATACTAAAGTGGTTGATGAATAGAAATAAACTATAAATTTTTTTTAGATTCAAGGTTTTCTTAGACTAAATGGAAATTACTAGTGGTTACTTGAAAATATTGAATTATTTATATTTATTGTTATCAAAGTTAATATGAAAAGGTTTTTGGTTTATTGATCCAAAGGAATGTGATGAATATTTTCATTAATTGAAAAGAAGTTTTGCGAATGCCCCAATTTTGTTCAGTTCATATATAAGTTAGATTTTATCAACTATTCTGATTTATTGATATTGTTAAGTTATATATTCAATATAAATGTTTTTGAGATCTCTTATTCTTCACATTAACTAAAATGACATGATAAATTTTTTTCAACCACATGATTTTGAATAAATGGTGTGGTATTCTCATTTACAATATATAGATATATATTATATGGTGTGAATTTTAAAATATTTACTGTTTATAAAATATTAATTTATATATTCACTGAAAAAGAGTTAAACATTTGACATAATTGAAAAATAGAACTAATTATTGATTATGAATATAAAATTAATTACCATCCAATTAGTGAGAATTTGTAAGAAGGTACTTATAGTGGTATTGATAATTCTACATTGACTGCGATATATTTTGTTCAAGATTCTTTATTTAATTATTTGATGAATATTTTCATAGTAACTACACATTATTCAACTCCCTCATCTATTTTGGAAGTTTATCATGATCAGCACTTTAAAACTAGGTAAATATTGGTCAATAAGAATATAGTTTTTTATAGAAAAATATATAATTGGTTATCCAAGATAAATATCTTAAAACTAATATTGAGAAAGACTATATTTTGATATTTATAAAAAGTATATTTGTTTAATTTGACCCCCTAATTGATAAGGGAATTGATGAATGATGATCATGTATCACAATTTTAAATTCAATCTTTATAAAAAATATGTATTGATAACATAGGGATAAATTTTTTTTGTAATTAATTAAGAATGATATTTCTGATTTAATAATAAATTTTCTTACATTTCAATAGGTTGTAATTGAAAGAGTTTTTCCAATAGGGATTTTTATACAATTATAGATCCATAATTTAAATGGAGAATATATCCATTGAATTGTTTCTATGAATAACAATGAACATATGAGGAAATAATGTGTTCTAAGTAATTATTGAAAAATTATACCAATATAATCATTTTGTTTCCATTAGAGATAATATTTCATTAAATTAATCTTATTCACCTTATTTTAAAATGATAATTAGATTACCTGGATTCAATAATTAAATTATAAAAGATCATAGTTAATGATTGACCACTTTTTTCTAGAAATAACTAAATAAGACATTGAGAACTGAATTAAACTTTAGTTCACCCTTTGAAGTACAATCTAGTTTAATGTTAGAGAGAATGATAAAAGATTTAGATGATGTTATTAGATCTTCTTTAATGGATTATTATATCTTCTTTAATGCATTATTAGAGATGTTGGGATCAATAACTAATGTTGTTTTATTTTTCTTATAATAACAATTTTTATTCCATAAAAAAATTGAATCTTTTGAGTGATTATATATATTGTTGTGTTAGACACTGGCTTATTTGGTTGATATCGGTGAAGGAATTTTGTTGGCACAAGAGTTGAAAAAATAATTGAATAAGAAGATGAAGTTGATTTAGACAAACATCTGGATGACCTAAAATAGGTATAAACATTATATAGATAACCATTGGATTGATCATTGATTTGAGGTAAATGACTATGTTTATCTCAATGAATCTTAATGGAAAATTGGCCAGTCTTTTATTAAAAATAAATACTCATTTATGTAGTTCATTGGACCACATCAAATTTGGGAAAATATTTTAAAATTTTCCTAACGATTTTTCTATATTCAAAATATATATTTGGTAAACAATTTATTTTATGCTTCTTTATTATGAAAAAAAATGTGAGATGCATCTCATTATTTCATCCCAGAATTAGTTCAATTGGGGGGAAAATATTATTATAAGGAAAAAATTACATTTTACATGTCATAGAGGGAATGTGTTTTAGAAGAATAATATTTTATAGTTTAATGTTTCTTTAAAAACCCATATATGTGATGAGGAATTATATGAATCATAAAATTCAATGACTGAAAAATATACCAAATTGTTTATTTAACAAATTAAATTTAGAGGAAGTTAATTTAAAAATGGTTGAAGAATTTAACATCCCATGTTATTTTATGAAAAATAATTCCAATTTCTATAATAATTAATAATATTTTATAGGATTTTATTCATTATAAAAATATAAAATACTTTTTAGTCAAAATTAAAAAAACAATTATTTCTAACCAAATTGAGTTTTAATATATTATATAGTTTGATGAAAAAAAAATTATTATAAAAAATTATTATTTCAATTTGATATAATTAACATAATTTTATAATTCCCTATGTCAAAATTATCATTAGATAAAGTTTTGAGAATTCTATTAAAATATCGATTTTTAAATGAATAGTGAAAATATGTTTTTATCCGAAAAATGACATTAATTTCAATTTTTTAAAATAAAACATTCAATTTTATAATTTTATATATATATAAAATATTTCTTATATAATATTAATAACAAAATTATGGTATTTTAATTAATTTAATAATTTTACATGGTATGAATAAATCATCATTCAACAAGTGGATTTTATTTGGAAACAATTTTTTTATCGTTTAATACATGAGTAATTTTAAATCAAATTCATTGAATTATGTGAAGTAAATTTTATAAAATGAACTATATATTATTAATAAGAATTTATAATTGTATAAAAAAGTATATTTCAATTTTTATTCATAATGTAATGTAAAAATATTAAAATCTATTAGCACGTTTGAAGATAAAATAAATTTATCTAGTGGTTAATTCATATCTTATGGATTAAAATCTCATAAAAATATTTCTAAAATGAATTTTATTTAAACAATTCACCTTATATAATCTCATATTTATAAATTTTCCATTTTGGATCCATTTTTATAGATTAATACATTAATACAGGATAACATTTTTAAAAGTTTCATGTTTTTCCTATCCCCTCTGATAAAAGAACACCCCTTATCCACTCCTTTCAACACATCCCAATTAATAAATCCATACCCATAATTTTTAACAAATTTTATTTAGATAAAACCAACTTATAAAGTCTCTATGAATAAAAATCATAAGGTTTTTTAAATTGGATGTATATTTCCTAACCAAGAATTTTTTTGTCCTTTCATCATCTATCATCTAATATTAGGTTTTTTAGTTTCTATATGAATATCAAAATGTCATTGGTGAATGGTATTTAGTTCTCCAGTTTCATAAGTGTGGTCCTCCTAGATGTGTCTTTTCCAAAACTCTTATAGGAGGGGTACACCTAAGAATCCCATTTTTTTGAAATTTTGGGGTATGTAAGATTCTTGTAATACTCCATTTAATTACCTAAAATTATAATACATGTATATTAAATATTAGTAAAAAAACATTAATTAAATCAATTAGCTATCCGTTCCATATTTATAAAGATCTTGTTCCTTTTGAATATTGTATACAAAATCAATTCGTTTATATGTTCACTATATCATATTCCACCGTGATTTTCATAGCTAGTACCCTTATTATAAATATCATACATAAAAACACTATTCAAAACCATAGGAATAGAAACATAATTAAGGGTGAGTTAAAAAGGTAAATAATGGTAACATATGGAGAAATCAATGTAATATGATCATAAGGGTATGAGAACAAAAGAATGACATTCGAATAAAATACACATCATATCATATATCTTAAACCCAATGCACGAAATATAATACACGAGTTAATAAGTCGTGAATAATAAATAAAATGAGACATGGGAACATAAAAATAGATTAACACATTTATTTTTGGAATAAAATCAATTATATATAATCAATTTATTAGTATTTAAGGAATAAATCTTAAACACCATAGTTGAATGGGTTCAATACCCAAACTATCATCGTAGTCATGGTTAATTCAGATAAATTTGAAGGATAAAAATTTCCTTTTCTAAACTTGTTTCAGTACCTACTATATTCACATTTTTGTTGCCTGAAATCAATAATTACCCTATGAATTTATGGTTATATTGTTCTCACTCATTTTAGGTTATAGCATGGACACTATAATTTTTTATGACATCAACAGAATCATTGGTTATAACATATCAACCATCACATAGTACAATAAAAACATTGCTGGTCCACAAGATCATAAAATATTCATCATTTATGAATTAGTGAATGAATGTGGGTTTTATAAAAAAAATATTTCATAACATATAGACAAGAAATGTTTATGATAAACATTCCATCATTTATTCATATACTAGCCCATAAAAAAATGAGTTTCAAAAAAATTCTCATCATAAACTCAAAATGTCATTTTAATTAATTAAGACAGATTCCTTAGATATTTTCCCCAGTAAAGATTAATTTTACATTAAAGGATGTCATTTAAGATTGAAAGTGAATTAAAATGATCAATAATAACATTTCCGGAAGAATATAATATTTCAACAATGAATATAAAACTTTTTAAAATTAATATATCACAAAAATTTGTTAAAATTCATTCATTGAAAATTTATTTTAATACATTAATGGAAGCAACAAAATACTGACAACTCATGAAGAATGAAAAATATTTCATGTTTCAAAAGAAAAAACAATGATACATTTAACTTTTTCTGAAAAATGGAAAACATACACCATTTAGAAAACAACAAGAATATTCATTCTAAACTATTTTTTAAAACTAAAACATGGGTAAGAATGTATTTAATCAACTATTTAATATTATTAAAAAATTTCCTTAAATCTTTTTTAAAAAAATAAAGACATGGTAGAAAAATTATATTCATCCAAAGATAGAAATAATGTTGTGTTTCTATAAAAACATTATTATCAACTCATGAGATAAAAAAGGAAAATGATTGTAAAACAATTAATTTCATGAAATTTAGAAAGTATTATAATATTCATATTTTTGTAATATATAGATGATAATATCTCATCATTGGATGCATAATCATACACAATAATGATAAACAAAGAGATTGGAACATAATTTCATTTCCACTTTGGTGAATTTCAAATCATAATCACCAAGAAATAAATAACATTAAATTGATATTTATGTCCAATAATTTCATTAAAATTATAATAAAATTCATCCATGGGTATTATATAATCCACATAAAAGAAACAATGTGTGTATAAGGCATGTTCCCCACGTTAATAAATAAGAGATGAATATCACTTCCCTCAAACCTCAATGTAATTTGTACACATTTGAACCTCCTATATAATATATATGAGTTTTTATATATAAATCAAATAAAAATTGTCATACATATCATAACATATTTTATTCACTCATACTATTTAATCAGTCATTTATTAAAAATTATTTTTTAAAACCATTGTTTCATATAATAGCTGATTTTTTTCATCTATTTATTTGTTCAACAGTTTTCCACCATGTAAAAAATATTAATATCAAAATATTTTTGACAGGGAATATTATGTTCAATTATGTATATTATATACAACAATGAGATTGAACGAATTAATAAATATTATTATTTATATGTGATCATTATAAATATATGGTTTATTTGGTGGGATTCAATATTATTAATCATGCTATGAAATATGTATAATTCCACCTATTTTAAAATAAACTAAATATTTTTTTAAATAAAAATTATTCTTTTTGAAAAATAATTTTATTCTTCAAAAATATGTTTTTATTAGAAATGGGGTTTCATAACTTTATAAGTGAATATATTTTTTTGGTATTTTAATAAAATTCAGTTCGAAAATGTATAATAATCTTTTAATTAATAATTTCAAAATAATAATTCTGTGAATATTTGATTATTTATTTATAATAAATCTTTTCAAATTAATATAGTTAAATAAAAAAATTTAAATTAATTTTGTAGTATATTATAACATATTTTGAAAGTAAAATATATTTTGGATTATTTTAAATTTGTAGTTTTGTTTTGTTTCCTTTAAAATTATATTATTAATTTTAATAAAAATAATTTTATAAATGGATTTAATATTAAAACATTTTATATTTAAGACGGGATTTTTTAAATTTTTTTTTCCATTTCATCATGATGGATTAATTTTAAATTATTTTGTTTCAATTTTTTGAATTTTTAAAAATGTATTTCATATTTGAAAATAGTGGTTTCATATTGGTTAAATAGTTCTCTTTTATCATTGGATAATATGAATATTAAGCCTAATAATATTTTTTACCATGGTAAAGCGTAAATTTGGTTGTTAATGTTGAAAATGAATTTACAAGGGATATGCAATGATAATAAATATTAACAAAATTTTATATTAAGAGTGAATTTAAAACACAATATGAGAATAATATTTTTTAGGTTATTTTTTTACCATTTGGAATAGATTATTACTTTTATAATATTTTATCTATATAAATATGAAAAATGGAATAACCTTGTTTATATAGACTATAATATTTATATTATAAGTCTATGATGATTATAAATATTCTTTTGATATATAATTTATTTTTCTTCATAAGATAAACTAATTTATATTTTTTATTGGTCGAATAATTATGCTAAACGTAGACAAAAAATTGGAGTGATATTTATTTAATTTTTGGATGAAAAATTAATTATAATAAAAAATTAAAAGAAATATTTCTTGAGATAATCATTATGATGAAATAATTTATTAAGGAAACTAACATTTTTGGGATATAAAACGAAGTGGTTTATAATATATACCATGATCCATTTATGGGCTTTTTTCCATTAACAAAAACTATATTTACCCTCACATTGTAAATAATCCTTGTTGTCGAGGTAAATGTGGAACGGGTTATCAAATTGTTAAAACCAATTGATAATGGTAGAAATGTGACCAAAGATGTCCAAAATGTATTTTATGAGATTATTAAAAAATAAAATTACCCAATTTATGAAATAAATTAATTTAGGTCTATATGGAATTGAATATTAGTTTAAATTATTTTATTTTTTTCTTAATTTCCAAGTGTTCCACTCTCATCTCTTATAAAATAAAACCACTTATTCCCTTTAAATCACCCATAAAGACAATTTTTTATTGGCCTTGATCCCTAGATATACCTTCCCCATATCCCTAAACCTGGACTAAGATCCTTTTATTGGTCATAACACCCACTAGTGGTCATAAGGTGTTATATAATAGTGGTTTTTCGAAAAAGCGTTATTCTTTTTAATTGAGTGTTTTTTCATAATTTCTACATCAATATGATTAAAATATTATTTAACCATGAATATATAATAACAATATTATCATACATATAATTAGGTTGTGTTGTTTTAATTGAACTACTAGTATCCATTTTTACTTCCGTCACATGAGAAATGAATCTATCGTTCATGTGTACGATGTACATCCACCCCACGAATGGATGTAATTTTTTTCCATATCCTTATCCCAAGGATGGATTCTAATTATAAAATTATTTATTAAAAATGATATTAATTCAATTTTTAATATTATAGAATGAAAATATATTATTTCCCTTTTTACATGTCCATTAAAATTAATATTATAACTTCATTCATGCTTATGTGGTGACTACCACCTCCAAAAAGTGAAGGGATTCGTTTTTATCACCAAAATATATAGTTTATATATAGAATTATATTTAAAAAATTAATACTATATATTTCCTATTATTATAAAAATAATAATATGAAAAATATTTTCGGTCTTTCTATAATGAATTTTGATTAATAGAAATGTTACTAATGTGTTTGTATGGTATACCATCTCTATGATTGTGAAATAGTTAATTTTTTATTTCCATATTTAATTATTGTACATAAAAATATAATTGATGTATAAAAAAATATAATTCTAAAAATTATTATTTAATATATGTTTTAATAATCAAAACATTTAATATAGTCAACCTATTGTGAGAATTTATATCGTATGAGCTAAATGTTGTCAAAATGCACAACATTAATTTAATTTATTATTTGACATTATATAAAATTGTTTTAAAAGTAGTAACATGATAGTCAAATTAAAAAAGTATTAAAGAAAATAAAAAGTAGAAAAAAAAGTTTTTTATTGGGGAATATATATAACATACTTAAAAATTCATTCTCAGGATAAGAGACTTTATTTAAAAATTCATATTTTGATGATACTTTTTAACACATTTTAGAAAAGTAAAAAAGGAATGAGTATATTTTACACATACAACATGTATGGAAAATCCTAACATCTAGTATCCTCAATATATTTATATTCCCTTTTGATTTTTTCATATTTGTTTTCAATGGAAATTGATTACATATTTTGTGTTCATTTTTTATATTTTAGTAAATGAGTTTATTTTACTGAGTTTCAATGTTTTTGAAAAATAAAAAAATTTCTCAAATGTTTTAATTTCATTATTAAAAGATAATAATTTTTTTAAGCTACACGGTGATAATGAATTTTCCTGCAACTGTAACAATTATTTTATGTTTTGATTCCTCTATTATATTTCATATTTTATTCTAATAAAAATCTTTATTACTATTTTATGGGTATTTCATTATTCATATTTTGTTTTTCATAATTATGGTTATTTAAATTTTATAAATGTTTTAAAATAGGTTTAAATACGTTTTTATGGATTTATTCATTATATGGTCCATGTACATGGATTACAACGGTTTAATACCCATTAATACTCATGGGTGAGTCCATTATAACAAATAAGTTGAGTCTTCCTTTATAACTATTGGTGAGCCCTATATATATTATATCATCATTTTTCATGGATATAATACTATTGAATTGGTTAATTGTGTTCTCCAATAAGTGATATTGGAGATTGACAATATATTTAATCAAATGGTATGATTTTTAAGGTCTTAAAGATGATGATGCCCTAAGGATCCTCTATGACTACTCTATTATTTATAATTATTTTTCATGGAAATTATTTATTTCAAAAGTTAATTTAAATAGGATTTAAAGTAAAAATAATCTTGTTCTAGGATAAAACAGTTCATTTTCATGGAAATATTTTTCATGGGATTTCATGTTTTTCACTTAACTATAATATTTCCTTATTTTATAACCCTTTGTGAGGTTTTTATGGTCATCCCAATTTTCAAAATAATTCTCACTAGGATTATGGATGAATAATGAAGAGGAGTAAGTCATGTTTAATGTCATGATCATTTCTCCAAAAAATAAATCATTTTTTATATCAAATGTTTAATATATTGAAAAACATGGATACAGAGGGAAAGTGTTCAATTTATAATATACAAATTTATTATCTAATAATTATGACATAACTCTCTAAACCCATAAACATGAAATTTATTATGAAATGTAATAAACTTAATTCGAGTTTGATGTGACTAAAATATGCAATTTCTAGGTTAGGAGCTTCATAATTGGTATCAGAGTTAGGTTTTGAGAAAATAAGGATTATGACATTTTCATGGGTGGTTTTATTACGAGTTATGGATAATATGACATGATTATATGTTTAAGGTTTAAAACATGGTAAATGGTGAATACAACCCCATTTTTATGTTATATAATCATATGGTGATTAATGTTATTTTTGGTGGTGTTTTATTGGGATGCAGTATATGTAACCTATAGGTTTTACATGAAATATTATTACAGAGAAATATTGTTACTTTTTTGTGGATATAAATATTAATACATTTATGTATAAAAATAATTTAATTTTAATGATATTAATGTTTGTTTTAATGTTTATGTTTTGTAGAATTCCAATGGTTATTTCCATTACAAGGACCACATTCATATTAACATGTTTTTCATGATTTAAAAAATTAATTCACTAAAAATTCAATGTCATTTTTCAAGATTGAAGTAAATAGATCATACACAAATTTTTTATCCCTTATTGAAAATTAAACAAAAAATATCACAGAAATTCATGTTCATATGATCAATAATGATTTTAAGAATAAAAATAACATATATAAAACTATTTGATATATCCAAAAAATTTTAATTTATCTAACATTTTAATGGACCATACTATATATCCGGTATGAATAAAAAATAATAACTAATATAACTCATTTAGTATGAAAAACACCACTATGGACTTAATTAAATATTTTACAGTGATACGGTCTTGATTTTGGAAGATAAAGGGGGGATCAATAACATAAATGAAGACCCTCATGTCTCGATTTAATATATCAATTTTCATTATGTTCGATTCATGGTTTAGAGATGTTGGTGAATCACAAGGTCATATTTCATATCATTTAATAAAAATATAAATCAGGGATAAGGGTTTTAGAAAGAGTGGAATGAAGTGTTTAACAATGAAATTATGATATTGAATCATTTTATAGTACAATTTATTTTCTAAATTTTGAAACACAATTAGAATAAATTGATATCATTGAAAAGTGTTGTAGAAAAAAGGATATGATTTTGTATAAAGTCATAGAAGACATTTGATAAAGGGAAATAAGAGACATTATTCCAGTATTCAATTTATGATAGATTATTATATTTTTTAGAAAAAATGAGATATATTGAAAAACCTAGTGGTTACAAAGTGATATTCATTAGAATATTAGTAATATTTTATTTAAAATAAGATTTATTATTGAGAATACCATGAGATAAAGAGGTAATTTTTTGACTAGGAGGTTAATTATATTTGCGAAGATATCAAATATTTAGGGTACTTTATATGATTAGTGTAAACTAAACATTATGGGATATTAATTGATGATTAAAGGATGAAGTTTCATTTAGAAGTACCTATGATTTTAATTTGGATTTATCAGTAATTTTTTTATTAACGTAAATTATCATAATATCTGAACGATAATATAATTTGGTAATAAACATTTTTTGAGAGACTTAAAGAGTGATTGGTGTCATCTTAGAAGAACATGTGATAAAATCCTTCTAATTATTAGGATTTATTCTTAGTTTGGAATTTTTGGATGAATTTAATGTTCATCTATTTATTCAATGATCTATATTAATCATTTAATATTATTGTTGAGTCTTTGTTAACTATTGTTGTATTTTTTCATATAAAGGATATTTGTAATGGAATTTTTATCCAATATTATACACTTTGTTTTTTTTCTAGGGTCTAATGATATGAGGCAAAACTTATTATACTATTTAATAATTATGGAAAAAGTTATATGTTTGTTATACTTCCTCAGGAATGAAAAAAAATCATCGTCATTACTCATCACTTGGAAGAAGTGATGAGAGTCCAGTAGAAATTGATAAAAATATGAAAATTTACTTTTCATGTATGTTTATTTTCCTTAATATATTATTAAATATGATAATTTAATTCCTCAACTCATAGATATTAATTATGAAATAAAAATGATAGAAATTTAATTTTATTCTATAGAAATCAATTTCATTTTAACAAATAATAGATTTACAGTTTTGTGATGGTGAACATTCTTATGACCATGATTTATATTAGTCATTATCATTACTTGAGAGATAAGTTTTCCTTCCATACACTTGTTTTAGTTTCACACTTATATTACCAAAATCAAACTAAGTTATTTTTTTATAAATTTCTTTCATACATCACATTTATTTCTTTCAAAGTGGTGATTTTATTAATCAAATTAATGATTTTGGTTTTACGAAATGATATTTTGAACTTTCAATCACCCTGTTTTCAATACCATTTTCAAATTATGAGTATATAAATTATTTAAATGGGGGATAATGTAATATTTCTACCTTTTAAAAATGTAATACTATGTTCTACAGTGTACAATATATGCAACATTGAGCCTAAACAAACAAAAAATATTATAATTTAAATATGGATTTTAAAACCTATATGTTAACATGTTGGGAATGAATAATTATAACCAAAATTTAAAATTTATAGTGATCCTACAAATTTCTAATGTATTAATTAATTCTAGGAAAATAAGATTTTTTTAGTAATGTAATTTTATTCATCGAAAACATGTTTTTTGAAATGGGGTTTCATTCATTTTTATTACTGAATATTTATTTTAGAAAAAATATAGAAAAATTATTTGTAAAATTAACTTCTTTTTAAATTTATTAATTCAAAATTTTCATCGTAATAATTTTTTAAATTTTCAGGAAGGTTTGAATTTTTAATATTTTTTGGAAAATAAAAAACTTTAAAGGAAATATTTATTTTTTTTAGTGGATTTTTCATGTAAAATTCTATTCCTTATGATATTTAAAATGTATATATTTTTTTTATTTTAATATTATCCAATAGTGTTTTTGGAAATTAATTTTATTCATGTACATAGAAGAATATATTTTTATATTTAAAATGGTCATTTTTCTTAAAAATTATTTATCTTTATGGTTTTCATGTTTATTTAATGTTTAAATTATTCCACTTTTATGTATTTAATTTTGTAAAATGAATTCAATATTTTGAATTACTGGGTCCAAATTTGGTAAATAGTACACTTTTATTATTGGTTCATATGAATAGATACTATTATAATTTTTACAGCATGATAAAAGTTACATAATGTAATTGATTTTAAAAATAAAAACCTAATAACAATAAAATATTCATTAAAAGAGAATATATTTTATTTTATAATTCAATATCCACAACAATCAATAAATATTTTTTTAATATCTCATTTTTGAACATTTATTGAGATTATGAGTTTACTAATAATTTAGATAATGAAAAGACAAAAATGTCAGTCTGTTTCCTTTTGAAAATATAATAAATATAAAATAAGGTTAATAAGTGGTGGTGTTCATAATCATTTTTATAATGAAATATATATTTCTGATATATGTAATTTAATCCATTTTTTTGTAATTACATAATTACATTAAAAATTAATACAAAATTGGCATAGTAATTATTCCATTACAGTAGAATCAAATAAAAAATAAAAAATATATAATAAAAAATATTATATTATATAATTTATGTGATCAATGATTTTTTATATTAATTATAGATTTTATGGATATAATATAATATTTTTATTTATTATATTTATTCTATTAAAATTAATGTAATGAATATTTCTAAAAGTTGAAATTAATTATATATTTTAATAAATAATTTTTAATTATATTATATAGTCTTCCATTAAATATAAATTCAAAATATTTATTGGCATATGGTTAATAATATAATAAAAGGTCTGTTTGTAGTTTGTATTTTTATTTTTAGTTGATATATTAACACTCAAAGAGTAAAAAATCATTGTAGTCACGGTAAGTGTGAAAAGGGTTATCATGGGATTATGATTAAATGATAAGGGTAACTGTGTGACCTAAACATGAACAAAATATATTATATTAAATTACCTTGACTCATCCTCTACCTATAAATAAAATAAATATATCTAGGTACACATTGAATTAAATAGAAATTTATATTAATATAATATTTGGAGAAGTTCTGTAGTGTCTCTCACCTCTCTTATAAATGGGTACCTCTTCTCCCCTTTAAAACTCATAGAAATACTCATTTTTATATAAAAATATCTACAAAAATAGCATCTTAGAAACTCTACACACATTCTAGATAAATTATATATTGAAGAAAATGAACATTAATTCCCTTGTCATTTTATGAAATGGAGGTTGCTCAAAGAAGATGTAACATTTTTATTCCGGAATTTCTGTTTTATTTCCTACTAATCTAAATTTAAATCATCCATTACCATAACAATATATTTAAATTAAATTATCTCATAAAAATAGTTTATTTTTATAATCTCATCAAATATATTTACCTAATATTTCATCATATGGGAAACAAAACCATCATCTATATACAATGTAGACTACCACATTGCAAACTGATGTAATTTCTCTTCCATCACTATCTCTCATAGATTGATTACAATTATTGAATTAATATTTATATGTGATATAAATAAAATATTTATCAATATATTAATTTTCATATATCATTTTCCTTTTTATCATTCGTCTCAATAAATAGTGATAACACCATATATGTGTTTGTCTGGACTACAACCTACAAGAAGAAATTTGATTAGTTTTTCATCACCACATCACATAGATAATATATGTTAGAATATTTATAGAATTAATATTTTATGTATGATATTATGATAATTATGAAATTATAAAATAATATTTACCATCTTTCCACAATGTTCATTGAAAATTGAAACATTACTAATGAAAGCATATCACCTTCCACCTCCATGGTTCTAACACAGTTCATTTTTTGAAACCATATTTATGTGTCAGATTTAAATGTTTAATAGATGTATAAATATGATTATTATTCAATAATAATTATAAATTTTGTATAATAATGTCCTATTTTTTATAGTCAACCTATCAAATTGATTTCTGATATATGATCAGAATATCATCAAAACAATATAAGTGAATTTACCTAATTAAGTAATTATATATAACATTGTATTAAATGTAATAGAATAATAATTATAATGAAAAATGTTCTAATGAATGTATAAAATTAATATAATTTCACTATTAATGTTGATAAATTATGAACATGATGATTGGCCTTAGGGAAAGGGAAAGTTTTCAAAAATCAACCTTTAATGTTACCTCTTAATCTATTCATCGAAATTCAAAAGGAAATGATTTATTTAAATATAAAAAATTATCATAATTTACCTCCCTGATGATACTTAAATATATTGAATATTCCTTTATTATATTCATACATATTTTCAAATAAAATTGATTCTTTTTTATTTTCATCTTTTTTGAGTTTAATATTTTCACTAGCTTTCATTCAAGTGTTTTCAAAAATAAATATTTCAATATAATTTTTCAATACCATTAAATAATGAAAAAATGAATGTTTCAATTTAACATATATGGTGATAATGTAATTTTTACACTACTAAGACAATTATTTTATATTTTTTTCCAGTGCATGTTGTCAAGTTTTAAAAAAAGAAAAACCATATTTTTATGGGTATTTTGGTATTAAAAATGGGGTTTTAGAAGAAATGGAATGTTTATTTTTAAAATGTTTTAATATCTGTTTTAAATAGTTTTAAATGATTTTATTATTAATATGGTCTCTATAAATTTTCAACAAAAGTTTGTGTCCATTATAACTCATGGGTTTTCTTGTTATGGCATATATGATGGTTTTCCCTATATAGAAATAAGTGAGGAAGATTATGATTTATAATGGGCACACCCAAATAGAACATACATTGATTGGGTAATGGTTATTTTCATGGGATAATTAATTTGTAGGATGAAGGTATGGTTATTCCTATGATTTCCCAAACCACACTTCTAGATGTGGTACCACAAATAAGCATTGTTTTTTTCTTAAAATTAGAACTGAAAAATTCACATTTGTTAATAAAAACTAGGTTCTTTTCACATATATGTTCTATAGTTACAGGAAACTACAATACATAAAAACTGATTATAAAATAAAAAATATCTAATTGGATTCAAATGAGATAACTATATAAATGAATCAATCCATCTTAATTCTTCTAAAAGTCCTTTGAAAATTGTTTTAACGCATGGGGAGTGAAAAAAGATTCCCACTAAGGGTTTTTATAACCATGAAAAATAATTTTCCTAAAAATAAAATAATTTATTTCGGTAAAAATTGTATCTCATAAAAGATAATATTAAAATAAAATCATTTTTAATCGGGTCTACAAAACATAGAAGTCATTATTTCAAAAACTGTTTAAAATAGATACCATTTGAAAAATTATTAATTTTGAAATACTTTTTGAAATAGGCTTTGTATTTTATGAGATAGTATTTTTAAAATAATAAATATTTTATTGATTGAAATGATACGTTGTAAATATTATGAAAAACATGTGGTCACAATTAGTATCACTTGGAGGTTAGGGCCTCCTTATGGTCATGGGTTCACTCCCAATTCCCCAAAATCAAATTTGACACCCCAGTGTAGTTTTTTAACAAAATTATTTCAGAAGATATTCATTTATCTTTTATAACATATTAAAGATGTGATAAATGATACATAAATTATTTTAATAGAAGAAAAAATTTATAAATTTTATTATTGGATAAATCAAATTTTTACTTAATTCAAGAATATTTGGGAAACTCCCATTTCTAAACATAAACATAAACATTTTAAAAATTGATTCATATATTAAGATACATGAAATTTCATGAATATTCATAAAATTCTTCCCTATATACTATTTTAAATTACATTCATTTTATTAATATAAATTTTCACAAATAAAATGTCATCATTCCTAGTGAAAAAATTCTATCTAGTTTATAATAAAGATAAATACCTATTAATACATGAAATTTGAGATTTTAAAAAAATTAACCAAGGTATTGATATTTTTTTAATAAATAAAATATTAAAATATTTTAAATATATCATAATTTTACACAAATATTAATTATTGAATTATTACTGGAAAATAATTCATTTAAAATGGTATTTTAAAAATAGAAATATGGTTAGATGGAAAATAAAAATAAAAATCCCATACAAAGGATAAGGGTTTTATAAGTCACTAAATTAAATAATATTACAAAATAAATAAAGCGTGACATTTTTTTTAGAAACCTTATTTTTCTTCTATGCATAAGACTCTCTCACTATCTATCTCTATTTCTCAACTACATTTGTCATTGCCACTTATTCTAGATAATTGATTCACCTCAATGATAAGTATTTATGATGTATGGATTATTTTTTATTGTTATGGGTGATTAATATTGAGTGATATCCTTTTCCCAAAAATATATTTGTTTGTTTATGGATTTCTAATAATGGTAAATGAGAATTTTTATAAAATAGAAATTTATCGCTACAACTTGGATATTGGAAAAGGCTTTAAAGCCTTGACAGAAACAGAATAAAAAAATTTGTTCTTTAATGATTAAGTATTATTTTATGATACTTTAAATCACATTAATTAATTATATTTGTTATGATTATATATATATATATATATATATATACAAAGATATATTTATGAATATTTATCTAAAGAGATTTTTTAGGTATAATCAATGTGTAGTGATGATTTAGAATTTAAATATTGCTAGGAAATATAACCTTTATATAATTATTCAGATTTTAAAACTAACCTATCTAAAGTAGAAATTGAAAAAAATATCAACATAAAACTATTGGTAATAATTTATTATAATGGGATTGATACATTGGAACATATATATTCCTATTTATATATCATGTCTGGATCAATATTATTCAAATAATTTTCATTAAAATGAGATAATGCTAATTGAAATCATTGATATAAACCATTCTGATTTAATAATAGCATTGAAAATGTCCACTATGATATGATAATTGAATAATATATTCATATATAATAAATAACAATGATAAACACAACAAATGAGGTCGAATGAAAAAGAAAAATGATGAATTTAACAACATGTAACCATTACGGTGAAAAATGATCTTAGATATTATACTTTCTAGATAATTTGAACACCTAAAATTAATACCTTTGATATCTACAAGTAAAAATTTTAGTGTAATAAGATTATAAGATCTCTATATTCAATAGATGAATGTCTATTTCCAGAAAATCATGTTCGAAACCCTATTTGAGTCCCTCTATATGACATTTAATCCCATCATTTTTACTATATCAAACATCATGGATGTATCCCACATTTGATTCTCTACCCCTTTCTCTCTAAATCAAACATATTTATTAAATTTAATGATAATAATATATTTATTTTCATATTCATAATTTAGATTTAAATTTCTTTTTCAAATAATAATAATATTTTCATAATTTCATTTATATATATATATATATATATTCACAATTTTATAAATAAAAATATTAAAAATAATATTCCTAATATAGAATATTCATATAACATATATTTAAAATGTTTTATATTATAAATATTATTATAATATAAATAATCATTTATGATAATAATAATAATAATTATTATTAATATTATTTAAATGTATTTATATTTTCATTTTCAACATTGCTGTTAACTTCCAAATTATAAAAAATAATATATATATCCATATATATATATATATAAATTATAATCTAATTTATGAAATATATATATATACACACACACAATTTTTGAAATTGAATTTATAATATATATAATTAATTTTTTAATTTAATATCAAAAGTTAAATAATTAAATATAATTACTTATAATTTTAGTAATTATTAAATAACTATTGATATATATAAATATATATCATTATAAATTTCATTATTCAAATCAAAACACTTTTTAAAAAAAATATAATATATTCACATGGTTTTATAATTTAATAATTTTTTTTGGTTTTAATGTTATTAATTTACAATAAAAATAAACTATAATA
The DNA here is from genome assembly GCA_963277665.1 of Viscum album. Classification (NCBI taxonomy): domain Eukaryota; kingdom Viridiplantae; phylum Streptophyta; class Magnoliopsida; order Santalales; family Viscaceae; genus Viscum; species Viscum album. Next base: position 1,638,822,872 of record OY728127.1, read on the forward strand.
TAAATTGAATGAATCTAGTATTTAATAAATTTTCATTTAAGAGTTTTATTAAAATTTATTATTTATTTTTGAACTTTCTTTATTGATAATTTAATATTCATTGGAATTTTTTTATTATTCCATTAATGAATAATCAAGAAACTAGTAGAAAAAATATATATAAATATTATATTAATACTTGACAAGTTTCTATTACAATTGTAATGTTTTTAATGGTTTTTAGAGGATGATATCCCAAGGAACCTATATGAATTTTATTTTCTTGAAAATTCATTTTTATGAAAATTGGGGATATCATATGGTGAGGTAATTTTTTTTAGATGGAAAAAATAATGATCTTTATGGATTAAATGTTCTATTTTTAATAAACGGTTTTTCATTTTTTTCCATAGGATAAAATTTATCTATTCCTTCTAAAGAATACTATTAATTTTTTTCTCATCCCCCATTTTAAACTATTTTCACTGGGCTTATTGATAGATATAGAAAATGAAGAAGTCATGTTGATATTGATTGACATTTATCATACCAAGAATGAATGTTTTATTTTAAATTATTGTTATTTTTTAAAAATTTATACTAAATATATGTTTTCTATTTTTAATATATTGGATTATTATGTAATAATTGTGACCTAAAACCCTAAAACTCTACACCTAAATGTTAATTGGGAATATAAATATGTAAAATCTAGATTAATGCTAATAGAATATATAATTTGTATGTTTGGGTCCTTAAATTGATCATACATTCATCATCTATACTATATAAATAATTTAAAAAATATTATCTATGATCTATTAATATGTGTTTAGAACTATAAATAAAATTTATAGATAATAAATTAATTACACCACTCTTGGAGATAATATACTATATGTACACATGAATGTTGTAAAAAAAATTGTTGAAAGAAACAAAATAATTTTAAATAATAATATTCTATTTTAATTAATTATGATTTCATAAATATTAGATATATTCATTAAAATTATCCTTATTAACTTTAAAATAATGTGTTTGTGAAAAAACAATCACATCGCTTCATGAGGTGGTAGTCCACCATAGACAATAGTGATATTATTGTATTCCCACAGAAAAGAAATTTTTATAGTAAATGTGATAATATAATTTGAAAATTATAATGATTACAGAAATAAAAAATATATATATATATATTGTTTAAATATACCATTAAAAACTTTCTTGAGAGGTGGCCATGCAAAAAAAAGATATACATCGGTTCATGAGGTCATAGTCCGCCGTATGCATGTTCGATAGTCTTATTTCTCATGTGATGGAATCTTATGTTAATATAGACTATTCCATTGACATTATTACTACTCATTATATAGTATAAGCTTATTTTTTTAAATTATATAATTAGTGGAATAAATAAAATTTAAAATGCAATGGTTAAGGACTATACCTTTTATTTATAAAACTACCTTAGGTCGACTTATAAATCCATCATTGGAGGTATTAATAATAAAATAATGCTTCCTAGGATGTGTTTTGGGAATTAGGGAAATTATATAGGAAGGTATTGTAACGTTATAATTATATTCGATTTCTAATGCGGAGAAGAGAGGGGTTCCCATTTATAAGAGGGGGAGTGGACACACTTGGAATTTATTAAAGTAAAAAAATGTATACCACATTTTAAAAATGAAAGAAGGCTGTAAATGGGTCATTATAGAACATGATATGTTAAAAAGTCAAAATATTACCATCCAAATTGGGATCTACAACTATAATGTCATTTTAACCCATATCTTTTTTTATTTTAAACCCCATATAAATCCATTTTAACCGTAACCGTAATAACAAAATATTACTTTTTTAATATTCAATTTTTATCATAACCTAGAAATATTTCATATTAATTTTTTTATGACTCTATATATTGAATCAAATTTTCAAAATTTCACTCATTTAATTGGGAAAAATTTATAAAATATTAGACAACTATACATAAAAAAAAACTAAATTTTCAAAGAGAAAATTTTCAGAAGTATAGAATGTCTTAATTTCAATTTTCATAATGAATTATATTCAAATGATGAATTTTTTTTAATAATAAAATAAGTAATATAAATATGTATTTAATAAATTATTATCTTGAGGGATCATTGTAAATTATTTAAATGAAAAAGAAAATAATAAAAATATATATTTTCACTATTCATTAGAAATCTAATCATTTCAAAGAGTTCTAAAAAATCCTCCCTATGATATTTTTGAAATGTTAATTCCAAAATGATTTCAATTTGTTGAAATAATTTTCTAAATGTGTTAAACAATATTATTTATTATTAATACAAAAACAAATCAAAAAAATAAAATTTTGAGAAAAAATATTTCTAGAGAAGATAAAGACATTAATTAAAATTAAGTTCTTATTTAAAAATATATTTTTCATTATATAAATACATTATAATTAATTTCCAAATATTTTTTATTCCTATTCATAATTCCAAATTCAACAACATTTTTTTAACGTCCAATAATATACTATAATATTAATGTTATATCATGGTCCTTTAAAACTGGGTGTTTCAGGCAATGGATGCTATCAATGAAATTAAATTTTTTTCAAAAAATATATTTTCTAAAATCTCATGGTGTTACATTATATCCCCATTGAAATTATTTTTTCACTCTAGATTCCAACAATTTTTTATACACAAATGAGAATATTATATCCTTATTACAACCTCTGGTACCCACATAGCTTCATTATGATTGTGTTTTTTCCAAAAACATTAACTAGGTAAGTTGTCCTATTCATATTACATTTTTCTATAGGATCCAGAATCAAAACTAGTTGTTACATGATAGTAATGAAATTCTCTAATGTTTTTATGTCCATGTTCGGTTTATTTGATGGGATGGATATGTACTTTTTTAGGATGGTAACTTGAAACACCTCTTGAAAATGATAGAGGATGGGTAGAATTGTCAAATGATAATTTGTTATCAATTTAAAATAAAGAATTAAATACATACCAATATACAAAAAGATTATATTTCCATTAATTCAAAACTTTGTTACCTTATTCAGTGGTGAAATTCATAGAAACAAATTTTCACTAACATAAAATTCCAGATCACGTTGTTGATCATCATCATAAATTTCTAACAAATTTTTTGTTTCCCTTATTTGTTTTTAAATGGATATAACCATACATACCATTTATTTAATAAAATATATAACCAATGTTATTATTTTTACATCTTCATTATAGAACATTTTAGTAAAATGGTACTTTTCATAGAAGGATTCATAATGATCCATGAGGACGATAGAGTGAATGCTATTTTTTATTAAAACTCAACTGAATGGAAGTGATGGTCCCATCCACAATTTAATTACATAGAAAATTATCTATGGATATCCTCTAGGTTATAATTTTTTATAATAATTAATATCCTTATTATGATGATATCGACTGTTTATACTCAACTTTATATCAAGATCTTTCAGAATACATCATTAGAACTTCTTCGTAAACCTCGTATCTTGATTAGATACAATGGAATATGGTACTCTATGAAACAATACCACTACATAAATATATATCATTTAAATTATATCATGATAGAAATATTAACTGATAGTTGGGAAGTTTTTTGAATTAGTATGTAAATATACTAAGCATAATATAGCATTATCCCCATTATATTTTTTTGACAGTCTAATGAAAACAAATCCACGGTGATGTTTTTTAATTGTCATTATAGTACAGGTATTCGTTCTAACATACCCTACGTCTTTTCTCTATCAACCATAACATAATAAAATACCAACCACTAAGATACAAACTGTAAAATATTTATCTTCATTCCAACCCATCATAAATACTCTTTATTATCATTATACATTTTTTTACTACTAGGATGAATATAAAATGAAGAAAAATGAGATTCCTCTAACAATATTTCATCTAATTTGGAATAGATGAAACACATAAATGGTTTCTAAACCTCATCATTCCATTGTGAAAAAGGATAAAAATAGGAACATTTCTCAACTTTTTCTAGTGCTCTATTTCATCTTTTTATGCCTCTTATATCCTCACATGGATAGATTGTTTAACACTTATCTTATTAAGATAAGACATCAACCCATTCTCAGTGAAATTAATATCCCAAAATTTAAAATCAAATTATATTTTATATGTTGTGATCATATTTATTCATAATATATTATGATACGTTTTACTTAAAATATTAGCCACCTCTATATCATTCACATGGTGGTATTGTATTGAGAAGTCATAATCATTAATCAGCTCCATCCATCTTCTCAAGAACATATTCAACAATTAATGTATTAATATAAAATTTAATGTTTTTGTTAATATATATATATATATCAAAATTTACCAGATAAATATAAATCACTTGCCTCATTTATGAAAATGTTACCATAATTTACATCAAATAATGAGTTGGGAAATTTATATCATAAACCATCAATTGTATCAAATAATTAGTTATAATTATATCAGTCTACATGATAACAAAACAAAAACCATTCATGTTTGAAAAAATATACACTAAAACCCATTTTATACAGTAGTTTAATATAATAATAGGTGTGATGACTATTCATCACATCTGTTTAATCAAATTTTCCTCACATTCATATGTCTAGAAAAACATTGATCCCTTAAAAGTTAACTTGTTGTGTTAACAATATAGTTTTTTAGAAATTTCCCAAAAAACATCTATAATATCAATAAAAATGATGAAAATTGAAGATCATAGTCTTCTTGGTTGTCTTTTCAAATTCTCCATATATGTTTCCATTTATTGATATGCTGAAATACCATCTATTGAAATTAAATGAGCTATAAATGAAACCTTTTTGTCCAAAATTAACTCTTTTTAATTATGAATAAAATTACTCTTTATAGAGGTGTTTTAAGACAAATATCTTGTTACCTTCATGATCTTAATAGATAATAGAAAAAAGGAGAATATAAATTATAAATACTAACAAAACTAATTATGGTAATACCTAAAGACAACATTTATCAAATCAATGAGGTTAATAGGTGGCTTAGAAAGACTAAATTGAATCACTATATACACATCTTTTCCATACAGGGTGTGTAATGAAGTATTCTGTATATCTACCTTTAACACCATTTTTAATGATAATAATAATTATGGTAAATCATAAAAATTTTATGATTATATGTAGTTGATCAAACATGTCATCAATATAGTGTAGAATTTATTTCATTTAAACAAACCTATCATCTTCACCTCAAGGTGAAGCACTTCATTAATAAATTAGGTGTTATGGTTTCCCTAGTATAGATTATTTATTTTTTGAATACCAATCTGATATATTCTATAGAGACCTATAAAATATGTATAACACCATGTATGAGTTATATTGAGGACTAGACATCTTGTTTTAGTGGATGAATAGGAAGCAATATTAAAAAAAAGACAAAATAAAATTCAAATTTGTATATAATTGATGTTAATATTCTACTTAAAAATATGTGAAAAATAATTTTTTTAATGGGAATAAATAAATATTAAATATATGAAATATCCCAAGGTGGTTTATATTTATCTGATAACATGTAGAAAATTATAAGTTGGTTTATATTATCAAACAAGGCATCCCTTCTAGGGAAATTGTTGAGGTATTTATATAGAGAAATACAATAAATTCATAATATAATATCACACTATACTAGGGGGAGTAGAAAAATATTTTTAAGAAGAAAATTAGCACAAAAATTAACTAGTTAAGAATTATATAGTTTATATGCTTTCATTTTTTCATTATGTTTTTCATGATTAATTAAATATTTAATCCATGATATAGGAATTAACAGTACTAGATACATTTCATGATATAAATTAATTCCCATTTATATGAAAAGTTAAATAAATGTAACATTTGAGAATTCCTTTCCCCACCCAATATTACTGTTTTATCATTAATTACTTATTAAACCAAGGTGGTCATCACAACCATCATGATTCATTAATTATAATAATTAATCAAGAAAAATATTTGATAAGATGTCTAAATCAAGTCTATAAGGACACAACCTTAATACATTACATAATATGGAATTTTAATCAAGAACTAACTTCCTTTAATATAGAGGATAATTTTAATTTTATATCTTTAGATAAATGGGACATAATACATTTATAACATTCAACCATAATATAGAGAGGATACCATAAAAACAGTTTTCATTTCTTCCAAAATATAACACTTCTGAAACAAAATATGATTTCTTTGGAAAATCTAAATAACATTTAACATGGATTCCTTCTTTGTTTTACAAATCCTTTTAAACTATGAAAATAATTCAAAAAACATGGGATGAGAAACAAATATTAGTAAGAGATAAAAATAGGAAAAAGACAAAATTAGTCCATGAAAATATTAAATCATTTGAAAAAAACATAATTGTCACCCATATATACATATATTTTGAATCTAGAGATTCCCAAAAGATTTCTACAAAACATGAAGAACATAAGTAGAACCATAAATATATCACGGGGTATCATTTAATTTGTTTTTTAACTAACATGGATACCTTTGGATTTTTAATCCTCATGGCTACCTTATAATTAACAATCACGACTACCTTATGGTGCAACCATCCCGGTTACAAATGGATTAACCATATGGCTGGTCTCTAGCCTACACATAATAAATGCTGGTAAGGGAGATATAGTTCCCATCATTCATCATAAAAAATTCCCAAGAACCAGAACACATTTATACAACATAAATAATTTCATAAAAACATTTGTTTTTAATTTTGTAAAAAATATTATAAGAGGTTTTTAAAAGGAATGTCTCGTATAAATATCATATAATTAAATAATGACTTAATAGAGTGGACTTAATATGTATATAAACTATAAATAAGCATAATTCATCATAATATTATAAAATTTCACCACCCTATCAATTTTAATACCACATAAATAATGTAGTATAAGGTTAACCCGATGAATGGAAATCGGGTTAATTAATTTCCTTACCTTTGGTTTGTCCTACATAAAACATGTTTATAACTCCAATATAATGGTTAAAATAGTATTATAATTAGTTTAATGAAACATTTTCTTGTTTATAACACCTTATATGATCATTTAGTTACATTATTTTACCCATTATTTGTAAGTACGATGTTCCTTCCATTGTTTTGGGTGTGTTCCTTACACAAATTCCATGGCCTGTTTGTATTTGATTTTATTTCCATATGGATATAAAAATATATAATTATATTTAAATGGTATTCTTATGATTCCAAAATACATAATTATATCAAAAATCATTTTTTTATCTTATATAATGATTGATCATTACATAAAACATTAATGAGGTTCGTTTAGATAATTTTTTGTGGAAGCTAGATAATCATGAACTTGTTTCATTACATAATTTAATTTAATGCATAAAAGTTAATTCCTGAACATATAATAAGTTAAAAAAGAGTAAATAATTTTTTCTCAACCATTAATTTTGGTTTATGATCAGATTAGAAGGATTTAATGGATATTGAGAACACATCCTCCACAATTTTGGTTAATTGGCACTTTGTGGATAGTGTTTGTATTTTTAGAACAAGAGGGAGAGGGAAAATGGGAGATGATGATGAAATACAACTTTATCGAAATAAAATTAAATTTAGTTTGAGGTACCATAATTATAATAAAATTTTTATTAGGGGATATGAGGAATGAAAAAAATAAAGGAACTCGGAATAAAAGAAATGTTGAGAAATCCCTTACAAAAATTTGACAGCCTAATGTTGTCACATAATAATTCATAAAATTTATTGCTAATAGGAATTTTTTATCTAATAATTATTACATAATATTTAAATTTATGGGATATGTAATTATATATCCCAAAATAGTGAAATTTAAATTAAAATCTAATAACATAATAAGAGTTCTTTAAAAAGAGAGTGATTTTGAGAAGAAAATTCTGCCACATTATGACTACGCAACATGGTTTGAGAAAAAATTAAAAATATATAGGAAAGGGATCACCCATTTTTAAAATGATAATAAAATAGTATAAGGGACAATATAACAGTGAAATAAGAACATGTTATGAAAAAATGAGATAAATACGATATAAAAGATAACTAGAATGGAAAAGAGAAGTTGATAATTCTCTTACAATGTAGACTAAATCCTATGACTTGAACATTGGGACCTTATGGGCATGATGAAACCATGGGGGGAAAATATGGAGGTAAAATGACCATAGAATATTTTATGAGGAATTTGGAATAAATGGAATGAAGGAATGAGTTGGTATTTATAGCAAAAGTGAGGGAATATTTTATTAATTTTCAAAGGATATCTCATTAGTGGTATTTGAAAAACCATTAGGTTGCCCATGGTATTGGACAATTGGGAAAACGTAAAACATATTTTATTCCTCAAGGGTTTCCAAAAATTATTACATCATTATTAAATCATTAATGATGTCATTAAACATATCGAAAACTCCAAAATATATTTTTACTATTCACTGAAAATTCATCTGTTTCAGAAAAATCCCAAAAAATCACCATAACCATTTTTCAATGGGTAGATTTTAAAATGAACTCCATTTTTTGAATATAAATTTCTAAATATTATTAATTTAATTTTTATAAAAAATCATAATGTAATAAAAAAATAATTTTAAATCTATAACTCATTTTTTAACACCTTGAAATGTTAATCAAATTTTCATTATCATAAATCCTTAATTAAAAACAATTCTAAAATTTACTATTAATTAGGTTTATATTACTTTTAATATTACTATTTATAAGAGTATTTTACTATTGAAAAAAAATCAAGTAGGTTCCATTAGACTCCAAATAACTTAATGATCACAATTGTAGATTACCATGATTTGAAATTCAAAAACATAGAAGAGGAAATTTTTTGTTAAAGGCTAGTTATAACTAACTAATTAAAATAATGTTTATGAATTACCAATTTTTTTTTAAAACCATTGGGTGTTACATTATCCCCACCTTTTGGAAATTACGTCCTCATAATTTTATATACTTATTAAACAAGTGTGGGTACCTTTACCTCATAGCATTGTTAGACGCCCATGTTGCTTATTCAACTATGTGGTTTCTCCCAAAAACTATTTACTAATGGATTACCTAATTCCTCAATATTTGTTCTCTTCGATCAAGAAACTTATATGGTTTGTCTTCATTTGAAATATTCTCTTCCAGCTGAACTACTTCTGGGCTCAAGACATGAGATGAATCTGGCAGATACATTCTCAACATCGAAACAAGAAAAACATTATGTACCTGAGATTAAATTAGAGTCAAATATAATCTTTATGAGAATGGTCCAACCTTGTCCATGATTTCATAAGGTCCAATGAATCATTTACTTAGCTTTACCTTCTTATAATAACGTATAACACTCTTCTATGGTGAGATACTAAGAAAACATGATCATGTACCTATAAAGAAAATACTTACCTCCAATTTTTTTCACATCTTTTCTACCTGTTATGAGCTATCCTCATGTGTTGCAAGATCATATTCACTTTCTCAACCACTCCCTCTCCTATTTCTTGTCCCATCAACATACTTTCCCTAACTTCATCCAAAAAATCTATAGTTTGATATCGATTCCCATACAATGCCCCAAAATGTGCCATCTATATACTAGAATGAAAACTGTTATTATATGAAAACTCAACTAAAGAAACATGATGATCCCAAATCCCCAAATAGTCCATTGAAGATTCTTGAAACATGTCCTCCAATGACTGATTCATTATTTCTAACTGCCAAACTGATTGAAGATGAAAAGGTGTACTGATATTTAATTCTATGCATAATGAATTTAAAGGCCCTTCCAAAAGTTATAAGCGAACCTTGGATCCCATTCAGATATAATGGAAAGAGGAACTCCATTTAACCTAAAAATATCTTTGAGGTACAATCAAGATAGCTGATCCAAAGACACTGTATCTCAAGTAGAAAGAAATTGTGTATATTTTTTCATCCGATCAAAAATAAAAGAAATAACATTGTTACCTCAAGAAGTCATAGGTAGTCCTACCACAATTTACATGGATATATTATACCATTTCCACTATGGAACTAGAATTGTCTAAAGTATCCCCTTCGTTATTTCCTCTCTTCTTTAACCTGTTGACATGTCAAAAATTTCATGGTAAAATTGGCTATATCTATTTTTATTCCATCCCATCAATAATATTCATGAAGATCTCGGTATCTCATGGTACATCTAGGATGAACTGAAAATAGAGAACTATAATATTTACACATAAAATATTTCCTCAACTGGGAATCATAAGGCACAAACAATCCTCTAAAAAATCTTACAACACAATCTTTATCAATGTTAAATTCATGAAACTTTCCAATTTTAATTGATTCTACCTTTTTCTGCTGCTCATGGTCTTACTTCTCTGAACTCTTAATTTTATCATGTAATGATGACTAAACTGAAACCTAAAATAGAATAGATATATTTTTTACACCAAAAACATCGAATCCAAAATTCATCCCATCAATTATCAAGGGGTAATGTTCCAAATATAACATGTTTAATGATGCATGATGTTTTTGACTCAAGGCTTCCGATACTTTTTTTTCTTTTCTTGGATGGTAATTTATTGTGAAATTATAATCCATTACCAGTTGAATCCATCTTTTCTGCCTCATGTTTAGTTTCTTCTAAGTGGATATATAATTCAAACTTTTATGTTCAGTATATTTTTAACATTTGTGTCCCTATAAATTATGCCTCCAAGTTATGAACGCAAAAACCAGAGCTAGAAATTCAAAATCATGTGTGGTATAATTTTACACATTAGGATTTTGTATTCTTCAAGCATAAGAAATCACCAAATCATTCTACATAAGAACCCAACTAATCCTATTCAATGAAACATCAATGTAGATGAAAAAAATACCGTTTCGTGGAGGCATGACCAAATTGTTTTCATTCACCAATATCTTCTTCAGTTCCTGAACAAAAACATCACATTATTCTATGCTGATAAATTTAACCCCTATTCACAGGAACGTAGTTGGTGGGGTATATAACCATGTAACGTTTTTAAAAAACTACAGGTAATATCCTACTAATCGAATTAAACTGCTAATCACTGTAACATTTGTAGGTCTTGGACATTCATTAATATATTTTTTTGCAGGATCAACTTTTATTCCATCCTTACATACAATGTTCCAATGAATATAAAACTTTTGAAAAAAAATAACATATTATGAATTTTCAATACTGTTTATTTTCCATCATGGTTTTCAAAATAAACCATATATATTTTTCACGCTCCTATTTATTCTTATAAAATACCATAATGTTATCAATAAACACAACCAAAAACATATACAATAACTCATGAAATATTCTACTCATAAGATCCATGAATACAACAGGTGCATTGGTTATCCCAAATTGCATAACAACAAATTCATAATGTTCATATATAGTAAAAAATATTTTTTTTTGGAATGTCCCCCTCCTTCACCTTCAGCTAATGGTATCTAGATCTCAAGTCAATATTGTAAAAGTACTGATCAATGTGGAGTTGATAAAACAAGTCATCAACATGAGGAAAATGATACTTGTTTTTAATAGTGATTTTATTTAAGGAACTATAGCCAAGGAAATGTCTCATTGTACTATATTTCTTTTTAACAAAAAAATATGATCACCCCATAGTGATGTGTTGGGTATAATGAATCCTTTATCAAGAAAATCATACAACTATTTTTTTCAATTCCTAATGTTCCATATGAGCCATTCAATATGGGGTTTTGGAAATTTTCTTAGCATTAAGAACTAAGTCAATTTTAAATTCAACTTCTAGATTAGGTATGACACTAAGTAACTCAACATGAAAAACATCACGAAATTAATTTACCATGATCACATCAATAATCGAAACTTTCCCCTTGTTTTCAACAATATGAGTAAGATAGATTTCATATATATCTTCTAATTGTTTCTCAGATTCCTAATTTTTTATCAATTTTATGGGTTTTTTCTTATATAGAATCTAATTTGTTTTTCTACAAAACAACTTATTTATCTCTACATTCCTTTTTATCATGGTCAATATAAAGCCAATCTATTCCCAGAATTACATCAAAGTATACCAAGGAAAAAACAACATAGATTTAAGGTAAATTATTCCAACATACCACTATAGAACAATTATTATTATTCATATATACTATTATATTTCCCCCATTTATTTTGAAAATATGCTCCGGTATCATTTGTTGAGTTGATATTTCGAATTTACCAGAAAATTCCTTAGAAATAAATGAATGTGTAAACCTAGTATCCAAAAAAAACCCCTTATCAGAATCTGAGTAAAAAAACAATGTACCTAATACCACTTCATTAGATATCCCGATGTCTGCTGACATAGTCGCAAATGATCCCACTACACATTTCTTCTTATATTCCATATACTTTACATCATTCAGATCACTCATTGGTCAGTCATTTTCATAATAACCCATCTCTCCACATTTTTAAACCTAACAATTTTCAAATAAGGATTAGACTCAGTATCATTTTCAATACAATCTCGGGCCATATTTCCAAAATTATCATATAAAAACAATTCCTAGAATCGGTAAGTCATTACCCATGGGGATTTTTTCTACACTTTTCACACACATGAAACTATAATTTCATACAATCATATATCTTTGGTTGATTATTTCCCATTGAATTTCATCTATAAATATTCTTCAACATGTTTTCAAAGTACACATGATCATAAACAATGTTCATATCTGTCCTCTCAGAACATCATAAATGTTTTTCATAACATTCAAAATCATTAGAGGCCAATCCCCTTGAATATCTTAGCATTAATCTAGAGTAAAATTAGTTGATTTTGATATCAAGATCCAAAATACGATTTGGAGCATACCTCGCCAGTCAGGTGAATTTTGATTCATACACCTTTAACGAATCATCCTCATTTTTCTTCAATTAAAGGAATTACTTATCCAACCTATGTCATACCACATTTGGAAAATATTTTTCAAGGAAAAGACATTTAAATTAATCCCACTCTATGATATCAATATCCAATCTATCCATGATATTTCAGACCATTTGCCACCACTAATCAGCTTCACCATTGAAATGATAAATGGTAAAACATATCGTTTGATTATCTGAATTTCCCATAACATCGAATATCATTTCAAGGACATTAATCCATCCTGCATCCACTACTTGTTCGAAAGATCCATTGAAAGCAGGAGGATGTTGTTTAATAGAATGTTCCATCTTTATCATGTTATGTTGTGGTACCTATGGTTGTTATCATCCAGTGATTCCAGCACAATTTATTTCTTACTTTAACTGAGATATTACTATCATAAACATCTCTTTTAAAATTCCTACCATTTTGGGATGCAGATTCCTAAGGATATCATTCTGCCGGTGCCTCTCCTCTACAACTTTTCTATTTCTTCTACAGAAAACAATTCTAAAAACATTTCATAGTTGAAGAAACATTTTATTATTTAAAATTAATATCATTTCAAATTAAACATTTTGTGAAATTAATTATGGTATTCTTCTAACTTCATCCTATGCCCTAATTTTATCTAAACCATCCTCTTGTACCAATTATAAGGACCCGACCATAATATATTTTCATAATATGGAATTTCAGTAAGAACTAACATCATATCTTATTGAGGATCTTTTAAAGTTTAGATATTTAAATCATTATAAAATAATGAATTCATAATATTCATCATTAATATAGAGGGGATACCATTAAAATAGTATTGATTTCTTCCAAAATATAATAATTTTTAATAAAACATGATTTCTTTGTCAAATATTTTTAACAATTAACCTGGATTCCTTATTTATCATAAAAATCCTTATAAACTAGGAAAATCATTTAAAAACACCATACGAGAAAAAAATATCAGCAAGGGATATAAAAATAGGAAAAATAAATCATTAGTCCATGAAGGTATGAAATCATGTTAAAAAAGATGTATTGGTAACTCATATATATTTACTTTGTGAATCTAGAGATTCCCATGAGATTTCCACAATACATGAATAACATAAATAGAACCACAAAGATATATTGGGGAATGTCTTACTTAGTTTTATAAATGTAATGTCAACATTTTGAATTGTAACCCTTATGGATTCCTTACAACGTAACCACCATGGATTCCATACGGTGTAAACATCGCAATTATGGAAGGAGTAACAATACAGACAACCTCCAACATACACATAACCAATGCATTAGAGGGAGATATAGGTACCAAGATTCATTATAGATAATTAACAATAACCAACACAATAACACAACAAGAATAATTGAATAAAAACATTGCTTCTGAATTTTGTAAAAAACATTTTAAAAGTGGGTTTTAAAAGAAAATTCCCTTATAAATAGCATATAATTGAATAATGATTTAATTGAGTTGAAGGAATATTTATATAAAATGTGAATAATCATAATTTATTATAATATAATTCAATTTATTCAAAAAAAAAATTTAATACCACATAAATAATGAAGTAGATGGTTAGCCTAATGAATGAAAATCAGGTTAAGAATTCCTTTACCTCTGGTTTGTCATAGTCAAAACATGGTTAAACCTACTGTATAATGGTTAAATGAGGGTTATTATTATTTAATAGAAATATTTTCCAGTTTATAAAACCTTTTATGATCATCTTATTACATCATTTTACCCTTTAATTGTCAGTACTTTCTTCCTTCCATTATTTTGGGTTTGTTCCTTCCATTGTTTTGGGGGCTTGAGGACATCTTTGGTAGACTACTTGGGAGGTAAAATACCAGAACATCATTGAGGTGGAAATTTCAATTAATTTAATGATGGAATGGACTGGTATTTATAGAAAAATTGATGTAATATGTTATTAATTTCCAAAGGACACATTATTAGGGGTATTTGCAAAACCATGGGCTTGCCCATAGTATTTTCCCATGATATTTTCCACTTGGGACACAAAATAAAATATTTTATTCCTCATGAGTCAACCAAAATTGTTACATCATTATTACATCAATAATTATGACATTAAATTTACCGAACACACGATACTGTATTTTTACTATTCATTGACAATTCAACTGTTACCCAGAAATCACAAAAATTAACCCTAAATTTTTTGGATGTGTATTTTTCAAATATTAAATCTAATTTTCGAGTATTATTTTCTAAATATTATTAATATAATTTTTAAAGAAAATCATATTTTATTCAATATAACATTTCTAAATCTATAACCCATTTAAACACCTAAAAATATTAATCAAGTTTTCATTATTTTAAATCCATATGAAAATAAAATAATAATACAATTTCATATTAATTAGGATGATATTAATATTCATATTACTGTTGATAATGGTATATTACTATTCACCAAATATCAATATCATTCCATTAAACTATAAATAACATACCGATCATAAATTTTGATGACCGTTATATGAAATTAAAAACATAGAAGTAGAAACATTAGGATAAAGGATAGTTTTAACTATCTAATTAAAATAAAGTTTCATGAATTTATAATTAATTTTTAAAACCATGGGTTGTTGAAAAGACTCATTATTTTCAATAAATAAAATCATATATTTATTATAGGTTATTCTAGACAATTTTGTCTTCTAATCATTCATAATGGTTAATAATGAGTTTTTCAATTTTCATAGAATATCCCCTTGGGGTGTTGAACCTGGTGTGCATGAAGTGTTATTGTCGTGCACTAGGTGATGTTCAAGTACACCTCAATGTTTTCTTTTTTATATTTATTACCCTTGTTACAAATCTCCAAATGAAACATCCACTTGATGTATCACGATAGGGATGTTTTTATAGAAATCCCACAATCAATTTTTTACTATAACATAGGACATTATCTTACACATATGATTATACTAAGGGAACATAATAATGTATTTAATCCAGATTTTGAAGGTTAACATTAAAATTTTCAAATGAAATTTATAGATACCAATACATATCATATGTATATATTACATAGTAATATATTAATATTAATTTTAAACCCTAGTGATTCGTGCTAGAATCAAATGGACCACATACCTTTAGAAAAGTGGTTTCATGACAAAATGGATCACAAGGGAACTTCAACATATGAAATGATATTATCAATAACTATAAATCTGCATAGAAATATCATTACTAACACTATTATTTACCAACTATATAAAGTAAACTTAATAATTTGTGAGATCATATTCTCAGTAATTGTAATGTAGTGAGATAACAACATAATGTGAGCATAAGGGTATGTGAATAAAGGAATGAAATTTAAAAAATAACCTAAATAACATAGATTATAAAAATGAGTAATATAATAAATATTAGTATTTCATAATAAATAAATAATAATGAACATGAAACATGAGTTCATATAATCATCATAATACATTGGTTTTTGAAATTCCCATAATCATATAAAATCATTTACATAGCTGAAAAAGATAATTTTCCAAAATTAGAATAGTGGAATGCATTCACTCAACACTATAATATTTATCACGGTTCACTATGAAGATATAAAAAGTGAAACAATTCCCCAACTAAACTAGGTTAACTCCCCATTCCATTCCTTTTTATCTCACGAGTTATCAATCTTTACCAAATGGATTGGAGATAGATATATGGACCACCCATCTTTTGTTATAACTTGACCAACATATTTGATTATAATGTTACCTCCATCCACGGTTATAATACAACTACCATCAAATATTAAAAATAATCTCTATGATTGAAGCATAATTATAAAAAATTTATCACATCCGAACTATTGAATAGAAATGGATTTCATAAAAATTTCATCAATGAATAACACATGGAATAGAAACACATTTTATAAACAATTGGTCATTTAATTATTTAATTACTCATGGAAAAATTAGGTGATTTAATAAATATATATTTATACTAAGAATAAACTAACCATGGATATAATAATTATGGTATATGTAAAAACCCATTATTTTTTAAAAGGAATACACAATAAATTGCGTATAAACAACCGTGGAATTATATAACCACTATAACATTACCATGAAATTTTTATGTTTGAATAAAAATATCTAATTTTATAATTATTTATTTTTAAATTTCATAATAAATATAAATTATCAAAAAAAAAATTAGTAAATATTCATTCAATTTTTGTTAAAATAATTTTATTCTTCAAAAATATGTTTTATTAGTAAAATCATCTTTATTTCTTTTCATGAAAAATTATTTTTATTAATTTATTTAAATTTTATAAAAATATATTTGAGAAAATATAATTAAATTTTTAAATCATCATATCCAAATTTATAATGAGTAATTTTTTTTGGATTTTTTTAAAAATATTGTTTTGTCTGTGAATAGTGAAAAATACTGATTTTTTTGGAAAATGTCATTTTTCATTAGATGATATAAATTTAAATGTATTATTATGTATTGAATATGATTTAAAAAAGTAAAAACTTTTATTTAATGTCTAAAAATGATAATTCCTCATGGTTATAGTTAAAATGATTTTCCTAGGGTTTAATATGAAAAATAAAACTTTTAAAATGGTCAAACACCATATGTAAAAACTAAATTCAAAAAATATTTCATATTTATATTGTATAAGGATCTATAATGGTCCATTTTGGAGAATTTTTTTATTGAAAAATGTGGTCTTTCATTTTTTTTGTTTAAAAATTTTCAAGTGCGCTGCTCACCTCACTTATAAAAGGCCACCCAGTATAATATCTTATTCACTCTTTAAAAGAATGTTGGATCTGCCAGAACCTACCCAAATTTCATCCTCACTTCCCTCCCAACATCCTATATCCAATTTTTTTATCATTTATCCATAAAATGATGTTTTTTTGGGATTTCTTATGGAGGATTTCTGAAGTTCATGTATCATGCTTATCCGAGCATCCTTATTTAATATCTTCTTACACCATAAAAAAATATTCATCAATTATGAATATTTAATAAAAAATATCTTCAATATAAGTTGATTTTATTATTTTATTATAATAACCTAAATTTAACTACACATTTATTAAATGTAATATGATATCATCTATAGTATGTCCAAAAGACCACCACATCATGAAGTTGTTCCATTCGTTTTTTCATCATCACCTCTCATAGTATGATATAACGATGCATTAAATTTATTTGTCTATATATATGATATTTTTAACAACATTATCTTTCACAAATATTATTTCATATATAACATTTTCACAAACCATTATGTGTGGGATTTGTTAACATTACACATGTGTGCAGAAGAAAACCTCCTCAGGAATCTATCTCATTCATTTCATAATAATGCTTTACATAGAAGGTCATAAGGATAATGTCCAACAATAAAATTTATGTAAATAAAATAACTCTGATATTAATGAAATATTTATATTTTTGAATATATAATATATCATTATTATTCATGCATTGAAAAATTATAATGTCTACATACAATTTATAATTATCATTCTTAAAAAAAATTATAACATCCGCATGTGAAAACTACCTCCTCCAAAAAGTTATATGATTATTTGTTTCCTAAAAAACACAATGATTATATATATAAGTAAATTTTACAAAATAATATGGTTTCCATGATTTTATTGTCAATATTTGATGATAATATACCACATATATTATTTCTATAATTATCACTGAAAATGAAAATTCTAATCATTCGTATGTACATACTACCATATCTTTGATTGTAAGGTAGTTCATTTTCCAAAACAATATTTCCAGATTGTTTAAAAGTATAATTTATATATAAATATGAAAAATATATCAATATTATTGTTATTTGTATGTTTAAATAATTACATCTATGAAAATGGCAAACAATTACAATCCATTTTGAAACATTGAATCAAACTTCCACAAAACCCCCAAACATATACGTTTCAAATTTTTTATTTTAGTAATTAAATAATAATAAATAAAATAAATGATGGCATGGGTTTCTTCTGATATCAAATAATTGATATAATATTATTACCCGTGAGTTAAAGGAAACACATTGATGTTTTGGAATCAAGGTAGGGGTTTCTCATCTCAATTTTTAATTATGCGACACATCTTCCATATTCAGAAATTATTTTTATAGTGTTAGTATATACATAACATGATTTAAATTTATTATTAGTTTCATTAAAATAATATTATTGAATAATAAATATGCAGTTCTGCCTTTTAAGGGATTTTTGTCACATGATTACTATTGTGTTATGTGACTTGGTCTCAATTTCCCCTCATTGTAGAGTATTATAATAGTACAAATATGTCATAATTTATGTGGTGTATCTACTAACCCAATGAAATTTTATATCATGAAGATATTTATTTTAATTACACTTAATTTTTCATTTAATGTTATTATTTCAGGGGGATTATTAAAGTTTCAAGGGACCAAGTAACAAAAGAGCATGGGGTGGAATCAGTTGTTCACTTTTTATATGTTTCAATACATTTCCAACCATAACCCCTACGAACAGTTAATATTTATATCCTTATAAAATTTTATTGAGTACTCTAGCATGAAAGAATATATAATCATGTAAATCAAACATGATTTATAAGGTTCAGCCTCAGTGTGAGAACTTACACCCTTTCTATAGCCACTCCTATAGTTTTTATGGATAGCCACTATTATGAATAAGTAAATACAACAGGTGTGAAATCCTATTAGACATATTCTATATCCTGATAGGAATGATTATACTGATTAAATTCATTTTAAAATTTTTTCATATAAAAAAATTCATCAAAAAAATAATAAATACATTGTTAATACCAGTCCACAATTGGTTAGTTCCAATCCACATCCAAATTTGGCTGAATCCAATTTTATCTATCCATTGATTCTAGATTTGATTCTCTCAATACAATCAGTTTATATCTGATTCTCTCAATAAGATGTGTCTGGATCCAATTCTCTAAATCTAATGAGTCTAGATCTAATTATCTAAATATGATGGACTCAACATGTCAAACCAATTCAATGTTCAGAAAAACGAAACTCTACACAATTTATCAATATGGAATTCCTCAGTGAAATGGAATCGAAATGATTTTTTGAATATTATGTTCTCAATAATCTATTTCTCAATATAGTAGACGAACACACAATTGTTTGATCCTCCTCATGAAATCTCCAGATGATAATGACTCTTACATTATTTCTTCAGTGTTCCACCTTTTTCTGCTCACGTTAAAGTTTACAATTGAATGAATGATCTGAGAATTTATTTACAGGTTAAACATAAAAAATAGGAAACTTTAAATGATTCACTACTCCTCAAATTTCAAAATCTCCCAAAATCTCCAGCATTTTATTTTCAACCTTGAATTATTTAAACCTACAAATATTTCATTGATATTTAGGAAAATTTTAATTTTATGTTTCAATTCTTAAAATATTTTAAAAAATTATAGAATTCCAATTTTATTATTATTCGTAATCATCTCATTATGATTAATAAATCTTTCTCAGTGAACCTAGTTTTTCTTTCATTCTCATATGCACTGAATTTTGTATTCTTTTAAGTGAATATGAATTGTGTATCTTTCTTAGTGAATCCAATTTCATTCTCATTACGATATAATTCCCTTTATAATGGAATTTACAGTATGATGGATATTAGATTATAATGGAAATTCCAATTCCAATGGAAGTCCCATTACTATGAAAATCCCATTATGATTGGATCTATATACTTCAACATAGAATTTCATAAAACATATCATAATATATAGATTCTATCTTCTAGATCGATTCAACTGAATCATTTTTCCTTTGATGGATGTCTTCATAAATATGAAATACTTATTACGATGATATTCTCATTATAATATAATTTCTCATTATGATGGAATACTTCACTCTAAATTTTTTAATTTTTACAAACCTCTCCACTATTTTGTCAAATGATTATATCATGATTTTTTTTTTCAGGTTTGTGAGAACATCTTGATCAATAATGCATTATTTGATTTGGATTAGATTGAATGAAAAATTTCTAACTCTTAACTCCACATTCAAATTTCAAAACTCTTCAGTAAAAATATGACTTCCATATTCAGCAAAATCATTCATTATATGATTATGAAAAAGGAGAACGTCCAGAAAGTAATAATTTATAACTCTGATTCATTTGGATCAGATTATTTGTATACGATGCTGATGGATATGATACTCTGAAACTGATTCTAGTCAGTCTGATTGTCTTATTATAGTGGACTGTGTTTGATTCCTAAAAACTTAAAAACAATCTTATAAAAAAATTGTTTCATATATAAATAAAAAAAATTAAAATAATTTATCACAAAGGTTCTTCAATTTTTCCTTTTGTATTTTTTAAAAACCCTTATTAAGAACTATTCCAACAATCAGAATGATTTCACAACATGAATTTTTGAAACAACCCATGTTTATGGATTTTATCAAAAAATATCATTTCCCAAAGGATGATGTGTTTACAACACATTAATAGATAAATTAATTTTTTTGATGTAATTCCATCTCTTAGTGGCAAGAAAAGTTTTTTACCATGTAATGATAAACTCCTTGTTACATTTATCTTTTCTTCACTCAATTATATTTTTCTCTAACTTTTATTTTATTTCCATTTTTTATTTCTCTCCCCTATTTTTATAATCAAATGTTGATATTCATTTAATAAAGACAATTAAAAATTTGTTACAATTTAAAAATTTGTTACTTTCTCTCCCCGTTTGTATATATAATCCAACACAGAGTGAGGGACTCTTCTTATGAGGTTTATGAAGTCATTAGAGGAGGTTGAACATGATGTTACAACCACAATTCCACAAACGATTCTTTCACAATTTCTTTTGTAAAGTTATCCTCAATTTTATACTTGTTGAACCATATTCTATAAAAATATATTCGACATACACTTTCTCTTTTATAAATTGAAAAATTATATCAATGTGTTTCGATCATGAATGTTGGACATTATTCATATAAATATAAATTGACTTTTATTTATTAAAATTTATCATCAATGGTTTTGAAACGCTTATTTCCAGTCATCTAAATGATGTTTTATCCATAACATTTGAGTACAAGACAAATTAGTTGCAATATAATCATATTCAGTTGTGCACAATGTTTCTAAACTATTTTTATTACTATTTAAACTCACAGAACATTCACAAAAGAAAAATGTTCCTTTAGAGGTATATTTTCTATCATTATAATATCTGACCCAAAAGACATCAATATAACAAGGAAACATTATCTCATTATTTCTTTTGTAAAGAAACCTTTGTGATGTTTTCCCATTTACATATATCAGAAAACAATTTGCTTCTAACATATGTGATTCTGTTGTATTATATCCATACCTATCTGATAAGGCCACAACATAAACAATTTTATACCCAAATGTTGTAGGATACAAAGGACTTCCTATCATCCTCAGAATGTTTTTATGATTTACACCTATTTCAGATTCATCTTTACTATTCATCATGCTCACTGAAATCGTAGTTGAAAATTATTTGTATTCTATCATCCCATAATTCATTTTCAATTCCCAAGAATAAGATTCTTGATAAAAGGAAATTTATATTTCCTTTTTTCTTAAATTATATACCCAGGAAGAATGTTAACTATCTAAACTATATCATTTCAAATTCTTCATAATATCATTAGAAATTTTTTTCGAAACATCTTCTCTACCTATAGATAATATATATCATCCACAAAAAAATTCCAATTTGACATCTAGAGTCAACATCATTGAAATATATGTTGTTATCATCTTTTCTTTAGAAAATTTTTACATTCTATAACAATTTTAAGGTTTAGAATTCAATTCATGTAGTGATTTTTTATCTCATACAATTATTTCTTCAATTTATAATTCTTTTCATACTAATCAAGTTGAAACCCACAATGTTTTTCTATATAAAATTACTCCTCAATCTCAAAATTTCATAAATTTGTCTTTACATCCATCTCATAAACTTTTTAATTTCTATGTTTAGCGGTTGAATGAAGAATTATAATAGTATCTAGTCATTAAACTATGAAAAAGTTTCTTCAAAATCCACACTATCCACCTAAGCATAAACCTTACAAAAAAATCCTGGATTTATATCGTTAAAATTAACCATGTTAATTTAACATGTTTTTGTATACCCAGTTGATTTTGAAAACATTGTTTTTCTAGTTTTGAAACAAGTTCCCATGTTTCATTCATCTAAATTTGATCCAACTCACCATTCATATATAGTAACCATTATTTTTGTTGAATAATTTTTGAAATTGATTCTTGTTCTTACATTTGAGATAAGTGATTTCTGGTTACTAATATCAACTTAATTCTTTTCTAGATTGGAGCCCTCTCATTCCCAAGAATTTTTTTGGATTCAACATTTTAATATATGGTATGGAATTTCAATGTTTTATTCCCAAATAAAATTTCCTCATTACAAGATTATTTTGAATCAGGATAAAGATGTTTTGAATTGCTTTTACAATTTTTTTAATTTTACAGTTTTCATCCTCAAAATTAACAACAACCTTTTTTATGGAATATTTATTTTCATTTAACTTCACATTATATAATTCCACAAACTTTAGTAAATGTTTGTTCCAACAGCTTTTATTCCATCTATTTTGAGAATATCCCCTCAAAAGATCGTCTCTTATATTTCTCATCAATCATTCCCAAATCAAGTAATATTATTGTTATCAATCATTTAATTCCAAAAACTATGAAGTATTTCAATGAAGGGTTTTGTCATAAAACATATCATAAGGATTGATGTTTGTTTCCAGTATCAATAAGCATCTATTTGGAACATGTAAAATAGTAATTATAGCTTCTCTTTAATAGAATTATGAATATTTTTATTCTTTTAACATACATATTCCCAATTAAAATAAACTTCAAGTATTTCTTTATGTGACTCACTTTGGTTGTGGTGTATAGGGAACATTGTATTGATGTTTGATTCCATGTTTTCTCAAATATGTTTCAAAATTATTAATTTTTAATTCAGCACCACTATTTGTTCTTAATATTTTTATGGAAACCACCATTTATTCTCCATATAATTTCTAAAGAATTTGGAAATTTCAATAGACACATAGTTTTGCTTTATAAACATGATGTCTGACATTTGATTTAAATCATATATAAAAGTTATAATGTATAAATCCCCTTTTGTTGATTTATTTTTTCATCAACCCTAAAAAATCAGAATAAATGAGCAGAAGTTGTATGGTAGATTGAATCTCAATTAACATATGACTATTGTTAGCCATATTTCTATTCTTTAATGTAATTCCAACTTATTCATATATTATTTTCAATTTTCTAAAAATTTGGATAACCTCATCTTTATAATGTTTAGTTATGTTTTTCTACCGAATGGTACTATGTTTTTGGGAACACAATTTTCATTCATTTTCTTCACTTAAGTAACTTGATATATTAAATTCGACTATTTTAACGATATTCCCCATGGTTGTTTCTCCTTTTGTACTATCTTTTCCTTCTGTCACACTATTTTTGATTCAAAATTATTTTCTAAAAACAAATTATTTTATATAAACCAAAACATTAATTACACTAAGTATGTTATGTTTTATCCAGTCATCAAATAAAACCTTTTCAGATTACAAATTTTCATCCTCATTCTCAGTAGTTTTGATTTATCTAATTTTTATATAAATTTCATTACCAAAGTTAACTACTTCTCCATAATGACTTCCAATGTGTTTTAATATTTTTCTATAACCTGTCAAATGTAATGAACAACCACAATTATTTATCCATGGTTTGTTCCTTTTACTTTCTTTCAAAGAAATATCAATTAAAATTCACTTTCCTCAACATTGTTTTTTCATGTTGATTTTATTTTCTTTAAATAAAACTTATCCAGGATGGAGTGTCATACATTATTTAGTATGATGAAAAGATTGTTCACATCTTACACGAGCTTCTTCCAAAAATTAAAATTTATTTTTTATAGGAATGGTTCTGAAATATTTGTAATTATCTTTTTTAACTTTCTATAAGCTGGAAAAGTTTCTCATTCTACTTGCATTATTTTGTCATTGTTTCTGAAATATTAATCCTAGTGAAGATAACTTGTAAATAAATTTATATTCCCTATTTCAATAGATTCCATAACACCAGAAATATCCATCAAATCATGATTTTCTAGTCTAGAAATAAATTTCTCAGTAGAAACATTGTTGAGGATAGTAACTTCTTTCATCTATAACATACTCATGACCGAGATCATATTCTATTTTTAATGAGATTTATATTTCTTTGATTTGATTATTTTCTCAAATCCTTTGTCAACTCAAGATTTAAATTTTTTATATAACATGATATGTTAAATGAATCATATAAAACATTATTTTTGATAAGAGAATGTTTCTCATGATTCTTGTATTGTTCCTTCTCATTTTAATTAGAAGTCACAATTTTTACATCCGAATATTTTTTTATTTTTTCATTCATCACCCCCACGGTAAGTTTAGACTCATGATATTCTGATTGAATCTTGTTAACCGATTCCTCTTATGCTTCTAGCATCTTACTAAGATCTTTATTCATAATTATTTATTCATGAATTATATACTTATAAATTAAAATCTCATGAATGTATTCATTCTCCTTCTTGATGAAAACATTTATTCCATCATAAACATATCCAAAATCATTCTACATTACTTTAATTTCCTTATAGTGATTTTTTTCTTAGTACACGAAAGAAGTTATGTTCAGAGTTGATACTCTATATATGATTATTCACCACCTTTCTCACTCCTTGTGGAATATTTTATTTTCTAAACTTTTTCATTGAATGTTATACATTTTTCTAAACAATCATCTTCAAAATAATTTGAATCCACTGAATCTGATTCAACATTCATAATCAACATACATATTTTTATTCCAATAATCTTCTTCATGTATCCATTAGTTGAATTTTATCCATTATCATTTTCATCCACTAATTACATATAGGATTTCCATTTGTATCATCTCAATATTCTCCAACATTAGTCTTGGGGAAAATCAAAGCAATGTGTCTGATTCCACTATACTCAAAAATATTAGATACAATGTTTAACTCAATATATTCCTCTTCCTCTTAAATAGTTCTTGGATATAATAGACATAATTTTTTTTCTTTCAACTCGTGATTCTATTTGTCATCAGACTCATAAGGAAAAGTTTCTTCAACATATGGGATTTTCATATTTATCATAGTTTCAGAAAAATTTTAATATATCGTATTATTTTTATATAGTGATGCTTTCATTATTACAAAAATAAAAAAGAACGTTATGAAATTCATCAAGATAAAAATTATCTTTATCTACTAAAAAATGAAATTTAGAATCAAATTTTTTTGTAGAATGATTCTCATATGTTTAGTCAATGTTGTAGAATCTTCTAGGATATCTCTGAATCCTCTGATGTTACAAAACTTTCATTTACTCTGGTGTTGTATTCACCAATAGATTCTTCCACTCTCATTCTGATATCTTCATACTTACTATGATAGATTTTTATATTTTTCACCATATCTTTTCAATACCCTTTGAAAACATATTCAATATTGTCACGCATACTTTTTGATGTTTTGAGACCCATCGCTTATTTATAAACATTTTATAATAATTACACGAGAAAAAATTTTCTCAATGTTCTATAAAATTGTATATTTCTCTTATTCACAATGGCCATTGGGGAATATATCTCTATAGGTGTAAACACAATATTATTAGCATAAACCACTTCCAAGACAAGTGATAGGAGATAAGGAATAATTCTATTTGTATATCCATAATAATTCTTTTCCATCAGATGTTGGAATTACACTACTATTGAAAAAATTTATATTATCTATGACAAAGATTCAAAAAGGGAATCTTCCCATAGATACTAATTATTGTACCAAAGGATCAAATAATAAGTGGGGGGTATAATCCATTGTTCACTTTTTATAAGTATCAATACATTTTAAAACATAACCTCTGAAACCTGTTATGATTTATAACCTTTTCAACTTTTAGTAAATAAACATGCATAAAAAATTAGGAATGAAATTAAAGAACACAATATTTTCATGGTTCAGCCTTAGTCTGAGAAACAATATCATTTCTGTTTCCACTCCCATGGGTCTATGTAAATCCACTATTAGGAATATGTGCATAAAATTTCTTCCAACTTCTGATAGACACCTTCAATCTGCCTATAGGAATTATTATACCAAATAAAATTAGTTTACAATGCTTGCTTGTAAAAAAATAGTTCCCCACAAAAGAATAATTAATTATTTGAAACTAATCCACAATTTAGTAGTCTAATTCTTTATTCATATTTGGTTGTATCAAATTTTCTCAATCTTATCAGTCTAGATATAATTCCATAAATAAATTTTTTCTTGTTTATATTCTTTCAATATGATAAGTCTAGATTGAAATATCTAAAGTCAATGAGTTTGGATTTAATTCCATCAACACGGTGGATTCAATATGATTATCCTATTCTCTATAAAAAAAACTCATACATTTCTCAAATTCTAAATACGATCTTCTCCAGTCTAATGGAATCAATATTATTATTTGAATATGATCTTCTCAATTCTCTATGGAATAATATAGAAAACACAGATTCTACTATCTGATCCTCCTCATTATATCTCTAGCTAGTAATGAATCTCCTTTTATTTATTTATAACTCTTCTTTTTTATACTTTTTTAAAAGTTCACAAATGAATAAATGGTCTGAGAATGTATTTATAAAAATCTTAGGAAACCATTGTTGGGAACCTAAAAACATTACATGCTTTGGAAAATATTTAAATCTATGAATATACAACAAATTTTAAAATCAACCTGGAATTATAAAAACCTCCATAAGTTTATCTAATATTTTTTTTAAACATTTAATTTCATGTTGGACCTCATCAACTCTTCAAAAAAATCTAGAATTTTATTTTTGAGTGTTCACAGTAACCATCTCATCATGATTTCTATTTATTTCTCAGTGAATCAAATTTTAATTTATTTTTATGTGAATCCAAATTCTATATTATTCTTACTGAATCTAAATTTTTTATCCCTATCATTTCATTTTGTGGAATTATCATTACAAGGGAATTTCCATTATGATGGATTTCCCATTACGATGGATATCCCATTACGATGGAAATTCCCATTGTATTTGAAATTTCATTATGATGGAAATCCCATTATGATGGATTCTACATAATTAAACATTTAAATTCTTCAATCTTTACTAGCTTTGTAGAGACCCAAACTTTTTTTCATTACAATTACATCATAATAATGATAAACAACAAATTAGTTATACAACACAAGGATCCATAGGTTATGTGTATTGGGATAACTACGGCCAAACATAACATTTACATCATTAGAAATAAATAAAAAATTTAATTCATTTTTCTATAGCCTCTCATTATCCCTTATACTCTCCTTAGTACTCATATTAACCTAACGATATATCTCAAAAAGTGGTGATCTAAAAGCCATGTAATAGGATAAATAAAAATAATTTAGCATGTATTGAGGATAATCATAACATCATCATCAACATCATGAGAGGAAACAATAATAGAAACATGTAATGTGGTAATGCATAAAATGAGACATCATGACATAGTGGTAATCTACCACACATAGTTGTGAACAATGCTAGAATCATCTTTGGGCATCATTACCATTTTACCCTTGATATTATTCACATTACCCAATGCATTAGAGAATGGTATAATTCCAGGCACTCATATCACATTCAAACATTCATATTGTGCTATATAATTCCTAGTGCACCTGTCACATCATAATATTTACATAATCATGTATGCCACATTAAAAATATATAAAAATTGTACATAACATAAACCATGGAATGAAATGGGTTTCACATAATAAATAATATTTTCTTAAACATTTGGTCACCAAAATAATGATGGAATATCATTCTTAACATAGAACCATTAACTATGAGTTAAGTGAGAAATAATAATCAAAAAGTAAAAAGAGTGTTTATTTGATAGAAGAGTTATTTTGGAAAACATTGGGTTTTTAGAATATCAATTAGAGAACAAGAATATCCCATAAAATTTCAGATAATAATTTATAAATTATTTTTTAATGATAACCCATACCAAACATGGAGTGAAAGATGGAGAACCCGAAGAAAGAAACACGGGTTCGAGAATTTCCCCTTACCTTGTATTTGAAAGATTTCTATACAATAATGTATTGTATAATGTTGTTATATGAATTAATATGAATTTATAGAACCTTTTATACATGAATATGGTTTAATATGGTTTCGTTATGTTCTTTTATCGACCATTGGTTGAGTTATAAATATTAAATTCAAGGTTCTAGAATGTTCATTTTAATAGTTTTATAGAAATGTTCACTTGAATTCATGAATGGATGTTCAATTAAAATGTGGTTAAACATCAATAAATTTAATTATATGTTATTCATGATGTTAAAGAACATGAAATATCTTATAAATAATTTTTTAAATACCATGATAATGAATCATTGGATAATAATTTAATGATAATCGTTTTGGGTTAATTTGGTGGTTTTTTGACCACACATAACATGTTTTGTTTAATAAATTAGTAGTATTTAGATATGTTGGTTCAAAAACCTAAAATAATATATAATACATATAATATAATATATTTAAACCATAAATATGTTTTCAAGACAAGATATGAAGGTGTTAATGGAAAAAAGAAAAGATGTCACCCTTGAAGATTATAAATTAAGACATCATGAAAAATGTGTTGTTTTCAAAATTAAAAAGAAGAGGAGAAGGTGGTGGGATGATATATTATCCAATTAGAATATTACAAGTAAATTATAGCTAAGATTCAGGAGTTAACATACCATTTTTATGAGGATATGTGGGGATATAATATGAAAATAAGATGAAATGGAAAAGCAATTAAAGAAAAAGATAAATAAGAATTAACTCTTGAATCCTACTCTTGAGATCCCCCATAAATAACATAGTCTTGGTCTTTTTATGATACCAAAAGATCTAGGAAATGGGGGAGTGGATTGGTGTGATTTTTCTATTGAGTTTAATAAAGTCTTGAAGCTTGAGAGCTGTGAGGAAATGAGTATGTGAGAGGTGGTATTTATAGTGGATGAGAGAGGGATTTTCTTAATATTTTAATCATCAGTTTATTAATTTCCACATATATAAGAAATAGAGATGATTACATTACCAATAATGGTAAATAAGTCATTTGAGATAGAAATTTGGGTGATTAAATCAATTGTGACATCAGTAATTGCAGATTTAAATTATAATGTACTTATAAGGTAAATTAATGTATTTTACTATTCGCCAAAAATTCAAGTATTTTAGAAAATCCCTAAAATTTACACCAAATTTTTTTCAACATGTGGAATCAAATAATGAAGTCAATTTTTAAAAAACAATTTTCAAAATAGTATTAATTTAATTTTTAACTAAAATCATAATTTACTTGAAAAAAAGTGTTCTTAAAATTAAAAAAAAATTATAATTCTTTCAAAAATTACATAAGGTCTTATAGAATTATCATAAAACCAGAAGATATATAATTGTTAATTTATGAACACATTTTTTTTAAATACACTTTCTTTTAAATTAATCAATTAATTATAATTAATTATTTATGACTTACAAAAATACCAATACTTTTACTATGATCAAATTTTCACTTATGAGATGCCAAAATTTTATTTTATCATTCATGGGTTAGGTTACTATTATTTTGGAATATTTACAATAAGGGTCATACTACTATTAATAAGAGTAGGTTAATATTCATAAGGTTATCTTATTATCACCAAAAATTATTTTTTTCCAATCAGACTCCATACGTCTTACTGATCGGAACCAGGTATATCAGATTTTCAAATTTCAACATATAGAAGTGCCAAAACAATTTTTTATTGTCACATAGTATTTAGTACCATTATATGTCATTTTTTTCCTAATTTTATTATAATAAAAGGAATAATTATATTATTCTAATTCTATTTATAAAACAAAGGGTCCTTACATTCTTACCAATTTTGATGTTTCCCCCTGGAAATTTTGTTTTACACAAACTGGTGAGGGTACTTCTCCTTCATCACCTCCTCTAGTTCCCAAGATTCTTCTTCATACTTATAGTTCCTCCAAAAAAAATTTAAAAGGATGGTTATCTTGTTTCATTGAACCTTATCTCTTCAGTCTAGAATATTCACTGGCTGCTCCTCATAAGAGATATCATCTTCTAGTTGTTCCACCAAGGAGTTTTGTACATTTGAGGGATCTGGTATACACTTCCATTGGAGTGATTCATGAAACACATCATGAATATGAGATATCTTCTATGGAAGTGAAAGACGATAAGTCATGGCTTCTATGCGGTCAAGGATCTCAAAGGGGCCAATGTACTTTGGGTTTAACTATCCTTTCATTCTAAACTTTGTGACTCTATTCGATGGTCATATTCGATGGAAGACTTTATCTCTAATGTCTAACTCTAACTCCCTTTAAAAATTGACTACAAGGCCCTTTTTTCGACTCTGAGTAGCTTTGATGTGTTTCCAGATGACTTGATGCTTCTCTATCATCTCTTTCACACGATTGGGTCCAAGTTGCTTTCTTTCTCTAACTTCATCTCAATAGGTTGGAGTTCTAAATCGCTATCCATAAAAAGCTTCATATGGAGCCATATGAACACTTGAGTGGAAGCTATTTTTGAATGACAACTCAACAATAGGGCTATGCTGATCTCATCCACCTTTTAATTCAAAAGAGAACGCTTTTTATCATATCTACAAATGTCTAAATAGTCCTTTCAAATTGGCCATCAGTTTGGGGTTTATTGGACATGATGAAATTTAATTCAGTACTCAAAAAATTTAGAAGACTTCCCTAGAATATAGATGTGAATTTTAGATCACGATCAGAGACAATAGAGAGTGGGACACCATGCAGTCTCACCACATCCTTCTCACATATCATTGCATGTAGTTCAAGTGAGAGATCTTCCCAAATAGTGATAAAATGGGAAATCTTGGTGAGTCGGTCAACCAAAATATATTGCATTATTTCCCTTAAATGTATTTTGGAGACCCATGACAAAGTCTATAGTTACATTATCCAATTTCCACATGGTTATAGGCAATGGTTTCATCATCACTTGGGTCTTTTTTCGCTCTTCTTTAACTTGTTGACATACCAAGAACCTTGATATATATTCTGCAATATCCTTCTTCTTGTTATCCCACCAGAAGTGTTCTCAGAGATCATGATACATATTGGTGCTACCATGATGGATAGAGAATGTTGATATATGGGAATTGTCCAATAGATCCATCTTTAACCTGGGTTATGAAGGAACACAAAGTTGTGTTCCAAACTGAATCACACCATCATCATTGATATGGAACTCTTGTAGCATCCCATCCATTACTACATTCACATTCTTTTATATCTCAAGATCATTCCTTTGTGAATCCTTAATCATATCCTGGATTGATGATTGCACAATAATTTGTGCAAGGTAGGATGTATCCCTTTCCCTTATGATTTCCAAATCCATCCATTTTATATTCAAGAAGATATTGTTTAACTCAATCTGTAACATGGATAGAGTAGAAGGTTCTTTTATGATTAGTGCATATGATTTTTTTCCATTCCAGGATGATAGTGAATAGAGACATTGTAATATTTTATTAGATTTAAACATCACCTTTGTAGAATTTGGATCCCCTTTTGAATGATTATATAAATTAGGCTCTTATGGCCGGTGTAAATGTCACAGTAATCACCATAATGTTAGTGCCACCAAATTTTCATGGAAAAAATAATGGATGCCAACTCTAGATCATGTGTTGGGTAGTTTTTTCATGGATATTCAACATTTTTGAGGTGTAAGCTGTCATATTATCATTTTTTAGTTGTACACAACCCAGTCATTTATTTGAATCATCAGTCTATATCACCAAACTTCCTCCACTTTTCAGTAGTGTGAGTATAGGTGTCATGATTAGCCTTCTCTATAGCTCCCTGAATATTCCCACACATTCTTCGATCCATATATACATTACCCCTTTGATTGTTAAAATAGTTAGTGGGTGTGATAATCATGCTAAATTAATCACAAAACAACAATTGTACCAATATAATCTAAGAAAACTGAGGATTTCTGTGACACTAGAGGGTATTTTCCATTCCTTAATCACTTTTTTTGAAGGGTCCAAAGAAATTCCCTCACTTGTGATATCATGTCCCAAGAACATGAATTTCTTCATCTAAAGGTCACACTTTCAGATCATTTCATACAACTTCTCCTTTCTCAATGTCACTAACATAAGTCTTAGAATTTCTTTATGTTCCTCCTTGCTCTTGGAGTATATGAATATATCATCAACAAAAACTATCACATATTTTTTGAGTAATGTCTATAGACTCTATCTTCCAATCAAAGAAGATTGTAGAGGAATTATTAAGTCCGAATGGTATCACCAGAAACTCATAGTTTCCATTCATTGTATGTAAGGAAGTATTATGAATATCTCCCTTATTCCCCTTTAGCTGATTATATCCAAAATGATGATCCTCCTTTGAGTAGTATTGAGATCCTATTAACTGATTGAAAAAGTCATAAATCCTTTGGAGATGATAATTTTGAATTATTGTCATCTTGTTGAGTTCTTGATAATCAATACACAGCTGTATTATTCCATCATTCGTCACAAATAACACTGGATCACCCCAAGGTGATGCACTAGGGCCTATGAACCCTTTGTCCAAATGCTCTTGTAGCTGCTTCGTTAACTCCTCTAGTTTGATATGAGCCATCATATAGGGACACTATGAGATATAAGTTTCTCCGATTATGGGTTTCGTTGGACATATACCTCATGATCCAGGGGAAGTTCGGGTAACTCTTCGGAATATACACCACTTTATTCCCACACAATAGGAATTTCTGCAATGTTGGCACTTTAATTTAACTCAACCATTTGGTAGAGGTATGCTTCTTCATAAGGAATCAACACCCACACCATTGAAGGATTGTTCAAAGGGGATTCATGATCTCCCTTGCATTGGTAGAGGAGCATGGGATGGTTTAGAATATGAAAATATATTTCTTGTTCGTAACAGTTGATATGTGATCTATATAATGAGGCTGAATCCATTCTCATTATAGCATCTAATTCCACTAGGAGAAGTATTATGAGATTAACTAGAAGAATATTACCACATAAACCAATAGGAAAATATTCAAACACATGGGTTGTAATTAATTCACCACATGGTGTTTTATAGATATCACTACTTCGTGGTTTAAGGGATTCAGTTCTATAGTTCTAGAAATCAAGAAAGATATAAAGGAGTGCCTAGTACTAGAATAAAATAATATTCATCAATTCTTGATTGAATAGGATGTGTACCCAGAAAGGCTTTATTATCTTTCACAACATCTGTTGTAGTGATGGCATAATCCTTCCCTTGTTCCTTTGGATTTGGTGGATGCAGATGCTGATTACTCTCGAGTACTCGAGGTTTATTGCACTAGCTTGCATAGTTTCCTTGCTCCCTACAATTGTAGCATTGAACCATTGGTGGGGCTCCCCTTTCGTCCATTACATTCTCCTTCCTTCTCATGACTTTTCTAAACTCTTGAGCCTGTTGTATTTATTTATCACACTTGATTCATTTCCCCATCCCTTTTAGGTAGTTACTATGATGAAACATCCCACATTTTTGGCATGTGGGTCATTTAGTTATCTTCCAACCATTTTCATTAGATCCCCCAACATGAAACTCCATATTTTGTTTCTTATCACCATATCCAAGTATCCAAACTCCATATCCACATTGAGGTCACACCAAAAAATTCTCCATAACTCCCAATGTATTGAATTACATGATCCTTTTGAAGGTGTGGTTTTAACCCACTAACGAGACTATCAATTCTTTTTATCATTGTTGATAATAAAACTAAAGCATACCTTTCATGCCAGATAAAATTAACTTCATAGGTCCTGACAAATTCTCCTTCATTTTTGTTGAGATCTATTAATTCCCTCTTCATATTCATACGATGAGTTTGTGGGAAGTACATATTAAGAAACATGATCATAATTTCTTCCCATTACATCATTTCAATATTGTCTCTTTACATGGTGTTTTCAATCTAAGCCCACCACTTATCAGCCTCTCCATATAGATGATAAACTGCATGTCTTTCTATCTCAGAATAGTGGAGCATAGAAATGATTTTCTCTAGGGAGTTAACCCACTGTTCTGAAACTATTGGATCGAAATACCCACTAAACTTCGGTGTTCATTTCCTTATAAAACAGTCAATATCCTATTTCTCCCTCTTTGTTGAAGGAGGATGTTCCCTATTATTTTGGTTAATGTTTATAGCATGAGATAGTTGGGTAATAATTTACATGAGGTGTTGAACTCCACCCCAAAGTATTAGGGTTGTCATTCAGGAAATTGTTTCATTATCCCTTTCATTGGTTGTTGGATTGGTTTACCCTGGTTCACACAATTTTCTAAAATATAAAATGTTAGATGAAAACATAAGTCATCAAGTCATGAATAAAAAACCTGTTCATTTTTAAAATTTTCATTAAAATTATACCTTATAGGATCTATATGTAATGATTCATGCATTAATATTTCTACATAGTCTAAGACTAGTGATTTTCTATAGGGTTAACCAATCCTAATTCCCAAATTAATTAAACATGGCCTCTGTTACCTACTATAGTGACCCAACCTATTTTATCTTACTATTACATCATAATAAAGATAAAACAAAATAATAGTGTTACACCATGAGGATCTAGTGGTTTAGTGTAATAGGAAAAAAACTACTAAGCATAACATTAACAACATTAAACACAAACATTTAATTAATTAATTCGTCTCCAACCTCTTATTGTCCCTTGTAATCTCTTTAGTACTCATATTCACCTGTGGTTATACAACAAAATGTGGTGAGATAAATGCCCATTAAGAGGATATATAAGAAAAATATATCATGGGGTGAGAATAATCATAACATCATCATAAAAATCATGTTGGGAAACATAAACAAAAACCTGAAATGTATCAATTCATAAAATAAAACATCATGACTTAATGGACATCTACCACATATAGTTGTGGAAAATTATAGAATCATGTTCAAGCATAATTTACCTTATACTCATGAAATTCAACACTTTTCCCAATGCATTGGATCACATTATAATTCCAGGTGCACCCATCACATTCACAGATTCATATTGCGCTTTATAATTCCAGGCACACCCATCATATCAGAGTATTTACATTATCATGCATCCACATTAAAAATAAGTAAAAAAAAATAACATAACCCATGGAATGAAATGGGGATCGCTTAATAAATCATACATTAATAATAATTTGGTCTCAAAAATAAATAGGTAATATCATTCATGACATATAACCAATAACCATGGGTGAATAGTGAAAAAATATACCAGATGTAAAAAAGGGTATGTTTCTTTGAAAGAATAGTAATTTTGGAAAACATTGGGATCGAGAATATCCTTTTACCTTGTATCTGAATGCTTTCTTCACAATAATTTCCTGTGTAATGAAATTATATAAATTAATTAGAAATTAAATAAACATTTATACATGATAATGGTTTATTATGGCTTCATTAAGATCTTTTGTGGGCCATTGGAGGAGTTATAAAGCTCGTATTCATTGTTTGAGAAGGTTTGTTTTAATAGTTTTCTTGGACGGTTCACTTGTATTCATTAATGGAAGTTCTTTTTAAACATGGATAAACATCCATAATTTTAATTATATGTTATTGATTATGTTAAAGAAAATTAAAATATCTTATAAATAATTTGTTTAAATACCCTGATAATGAATCATTCGATAAGTTTTTAATGATGATCATTTGGGGTTAATTTGGGCAATTTTTCGACCAAAACAAACTTGTTCTGTTTAATCATTTAGTATTATGTACAAAAGTTAGTTCCAAAACACTAAATATGTTATAATACATCTAATATGATCTCTTTCAACCATAACTATGGATTAATGTCCATATCTAAAGGTGTTAAGGGAAAAAATAATACATTTCTTTATTGAAGGTGATAAATTAACACCTCACGAACACCATTATCTTTTCTAAATTAAAAAGAAGTGGAGAAGGTGGTTGGATGATATATTATCCCATTAGTATCATACCATTCCATTATAGGTATGATTATTTATTTAATATAGAATTAGGATGAGTATAGGTGGGGAGATATTAGGAAAAGAAATTAAAATTGAATGTAAAGTAAAGAAAAAGAGAGAGGGTAATTACCTCTTGAATACTTCTCTTGAGACCATCCTTAAAAACCCAAGGCTTGGTCTTTTGATGATATTATAATCTCTTGGATGTGGATAGGGCATAGAGAAAATGTTTGGGAAGTTTTTAGGCATGACTTGATGATTGATATGAGTGAGGAAATAATGATGTGGGGGTGGTATTTATTGTGGAGGGGAGAGGGATTTACTTATTATTATAATCATTAATTTATTGATTTCTACAAAGACAAAAAATTGTGATAATTAAATGACCATGAATTGTAAATTGGTCTTTTGAGTTACATATTTGGGTGCATATATCACTTTTTATCTCAGGATTAGTATATTTAAATTATAATTTATTTATAAAGAAAATTATTGTATTTTATTATTTACCATAAATTCAAGTATTTCAAAAAAATCCAAAAAATTCACTCTAACCATTTTTTGATGTGTAGAATCCAAAAATGAAGTACATTATTCGAAAATAATTTTATAAATATGAATAATTTAATTTATTAATTAAAATCATAATTTACTTGAAAAATTCCGTTTTTAAAATTAAAATTGTCACGACCCGACCCTACCCGGGCTCGAGCCGCAACTACCCCAAGCCCGCCTCCATAGGACAGGGGCTGGCGACCAGCGCCGAAGGCACAATAACTCGGGGACGCCTTTGCCTAAGCACCTGTACACACACATGCAGAAAACTCAATGCAACAGTGCAGAGTAAAAGTAAAGACAAGAAAAGAAAAGGAAAGGGAAACTAGTATATAAATACCACAAAGTGCATCGACCTCTACAAGTACAAAGTACAAACTGAAAAGAAAAGGGGAAAAACACGTTCCCAACCAAAAAGTGCCACAACTCGGAAACAGGTAAACAAAAGAAACTGCTGATGGGTCTCCCAACTGGAACCTGGCCACGACCACTGCACGTGGTCCAAGCTCCCAAGCTCCTACGCTCCACTAAAGTCACGCTCCACATGTCCATCGTCTGCAAGGTCACACCAAGTGTGGGAAAATCCCAAGCAGGGGTGAGTATAAAAATACATAATAGGATAACCCGAAGGCTCGAGGGAGCAAAAAAAGGAGGTATCGAAGGGTGAGCAGTAGAGCGAACAGAAAAGTAAAGGGGTACAACAGAGAGTACAGTAAAGAGTCCAGCTCAACCCAACAAGAGAAAGGAAGTAGACTCTTCCAGGCACAAGGAGCTAGAAACGGTGAGAAGATGAACTTCCCGTCGAGTCTTCGCTACCTATAGAAGGAGAGTAGACTCATCCAACCACGAGAAGCTAGACACGGAATGCACGTGGCATACCCCGCGCGTCTTCGCCTCTCCTGGAGGGAGAGTAACCAAGCCCAAGAAGTGGGTACTCGAACAAGGTATATACATATCCTTATGAACAAACGAGAAGCCCGAAAAACGTCGTAAGGGGATCTCCATCCCATAGCTCAGCCCAAGAAAAGTGTAGCCAACAGTCCCAAAGGTAACACCATCGATGCCCAGCATCCCGCACGTCTGCCCCGAACCGCAAGCCAAGGGGCTCAATCATCGCACTTCGACACTATCCACTTTGGGAGGCACTGACTCACCCACACGGTTTTAGATCACGTCACAAGAACGTGTCTCGGTGTGGAAATCGCCCCTCGTACTAGAGAGTTCTGGGGGAACGTCAAACCACAACTCGTCACTGCCCCGCAGTCGAGAGGTCTCCTCAAAGCCAAAGTCTTTCCATCACTGAACCGTACAACCAAGAATCCTGCTCCGGTAAACACAGAGGTAAAGACACAGACTAGCCTAGTCAAGAGGACTGAGTCTGGAATGCCAACCAGTGTCCCCACTGCCCATCCCTGCTGGATGGTAATTTGTAACTGTATATCGGGTGACCCACTGCCCAGCCCTGCTGGAGGGTGAACCCTAATACATTGTCAGGCGACCCACTGCCCAGCCTCGCTGGAGGGTAAACCATAATAAGATACTGGGTGACCCACTGCCCAGCCCTGTTGGAGGGTAAACCATAATACATCATCCGGAGACCCACTGCCCAGCCCCGCTGGAGGGTAGACCTTAATACATCATCAAGAGACCCACTGCCCAGCCCCACTGGAGGGTGGACCTGGAATAAGTCGACAGGTGACCCACTGCCCAGAGGTGCTGGAGGGTAGACCTAGAAATAGACAACGGGCGACCCACTGCCCAGCCCCATTGGAGGGTAGGCCCTAAGAGGTCATCGGGTGACCCACTTCCAAGTCTATGTTGGAGGGTAGACCCTAGTAGCGTCAGGTGACCCACCGCCCAGTCTCTCCTGGAGGGTACACCCTAGTAGCGTCGGGTGACCCACTGCCCAGTCTCTACTGGAGGGTAAACCCTAGAAGTCGATGAGTAACCCACTGCCCAGCCCCGCTGGAGGGTAGAACTCAAAACTGCTCTAGCCATCTCCACCGAAGGGAACAACACTGGCCAACCAAACACGGAGTAGGTATCGCGCGACCACCCAACTCCAACACAACTCACCCAAAGGGGTTCAACACCTGTTCTATCACGGGGTGCCACTAGCACCGCTACTGGCCGATCCATCGAGAAGGAAACCAGGGGGATACCACTCAACCCTGCTGGTCAAACAAACGAGCACGAAGCCAGGGGAAATACACTCCACCTTGCTAACCAAACAAACAATCACAAAGGGACCCTCTACGCCGCGAGAGGTCCAAGTAGGAAAAGTAAAACACATCACGCACTTGGGGCCCACACAACGTGTGGCCCCATCTCAACCCCAACAGAACGCACCAACGTTCTCATGTATGAACGACCACACATACCTCCAAGCTCTCTCGTATACTCCAAGAGTATACCACGTTCCAGCCCATAGGCTATCGTCCACACGGCACCCAACGTCAACGCGAAGGCGTGACATAACAACTCGAACCTGCCACCTCATCGGCTGAGGCACAACCAACCACACCTTATGAACCATTTATATTACTCTCCCAAGAGTGCCCGATCACACGCCAAGGGTCCTCTAGAGACAAGGTAGGGCGAACCACCGTTGGAGCACCTTCCATGCTTCCACATTTAACAAGATCGCACAAGAGGCTCTGAAAAACCAAATGGAGGGCACTGTTGTAATCCTCGTGAAAAAACACGCGAGATCGACTGCTTACTCTCCCCCAACGGATACCCGACGGAAAAGTCACCAACACCGCTTCACGCCCGAACGGCGTCCCGTGATCCCGAGCCTCGGCCCCAAAAACAGTCGGGCGCATCGCACCATTGCGATCCGCTCGGGAAAACACATCAAAAGCACTAAACACATGAGTGCAACGGATATCCGTAGAAAAAGATGCAATTCGGCGCACCGCACACGAGCGGTGCCACGTGGGACCCATATCCCGTTCCCGAAACTCAACGAACGGATCGCACCGTTACGATCCTCTTGAAAAAATACACGAAATGGACTATTCACTTGTCCAAAACGGTCACCCGGTGATAAAGCCGGAAATCACCGTCAACTCCCGAAACAGCCCTCGCGGGGCCCGCACCATCGTGCGGAGTTACTGCGGGAAGACTGCGCCAACGCGATGCTCTCGGAAAAACACCCAACATCGACTGCTCGCACTCCCCGTATGGACGTCCGAAGAAAAAGCCGCTAAAAGCTGCACGCAGCTGAAAAGACGGGTCGTGGGGTCCACGCCTCAACTTTGGCCTCAATGCCTGAAACCACCCTGGAAATCTCCGCCTCGATGCTAGGGTCCCCAACGCCACTGACGGCTCTCGAAACGGACGTCGGACGCGTCCGCGCCGTCCAAAACAAGAATCCCCGAAGGAAACGACAACCCACCTAAAAACGCGTCGCACCTCCGAGGCCCCTCGTTTCGGGAATTAAAAATTCCCGAAATCATCTCAAAAATATCGTCTCGTCAATACAGATCCACTGCCGTAGACAGCACTCAAAATGGACACCCGTAGCGGAAAATACGGCTGTCCGAACACCGAGGAGGCAAGACCCCTGGGGCTGGACCGGCCTGGACCGGCCAGTCCGCCAGGTCTGGGCCGGCCCGCGGCTTAGCCATGCAGACAGGCCACGAGGGCCTGTCGCGGCCGCCGCGTGAAGACCCACGCGGCGCGGGTCTTCGTCGCCGCACAGGGGTCGCGCGACGTGACCCTGGGTTCGTCGCTCCCTGGTGACCCGCCGGCGCGCCGAGGCGCTCCGCCTTGCGCCGGCCTCCTCCGGACACCCGCGGACACCCCACTGCCATGCCGTGGACACTCCTCCAGACACCCCTGCAGCGCCCAGTGCCTCCACCGGACACCCGCGGACACCCCTGCCGCGCCGTCCGCCCTCGCCGCGCCGCCGCTCGAACCTGCCGAAAACCGAAAAAACCGCCAACTTCGGCGATCATCCGTGAGCAGCTCGGGACTCGGAATTGAAATCCGAAAGATGCGTCAGAAAGATAATTTACTCTACTACACATTCATGTGCTTTGATCGAAATTTTGATAAGGAATCAACAGCGAAAAACGATCTCAAAGTAGGTACGAGAATAAAAAATGCAACGCAACATCCTACCTCGCGGGGCTTCGCCCGAAGCGTCGCGACGATCCGTCAGCCACCACGCCTCGCCGGAGCTGTCTCGCCGGAGCATCTCGCCGGAGGTGGAGGAGGAGAGGGAGAGGAGGGGCTTCCAGGGTGAAGGGGAAAGAGAAAAGGGAGGAGGGTGTGTTAAGCGTTTAAATAGAAAACGATTAACCACCCGCCCGTCGGCCAGAACCTGAACTCCCGACGGGGTCGAGGTTAAGCCTCCCCTAGGGTAAACAACACCTACTGAGCACAACGGCGGTCTCGGAATTTTAATCCGAGACCCCGTTCAAAAGTTATAAAATTTAACGTCCCAAGCTGCTAAATTACGAAAACGCCCCTGGGGCCACTTTTCACAAACGGCCCGCGCCCGCAAAACATATACCCCTCCTAGGGTAAACGGCACGCTCCGAACTCAACGGTGCCCTCAGTTTCCCAATCCAAGCCACCGTTTTAGATATAACTGCGTTTCAACATTAAACGAATTAAATAAATTTATTTAATCCGTTTAAGGTTCCAGAAACGGGCGAGGGGTCCAAACATCCCACACCGACAAGTTTTATGTCATTCCTAGGGTAAACACCCCATTCCGGACCCATCCGTACACTCGGATCCCTGATCGGGAAATCCTTTTAGGATTTATCCCATTTATTTATCATTTCCAGTGTGAACGCACTGAAAATTTAATTCCGGCCACTCCGGGGCTCGGAATCGCACGTCGCCTGAAGGCACTACTCTGGAATATTATCAAGAATATTACAAAGTATTTCTCAGCAAAAAACGGGTTCTTACATCATTCCCTCCTTCAATCTTTTCATCCCTAAAAAGAAAAACTAGGGAGCAACATAAGGTACTAAGCCAACACCTGGTTGTCCCGTACCCAAAAGAACCCACGCATAGCTCTGCGTCACCGCACACAGACCAAAGGATCGATCTTTTCCCGCTAGGTTGGCCCTTGCCGACGTCATGCACCCATTCCAGACTTTGGGGTTAGGGTAAGGAGGTAGGGTACCTCGCCATCCCTTTGCATGGTCTCACACGACCCGAAGGCCCTCGGGGGTAGCTCACCTCCCCGGTCAAACAGCTACGTCGCACGTAGCGACTGGAATCACCACCCACACCTGGAACAAGGCCTGATGATTCCCTCCTTCAGAATATCCATATGGTGAAACACCCAAGGATATCTGGTCACGCAAGGTTCCACAGTCGATGCTCTCTTACACGCTCAAAAGGTGAAAGAGTCAACACCATCGACTAAAGGAAAAGGTCTCACGCCTTTTTCCTTACCAACACAGGGTTACACCCGACGCCCTGCGTCACCCTAGTAACACATCAAACAAGGGGCAGGGAGGAAAGCAGATCACACAAAGAGTCGAACAATTCTACTGCAAAAACGTAGAAGAGCTGTAGAGCATACCTCTTATCTCCTCATGCTCTGCAGGATCGTAGACATCCAAAGCTCGCGGCTGTCCGTGGTCCCAACTGTCAGCTCCCGGAGCCTGACGTGGACCCCCTAGTGGTGATGGGAAGACCTCGTAACGCCATCCCCCACTACCATCTCTTCCCGCTCCACTGCTAGCACGACCTCTCTGAGTACTACTCCGATCACGGCGCTGCCTCTGTCGTGGTGGTGTACCTGCTGCCTGCCCGAAGCTCCCAGCAACTCGGGTCGGGCAGTCTCGTGCCAAGTGACCTCGCCCGTCATAAGCATAGCACCGACTCTCTCTGAGTTTCACTAGTGCCCTCCAGCGCCACTATGGTGTAAGACCACGCCCCTGAGTCCGGTTGTCAGAAAGCCACCTGCGTCGAGGTCCTGCTTGCTGACGCCCACTAGCTACGGCATACGTCTCGGCCCCAACGTGTCTCCTGCCACAACCAACTCTAGAACATGACAAGAAGCCCTCTGTCACCAGCGCCTCCTCTAGCACCCCGACATATGTGGAAATGCCCAAGGGTACTATGAAATCATGAATCTCTCGGCGGAGACCCTCCTCAAACTTTCGCGCTCGGAGGTTGTTATCATGGACCAAGTCTGGGTAAAAGCGTGCACGGTC
Organism: Viscum album; assembly: GCA_963277665.1. Lineage (NCBI taxonomy): Eukaryota > Viridiplantae > Streptophyta > Magnoliopsida > Santalales > Viscaceae > Viscum > Viscum album. Next base: position 1,638,867,050 of record OY728127.1, read on the forward strand.
TGCAAAACTTGTCGCGTACTCGGCCACCGTCATCCCTCCCTACTGAAACTGTAAGAGCTCCTAAATACAAACGGAGTGCAAGCAGGAGGGTCAAAACTCCTCACGAAACAATAACTGGAAGTCGCCCCAAGAAAGTGACGACTCATCAAGAAACTGAGTCACCAAACTCCACCAACGCCAAGCTGATCCACGAAAAAGGCTGGCTGTCAAAGCCACTCTCTGATCAGTCGGCGTCTGCACAAGCCTGAAAAGGCTAACCACTGACTCGAGCCAAACCTCTACTGCCTGAGGGTCTAGCTCACCACTGAACCTCAGCGGTCTCTGCCGCTGGAACTCACGGAGCGCGCTCAACCTGCTCTCAAACTCATCATGCTCTGCTGAAACTGACTGCTGCTCAACAGGTGGGGGTGCTTCTACCTGCCCACCCGGAGAAAGGGGCTCTCATGATGGGTCCTGGACTATGGCCTCGTAGCTCATAGGGTCGTTGTCACGAACCAAAGCTGGTATCCTGGCTGGCTGTCCTCGCGGAGACATCCTGAAAATTATCAAGGAGTGTCGCGGTCAGAAGAGCATATATGTATATACCAATAGCAATGATGGGGAGCTGACTCAAGAAGGACAGTCAAGACTCAGTCCTATGTGATTCATAACCAAATTTCCCTACAACAAGTGTCTCAACATGCTGAGTCGACAAGCGGGTTATCAAGGTCCTGGTGAATGGATACGTCAGCCGCCGCACCATCACTGGACTCCCTGGCCTGAGAGCCGCTCTCGAGACACGTTAACACTTTTTCCCAAATTTCCAACCAATTCCTCTTTTAGGGACATCCGCACAACGCCCCAAGGAACAAACCTCCCTTTGATACTACTTTTTCACGACCCATCCCTAACCGGGCTCGAGCCGCAACTACCCTAAGCCTGCCTCCATAGGCTCGGGGCTGGTGACCAGCGCCGAAGGCACAATAACTTGAGGAGGCCTTTTCCTAAGCACCTGGACACACACACGCAACAAACTCAATGCGACAGTACAGAGTAAAAGTAAACAGAAGAAAAGAAAAGGAAAGGGAAACTACTATATAAATACCACAAAGTGCATCGACCTCTACAAGTACAAAGTACAAACTTAAAAGAAAAGGGGGGAAACGCGCGCCCAACCAAAAAGTGCCACAACCCGGCAACAGGTAAAAAAAAGAAACTGCTGATGGGTCTCCCACCTGGAACCCATCCACGAACACCGCACGCGGTCCAAGCTCCCAAGCTCTTACGCTCCACTAAAGTCACACTCCACCTGTCCGTCGTCTGCAAGGGCACACCAAGTGCGGGAAAAGCCCAAGCAGGGGTGAGTATAAAAATACACAGTAGGATACCCCGAAGGCTCGAGGGAGAAACAAAAGGAGGTACCGATGGGTGGGAAGTAGAGTGAACAGGAAAGTAAAGGGGTACAATAGAGAGTAAAGTAAAGATTCCAGCTCAACCCAACAAGAGAAAGGAAGTAGACTCGTCCAGGCACAAGGAGATGGAAATGGTGAGAAGATGAACTTCCCGTCGAGTCTTCACTACCTATATCAGGAGAGTAGACTCATCCTACCATGAGAAGCTAGACACCGAAAGCACGTGGCAAACCCCGCGCGTCTTTGCCTCTCCTGGAGGGAGAGTAACCAAGCCCAAGAAGTGGGTACTCGAACAAGGTATATACATATCCTTATGCTCAAACGAGAAGACCGAACAACATCGTAAGGGGATCTCCATCCCGTAGATCAGCCCAAGAAAAGTGTAGCCAACAGTCCCAGAGGTAACACCATCGATGCCCAGCATCCCGCACATCTGCCCCGAACCGCAAGCCAAGGGGCTCAATCACCGCACTTCGACACTATCCGCTTTGGGCGGCACTGACTCGCCCGCACGGTTTTAGATCGCATCACAAGAACAGGTCTCGGTAGGGAAAGCGACCCTCGTACTTGAGAGTTCTTGGGGAATGTCAAACCACAACTCGCCACTGCCCCGCAGTCGATAGGTCTCCTCAAAGCCAAAGTCATTCCATCACTGACCCGTACAACCAAGGGTCCCGCTCCGGTAAACACGGAGGAAAATCCACAGACTAGCCTAGTCGAGAGGACTGAGTCTGGAATGCCAACCGGTGTCCCCACTGCCCAGCCTTGCTGGAGGGTAATTCGTAACCAGATATCGGGTGACCCAATGCCCAGCCCTGGTGGAGGGTAAAGCCTAATACATCGTCAGGTGACCCACTGCCCTGCCCCGCTAGAGGGTAAACCATAATAAGATACTGGGTGACCTACTGCCCAACCCTACTAGAGGGTAAACCATAATACATCATCCGGCGACCCACTGCCCAGCCCCGCTGGAGGGTAGACCTTAATACATCATCAAGAGACCCCCTGCCCAGCCCCGTTGGAGGGTGGACCTAGAATAAGTTGACAGGTGACCCACTGCCCAGCCGTGCTGGAGGGTAGACCTAGAACTAGACGACGGGAGATCCACTGCCCAGCCCCGCTGGAGGGTAGGCCCTAAGAGGTCGCCGGGTGACCCACTGCCCAGTCTCTGCTGGAGGGTAGACCCTAGTAGCGTCGGGTGACCCACTGCCCAGTCTCTGCTGGAGGGTACACCCTAGTAGCGTCGGGTGACCCACTGCCCGGTCTCTGCTAGAGGGTAAACCCTAGAAATCGATGAGTAACCCACTGCCCAGCCCCGCTGGAGGGTAGAACTTTAAACTTCTCTATCTATCTCCACCAGAGGGCACAACACTGGCCAACCAAACACGGAGTAGGTATCGTGAAACCACCGAACTCCAGCACAACTCACCCAAAGGGGTTCAACGCATGTTCTATCGCGGGGTGCCACTAGCACCGCTATTGGCTGATCCATCGAGAACGAAACCAGGTGGACACCACTCAACCCTGCTGGTCAAACAAAAGAGCACAAAGCCAGGGAAAATACACTCCACCCTTCTAACCAAACAAAAGAGCACAAAGGGACCCTCTACGCCGCGAGAGGTCCAAGTAGGAAAAGCAGAACACAACACGCACTTGGGGCCCACACAACGTGTGGCCCCATCACATCCCCAACTGAACGCACCAACGTTCTCAGGTACGAAAGACCACACGTACCTCCAAGCGCCCTCTAATACTCCCAGAGTATACCACGTTCCAGCCCATAGGCTATCGTCCACACGGTACCCAACGTCAACGCGAAGGCGTGACATAACAACTCCAACCTGCCACCTCATCGGCTTAGGCACAACCAACTACACCTTATGAACCATTCATATCACCCTCCCAAGAGTGCGCGATCACACACCAAGGGTCCGCTAAAAACAAGGTAGGGAGAACCACCGCTGGAGCACCTTCCATGCTTCCACATTTTACAAGATCTTACAAGAGGCTCCACACAACCAAACGGAGCGTACCGTTGTAATCCTCGTGAAAAAACACACGAGATTGACTACTTACTCGCCCCCAATGGATACCCGACAGAAAAGTCACCAAAACTGCCTCACGCCCGAACGACGTCCCGTGATCCCGAGCCTCGACCCCGAAAACAGTCGGGCGCATTGCACCATTGTGATCCCCTCGGGAAAACACGTCAAAAGCACTACCCACAAGATTGCAATGGATATCCGGAAAAAAAGATGCATTTCGGCGTACCGCACAGGAGCGGTGCCACGTGGGACCCACATCCAGGTCCCGAAACTCAACGAACGGATCGTACCGTTACGATCCTCTCGAAAAAGTACACGAAATGGACTATTCACTTGTCCAAAACGGTCGCCCGGTGATAAAGCTGGAAATCACCGTCAAATCCCAAAACGGCCCTCACGGGGCCAGCACCATCGTGCGGAATTACTGTGGGCAGACTGCGCCAACGTGATGCTCTCATAAAAACACCCAACATAGACTGCTCGCATGCCCCGTACGGACGTGCGAGGAAAAAGCCGCTAAAAGCTGCACGCAGCTCAAAAGACGGGCCGTGGGTCCCACGCCTCAACTTTGTCCTCAACTCCTGAAACCACCCTGGAATCCTCCTCCTCGATGTTAGGGCCCCAACGCCGCTGACGGCGCTCGAAACGGACGTCGGACGCGTCCGCGCCGTCCAAAACAAGAATCCCCGAATGAAACGACAAACCACGTAAAGACGCATCGCACCTCCGATGCCCCTCGTTTTGGGAATTAAAAATTCCCGAAACCATCTCAAAAAGACCATCTCGTCAATACAGATCCACTGCCGTAGTAGGTACTCAAAACGGACACCCGTAGAGGAAAATACGGGTGTCCGAACACCGAGGGGGAAAGACCCCTGGGGCTGGACCGGCCCGGGCCGGCCCGCGGCTTAGCCGCACGGGCTGGCCACAGACACGCGGTCCCCACGCAGATTGGCCACGAGGGCCTATCGCGGCCACCACGTGAAGACACGCGCGGCGCGAGTCTTCGTCCCCGCACAGGGGTCGCGCGACGCGACCCCAGGGTCGTCGCTCCCTGGCGACCTGCCGGCGCGCGAGGCGCTCCGCCTGGCACCGGCCTCCTCCGGACACCCACGGACACCCCGCTGCCGCGCTGTGGACACTCCACCAGACACCCCTGTAGCGCCCCGCGCCTCCACCGGACACCCGCGGACACCCCTGCCGCGCCGTCCGCCCTCGCCTCGCCGCCGCTCGAACCTACCGGAAACCGAAAACCCGCCAACTTCGGAGATCATCCGTGAGCAGCTCGGGACTCAGGATTGAAATCTGAAAGATGCGTCGGAAATAGAATTTACTCTACTACGCATTCATGTGCTTTGATCGAAATTTTGACGAGGAATCGAAAGTGAAAAATGAGCTCAAAGTAGGTACGGGAATAGAAAATGCAACACAACATCCTACCTCGCGGGGCTTCGCCCGAAACTTCGCGACGATCCGCCGACCACCACGTCTCGCCGGAGCTGTCTCACTGCAGCATCTCGCCGGAGGTGGAGGAGGATAGGGATAGGAGGGGATGTCAGGGGGAAGGGGAAGGAGAGGAGGGAGGTGGGTGTGTTAAGCGTTTAAAAAGAAAACGCTTAACCACACGCCCGTCGGCCCGAACCTGAACTCCCGATGGGGTCGAGGTTAAGCCTCCCCTAGGGTAAAAAACAACTCCTGAGCACAATGGCGGTCTTCGAATTTTAATCCGATACCCCATTCAAAAGTTATAAAATTTAACGTCCGAAGCCGCTAAATTACGAATACGCCCCTGGGGCCACTTTTCATAAACGGCCTGTGCCCGCAAAACTTATACCCCTCCTAGGGTAAACGACATGCTCCGAACTCAACGGTGCCCTCATTTTCCCAATCCGAGCCACTGTTTTAGAGATACCTGTGTTTCAACATTAAATGAATTAAATAAATTTATTTAATCTGTTTAACGTTCCAGAAGCGGGCGAGGGGTCCAAACATCCCGCAGTGACAAGTTTTATGGCGTTCCCAGGGTAAACACCCCATTCCGGAACCATCCGTACACTCGACTCCCTGATCCGGAACTCCGAGTTATCCCATTTATTTAGCATTTCCAGTGTGAACGCACTGAAAATTTAATTCCGGCCACTCCGGGGCTCGGAATCTCACATTGTCTGAAGGCACTGCTCTAGAATATTATCAAGAATATTCCAAAGTCTTTCTCAGCAAAAACCGCGTTCTTACAAAAAAAGATTTTATAATGCTTTCAAAAATAATATAACGTATTATTAAATTATCATAAAACCAGAAGAAATTTGATTGGTAATTAATAAAAACATTATATAAAAATAAATTTTATTTTAAATTAATTAGTTAATTATAATTAAATACTTATGACTTGCAAAAATATCAACACTTTTTTTATGGTCAAATTGTCAATTATAAGATGCCTAAATATAATTTAATCATTCTAGGGTAAGGTTACAATTTATTTGGATGATTTACTATAAAGATCATACTACTATTCATAAGGGTATGTTACAATTAATAAGGGAATATACTATTCACTAAAAATTTTGTTTTCCATATCAGACTCAAAACATCTTACTGATCTAGACCGTGTGTGTCAGATTTTTGAAATTCAAAACATAGAAGGGTGAAAATTTTGGTTATTGGTCACAAAGTATTTAGAATCATTTTATGTATTGGTCATCCTAATGTGATTATACTAGAAGGAATAATTATAAGAATGTAATTCAATTGATAAACCATTGGGTTTTTACAAGCTTCACAAATTCTACCTTCTGGATCTGATCTTCTGAAACAATCTTCCACTGATAGATTCCTTCTCGAATATGGAATCCCCATTTTGGTGAAATTCTCATTAAGACATATTTTATCATTACGATGGAATTATTTACTCTAAAAATTTTAATTTCATCAATCCAATAAACCATTTCATAAAAAGGTTTTGTCATGATTTTGTCATAATTTTTGATAGCATCTTGATCTTCAAACCATTGTATGTTTTGGTTTAGAAAGTATGAATAATTTCTAAATCATGAATTTACAATATTCATTCAAAACGATTCTGTAACAATAAAACTTCGTCACTCACCAACTTCCTTTTTTTCCTTGATTAAGATAATAGAAAATATATGGCAATCAACAAGTTATACCTCTACTTATTTTGGATATGATGAATTAAATATGATGCAGATGGATAGGATACTCTAAAAACAATGATTGTTAGTTTTATTATCTTATTACGATAGAATGGGTCTAATTTCTGATATATATAAAAATTGTTATACAAAAAGTTTATTTTTCAAAAAATACAAAAACATTTTTAAGAATATTTAACACAATTTTCTTCACTTATGATCTACAAGATTACTAATGTGGAAAAGGATTTATGTTAAAATATTATTTATTTTTAAATTTTTTCATTTAAATGGTTTTTTTAGAGGAAATAAAATTCTCTTATTTTCATAAACCTAATATCATACTTCTACAATATTTAGGAATGTGAAAAAAATTGATTACCTTTACATTCCTTATATATTAAAGGAACATCACTAATGTCCTTTGTATGTGAAACAAATCATGTTTTTTCATTTTGGTCTCATATCATTCTCATATAAATCCATGTTTTGTAAAAAAATAAGAAATTTTATTTCATAAAATAGAATATTACCTAAATTTTTTTACATGTTATCTTTCCTGATTGAATTATGTTTTCAAAGGAAATTTATCAATTTTTTTCCAAATAAGTAAATTATGACTCCTACCTACAAAATGTTTTTAAAAGTATATTTAATTTTAACTGTTACAACATGAATAAATTTTACCACCAACATCATCATTAACCGATTTGAACTGTACATTATATTTTTCCATGTAATTTTTATTGAATATTATCATCAAAATATTTATTGAATTTTTAGTTTCTAATTTTGTTTTTAATAAAATAAATTATTGTCCCCTAAAATTTTTCTAATGATATTTTAATTGTATTTTCTTATGTAAAAATAAATATATCGTCTAGTAACTTCTTCTCCAAAGAAGATATTTTTTAATGATGCCATTGTTATTATTTCATTAGATGGTTTAATATGGTTCCATTGATATTTTTATGGATCCCAATTAATTTACGTGGTTTAACCATTTTGGAAATATATTATTATGGAAAATGTTTCATTTCTATGGTTTAATCAGGTTTCAAAGAGATTATGATGGAACCAATTTATTTTAAATGGGATAATCAGGTAAAAAATAGAATAATTATTGTTTTTATGAGTTTGAGGATGAAATATATGATCTAGTTACATTATTCATGTTATGGTTCTTGAACATTGTTATGTGTTGGGTTGTCACAGGTAGCATTAGGTGAGCCTGATATATCTTATATGATTGGAGATCCTAGATTCTGCTCTAATTCATTGGTTTATAATTATGGTCTCTGGATATATATATATATTTTATTTTTGGAATATGGTTATTCTTATTGAATGTTTTCAATAATTTTTTTCTCTGATGACGATGTCCCATGATACCCACATGTTATTATTTTGATTTTTTTGGGATATAAATATTTCCTTTGATTAATATTGATATGACATGGATCATGACTATTTATTTTGAAAAATATTTTATTTCTTAATGCATTATGAAATGATTTCATGTTTTATAATCCGTTTTATAAGGGTATGAGTTAATTATATTATCATGAAATTTTAATGTCATCGTACTCTTATGATAATATTATTATCACTAATGAAATTAATTTAATAATTCTTATTACTACCCTTACTAATCATTTTAAATCACAATTAGTATTTTTTGTTTTTCCCAAGTCTATAAAGAATTAATTTAAATGACTTAAATATAAAAGGGTCTTACATAGATGATGATGATATCCTAATGTGAATGACATAAAATCTAGGTCAAATAAGATAAATACTCATTTAAATACCAGGGTTTTAATGCCCATACCATAGAGCCGAAAGCTGGTGTATTTTTTTTAACATTGGTATGATTACACGGAATCAAATCACAATGGACCGATGAGTTTAGAAATCATATAAAGACACATTATAGTTATTTTAACCATAATACATAGGGAAATTGAAATTACAAACATGAAACATAATAAAATGAAATAAAATGTACCTTTAAAACGTTTTCAATGTTTTCTTCTTCATTACGTGGAGAAATGAACCTTAATAAAGTGAGATCAAATTCTATTTAAGGGTAAGTAATGTTGATGAAATAATATATGATTAGGAATAAATTAACATGGAATGGTAAATAACTAATTAAAAATTCCATTCAAATAACTAGATAATGAAATATCAAAATGGCATGGTATGAAATTGAAAACACCCACTAATAAATCAATTAACTGAAAATGAAATTCATACATAAATATATCAATGAAAATTATCATGGATAAATAATAACTAAATTATAAATAAATGAAATTATGAATTATCAAACGCCATGTTTCCCAGGAATATTATACCTTTACAATCAAAACACAGTCTGAATTATTTGGACAATTAATTCGCCTCATGAGAATACCAATGCATCTAGGGGCTTGCATTAACTAGTCTCCAACCCATATGTATTTCTTTAAATGGACCCAAACCATTTATTCCATATCTAATGAATTTATCATATATTTAATAAACATTTTCCATATAAAAATGTATCTGTATTTAATAAAAGACAAAAATTTATCAATAATTCCCAGTTAATCAAATCATTGTCAATGTGAACACCACTTGTAAAATGTTATACGGATTAAGAAATAATAATATCCATTGTGTGAGAATATGAATTTTAAATTTGATTTCCAATAAAAAATTATTAAAATAAATTTATTGTTTCAAGATAATGTTAACAATCACAAATGTACATGTGATTGTAAAGATAATCATTAAGAACATTATTGAGTATAATAATCCTCAAACACTCTATAGTGTCCCATTGCACTTCGAAACATATTAATCATAATATCATGAAAGGAATGAAAGTAAATGAAACTAAAAATATCATGATAATAAGGGGCTACATTATATAACATGAAAAATTAAGTATATACACAAACTAATATTGAATCAGCAAAAAATAAAAAACAAGTCTCAGTAGAATGTAAATTCATAGGAAATTACCATACATCTGAATCAAAAAATTAAAATATAATAATCCTCAACTAAAAAATGTAAAAAAAGTGATGATATAATAAAACATGATATTATATATCAAAATTGGTTTTAATTACTCCACAAAAAATAATTAACTTGTGAATATGACATTAATCTCAAGGATGTAAAAGCTGAGATTAAAATCCAATAAATTATCCTTAAATTTTGAAGTGTGGTATTTTGAATCCTACATAGTTGTTTAATATATGTAACTAAATAATATAATAACTATAATCTAGATTATAATCTCATATATTAATTATTTAAAATATCTTATTTCCTCTTTTTGAACACTCTTCTATTAATTCCACTCTTTCAGATGTTAATTGCCTAGTTTTCTCGACTATGATTTAAATTTTTATATGTTGTTATCATTAATAATATCATAGCTCCATCATATATAGAATTTAAACTATTAATAATTATTATTTTTAATAAGTATATATATATGTATATATATATTTAATTATAGTAGTCCATTATATTTGGAAATTATAAATGAAGTTCACCGTTCATGGAGATATTAGTCTATACGTACGCATGGATGCTTCTTTCATTTCCTTACTGTATTAAAAGAATTTAAAATAAATTATACATATATATGTATTATAATTAAATTCTAATACATAATTATATAAGTTATATATTTTAATTAAAACATTCATTTATATGTTCCATTTATGGCATGAATTATTCATATCACTTTGAGGGGGTGGTATTCGACACTTCTTAAAATGAAATTATCATATTAACACGAGATGGAAGGAATAAAGGAATATTCTAAATAAAAATTATGTAAGAATAAAGAAATTATATATATATCTTATATATAATATATAAATATAGTTTTAATCTTATTGACCACCATGATAGGGGATGTAATGAAATAATGAACAATCATCGTTTCATGAGGCCGTAGATCATAGTGGAGAAAAACAATATGTGCATTACCCTTTTGACAGAGCTGTGTGTTTGTGGTGGTAGAAATATAAACATAAAACATATTATTGTATTTATGATAATTGTTTTGGTATTTAATAATATAATAGGAGTATTAGATGGAGTGTATAATGGAACTGAAACTAAAGATGTTGATTGAATATGTTGCCACTTAATCAGGTATCTACTTTTGGATTTTACCGAATGCCTTCATTGGATGGAATTATCCCCCAAGGTCTACATAAAAGTCAAGGGTAGGGATGTTGGGAATCTATTTGGGAAGATCATGGACAATCTTAAATAGGTAGGTTAATTGTGAGTATTGGGAAGAGTATGTGGACTTTTCCAGGGAAGAAGAAAAGGCTCACAAGAAATGTTTATAAATAAGTTCGGTTTACTCATGTTCTTACCTAAAAAATGTCATATACAACCAAAAAAACATTATAACGGAAGGTTAATGGATGAATAATTTCCATCTAATGGGTTTTGGACTAGTGGATAGGTCATTTGGTCCATTTTGATAAAGGTTTAGTACTTCATTGTGCAAAAATGTTTCCTTAATAATTATAATTAATCATAATTACATACACTAATATTTTTTGAAAAAAATAATTTCACCATATTATAAATTTTATATTATTCTAATTCAAAATATGTAACACATTTTTCCAAATTCCAATGACATAAGTGGTATAAATTTATTTAAAAATCTTCCCCCATGAGGGATGAAATGTATGTTTTTAAAGTAAAAAACTTTCAAAAGATTGATAAGTTTTTTTCATTCAATTTGGAAGAGAAATAGATAATGTTAACATAGAATTTTTTAACTTATAAAATTTTAATCTAATTAAACATTAAATCCAATTAAAATTTTAATTTATCAATATAAATAATTTAGATAAAAATAGTTTTTAATTAAATGTTAGTATTATTCACTCTACATTAAAAAATGAAATGTTTTAGAAAAATATAAAAAAATCACCCAAACCTAATTATTATGTATCAATTTCAGAAAATATTTTTATTTTTACATATTAAATCAATTAATGTTTCAATATTCAAATTTAAAATGTGTTCTACATTGAACGGTGGTAAAATTACATTGATAAAAATATAGGTTTTTATGTGTAATATTTGGTTTATTCTCATCATATGATTTACAAATATATTATATGAACATATAAAAATTTATATAATATATGATATATATATGGTATATATATTAAATTAAAATTTCCCACTATTTTTCATTAATTAACAATAATATAGAAAAAAATCTTTGTGAAAATAATAAATTTTTCTTTTATATTTAATCGGTTTTCATATTCATTTCTAATTAATTTAAAACCAACCAATTCATTTAATTTTTTTAAACAATAGATTTTCATAAATTTTTTACCCCTTTAACAAATAATAATAAAATGTATGAGTTATATCTTTTTATATTTAATAATATATCATTATTTGGTTAAACTATTTCTTGCATGTAAACAACACTTTCGAAGAAAGTCACTCATGTCTATAATAAAATGTTACATAGAGTCGAGTAATTTAAAAAATATATAATATATCAAGTTTATATAAAATATTTAATATATTTTAATTTATCATTATATTATATCTCTTTTCATTCTTGGTTTCATGTTTCATGCACACTATGAAATATAATGTTCATACTTTAGAATTTTGGGGTATTACTATGTCCCCAAATTAATTAAATAGTATCCTCAAAATTTAAACATGATATCATTAACCAAGGGATTTATATTTGAAAATAAACTATTTTTAAAAAATCCAAATGGTAAAAGGGTTAATTAAATGTCTTAATAATAAGAGATAAAAGAATTTACAATGGTCATGTAACAAGGTCACCTAGTAAGAGATAATTGGTGAGAAATAGAAACATGGATACAAAGGAAAATCGAAAAATCATGTTCTGATAGGCAGTGAAAAATAACATAGTTAGGAGAATGTTAAAATCATAAGGCTATAAATTTGTGATGATCTTAGGTCCCATTTGATTTATTTGAAATGAATGTACGAGGCCAACATTTTTTATTAAAAAATAATATTTCTAGATTTGAGTAATTTATTTACTCTCTATACAAATAATTAAATATTAGTTTATATTTTATAATAATAGTATGATCTTTCAGTTGTTACATAAACTATTTCCATCTTATATCTTTTCACAATATTATTCGTATTGTTTTTTAATAAAATAAAATCTAAAATCCCATCTAATGATCAATATAAACCATTTTTTAAAAATTTATCTTTTAAATCATAATATGATCCCATCACATCTAAAAGGGAGTCAATAAATTTCGAAAAAAGAACATATAATTATCCATTAATCAACATAAAGTATCTCAAAATTTACACATTTAAACATGTGAATAAATGCATCATGTGTACTAGTAAAATTTGGAAATAACTCAAATTACCATGCATTATTCAATATTCCAAATATAAAAAACTTTTTATTGGATATATTCCCTAAATCCAAAATTATTTTAAACATTATCAATGATATCATAGACCACATATCGACATGTCATTAATCAGTTCCAAGGTAGTCATCACTCTTCCAAATAAGTAATTTCTCCATAATTTTATCAACATTAGGAACATATTAAGGGTTATCAATCCCTCAATCATGTGTATTCTGAAAATTTTAACTTTATACTAAATAAATTTTCATATCACCATTCATTATATGATCAAAAATATTTAATGGAAAGGAAAAGAAATATAATCATAACATATTTTATAAATAATACGATGAGAAAATCATAAAAAATACTTTTAAATTATATTTCATAGATGAAAATACCGATGTACTTTAATCATTCCACATTAGTTGTGTCAATACCATAGGATTCACCTTGATCTCATAGCACATTCGAATAGATATTATCTTGAGGTTTGGTGAATTAATTTATGTAGTGAACCATATCCTTGTAGTTGTAACACATAATATTATCATTTTTATTTTTTTACATTGAATTTATATTCAATTGACCATTTTCTTGGCACTTATAACAAACTCCAATTCAATTCAATAATTTCCCTGGGTGATTTTTTCAACAGTTCTCACATAATGTAAACTACCAAAAATTCTTCTTCTTATATGATGAATTACCTTTTTCATGGGTCTTTGAATACTAATTCTTCAATTTTTTCCATTGAATGCATAGGTTTTTGAGAATTCCTTCTCTGTATTGATGGCACATAAAACTATTTCATTGTATGATAAATATTTTTGAAAAAGCTAGTTCTCTTCAAATATTTGTCTTATGAAAATCAAATATGTTTTTTATCTTTCAATCCATGTTTCATATATAATTATTTGTATACCTAGATAACCTAGAAAATGTATCTTAGTAATCGACAACACCATCATCTTCCCTTTTCTTTAGGCTATTTAAATTATTCTTCATCTCAATATTTTCATCATGAGGGAAGTATTTATCCAATATTGTAATCTTAAAAGTTATCCCTTACACGAGTTCAATTTATACTTCCTCCATTGTATTCATGATCAATGACCCCAACTAGTCAGTTTTACCTTGGAGATAATAGACTATATCTATAAAAATTTTCTTTTATCTTCATTTGAATGTTGTAAGTATCCTTAATGGAGAATTAATCCATTGGCCAACTAAAATTGGATTAGTAGTCCCAGGTAACAATGATGTATTTTGCTGCATAAAGTGATATATCATAGGAGATTATCTCACTGTAATAGGTTGATTCATTTGGGATATTTTATTTTTTATAATAGAACTATGTTTCCCTAATTTAACAATAACATGATCTGTTGCAATACCAGCTATATTTGTTTCCTTACCAAGGAAATGTCTTCATTTTCCATGAGTATTGACACCATTTGTCCTTTTACACAATTTTAATAAACAATGTAATATACTATATTATCTCATAAAAATATGAACTATTTATAACTATAAATATGGGATAACACATTAGAAAAATTTATGAATCGAAAACACAAGATTCGTAAACGTTAGTTACATTAGGGAAATCATTACATCCAAATCCTTCATAATGGTAGGTAAAGAGAATGTGAATGATAATAAGGGTAACCACAAATAGTGTATAACGATGTGTATAGTAAGTCACTTTTTCAGGAACCGTCTTACCCCAAACCAAGCCTAGAACACCTTATCATAGTTGTTACTCTTCGGTAAAAATGTGCCAGAACCACATCCACTTGTAGTATCTAGTCAATGATGTATTGATACAAATACCCACATAATCACGACATTAACCAAATTATAATATGTTCCTATATAAATTTCATAAATTTCTAACATAGGGTTGTTCTACTTATTTTTTTTCTAAATCTAGTCTCCAAGGATGATGTTATACTTCCTCTAATATCAACAATAACGCCCTACCCCTAGAGTTCAGATCTAGCTCATTATTTTACTACATTGGAATGATTAGATAGAATGAAATCCCAAAGGACTAGTCAATAAAACACATATATAAATATATATTACACTCATGATACCCACAATGAAACATGAAATATAGATTACAAATATGATACATACTAAAATGAAATAAATTGTTCCCTAGAATAATTTATCAAAGGTTTCTTCTTCATTAACTATATAAATGAAACCTAATAAGGGTGAGCTAAAATGATCAGTAAGGGTAACTAAATATGAATAAATAATGAATCCAGAATATTAAATTAACCTGGAATAGTAAAAAAACCGATACCAAATTATATTAAAATAATTATATAAGGAAATATCAGCATGGCACGGTACGAAACTGAAAAAACATTCCATTTAATAAATAAACTAAAAATGAATTAAATCTATAGATATGTCGATGAAAAATCTCATGGATAAATTATAAATTAATTTTTAATAAAGAAACTTGTTATTTATCAAATTTCATGTTTCCCAGGAATAAGATACATTTATTATCATGATACATTTTAAACTATTTAGCCAACTAATTCGCCTCTTGAGACTACTGATGAATTGAGGGGATTTTATTAACTAGACCCCAACCCATAGGGATTGATAGAAAAGGTCCCCAACCCATGTATATAAAAATAATTCATCATATATTGAATAAATATTATTCCTTTTCAAAATTTATCTGTATTGAATAAAAGATATAGATTTATCAATAATTCCATGTTAATCAAATAATTTTCAAAGTGACAACCATATGTAAAACGATATACAGTTTAGAATATAATAAATCCATTTTGTTATAATTTGGATATTCAATGTTTATTCTAATGAATAATGTTTAAAATTATGTGATTGTTTCATGATAAAGTTGAAAATCACAAAATGAAGTTTGACATTAAATATAATCATTTTGAACAATATTGAGGGCAATAATCTTTAAACATTCTAAATTGTCCCATTAATCATTGAAACATTTGAATCATAATATCCAGAATGTTACAAGACTATGTGAAAATTAGAATACCATTATAATAATAGGATTCATGGTATAATATGAAATTCTAGTATATACAACCAATAAAAGTGAAATGGAACATAATTAAAAATATGTCTCAATGGAATGTAAATTTAGATGATGTTCCCTAACTTGTGAATCGAAAGACAAAAATTAATAATCATAAAATGATTAATAAAAATACAATTAATGTACAATAATTCATGATCTAATATATCAAAAGTGATGTAGTTACACCATACAAAGTTAGTAAGTGGTGACTATTACATTTATCTCACGGATGTAAAAGGTGACATAGAAATACATCACCTTATCTTTCCTTTTTTGTTGTGTGGTTTTTAGATTCCTTAATAGTTGATTAATTTTTTTTTAATATTTAATATCATAAAAAAATCATGTTTATCAAATAATATATTAATTAATTATAATATTTTGTTACCCGTTCGTGAATACTCTTTCATTAATTTCACTATTTTGGGTTTTAATTTCCTAGTTTGATAGAATAAGTTTTTACATGTTCTATGTTGTTATCATAAATTAGATCATGGTTTCATCATCTCTATAATTTAAACCATGGATTAATTATCATATATGATATGTGAATATATTAATTTATATTATTCCATTATATTTGGATAGTAGAAATGAAGTGCATAATTAATGGGGACAGTAAGCTGTACGTATGCATGAACCTTACTTTCATTTCCATGTATTATTAAGAAATTAAAAAAATATGATAAATATATATATTATAAGTATAGTATCATGTTTATGTTATATATGTTACATTAGTTTATTAAATCAAACATTTATATGTTACATTTATGGAAGGAATGAGTTATATTTCTTTGAAGGGGCAGTGACCCACACTTCCTCAAATGAAATTATCCTATTTACATAAAATAAGAAGAATAAAGGAATGATCTAAATAAAAATTTAAAAATAATAAATAAATTATAAACATAATATATAAAATATATAAACATTTTTCGTATCTTAATGTCAACTATGAATGTTTTTATGGGATGAATGAACAATAATTTTTTCGTGAAGGAGTAGCTCCCTGTAAACAGAAACAACCAATTTGATACCCTTTAGATGGAGGTGTGTGTAAGTGTGGGTTAAAATATAAACATAAAAACATGATTGATTATTTATTATCCTACTTTTGTTATTTAATCATATAATAGAAATATTATAAGAAGTGTATAATGGAAATGAAACTAAAAAGATTGAGAGAAGACATAACCTCTTAATCAGGCACCTTTTTTGGTTTACACCAAAAGCCTTCTTTGGATGCCTTTCTACAAAAATAGTGGTTTCAAGGTAGAGGGAATACGTGTTGGGAATATATTTGCTTAGATATTTTTTTGATCCTTGTATTATTTATATATTTGATGAATAGGGAGAGTTGGTGGCCTTTTATAGTTATGTAAAATGACTAATTTGGAATTTTGGAGAAAATGTTAGGGGTTTACATGTTTATACCTAAAAAATCATAATAAATAAAAAATAATAAAATTGGAAGTTCAATTCCATAATTATGTCCATAAAAATGGGTTTTAGACAGTTGGACAAGTCATTTGGGACATTATGTTAATTTTTTATTCCTTTATTAAAATTAATTTTTTCCTTAATAATTGCAATTAATTTTAATTACATTCAATAATATTATTTGGTAAAAAAATATGTTTAGAATTTAAATAATTATAAATTATAATGATTCCAAATATGGAATCCATTTTATTAAATTCCAATCATATAGGTTTCATAAATTAATTGAAATTCATCGCGCAGGCGGGAAGCAAAATATGGGGTTTTAATTAAAAACTTCCAAAAAATGGTTATGTTTTTACATTAAATATCAAAGTAAAATAGCTCCAAATAACATAAATTCTATTAATTTATTATAATATTATAATATTAAATATATCAAAATTTATAATTATAATTTATCTTGATAAATAAATTAGATGAGAAATAAGATTTAAATAAAATTTCAGTATTTCTCATTATTCATTTAAAAATGAAATGTTTCAGAAATATATCAAAAAATCACCCAATCCAAAATAATATATTATAACTAGAAAAAATATTTTAATTTTTTATTATTAAATTAATTAATTTTTCAAAATTCAGATTTAATATTTGGTCTTCATCAATATGAGTTGAAATTTCCATTATAAAATATCTTTTTTTAAACGTAATAATTGTTTTGTTCTCATCTTATGATTTTAAATTCTATGAGATGAAAATGAAAAATATTATATTGAATATAGGATTTATATATATATATATATATTACATTAATATCATCCAACATTTCTTATTAGTAGAATCTATTATCGTAAAATAGTTTTGTAAAAATAATACTAATTTATTTTGTATTAAATTGATTTTAAAATTCATTTGTAATTAATTTATAACCAATGAATTCATTTGACATTTTGAAAATATGTGTATTTTTTAAAAATTATTAACCATTTTTTAAAATAATAATTTAAATTCTAGGTTATATATTTCTATATTTTACAATATTGTTTTTCGGTAAAACTCGGTTGTGCGTGTAATGCATGCTTTCAATGAAACTCACTCTTGTGTGTATAATAAGGTAACTCAGTGTCATGTGAATAACCAAATATATAATATATCAAATAAATTTAAAAATTTTAATATATTTTAATGTATCATGGTATTATATTCCCTTATGAAATTTTTGTAAGGTATTATGAACTCTATCAAATATAAGGTTCTTACATTAAAATTTCGGGGTGTTACATGGGTATTGTTTATATAAAAGTTTTTCCTTACGTAAAAAATCTCTAGAACAAATTGTCCATTGATAATTTAAGATATCCAACAATTTATTTTAGATTTTTTATGTTTTTTCATGAAAATTTGGCAACTATTATTGGTATCGAAGATGAAAATGTATTGTTCATGATATGAGCAGTAGATTTGGGAGTGTGGGTTTGAGGTTTCTATAGTTGTTATCCGAAGAAATCATTTTATTAATTGAAAGACTATTATATTCTCATGATTCATTTTCTTAATATTTTTGGAATTTGTCGTAGGTCTATAATTGTAAGGGTGATCAAAATTTTAAATTCACAGACACTTCTTTGAGGATTTTAGAGATGAGAATATAATGTGATTAATTTCATTTTAGGAGTCATTTTATTCGGTTGAAGTATATGTAATAAATTAGAAAAACTTTTCATGTGTTTCTCATTTTTAGTATTTTTTTAAAGATATTGATAACATTTAGGGAGTATATAGTATTTTATATTATAATAATTTTTTGAAAACATGTTTTATCATATAGATATCCATGTGATTTAAAAGTGATTATGTCTATAAGTGATTAATTTTATTTCAATAGGATATAAAAATATTTTGGGTCATAAAATTTGAAAGTTATTAGATACAATTTTATATTTAAAAACTCTACTATATGTTGGTTATTTTGAAATAATTTAGTTATAACTTTTGGAAATAATTTTAAATTTTGGAGATTAATTTATTTTTTCATCATATGAATGTCCAATGATTTTGGGAAACATCCTACCTTATGCTAAAGTTTTTTGTTTTCAACAATTTATTGGGATAATATAAATAAATATTAATCAATTTTGGGATTAACCTGTCCATAATATATTTATTTTAGTAAGTTAGTCACCTAAGATTCATATTCAATACTCATCATAGGAGAAAATATGATAGTGTGGTGGAAATTTATTGATTAATGAAATTATAATAATCATGTAAGTAAATTTCATTATGACCCAAGTCTATTAATTAATAGAGTTAATATACTATAGATAAAATATCTTGAAGAAATAAGTGTTATCACAGTACATTTATTTTTGATGAACTGATTTTATTTTTAATTATTATAAATTTATTGTTATGAGGTCCTTAAATTTTTACTGAATTATCACATACATGTCAATAATTATATCTACCACTCCCCATTTTCATTTCTGATATTCTCCCACGACCAAATATTTAAGTCCCACATATGATATCCTATTTGAAAATCAAGTATGTGTTATTCCTTATTACATTCATGTGCCATTGTCTATCAAACCAATACTATTTTTTATTAAACATTTTACATTTTTAGATTCCAATTAAGGTATTTTCTAATTCTAAGACTTCAATTACCAAATTAATGATACAATTTATAGAAAAGTATATATTAATGGCTGGTTGTAACACCATGAATTTTTGTAAAAGAAAAGTATGTTTGATATAATATGGGACAAATAACGTAGAGTGTAAGAAACCTACGAAATATAAAATTGTTATAACCTAATCGTTAAATTAAATTAAAGGAATAATATTAACTAAATTTTAACATATATATATATATATTTCCATCAAAAGATAAATTATCAATACATTTTTATTAAATAATTAAATAATTTATTGTTTTTTAATTTTATTCTTCAATAATATGTTTTAATCAAAAAAATATTTATTTCTATTTCCATTAATAAAATTACAATATATTTTTTGAAATGTTTTATAATACATTATGTAATGTGAATGTATATATTTATATTGTAAAATCCAAATTTTATTTTGGTGAAATTTTAGAATTTTTTAGAAAATACAGTCTATTATAGAATAGTAAAAAATAATGAGTTTTTTTAAAAAAAATTATCTAACTATTAATGTTATATATATTAAAAAATGAATTTAAATAAAATATTTTTTCTTTTTTGATATTTAAAATACTTAACTAAATTTGAATCATCTTTATTTTTTCATTAATATAGAAAATATTACTATTTTAAAAATGTGTTAAAAAAATAGTTTTGAAGTGGATAATGATTCCCCTTTTTAAAATTTTAAAACAACCCTTAATAAGAAATTATTTTAAAGTAATTTATTATATATATATATATTAAAAACATTCAATTCAAAAAATTATTATTCTGACAATAAATGAAATAAAATCATTTTTTCATGTAAAATATTCTTTTTGGAAACTCCACTTATTGTCACATTTGCGAGTTATTTTTAAATTACATTTTTCTCATCAATGAAATTTATTCCAAAAAATGGATTAGTTATTTTTAATAATAACAATTTATATTACCTATTTTTTTAACATAATTTAGGACCATAATGAATTGTGATAACAAAATAAATTAATTATCAGAGTTTAGTTTAAAACGATTTTACAGGATGGTTACACTAAAATGACTGGAAATCATTTCTAAAACTTTTTTATACAAATATTTGAACCTTATAATGTATATAACTTGATTATTTTCCATATTGGATCTGTTTGGAATGTAAAAAATGTTGTTACTCCTTTTTTTCACAAATAAAAATAGTGGCACCCACCAGACATGTAAAAGGCCACCTCAATCCTCTATTTATGAAACCACCAAATATATTTGTATCATCCAATACCTAATATAATTTATTACATGGTTCCATAAATTATTTATATATTCATGATTTTGATCTTAAATTAATCATATTAATATGTTTTGTGCCTACCTAATTAGGTTATCTGAAGAAGTGGATTCTTGCACAATTGAGCATCATTATTTTATTTATTTTCCCACCACCGTGAAATCATACCAAATTATTATTATATGTTTGAAATTTTAATTAGTATATTATTATATTTTATTATGTTACATTCATAAACAAAATCTATAATCTCTTACATTAATCTTTTACGAAAACATCATTCGTTTGTACAATAGACTATATTCTCAAAATCAGATTTCATTCATTATCCATCATTACCTCTTAGTGATTTATATATTTATTTTTTAAAATTATATATATTATATTTGAAATATTTTTATACCCTTTTAAATATCATATCACTTATACCTTTTTACATTCAATGTCATGGGTGATATGATAATGGTTTCAAGTGTACGATAATCTATAGCCTCACAATACGATGTGATTCATTTTTATTAGTTAATTACATGGAAAGAAATGTGAATAAATTTAATTAATATTATATTTATATATTACATACTTATAATATCAATTAAATTTTTATTATTTTGAAAATACAATATATAATTTTCATTCTTACACTGAAAAAAGATAAAGATGTTTTTGTGAACTTGTGGACTACTGCCTCCACAAAGAGGTCATATGACACCCAAAACCCAGAATCCTAGATCTGGTTCATTATTTTATTATAATGGAATAAAACAAGGTAGATTCCTTCAAAGGGACTGAATAGTTTATTAAAATTGGAAAATCCATAAACATAGAATAGTTCAACATTACTACATGAAAGGAAATGAATCATAGAAACTCTTTTGGAAAACTCTAACGCTTATAGATTATCATTTAATGTCATTAATAAAATTCATCAGGGGATCCTATATAAAATAAATATATGAAGGGGTTGATATCATATTCTCAATATGTGTAAGTAATATTGTGGAAGAATAAATAGTATGGAATGAAGAATAACCAAATAACATGTGTTATTAATACAAAAATATTGACCACAATATGGCAGGAATTAATGTTAAATAAATAATGACATAATAAAACATAACAATGGATATTATACTAGTATAATATTTAAATAATATACCAATTACTAGTTTCATGACTAGGTAATGCATAATGTTGGACACCAAATTCAGAACATCAAGGCCTCCACCTATACACCGTACATAATGGGAAAAACCTTAGCTAGTTTGCCTCAAGAGACATAATGATTCATAAATGAACAATGGATGTCCACACCCATCACTTATGAATCCAAATTAATTCATCATATAAAATGGGAGAAACATCATCAACATATTCATTCAAATTTAAACTAACATATGAAATGTAAATAATTTTCCCCAATCAATAATCATTGACACAAACCATTTGGTGTAATATTGTGAATGGTTTCATGATTGAATATTCATATTCAAACTAATCATTAACAATAAAATATACTTTTTTAGATGATATAATAAAATATTAATCCAAATTTAACATAATAATCAACCAATGTGTTGAAATAGAAGGAAATAATCTTATAAATTCATCGAGTAATACTTGAGAAAAATTATATTTTATTTTGTTAAGAAGAGTCATTTTGGAAAAATATTTACATACAGCCAGAAATGAAATAATATAGATTTTATAAAAATTAAAGGGGTTATTTTAGAAAAATAATTTTAGTTCAAAAAAGATTTTAGAGTGCACCTGTAAATAGGTTAGATTTCAAGATGTTCCCTTTATTGGGGTTTGTTTATTGGAATGAAAACCCAAGCCTTATGCCTTTTTTTCCATCACATGAACATAATATCCTAGATTATAAAACTAAAACCATTAATTAATAAAATTAAACCTTATATATATTTATTTTATTTATTATAATTTTACTAAATTCATTTGTGCCATTTATTTATGATTTATAAGATAAAATTTTGTCACTCTAGAGCATTTGTTTCTACAGATTTCATAGTCTGTAAACCTATTTATGAGTATAAAAATTCATGTGGAATTGGTATAAATATATAGAATATAATTTAAATAATACCAATTAAAAATAATAATATTAATTTGTATTATATTTTTTTATTTTCCATATGTGACGGAAAATCAATAATGTTAATGGTTTGGCTTAATTTTAATGGTTTTTTATAAAAATGATCTATTTTTGTTATATTATTTAATATATTAAATATATAATGATTTTAGGACCATAAATAATATATAATACATATATTATAGTCTATTTAAACCATTAAATGGTTTCATGACCATCCTTTAATAGGAAATTAAATAGCAAAAGTCTGCTGTCCATGAAAGTAGTAAATCTGCACCTCCGTAACGTTGATTTTATTTTTAACCAAAGAAAAATAGAGTAAAGATATTGATGATTGATCATATATTTTCATGATATAATTATATTATATAAATTATACTGTTTTTATAATTATCATTTAGATTGTGGATGGGATGAGATGATAAGAGAAGAAAATAAAATGAAATGGAATTAAAAGAAAAAATAAGTGGGTTTACCTCATTAATTATCCTCCATGATAACATCATTAGGGAAAAGTGTTTTATTCATTATTCAATTAAAATAGCTCTAGGATCTAGTTGATAGACTATGGAATATGATTTGGAGATAATTTATACATTTTTGAAGGGTTAGCGGTGGGAGGAAAATATGGGGCGAGGGGTGGTTACAAAGTGGATGAGAGGGGTGATTTCTAATTATGTTATACATTATTTATTATTTTTCAAAATAAAATCAATAATATTTATTTTTTGTGACAAATTACATTAATTATTTCATTTTAGATTGAACTAATTGTGCTCACCACATCCAAAAATCATCAATGACCCTATAATTCAGGTATATAGCATTTATCATTATTATCATATTTTTATTAATCCCCATAAATTCATGTATTTTAGAAAAATATAAAAAATTCACCCAAACCATTTTATGATGTGTATAATTGAATAATGATCTCCATTTTATGAAAATAATTTCCAAATTAAGAGCAATTTAATTATAAATTAAAATCACTATTTAATAAAAAAATATCGTTTAAAAAAAATTAAATAAGTTATAATTAAATTATCATAATATTACATAAAAAAATATTGATTTATAAATAAAATATGTGAATAAATTTATCAAATATATAATTATAATTATTTCTTTATTTCTCACCAAAATAACCACACATAATTACTAATTTTTAAAATATTCACTTACTTATACAATTATAACATACTTTCATTTATAAGGTCCTTAAATTTTATTTAACATTCATTGGTGAGGATACTATTATTAAGTGTCATATTACTATTGATAAGGTTATAATTACAATTCCATAGGGTCATGTTACTATTCACAAAATAAAAATTAAATTGATCCTATAATACCCTAAATTTTATATTGTTCACAACAATGTATGTATGTTCCTTGAAATTAATAACACAGAAGTGAAAATTTTTTGTTTCATGGATAGGTTATAACTATCTTGTTATAATAAAAATGTGTCATCTCATAGAGACTGAGTGTTGTGTTCATTACATTCTTTGTTAAATTTACATGTTAATCATTAGGGTGTTACAATCTCTCTTCCTTAAAAAAATACATCCTCAAAATTCAATAATATCACCTCATAAAAATATTTGGGTATTTCATCATCATAATTTCATCATGATCTCACATATCCTCTTCAAGTTTATGATTTTTTCAAAGTAACTTTACCACATGAGTCTTCATATTCATCAAAATATGTTCTTTAGTGCTGAAAATTTGAATATGCTCTTTATAGTACGATAAATCATGATCTAGATATATTACATCAGATGTTAGGAAATGCATTGGGTCCAGCTTGTACATTAATAACAAAGAGACATTGAAAAAATTGTGTACTTTATAAAGGCTAGGAGGCATCACCAAATGATAATTCACAACCCCAACTATCTCTAGAATATCAAATTAACCAATGTACCTGAGGCTATTTTTCCATTTCTTACAAAATCATACCACACCCTTACTTGCATATACTTTCAAGAAAATGTAATCTCCTACTAGAAATTAAAAATCCTTCCTCCATTATCTTCATTGATCTTTTTCCTACATTGTGCTCCATTGATATGGGTTTGAATAGTATTTAACATGGTTATATTTTCCTCCACAAGTGATGGGCCTACAAGCTTCCTTTCACCAACTTCATCCGAACATGTTGGTTTAAAACATATCTTTCTAAACAATGATTAATATGTTGATATTTTAATGATTTAATTGAAATAATTTTTGTAGTAAAACAATAATAAATGTAAATACCAATACCACAGACCCTAAAAATAAAATTATAATGATTCAACATGTCTTCTATAGTTTGGATTATCCTTTCAGATGACCTATTAGTTTGTGGGTGATAAGCCATATACAAATGAATCTCAGTATCCAAATATTTTGAAATACTTTTTCTAGAATTTAGATTTAAATCATTAATCATAGTTAGACACAACTAAGATAGGTTCTCTCCGATGTCTTAAAAAATTGTTTATACATAGTCTATTAAGGCTCTCCATTTGAAAATCATCCCATATAGCATGGAAATGTGAATATGTTTTAAGTCAATCTACTATTACCCATATTGCATCATTCATTTTGGGCTTTTTGGGCAATCTAGTGACAAAATCCATAGTGATTTCATCCAATTTCTATGTAGGAATAGGAATATGTTGTAATACTCCTCTAGGATATCATATTTTAGCGTTAACCTATGTCAATTCTATATATCTTGATAAATAATCATACATTTCCCTCTTTATGTTATCCCAAAAAAAAATTACTTCAGATCTCTATTAATCTTTGTGCTATCATGGTGTATAGAGTAATCCAAGCTGTGTCCATCATCCAATAACTCCCTTTTTATCTTGGGGATAGAGGGAACCAATAGCTTCCTCCAAACTTTGATAATTACATCTTCATACACAATATATGACAACTTCCCATAATTTATAGATTTAATTCACTTTTGAAGAATCTCTTCATCAGGCTGAATTTTTTTTATCCTTTGTAATAAAGTTTTTTGAATACCAATTGAAGATGTAGAGATTTTTTATATTATTGAATAATTCCCATATCTATCCTCTCTATATTAATATATTTATAAGATCATTTTCAATTATCATTTAGTTCAGAACACAATGATCATTCATACACAATACATATGCTACCTCATATTCATTCTCTTGAATATTTTGTGCTAAATAATCATAATCCTTATGAATCTTGAGACATCTCCTTTGACTAGTGTTGAGTTGTTTCTGTGAGAAGTTATATTTCAATATCATTTGATCTATAAATATCTCATATCATTCACCATAGAGACAGTGTCTCCATATCTTCTGAGGAAATTTTTAAAATTCTAACTCAGGATCATGACATGGATAGTTCTATTTATGTGTTTTTAACTTCCATGATGCATGAAAATAAATATATCATTCTACATAAGGACATTTCCATGTCTTTTCATTGATGTATCACTATAGATAAAAAAATCTAATATTTCAATATGGTAGTGTCATGATTGGATAATTTACATACATCTTATTCAATTCTTCATTATATTCATCACATTCCTTTATCCAAATAAACATATCCCCTGGATGAGTAATCTGGGTTAATGAGTCAGATAATCAGTGAATGTTCTAAATGAAATGTCTATAATAACCTGTAAAACTAATGAAACTATATACAATGGTTATCTTATTTGGTGTCGAAAATTCCTAATCAACCTTTATCTTTATGGGTTTTAATATGAAACCATCTTTAGAGATAGTGTAGCCAAAACATGATACGTTTTAACCCAAAATTCTCACTCTCTAAAAGTCCCATATAACTTGTTCTTTGTAAGAGTATTTCGAAAAATGAACATTTTATTCTCATTATCTTTATAGAGTTTTAAATATACAATGATATAATCAGTAAATACCACAAAAAACATCATTATAATCCATGAAAACCCTATTCATTATATCTATGAAAATTGAGGGTTCATTACTCCATCCAAAAAAAATACTGTGAACTCTTAATGTCCATACCTAGTTTGAAATGTTGTCATTGTAATATACTATTTCAAAACATGCAACAAATGACATCCACATAGATGATAAATCTCATAAATGTTCTGATATCCATGTATTCGATGAAATAAATCATCAATGAAAGGTTATGGATATATTTTATTTATTGTAATTTCATTGATTTCTCTATAATCAATTCATATCCTCATGGATCTATATTTCTTCTTGACTTTGAGAACATGCAATCCTCTTAAAAACATGGGATAATGAATCCTTTATTACTCAAATTCTCTAGTGTTTTCATCATTTCTACTAATCCCATAGTGTCCATTTTACAAGGAGTCTTTCACATTGGTCTTGAACCTCGAATTGAATCAATAGAAAACTCAACTTCTTGCTCTGGAATATTTCCAGTTAAATCCTCTAGAAATCCATCAATATATATTCTTGCACAATAGGTACATCCTAAATATTATGACCTATTTCCTACCCATAAATATTTAGTTCTAATTCTATTTAATAATTTCATTGATTAGAGATATTGGGGTTGTATCTAGATAAGAATCATATAGTGAGGTTTCTGGACATAAGATAAGGGATGCTACATCATTCTAAAAAATTGTTACTTACTTATTCTTGCACTAGATTTTCACATCATAATTTGGAATCCAATATATACTGAGTGTTATATCAGAATCAATCAAGGTGATGAAGATATTTTTAGCAACAAAATCACATTTATGTGTCATAAATGGGACAAGTCGATAGATATTTTTGGAAATGATACATCCCAAATGATTTTTGGATGACAAATCCTTTATTAAATCAAAATAAAAATGTATACATTTCATGAAATTAAATGATGATATAAAATAAATCATTCATTTAGAATCAAATAATGCATTGGATATGATTTAGGGATTATTAATGTACCTCACACATCATCCTTAGGAACTTCAACCTCAGTTGTTGTGACCACATAAACATGCCTTTGATCCCTTGGCCTTATATGGGGAATGATATCTAGATTCTTTATAAAATTATTTTCTTTATTTCACATATTATTTCATTTTTATCGTTGAAAATTTGTAGATTCTTTATTTCCCTTGAAATCTCATATATGGTGGCCTTTTCCACCACACTTGTAACAAACACCCACACCCGTCCGGAAAATATGATGATGCTTCATCCCACAATTATCACAGAATCTAAAATCAATTCTTCCATACTTCATATTTTCCATACTTCTTTTTTTAGAGTTTAAGAATCCCTCTTCTTCTTTATAATTTCAATAATGTATTAAGACTAATATAACTCGTTTTATATCTTGATTTCAAATGTGACTGTACCTCTATATGATGAGAAGTTTAACGAGACTACTTCCTTTTAGAGTAATTTCTTTGAACTATCCATGAATTTATCAACCACTCTACATGGATTTTCTATGTACTCTATAACATGCCTTTTTACTCATGTAAAGTTGGACTCATACTTGGATACATTTTCATCATATTTCTATCATAGACTCATTAATTTATTCTCCAAATCTGCTCACTATTCGTAAGGAAAATATTTTTCTAGGAAAATTTCATTCAAATAATTCCACTCCATATTTGAGATTTCATCCTTCTCCTTTGTGTTTCAAAATAATGACCACCATATATCTGCATCAACCAAGTGATGATAAACTTCCATGATAACATTCACCATTTTAAGAATTCTGGAAGAAAGAAATATCTTATCCTAAAACTTATCCACAAATCCCCTATAAATGGGGTTTTAATCCCATTGAAGGATGGATCGTGTTTTCACATAAAGTGGTATAATATTTCCCCTCCATGTTGTGGATCTGGATGATTCATACGGGTATGGTTATTGTTTATAACTTCAGTCAGCGGTCCAAGTATAGTTATATGTTTTTCATCCCCGATAATATCTCCGAAACTGACATCATAATCATTATTATAAGGGAAACACATTCATGGGATATTCATGTACTTTTGGTTTACATTACTTCTACTAGGATCATTTTCTATTCAATGAAATATTCAAAATTAGGTCATGAAACAAAGTGAATAATATTGAACTAGAAAAAAATCAATGTAAATTGAAACATTACGCATGTCTAACCTCATAATCATTAATATGGTTTATTTGGAAAATATTAACATTTAAATTATTACTAATGGTTTTTAAAGAAAATATTAATTATTCTAACAATATCCCCCTTATGTGTCAAAACAGGTGTGCAGTAAGGACTATTTTCGTATACCAGGTTACCCCGAGTTATGCAAGAGACACCTTATCCGATATTTAACCCCGAGGAACATCAATGCCAAATAAAAGTCCAGTTATAATATTTAGAAAAGGATATATTTCTAGGAATTTACAAATAATATAAACTTTACCAATATACTATGGTGTTCTTATATAATTATCATCAAAGACAATTTTAGGGTTATGTTTGATAATCTTTGTTTTCTAAATTTATTTTTCAAGGAATCTACGAAACATCATTTGATACCAACTATAACACCCTGACCCAAAAGCCTAAATAGAATGATTTAATTTATTATTATGGAGTATAAAAAACAATTCACATCCCAAAGGACTAGATAATTTTGTAACATTGTAAAAATCTGATACATACATAAGTACAACATAACTACATAAAATTAAATGCATCATAGAAACTTTTTTATAAACACTCTTATTCATATAGATTATCATTGCATGTAATTCATAAAATTATTCATGGAATCATAAAGAAAATAAACATAAGGAAGGGGAGAGCCTAGATTCTCAGTAATGGTATGTAAGAAAATTTACACACAAATAATAAGCCATCGTGAATAAATAAATAACGCATTCCATTAAAACAAAATCATGATCATAGTACAACAGAAATAAACACAGAATTAAAAAGGCAATAATAAAACATAACCATGGGTTTTATACTAGTCTAATAATCACATGGACTATTAATTATTAGTTTAATAATGAGGGAATTCATAATGTCAGACATCATAATCATACCATCAATGCCTTGGCCAGGACACCAAACATAATGGGTAAAGTCATTGGCTAGTTTGTCAAATGAGACCTACCGATACATCGAGGGACTATAACGGGCCCCACCCATTACTTAATAATTATATTGAATTATTTATATTAAAATGGTGAAAAATAATAAACCTATATATTAACATTGAATATTATATATGAAATCTTAATAACATTCCTATATTATTAAGCATAAACTCTACACAAATTGAGTAATATGGTGAATGTTTCCAAGATAGAAAATCCACAGTAAAAAATCAAAAAACATTAAATAAATTATGGTACATGATATCATAAAATATTCATGCCTAGTGAACAAAATAATAAATAGGTTTTTTGAAATATACGGAAATACATTTATAAATACATCGGGTAATGCTTCATAGAAATAACCTTTTACTTTGCAAAGATGAGTTCTTTTTGAAAAATATTTTTATTAATCATGAATTGAACTAATATAAGCTTTTCAAAATTAAATTAGTGTTTTTATTAAATTAATGGTGTATTAAAAAAAATAATATATTTTACTTGAAAATAGATAAGAATTCATGAAGTTCGGTTGAATCAGACTTGTTTATGAGGAAAAATTTGGGAAAGTGCCTTTTAAAACTTGTAAATACCCATAAAATAATGTAAGGTTGTGATTTATACATATATATTGAAAATAAAACATAATGTATTATTATTAAATAATAATCATCATCATGAATTTTATTGTGGTATATAGGGAAAAAGAGTAACCCAAAAGAAATTGGAGGTTTAGGTAGAAAACATTACCCTATGTTCGAATGTGTTCTGTACTTGACGTTATTGTATTTTAAAATCAAATAAATACTATTAAATAATTCATTAATTACCTTATCTAAATTTATTTTATTTAATATAATTTCATTATCTTAATTTATGGAATTTGTTTGAGATATATGAACAATTTTATCACTCACGAGCGTTTGTTTCCTTGGTTTTCATGATCAGTATAATTGTATATCAGTGTGTAGGTTCACGTGGAAAGGGAATAATTATCCATAACTGAATTTATATGATATTAATGAACCCCTATATGTTTAATTGGTATTATTTATTTACATATATTAGGATGAAGAATTAATGATAATCATATAGCAGAATTTTAGAGATTTTTCGATCACAATGAACTGGTTTTATTCTAATATTTAATATCATATATATATATATAATGGTTTTAGAACCATAAATATGATATAACACATATTTTATAATATTTTTCAACCATAAATATGGCTTCATGTAATTCCTTTTTGGAAAAATTAAATAATAGAAGTTCATCATCCACGAAGGTTTTAAATGGGAACCTCCTAGATGATGATTCTGTTTTTAATAAAAGCTAGAGATTAATGATATTGATGATATATATTACTTTAAAATTATTTAATTCAATTATATATATGATAATAGAGTTATATAGACCATTTATATTGAGTATGTGAATATTGGACATGAAAATAAAATAAATTGAAATGAAATTAAAAGAAAATAGATGAGGGTTTACCTTATGAATTATCCTCCTTGGGATCCTCCTTAGGGAAAATGGATTTGGTATTTTGGAAATAACAAGATATTATTTAAGTGGTTTAGAGACTATAGAAGAGTATTTTTTCTTAATATAAACATTCTTCAAGACTTATATGTGTGAGGAGAAGAGGGGCAAGGGTAGTTACTATAGTGGAGGAGAGGGATGATTTCTCATTATTTTATTATTTTGGTGAAGTCATAAAATAGTATTGATTCATTTGAATAAATTCAATAATTAGTGCATGTGAGGTCAAAAAAATGGTTCTAATATCATTAAAAAATCATCCATGACTCTATATTTCATGTATTTAGCATTTATTGTAAATTATTATATTTTACAATTTACAATAAAATCAAGTATTTTAGAAAAATCACAAAAATTCATCCTGATCATTTTTTAATTTTTATAATTCTAAAATGAACACCATTGTATGAATATAAATTTCTAAATATGATAAATTTAATCTTCAATTAAAATCATTATTTAGTCAAAAAATATTGTTTTTTGAAGTCAATCATGATTTTATAACACTCTGAAACATTTAACTAATGTTTAATTAAATTATCAAAAATCATTGTGTAGAAAATATTTATTTATGAATAAATTTTATGAATAAATTTATTAATTATATAATTTTTATTAAATATTTGTTAATCACAACAATACCAACAGTTATTTATTATTTTTTGAAATATTCACTTGTTATACCATTATATCATACTTTCATTTATAAGGTTAGTATATTATATATATACATTCATGTGTAGAGTTTATATTCATAAGGATTATATTAAAATTTATGAGGGTAATATTACAATTCAAATGTTTAAAGTTACTATACCCCAAAAAAATTACGTTTATTCTATTAGAGTCTATATTTTTTACTAATTGCAATCATGTTTGTCCGTTTTTTGAAACTGAAAGCACAGAAGAAGAAAAACTAATTTTCATGGCTAGGTTATAACTATTGTAAGAACCCATATATTCTTTTTTAGGTACGTT
This sequence comes from Viscum album, assembly GCA_963277665.1. NCBI lineage: Eukaryota > Viridiplantae > Streptophyta > Magnoliopsida > Santalales > Viscaceae > Viscum > Viscum album. The sequence goes on from OY728127.1 coordinate 1,638,900,285, forward strand.
ATCTTTTCTAGTTGTTTATGAGAAAAATAGGAGTTTCAAGAAATTTCATGAGTACTAGCTGTGTACTTTTAAGTACACATCGTGTACTTGGTTTCCACGGGTGACTGTGTACAGGCCAAGTAATGGCCGAGTACATGGCCATGTGTGGTGACCTGGGGACCGCCTATAGTAGAGGATAAAAAAGGAAAGTACATGCCATGTACTTTTAATGAACATGTTGTGTACTTTCTTTTTTCCATTAAACGGACCTGGGTCATGTCTGATGGACCGAAGCATCTTCCTCTCAACCAATCTCGTCTGAGAGAAAATGAGACAACCGGATCTTCTCATAACCCTTGACATTTCATTCTCTCTCTGAATCAATAGTTTTCTATTGTGATAGAATCACCACAATGAGTTCTTCCTTCTTCCAGAACATCATATCCTGATTTATCCTCTCTCACGAGTTCTCATCGGGTGAACATTTTTAGGTTTCTTGTAGATCAATGGAATTCTAATAATATTTATGGTGTGAGTTGTACATATATCTATCTCACGATGCTAAGGTACGTCGTTTGTGCCTTTCTGTAGATAGTCTTTGAATTTTATGTGCAGAAGTGCCCAATAACAAAAAATGGGGTATTGTGTGTTTATGGTTTTTAGCCATATATTTCCTTTTATGCCTTGTTTTTCTTGATAAAGGTTGTTTGTTTATGAATAGGGTTAATTTTTCCATGCTATAAATGTTTTTACTATGTTTTCTTTTTTTTTTACCGTTTGTTCTAGCTTGCATGTTAGGTTGCTTTGCTTCCCATGCCTAGTATTTTTAGGATGGAGTGATTATTATCAGACATGCTATGATATGTTGTAGATTATTTATTAAAGTATTTCTTGAGGTTTACAATGGTTTCCACATATCTTTTATGCACGAATGACTTATACAGGGCCGTGAGAACCTGGTGTAGTAGACTATAGAGAGAATGGACATTGATGGCTTCTCCAGAGTGTCTGTTTTACTGTTTGGTTGTGAGGCTATGGGGGGATGGAATTTGTGCACCTTCAGAGTGTATGTAGTTTCCTAAATATAGGCTACATTCAGAATTAGATGTTGAGATATTCCGCATCGTGACTATTAGTTACCGATACGAGGCCATATGGGAATTGATGGTGAGTGCATTCTCAGAGAGTCATTGCAAAAGCTGAACCAGAGGGGTTAAACTGTTCGTACTTTCCAGATGGTTTCATTTGTTTGTTTAGATGAAGTAGAGGGGTTAGGCAATGAGTAAAACCCAGAGGGTTACCTTCTTTTTATTAGCTGCATATTTAATATATGAAAATAAATGAAATTTAATTTTTATGATTATCACTATGTGTACTTCCTTGTTTACTACTTAATTGTGTTTATTTACTCCCGTATATATTCACTGAATGTTAGGCATAGATATTTGGGTGGTTTCCAATAATTAGTAACCTCAAAACCTATTTGGGACATGCTTTTGGGAACAATCAAATTATATTGTTACAGGTATAGATAAGGGAAAGTTCCCTTCTACTTCATGTACATGATTGTCATTGAGCTGGGGAGCATGGGAAAAAGATGAGGCTTGCGACACGGTTGAGCTATTTTCATGCATTCCATTTGTACTTTGGTTTTGTAATGTATTCCCTCATTGTGAATTTTTTTGGCTTTTTTCCTAGACATATATATCACGCAACAAATATATATGTTCTTAGTCGATATACTTTTAGTCATCCACTGTTTATTGTTGTATAGTATTGTTATTGCTTCTTCTATTGTTATATGTTTTAATTCTGTTGTGTTACACTGCCAATTGGGTAATTATTTCCCCACAATCACACCCATGGCCCTCTCTACTAGTCCGAAGCCTCTGGCATTTGGGGAAATGTACTTGAGATCATGTGACCAACCATGTACGGGGTGCCTCTCGGCATCATTTAGAACCGGAATGATAAAAAGAGGTATCAAAGGTAGCTTCTTTTATTGATAACATACTATTTGGAGCCTATATCCTAGGATAAGAATGATATAGGTACTTGGTAATAAGTTGTGCCCGGGATTAGATAACCCATGTACAGGGAAAAGCCAATTTAGCTCGTTATTGCAATTTTCTGATTTTGAAATTTTACATTTGAATTGATTTCACCATTGGGTGATTCAAAAGTTTTGTGCAATCATTGTTGAGATTATTGAGGTTCTATTTCTGTTTCAATCCAATGAGATGAGTGTATTCCATATCATGCATCATATAGGAACTTGCTAGAGATCGCAATTCATGTGTTCTTGCCATTCCATTTAGGGTGCATTAGAGATTCCATGTTTTTGTGATATAGGTTGTGTTAGATATGCATGATGTTTTGATAGATGAAATGATAGAATACCTGGTTTTTGATAAGGTATTGGTTATGTATGGTTTTGTTTGAATGAACCCCAAACATTCATTCTTGAGGTGTTATGGGCCCTCATGGATCGTAATTTGGTGGATAGTAGTATTATTTTTTCTAGAATATGAAAAGTATAAGATGTCATGCATTGATTGGCGGCGAGTATGGGCCCTCCCGGATCGGAATTTGGCACATTACTATTCATTTCAGTGTTTTTATGGGCTTCCGTAGTAGTTTCTTAGGCTTACCATCCAGAAAAACAAATAATACAAGGTGTGAAATGATGAATACACACCATGTGTCCTTCTGTTCAGGAAGGAACTATTTTTTATAAGTACACACCATGTTCTGGGTGTACACGTCGTGTATTCTATAACCATGTAACGGGATGTGTGGGTAGAAATAGGAGGTTGTGAAATCTTGTTGGGACACACCGTGTAATGGATGTGCATGCCATGTTGTGTAGACCATGTGACCACCCGTGTGACCAACGACACAGATGGATAAAACATAGGTTATACACATCATGTCAAGCTTTAAAAGATAGTGTAGTGTGACCCTTGTATCCAGACATGTAGCAAGAAACTTGGGTTATTGAAATCATTCTAGAACATGTCGTGTCTAGAATAAACACACTGTGTAGCAGTAGCTATGTTACCAGTCGTGTAACCAACACCACAGTTTGGTGAAGTTCATCTGGTACATGATGTGTCTTGAACTAACACGCCGTGTAGCCTTGTTCTAGGGGAACTATGTGGCTTATCCGTGTTAGGGAACTCGGGAATGTGAAGAGGATTCATGCACACATTGTGCTTTAAGACAACACACTATGTGTTTGGGGTGTTACATGACCTGGGTTGGAAGAAGTACATTCCCTTGTGAAGTCTTAAGGGAACGCCAAGTATAGGCTTTATACATGCTATGTATCCATGTTTTGAAAAATAGGAATGATTTATTTCTCTTATTACCTTCTTACACTTCTATGTTTTGGTCCTTGGTAATCTTGATCTAAGGTGTTCAATTGACATTGAACAGTCATTCCACTAAGACGTCCTCCGATTGTATGCCAGATTTATGGAAGTGATCAGATAGTAGACATGGCTGATCAAGAACTAACAGATGATCCTCTAGTTGTTCCAATCTTGGACCCATCCATCATTACAGATACAGGTGCTGACGCATAGTTCCAAGAGGTCTTTATGAGGTATATGCAGTTCTTTTGAGGAGCAATGCTTCATACCTCTTCTATGGTAGAGTTGACTCAATTTTTCTAACAACAACATCCCCCCACCTTTATAGGGGAAGTAGGACCTCAGGCAGCAGAGTCAAGGATAGAAGTGATGCTTTCTATCTTCGATCATCTGGTGTCACCTCTAGAGAGGTGGGTGAATCCTTCAACTTATATGCTTTGATACTCTGCCAAGAGTTGATGGGATGTTATCTCACAGGCGGGACACCAGTAGGTTATGGTGTGGGATGAGTTCTAGAGTGCCTTCTATGATTACTTCTACCCAGATACATTGAGGGACGATCGAGCGAAAGAGTTCATGAGTGTAGAGATGGGTACTATTTCTGTTATGAAGTATTATTATAGCGTCAATGAGCTGCAGTGCTTCGTGCCTATTCCAGGGTGTGGTGAGTTATTTTTGGAAAAGAAGATTGAGGATCATCTCAGACACAACATCCAATCTCAGGTGAACATCTTCAGGTTGAATACCATTACTTCTATAGTAAAACATGCACTGATCAGGAAGAGAAATCTGAAGGATTATGGAGTGGTGCGCTAGGGCGTTTCGACATCCAAAGATGGTATCCCTCCTACTAATAGCTGGAAGCGCTATAGGGAGTCTACGTGTGGAGATCATAGTAGGCGAGATACTTCTTCTGGTAGTAAGGTAATTTGCTACCAGTGTGGGAAGAGTGGGCATATGAGACCACATTGTCCGAGAGACCCAGTGGAGTGCCAATCTTGTTTCATGATGGGCCTTCCTCAGCGCTTCAGTCAAATCTTCTCATGAGAAGCTGGTGACAAGAGTTCTTCTATGACTCCACATTTTAGTGTAGCGGTACCAGTTTCTCATCAGTCAGGGAACTGAAGTTCATCCGTTTTTAAGCCAAGGTGGGGGTTTTGGCCATAGTACCAAGTGACCAGGAATTTGGTGACAATAGGGTGGATTAGCTCAGGGTGGTTCGGTAGGTTCGCAGGGCTACAGTACAAGTCATAATTTTGTAGTGGAGCATACCTAGCAGGAGCAGGATCCCATACCCTCTACGGTTCGAGGTGCGATCCTAGTTGCCTCAGTTTTTGCTTCCGCACTTTTTGATTCACATGCATCCCATATCTCTATATCTTTTACTATTGTGGAGTTCCTTGGGCTCTGTATATTTTATTTTGCTCATATATTAACGCTAGAAACTCTTTTGGGGACTATAATGACTAGTTTACATCGGTGAAAGGAGTTCCCTCTTGAGGTTGGTGGGTGTCACGTCTTCTGGGACCTCTATGTCATGGACATGATGGGATGCAATGTCATTCTCATAATGGACTTGTTGGTTCCCCTCAATGATGTTTTCGATTTCTATCACCGTAGGGTGAGTTTCACATCACCAGAGGGAGGATAATTTCTTTATAAGGGAAATTTGGATGTTTGGACGAGCAGAGCGGGACCCGAGCATCATGGGTTGAGAAGAGTTACAACCCTGTTTTCTAGTCTGTATCTGGATGACCAGGGGACTTCTCAGATGGACTTTCCTCCAGTGGAGGATCATTTTAGGGACATCATTCTGAAGAAAATTTCAGGTTTTCCTCCAAAGCGAGAGGTGGAAAATTCTATTGAGAATATTCCAGGAGCAGCACAGATGTCCATTCCTCCTTATAGAATGCCTTCACTAGAGTTACATGAACTCAATATGTAGTTGGAGGAGTTACTGGAAAAGGGTTTCGTCTGACCGAGTACTTCTCCATGGGGATCTCCTGTCCTATTTGCAAAAAATGCAGATGGTGCCCTCAAACATTGTGTGGATTATAGGATGTTGACCCTGTTGATGGACAAGAAGCGATATCCATTGTCGATGATTGATGATGACTTTGATCAGCTTTGATGAGCCTGGGTATTCTCATAGATTGACTTGAGATCTAGTTATCATTAGTTTCATGTTAGACCATCATATATACATCTTACAACCATTCAGAACAGGTATGGTCTATTGAATTATGTGGATATGCTATTCAGTCTCACGAACGCAGCTGAAGATTTCATGGATCTGATTAACCGAGTGTTCCATCCATATTTGGATTCCTTCATGGTGGTCTTCAGGGACAATTTCTTGGTGTACTCTCACACTCAACATGAACATGCCAAACATATTGAGATCATTTTGAGTACACTATGAGATCATTAATTAAATGTTAATATCTGAAAATGAAACTTTTGGATGGACCAGAATAACTTTGTGGGTCATGTTATGTTAGAGATAGAAGTATCATTATATCCAGAGAAAATGAGAGAAGTAGTTTCCTAGGAGAATCCAAGGAACATCTTTTAGGTACGATGTTTTATAGGGCCAACTAGTTACTACAGGCATTTCATAAATGACTTTTCACGCTTATTAGTGCCACTGACGAGCCTTACTAAAAATTGTTTGAAGTACTCGTTGTCAGAATCTTGTGAGTCATCCTTTCAAGAGATGAAAAGGAGGTTTACATCAGCACCGATTCTAGTATTTCTAGGACTGGGAAAGACCTGTAATATATACGATGATGAATCAGGTATTAGGATTGGAGTAGTGCTAATGCAGGAAGAAGGGGTCGTTGCTTACGGGTCATGGTAGTTGTGGACACATGAGAGAAATCACCCGACCCTCGATCTAGAGATGGTGGCAGTTGTTTATGATTTACATTACTAGAGACACTACCTGTTGGTAGAGAATTTTGTGGTTTTCACTAACCACAAAAGTCTCAATTATATCTTCACTCAGTGTGACCTGAATTTTAGATATCGAAGGTGGGTTGAGTACCTGCATTCTTTTGACTTTGAGCTTTCCTACACGCCTGAGAAGGGAAACGATGTGGTTGATGCGTTGAGTAGGAGGGCTCATGTAGAAGCAGTTATGTAGGACAATAGTGAGTTGAAACTTATGGATCTATTCACTGAAATTCTTTTGGAGGTGCATGATGACAGGGAAAAACGTTTCTATCCTCCATAGTTTTTACCTCTACTCTTCTATAATGAGTGTGAATGAGGCAACTATCATATTCAGAAGGCCTAGTTCTATAAGAGTGATTCAAGAGAGGAAACTATTCTTGGATAGACAATAGGCAAGGATGAGATCTTGTGTTTTCATGGACATGTGTGGGTTCCAGCAGACATACATGAGGAGCTGATGCGATACATTCATTCCTCAGTTTGAGAGGTTCATCCTGGTATCAAAAAGATGTATCATGATCTACACTATCAGTGTTGGTGGCCAGGTATGAAGGGATATGTTGTTAGTTTTGTTACGAGCTATTCCACCTGTCAGTAGGTGTAGGTGGAGTATCAGAGACTAGAAGGGCTTTTACAGCAGTTACCCATTCCTGAGTGAATGTTGAATGATGTCACAATGGACATTGTGAAGGTTTTACCGAGGTCGCCCCGATTGAATGATGTAGTACGTGTTGTCTTAGAAAAACTCACAATGGTTTCTCACTTCTTTCTGATCAAGGAGACCTTCAAAGTTGATCATAAGGTAAGATTGTACATCTAGGATATTGTATGTTTACATGGAGTTCTGCACTCCATTGTTTCAGACAGGGACTCCCATTTTACTTCTTGGGTCATGTTGGGAATTCAGAGAGATTTGGGTACACAGGTGATTCTGAGTACAACTTACCATCCTCAGACAGATGGCCAGTCCGAGCATACGATTTAGCATCTTGAAAACATTATTTGAGCATGGAACCTAGATTTTAGAGGTTCTTTGGGTAAGCACATACTTCTTGTTGAGTTTTCCAAAAATAATAGTTTTCAAGAAACTATTTAGATGTAACCATAGGTGGATTTGTACTGTAGGCCATTCCGATAACCCTTATGCTGCCTGGAGGTAGGGGAGGCCACAATGCTACACCATGTCTTGTCTAGGAGACCATAAAGTAGATAAATTTTATTTGAAATAGGATGGACACTACACAATCATCACAGAAGTCTTATGATGATCGACAGAGACGACCTCTGAAGTTTGAGGTCGGAAATCCAAATTTTCTATGTGTCACACTGTGTTTGGGCCCCAGGAGGATTAGGATAAAGGGTAAGATTTCTCCATGGTACTTTAGGCCATTTGAGATTTTGGAGAGAGTCGTGAAGGTTTCCTATCGGCTTTAGTTACCATAGAGGTACCAGTAAATACATGAAAACTTTCATATTTCTATTCTTCGAAATTATTTCTCAGACCTTTCCCATGTTATTCAACCGGAAGAGGTTGAGCTCGAGGTGGACACATAATTCTAGGAGCATTCTATCTAGATTTTTGATTGATGTGAGAAGGTTCATCGTGGCTGGTCTATTCCTTTGGTTTGAGTGCTATGGAAGCACAGGTGAGTATAGGACGAGACTTGGGATAGGGGGGCCAATGTATAATCACAATGGCCGGAGGTGTTCAAGGTTTCTTCTTCCACACCACCATGCTTGGGAAATTAAGGGACATATTTCTTTAAGGGGGAATTTTTGATGGACCAAAATATTCTTTTTAGGTATGATTTTCTTTTTTGGTTGTTTATGTGAAAAAGTGGAGTTTCTAGAAATTTCAGGTGTACATGTCGTGTACTTTTAAGTACAAACCATGTACTCGGTTACTGCGGGTGACTGCATACTGTCTAGGTTATATCTGAGTTCATGGTTGTGTATGGTGACCTAGAGACCACCTAAATAGGAGGCTAGAAAAGGATATCACACAGTAGGTACTTTTAAAGAACACTCTATGTACTTTTTTTCATTAAACAAATCGGGGTTGCGTCTAATGGACAGAACTATAATCTTCTCGACCTATCTCATCCGGGAGTGAACGAGACCACCAAATCTTCTCTGACCCCCCGAATCGCCATCTGTTCCCAGAATAGACTTTTGTTAATTGTATTATAATTACCATAGTGAGTTCTTCCGTCTTTCTAAAAATATCGTCTCTTGATTTCTCCTCTCTTACGAGTTATCCTCTGTTTATCATTTTTCTCATTTTTTGTAGGCCAATGATGTTATAGGGTGATTCAAGGCCCGAGGATCACATATATCGATCTCACAATTCCAAGGTAGGTGGTTTGTTCCTTTCCATTGATTGCCTTTGAATTTTATGTCCAAAATTTCCCAATACACAAGAACGTGGTATTGTGTGTTTATGTGTTCCAGCCCTGTTTTTCTTTCCATGCCTTATTTGTTTGGATAGAGGTAGTTTTTTTTGAATAGGTTAAATTTTCCATGATATGGTTGTTATTCCCATGTTTTCTTATTTTGACCATTCGGTCTATCTTGCATGTTAGGCTTCTTTTCTTCCCATGCCTAGTATTGTTGGGATGGAGTGATTATTATATAACATGCTATGATATATTGTAGATTGTTTATCTAAGTTGTTCTTGAGGTTTAGGTTGGATTCTATATATCATTTGTGCATGAATTACTTACATAGGGCTGTGAAAACCTGGTGTAGTAGACCCTAGAGAGAATGGATGTGGACAGGTTCTATAGAGTGTTTGTATTACTGTTACATTGCAAGACCATAGGGGGATGTACTTTGTTATCCCTCAGAGTGTTTTTAGTTTCCTCGATATAGGACACATGGAGAATTGGAAATTTAGTGCATCTTCATAGTGCATATTAGTTATATATACGAGACCATGGAGGGAATTGATTGTGAGTACATCATCAGAGATTCTTTGTTAAATGCGAAATAATGGGGTTAGACGTTGAGTACATCCTAGAGTGTTGCTTATGTATGTTTGGTTGAACCTGAGGGTTTAGGCTATGAGTACTTCCCAGAGGGTTACCTAATTTTTATTTGTTGCATACAAGATATATGAAAATTAATGCAATTGAATTTTTTAGGATTGTTACTATGTTTAATTCCTTGTTTACTACTTCATTTTGTTTATTGCCTACCAAGTATATTCACTGACTATTAGGCACATAACATTGGGTGGTATCTTACTAGGATTAGTCTCACACCCGGTTTGGGTCATGCTTGTGGGCCCAAACAGATTATATTGTTGCAGGTATAGATAAGGGAAAGAGCCATTCTATATCAGGTACATGATTTTTGTGGATCTAGTGTGAATATGAACAAATAGAGGCTTGCGAAGCTTTGGAGGTATTTTATTTCTTTTTGTTTTTACTTTGGTTTAGTACTGCATTCCAGAATTTTGATTTGTTTAGATTTTTTCCTTGACATATGTATCATGCATCCTATATATAAATGTCGATCTTACTTCTATTCTACTGGTGTTTACTATTTTATGGTATGATTACTTTTCTTCTCTTACTATATATTTTATTTCCATTGGGTTACTCTACCATTGATGGAATAGTATCCCAACTATCATAGCCAAGGACCTCAATGCTAGTCGGCAACCTCTAGCGTTCGAGAAAATGCGCTTGAGTCCATGTGACCAACCGGGTATGGGGCGCCTCGGGGTGGCTTCCAGAACTGGGATGTTTTAACTCTCTATTAATAATAACAAAATTTTGAGTCACAAAGACTCAGTGATTTGTGTATTAGAATATACCTTAAATTTTTATGTAAATCCTTGGGGTGTAAAATATATGATATTATTTCATCACAAAACACATGGCTGATATATATAAGATTATTTGAGGAAATATTATCTTATTTGTGATATTATTTTATTTTTATTAATATTAATCATTTTTATCTTCATTCCATAATGATAATTGAAAATAGAAACATTACTCAAACATATGTATGGCCCACCCTCTCTATGATTATAGAATAATTCATTTTTCATAATAATATATCATGATTATTTTTTAAATAAAAATTTATTTACAAATATTATTAATGTATAAATAATATTTTTATTCCAATGTTGAAATAATGTCCTCTTTGACCATGGTCAACACACAAAATATGTTTTGAAACAATAAACCAAAAATCCCCAAAACACCCAACACAAACTTAATTTCATATGAATTTTCAAATAAAATTAAAATGAAATGAAACTAATAATTCATGTATGAGTTATTAAATATAAAAATGTATCTTAATGAATAAAATAATTTATATATACTTTTTAAATAGGAGTTAAATTACACACATTAAAAATCAGAGCTCATGGTATTGGTTACTCAACTCACTTTCTATTTCTATGAGACATGAACAATAGCATTAACATATTTTTATATTTTTGCGTATATACATAACATGAATTAATTTTATAAATATTTTCATTAAATTTACAAGGACATACAATTATATATTGGGTTCCCACTTTCATGTGGTTTTGAACCCGATATTACTAAATTTTGATGGTAATTATTCTCAATTTCCTTTATTGACACATATTGTAATGTAACAAACATATTGTAGTTTCATAGGTGCACATATATCCCATATTACATTTTTTATAATGAACCTCCGAATTTTCATAAAATTTGAATTTTCATTTAAAGCTATTTTTTCATGGGTCTTTCGATTGAAAATATTTATAATGAATTCAAGGATTTATATTTCAATCATGTTTTTAAGGGATTGTATATATTCAAGGTACATTTAAAGGAAATCATATGATCATATTTAATAAAACAAATATCTTTATTTCACAATTTTTTTTGGATGTTGTTGACATTATTGATTTCTATTGCCTTCTTTATTGATTAAATAAACAACATGAAATTAATTTTTATGTGATACCAATTTTTTATTTTATTTTACATTATGTATCATTATCTTTAATATAAATGTTTAGTAAAATGTTTTCAAAAAATATTAATTATAGAAATATATGGTTTCTTAGATATTTTTGACATTTTATTTTACCTTATATTAAAAGGAATTTTGATTAAAATTATTAACGTTTAAAAAATTAGTCACTTTTGAATACCTTTTAAAAAATGTTATGAAAATATTTTTTTTAAATTTAAAAAATAAATAGATTTTATCTAAATCAGGTTAAAAAAATCATTAAACTATCCATTTTATGTTTTTAATGTCGTCTTGAAAGAAAATTATTTTAATGAAATTTAGATATTTTTTAATTTTTAAATTATTTTTCATTATAAAAAATTTATTTTACAAAATAATGTTTCTAATGATCTTATAATATTATTTACATTCATCAAATTAAAGAATACATTTTGTTACATATGCTCCAATTGGGTTATTTTTTAATGGCACCCTCATCTTTTTTCTATATATGTATTATGATTGTTTCAAAGAGATTTTTTTAGAACCCATTTCTTTCCCATGATTTAATCATGTATCAATTATATTTATATGGAACATGATTATTTTTTCCTGATATAATCATGTTTCTTAGAGATTATAAAGGAATTTATTTCTTTTCAATGATTTAATCCTGTTATGAAAGAAATAATGATTATTTTTATGAGTTTTATGTGGAGATTAAAGCCCCAAGTAATTTTTTCATGTTGTTGTTCATGAGAATTTAAATATGATGGGTAATCTAATATAACACTAGGTGAGATATATATCATATATTATAGATTTTCCTAGATGTCAGTCTAATGCATTGGGTAATGACTATTTTCCTTTAGGGTATTATATTGGATATTAAAGGTATATTTATTCGGATTATAAAAGATATATATGGGTTCTGTGATATTGATGTCCAATGATATTAATAAATTTTCATTATTCATTCTACGTGTCTTAAATTTTTCCAATGACATCTATTAATATCAACAAGATCGTGATTATTGATTCTGATGAGTCCTACATTTGTTAATTATTTATATTATGTGTTTTTCTTTGTTGATCTAGGAATTTATGGTTATGATTTCAATTCTATAATTATTATTATATATTTTATGTATTCATACCCTTATACTCATCTTATTATAACTAATGAAATTCCATTTTTAATGATTGTGTTCTATATTAATGAAAATTTGAGCTGACCATTCTTACATTTTTTTCACAATTTTATGAAGCCTTATGTTAAATAAATTATATATATAAATGTTTCATATATATAATGATGATGATAACTTAATATAAATGAAATAAAATATATGTTATATGGGTGAAATTTTATTTTATAGAGATGGTTATTATTTATTTAATAATTTTTCCAATTTTTGTGAAACAATAAACCTAAATGGTACTTGAGAATGTATATAATCCAATATTTTGATTTTTTTTAATGTTTTGGATAGAGATAATTTGTTGATCTTTTTATATATGAACTCTTGAAATTTAAAATTTAAAATTTAATAACCTGATCCGAAACTGTGGGTTTTTGTCTATAATAGTATCTTTGGATTATATCTTGAGAAAATAATAAATAACATCAAAGGAAGAAATCACTGATGGAAAATGATTTTGGAAGATCAGTTAGAAATTTTTATGAGGAAAATTTCCTATTCAATATTAAAATCTCAAATTTTAAAACTATTTATTCAAAAATGAATATGAAATTACTTTTCATTGAAAATATTTTTCTTAAAAATATAAATTTTTCTTTAAAACATTTTGTGTTCATTATTGTGGAAAATATTTTCAGGGTCATTAATAGTAGCGTAATAATTACATACAATTTTTTAATAAAAATTAAATAATTACCCCATTCATAAAATAAGAAAAACATTATTTTTAATGTATTTTTTATTTGGAAAGAATATTTTAAAATTTCTTTAATCATTTATTATATATTTTTAAATACATTCTTCCATTTTTAGAAAAAATTGACTTGAAATAAAAATGTTTTTGTACCAAATAGTGAAATGAAGTTGGTTCTCTTTAAATTCATTCTTTTTCACTCATGAAAACACAATGAAAATAAAATGAATAAAAATCATGTATTTCAGGAAATAACATATTTATGATAATATTCATGTGTTTTTCAAGAGATATATCATAAAATATCATCCTTGGATGTATAATCATAAATAATTCCAATAAACAATGAGAGTATAACATAAATCCATTTCCACATTGGTATATTTTTAATCATAAGTCCAATGAAATAATGAAAATTATACGGATTTTTATATAACATTATTTTATAGTAACAATTATTATTGGAATTCATGTATATTATATACACCAAATATGCTTTGAATAAGGCATGATTCCTACATAAATAAATGTGAGATGGAATTCCAATAAATAAAGTCTCAACATCCTTCAAACAAATTCGAACATCAATTATAATAAATAAAGGATTATTATACCTATATTACAGAACCATAATCATATATATCATATCATTTGGGATTCAATCAAAATATTTCATTCCTATTTTATTAATAATTATTTTTTAATATCACAATTTGTGGTAATAACAGATTTTTTTTGGCATATGATTTGGTTTGGTTTTTTTGGTCCTTGTACATTGTTTAAAGATTCATCATCACGAGTATTATGATAATGAAAACAAGTGCATATCAATTTATTATATATTTATTTACCATAACCTATAAATTATAGATATAGTGAAATTAATTAAATTTTTCATGGAGATGGTAGATCGTGCATACACAAGAATGCATTACTTATTTTTCAACGGATGGAATGAAGGAAAGGTAAAGAATACATCAAAATTCAGGAATAATTATTATTTCATATACATCACACACACACAAACACACAAACAATCCCACATATAGAGATATATATTTATATTAAACATATTCTTGTTACCTTCCCTTAAAAGAGTAAGTGAAAAGACGAACACATCACTTTTTTGGGTAGTAGTGCTCTAACAACAACAAAAAGACTCAATTAGATGGGGTAATTTTTTTGTTTAGAAGGGGTTATAACCCTCTCTAGACCCATTAGCATTAATTATGTGGTAATTATACTAAATTTCCCACCAAATATTGTTAGAGGTAGTTTTGATGAGCCTCTAGTAATATAGTGGATAAATTAGATGTGATTAGATTACAGGGGGTCCAAACCCCCATTAATAAGAGATTCTATAACCAGATTAGGGTGTATTAATCTCCTTTAATCTATTTACTAGAATAGAGGTAGTTGGAATCGTCCATTATCTAAAAAATAAGTTACATATTAGAGGATACATTTAAAGAGACCTCTATTTAAGTCTAAATTACCATGGGCTAAAACCTTCTCTAATAAAATATATATTATAGGTTGTTCTTATAACCTCCTCTAATTAGTTATTATTATTTTATATATCATGAATCTATATTACCCCTTACCCCTACCATTTAATTCCAAGTGTCGTCCTACCCCTCATATTCATGTACATGTCCAGTATTCTTCTAGCGCAAGTCCCATCATCCCCTCCCATTACGGTCTAAGTCTAGTCTTATAATGTTCGGCATCGTACCCATCTTGTTTTAGTCTTGTCCCACACTTTTCCTCATACCACCCACCCTAGTCTAGTTCGGCCTTGTACCCACCTTCCATCATAGTATGGTCCATTCCCTCCCCTCCCTTACTCTACCCTTAAGTTCCCCCTCATGTGTAATATGCCTCCCCTACACCCAATTGAAAAATTTAATGTGTTGAGTCTCAACCCGCTAACAACCGGGTTAAAAAGTCTACCACTATACAACTATGGAAAACCGATTTTCCTTCATTAATTACACATTATTATATTTATATGTATTAAGATGGTGATTCAAATATATATTATTTGATTAAATAATTGAATAGATATTAATATATATATATGGTATAATATTTAATATATATATTTTTTTATAATATATATATAATGTTTTTTTGTATAACATATGATGTATATATTTGTCTATTATATATATATAAGTATATATCTTTTAGATAGATAAAAAATAGATAATATATATTATATTTATATACAATACATATATATCTATATATATTATGTGTAAATACAGTATATATATATATATAAACAGTTGTATTTACATATATAAATATATATTTATATACATATTTTTAAATACATTTGTTTTTTTGTCTCTCTGTATTTATGTATTTATATATTATTTATATATATAAAATAATTATTACATAGATATTTATATAATCTTTTTTATATATTCATATGTATGTACGTGTCTATAACAATAATATTATAAATTATTTTTATTTTTGTTAAAACTATTATTTAAACTATAAAAATTAAATGCTAGTTTTAAAAATACAATACATTTATAAATTTTATAATTTATATTATACATATAATTTATTAAATACATTTATATTATATATTTATGTATGTGATTATATATATTGATATTATATCACATATATATTTACACACATAGATAAATACATCTACATTATTAGAAATATATAAAATAGTTAAATGATATATATATAGTTTTACTAAATTAATTTATAATTAATATAGTATACTACATTATATATAAAATAATTTATATATATATATATATATATTTATATAATAAAATATTTATAATATAAAATATATAATATAATTATATAATATTTATTTATTTATTTTTATTTTTGTCTAATTTATATATTTTTGTATGAATAATATTATATAAATGTATTTAAACAAAAATATACAAAAAAATGAATTTAATATACTCTATGTATAATATAAATCATAATATAAATTTATAGTATTTATAAAACCATATATAAATTTTATAAATTTCAATAAATTTATTTATGGTTACATTTATACTATGTGTACAAATATTTATATATGTATACATTTCTATTTGTATATATAAGTGTTTATTAAAATTAAATATATAATGTACATATATATATATATATATTATAATGTATTTTAATAAATTTATATAATGTGTTTATTTAATTTATATATACACACACATATGCATGCACACACACATATATATTACGAAATGTTATTCTATATGATATTTTAATTAGAAACATAAAAATTTAGAGGGGTTTAAAAAACTCCTAAAATCAAATGGATTAGTGGAGGTTCAGAAACTCCCATCAATTTTTTTGAATGAGTGGGGGGTTCAAAACCCTCTATAATGTCATTAATTATATGCTGTTCAAACCCCCTTTAATGTAATCATTTCGAGGGGGTTCAAAACCCCCTATATTTTCGTAAATTATAAGTGGTCAACCCCCACCATAATCTATGGGATTAGTGTTGGTTCATGATCCTCCTAAAATATCTTAATTTAGAGGGGGTAGTGAACCCCCACAATTTATTTTTGAAAATATTAATTATATATTTATATTAATATTCATATCGAAACAAATATTATTTATAGATTCATCATCTAAAATCCAACAAAATATATAGGGCCACTAATTATTAAATTGTAAGTGGTTTTGACATAACCTCCACAAAAAGAAAACAATGCACTAAAAAATTATGATAACAAATGTATAGGGGGTTCTGCATAACCCCCTCTAGAAAGTTGCAACTAATATGATGTTTTTTTGTAGTGTACGTCAACTTGAGTGACATTATAATTTTCCCATAGAATGGATTGTATATTTTTTTTATTTTTTTATTATAAATATAGAAGTATAATAATGTATTAAATAACATATATAAATATATATACTCTAAATCCGTGATTACATCATTCCTTTAGAGGGGATGACGGAAAAAAAATTACATCAGTTTGCAAGGTGGGAGTTATTTATACCAATGATCGACATTTTAATTTCTAACCTTATAAAAGTGTTGTGAATATAGGTTTTTAAATTAATATAATAACATATAATTATTTGGTAGATATTATTTTTTTATAAAATAATTATTAAAAAAATATTGTAAGAAGTAATAGGAACGAATAAAAATGAACACTCATAGTTAAGGACTATAAATCTTCTTTAGAAAACACCATTAGTTATACTTATAATTCGTTCATAGGATGGAATCATTATCATGATAAGGCCTTTAGGGTGTGGATATAAATGTAAAGAAGTTATTTTGAAGAATTTTTTTAGCAAATGTTTTTTGATATGTGAAGACTATAGGTGAGTGGGAGCACTTTTATAAGTGGAGAAGAGGACACAGTTGGATTTTATGACATAAAAACAGACAACAATGTTTTAAAATTTAAACTAGTAACAAATATTGGACGTTATCACTAATTATAGTAGAAAAGATATACAATTTTCTATAAAAAATTATTTTGAAAAGTATTTATGTTATTTCACCCCCAATCATTTCAGTTTTATAACTTGTTAAAATGATTTAACTTTAACAAATGTAATTATTTTTTTTACAGTTTTCACTATACTTTTTGACCAAAAAAATAATTTTAAATTAATATATAACGTTAATTCTTATTATTAAAAAAATTTAATCCTTTTTCCAATTTGATTCACTAAAGTGGAAAACTTTAATATAAAGATAGTCCCGTATACACCACCAAAAAATCTGTTTTCCAAAGAGAAAGTTTTGATATGTAATGAAGGTTTTAATGTAAAATGTTAACTATAATATTTTTAAAATAACCAAAATTAATATAATCATTAAAAATATAGAAAAAGTGATTATTATTTTTGTAATTGAGATAGATCATTATATGTTTTTAATTAATAATTCACCTTTAAATAAAAATATGCATTTTTCCTTAATAAATAAAAAATTAATATTTTTACATAATAAGAAACTTCCTCATAACCTAATTCTATAATTTTTATTTATAAGAATATGTAAATTTTATAAAAAAATATTCTAAAATTATTATGAATTAATTTATTGTTTTTTCATAAAAATGAATACCATCCTTTTTTTGGAAAAAATGTATATTTGAAGCCAATTAAGATTTAAGTAAAATTTAAGTACATAATTTATAAATATAATGTATTTATTTAAAAAAATTATAATAATTTTTTGGAATTTTTTTATTCTTATTAACACTTCCAAAGTAAAATTCTAGTTTATAAAAATCAGGTTTAAATTATAATATTTATAGAATATCTTGATTCGTTACGATAAAGTGTTATGTGTAACACAATATATCAACTAAATTAAATTTTATTGAATAAAAATATTTTATAAAATTTTAGTCTATTACATATGGATAAGTGGATGATATATATTAATGTTTATATTTTTAATTTTTGGTTTGGAGGTTTTCATAGGAGATTTTATGTACTCATTGAATAGTTAACCAATTGCCCATATTTCTCTCTAGATTGAATTGATTATTTTTATCTGTGTAATTTTTAGAGGGTATTAGATAATAGATAAGTGTGTGGGTATTATAACTATGTTTATTACATAGGATTTTATTCATTAAGATTAACATTTGCTATGAGTTTCTACCATTTCAAAAAATAATAGTACCTTCTGTTACTATAATTTTGAAGTCGATTTACTTTTGGGGTTGTAATTTGTAAACATAGGTTATGTAATTTGGAAACTAGAATTGGTTATACCACTATATATATTACGACTCATAGTTTTTATATTTTTAGGTTCACTTTGTAATGATTTTAAATGATTTAGGACAATCTTTTCAATCATTTATAGATACTCAGGTCTAAATCCAATGTTCTAATTTATTATGTCATTATTGTGAGTTGTTCATCAATATTTGTGGATAAAATGTATGGATGGTTTGGGAGATATACTTCACTAATATATGTTCACATATTCTATAAATTTTTCATTTTTTATTCTATGGTGTTTGTTTTCTTATGTATTTTATTAATTCATTATAAATTCAAGACCATAAATTGACGTGGTTATGTTTTTTATAGATGGTTTGTTGTTCTCTCATCACAAAAATTATAGAATATCTAAATAGATGGGAGATACAAGGTTATTCTACATTAAATATAGTCCTTGATTAGTGATCCGCTAGTATATTACCCCAACCTTAAAAATACATAATATTTAGTTAAGTCAAGAATTCCACATTGAGGATCATTTCAAGTTTAGTGTTTTAGAGAATTAAGCCATAATTATTACATTACATCTCAAAAATTACAAATTAGACACTTATAATCTACCTTATATTTTTTTAACAAAATAAAACACCTTAAACAAACAAGAATTCTTTTCTTGATATAAATATTTTTGAATTATTCCTTTCTCTTACCCTACATTATACCTTGTTAAAAACATTTCAAAAACATGGGATGAGCATAATAATCTCAATAAGGGATACAACATAAAGAAAGAAAACATTATCCCATCAATACAAACAAATCAATGAAATCATTCTTTTCAATAATAAAACATAATATCATTTACGTACTACATGAAATCATAATATTTATGTATAAAACATAGAAATCATAAATCATAAAGGTAACATGTGGAATCCGAAACATAAATCCATTGTAGATTTTGTTGAGCAAAGTATTGTTTTATACAATATATAATGTTATTTAAAGGGGGAGATTATTGAAAATAATACTCTGTCTCTTTATGATAA
The DNA here is from genome assembly GCA_963277665.1 of Viscum album. NCBI lineage: Eukaryota > Viridiplantae > Streptophyta > Magnoliopsida > Santalales > Viscaceae > Viscum > Viscum album. The sequence continues at coordinate 1,638,920,207 of OY728127.1, forward strand.
TTTTAATGCTCACAAATTCCCTTAATTATTTTGTAATGATTCTATTTAGTATTCTGCAGGACATCATTAATTTATTTCACAATTGAAATAATGAGAATTTATTACTTGTTCAGAATCTACTTTAATCGCATCCGGGAATCACTGTTCATACCTTACTTATTCAAAGTATGCTTTAAGCGCATCCTGAAATCAATGTTCATACCCTACATGGATAAACGTAGCGTAATGATGAACAGTGTGTATAATTTTTGAGATAATAGAAAAGTATGGTTAAACCACCATATGTTTTCAGCAATGTATAGAAGAAGAACATTATGTTAGGAAGGAACCTTACATTTTGGTTTTTACCAAAGTATGGAAGGATAACCATACGTAGGTAATAAACATTACGTTTTTTTCTCAATAGTATGGATTATCAACCTTACTTTTGTGAACAACCATACGTTCTTGGAAAAGTATGGATTAAGTAAAAGTATGGATCTTTTACCGTACATTTGAGAGTTGAAGAAAATGTATGGATGATTAACCCTATGTTTATGTTCAACATTACGTTGTGAACCTTACATTTGAAGATTATGTTATCAACCCTACGTTTGGAGGTCATGTCATCAACCTTACATTTGGCGTTAGAAAGTTTGAAAGACGATATTTATATGCAATGGTCAGCAAGCTAATTATTGGGTGGATTTCAAGCCAGATTTAAAGTCATTTTTAAAGTAAGACATTGACTGATTCAAAGCCATTTTATTATTTGATTAATGATCCACTGAAAAGGAGATTTTTATGCCGAGTGTTCAGGGAAGTTACGACTACTCTGTAAGTTCAAATTTTTGAATATTGTGAAACAGAATGAGACTTTTATGGATCTAAATGTGCAGGATATATGCTCAGCTTTATTATATATGTTCTCTCTAAAAAAACCATATATATATGGGAGAGTGGTGATCAATATTTATTATTCAAAAAGGTGGAAAACAGAGACTGAAAATAATACGTTGATCTGCTGATTCAAAAAGGAGCGTCAAAGCTCTGTTCATTTAAGAAGAAGAAGGAACTCGATAGAATATTCACTTGTTCTGCATCGAATATCTATTTTGGATCTACTATAGCTAATGTTGTAAACTATATCTCTATATCTACTGCAACCGGATCGACGAAGAACTGCTTTGACTTGAAAATCAATATTTCTAGAGACGACGATCCATCTGCTGTCAATTGCATTATGTTGCAATTGTGGAGATCATCTGGAAAGGATTCTTTCTGAAATTATTTTTATTCTTGAGTAACCATCTTCTCTTTCTGAGCTGTGTACGTTCGTGTTTTAACCAGAAGGCTTTGTTTTTCCTTGGATTGTAAAGGTGTCAACATCCTGTATTCTGTTGTGTACCGGTCTGTTGAAATGAGGACCAGATAGTGAAAATCATCAAGCTCGTGGAGTTGAGCGTTGGTAGAGTGGACTAGGGACCTGTTGTTCCCTGAACCACTATACATCTTTGTGTCCCTGCTTTTATTTATTTCCACTGCATGATCAAATCTGATAAAGCATAGAGGACAGAACTTGTTCAATTGAAGAGATAACTAAAAATCTGAAAGACATAATTCACCCCCCTCTTGTGTATAATCTGTATATTCAAGATCCAACAACTTTCACAGCTACATAGGGAGTTATGTTTGGAATACCCATCATAGTATATTCTAAAAATCATTTAGTAGTATCATTAATTTCTATCTCTGTTATGTGACATAATGCATTGGAGATCTATCTCAAGCTAACCCACCATAGGTTTATCAACTAACCACTCATATATGTAAACATTTCCCATGAAAAATAATATAATCATAAAAAACGAACCATAATAAATGAATCATAACATTTCCACCTTGTAATTAAAAGATATCAGTTTAAGATATTGACATAATCAATCCATTATCAAAACCATTTTTAATAAAAAAAATTATTAAAAAGTCTATATGGTATTTATTTTCTTTTTAAAAATGTTATGTCGTGTTAAGGAAGCCAAATTTTAAATATTTCTTGTAGTAGCATAATGGTCATTGTCTCTATGTACATTAAAAAGAAATATTCCCTTTGTTGTTTAGTAAAACTCTATATAGAAAAAATATTCCCTTTGAATTAAATTACTATTCAATGGGGTTTATAAATTGTATAAAATAATGTCATGTATAAATCAAAATATGCCTAAATGAAAAGTGATTCAGATGAAGTCCCTTACCTTGAATCTAACTTGTCGCGTATGTTCCTTGTTCTTCCAGAATAATAAATTGATGTTATTTTCTACATAATTTAAATCTTTTTTCTCGTTTATTATTCCTTTTATATAACTTTTTACCACACTATAATTATTTATGTTAATATTGGTCATTTTTTCGATATATGGTACTTGAGTAAAAAATGAACATGTTATAATTACAAATTTTCCATGTGGTCAAAAGTCCAATATCTCTAAAATGATATTATAGTTTTAAATATCAAATAAATCCTGTATATATATTTATTTATAAGTATACAAAAAATGTAACACCCCAGGTAAATAAAGAATATGACATTTTCATATTTATCCATATTCGTGAATAAAATATTAATATGAATTTAAAGGGGACGTTATGCTCGATGACGTACCCAACACGCAACAACGAGTTTCTTGGGAATCTTACGTTGCACTCTAATAATAAAATAATATTATTTTAAATGGTAGTTAACATGTAGCCGTTGTATTGGAAGTAATGTATATAAATAACTAAAATATGATTATATATGTTTTTAAATGTTTTTACATTTATTCTATAAAAGATAAAGGCTTAAAATACGGAAAGAATTCAATTTTTGGCGTATATGCCCTAGTTTTCACTAAAGGTTCACTTATCGCCTTTTGATGGAGAACCGTCATTAAATATATTTTTGTTCACTCCTATACATCCTTTTGGCCCAAATAAAACTCTTTTTAAGAATTGGGACATCAAAATTTACTTTGTGTAAATTTTTGGTATCTTTCTGATAAAGTTCATTTTTAATGAATAATGTAAAATGTTGTATTTTAATTCAATACCCCTTTTTAATATAATTTATTTATATGATTAGATTATCTTTTGAATTTTTTTTAAAGTGAAATTAGAATATATTTTTACCATTAAATCCAATAGCGTTCGTTGGAATTAATTTCACTTTGAAATCAGACTTAAACTAGTGTCAATCTTTTGATAGTTATTGTTTCATAAAAACACGCTATTTGCTCTGACAACGGGAATTAATTATTAAATTAATCAATGTGACTTATATGTTTTAAATTTTTTAAAATAGAATTCATTTTTGAATTCGGAATATCAAATATAGCTTAGGGTAAATTTTTGGATTTTTTCTGAAAAACTTCAATTTTTGATGAATAGTGAAACCACTAAGTGGTGCTTATAAAAACTGATTTTTCTGTTTAAATGAAAATTTTCCATCTTTGTGTTTTAAATTTCAAAAATCCGACAAACATGGTTGTCATTAAGAAGAAAAATTTTGTTCAACGGGATAAAAATAATTTTTGGTGAATAGTAACTTATTAAGTTTTTAATCACGATTATAGGTAAATAGTGTAGTTTAAGGTAAAAAATAATGTTTTAATAATATGAAATGAACTTGACACATGTCCTAACCTCATTTTATATGTCATGGCCGACCACGAAAACCCATGGGTCAACTTTGAGACCCCATTAAGCCACATTGGTTGGAAAATGACATTAATATATTTTTATTTAAAGTTAAAGTAAAAATGACACAAACATGAGATGTTTTACTAAAACAATTTTTACATGTTGTTACAGAAGTCATATGTTTTACTATAAATAGTAATTGGAACTATAAAAAGATTTCCTACATCATAGTATTTCTTTTATAATTTTTAGACATTAAATAAATTAAATTATTTATGACATCATGATGATGTAGCGATGACCTCATTATTTAACGATTTAAATAAAATGGAAATATAATGTAAAGTATAAGACCTAAAAATGTCCAAAACCTATTGGATGAGTGGATTTAGAACCCTTATCACCTTATCCTCGAAATACATCAATGTGGGACCTTTAAAATCTGAAACTCTTTTGAAAATAATGTAACATTTTGTAACTTTACAAGAGTGCACCTCCTCTCCTCTTATAAAAGGCCCCCACCTCTACCTCCTTACCCACACTCTCAAATCCTTTGGCTCGGCCAAACCCTGCCCATTTTGTCTCTCCAATTCCCTATCTTACTCCTTGAAGCCTCACTTTGGGAAGAAATCTTCCCAAGGAAGCCTTCGAGCTCAAACCAAAGGGAGTTACCCGATTTTAAGGTAATGTCTTCACTTGTGTCCTTTTGTTTTATTTTGCTTCTCCAAACCCATAAACTCTTTTTATTCATTTATTTTGTAACAAATAAAGTATCTTCAATATACTAAGATGTTGTTATTCGAAGTATTAGAGCTACACTTACACACACCTACATCTAATTGTTAAAGAACATACTGTTTCCATGGATGGAGAATTTCTGCCTCCCGAAATGATGATTGTTCAACATTCTTCTAACACCATCAAAGGTGGACATTAAGATGACACTATATTTATATATGATATCTAATATGTTTATGTTTTACTTAAGATTCTGTATTTTTCATTTATGTAATAACTTTATGGTTTCCATTATGGGTAAACGCAACATCTTCATTTAAGGAAGTGCGGACTACCGCCCCCTCAAAGTAATTTGATTCGTTAATACCATATGTGGCATGTATAAATGATATATTTAATGATATTATATAAGATAACATACTGGAATTAAAATACTATTATGTATCATTACGTTTTAATTCCATTCAATATGAAATAGAAATGGAAGTAGTGTTCATGCGTACGTACGGCTTACCGTATCAATGAACGGTACATTTCATTTCTTATCTCAAAATGTTATGTAATATTATAAGTACATATATATAATGTATATATATGTAATATATTACATATAAATTATGGATATCATTCTGGAATTATAACATATATATATCTCTCTCATTTTGTTTTAATTCCATTAATATGACAAAAAATGAAAGTAGCGTTCATGTGTACGTACGGCCTACCGTCTCCATGAACGGTGCTTTTAATTTTTTATCTCCAAATGATATGGAGAAGTATAAAATTAATATTTATGGGATATATATGATATTTTAATCATTAATACTATTTTGGAAATTATTTACTTAAAACTACATGGGCATTCTTTTTTTCAAACAAGTTCTTTTCTGACTCATGTACAAAACATCGGCAAAAACGTCTGATATGAACTGACATTATTAAACAATTATTATAAAATAATAATATGTGATATGAACTGAATAATAATATCTAAAGGAGGTAATTAGGCAATTATTAATTGACCAATGTTTATTATTCAGGAATATAAAGAAACGAACAAGACAAGTTGGACTTGAGGTAAGGGATCCTACTCCACTCTTTCTTTTTAAGTACACTCTTTTATGTCATTCCTTTTAAAGCTCATCATTCTTGTTATTGGGAAGTTCTTTTATATTAATCATACTATAATTTTTATGTTCATGTGATGATAGACCCTATTCTCTCTCATCAACCAATTTTGGAAGTTTTGAGTGGCGTCGTTAGGCTGCCAAATTTTCTTAAGAGATCTAACCTCTCTCTTTCTTTTTAAGTACTCTCCTTTATGTCACTTATTTTAAGATCCTCTTTTTTATGTTGGGGGATGTTATTTTATATTTCTCTTTATATAATATTTATGTTAATATGATTAGATACCCTATTTTATCTCATCAATCCATTTTTGTAAGTTTTAAGTGGCGTCGTTAGGCTGCCGAGTTTTCGTAAGGGATTTTTCATCTCAATTTTATTCCCGTGAGAATTATGCTACATTTTCCACAATTTCCATTGAGTGGTGTATGTACTGACCATTATTTTACTCATTGTGTAATATTCTTTCATTTATGAGTATTTACATCAATGTTGTATTGTCCTTCTTTCACGGGGCGTATGTTTCGAAAGATACCCATGTCAGTAAGGGAACCTTTCACCCTCCTCTTTTTAAAAGACTTATTTTGTTATGTATTTTAATTAACATAATATTATTTTGGGATATGTTCTTCTATATCCTTATTGATATAAATTTTATGTCCATGTGATGAGATACCCTTTTTATCTCTCATCAACTCTTTTTCTGAATTTTGAAGTGACGCCGTTAGGCTGTCTAATTATTGCAAGGGAACTTCTTTACCCAATTTAGATTCTTTGGGATAAACTTGTACACATTGAATATGTCGTTCTATGATTATGTGTGAATGTCCTCTTATTGTTTTACACTTAATACCCACTTATATTTCATGTATTCGTTTGTCACACATAGTTTTGTAACTGATTTATCCTTAATCCAAGGATACCTTCTTTGTATGGGACTTCGTCTCAATCGCCTTTCATTGAGGCATATTTTGTTTTATACATAACTTTCTTTTATACGGTGTATAAACCCCTTTGACTTTTATGTTTATCCAAAAGGAATCTTTTTATACGAAGCATTTTACTAAACAAAAAAAGGGAATGTTTTTGTCGTACGTATGCAGCGACAACGACTTCTCCGCCACCGTGACCATTATTTGAGATTCGGCTTCCTCTACAAGGCATAACATCTTTTTAAAAGAAAAATAAATACCATGTTTTACTTTTGTTTTATTTTGGTATTGAAAATTGTTTTCATAAATGTATTTATATCAATGTGTTTTATTGATATCTTTTTATTGAAAGGTGGAAATTTTATGTCTCCTTTATGCATGTTTTATGTGATAAGATTATGTTATGGTTCTTGGGAATTGTTATGAAGATGGGTGGTTCCGTGATAAACTAAGGGCCGGTGAGCCCGATATATCTGTCCAATGCATTGGGTAACGCGAAGGAGTGAAACGTTAAGGTTTATCTGAAAATATTTAGGGAATATACTATGATGGGTATTCCAAATGTAACCAAGAGGGTTACTCCCTAAGTAAGAATGTTATGAATGACTCAAGTTACCTTTTATGTCTTATGATTTCTATGATTTATTCATGATTTGATGAAGTAGGTTAAAGTGCCTATGTTTTATGGGTAAATTATGATTTCATTCTTATGTATATATGAACTCATGTTTCCTTTCCATATTTTTATATCCCTTACTGAGCTTTTTATGATCATCCCAAGTTTTTGAAATGTTTTTCACATGTCAAGGGAATGGTACGTGATGTGATGATAGTGTTAAGGATGTGTCAAGAAATAATCCATGTTTTATTTTCAATATGTTTCCGTTGATGGGAAGAATGAATACTATCTTTTATGTAACCACTTTGTTTAAATGTGGAATGTAATGAAAGTTTCATGATCTAATTCTCTAAAACTCTAAACCTAAAAAGATACTCAATGTGTAATCTTGTGATAACTCAAGATTAAGTAAGGTTTAAGGATGGGGCCTTATAGTTGGTATCAAAGGTCAGTTTAGATAACTTTAGAGGTTAGGGTATTCTTTAAGCATAAGTGACATTACCATAATGATTAAGAATTCAGAAAGATTTATAGTTTTAGATAAGGTGAATGAGTAAGTATATCTTAGTGTTAATATTCTTCATTAGTACATTATGGTTTTGTTGATATACTCACACTGACCTTTTTGGTTTTAGTAAATGGCTGGATCTAGCAGGCACCAAAGTAATCGTGGATGTGAAGGAAACTTTTACAGTTTTTTGAGAAAGCAACTGAATGATATGGGAGCTGCAATGAGAACCCTTGTGTTTATCCTAAACCAACTATCAAGGAGTCATGATCAACCACTTGAACCTTGGTATGTTCTGTAATGCATCATGTATGAGATGACCAATCTATGTGGAAGTCTAGGTAATAATTATAAAGGTAACCATTTGGGTTTATATGATCCTTACTTTTGAGGTAATTATGGGTTACTATATGTTATGATTGAGTGAATGGCATGAGATAAAATTGAGGTTAAATTATGTTATGGTTATTTTTGATGATTTTATCCTTTTTTGGGGAATTATTTGAGAATTATATAGTTTTGGAAAAAGGACAACACATAGACTGTGTGACTACCCGTTGCGTCGGACAAAGCTGCATGAATCGAACCCACAACCAAAGTGCGACTGGTATTTATCGCCTACCACTGGACTACGTGAAGTCCCTGGTTAGTTTGACTGATTCTTTTTAGTTATATGATTTTATGAATTAAGAGTAAGTTGATTTTTGGTTATTTATGAAAATGACTAACCTATCAGGGAGGATATGTGATTAGGTTAATTACTTTTGAATACGAGACTTTAGGAGAAATTGATGTTTTTTGGAGATAAATGTTACGATTTAACTTGGAAGACTATGTGACTAAATCCTTCAAATATTTGGGTTTCAATCTTAGATTGGTTTACTTTAAAGAATTTTATGGACAATTGTTTATCAGATGGTCCTCGTTGAACTTTGGGTTTTGTTGGACAAATTTTGGAGATTAAGCAAAGATTTTCTTTTTAAAGGGTTATCCTTTTCTGGATTATCTGACCTTGTACTAACCTTTTTGGTTTTGGTTTTGGTTAAAGCCTAAAGACATGGGAAGTATATAGTTCTCTTTGGTGGATTAGGTGATTCTCTAGAAGTTGATTATAGTACTCTTAATGCAAACAAGTCTCCCTAAATACTCGTATTTTGGAAAAAAATATGAGTTTGATTAAGGAATATAGTAAAAGTTGAAAGTTGGCATGATAAGTGACTATGTTTCCTTATGAATAAATTTCTCAATAAAAAGTAACTTAAAACAAAAATGTTGTCTATTAACTTTTCCTACTAGGGAATCAAATACCGCTTAACCCATCTCAAGTTTGTTAACTTTCTCCTAGACATGTTTACTATCACTCTCCCTCAAGAACATGACCCTTTTAATTTTCTTCCATGTCCATGTTTTTCTACATGGAATCCTAGTGTGGGTTAACTCAGGTGACCTATGTACTTATCTTCCTTTATTTTAAAGTGATTGGTTTTCCGACTCTTGTTCTGATGTGGGACTTTCAAGGATGTTTCGAAGTTCAATTTTAAAAATTACGAGGACGCAATTCCCAAAAGGGGGGAAGGATGTAACACCCCAGGTAAATAAAGAATATGACATTTTCATATTTAACCATATTTGTGAATAAAATATTAATATGACATTAAAGGGGACACTATGCTCGATGGCGTACCCAACACGCAACAACGAGTTTCTTGGGAATCTTACGTTGCACTCTAATAATAAAATAATATTATTTTAAATGGTAGTTAACATGTAGTCGTTGTATTGGCGGTAATGGATAGAAATAACTAAAATATTGTTATATATGTTTTTAAATGTTTTTAAATTTATCCAATAAAAGATAAAGGCTTAAAATACGGAAAGAATTCAATTTTAGGCGTATATGCCCTAGTTTTCACTAAAGGTTCACTTATCCCCTTTTGATGGAGAACCGTTATTAAATATTGTTTTGTTCACTCTTATAAATCCTTTTGGACCAAATAAAACTCTTCTTAATAATTGGTACATCCAAATTTACTTTGTGTAAATTTTTGGTATCTTTCTGATAAAGTTCATTTTTTAATGAATAGTGTAAAATGATGTATTTTAATTCAAAACCCTTTTTTAATATAATTTATTTATATTATTAGATTATCTTTTGAATTTTTTTTAAAGTGAAATTAGAATATATTTTTACCATTAAATCCAATAGTGGTCGTTGGAATTAATTTCACTTTGAAATCAGACTTAAACTGGTGTCAATCTTTTGATACTTATTGTTTCATAAAAACACGCTATTTGCTCTGAAAATGGGAATTAATTATTAAATTAATTAATGTGACTTATATGTTTTTAATTCTGTAAAATATACTTCATTTTTGAATTCGGAATATCAAAAATATATTAGGGTGAATTTTTGGGAATTTTCTGAAAAAACTTCAATTTTTGATGAATAGTGAAACCACTAAGTGGTACTTATAAAAACTAATTTTTCTGTTTAAATGATATTTTGCCATATTTGTGTTTTGAATTTCAAAAATACGACATAAATGGTTATCATTAAGAAGAAAAATGTGGTTCAATGGGATAAAAATAATTTTTGGTGAATAATAACTTATTAAGTTTTTAATCGCGATTAGAGGTAATTAGTGTAGTTTAAGGTAAAAAATAATGTTTTAATAATATTAAATGAACTTGAAACATGTCCTAACCTCATTGGATGTGTCATTTCCAACAAAGACAACCCATGGGTCAACTTGTGGACCCCATGAAGACACTTTGGTTGGAAAATTACATTAATATCTTTTTATTTAAAGTCAAAGTAAAAATGACACAAACATGATATGTTTTACTAAAACAATTTTTACATGTGGTTATACAAGTCATCTTTTTGACTATAAATAGTCATTGGAAATATAGAAAGAATTCATACATCATAGTATTTTTTTTATAATTTTTAGACATTAAATAAATTTTAATATTTATGACATCATGATGATGCATCGATGACCTCATTATTTAATGATTTAAATAAAATGGAAAGATAATGTAATATATAAGACCTACACATGTCCAAAACCTATTGGATGAGTGTATTTAGAACCCTTATCACCTTATCCTTTAAATACATTAATTTGGGACCTTTAAAATCCGAAAATCGTTTGAAAATAAAGTAACATTTTGTAACTTTACAAGAGTTCCCCTCCTCTCCTCTTATAAAAGGCCCCCACCTCTACCTCTTTAACCACACTCTCAAAGCCCTTGTCTCGGCCAAACCCTGCCCATTTTGTCTCTCCACTTCCCTCTCTTACTCCTTGAAGCCTCACTTTGGGAAGAAGTCTTCCCAAGGAAGCCTTTGAGCTCAAACCAAAGGAAGTTACCCGATTTTAAGGTAATGTCTTCACTTGTGTCCTTTTGTTTTATTTTTCTTCTCCAAACCCCTAAAATCTTTTTATTCATTTATTTTGTAACAGATACAGAATCTTCAATATACTAGGATGTTTTTATAAGAAGGATTCGAGCTACACTTACAAACACCTACATCTAATGGTTAAAGAACATACTGTTTCCATGGAGGGCGAATTTCTGCCTCCCGAAACAATGATTGTTCAACATTCTTCTAACACCTTCAAAGGTGGCCATTAAGATGACACTATATTTATATATGATATCTAATATGTTTATGTTTTACATAAGCTTCTGTATTTTTAATTTATTTCATACCTTTACGGTTTCCATTATGGGTAAATGCGATATCTTCCTTTAAGGAAGTGCGGACTACCGCCCCCTCAAAGTGATTTGATTCGTTAATACCATATGTGGCACGTATAAAGGATATATTTAATGATATTATATATGATAACATACTGGAATTAAAATACTATTATTTATCATTATTTTTTATTTCCATTCAATATGAAATAGAAATGGAAGTAGCGTTCATGCGTACGTACGGCTTACCGTCTCCATGATCGGTACATTTCATTTCTTATCTCAAAATGTTATGTAATATTATAAGTACATATATATAGTGGATATATATGTAATATATTACATCTAAATTATGTATATAATTCTGGAATTATAACATATATATATCTCTCTCATTTTGTTTTAATTCCATTAATATGACAAAAAATGAAAGTAGCGTTCATGCGTACGTACGGCCTACCGTCTCCATGAACGGTGCTTTTCGTTTTTTATCTCCAAATGATATGGAATAGTATAAAATGAATATTTTCTGGATATATATGATATTTTAATCATTAATACTATTCTGGAAATTATTTACATAAAACTACATGGGCAATATTTTTTTCAAACAAGTTCAATTTTGACTCATGTACAAAACATCGGCAAAAACGTCTGATATGAACTAACATTATTAAACAATTATTATAACATTATAATATGTGATATTAACTGAATAATAATCTCTAAATGAGGTACTTAGGAAGTTATTAATTGACCAAAGTTTATTATTCAGGAATATAAAGAAATGAACAAGACAAGTTGGACTTGAGGTAAGGGATCCTACTCCACTCTTTCTTTTTAAGTACACTCTTTTATGTCATTCCTTTTAAAGCTCATCATTATTGTTATTGGGATGTTATTTTATATTAATCATACTGTAATTTTTATGTTCATGTGACGAGATACCCTATTCTCTCTCATCAATCCATTTTGGAAGTTTTGAGTGGCGCCGTTAGGCTGCCAAATATTCATAAGAGATCTAACCTCTCTCTTTCTTTTTAAGTACTCTCCTTTATGTCACTTCTTTTAAGCTCCTATTTTTTTATGTTGGGGGATGTTCTTTTATATTCCTCTTACTATAAACTTTAAGTTAATATGATGAGATACCCTATTTTATCTCATCAATCCATTTTGGTAAGTTTTAAGTGGCGCCGTTAGGCTGCCGAGTTTTCGTAATGGATTTTTCATCTCACTTTTATTCCTGTGAGAATTATGCTACATTTGCCACAATTTCCTTTTAGTGGTGTATGTACTGACCATTATTTTTCTCATTGTGTAATATTCTTCCAATTATGAGTATTTACATCAATTTTGTATTGTCCTTCTTTCACGGGGCGTATGTTTCGAAAGATACCATGTCAGTATGGGAACCTTTCACCCTCCTCTTTTTAAAAGACATATTTTGTTATGTCTTTTAATTCACATAATATTATTTTGGGATATTTTATTCTATATCCTTATTGATTTAAATTTTATGTCCAAGTGATGAGATACCCTTTTTATATCTCATCATCTCTTTTTCAGAATTTTGAAGTGACGCTATTAGGCTGTGTAATTATTGCAAGGGAACTTCTTAACCCAATTTCGATTCTTTGGGATAAACTTGTACACCTTGAATATGTCGTTCTATGATTATGTGTGAATGTCCTCTGATTGTTTTACACTTAATACCCACTTATATTTCGTGTATTCATTTGTCACACATAGTTATGAAACTGATTTATCCTTAATCCAAGGATACCGTCTTTGTGTGGGACTTCGTCTGAATCGCCTTTCATTGAGGCATATTTTGTTTTATAAACAACTTTCTTTTATACGGTGTATAAACCCTTTTTACTATTATGTTTATCCAAAAGGAATCTTTTTATACGAAGAGTTTTACTAAACGAAAAAAGGGAATGTTTTTAACGTACGTATGCGGCGACAACGACTTCTCCGCCGCCGTGACCATTATTTGAGTTTCGGATTCCTCTAAAAGCCATACCTTCTTTTTAAAAGAAAAATAAATACCATATTTTACTTTTATTTTATTTTGGTATTGAAAATGGTTTTCATAAATGTATTTATATCAATGTGTTGTATTGATATCTTGTTATTGAAAGGTGGAAATGTTATGTTTCCTTTATGCATGTTTTATGTAATAAGATTATGTTATGGTTCTTGGGAATTGTTATGAAGATGGGTGGTTCCGTGATAAACTAAGGGCGGGTGAGCCCGATATAGATCTCCAATGCATTAGGTAACGCGAAGGAGTGAAACGTTAAGGTGTCTCTGAAGAGATTTAGGGAATATACTGTGATGGGTATTCCAAATGTAACCAAGAGGGTTACTCCCTACGTAAGAATGTTATGAATGCCTCAAGTTACCTTTTACGTCTTATGATTTCTATGATTTATTCATGATTTGATGAGGTAGGTTAAAGTGCCTATGTTTTATGGGTAAATTATGATTTCATTCTTATGTATATATGAATCATGTTTCCTTTCCATATTTTTATATTCCTTACTGAGCTTTTTATGCTCATCCCAAGTTTTTGAAATGTTTTTCACAGGTCAAGGGAAAGGTACGTGATGTGATGATAGTGTTAAGGATGTGTCAAGAAATAATCTATGTTTTATTTTCAATATGTTTCCGTTGATGGGAATAATGAATACTGTCTTTTATGTAACTAATTTGTTTAAATGTGGAATGTAATGAAAGTTTCATGATCTAATTCTCTAAAACTCTAAACCTAAAAAGATCCTCAATGTGTAATCTTGTGATAACTCAAGATTAATTAAGGTTTAAGTTTGGGGCCTTATAGTTGGTATCAAAGGTCGGTTTAGATAACTTTAGAGGTTAGGGTATTCTTTAAGCATAAGTGACATTACCATAATGATTAAGATTTCAGAAAGAGTACTAGTTTTAGATAAAGTGAATGAGTAAGTATATCTTAGTGTTAATCTTCTTCATTAGCACATGATGGTTTTGTTGATATAATCACACTGACCATTTTGGTTTTAGTAAATGGCTTGATCTAGCTGGCACCAAAGTAATAGTGGATGTGAAGGAAACTTTGATAGTTTTTTGGGAAAGCAACTGAATGATATGGGAGCTACAATTAGAACCCTTGTGTTTATCCTAAACCAACTATTAAGGAGTCATGATCAACCACTTGAACCTCGATATGTTCTGTAATGCATCATGTACGAGATGACCAATCGATGTGGAAGTATAGGTAATAATTATAAAGGTAACCATTTGGCTCTATATGATCCTTACTTTTGAGGTAATTATGGGTTACTATATGTTATGATTGAAGTGAAAGGCATGAGATAAAATTGAGGTTAAATTATGTTATGGTTATTTTTGATGATTTTATCCCTTTTTGGGGAATTATTTGAGAATTATATAGTTTTGTAAAAAGGACAACACGCAGACTGTGTGACTACCCATCGCGTTGGACAAAGCTGCGGGAATCGAACCCACAACCAAAGTGCGACTGGTATTTATCTCCTACCACTGGACTACGTGAAGTCCCTGGTTAGTTTGACTGATTCTTTTTAGTTATATGATTTTATGAATTAAGAGTAAGTTGATTTTGGGTTATTTATGAAAATGATTAACCTATCATAGAGGATATGTGATTAGGATAATTACTTTTCAATACGAGACTTTAGGAGCAACTGATGTTGTTTGGAGATAAATGTTATGATTTAACATGGAAGACTATGTGACTAAATCCTTCAAATATTTGTGTTTCAATATTAGATTGGTTTACTTTAAAGAATTTTATGGACAATTGTTTATCAGACGGTCCTCGTTGAACTTTGGGTTTTGTTGGACAAATTTTGGAGATTAAGCATAGATTTTCTTTTTAAAGGGTGATCCTTTTTTGGATAATCTGACCTTGTACTAACCTTTTTGGTTTTGGATTTGGTTAAAGCCTAAATACATGGGAAGTATATAGTTCTCTTTGGTGGATTAGGTGATTCTCTAGAAGTTGATTATAGTACTCTTAATGCAAACAAGTATCCCTAAATACTCGTCTTTTGAAAAAAAAATGAGTTTGATTAAGGAATCTAGTAAAAGTTGAAAGTCGATATGATAAGTGATTATGTTTCCTTATGAATAAATTCCTCAATAAAAAGTAACTTAAAACAAAAATGTTTCCTATTAACTTTTCCTACTTGGGAATCGAATACCGCTTAACCCATCACATGTTTGTTAACTTTCTCCTAGACATGTTTACTATCACTCACCCTTAAGAACACGACCGTTTTCTTTTTCTTCCATGTCCATGTTTTTCTACATGGAATCCTAGTGTAGGTTAACTCGGGTGACCTCTGTACTTATCTTCCTTTATTTTAAAGTGATTGTTTTACCGACTCTTGTTCTGATGTGGGACATTCAAGGATGTTTCCAAGCTCAATTTTAAAAATTGCGAGGACACAATTCTCAAAAGGGGGGAAGGATGTAACACCCCAGGTAAATAAAGAATATGACATTTTCATATTTATCCATATTTGTGAATAAAATAATAATATGAATTTAAAGGGTATGCTATGCTCGATGGCGTACCCAACACGCAACAACGAGTTTCTTGGAATCTTACGTTGCACTCTAATAATAAAATAATATTATCTTAAATGGTAGTTAACATGTAGCCGTTGTATTGGTGTTAATGGATAGAAATAACTAAAATATGATTATATATGTTTTTAAATGTTTTTTAATTTATCCAATAAAATATAAAGGCTTAAAATATGGAAAGAATTAAATTTTAGGCGTATATGCCCTAGTTTTCACTAAAGGTTCACTTATCGCCTTTTGATGGAGAACCGTCATTAAACATAGTTTTATTCACTCTTATACATCCTTTTGGACCAAATAAAACTGTTCTTATGAATTGGGACTTTAAAATTTACTTTGTGTAAATTTTTGGTATCTTTCTGATAAAGTTCATTTTTTAATGAATAGTGTAAAATGTTGTATTTTAATTCAAAACCCCTTTTTAATATAATTTATTTCTATGATTAGATTATTTTTTGAATTTTTTTAAAGTGAAATTAGAATATATTTTTACCCTTAAATCCAATAGTGGTCGTTGGAATTAATTTCACTTTGAAATCAGACATAAACTCGTGTCAATCTTTTGATACTTATTGTTTCATAAAAACACGCTATTTGCTCTGACAACGGGAATTAATTATTAAATTAATTAATGTGACTTATATGTTTTGAATTTTTTAAAATAGACTTAATTTTTGAATTTGGAATATCAAATATATCTTAGGGTGAATTTTTGGGATTTTTCTGAAAAACTTCAATTTTTCGATGAATAGTGAAACCACTAAGTGGTACTTATAAAAACTGATATTTCTGTTTAAATGAAATTTTTCCATATTTGTGTTTTGAGTTTAAAAAATCCGACATACATGGTTTTCATTAAGAAGAAAAATGTGGTTCAATGGGATAAATTTTTTTTTGGTGAATAGTAACTTATTAAGTTTTTAATCGCGATTAGAGGAAATTAATGTAGTTTAAGGTAAAAAATAATGTTTCAATAATATTAAATGAACTTGAAACATGTACTAACCTCATTGGATGTGTCATTCCCGACCAAGACAACCCATGGATCAACTTGGGGACCCCATGAAGCCACTTTGGTTGGAAAATGACATTAATATCTTTTTATTTAAAGTTAAAGTAAAAATGACACAAACATGAAATGTTTTACTAAAACAATTTTTACATATGGTTATACAAGTCATATTTTTGACTATAAATATTCATTGTAAAGATAAAAAGATTTCCTACATCATAGTATTTTTTTATAATTTTTAGACATTAAATAAATTAAATTATTTATAACATCATGATGATACAGCGATGACCTCATTATTTAACTATTTAAATAAAATGGAAAGATAATGTAATATCTAAGACATAAACATGTCCAAAACCTATTGGATGAGTGGATTTAGAACCCTTATCACCTTAGCCTCCAAATACATCAATTTGGGACCTTTAAAATCCGAAACCCTTTTGAAAATAAAGTAACATTTTGTAACATTACAAGAGTGCCCCTCCTCTTTTCTTATAAAAGGCCCCCACCTCTACCTCTTTACCCACACTCTCAAAGCCTTTGGATCGGACAAACCCTGCTCATTTTGTCTCTCCCCTTCCCTCTATTACTCGTTGAAGCCTCACTTTGGGCAGAAGTCTTCCCAAGGAAGCTTTTGAGCTCAAACTAAAGAGAGTTACCCGATTTTAAGGTAATGTCTTCACTTGTGTCCTTTTGTTTTATTTTGCTTCTCCAACCCCCTAAACTCTTTTTATTCATTTATTTTGTAACAAATACAGTATATTCAATATACTAGGATGTTTTTATAAGATGTATTTGAGCTACACTTACACACACCTACATCTAATGGTTAAAGAAAATACTGTTTCCTTGGATGGGGAATTTCTGCCTCCTGAAACGATGATTGTTCAACATTATTCTAACACCTTCACAGGTGGACATTAAGATGACACTATATTTATATATGATATCTAATATGTTTATGTTTTACTTAAGCTTCTTTATTTGTCATTTATAGCATACCTTTATGGTTTCCATTATGGGTAAACACGATATCTTCATTTAAGGAAGTGCAGACTACCGCCCCCTCAAAGTGATTTGATTCATTAATACCATATGTGGTAAGTATAAAGGATATATTTAATTATATTATATATGATAACATACTGGAATTAAAATACTATTATTTATCATTATTTTTTAATTCTATTCAATATGAAATATAAATGGAAGTAGAGTTCATGCGTACGTACGGCTTACCGTCTCCATGAACGGTACATTTCATTTCTTATCTAAAAATGTTATGTAATATTATAAGTACATATATATAATGGATATATATGTAATATATTAAATCTAAATTATGGATATCATTCTGGAATTATAACATATATATATATATATATCTCTCATTTTGTTTTAATTCCATTAATATGACAAAAAATGAAAGTAGCATTCATGCGTACGTACGGCCTACCGTCTCCATGAACGGTGCTTTTCGTTTTTTATCTCAAAATGATATGGAATAGTATAAAATGAATATATAATGGATATATATGATATTTTAATCATTAAAACTATTCTGGAAATTATTTACTTAAAACTACATGGGCAATATTTTTTTCAAACAAGTTCATTTTTGACTCATGTACCAAACATCGGCAAAAACGTCTGATATAAAATAACATTATTAAACAATTATTATAACATTATAATATGTGATATTAACTGAATAATAATCTCTAAAGTAGGTACTTAGGAAATAATTAATTGACCAAAGTTTATTATTCAGGAATATAAAGAAACGAACAAGACAAGTTGGACTTGAGGTAAGGGATCCTACTCCACTCTTTCTTTTTAAGTACACTCTTTTATGTAATTACTTTTAAAGATCATCATTCTTGTTATTGGGATGTTCTTTTATATTAATCATACTGTAATTTTTATGTTCATGTGATGAGAGACCCTATTCTCTCTCATCAATCCATTTTGGAAGTTTTGAGTGGCGCCGTTAGGCTGCCAAATTTTCGTAAGAGACCTAACCTCTCTCTTTCTTTTTAAGTACTCTCCTTTATGTCACTTATTTTAAGATCCTCTTTTTTTATGTTGGGGGATGTTATTTTATATTCCTATTTATATAAACATTAAGTTAATATGATGAGATACCCTATTTTATCTCATCAATCCATTTTTGTAAGTTTTAAGTGGCGCCGTTAGGCTGCCGAGTTTTCGTAAGTGATTTTTCATCTCACTTTTATTTCCGTGAGAATTATGCTACATTTGCCACAATTTCCGTTGAGTGGTGTATGTACTGACCATTATTTTATTCATTGTCTAATATTCTTTCATTTATGAGTATTTACATCAATTTTGTATTGTCTTTCTTTCAAAGGGATTATGTTTCGAAAGATACCCATGTCGGTAAGGGAACCTTTCACCCTCCTCTTTTTAAAAGACTTATTTTGTTATGTCTTTTAATTCACATAATATTATTTTGGGATATGTTCTTCTATATCCTTATTGATGTAAATTTTATGTCCAAGTGTTGAGATACCCTTTTTATCTCTCATCAACTGTTTTTTTGAATTTTGAACTGACGTCGTTAGGATGTCTAATTATTGCAGGGGAACTTCTTAACCCAATTTCGATTCTTTGGGATAAACTTGTACACCTTGAATATGTCGTTCTTTGATTATGTGTGAATGTCCTCTTATTGTAATACACTTAATACCCACTTATATTTCGTGTATTCTTTTGTCACACATAGTTATGCAACTGATTTATCCTTAATCCAAGGATACTGTCTTTTTATGGGACTTCGTCTCAATCTCCTTTCAATGAGGCATATTTTGTTTTATACACAACTTTCTTTTATACGGTGTATAAAACCCTTTGACTTTTATGTTTATCCAAAAGGAATCTTTTTATACGAAGTGTTTTACTAAACGAAAAAAGGGAATGTTTTTGTCGTACGTATGCGGCGACAACGACTTCTCCACCGTTGTGACCATTATTTAAGTTTCAGCTTCCTCAACAAGCCATACCTTCTTTTTAAAAGAAAAATAAATACCGTGTTTTACATTTCTTTTATTTTGGTATTGAAAATGGTTTTCATAAATGTATTTATATCAATGTGTTGTATTGATATCTTGTTATTGAAAGGTGGAAATCTTATGTTTCTTTTATGCATGTTTTATGTGATAAGATTACTTTATGGTTCTTGGGAATTGTTATGAAGATGTCTTGTTCCGTGATAAACTAAGGGTGGGTGAGCCCGATATAGCTCTCCAATGCATTGGGTAACCCGAAGGAGTGAATCTTTATGGTTTCTCTGAAGAGATTTAGGGAATATACTGTGATGGGTATTCCAAATGTAACCAAGAGGGTTACTCCCTACGTAAGAATGTTATGAATGCCTCAAGTTACCTTTTATGTCTTATGATTTCTATGATTTATTCATGATTTGATGAGGTAGGTTAAAGTGCCTTTCTTTTATGGGTAAATTATGATTTCATTCTTATGTATATATGAACTCATGTTTCCTTTCCATATTTTTATATCCCTTACTGAGATTTTTATGCTCATCACAAGTTTTTGAAATGTTTTTCACATGTCAAGGGAAAGGTACATGATGTGATGATAGTGTTAAGGATGTGTCAAGAAAGAATCCATGTTTTATTTTCAATATGTTTCCGTTGATGGGAAGAATGAATACTATCTTATATGTAACCACTTTTTTTAAATGTGGAATGTAATGAAAGTTTCATGATCTAATTCTCTAAAACTCTAAACCTAAAAAGATCCTCAATGTGTAATCTTGTGATAACTCAAGATTAACTAAGGTTTAAGGCTGGGGCCTTATAAAAAATATGGAGATAAGAAATGAGATCCACCATTCATGGAGATGGTATGTTTTATGTACACATGAACGCTACATTCATTTATTTTTAACATTTGAGGGAATTAAAAATAAATGATTCATAGGTATACTATAATTCCATTATAATTTCATATATTAGTTCATTAACTCCATCCTTTATACGTTTTATTTACGGAATGAATGAGTCATATCAATTTGAGGGGATGGTAGTCTAGAATTCCTCTAATGAAATTATCGAATTAACCAATTATGGAAACCTTAATGGTTTCATATAAATGAAAAATAAATAAGAATATATAGTATATAAATATAATATATATCATATATAAATAATGTTCAATCAATATGGACACCATGAGAGGTGGTAGGAAACAATCGAACAATAATCATTTCATGAGGCAGTAGTTCACCCTACATAGAAATAGTATGTTCATAATAATTTGATGGAGGTGTTTGGAAGTGTAGTTAAAGTACTTCTAATAAAAACATATGAGTATATTTAAGATAATGGTGTTGTTATAAAATAATGGAATAAATATTTCTTAGGCCGTTGGAGAAAACAAATAAATGAAATAATATTGAGAGAATACATAACCTGAAATCAAGTAACTCCTTTTGATTTAAGCTAAAGGCCTTTTTAAATTTCCTTCTACCTAATGTTAGGATTATAGGAGGAATATAAAGATTTTGGGTGCTTGTTTGGCCAGTGTTTTGATAAGCCAAGGGGCATGAGTGGTGTGATTAAATGTGTTGGGTGATGCCCTTTTATAAGAGGGAGGAGGGGTACTTTAAGAAGGCATGGATATATTAATTTATTATTAAATAATTTTTTATTTCAAAAGGTCCCCAACTCATTTAATTACAATATATATGTATTATTGTTCTAAATACTCTACAAAAATCGGTTTTATAAAATTTTTTATCCCATATTTATCTATCTCATTTAGCATTAACATTTAGTTAACTAATTTAACTCTTACCATGTATTCTTGTATATTTATACAATATGGTAAATATAGTTAATATAAAATTCCAATAAAACATCATGTGATTCATTAATAAAATCTCAACATTATTTACGTCATTTTTCCAAATCTTATATTTTTTGGACAATTATATCATTTAAAAAAATAGTATTTTTAAAACACTCATCTATATCAATTTTTATACTATTCATATCATGAATTTTTAGAAATCCATGAAAACTTGATTATTTACAAAAAACAATCACTAATTCAAATATAAAAAGTCATTATCATACCCAAAACTCTTGGATGGAATTTTTTTTAAATAAATGAATTTTAATATTTTTTATCTTATTTATTTAAATCATTCGTTAATAAGGTAATCACTACACTATCTCTGTGTCATAAATATATTTATTTATTTGATATATAAAAATTATAAATTAAATACCATGATCTAGTAAATCTATTTATATTTCTAATTTATATTTTTAGTTGAAAATATCACCCATATGACAACATATTAAAAATTATTTTAGTAAAAGATACATGTTTAGGTTATATTTTCCATAACAATAAATTGAAAGTAATTAAATTTCATTTTCACATTCAATTGGCTCCATGCGGTCCTAAAATCGACCCAAGGATTCCCATGGTTCGAAATATCTCATCTAATATAATAGATACATGTTTTATTGTATTTTAATATTACTATAATCTTATTTTCTACCCTTATTTACCGGATTTACCTTTTAACCTTGGTAAATAAATTATTTACTGATGTTACTATTCATAATGCCTAAAAAAGGTACATATTGAACCAATTTGGACCTCCCTATTCAAAATATGTAATCCATTTCTCCAAATTCAAAAGAAATAGTTTGTAGAAATTAATTTAAAATTAATTCCTATTTTCAAAACCAAAAAGAGGTGTTTTAATAAGTAATAACTATGAATCGATTAATATGTGTTTCAGTCCAATCTAAATGAGAAATTAATTACAATGACAAAAATCGGATTAAATGATAAAAAAGTCTAATTATAATTAAAACCATTAAAAAAGATAATATATCCTTATAAGTAAATCCAATGAAAAGACAATTTTGACTTAAAATGCAGTATTTTTTACTATTCATTAAAAATGACTTTACCAGATAAATAACAATCATTTACCCTAAGTAAATTTTGATGTTACTATTCTAAATAAAAAGTTTATTTTTCCAAATTGAACAAATAAAAGTGAAAAAAATTGATTTAAAAAGGGTTCTCCATCAAAAAGAGGTAAAATTACCTTTTAAAAATATTGGAGCATTTATGCTTAAAATTGGATTCATTCTCATTTTAAGCCTCAAATTTTTATTGGGTAAATGTAAAAACATTTAGAAAAATAGGTTTAATCATAATATAGTTAATTATTTTTATTCCTGCCAATATAACGACTTGGAGTTAACTTCCCTTTAAAATAATAACAATATATTATTATTTTGTCAGTATAACTCAGCATTGTGTGGAAGATAAGATTTCAGAGAAACCCATTGTTTTGTGTCAGGTACATCATCGAACATAGCATCCCCTTTAAAGTAAAATTAATATTTAATTCATTAATATTATTAAATTTGAAAATATCATATTCTTTGTTTACCTAGGATGTTACATCCTTCCCCTATTTTGAAAATTATGTCATCCTAATTTTAATCACTTATCAAATAAGTGGGGGTATTTATACCTCATTGCATTCTCAGATTACCATGTACCCTCTTAAACTATATGGTTATTTTACAAAACATTTACCGAATGAATTACCTTGTTCTGTAACACATTCTCTCCCCAGACATGAATTTGGACTTGTTATTCTTCATAATAAAGATTCTCTACCAACTGAACTACCTGTAGACTCAAAACATGAGATGGATCAGACATATACATTCTCAATAATTAATAATTAAAAAACTTTATGTACCTTGGATAAAATTGGTGTAAATCCACTCTATAAGAATCTGATCCTACTTTATCAAGGATTTCATAAAATAAGGACCCAACCTTAAACATTAAAAAATCATGAAGTAAGATAATAATTCACATTAAGGATCATTTTCATTTTAGAGCTTTGGATAATTAGGTCATAATATATACATAAGAATTGGATTATTACATGTAGACACTTCTACTTAGTATCCATTTTTCCATAAAATAAAAACTCTTGAAAAAAAATTAACGTCTTCTTCCATATTTTAGACATCATGAATTTTCATTGATCCCATCCTTGACCCTATTCATCTTTATGTCCTGTGAAAAACATTTCAAAAAAACTTGGGAAGAGCATAAAAAACTCAGTAAGGGTTACACAAAGAAAGATAACTGTTAGTTTTTAAAAACAATAAGAAAACCATGAATACATTATCATAAGTAATACTTTTCACCTTTATCAAGTAGTAAATACTCTTCACTGAATAAAGTATCATTGTTTACCACTTTGTAACGAAAATAATTCCATAAACCCCCTAGAAAGCACACATAACATACAAATGTAACTTGATATATAAACACACATAGATGGAATAACCATACAGTCAACTTCCTCATATATCACTCAATTGAAAATCCATACAGCTGACTTCCATACCTCATTCATTAGAGGTTATAAAGTAACCACCCATTGTAGTTTATCATGGAACAACCCATCATTTGGTATATCTTGTAAGCACCCTTCATATGTCTATGTACCATTAAAAATTCATAGCACATATATATTGCAAATATAAATATTTCACTCATTACATTTAATTTTCAATCAAAATAAACCATCTCAAGATATTGAAATAATAAATAAATTTAAAAAACAACGTTCAATAACAATAAAACAAAAAATACAGTATAAGTTCTTTTTTTTATTTAAAAAACTTTAAGGCTAACAGAGAAATACAACTATCGATTATGGTAGAAGAGAGGTCACTATTACCGAAAATGATAAAAACATTCCTTTGGTTTTTTAGTAAAATGCATCGTAGAAAAAAGATTCACATTGAATAAAAATACATGTCAAATGAGTTTATACACCGTATAAATGAATGTCGTGTATAAATCAAAATATGCCTCATTGAAATGTGATTGAGACGATGTCCCTTACCTCGTGTCTAACATGACTTGTTCGTTATTTAATCTCCTGAATAATATAATAAAGGTAATTTATACTTTCTTAAGAACATTTTTTATGTTTATTATTCCTTTTATATCACTTATTACAATGTTATAACCATAAAAAATTATTTCAGTTAATAACAGTCATTTTGTCGATATTTGGTACTTGAGTCAAAAAATGATCTTCTTGTAATTACATGTTGTCCATGTGGCTAAAAGTATATTTTCTCTAGAATGTTATTAATGATTAAGATATCATACATATCATAAATATCCAATATATATAGGTATTGTTTAACAGTACATAATATTTGGAGAAAATAAATGAAATGCACTGTTCATGGAGATGGTAAGCCATACGTATGCACGAATTATAATTTCATTTATATTTTGTATTTTAATGGAATGAAAACAAAATGATACATAGCTATATCATAATTCTGGTATAATATCACATTTTATATGTGGTACGTATGTTCATTAACATCATCCTTTATACATTCCTTGTATCGTATGAATGAGTCGTATCACGTTGATGGGGATGTAGTCTGCACTTCCTCATATGAAATTATCGTCTTTACCCATTATAGAAACCATAGAGTTATGCAATAAATGAAAAATAAATAATCATAAAGAAAAAATAAACATAATATATATCATATATAAATATAGTTCCATATTAATGGCCACCATAAGCGGTAGTAGGAGATAATCAAACAGTCATTATTTCGTGAGGCAGTAGTTTGTTGTCCGTAGAAATTGTATGTTCTTCACCAAATAGATGGGGGTGTGGGTATGTGTAGTTTAATTCATTATTATAACAACAACATAGTATATTTTAGAGATTTCTGTTGTTATAAAAAAATGAATAAAAAGTGTTTAGGGGGTTGGTGAAGTAAAATAAAAAAATAACATAAAAAGACATTACCTTTAAATTTGGTATCTCCCTTGGGTTTCAACGAAAAGGATTACTTGAAGATCCTTATACCCAAGAAAATGCTTCTAGGGGGACGGGAGGGATGTAGGGAGATTAATTTGGTAGAGTTTGTATGAGCGATGGGGTTTGAGAAGTGTAAGTAATCAGTTATAGGTGAGGGATTCTTATAAGTGGGGGGGGGGGCTCATTAGAAATGTTTGAAAATATTATTTTATTATATAATGATTTCCTGTTCTAAGGTAAAAAAACACATAAATGTAGATTATAAGATGAATCATGTTCGGAATAAAATCATCTAATAAGAACATGACATTTTTCTGATATCGTTGTAATCATTTTAATCTTATTTATTTAAATCATTCATTAATGAGGTAAACAATGCATCATTATTGTGTCATAAATAATTTTATTTATTTTTTGTCTAAAAATTATAAAAAAATATATGATATATGAAAGATTTTTAGATTTGTAATGAAATTTTATATTTGAAGTGGTAACTTATATAACCCCATGTAAAAATTGATTTACTAAAAGATATATGTTTATGTCATTTTGGTCATAATTTTAAATTAATTAATATAAATTGTCATTATCACTCTTATGTGGATATATGGGGTCCCAAAATCAACCCAAGGATTACTATGGTCAGGAATGTATCAACCAATAGAATTAGGACCCATGTTAGAGTAAATTATTGTTATTATAATATTATTTTTACCATGAATTACCCTATTTACCTTTAACCGCGGTAAATAAAATTCAAATGATACTATTCACAAAAAATTATTTTCATCTTATTAAACAATATTTTACTTACTAATAACAGCTATTCATTTCAAATTTTTGAAATTAAATTCATAGATGTGGTAAAATTTCATTTAAATAAAAAAGTCTATTTTTAACTACTATTCAATGTTTTCACTATTCATCACAAATCAAAGGATTTTAGAAAAAACATTTCTACCTAAGCTACATTTGACTTCCCGAATTCATGAATGAGTCATATTTTACTAAATGAAAATCATATAAGTTTCATTAATTAATTTCATATTAATTTTATTGTAAAAAAAATCGTGTTTTGAGAAATAATAACTATCAAAAGATTGACACTGGTTTATGTCCAATTTCAAAGTGAAATTTCTCCCAATGACCAAAATTAGTTTAAATGGAAAAATATAATCTAATGAAACTTTAAAACCAAATAAAAAGATAATAAATCTATATAACTAATGTTCATTAAATGGTAGTTTTGAATTAAAATACAGTATTTTTTACCATTCACTAAAAAATTAATTTTAATAAAAAAATAAGAAAAATTTACCCAAGGTAAATTTTGATTTCCCGATTCTAAAAAATAATTTTATTTAGTCAAATAGATCATATAAAATTGACCAAAACTATATTTAATGATGGTTCTCTATTAAAAGGATGTAAATTGACCTTTAAAAAAATATTAGAGTATTTATGCTTAAAATTGGATTCTTTCATATTTTAAGCCTCTAAAATTTATTGGATAAATGTAAAAATAATTAAAAAACTTGTATAATAATATTGTTGTTTTTTGTTCATTCCCTCTAATACAATAGCTAGGAATTAACTACAATTTAATATAATATTATATTATTATCTTTCAGTATGACTCCGCATTGTGTGCAACATAAGTTTTCAAAGAAACCAGTTATTGCGTATCGGGTACGCCATCGAACATAGAATCCCCTTTAAAAAAATTAATATTTAATTAACAAATATTAATAAATATGAAAATGTATTCTTCTTTATTTATATAGGATGTTTCGTCCTTCCCCCTTTTGGAAATTGCGTCCTCGCAATTTTATTCACTTATTAAATAAATGGGGGTATTTATCCATCATAGAATTTTCAGAGTCCCACATTGAATCTTAAAATATAAGGTTTTTACACAAAAACATTACTTGATTTATTACTATATTCCACAACACTTTCTCCCTTTAGTCAATAATCTGGACTCGTTGGTCCTCATAAGAGAGGTTTTATTTCAACTAAACAACCAGTAGCCCCAAAACCTAGGATGAATCTTGCATATACTTTCTCATAATTGAAATATGAATAACATTGTGTACCTAAGATAAACATTGAGGTAAAGCCACTATGTTGGAAAAAAATCCAACTTTCTCCAGGATTTCATAGGGTCCAATGAACCTCAAACCCAACATTCCCTTCTTGCCAAAATTCATCGAACTTTTCCATGGAAAAACTTTGAGAAAGACGTGATCACCAACCACAATAGAAAGATACTTCCTCCGGTTATCTGCACAACTTTTCTTCCTGATCTGAGATGTTCCCATTTTCTTTTGAATCAACTGAACTTTTTATGACATCTTTTCGATCAATTCTGGTCAAATCTGCATCCTTTCACCACTTTATCCCAAAATCTCGAGTTCGACAACACTTTTCATTTAATTACTCAAATAGATCCATCTGGATACTGATATTAAAACGGTTATTATATGAAAATTTAATCAAAGAAATATGTTTTACGCAACTTCCCGAATAACCCATTAAACAAGCACATAACATATCTTCCAATGCATGAATTGTTCTTTCTGACTGCCCATCTGATTGTAGATGAAAGGATGTACTAAAATTTAATTCTGTACCGAATGACTTCTAAAGGCCTTTCCAAATGTTACAAGTAATCCTAGGATCATGATCAGATTCAAAGGGGAGGGGAACTCCACTTATCCTGACTATATCATTAACATACAACTAAGAATGATGATCTGAAGACAAATTATTTCTAATTGGAAGGAAATAAGTAGATTTAGTCAATCAATCAACAATAACTTATATTGCATTGTTACCTTGAGAAGTCTTCAGTAATCCCACATTGAAATCCATGGACAAATTTTCCCATTTCCACTCTGGAACTGGTAAATATTGAAGCATACCTTTCAGAAATGGCTGCTCTAATTTAACCTATTAACAAGTCAAACACTTCACATTAATGTCATGAATATCTCTTTTCATTCCAACCCACCAGTAATACACCTGAAGAACATTGTACATCTTAGTAATTCCTGGATGAACTGAAAATGGAGAACTTTGATCTTCACATAATAACTCATTCTTCAACTGTGAATCAAAATTCACACATAATCTTTTTACAAATCACAAAATAAATTCATTTTCATTGTTAAAATCAGGAAACATACCCTTATGAACCTACTATACCTTTTTCTATAACTCACTGTCTTACTTTTCCAGATGATTTATTCGGTCTGATTGAGATGATTTCATAGTCAATTGAAACAAATATGAGTAATTTCTTGCACTAATAACTTTTATGCAAAATTTCATCAAATAAAAAACCAAAAGATCTCGTTCCAAATGTAGCATGGTTAATGTTTCATTACATTTTCGCCTCAAAGCATCTACCACATTATTTTCCTTTCTCGTATGGTAATGGATTGTGTGATCATAATCCTTGATTAATTCAAACCATCTCCTATGTATCATGTTTAATTATTTTTAATTAAATATATACTTTAAACATTGTGTCCAGTATATATATAAAATTTTAATCCATACATATGATGACCCAAATTTTTAATGAAAAAAAAAATTGCAGCTATTTCCAAATCACGTGTAGTGTAATTTAACTCATGGGTTTTCAACTAATGTGATGCATAAACAA
Organism: Viscum album; assembly: GCA_963277665.1. Taxonomy (NCBI): domain Eukaryota; kingdom Viridiplantae; phylum Streptophyta; class Magnoliopsida; order Santalales; family Viscaceae; genus Viscum; species Viscum album. The sequence continues at coordinate 1,638,949,692 of OY728127.1, forward strand.
ATACCCGGTCATTCTGCATTAGGAAACACCCAAGTCCATTTAACAAAGCATCACTATAGATAACAAATTCACCATCTCTCGATAGCAGTTCCAAAACTAGATTATTCACCAATATTTTTTTCATTTCCTAAAAAGAAATCATCACATTATTATGTCCAAATTAACTTAACACCATTTTGAGTTGATTTAGTTTTTGGGCTATATTACTTTGGAAAAATCTCAAAAAAAAAACGGTAATAACCTTCCAAACTAAGAAAAACATGGATCTCAGTTATATTTGTGGGTCTTGGCCATTCTCTAAATAATTTTTTTAGCAAGATCAACTATAATTCTATTTTATGACACATTTTGATGATGGAATGAAATTTTTGGTAACCAAAAATCATATTTACTGAATTTTCCATATAGTTTATTTTCATTTAAGGTTTTCAAGACAACACCTAAATGACTTTTATGCTCCTCTTTACTTTTAGAATAATCCAAAATATCATCAATGAACAAAACCAAAAACTTATCCAAGAACTCATGGAAAATTCCCTTCCTAAGATCCATAAATACATCAGGTGCATTTGTTAAACCAAACAGAATAAATAAAAATTCATAATGGCCACATCTAGTACGAAACATGATCTTTGGAATGTATGCTTCCTTTACCTTCAACTAATGGTTCCCCGACCACAAGTTTATCTTTGAAAATTTTTGAGCTCCTTGAAGCTAATAAATCAAACCATCGATATGAAGAAAATGATACTTTTTCATAACAAAGATGTTATTAAATTCTCTATAATCAATGCAAAGTATCATTAAACCATCATTCTTTTTAACAAACAAGACACTTTCACACCATGTTGATGTGCTATGTTGAGTGAAACATTTATTTAATAACTTCAGAAATTGGATCATTAATTATAAAAGATAAATTTGAGCCATTTGATAAGGGGTATTTGAAAATGTCTTAGCATCAGGAAATTAGTGAACAATAAATTCAATATCCTGATCAGGTATAATACCAAGAAAAAAAATCATTAAAAACACGAAGGTACTCATTTACCCCTGGTACATTATTAATCTGAACAATTACAATGTTTTCAAAAATATGGTAATGGTAGCATTCATTTCCATATTTTACTAGTTTCCCAGTTTCCTGATATGTTATCAAAAGTAAGGGTTCATTTATTTACAAAAAATGAAAAACTATCTGAAAAGAAACCACTTTAGAATTTCTATCTACCTTAGTATGATAAATGTAAAGCCAATCTAGACCAAAATTATCATCAAACTCTATTAGAGGAAAAATAATAATGTTTTCAAGTAGATTCTTTCCACACACAAGGACAGGAAGGTTCTTATAATTTCTTTTTTCTCTCAACATTTCCATTAGGTGTTTTTACCATAAGTTCATGATTCATATCTTTTGATTGAATTCCCAATTTACTAAAAAATTTCTCAAAAATTTAATGAATCTGTAGACCCTGAATCAAACAAATTATTGGCATAATCTGAAAAAACAAATAGAGTACCTGATACTACTTCATTTTATGGGACAACATCAACTGATGTAGAAAAAAAGGATTTCTCCACCCCATTATTCTTGTAGTTCGGATTCTTTCCCTTAGTTGAGTTCTTCGTTGGACACTCATTAGCATAAAGTCCCATTTCATTTCACTTAAAACATCTTACCATTGGATTTTCATTTCCTTCATGATCATATTCTGAATAGGTTCGAGCAATATGATCAGACATAACACACCAGAAGATTATTCCATACATTGATAAACATTATCCAGGATACTTTTTTCCACACTTCTTAAAAGATTGATATTTAAATTTCTTTCCTCCAGGCTTCATTGATGAATTTTTTCCCTTTTCTATCCAGCTGGACCTCTTCTTTTATTTACTCTCTTGGAATACCAGATCATAAAAAAAAATCCATTTCTACCATCTCAACACATCTGACATGTTTTTCATATCTTTTGAATTCACAAGAAAGCTAATTCTATTTGATATAGTGACACGAGTCATGATTAAAGTTGATGTATCTTACTATCATGATGTCATGTGAAATTTGGAGCATACCTTTCCAGTCGAGTGAATTTTTCTTCATAATCCACCAATGAGTCATCCTCTTGCCTCAATTCCATGAATTTTTTTTCCATCCTAAGATGGACCACTTTAGGAAAATATTTCACAATAAACATACATTTGAATTCATCCCAATTATGATCGTCAATCTCCTCAATATCCAAAATATTTTTCACCATTTACCACCACTAATTAGATTCACCATCAATATGGTAAATAGAGAGACCAACCATTTGTTTCTCTAAACACACCATGACATCAAAAATCTTCTCAAGTGCTTTAATCCACCCTTCATCTAGTACATGGTTAGTTGATCCTATGAATGATGGGGGACGTTGCCTCATAAAATTATCCACTACTGACATGTTACTATATGGTTGATAAGCATGATCTCGTGTATGGATACCAGCACCATTTATAGTCCGAGTCAACTGTGCCATCACTGCAAAAAACTATTCAGTTCTGATTCTATCCATCTCAGGTCATTGATTTGGATGGTTAATCTCCTATGTATTCCTTCCCAATGTAGTTGCAATATTTCTTCTACTGGAAACCATTCATAACATAGAAACAACTTAGGTGAAGAAAAATTGTAATCTGTAAATTCTATAACATTAAAATCTTACCATAAATTAATTTATGGACATTAATTAAACAATATTCTAACTCATATAGTTATCTAGACCGACCTCTGATACCAACTATAAGGACCCATCCTTAAACATTACATAATCATGAATTAACTTAATAATTCACATTGAGGATCTTTTCAAGTTATTATCTTTAAATAATTATGTCATAACCTATACATAACAATTTGAATATTACATTTAGACAGTTCTTCTCAGTATCCATTTTTTCATAAAACAAAAACTCTTGAAAAAATGTCATTTCTAGTTCCATATTTTAGACATCCTAAATATTATTTTATCCCATCCTTGATCCTATTAATATTTAGGTCCTATGAAAAACATTTCAAAAAAACATGGGATGAGCAAAAAAAGACTAGTATGGGAAACACAATGAACAAAACCTGATATTTTTTCAAAACAACAAGTAAACCATGAATGATTTATCATTAGTAATGATTTTCACCTTTATGAAGTAGTAAATACCCTTCACTGAATAAAACTTCATTGCTTACCTTTTTGTAACAAAACGATTACCATAAAACCCATAGAACACTCACATTATATATAAAGGGAACTTATGACATAAAAATACTTAGATAGAATAACCATATGGTCAACTTTCACACATATCACTAAATAGAATAGCATATGACTGACTTTCATTCCCAATTCATTGGAGGTTATAATGTAACCACCCATCTTCGTTTATCACAACACCACCCATCATTTGGTTTATCATGTAACCACCCATCAAATGTTCAAGTACCATTATAAAATCCTGGCACATAAAGTATTGCAAATATAAATATTTCAAAAAGAAAATTTCATTTGAAATCAAAATAAATTATTCCAAGATGATGAAATAAAAAATAAATTTCAAAAACCATTTTCAATACCAAAACACCCAAAATAGTATAAGAGGATAATTTTTCATTTAAAAAACATTAAGGCTTATAGAGGAAGAAAACTAACAATTATGGTGATGGAGAGGTCATTGTCGTCGCAAATCATGAAAACATTCCTTTTGACATTTAGTAAAATGCTTCTTAGAAAGAAGATTCCCCTTGAATGAAAATACATTTAAAAGGAGTTTATACACAATCTAATATTAAGTAGTGTATAAATAAAAATATTCCTCAAATAATGTATATTGAGATGATGTCCCTTACCGCGTGTCCAACTTGACTTGTTTGTTAGGTAATCTCTTAAATTATAAACTAATGTCAATTTATACTTGCATCAGAACAATTTTTATGTTTATTATTCAATTTATATCACTTATTACAATTTTATAAACATTATAAAATTAATTATGTAATAACAATTGTTTTTTTGATATTTGGTACATGAGTCAAAAATAAACTTCTTATAAATACATGTTGTCCATTTGGTAAAAAGTCTGTTATATCCAGAATGATATTAATGATTTAGAGATCATATATGTCATACATATCCAGTATATATTTATATATAATATTACATAAAATTTGTAGAAAATAAATAAAATACACTGTTCATGGGGATGAGAATCCGTACGTACACATAAACACTACTTTCATTACAATTTTGTATTTTAATGGAATAAAAACATAATGATACATATGTAAATAATAATTCCAGTATAATATAATATTTTTTTAATATGTTATGTATGGTCATTAAAACCATCTTTTATACATTCCATGTATGGTAGGAAAGAGTCATATCATTTTGAGGGGGCAGTAGTCCGCAATTCCTCAAATAAAATTATCATGTTTACCAATTATGGAAGCCATAAAGGTATGCTATAAATTAAAAATATAGAAGCATAAAGAAAAAATAAATATAATATATATTATATATAAATATAGTTCCATCTTAATGGCCATCATAAGAGGTGGTGGGAGATAATCGAACAATCATCGTTTTGTGAGGAAGTAGTTTCTTGTCCAGAGAAACAGTATGTTTTTCACCCATTAGATGGAGGTGTGTGTATGTGTAGTTGGAATCCTTCTAATAAAAAAACTATTATATTTAAAATACTATTTACTTTATAATATAAAGTAATAAAAACATTTTAGGGGGATGGTTAAGTAAAATAAAAGAAAAGAACATAAAAGATGATGTTACCTTTAAATTTGGTATATCCCTTTGGTTTGAACCAAAAGGATTACTTGAAGTTCCTTCTACCTAAGGTAAGGACTATAGGATGGAGATAGGGATGTATGGAGATTAATTGAGTAGAGGTTTTATGATCCATGGGGCTTGATAAGTGTGAGTAACCAGTTAGAGGTGAGGTCTTTTTATAATGTGGGGAGGGGCTCTTTAGGAAAGTTTGAAAATATTATTTTATTATATAATAATTTTGGGTTTATAAAGGTCTAAAAATAATTAAAGTCGATGATAAGATGACTCATGCTTGAAAAAAAATCATCCAATATGAATTGGACATGTTTTGGATATTGTATTAATCATTATAATCTTATTTATTTAAATCATTCATCAATGAGGGAAACACTGCATCATTATCGTGTCATAAATAATTTTATTTAAACATTAAAAAAATACCATCATGTCAGAAATATTTTTAGATTTATATTGAATATTTATAGTCTAATATATAACTTATATAACTCCATGTAAAAATTTATTTACTAAAATATATTTGTTTATGTCATTTTTTGTCATGACATTAAATTAATTAATATAGTGTCATTATCACTCTTAAGTGGATCCATGGGGTCTCAAAATCGACCCCCAGATTCCCATGGTAATAAATGCATCAAAAAATAGGATGATGAACCATTTTAGGGTAAATAAATATTATTAAAATATTTTTTTACCTTCAATTACCCTATTTACCTTTAACTATAGTAAGGAAAAATCTTAAGTTACTATTAAAAAAAATTATTTTTCATACGATTGAACCACATTTTACATACTAATTACTAAAATGTATGTTGGATTTTTGAAATTCAATTCAAAGAAGTGGAAAATTACCATTTAAATGAAAAAGTCATTTTTTAACTACTACTTAGTGTTTTCACTATTCATCTAAAATTTAAGGTTTTATGAAAATACAAAAATTTCAGCCTAAGATAAATTTGATATCAAGAATTAAAAAATGATGTCTATTTTACCAAATTCAAAACATATAAGTTGCATTAATTAATTTAAAAATTAATTCTCGCTATTAAAACAAAAAGAATGTTGTGGAGAAATAATAACTATTAAAAGATTGTCACTTGGTTATGTCCAATTTTAAAAGTGAAATTACATACAATGACCAAAATTGGATTTAATGGAAAAAATATAATCTAATTACACTTAAAAACCAATTGAAAATATAATATATCCTTTTAAATAAATTATAAGAAAAGGGATTTTTGAATTAAAATAAATTATTTATCCCTATTCATTAAAAATGAATTTTATCAGAAAAATACCAAATATTTACCCAAAGTAAATTTTGACATATTGATTCAAAATAATAATTTTAATTGGTAAAATAGAATATATAAAAGTGAAAAAACTAGATTTAAATAGGGTTCTCCATTAAAGGGGGTAAATCGACATTTTAAAAAATATTAGAGTATTTATGATTAAAATAAGATTATTTTTTTATTTTGAGCCTGTAAAATTTATTGGATAAAGGTAAATACATTTAACAAACATTTATAATCATGTTGTAGTTATTTGTATTCATTATTGCCAATAAAATTGCTAGGCGTTAACCACCATTTAAAATAATATTATATTATTATTATTTAGTATGAATTAGAATTGTGTGAAACATAATATTTCAAAGAAACCCATTGTTTTGTATCGGGTATTCCATCGAACATACCATCCACTTTAATGTAAAATTAATATTTAAATCACAAATATTAATAAATATGAAAATTTATTTTTGTTTATTTATCTGTAATATTACACATAAGGTCCAATGAACTTCATAGTCAACTTTCCCTTTTTACCAAAACACATCACACTTTTCCATGGAAAAACTTTGAGAAAGACATGACCACAAACCTCAAAAGAAATATCCTTCATCCAATTATCCGCATGAGTTTTCTACCTGCTCTGAGCAATTCCCATGTTCTTTTAAATCAACTGATTTTTTTCTTCTATCTCTTCTATTAATTCTAGTACCATCAACTTTTTTTCACATACTTCATCCCAAAAAGTTAGAGTTCTACACAACTTTCCATATAATTCCTCAAATGGTTTCATTTGTATACTATAATGAAAACTGTTATTATAAGAAAACTCAACCATAGAAAGATGTTGGTCCCAACATCCTTGGTATTCCATTGAACAAGCACATATCATATTTTCCAATGTCTGAATAGTTTTTTTAACTACCCATCTTATTGATGATGAAAAACTATATAGAAATTTATTTCTGTTCTAAATGACTTATGAAGGCCTTTCACAATGATAGATGTGAACCTAGGACCACTATCAAATACAATGGATATGGGAGAACACTGTAACCATATTATCTTTTTAATATAGAAACAATAATGATGAGATATAGAGAAAGTGAATGTATCAAGAATAGGAAGAAAATGAGAAATTTAGTTAATAGATCAACAATAACCCCAATTACATTATTACCTAAAGATGATTTTGGTAATCCCACTATGAAATCCAAGGACAAATTTTCCTATTTCCCCACTGGAATTGGAAATGGATGAAGAATAGCTTATGGTAAATTCCATTTTTCTTTAACTCGTTGATAAGTTAAAAACTTCAAAAAAAAGTCATCAATATCTCTTTTTATTTCATCCCACCAGAAATACTCCGAAAGATCTCTTTCCATTTTCATACTTCCATGATGTACTATAAATGGAGAACTCGGAGCTTCACATATCAACTCTTTCATAAATTGTGAATCACAAGGAAAACATAACTTCTTCGGAATCCTCAAAACACTATCTTTATCAATGTTAAATTTAGATTTCATACCCTTATGAACTAATTATACATTTTTCTTCAACTCACTATCTTTTTATGTGAATTGTTAATTCTATCTCATAGAGATGATATCACTGCCACTACAAACAAAACAATGGAATCTTATATACCAATAACTTTTAAATTAAAATTATTCAAATCAGAAACCAAATGATCTTATTCTAAACATAGTATTGTCAATGTAGCATTACTCATTCGACTCAAAGCTTCATCCACTTTATTTCCCATTCTCGGATGGAAATGGATCATGTATTCATAATCCTTAATTAATTTCATCTATCTTACCTATTTCATCTTTAATTCTTTATGAGTGAATATATACTTCAAACATTTCTGGTTTGAATATATTTCACACATCGGTAGCACTTACCAGAATTCAAAAGGCATTCCCAAGTGTTCTTTTTTTCCGTAATTTTCCCAAAACGTAAATTTATGTTTCTAAACATCAAACTTTTTTGAAGAGTTCTTACCTTTAGTTTTCCACCTTGACCTCTTATTATGTTCTTTTTCGAAGAACACTTGATCATTATCAAACTTCATTTCTACCTTCTCAGCACATTGATCATGATTTTCATAACTTTTAATGTCATGTGAAGGTAACTCCATTTGATACTTTTGATTTAATCCTACGTAAAAAAATTATTGATTTCACTATTAGGATCCCGTATAAAACATGGATCATACCTTTATAGTTGAGTGACTTTTTCGGTATATGAGGCCACTAAGTTGTCCATCTACCTTAATTCCATAAATTATTTTTTATCCTAAGTCGAACATCCTTAGGAAAATATTTCTCAGGAAACATATATTTGAATTCATCACAAACAAGAGAATAAATCTCCACACAATCCCTAATATTTTTACTATTGACCAACAATAATCAAGATCACCTTCAAAATTATTAATAGCTAGACTAACATTTTTACTTTTTGAACTCCCCATGACATCGAAAATATATTCCAGTGCTTTAATCCACCCTCAGCTAGCACTTGGTTAGAAGATCCGTTGAATGATGGGGGATGTTTCCTCATTAACTTCTCCACTACCAACATGTTATTTTGTGGTTTATTTTTCCAATATTCTTCTTGGATACCACCACCATTTATATCCAGATTCAATAGTGCCATCACTGCAACATACTATTCAGTTTTAATTCCAACCATCTCAGGTCGCTGATTTGGAAGATTGTTTTCCTCTTGATGTTGTCCCATCATAGTTGACATGTTTCCACTGTGGAAAACCATTATAAACACATTAATATATTAGTATAAGCATCATGTTAGTCTTTAAATTCTATATAATTTCAATCTTACAATAAATTATTGATATTATTTTAACATTATCCTAATGCTTAATGTTTTCTAAACCAACCTCGGATACAAACTATAATGCCCCAGCCTTAAACACAACTTAATCTTGAGTTATGTCAATAATTCTACATTGAGTATCTCTTCATGTTTAGATTTTTAGAGAATTAGGCCATAACTATTACATTTCATCTCAAAAATTACAAAGTACATAGTTCTAATCTATCTATTTTTTTAATTAAAATTAAACTCCTTAAATAAAAAACAATTCTTTTCTTGTTATAAATCTACTGAATTCTTCCTTTCTCTAACCCATCCTTATACCCTAGGAAAAACAATTCATGAAATTGGAATGAGCATAAAAAGCTCAGTAAGGGATATAAAATAAGGAAATAAAACATTTTTCCATCAATACATTAAATCAATGAAAGCATACTTTTCAATAATAAATTAAATGATCTTTAAAATTCTTCATGAAATAATAATATTTTTTAAATAACACATAGATATAATAAATCAAAAAGTTAACTTGTGGTATCCATAAAATACATACATTGTAGATTTCACAGGAACATTGGGAGTTACATTTAGAATATTAATCATAGTATATTCCAAAAATCTCCTAGGAGAAACAATATCATTTAACTCCGTCACATTACCTAATTCATTTGAGAGATATCTCAGGCTCACCTGATCTAGGTTTTTCATGGAACCTCCCATATACATAAAATATTCCCAAGAACCATAAAATAATAATAACACGTGAACAAGAATAATAGAAGGATAACTTTTCCACATTGGCATCACAATATATCAGTTCAAGATATTGAAATAATCAATCAGTTATCAAATACAATTTCAATACCAATACACATAAAAAGGGTGTATGGTATTTAATTTCCATTTAATGAAATTACAACTTATCAAGGATGCTAAATATCAAATAAATCTTACGATGGCAGAAAGGTTGTTTTCACAGTGTCTGTTAAAAATAATCATTCCATTTTTAATTTCGTAAAATGTTATGTAGAAAAAATATTACCTTTGAAAGATATTAAAATTCAAAGGGGTTGAAACATCGTATAAAATAATGTCGGGTATAAATCAATATATGCCTCAATGAATGGGGATAGAGATGATGTCGATTACCATGAATCTGACTAGTCACATATGTTTTTTTTCTTTCTGAATAATAAAAATAAGGTAATTTTTACTAAATTAATAACCATTTTAATGTTTATTATTCCATTTATATCAATTAATACATTGATATTATTATTTAGGTTAATATTGGTCTTTTTGTCGTTATTCGATATTTGAGTCAAAAATGAACTTCTTATAGTTACCAATTACCCATGTGGTAAAAAGTACATAATCTATAGAATGATATTCAGGATTTAAATATCATATAAATCCATTTCATATCTATATTTATAGTAGTACATAACATTTGGAGATAAGAAATGAAATCCACTGTTCATGGAGACAGTATGTCGTACATACACATGAATGCTAATTTCAATTTTTTTTTCATATTTAAGGGAATGAAAACTAAATGATACATAGATATATTATAATTCCAGTATAATATAATACATAATTTCATAAACTCTATCCTTTATACATTCCATGTATGGCCTGAATGAGTCATATCACATTGAGGGGGCGTTAGTCCGCACATCCTCAAATGAAATTATCATATTTAACCATTATGGAAACCATAAAGGTATGATATAAAAGAAAAATAAAGAATCAGTGAGAAAATTTATATTCAATATATATCACATATAAATATAGTTCCATAATAATGGACATCATGATAGGTGGTAGGGAAAAATAGAACAATCGTCGTTTTGTGAGGCAGTAGTTTGCCGTACACAGAAACAATATGTTCGTATCCATTAGATAGAGGTGTGTGGAAGTTTAGTAATAATATTTATCATCAATAAAATCTGATAAAATTTAAGATACTATTTTTTTATAATATAATTGAATAAAGAGTGTTTAGGAGGTTAGAGAAGGAAAAAAATGAAGGAAGCTTCAGAGAAGACATTACCTCAAATCGGGTAACTCCTTTTGAGTTTAGCTAATATGACTTCTTGAATTTCATTATTCATAAGTTAAGGATTCTAGGAATAATATAGGGATGTTGGGAGAATATTTGGTAGATTTAGGATGAGCCATGGGGCTTGAGGGGAGTTATTAAATGGGTTGGGGTTAAGCCATTTTATAAGAGGGAGGACAGGTACTTTAGGAATACATTAGAATGTTAATTTATTATAAAATTATTTTCAGTTTCAAAAGATCCACAACTAATTTAATTCAAATATAAGTTGATTGTTGTTCTAAATCGGCTCAGAAAACAGGTTTTCAATTTTTTTTGATCCTAAATCTATCTTTATCTTTTAACATTAACCCTTAGTTATATATTTTAACTCTAACCAGGTCTTCATGTATATTCCCACTATATGTTTAAAATAGTTACTATAAAATGCCAATCGAACCTTAAGTGATTCAATAATGTCCTTTTAAAAATTATTTAATTCATTTGGCTAAATAATAGTTTTTTAGGACATGTATATAATTTAATAAAATAGTATTTATTTTAAAGACTCATTTATGTCAATTTTTATACTATTCATATCATGACTTTTTAAAAATCAATAAAAACTCGATTATTTCAAAAAAAATTAATTAATTTGAAGATAACAGGTCATAATCATCCCTAAAATTCTTTTATGACACAAAAAATTTTAATATAAATTTATTTTAATATTTTTAATCTCATTTATTTGAATCAATAAATAATAACATAATCCTTACATCATCATTGTGTCATAAATATATTTATTTATTTAATGTATAAAAATTATAAATAAAATACCAAGATGTAGGAAATATTTTTAGATTTCTAATATAAATTTATAGAATAAAATATCACTTATATGACCCCATATTAAAAATTGTTTTAAAAAAAGTTACAAAGTTTGGAAATATTTTCATTAACATTAAACTAAAATTAATTAAATTTCATTTTCACACACAAGTTGCTCCATGGGGTCCTAAAATCAAACCATGGATTCCCATGGTCGGTAATATTAGATATAATAGGTTTAGGACATTTTTAGGGTAGTGTCTTCCATGGTCCCTTATCTTTTTCTTCATCTAGTGGGATTATCTTAGATGCTAGTGTCTTTTGTTATGGATATAAAATAAGGGTCACATAGATAGTGATTTACTAGATTATGGATTAGAATTTTATTTAAAATATTTTACATTGAATATTTATTTTCTTATGGACCGATATTTGTTCCATTTGGTTTATGTAATCATTATTTGATTATATGATGATCCCTTTAGAGTTTATGGAATCTATCCTTTTATTTTTTTTATTTTAACAATGATTAAATGTTTTTTTGATGTATCTTGTCTTTCATTGTTGGTGAAATCATTCAAAAAAATTATTTTAATGAAGCTGTATGATTATTTTTTGGCCTAGTTCCATTAAGAATGATCCTTGGGTATTCACCAAATGGGTCTAAGCATTCAATATATTAGGTTTTTTCATCATTTGGAAACACACATGATTAATAAATAATATTCATTCTATATCATAATATTTTTTATATTGTAAAACATTAACTAAAATACCATCTGAATAATATAATACATAGAATGAATGAATGAAATAATTAATCGTATTGCATTATATAATTCATGAATCCAATTTTCTATTTTCTCCAAGAAATCCATCTAAAAATGAAGCATTAGTAATCATTCCAATATTTACATTTGATCTTGACGGCTTCATGACTAAAAAATTTAATGGGCCTCCTAACATGGGTATCCATAAAACTCAGTATGATACCATTAATAGTTTCCCTAGAATAACTAGTAATATTATATAACAAATTGTGATATAGTGGGAAAAAACTACACTCAACATGAAATAAAATAATTATCATTGATCTCCACTTGATATGGTGTCACCATTGATCGATCAATCTTCTACAACCATTTCCAATTATCTCAAAGCATAATGATTAATAATCAATTTGGATAAATAACTAGACTGAAAGTAGTGATCATATATCATCATGGGCGATTTATCTCTAAAAACCATTTTTCACAATACAATTAGGTGGATGAAACCCAACTAGGAATAAAAAATAATTTCATTGATGGGATAATGTCCTGGAAAACAATCATATAAAAATTTTCCAAATAATTCGTGCCTTTTTAAATATAAATATTTATAGATATATATATTTTTTATTGGATATGTTACCACCACTAATTCTTTTACCATCAGGTGTAATATAATTATACCGTATAATGACATATATATTCATTGGGGGATAAGTGACCACCCAACAATGAAATATTATTTAGATAGAAGAACACCACAGACATTCACACATGAAAACACACACACACACACACATAGATATAGGTATATATAATAAACCATGGTGGTCATATCACACTATAAAAAATTATAATTCTATAATTACATGAGATATAAACCCCAAATTTGAAAAAATAAATCATACACAGTATAAAAAACTAATTACCTTGAATCACCATATAAAATACATGAAATATGTGGAAATAAATCAACCTTGTAAAACCCATTATGAATCCTAATCACAAGTGTTTTCTGCTCACCAGAATCAGCCACACATTTTCATGTTTTAACACCCACTCAAGCTAAAAAAATTCATTCCATCCATAACAAACAATAACCACACCATCCAATCTATAATTTCAATATTTTGTGTCTACATAAGATAGATGCATCCACTGAGGTCTCCTAGGTCAAATCATAGTATATACACCCAAGAGGGTACATTTTTACCTTTTAGAAACCGTGAGTAAACACACACCTCTAATGGGGAATTACAGTACTCAAAATGACCATAATCATTATACTAGAGTTTTCCACACTAGAGATATAAATCAAGAACCTATTTAATGAGATTTCATAATACACATTTTCATCAAAATAAAAATAGAGTGGTTCACTCATATAAAATCTTTTTATTATCATTCTTACGGACATATCTCCCAGGAACACACTAACATGTGTGGAATGTACAACCACATTGCGATATACTATAGTAGACTACGGTATATATATTTTCACATCACTTGACTTAACCAATATCTATTGAATACATTCATGTATATCTGTCTCCCCAATATTGAGGTGTCTATAATAACTTGTACCATAGAAAAATATGTAAAATCATTTATTTTATACCACATTAAGGTTATTTTATGTCACTGAAAAAAAAATCCTCCAATATTCAGTAGTGGAGGTTTCAGTATTATGTTCATGGGATAAGTATTACTCGAGAAACATTCAACTGACTCATAGAAATTTAAGGAAAGAGTTCCCCATTAAAAATAGTTTCAATTAAAAAACATGCACGAAACTGTATAAAATGAAAACAAAACCATGCATAATCCATGATGGTATTTTCTTGAATCCTTTAAAACCTCCATGAATTTACAATCCTCAAGATAATCCATTCATCCTTAATAAATCCTATAAATGTTTCTTCAAGGCACATATAATAACTTCATATAATATCTAAAACCATAGAATCTAAAATAATTAATCATAATAATTCACAAATATTTATTTAATTTAAATATTGAAGACACAACATCAAAAAATTTCGACATGGAATCAACGAACCTAATCCTATTCAAATGCAACAAAAATGTTATTATGAATTTTCTTGGGTTATCTATATATTGTGAAAGGTTCTTAAATTTCCTACTATCATCATTTTGGGACATCATCTATCCACCACATCAATAATGTCAAATAGAATTGAACAAATTCCTGGATGAATGGGTGTAATTAGTATCGGAAACCACCTATGATACATATAAACCATGATCTATAAAAATATATGAATAATAGAGGGATATAAAAAATAACATTAACAAAATATAAATCACCATTTAAAAAAACCCCTCTCTTAGAGGGGTCGAATGATGGAATAAGAGGGGGAAAATGGCTGGAATGGCCATCCCTACAAACTAGATTGACATTAAATGATAATGGGTCTGAATATGAATTACTTTTTTTTCAAATATTTTATAAACTAAGAAACGTAATTATCATGGAATGGAATATATAAGATATATTATGACTCCATTTAAAGGCCTACTATAATGATATCACCCATTGGGTTATGATATGGTTCCTCGGGATTATAAAAAGTCTAAAAAACCATATCCTTGCCCACCGGGAATGACCCCTAAAGTAATGGAATGGAACATGATTCAATGATCATAACCAAAATATGAGGCCATATATTTCATTTCATTCCATTCTTTCCTCCATTGTGTATCCTTCCTCCTCATGTTATAATACATGAACATTCAATGAATGCCTACTCACATCATTATCTAATGAGACTTCTATAAATATTTTTTAAATTGAAATACAATGGATTTTATAAATCAATTAAAATGATTGAATTGAATCTCAGGATACCTTTCACCACTATGTGAAAAAATTACATATGTTTTTGTCCATATCCATATGATTGATTTAATTACAATGTGTACCAAATCACTCTTAGTCATGATGTATCCTTTCATGGGTCATCACATTCACAACCCATGAAATTACCACAACATTGATTCACCCAATGGTAAATTTACAACATTATTACATTACATCATTATTTAATCCCATCCATGGTAGGAATTTTCAAAAATATCTCCTTATCCAAGCATAAACCTCCCACATCATATATTGATGAGTCTGCTATAGAATAATTAAAAAAAATGTATCCTCTACAATGACATAGTGTAAAATAAAACACTATACATACTATTAAATCATATAATCATGTTATAAAACATCTATTAGAGTACATATAACTCTCAAAATTCATTTTTAATCCTAAATCTATAAATGTACCCCTCCCCAGGGAAAAAAATAAATAAAAACTTCCTAGACAATCACAACATGTAATGATGTGTTTCAATACTTGTGTTGTAATACCTATAATTTATAGGCGATGTTTCATCTATTTGGGTGAGAGTAATTTATTTTTTTAATATATAATGGTGAATTACAAAATATTTTTTCATTTCTCTGGTCATTTTATAGGTTAAAATGATAGAATGTATGAGTTTTAATTATTCAATTAACATTCCATGTTTAATATTATTAATCGATAACCATGAAAAAATAATTATATGAAGTTAAAATCTTTTATACATGGATAATGTGAAAAACAAATAATATTAAATGTATTTGATATAGATCAAAATTGATACTTTGCATTCATGATTAGAGCTAATTATTAACAACATGAAACTCTTTGACTTCAATTCTGAATGATGGAAATTTTATCTTATATTATACTATTATACCCACAGGGTCAAACATTGTGTTTTAACAGAATGTGTACTGAGTATATCCTAGAGCGATAATAAAAATAAATTATAAATTTTATTGAAATATTTATTGATGGGTTTTTAAAATGTGTTTCATAAGAGAAAATCGTTGTAAATTTAATTCTAGAATTTTGAAAATGTTTTGGGTGATTTTTGAAAGGACTTATTTTGATATTATTTCACATATCAATGTATATTATACAATATATAGTGATAATTTTCATATTAAATGACGTATTTTTTCGTTTAATACATTTAAATGGATATTTCCGAAATCCATACAAAATATAGACGCATATCGGCTATGTAATTTATTACTATATAGTTCATTTATGTGGTATGACTTATATTCTATAAATGAATTTTTAGTAATATAATTAAAATTATATATCAGCATATCATACATGATTTCCTGTTTTTTAATGATGGATTGAATCATACATATTGATTCTTATCATTTATAATGACTTACATGGTATCCAAATCTTATGATAGGGTTTTTAGTTATCTGCCTTAATGGAAATTATCATTCAATGTTTCAATTAAAACAATAGTTGTTTGGTTGATGAAATATCGGAGGGATTGAATGAATGGTTTAGTGGGATTTAATCATTTAACATAATGCATATCCAAATACACAACACCATAGATTTTTACTTTGTATATATTTGAGGGGAATACTGTATTGTTATGATGGTTTAAGAGAGTTTGGAGAATTGGAGAACTATATTTCACATGGATCACATCATTTGGGATCATTAACCTATAGAGGTGTAAGAATTACATTAAAAAATAATATTTTCCCACTATTGAATTAGGTAAAAAATTTATCCCAAAGATACATAATAGAAAGGTAATTATTTGTATCTTGTTAAAAGATATTCATTAAACATGATGTGAGATGAATGTATGAGTTTTATTATTTGATAAGTGTTATATATACAATTTTTTTGCAATGTATGATTCCTGATTAATGATTTATAATCAATTGATTTATTATTTTTTATTTCATATTCTTTGTAAATAAATCTTTATTTTATCCAAATAATCAAATCTATGGTATCAGATCCTTTACATTCCATTTTATCAAAGACATCACGCGTCATGTTCAATTTCAAAAAATAATGAAAAACAATAGATTCATAACATATTTTTGATATCTAATAAATCATAAAATCAAATAGTACTAGTTGAGCTGACATAATATCTATCCATCGAACTAATCCTAAACTATAAATTATTGAGATGTTATATACTGATACTGAATCTATTTTACTCTAATGCTAACATAATATAGTAAGTATTAGATCCCATGAATACTATTTGAACATTATTTTTCATATGATGCATTTATCATAGGATCTCAGTGTCATCTTTATATTGGTATAAGGGCATACAATACTGATGACACATGATATGCTAATAACCACTAATATATTTTACCAAACCACTAGTTTAGTGATTCCTTATCCCTACTATCAAAAGCTAAAATTTCCTCGTTCCATGGATCTCTTAATGAATGTTCTATTAGATTATTTTCTATGATATAATGTATATCATTAATAATGATATACATGATAATAATGTATTTATACAATTTTTAATTTTTATATAACATAAATGATTTTAAATTTGAGTTTAAATTTTCTAAAATGTTAAAATTAGAAAAAAAAATATTTATAATTTTTTTGAATAATTTATTTTATATAAAATTTAAATTGTTAATTTTTTATTCATTTATGAAAATATTATAAAATATAAAATAATATTAACTATAATTATGACAATACATATTTCAAATTAAATATAAAGACCTATAATTTTTAAATAAAGAGTTTATTCAGAAATAATTATTCATGTTTATAAAAATATTTTAAATTAAAAATCAAGATATTTATATTGAAATTTATATTCTATTATGAATTGTATATGTATATTTATTGAAATAATTTGAATGAAAAAATTTATTTAAGATATTATTTAGACCAGATGAATGTGTGTGTTAAATTTTTTTCATAACATAATAACTAATATTTAATATATGTTATTTATATTTTGAAAATTGTTTACACAAAACATTTTAGATAAAAACTATTTATATTTCATGTAATATATCTTTTTAATTTAAATTACACAAAATTAATTATACATAGGAATCCATATTCTAAATAACTATAAATAATATTTCTATAGATTATTGAATTTTTATAATATATATGTAAATTAATACATGTTAATATTTAGTAGAATTTATGATTTTTTAAAAAAATTTGTCACTCATATATATTTTATTACTATTAAATTATTTATTATCAACATTTCTATTATTCCTATTTTGAACTGTTAAATTCTAAATGAGCCAGTGTTTTAGTTTTTGTAGTTAAGTGATTTATATGTTATCTTAAATTTATTCGAGGAGTAGCATGCTATGTATGATAGTTTATTTGGTTTTTTAGTAACATAATGATTCCTTAAATAGAATTATGAAAATTAATTATGGGGTTAATTATGATATATCCATAATAAGAGTTAGACATATTATGTTATTTACATCCCATTTTTGTACAATATCAAAATATAGAAGAGATTTTATTTAAATTTTTTACTAGACTACATGGTTATGAATTTTCTATAAATATAATGGCTATATAGAATTTTTTAGTATTACAAATGTAAATAGATGGTCAATAAAGATTTATAATTTGGAGATATAATTTATTTCTGATTTCCAAGATGGGAAAAATTCCAAAAATTTATATCCAAATTGATATTTTGAGAGTTGAAACCTCATTAAGATATAAATAAATATGTGATTATAGGAAAATGATGTTTTTTTGTGCTTTGGTGTGTGTGTTGAAGAGCTAGAGTTTCCTTTTTTGGGTTCGGGACTATAGAATCTTAGTCATATTTTTACCATTATAATTTATGACATGGTTTCTTTTTAATGAATTCAAATATTTAACATACTAAAGTTTTTTAAAAACTGAAATATTAATTAAATTTTCCTATGGTTATTTAATTCAATTTTTCAAGGATCTTTTAGTTTTTCTGGGTATTTTGAACGGATGAAATCATTCCAAACTAATTTTAGAATTTATTCCAAGTCTTTAAATTTTTTCATCATATTTATTTAGTTTTTGTTAACTTTTAGATGTGAAATTGTTTTCCATAACTAAAAAAATTATATTTTGGATATGTGGAAAAATTAGTTGCAATGACCCAGAAATTCAATGTAATTTTTTTAAGCATATAATAATTTTACGAGTCCGTGAAAATTGAATACGAGTGATTCTAAAGCCCGGTGTGCCCAGAATAAATTTATAAACTTTTTTTTGAGTACGTTTTGTAAATGTGTTTGTGGGTTTTTGTAACTTTTGAACAGGTTATCAGAAATGAAATCTAAGAGCATTGTTCAACTCTTAGGGCCAGTATTCATTTAAGGAGACCTTCACCTCAATCATAATGGGTCGAGAGTGGAACTTATTTTTTGGTGCAATTCGTGAAAGAATAAAATAAACTAAAAATGTATAAAATTTTTATTTCTGAAACCCATCAACATGGGTTATGGTGGTGGGTACCACCTGATCCAAAAACACCCACGTGAAAGATATAAAGGAGGGGACCACCAGATTTAAAACCTCATAATTTTTAATTAAGGGCAGGGACCACCCGAACCCTCTTAATAGGGGAGAAACTACTCAACTCCATATTAATTATTTTACTCCATTAATTTGATCCCATTAAATTGATACAATTAAATATTCCAACACCCCATTTAATTGATAGAGCCAACCTATAATTAATGAAATGTTTCAGAATTTTTTTAATTGTGACAACATTATTAATCTACTGAATTTAAATTAATATGTTGGATATTCCACATTTTGGTGGAATTGGGAAAACTGTTGGAAAAGGTACAAGATTTGGAGAATTGTGGAGAAACTCATTATCTAATGAAGAACATTCTCACCAATGTGAAGCGTCTTCAACTATGATGAACCGACGAACGAGCATGGGATCAGAGATATGTGGCGGGCCCGATGGACGTCGACATCTTCGAATAATTTCTCATGCCAACATCAACTAACCATTGAGGTTGTGTGGTTTTTTGAATTTCACCACTGACACGTTCTTGATAATTCAACGTAAAATCAAGAAGAGATTAAAACCGCTTGCTACCTCTCTGACACAGAGAGTGTGGGAAAAACTAACATGGCCGGAACTCTCTGCAAACCTTATGTTTAATTTTTGTGTTTGTTGAGATGGAGGGGGCGGCAACCCACCATGGTGGGGAATGGGAAAGGCGGCTGACACAACCGCTAGCCACGATGAAGGCGTCGACGCGACGGCGCCACCTCGCGGCCGTTGTGCCGCCCGCGGCCTCCGTCGCATGCGGCCTCCGCCCCCCCACGGCGTCGCGCCTCCTACTGCATCCACCTCCCTTGGCCTCCACCACCCCATGGCATCATGCCGACCACAGCCTAGCGTCGTCTTATGTCCTCACCACCCCACGACCATCTGTGATCCCTACGGCCTCGCCGTCCCATTGCCTCATGGTCCGACCCCTGCTGCCTCATCGCCCTCGCGGCCTCTGCGCCGCCCTAATAGAATTTATGTCGCACTCACGTCCTCACACTGCTCTGTGGACCCCGCAACTCCTATCATGGGCCAGGCAAGACCCAGCTCTGGTCGGGCCAGGCACAGTGGGTCGGGTCGACCCAAACCAGGTCGGACCAGACCCGGACCAACTATGAGCTTTTCGCTCTATCGACCATAACATTGGCACTAGGATTCCATTTGACAAACCGTCAATGAAACTATAAACCAAGGAGAGAGATGGTACCTTTGATATATCCCACTTTATATTTGGATAATATTGGGATACGGTCGGGTTGGATCAAGCACGAATCCAACCAGGTCCTCTGGAATGAAAGGAAAATAACTTACAGATTGGGCATCCAATTGATGCATCGTCTGTTGCATTGATACCCCTATTATGTGGCGGTCCTTTGGGTTACTACTTCATTGGAATTATTTGTAGATGGAGTATCTACTAGCGGCATGAGGAGAAGACCCTCCTAGAGACGAGAAAACTTAGTGCGGGAACCTAGTAGCTGGATGTGACGTGATGAATGAATAGCGATCCTATGTGGGTCAACACCGAGTGATCCTGTGTGGGTCATCACCTAGCGATCCAGTGTGGGTGAGCACCGAGTGATCATGTGTGGGTCAGTACCTAGTGATACTGTGTGGGTAAGCACCGAGCGATCCTGTGTGGGTCAACACCGAGCGATCATGTGTGGGTCAGCACCGTGCGATCCTGTGTGGGTCAGCACCGAGCGATCTTGTGTGGGTGAGCACCTACAGATCTTATGTAGGTCTGATGACATACTGGCGATGTACTAGGGTCATTCGTGGGTCTTCCTCTTAACAGTGTAAGATGATTCAGCTATTACATCTAATCCTATCTACAACTGTTCCTAAGAAATACCTGGTGTTAGCTGAGTCAGTAACATTGTGGTATTCTTCTATGTGGCGTAATTATGTGGTAGTTACCTTTTTGGTGTTCCTCCCATTGTGTATCTGTTGAGCTTTGGTGTAACGCCTCGACCGTAGTTACCCTGATTCAGTGCATTATTACATAACATTGGCATGATCACAAATGATCATGTCTCGAAATACCAATTAGTTTAGTAGCCTTGTAAGTAATAGATACATTCATAAGGTTTACATTACATTATAAAATGAAAAAAAAACTACAACAACATTTTTTCCATAGAACACACTCATATCCCCTTAGACTATCCTTGTAGGTCAATCATAAAATACTTCTTCACATCCTAGGAAAAATAAAACATAGAAAGGTGTGAGCTCAGATGCTCAGTAAGCATAACAATATAGCAGAATTGTTCATAAATAAGCATAAACATTTATGGCAATGTAAAATACTAAAACAAAAGTCTTTTAAACATTATCTTCCGCATAATATGGCAAAGATAAAATCAAATAATTCCATTTACATACTCACATGGATATTCTACTTGTCTAATAATCACATGCAATATCAATAGCCACTTTCATAATGATAGAATGCATAATTCTAGACTTTCATAACCACATAGTCAAGGGCTTGTGCCAAGACTACAAATAAATTTTTTTCAAGGCCTTGTTCCAAGACACTAGATTGTCTCATTAGAACAACTGAAGCATCGAGGAGCAATACCAGGCTCCACTTGTCACATACTAATCCCAATGCATTCCTTATATGAAAAGGTTTTAAAATATAATAAACAATCGTATTAAAACTTGAATACTAAATGTAAATACGTTATCCATAAACCATGAATGGTGTAAAAATAACACATACACATCCAAACATATCACAAAACCTTAAATACAATATGGATGTTTTTTACCATAATAAATCAACTTCAAATAAGCCTAAAATCCATCAAATGATTTTGACATAGATGAAATCAAAAAAAATTAGAGAAATATCTCTTTCTATTGTGAAATCATTTATGAAAAAATTTATTGTGAAAATATTCTTATAAGTTTCTAAGGGAAGCTTCGACGATGTTATAACGGCGGAAAATAGCCACACCCTCCGTTTAAGTTAAAAAAAGACATTTTTACCTTAATTTTGTCGAAATATTTATAAAGGATCTTGTGTTGAAAATGATGGAAATAATACTTTATTAACATCTTATAAAATTCAAACAAGGGTATAAATGAATTTAACCCATTTTCTAGTAAATAATAATAATTTTTTGAAATACATTTTTAAGAAACATGGATGTGGATGATAAAGAGGTCCGAGTAGATACTTACATAAAAACAACCTCGGATAATAAAGAGATTGTGAAATTAACCCTTACCTTGTATTTTTCCTTGGGCAAGGTTAGGTTAAACTCCTATGTAATAGTTAAATAATTGTTATTAAATTATACAACATTCGTATACATTAATATGATATCATGTATGATCTTTTAACACTGCTTTGTTCTTAATATATTTGTATTATCGTTGTTTCGGGTGTTAACAGATTCATTTTCCTTTATATTCTTTGTTATGTGAGTCATATTTTTTATGGATGGGATGTATCATATTGATATATAAAATTATATCACTTCTTTAAACATTATTTTTAATCATCTAATGAAAATTAGTCATGAAAGGATACGATGTGGAATGAATCTCATCGCGTTCATGGAGATGGTAATCCGTACGTATGCACGAGCGAAAATATCATTCTTTTGATGTAAACATTATATATAATTGGATGGTATATCATATATATAGAATCATTATCATGTTATATTTATTATTTATATCAATTAAAAATCATTATTATACCCATCCAAATAATAATGTATCGAATAACAATTGCACCACGACGTGGAGACGGTAAGCCATACGTACACACGTATAGTGACATGTCATTCAAAATATGGATAGAATAATAAATTTGTTATACCATATTTATATAACATAATATTATATATAATATACTGGATTTATTATTTTATAATGGAATCAACAAATAAAAAGGAAGTGGAAGAAGAATGGAACTTGAAAGAGGTGATTATATATTTACCTTTTCTTCAGGTTCTTCCTTTTAATTTGAACTGAAGGGCTCCATAGGTTGTCTTTATTAATAAAGAACGGCCTCTTGGATTAAGGTAGGAAAGTTTAAAGGGTATTTGGGGAGAGGTTGGTCGATCGAAATGGCTTTGAAGTTGTGAATTAAAGAGATGGGGGAGTGCCCTTTTATAAGAGGGGTGATGGGAACCTTAGGAAAAGATAGAAATATTATTTGATAATAAAATTATTTTCAGTTTCTAATGGCTCAAAAATAGTTTATTTAAATGATAAGGTGAGGATGGGTCTAAAAACTCTCATCCAATAGGTTTTAGATAGGTTTTGGTCAATATATTAACTTTATTATTTAGATTTAACTCTTAGTTAAATAGTTTGACACTTACCATGTCTCTTTGTATTTTTATATTATGTCATTAATAAACATAATATATTCTTCCAAGAGAACCCCACGTGGTTAATTAATGATACACCTATCATTATATAAGTCCTTTGTCCAAGCCTTATATTTTTAGTAATAGAATATCAATTAATAATATAATTTTTTTTAAATACTCTTTTATGTCAATTTTGACACTATTTGGTATTTTGTTTTTTATAAATTATTAACAGCATTATTACGTAGAAAATAATTAATCTAACCAAGTATAATATGTCACATTTACATATAAAATTAGTGTAATTCATAAAAAGTCTCAAATTAAATTTATTTGGATATTTATAAAATAAATTATTTTAATATTTCATTAATTAGGTAATTACAGCATCATCATTGTGTCATTTATAAATTAAATTATTTAAACTATAAAAAACAGAAATAAAATACCATTATTTAGGAAATATTTTTATATTTATAATGAATATTTATAGTCTAATTTATATTATTCATAACCCTATATTAAAATTGTTTTATCTAATAAACAATGATTTTAACACTTTTAACTCTTCTTTAACTAAAATAATAATAAGTGTCCTAATCTAATCCAAGTGGACCAAAAAGGTTCATATTTTATTCCAAAGGTTGTTTTTGGTCGAATCATACTTATCCAATAGAATTAGGACATGTGTTATGGTAATAATAATTTCATTTTTACCCTTAAATACCCTATTTACTTTTAACTGTGGTAAATAAAAGTAAAATGTTACTATTCCCCAAAAATTATTTTGATATTATTAAACCACAATTTTCTTACTAATATGAACTGTGTCTCTTTGATTTTTGTTATTCAACTCACAGAAGTGGTATAATTGTGTTTTACAAAAATTTGCAAATTTTCCAAGGAGTAGGGTAGAAGATGGTGAAAAGTTCAATAAAATTTTTATATATCTAAAATTATTATAAACTGACTACAATGAATTAAATTGAATTTATATACATATTTTGTATCTATTTTTACCTGAAATAAATTGAAATAAAATAAATAATTATATAAAAAAAATTCAGTTTTAAACTATAACTCAGTGGTTTTCACTATTTATCAAAATTGAATGTTTTCTGAAAAATACCTAAAATTCAGCCAAAACTAATTTAAATATTCCAAATCCAAAAATGAAGTCCATTTTGAAAGATAATATTTATAAAATTTCAATAACTGTGTATTACTATTAATAATGTCTAGTTTGTTTGGTTGTGGTGTGTTAGAACCTGAAGTTGACTACAACAGACACTATTGTATTGTCCAAAGGGAAATGTATCGTGGAAGCTTGGGGTGTTACATTATCCCCTCCCTCAAATAATTTCATCCTCAAAATTTCTACAATATTACTGCATAAAAAGAATTAGTTGGTTCTTCATCACAAATTACTCGGGTTCCAATGTTGCCTCTTCCTTCTTATGGTTTCTCCATTGAACTTTTACCAGACGAGTCGTCCATTTTCTCAGCACTTGTTCTCTTGTATCTAGAACCTTTACAGGATCTTTGCAATAAGACAGACCAGGTTCAAGTTCCAATTCCTCATAGGTGAGTACATGCATTGGGTCAGGCATGTATTTTCTAAACAGTGATATGTAAAACACATCATGAATTTTGGAGAGACATTGCAGAATTTCCATACAGTAAGCTACCACCCCAATTCATTCTAGAATTTTGAATGGTTTGATATACCTAGAAATCAATTCTCTATTCATACCGAAATTTATAACACCCTTCCATGGAGATACATTCAATAATACATGATCTCTTACCTTAAATTCCAAATCCTTCCTTCGGTTATTGGCAGAGCACTTCTTCCAAATTTGAGATGCTTTGATGTGGTTTTGGATTACCGTCACCTTTTCCTTTGTTTACTTCACCAGTTCTGGGCCTATGATTTATTTTCACCAACATAATCCAAACATGTTGGTGTGCGACATCTCTTTCGGTATAACGCTTTATATGGTGCCATATGAATACTCGAATGGAAGATACTGTTATAGGAAAATTCTTCTAGAGGTAAATATTGATCCCACATACCTTGAAAGTCAAGTGAGCATGATATCAACATGTATTCTAAGGTTTGAATAGTCTGTTCTGATTGTCCATCGGTTTGGGGGTGGTAGGTAGTGCTCAAACAATGTTCAGTATCCATGGACTTCTGTTGACTTTTCCATAATCTTGAGGTAAAACATGGATCACGATTAGAAAAAATCGATAGTGGTACTCCATTATGTCTCACAACTTCGTTAATATATAGCCTTTCTAGACGTTCATGTGGTAAGTCTTCTCTTATAGCAAGAAAATTTGCATACTTGGTAAGACAATCAATAATGACCCATATTGAATCTTTCTTTCTAGGAGTCTTTGGAAGTCCCATGACAAAGTCCATCATAATATTATCCCATTTCCACTCAGGTATTAGAAGAGGTTAGATGAATCCTCCAGGATGTTGGCTTCCAGCATTCACTTGTTGACAAACCAAACATCTTGACACAAAATCAGCAATCTCCCTCTTCATGTTTTCCCACCAAAAATGTTCTTTCAAATCTCTATACATTTTGGTGCTAAAAGGGTGTATAGAGAAATTGGAATTATGAGCATCATCCAAAAATTCCCTTTTTAGATTAGGTATATCAGAAACACAATGTCTCTTCCCAAATTTCAAAATTCCATCTTCATACACAAAGTCACTCAATCTCCCATCATTCACATCTTTAATCTTCTTTTGAATATCATCATCACCAGTCTAAGAACTATTTATCCTTTCTAGTAAAGATGTTTTGGAAACCATTTGAAAAAGTATTGATGTTTCACCTTCCAGGGTGACTCTAATATCCATATTTAATAGATCCATGTATATAGGATCATTTTTAACTCTCATCTTTCACCCCAGAGGATTTCGAAAAAATATTCTATTTATCCTATTTGTATAGGGTTACAAAAAAAGGAATTTATATATCATCTACCAGACCTTTTAAAAAACTACATTATTCAATCCAGGACATGACGTGGGCCAGTGGTAGGTGATATAGCCTTGTCTCCCTTCGGTTGCAGGTTCATGTCTCGCGGCCATGTCGGACGTGACAGGTTGCCGCCCGACATCTGGGTTGTCTTTTTATGGAAATCCCAAAATAATCTAAAAAATGATTTATCCAAAATATTTCTGTCCAAACTCACAATCCAAAATTTATAAGGAATGTAAACTCAATGAAGATACTTTTATCCACATAAGAACATGTGAACCCCTTCATCATGTATTCAATTAAAACACTGTAATATCATAAATTACCATAAAGACTTATTTATTACCTTCATGCTCCCTTATTTCTTATATAATACTAGATATATTCCTTCTATCCAAAAATGTTTTAAACACATACAATGATGGAATATACAAATAATTAATCAGTTTCATGGTATTCAGGAATATCCAATATATTTTATCCAAATCAATCCTCTCTTATTCCAAAAGCACTACCTCATTATCGAGACCGTATTAAGGATTTCCTTTCCTTTAACCATGTATTTTTCAAAATGTGTAGCATACTATTAAGTAACTTTTTTTAGAGCCATATAATCTCAAATCCTCAATAAAATTGTACTGCAGTACAATCCTTATTTATCTCCATAATTCATATAACTAGTATATTGCTGATACAACACTCAAATGAAATAATTCTATAATAACAACATAAGAACACTAGTCATTCCTCTTCATGTGAGGTAGGATCGTAACATTATTATTATCCAATAGCATCATTTGCAGTATACTCTGATGACTGTGACATTGATTCGCGTAGTGTCCCAACGCCTTGAAGATGAAGCATTTTACATTACAATCCTTTTTCTTACCCTTGAAATCACATACTAGGCATCCTTTTTCTACACACATATAACAAACTCTAATTCCCAACAATTCTTTACAAAGGTGATTCTTTCTACAGTTATCAGAATTGGGAAAATAATTCTTTTTCCCCTTCCCTATATTCATATTTTTCTCTTCCATCCTTTTCCTCTCTTGCATCCCTTCAAATTCATAGGATTCATAGAATTATTTACTTATCTTATTAAAACAAAATACTATTTCTTCATATGTTGAGAATACATGGGAGACTATTTCCCTTCTAAATGTTGTCTTAATAATATGAAAGATATGATCCTTCTTACTCTTTGGATCATACATATTGCTGGAGTTCACATTCCTTCTATTGGGCGCCATTTCATTAAAATGGAATACACTAGGTGAGTTTATGAATTGCATTGAATAATTCCAAACATGTAAAATACCTAACGTAAATTGAAACGTTTATGGATATAATCCATAATCATAAAAATATTTTCGTTGAGGAGTTATATACTCACAAATCCTTCATAATTACTTGTAATGAAAATGAGAATTATCCAAAACATATCCCCCTGGAGTGTCATAACCAAGAGTGTATCAAGGATCATTGTCATGCACCAGTTCCCGTTCGAGTCTAGCTCAAAGCAGTGTTTTCGGGTTTTACCTCTAGTTACATCTCTGCCAGAGCCTCCTCTACCAGCTCATATCTAGACAGGGATGTATTGCTTGGAAATCTCACAAAATCTATACAATACCAAAATTATAGGAAGTTATTCTATACTAATCCTCAATTTATATCTTAGTGCTATATTATCATATCATAGTTTATCAAAATATAGTTTCCAAGTATTGTACTAAATTTATTATGATATCAACTGTAACGCCCAACCCAAGTTACCCCAAGTCGGTGCATTATTATATAACATTGGCATGATCACAAAAGATCAAGTCTCGAAAGAATGATTAGTTTAGTAGACTTTGAAGTAATAGATACATTCAAAAGGTTTACATTACATAATAAAATGAATAAAAAAAACAACATTGTTTCCAAAGAAAACACTCATATCCCCTCATATTATCCTTGTAGGTCAGTCATAAAATACTTTTTCACATCCTGGGAAAAATAAAACATAGAAAGAGGTAGCTCAGATGCTTAGTAGGATAAAAATATAGTGGAAACATTCATAAATAAACATAAACAATTATTTAAATGTATAAGGCCAAAAAAAAATCTTTTTAAACATGATCCTCAGCATAATATGGAAAAGATAAAATCAAATAATGCCATTTACTTACTCACATGGATATTATACAAGTCTAATAATCACATGAAATATCAATAGACACTTTTATAATGACGGAACGCATAATTATAGACTTTCATAACCTCATAGTAAAGGCCTTGTGGCAAGACTAAAAATAATATGTTTTCAAGGCCTTGTGCCAAGATACTAGTTTGTCTCATTAGACCAACCTATGCATCGAGGAGCTATAGCGGGCTCCACCCATCACATACTAAGTCCAATGCATTCCTCACATGAAAAGGTTCAAACCGAACATAAACATTCTTATTAAAACTAGAATAAGAAATGTCAATACTTTATTCATAAACCATGAATGATGTAAAAATAACACATCCACAGTCCAACATATCACAAAACCTTCAATACAGTATTGAAGTTTTGTATCATAATAAATCAACTTCAAATAAGCTTAAAATATATCAAAGGATGTTGACATAGATGAAATCAAAATATTTTGTAAAGAAATATCACTTTCTATTTTGAAATCATTTAAGAAAAAATTTATTTTGAAAATATTATTATAAGCTTTTAAGGGAATCTTCGACGATGTTATAATGGCAAAAAATAGATGCACCCACCGTAGAAGTTAGAAAAAGACATTCTTACCTTTATTTTGTCAAAAATGTTATAAGGGACCTTGTTTGGAAAATGACAAAAATATTCCATCATCAAAATCTTATAAAAGTCCAACAAGGGTTTAAATGACTTTATCCCATAGTTTAGTAAATAGTAAGAATGTTTTGAAATACATTTTTAAGAAACAAGTATGTGGATTATAAAGAGTCTCGAGTAGATACTTACATAAAAACAACTTCGGATAATAATGAGATTGTGAAATTAACCCTTACCATGTACTTTTACTTGGTGGGGGTAGGT
The DNA here is from genome assembly GCA_963277665.1 of Viscum album. Lineage (NCBI taxonomy): Eukaryota > Viridiplantae > Streptophyta > Magnoliopsida > Santalales > Viscaceae > Viscum > Viscum album. The sequence continues at coordinate 1,638,980,139 of OY728127.1, forward strand.
TAACCTTCTGTATAATGGTGAAATAATTTTTATTAAATTATACTAGAATCATATAAATTAATATGATATCATATATGATCTTTTAACATTACTTTGTTTATAATATCTTAGTATTATCGTTGTATCAGGTGTTAATGGATTCATTTTACTTTATATTCATTCTTATGTGTGTCATATTTCTTATGGATGCTATTTATCTTTTTTATATCCCAAATGAAATCAATTATATAAAAATTATTTCCAATCATCTAAGGAAAAGTAGTCGTGAATGGATACGATGGGGAATGAATCTCATCGTGTTCGTGGAGACGGTAATTCGTATGTACGCACGAGCAAAAATATCATTTTTTTTATAAAAGTAATATATAATTGGATGGTACATCATATATACAGAATCATTATCATTTTATATTTATTATTTACATCGATTTAACTTCATTATTATACCCATAAAAATTATAATGTATTGAATAACAATTACACCATGATGTCGAGACGCTAAGCCGTACGTACGCATGTATGGTGACATGTAATTCAAAAGATGGATTGAATAATGATTTTTTGTACCATATTTATAATAACATAAAATTATAAAGAATATAATGATGTTATTATTTTAGAATGGAAACAACAATGAAAAAGGATGTGGAAGAAGAAAGGAACTTGAAAGAGGTGATGAAATATTTACCTCTTCATCAGGTTATTACTTTTGATTTGACCTAATGGGATCCTCAAGTAGGCTTTCTAACAAATGTACGACATCTAGGATGAAGGGAGGATATTTGATAGGGTATTTCGGTGGTGTTTGGAAGAGCCAAATGTCTTTGAAGGAGTGAATTAGAGAGTTTGGGGAGTTACCCTTTATAAAATGGGTGAGGGGCACCTTAGGAAAAGCTAGAAATATTATATTATAATAAAATTATTTTCTGTATATAATTGATATAAAATGGATTATTTAAATGATAATGTGGGTATGGTTTTAAAACCACTCAATAAATAGTTTTTATACTGGTTTTGGTCACTATATTAACTTTATGGTTTAGATTTAACTCTTAGTTAAATAGTTTTACAATTACCTTGTCTCATTGTATTTTTATTTTATATGGTTAATGAAATTACTATATACTTCCAAGAGAACCCCAAGTGGTTCATTAATAATACACGTATCATTATATAAGTCTTTTGGCTGAACATTCTATTTTTAGGAATTGAATATCAATTAATAATATAATATTTGTTTTAAAAACTATTTTATTTCAATTTTGACACTATTTGATATTTAGATTTTTCCAAATTCATAAAAGCATTATTATTTAACAAACATTTCATCTAACCAACCCTAATATGTCATATTAACCTATAAAATTATTTGAAATCATAAAAAGTCTCAAATTACATTTATTTTTATATTTATAATATCAATTACATTAATATTTCATTAATTAGGTAATTATTGCATCATCATTGTGTCATAAATAAATGAAATTATTTAATTTTTAAAAAATATTAATAAAATACTAATATGTAGGAAATATTTTTATCTTTCTAATGAATATTTATAGTCTAATTTATCTTATATATAACACTATATTAAAAAAATTAGTTATTAAACTTTGATTTTAACTCTTTTAAATATTCTTTAAATAAAATAATAAGAAGTGTCCTAGTCTAATCCATGTGGACCAAAGTGGTTATTATTTTATTCCTAAGGTTATATTGGTCTAATTTTACTTATCCAATAGAATTAGGACATGTTTTAGGGTAATAATAAAATCATTTTTACCTTTAAATAACCTATTTACTTTTAACCTTGGTAAATAAAAGTAAATAGTTACTAGTCACAAAAAATTATTTTCATCTTATTGAACCAAATTTTTCTTACTTATATCATCTGTGTCTCTCGGATTTTTAAAATTCAACTCATAGAAGTGGTAAAATTATGATTTATGTAAATTTAGAAATTCTCCTAAGAGGTGGGTAAAAGACAGTGGAAATTTCAATAAATTTTTGGTATATCTAAAATTATTATAAAATGACTCCAATGAATTATACTGAACTTATATAGGTATTATGTATCATTTTAACCTAAAATAAATTTAAAATAAATAAATAATTATTTACATAACAATTCGGTTTTAAACTATAACTCAGTGCTTTTCACTATACATCAAAAGTTGAATGTTTTCAGAAAAATACAAAAAATTCACCCTAAGCTAATTTAAATATTCTGAATCCAAAAATGATGTCCATTATCAATGATAAAATTTATAAAAGTTCAAAAAGTGGGTATTAATATTCATAATGGATAGTTTGATTTGTTGCGGTGTGTTAGAACTCGAAGTTGTATACAACACATGCTATTTTATTATTCAAAGGGAAACGTACCATGGCAGCTTGAGGTGTTACATTTGGGCTTTTGAGTTGGACTCTGTGTTTCCTCCAGATTGAGATGGTAATACTTGATAACTTATGTATATGTATGGGAATATACCTAAGTAGGGTTGTCAATAGTTAACATGCTTTGTGGTTTATCATTAGTGAATTTTGTGAGACCTTGGGGGGTTTTTGGGTCCCTATTGAGTATCGTTATACTCAACCATGCATGGTCTATGCCCATATCTCGTAGTGTCTGGTGCAGTTGATTGATAGCGCTGACTGAGGATGAGAGTACCAGGACTAGAGGTAGCTCATAGGTGGACCTTAGACGTGGCGTACCGCAGAGACGACCGTTCGAGAGTTGTACCTAACATTCAGGTAGGATACATGGTGGGAAATCATAGGAGCTATTCTAGTTTATTTGTACTTTTATATTCTTGTACTTTCCAATTGGGATTGTATTCTAGACCCTTTTTCATTTTGTACTCACTATGTTAACTATTCAGTTTACTTGAGTTCGTATCTTTATGTGTGCTGGGTTGCATGTGTTTATAGGGTATATAGGCAATGCCTTTCTAGATTTAGGGAATAAGCATTTGGTGTTAATCTCCTGCCCCTAGCCATGGAAGGCGGGTTTGGGTTTGTCACGTCACTGGCCCAGGGGGACGGGTCATGACAAATTGGTATCATAGGAGTCGGTTCTACCATATATGATAGGACTATAATATTTTTTTAATGAAAATAGTGTTATGTGTTGTGAGTGTGGTTATAAATTTAGGGATTCCAGTATTGAAGCAGCGGCCGATATATCCATACAACAGAACCCAGACTTTAGATTTCTGACTTAGTGCAAGAATACACTGATTGGGTGTGTGTTTTCAATATTTTTCATGGTGATCTTTTTATGTCAGCAAACCGTGTAAAACTTATTCACCGTGGAACACCTATTTCTTTTTAGGATTCCTCCACGCAGACATCCTACTCGGGTTCCTGATATAGTACACACTGATATCCCACCGAGGGACGAGGCCTCGTTGCAAGGCCCTCTTCCAGTAGAGGCACCAGCGGTACCATTACCCATTAGGACACCGATGCCACCAGCCCCACCACCAGAGGGTGCACGCCTCTTGAGCGTTTTTCACGAGTTTGACCACCAGGGGCCACCCAGGTTCAGGGGAGAGACAGCCCCACAGGAGGCTGAGGATTGGCTATAGGCCGTGGTGAGAGTCTTCTGACTATTAGGGAGAGCGGACGATATCATAGTTATCCATGCTTCCATTATTCTATAAGCAACAACAGGAAGATGGTGGAGCTTGATGATCCACTCTCACCATGAGGCGATGCTTCTCTGGGCTGACATCGAGAGGCTATTTCAGGTAGAGTTTGTTCCAATGACTCTTCACGCTGTGTGCATACAAGAGCTTCTTCATCTGCAGTAGGGAAGCATGACTGTGGCTCAGTACTCAGTGAGGCTCACTGACCTATCACACTACTCTACTGATAAGGTGCGGGACCTATTCATTAGATCCCAGATCATCGAGAAGGGACTCAGGTGAGAGATCAGGGCTTCAATGATTTCTCTTTGCATCCCGACACTGGAAGGGGTGTTTGAGAGACCCCTCTTAGTGGAGTGTTTCCTTACTGAGTATTCACCAGGAGTGAGACCCACCACCATACATCACATAGTAGAGTTTTATGCAGATGGGAGAATACTGATGTCACAGAGGTCCAAAAGGACCAGACCTAAATTTGGACAATTGTATGATTCTAGGTCGATTGTGCGGGGTGCCTGAGGTAGAGCCAGTCATGCCCGAAGCAGCCAGTGTTACACAAGTGGCGGGCAGGGTCACATGGCTCCTGACTGTCCGACTGGCTGTATGGATGATCAGAAAATAGTAAAATAACTGCCTAGGTAGAGACAGTGGTTCAACTGAGGAGGTCCATAGGGAGGAGGCAGACGTGGAAGAGGAGTTGGTTGTGCCACTAGCGATGGGTGACGATTCGATATGTTATCACCCCCACAACCAGGTGGTCCACCCCGACCACATGGAGTATGTGGATAGGGGAGAGATCAACTCCAGGCATCAGAGGCCTATGACCATGGTGCTCTAGAGATGATATGAGGTTCGATATGTGTCTAATCCACTTTAGTTGCATTACATATAGACACAGGTGCCAGTCATTATTTTATTTCCACTACCTTCACTCGGAGCTCAGAGATTCTGTAACGACCCAAAGATTCATTAATGGAAATCCCTCATGATATAATTAAATGTATCTTTATGTTTATATAAAATTTCAACTTCATTGGTTTTATGTTAATAATTTTGACCATTTCTAATATAGCTGTTGAACAGTGATTACATTATTAGTATAAATATAGGACTTTAATAAATCCAATTTACAAAGACAAAAGAAGTGATGGCCTCAAAAAGTAGAATTTCCCCATACGAAGCCCATTTGTAGGAGATCATAAAAGATGTGGAATCCTTGGACTTTGCTCTTGGCCAAGTCCATGCTGAGCTTCATCATGCCAATCTCGAACAGGACCGTCTACGGGAGAAGTGGAAGTCGATAGAAATTACCACCCGAATGATGTTATCCGAGCCACCCCAAGAGTTTGTCACCATCGCACACCTTACCCTTAGGTCTTATGCGGCTGTTTTAAGGGGTTTTTTAATAAATAAATAGTACTATGTTCATGTACATTTTTTTTGTATATAATAATGAATATAATTTCTTGTCATTATTGATACATTGTAAATAGTTTTTAAAGTAAAAATAATGTTTTTAGTTATTATTTAATTCAGAATTCTATTTTATTAAATTAATGGATTTTGTAATTAAATAATATTTTAATAAAATATTATTATTATTAAATAAATTTTTATTAAATGTAAATGGTCTTATAATTTTATGAATTCAATTGTAATTTTTATTCAGTTTTGAAAGCCATTTCTGTCAAAACCAATGAATTTTCGATAAATGTAGGTTTTTATTTTAAAACTGAAAATTAACATATTTAAAAAATAATTTAGATAAAATAAATTTTATTTTTGGAATCATGACATCGAAATTATCCAACAGTGAATTTTTCATAATTTTCTGAGACAGTCAAATTTTTGGGTAAAAATTAAATACCGTTTAAATATATAATGTGTTTTATGACATCAAAATGAACCAATAGTGATGTAATAAAATACTATATGCTTTATGTTCAGCCAATATATGTTTTAAAATTAAAATAATGTGATTTTGGGTTTCTTTACCTACTTTTCAAAGCATTAATGGACCCCTGAAGACTTATTAAACATATTGTCTTTTTAAATTATTTTACATGGGAGTGTGACTCTCCTCCACATAAGAAAACCTATTATTTTAAGAATTTAGGACTTTGGCCTTATAAAATATTGTTTTCCACTTCCCTTTTCCAAAAATCATGGGCAAAAACCATGGGATGGTTTGTGGTTTGGATTAATTTAGTGTAAGGGGACCCAAACCTAAATAATAAAGAATTCCCTCACCTTTCCTATATAAACCCACCCATGATCCCACTTCCTCCTCACTCAAATCCTTTTGAGTTCGTCGAAACTCTGAGATACTCTCTCTAGAATCCTCCCAAGGTTCCCCAAGATCCCAAGAAGCCTCTCACAAGCCACTCTCTAGCCTTTGGAAGCACACTTCCAAGTAAGGGTTTTTTCTTTCTTTCTCATTTTTGTCCAATTCTCTTTAAGTTATTATGCCTTTTAATTTCAATTATGAATGTTGGGGTATGGTTTCTAACCTCCCTCATACTTCCATTTTTATTTTTAAATCATGGGAGACCCCTTTATCTCTCATTAAATTCCTCCCATGTACACCCGTTACTATGCCGAAATTCCGAAAGAAACTTCTCTCTCCTCTTTTACTATCAAGAAATACTTTTGTATCATGAATCTAAATTCCATTACAATTGTTGGTACATGTATCTATATAACCTACATACTTTCCATTACATGTAAATATTATGAGAAACCCCTTTCTGTCTCATCAACCATTTTTCTGAATTCTTATGTCACACCATTACGCTGCCAAAATCACACCGATTTTCTAAGCCAATGTCACTGTGTAGTGAATACCATGCCCATTTCTCCATTAAGGGTATTCACATTTATGCACATTTAACTATTGATTATAAAGTTTCATTTATGAATTACACATTCCTTAATCATGGAATAAATGATTATGTTTTATGAATCCATGTTTTATGATCAATGTGGCACACTTATGCATGAAATGAAAGGTTTAAGAAGGGTGCGACCTTATAGCACTCCAATGCATTGGGTAAAGCATAGTATCAGGATACGTCATGTTCAATGAGTGTTGACTTGTGCTAATTCAAGTGAAACTAGGGTTCACTCGTGCTTTATGTGAAATGAGGATTTACTCATGCTCCATGTGCAATGAGCCTTGGCTCATGCTAATTCAATGATAATTGTTGTTTCCACATTTCCATGTTATGATTATCATGCTTTATTATGCCTTTATGTTCGTGTTTATTTTATTATATATTGATATGCCTATTATATAACATGTATTGTACTACTCATGTTATTCCATGTGTACTCCCTTACTGGGCTTTATAGCTCTCCCTTTTCTTATGCATGTCCTCAGGTTATCCCATGCAATTCTAAGTACGAGGGACTGTAATGATCATGTAAAGGAAGTTTTCAATAAAGATGTTGTTTTTTCAAGTATTAAGATTCTATGTAATGATCCTAAGCCCCAAATACACTAAACCTCTCAATATTATTTGTTGTATAAAGTGACGTTTTATGTAATAAATTATGTTTATGATTTCATTAAAATCAGGGTTTTCATAGTTGGTATCAAAGGATAGGTTTAGTTATTTAAGGGATTAGGATTAGAAAAAACTAGTAAAGCCTTAGAGAAACGACGAAGTATAATAAAAACATCCTTATGTTTTGGTAAGTACTGATTAAGTGGTTTATCAAACAAATACTTCTCTGTCTGGATACGAGCAGGTAGAGGTGGCTCTGGCACAGATGTATCCTAGGGGTAAAACCCAAAAACACCTCTTTGAGCTAGACTCGAGCGGGAACTGGTGCACGACAACAGGTCATGCTGCACTCTTTGTTACGACACTCTTAGGGGATATTTTTTGATAAATTCACAATCTTAGTATGATCCATTATAAGGGGAATTAAAAATATGTCCCTAAGAATATATGTTAAAAATTAGATCATGAAAATCCTAGATTGAAGCATATAGACTCAAGAGTTAAGGAAATAAAAGTTGAATTATAAGTCATCAACTTTTGTCTTTGGGTTACCCTTTATGTGTTACCCCTAACTTTCCTTTTATTCCATCCAATGGTCGGTAATAGGAGGACTCGGGCTAACAACCATTGTGAAGATCAGTGTGATGGCTGTACTAATGAGATGCCCAATCCAATGGGAGTGGGAATCACGATCTTTGTCATGATTCTCTCTCAGTTAACTCAAGTTTTGAATAGAAACATGGGTCAAGAGGAACGTTCAACCCCCCCCCCCCCCACACCCCTAAGAAAGAACAAGTCACTATCGAGAGCTTCATGAGACAAAGGCCTCCTACTTTTAGTGGATCGTTTGATCCCACAATCGCTGAACAATGGATCAACTCCATTGAAAAGATATTCTCTATCCTTCAATGTTCTGAACAAGAGAAGGTTCTCCTGGAGGCTCATCGTATGGAGGGTTAAACTGATCAATGGTGGACGTTGATAAAAAATACAAAGCCTGAGGAGGAGATCAAGGCATTAGAATGGAAGGATTTCTGGAAGATGTTTTTCGATAAATATTTTCCGCACACCCTTCGGATTAAGATGGAAAGGGACTTCCTTTCCTTTAAGAAAAAAAACAAATAATCTATTGTAGCATACGAGGAAAAATTCACAAGTCTTGCACGATACGCTTCTGGCTTGGTTGTTACCCCCGCATGCAAGGTTGACTGCTTCTTTGGTGGGCTGAAGCCTATCCTGCAGAAAGCATTAGCGATCCGTGACATCGACAGCTATGAGGAAATTGTCCGATGTTCCATAAAGTTAAAAATGGATATTGGGAAATCATAGGGGTATCATGGGGATAATAAGCGTAAGGTGGACTCAATGCTGGTGGTCCGATGGATAAATCCAATGGTGCTAAGAAGATCCAGCACCCCACATTCCAAAAGTTCAAAAAAATGCACCAAGGAAATTGCCTTAAGGGGACGAGAAAATGCATTAGGTGTGGAAGAGAAGGGAACCTAGCTGTTAACTATCGGCAAGAAAGACCCGCGACTGCGACAGAGGAGAGGAATTCTCCGTTCAAACCTCAACGCATTTTTCAATGCTACAAATGAAAAGAACCGGGTCATTTTGAAAATCTGTACCCTAATCTAACGGTTTTCGGAGGAAACCAACAACCTCCAAGGCAGCAAGGAAGAGCTTTTTTCCATCACTTCTGCCGAAGTGAACCCCGAAAACGAAGTGGTGATAGGTACGCCAATTATTCATTAAAGAATAGTGAACGTACTTTTTGATTCAGGTTCTACGCATTCTTTTATATCTCGAATGATTAGTAGAACAATCCCATCACCACCAAAAATCATGGAAGTGAAGATGTCGGTGAGTACGACAAATGAGGAAATCATTTCATCCCATGAATATAAGTCCCCCCTGTTATAATCCGTGGATTGAATTTTTCGGCGAACCTCGTCACACTCCCTCTGGTGGAATTTGATACAATTCTTAGCATGGATTTGATTTCCTTATATAGAGCCAACATAAATTGTCCTGAGAGGGAAATCACACTCCATATCGAGAATCAACCCCCGATTCTTTACAACTGTAAGGAGGAAGATGAATCTCCTTTAGCTCCATCATCTCAAGCATGGATATTACTTCCCTATGAGAACACATATCTGGCTCAGATGATTGAGTCCAAGGAAGAAACCATCCTTGAAGAAATTCCTATTGTGAGGGGATTCACGGAAGTGTTTCCTAGGGAATTGCCTGGTCTTCCTCCTAAAAGAGATGTTGAGTTATCAATTGAACTTATACCTGGGGTGCTACCAATATCCAATACTCCATATAGAATGGCTATTTTTGAGCTTGAAGAGTTGAATAAACAACTACAAGAAAATATGGATAAAGGGTTTATACGCCCAAGTGCTACACCATGGGGTGCACCAGTCCTCTTCGTCAAGAAGAAGGATGGGTCAATGCGGATTTTCATCGATTACCGTGAACTTAACAAAATCACGATAAAGAACAAGTGTCCTCTGCCACAGATCGATGACTTGTTTGATCAACTACGTGGAGCACAATACTCCTCCAAGGTGGACATGCGGTCGGGATATTATCAAGTAAGGGTGAAGAAGGAAGATATCCCCAATGCTGCTTTTTGCACAAGATACGGGCACTATGAATTCATAGTAATGCCTTTCGGAATCACTATTGATCCAGAAATCTTCATGGACTTAATGAATAGAGTCTTTAGAGATTACCTTGACAAATTTGTGGTAGTAATTATAGATGATATTCTAATTTACTCCAAAACCAAGGAGTATCATGAGGATAATTTATGAACTGTACTAGAGACTTTGCGCATGGAGAAGCTCTATGAAAAGTATAGCAAGTGTGAGTTCTGGTTGAAGGAGGTCTCATTCTTGGGCCATATCATCAAAAGAAATGGTATATCCGTGGACCCATCCAAAATAGATGCAATTGAAGGATGGATGAGTGCAACATCGGTAACGGATATCCGTAGCTTCTTGGGGTTAGCTTGATATTATCGACGATTTGTGAGAAATTTCTCACGATTGTCCAACCCTCTTATCATGCTAACTCGAAAGGGAGTAATGTTTTTTTGGAGTTATGAAGGTGAAGAAATCTTCATGGAGTTGAAAATGAGGCTTATCATTGTGCCCGTGCTCACATTAACCACAAGTGGGGAACTTTTTTTGGTATTCAGTGATGCTTCAAAGAAGGACTTAGGTTGTGTGCTGATGCAGAATTATAAAGTTATATCCTATACCTCAAAGAAGTTTCAAATCCATTAGGGAAACTATCCAACGCATGATCTGGAGTTGGTGGCGGTGATCTTTCCCTTGAAAATCTGGCGGCATTATCTCTATGGAGAGAAATGTGAGATATATACGGACCAAAAGAGTCTTAAAATATAATCACACAGAAAGAGCTTAATATGTGCCAGAGAAGATGGATATAGCTCATCAATGATTATGACTGTTCAATACATTACCACCCTGGGAAACTGAACAAGGTGGAAGATTCCCTAAGTAGAAAGGATCCAGTGATTCTATCAATGATGAGAATTGAGAAGGATCCAATCTTCTTAGACTTGATGAAGATGGACATAGGAATCATAAAGAAGGGAACATCATCAATACTTTCACAAATGATTTCTCAACCGTCTCTTTTGGAAAGGTTAAAGGATGCTCAAAAGGATGATGTAGGAATTTAGGAAAAGGTGGAAGCTATCGAAAAAGGGAAATCCTCGTTGTTTAATGTTAATGAAGAAGGAATTGTGTAGTTTGGGAAAAGACTATGTCTTCCATCACGTCTGGAGCTGAACAAGGAACTTCTGGATCATGCACATATTTCAAATTTCTCTATTAATCCTAGGAGCACAAAGATGTATCGAGATCTCAGAGAAAACTTTTGGTGGGAAAATATTAAAAAGGAGATCGCTAAATATACATCAAAGTTCCTGGTGTTCCAGCAAGTGAAGGCAGAAAGGAAGAAGTCTAAGGGGATAATACAACCATTTCCCATACTAGAATGGAAATGGGAGAACATCACCATGGACTTTGTCACTGGACTTCCGAGGAAATCCAAAGGCAACAATGAAATCTGGGTTGTTGTGGATCATCTTATAAAGACTGCACACTTCATTGCTATAAGGGAGGACTTCTCTTTGGATCAAATAGCACGAATATATATCAGGGAAGTGGTAAGGCAGCATGGAGTACCAATATCTATTGTGTCTGACCGAGATCCAAGATTCACCTCTATGTTTTGGAAGAGTCTTCAACATACTCTGAATATTGAACTGAATATTAGTACGACCTATCATCCTCAAACTGATGGCCAATCTGAGTGGACTATCCAATCACTTGAGGACATGATGAGATCATTATAAATGGAATTTAAAGGATGATGGGATCAACATCTTCTTCTGGTTGAGTTCTCTTATAATAACATTTTCCACTCGAGCATCCAAATGGCACCATATAAAGCCCTGTATAGGAAATGGTTCAGAACACCGGAATGTTGGGATGAGGTCCGTGAAAGTAAGCTGTTTGGACCAGAAATGGTCGAGGAAATGGTGGAGAAGGTGAAAATCATTCAGTATCATATCAAGGCAGCCCAGAGTTGACATAAGAGTTATGAAGATAATCGTCGATGAGACCTTGAGTTTAAAGGTGGAGACATGGTTTTTCTACGCATATCTCCACGGAAGAAGGTCATGAGGTTTGGAAAGAAAGGGAATTTAAGTCCAAGGTACATCATCCCCTTCTAGATTCTTGATCGTCTCGGGGATGTGGCCTATCGACTAGCACTTCCACCTACTATGGCCAAATTACATGATGTCTTTCATATATCCCACTTAAAGAAGTACATACCAGACCCTTCACATGTACTCTCTTCTGAGGTGGTACAATTGGAAGATGATATTTATTATGAGGATCAACCAGTGAAGATTATAGATCGTAGAGAAAAAGTTCTACGAAATAAGACAATTCACCTCGTCAAGGTGTTTTGGAGAAACCACAAGTTTGAAGAAGCGACATGGGAATCGGTGGAAATGATGAAGCTGAGTTACCCACATCTTTTTTAGTGCGGGAAAAGGAAAATTTCGAGGGATAAATTTCTTAAGGGGGGAATATAGTAATGACCAAAAGTTTCATTAATGGAAATCCTTCTTGATCTAATTAAATGTCTCTTTATGTTTATATAAAATGTCATCTTCATTGGTTTTATGTTATGAATTTTGACCATTGCTAATATAGTCATTGAACAGTGATTACATGATTAGTATAAATATAGGACTTTAACAAATCCAATTTACTCAGACAAAATAAGTGATGGCCTCATCCAGTAGAATTGCACCATACGAAGCCCATTTGTTGAAGCTCAGAAAAGAGGTGGCATCCTTGGGCTTCGCTCTTGACCAAGCCCAAGATGAGCTTCAACATGTCAAGATCAAATGGGACCGTCTACGGGAGAAGTGGAAGATGATAGAAATTACCACTCGAACGATGTTATCCGAGCCACCCCGAGAGTGTGTAACCATCACACACCTTACCCTTAGCTCTTATGAGGCTATTTTACGGGGTTATGTAAAAAATAAAAAGTACTATGTTCATGTACATTATTTTTTGTATATAATAATGAATATACTTTATTGGCATTATTGATACATTGCAAATAGTTTTTAATGAACGAATAATGTTTTTAGTTATTATTAAATTAAGAATTATATTTTATTAAATTAAGGGATTTTTGAATTAAATAATATTTTAATAAAATATTATTATTATTAAATAAATTTTTATTAAATATAAATGATCTTATAATTTTATGAATGCAATTTTAATTTTTATTAAGGTTTGAAATCCATTTCTGTCAAAACCCATGAATTTTCGATAAATGCCAGTTTTTATTTTAGAAGTGAAAATTAACAAATCTAAAATATTATTTAGATTAAATAAATGTTATTTATGGAATCAGGATGTCGAAATTATCCAACGGTGAATTTTTTATAATTTTCTGAGACAGTCAAATTTTTGGGTAAAAATTAAATACCGTTTAAATATATAATGTGTTTTATGACATCATAATGACCTAATAGTGATGTAATAAAATACTATAAGCTTTATGTTCTGACAATATATGTTTTACCATTAAAATAATGTGATTTTGGGTTTGTTTGACCTACTTTTCAAAGAATTAATGGACCCCTCAAGACTTATTAAACATCTTGTCTTTTTAAATTATTTTCCATGGGAGTGTGACTCACATCCACATAAGAAAAACTGTTACTTTAAAAAAGATCGGACTATGGCCTTATAAAATATTATTTTCCTCTTCCCTTTTCCAAACACCATGGGCAAAAACCATGGGATGGTTTGTGGTTTTGATTAATTTATTGTAAGGGGACCCAAACCTAAATAATAATGAATCCCCTCACCTTTCCTATATAAACCCACCCAAGCTCCCACTTCCTCCTCACTCAAAGCCTTTGGAGTTCGTCCAAACTCTTACCTACCCTCTCTATAATCCTCCCAAGGTGCCCCAATTTCCCAAGAAGCCTCTCACAAGCCTCTCTCTAGCCTTTGGAAGCACACTTCCAAGTAAGGGTTTTTTCTTCCTTTCTCATTTCGTCCAATTTTCATTAAGTTGTTTTGACTTTTAATTTGAATTATGAATGTTGGGGTATGGTTTCACACCTCCCTCATAATTCCCTATTTATGTTTGAATGATGGGATACCCCTTTCTCTCTCATTAAATGTCTCCAATGTACCCCCGTTACTATGCCGAAATTCCGAAACAAACTTATCTCTCCTCTTTTACAATCAAGCAATACTTTTGTATCATGAATATAAATTCCATTACAATTGTTGGGATATGTATCTATATAACCTCATTAATGTACATTACATGTAAATATGATGAGAAACCCCTTTCTCTCTCATGAACCATTTTTATGAATTCTTATGTCACGTCGTTACCCTGCCGAAATCGCATCGATTTTCTAAGCCAATGTCATTGTGTAGTGAATACCATGCCCATTTCTCCATCAAGGTTATTCACCTTTATGAACATTTACATATTTATTATATCGTTTCATGTATGAATTCCACATTCCTTTATTTTGGAATAAATGATTCTGTTTTATGAATGCATGTTTTATGATCCATGTGGCACACTTATGCATGAAATGAAATGTTTAAGAATGGTGCGCCCTTATAGCGCTGCAATGCATTGGGTAAAGTATAGTATCATGATACGTCATGTGAAATGAGTGTTTACTCATGCTAATTCAAGTGAAACGAGGGTTTACTCATGCTTTATGTGCAATGAGGATTTACTCATGCTCCATGTACAATGAGCCTTGTCACATGCTAATTCCATGATAAGTGTTGTTGCCACATTTCAATGTTATGATTATCATGATTTATCATGCCTTTATGTTCATTTTTCTTTTAGCCTCTATTGATATGACTGTTTTCGAACATGTATTGTACTCCTCATGTTATTCCATGTGTACTCCCTTACTGGGCTTTATAGCTCACCCTTTTCTTATGCATGTCCTCAGGTTATCTCATGAAATGCTAAGTACGATGAAATGTAGTGGTCATGTAAAGGAAGTTTACAATAAATATGTTTTTTTCATGTTTTAAGATTTTATGTAATGATCCTAAGCCCTAAAGGCACTAAACCTCTTGATCTTCTTTGTTGTATCAAGTGAAGTTTTATGTAATAATTAATGTTTCAATTTTTATTAAAAGAAGGCTTTTCATAGATTCTGATGGAGCTATTGGATTGATTATTACGACTAGAGACTCATACGGGAGAAGATTCGACCATTGCGCACTGGTTCTGGTAGTAAGAGCTTACTATAGGAGCTGCGATTTTCGGCTGGGATCTCCTAGTAGCAGCATTGAGGCCTTACGACATCATATTGGTTATGGACTGGTTATCTCCAGTATGTGGTCAGATTGACTATATTAGGAACAATGTGTGATGTGTCTGCACGGATTGGAGTAGGTTTACCATCACCGGTCAGAAGGGAGACTTTATAGCATAGGATGGACTAACATAGAGGAGAGTGAAGACGATAACTCATCAGTTGGTTGGAGTAGTGGATGTAGAGAGTATGAGTTATCCTATAGTGGTGGACCAGTATGCGGATGTCTTACATGATGATGTTATGGGTATTCCACCTCTTAGAGCGGTGGAATTTTACATTGTATTTTACCTTGGGACAACACCAATATCTACACCAGTGTATCGGATGACTCCCACTATGCTTTGGGAGCTGCAGGTATAATAGGAGGACTTACAGGGGGATGGGTTCATTAGACCTAGTGTTTCTTCTTTGGCAGCCTCGATTTTGTTCGCCAAGAAGGTGGATGGAAGCTTGAGACTTTGTGTTGACTATCGGCACCTGAACTAGGTGACCGTGAAGAACAAGTACACACTTCTGAGGATTGATGGCCTCTTAGATTAGCTGAAGGGATCATGGTGGTTCTCGAAGATAGTCCTCAGATCAGGCTATCACCAACTCATAGTATGAGATGAGGATATGTAGAGGATGACTTTCATATGTAATTCACTAGAGTTGCAGAGACATTATCAGTGATGAAAAAGAAGGAGAAACCCTTCATATTGTTGTAGAGATCCCAGCAGAGCTTTTAGGAGCTAAGGTAGAGGCTGACAAGTTCCCCCATCTAGAGGCTTCTAGAGGAGGGTGAAAGGTTAGAAGTCTACTACGATGCATTAGGGACTGGAATTGGATGTATCCTGATGCAGGAGTGAGCAGTGATCACATATGGTTCTTGACATCTGAGACATCATGAGCAGAAAAATGCTTCCCATGACCTGGAGTTAGCAGCAGTGGTCTTCACCATGAACATATGGCGACATTAATCGATTGGAAAGCGTTTTACTGTTAACTCTGATCAGAAGAGTCCCATGTATATCTTCTCTCAGAAGGACCGGAACCCAAGACATCGATGTTGACCTGAGTGTCTCTAGGACTATGACTTCGAGATAGTCTATACTCATGGGAAGGGGAACGTTGTAGTAGATTCACATAGCCGTAGATTTGGTATACATATTATAGGTGATGAGAAAGAGGAAATGGATGCTTTGTAGGTAACCTTGGTTGATCGGGATGGAGCAGATTTTCTTCAGTCTCTTACAGTCAATCCCCCACTTCTTCATCGAGTTAGGGAGGCGCAGCGTGAGGACCCATATTTTGAGGCTCTACGTGCTCTAATATCCATAGGGTAAGGCACCTAATGGACTTTCTAAAAGTGGGGGAATGTCATCATATTCATAGAACATACCATGGTACCAGTGTCTCTTCGGGAGGAAGTAATGACGGAGTTCCACACATCCCCTCTAGAAGTACATCTAGGATTTGTGAAGATGTACAAGGATATATGAAAATAGCACTGGTTACTGGAATAAAAGAAGCAGTAGTAGAGTTTGTCTCTCTGTGCCTCACTTGTCAGCATGTGAAGGAAGATCGTCAGGTACCAGTAGGCTTGGTTCAGCCTTTATAATTCCCAGAGTGGAAGTGGGATGGGATATCCATGAACTTCTTGATTGGAATTCCACGTATATCCAAGGGTCATGATTCTATCTGGGTGATCGTCGACCGACTCACCATGTCCACCCACTTCCTACCGATCAAAGAGAAGGGTTCAGTGGAGAGCATTTGACACCTCTATGTGCTGGAGATTGTGTGGCTACATGGAGTACCTTTGACAATTGTCTTCGATCCTGATACACATTTCACTTCCCTACAATGGAAGGTGTTGCATGAGGCTTTCGGCACACAACTTCGTTTCAGCACCACTTTCCATAATTAGATGGATGGCTAGACTGAGTAGACCATTCAAACCCTTGAGGACATGCCACGTGCTTGAATCCATGACTTTGGTCTCAGTTGGGAGGATGACTTTCCATTGGTCGAGTTTGAATAAAACAATAGCTATCACTAGACCATTGAGATTGAACCTTTCAAGGCATTGTATGGGTGACCTTGTAGATCTACATTGTGCTGGACAGACCCAGGGGAGTCAGTAGCAGTCTGACCAGAGCTGGAACGGGCTACCATAGAGAAACTGAAGATCATGTAGGAGTTGATGAAGACTGCACATAGGAGGCATAAGTCTTATGCCGATAGGAGATGAAGACCTCTAGAGTTCAAGGATGGTGACCTTGTAATTCTATGGGTCTCACCCCGTCAAGGCTTGCAGTGATTTGGACGAGGTGGCAAGTAATCTACAAGGTTCATTGGACCCTTCTAGGTCCTCAACAGAGTTGGTGAGGTAGCTTAGCACTTAGCCCTTCCACCTCAGTTGCACCAAGTGCATGATGTCTTCCACGTATCCCAACAGAGACGACATGTACATGAACCTTCTCACATCATCGACCATGTCGAGCTGGATGTTGATGATGGGGAAACTTTTACAGAGGTTCCAGTAGAGATTGAGGATCGATAGGACATTGTCCTTAATCGGTGGTCGATACGTCTGGTGCACGTTCTATGGAAACACGGGAACCTCCAGGATAGCACATGGGAGAGGGAGGTTCATATACGTGCTCAGTACCCCCTCTTATTCCCTTTGTTTGAGTTGTGTCTTGCGGGGATGCAAATACCTGAGGTGGGGAGAATGTAAACACTCAGAAATTCCATGTACTTTTTTTTATGTATATGGGGATTTTACGAGTCCGCAAAAATTGACGGCGCGTGATTCTGAGGACCGGTGTGCCCAAAATGAATTTATGAACTTTTTTTCGGGTACGTTCAATAAACATGTGAATGGGTTTTTGTAACTTTTGAATCGGTGCATGGAATTGAAATATGAGGGCTCTGTTGAACTCGCAGTACTGGTACTCACTTAAGCAGACATTCACCTCAATCACAGCGCGTTGAGAGTGAAAGTTTATTTTTTGTACTTTTCATGAAAGAATAAAACAAAATAAAAATGTCTAACATTTTTTTTCTAAAACCACTCTACATCGGTTATGGTGGTGGTGAAAACCAGAGCCTAAAACTCCCACGTGAATGTTATGAAGGGGGGGGGGAATACGAGATTTAAAACCTCACATTTTGAAATTAATGTTGGGGACCACCCGAACCCTATTAATGGGGGAGAAACCACTCAACTCCCCATTAATTCTTTTCATCCATTAATTTGAGACAATTATATTGATACAATTAAATATGAAAACACCACATTTAGTTGTTAGAGCCAGAAAACAATTAATGAAATGTGTTAGAATTATATTAATTGTGACAAAATTATTAATCTACTTAATTTAAATTAATAAATTGGTTATTTCTCATTTTGGTGGAATTGGTGAAACTGTTGGAAAAGGGAGAAGATTGGGAGAATCATGAAAAAACTCATCCTCCTACGAACAGACAAACGTGAACTATATTAGAGGAATGTCTTCCACTATGATGAACCGATGAACAAGCACAAGATTAGAGGCGTGTGGTGGGTGTGATGAATGTAAACATCTTCAAAAATTTTCTCACGCCAACATAAACTGACATTAAAGGTAGGGTGGTTGTTTGAATTTCTTCTCCTACTCATTCTTGGTAATTCATTGTAAAATCAGGAAGATATTATAGCCACTTTCTACCACTCTATCTTCGAGAGTGGGGGATAAACAAACATAGCCCAACCTCTCCACAAATCCTGTGATTAACTGTTGTGTTATTCACAATGGAGGAGGATGACAACCAACCTCGGTGGGGAACGAGAATGGCAGATGACACCACCACTGGCCGCAACGAAGGCGATGTCGCATCGGTGCTTCCCCATGGACACCGCACCTTCTAAGGCCTCCACTTCCCCACATCCTCTACCACCCCGTGTCCTCTGCCGCCTCGTGGCCACACGCCGTTCGCGACCTCTGTGGCCTTGCAAATGGACTCCATCGGCCCGCGGCCTCGTGCCGCCCCGCGACCTCCCTCCACCACACGACCTTGTGCGGCCCCATGGCTTAATGACTCCCCCGTGGCCTCACCACAGATTGAACCTCCATGGGCTCGGCAGCCTCACCGCCCTGCACCCTCGGCAGCCCCTTTGGCCTTGCCGCACTACTTCCATCCGCAGCCCTAGCAGCCTCGTCATCCGACGGCCTCACGACCCCCGTGGCCTCGACTCCCTCGCGGCCTCCGCACCACCCTCACGGCCTCCGTTCCAACCCTATAGCATCACGCAACTCCGGGGCCCCCGCACAGCCCAGCGCGGGCCGGGCCGGACCTAGTAGGCATGGTCGATCAAAATAGGGTCGGTCTGACTGGGTCGGACCGGACGCAGACTAGCTACGAGCTTTTCTCTCTATCAGCAATAACTTTGGAACTAAGAGTTCATTTTAATAACATTCAATGAAGATATTAAACTTAGAGTGAGATGATACCTTTGGTATACCCCACTTGATATTTGGATAATGTTGGGATACGGTCGGGTAGGATCGAGCAAGAATCCAACTGGGCCCTCGAGACTAAAAGGATAATAACTTACAGACTATGCATCCAATTGACGCACCATCTGTTGCGTTGAGATCCCTTTGACGTGGTGGTCCTTTGGGTTACTACTTCAATGGACTTCATAATAGTTGTATTATCAATAAGTGGCTTAAAGCGATGACCCTCCCAGAGAAAATAATCCTCAGTGCGGGAAACCAATAGCTGGCTGTGATGTGAAGAATGAATAACGATCATGTGTGGGCCAATAGTGAGTGATCTTTTGTGGGTCATTCACCTAGCGATCCTATGTGGGTCAGCACCGAGTGATCCTGTGTGGGTTACCACCTGTCAATACTATGTGGGTCAGCACCGAGCGATCCTATGTGGTTCTGCACTGAGCGATCTTGTGTGGGTCAGCACCGAGCGATCTTGTGTGGGTCAGCACCGAGAAATCCAGTGTGCGTGAGCATGTTGAGATCATATGTGGGTCTAACGACATACTAGTGATATAATAGGATCCTTCATGGGTCTATTTATTAATAGAGTAATATGACTTAGTAGTTACATCTAATCATATCTACTACTGTACCTAAGAAAAACATGAAGTGAGCTGAGTCAACACCTTTGTGGTATTCTTCTGTGTGGTGTACCTATGTGGTACTTACCTTCATGGCGTTCCTCCCTTTGTGGAATAGTAGATCCTGGGGCTTTTGAGTTGGAATCTGTGTTTCTCATGATTGAGATGGGTATACATGAAAACATAAGTATATTTATGGGCATATACCTATGTAGTGTTGTCACTCGTTTACATGCTTTGTGGTTTATCCTTGGAGGATTTTGGGAGACCTAGAGGGTCTCAGGGTCCCTAATAAGAATGGTTATTCTCACCCCTACACGGGCTATCTCCGTACCTCATTGTGTTTGGTGTAGATGATAGACATCACTAACTGAGGACGAAAGTACCAAGAATAATGGTAGCTCGAAGGTGGACCTTAGGTGAGGTGTACCATAGAGACAACCGTTCGAGAGTTGTACCTACTCTTTAGATTGGATCCTTGGCGGGTGATCACAGATTCTAGTTTATTTTTACTTTCAGTTTCTTGTAATTTCTAATTGGGCTTGTATTCTAGACCCTTTTGTATTTTGTGCTCACTCTGTTTAATATTCAGTTTACTTGAGTTCGTATCATGCTGTGTGCTTGGTTTTGTGTGTTAAATGTTATAAAGGAAATGATTTCCTAGTTTTACGGAATTCACCTTTGGTGCTAGTCTCCACCCCCTAGCCTATGGAAGGAAAGATTGGGTTAGTCACGACACGGGCCCTAGGGGACAGGTAGTGACATAAGCTATTTCCAGATATCCCCATAAATACATAATGGTTCATAAATAGGAAATATTGTTGTGTATAAATAAAATAAGGGACGCATTCTATTAAACCCTTTATACGTATGAATCATTCCATGTGGGGTTGGAAAAATAATTACTTCCAATGCAATATTTACATTGGAATTACCATGTATATGTAATGGTACAAATATGGAAAATAGGATATATAAATATTTTTGTAATATACTTAAACTACTATCCATATGATGAATATGAATAATATAAATCTCATGATTATGACTGAATGATATGTTGTGGAAATAAGCATATATAAGTCTGATCTAGAGTCTATGTTTCGCCTAATATATCATTCATTCAGGTGAACTACCTTATTAATGAAAGAACTATGAGATTTACTATACCCAACCTATAATGAAATTTGATTTAGTATCTAATATATTACTAATAAAATAATTTATTTTCATTGAATGAATTCAATAAACTCATTGACATTAAATAATTTATGGATGCAATTTTATGAAACTGAATTCACCCAAAATTAATTTCATCGATGGATGAGCATAAAAAATTTACAATGTAATAAAATTATCTATTATGGATGGTTTTTATCTTGTTCGATAAAGGTGATTTTAGTCATCAACATAATCTATCATTCATTAAAAAACTCTTCTTTTCATGTCCACGTAAATGGAAAATCAATGATAGCTCTTGATCCCCTATAATCAAATGGTAATCCTCATAAATAATTAATGGATCATAAGGCTATTTAATTACCTATACATACCAGATGATTTTTTATGACTCTATTATAATTATATTCAACGAAACTCCATCAATGTAGTTGGGTAGTCCAATGTAAATGTCTTATATGTATGTTCTATTTTTGGAGTTTAACATGTTTCTTGGTTTATGAAAAATATGTATCGATGATAGATTAGGGATATGATTGAACATTCATCAACTTAATATAATCATATGAGAGTTCCGTTGATAAAATTAATTTTTTCAAAGCCATAATATTCAATATATTGACATTTTTATTCCCTCTGAAAGGATGATCTTGATATTTTCATTATAATATATTTGTACTACCTCATGTATTTCTATGTGGAATAATAAATGTGGATTATATTTTCCATTCCATTGGAATTAAATTAATCCATTAATATTATTTGGAATGAATCAAATTATAGAAAAATGCTATATAGTGAACAATATTATAAAATAGAGCATCATTTTTTTACTCTCTCAAATGATTGTAGAGAGTCTCATTTAAATTACGATATCGGGATTAAAATTACATTCTAAGACAAAAAAAATTCATGAATAACATGATGATATCTTCTCTGGATAATAGATATTATAATGTAGAATATAGATGGACATCCAAATGTGAATCATGGGAGCGTCATTGTGAAACACAAATGTCTACTGAGTTTTACATCACAAAATATAAAAAGTGTTCGGAAAATGTAGCACACTCAAGGGATATCTAACATGATGGTAGAATTATCATATAATGTGTGATATCAATGTGGGAGGGATGCAAAATAGACTATTTAACAAACCCCTTATAGAATATTACTTCATGATGGAATTAGATTATTACCTATTAAATTATAAGGATTCATGACAAAATATGTTGGAAACACTATATGTATGACATCCAATGTGACACCCTAAATGGTGGTTATACACATTTCATAGAACCACAAGAAATAATTCATTCATCGACCCACACTGGGATAAACACCCACTTCATCTTGTGTTTGACCAATCCATGATCACAGAGTGCCTTCAAAGTGGTGACAATATGCTTATAAACTCTGACTAATGACTAATCATATTTTCAAAAAATTATTATATAATGATTATTTTACATAAAAATGAGTGTATTATATTTCCCTCCAAAACATTTAACCTATAATTCCATGATTTATAACAATTGATGAATATTATAACATTTTTAGTCTATTTGGTGTAGAGTTTTATTGAATATTTATAGATATTATATAATAATGGAGGAATTTTAACATACTGCACATTCTTCCAAAAAAATATGGCAATAATTGTACATCAATATCGTATTCAAGTCACATTTTCATTATTTAAGACTAGTCATCATTATGGATATAATAAAATTTTAAATATATCTACTCATCATCATATAAATTGAATATAATTTTAAAATCGTGAATGAGAAAAAAAAGATGATTAAGGGAAATAAAAATAAATTATTTCAATTATTCTAGTAGAAAAATTAAAAACCCATGAAGAGTATTTAAATTTTATAGTAAATTTTTTTCATATATATAAAAAAATTACCATATTTTAAAATCATATTCCCCCCAAATAAATCATTTAATAACACATTATTAATAATTATAAAACCTTGAATATATATTGGTCGATGTCAGAACTCATGGAATCATTTAAAAATTCATTTAAATATCCATTGACATTCATTTTGTAATGAAATGAAAATGTTTCCATTAAAAAGTTTGGTTAGAATAATATAGCTATCTAGGTGAATCTTATTAATAACCTTGTTTCACTCTTTAAAAACCCCTATAAAAATTATTGAATCCTTTTTAATTAGTGTTATGTACCCAACCATGTTATTACCATTATTTTCACTTTAAATGACCAAATATTTACTCAATGCACTAGAGAGTTGTATCAGGCTCACCAATATCCCTAAATTAATTCTATATCTCTTATAATATTTGACAATTATCATGTAATATATCATAAAAAAACACTCTCAAAAGTTCAATTTTTCATCATAAAACGGTTGAAAAAAACATTGGAAACCATATAAAATACACTTTTTATTTTAATATAATCATAATGATAATTACTCTTTTTAATGAAATGACTAAAAATGAAAAATCCAAAATCCAAATAATTTTAATTTATTTTGAAAAACATGATAATTTATATTTTATTCATAAAATATAAAATTATTCAAATAATGGTGTAAAAATCAGTTTATATTGGGTATGATAAAAATATTTTTTTGAACATTGGTAAACATATTCAATATTGGCGAAATTATAAAACATTAAAAAATATACCTTTAAAAAATAGTAAAATAAATTCAAAATTATTTAAAAATTAAATATAAAAACCCTTAATTTATAAATAATATTAATCTTTGAAAATTTAAATGAAAATTGATATGGAGGAGAAAGGTTGTAAATCATTTAAAATAAAATATTACTATTTAGCAATGTTTTAATACAAATATTAATGGGGTGAAAATGAATTGTTTTTTGATCTACTATAATTATATTAAAAATTATAAACATCATATAGATAGAATTATATACACTATAAAAAGAAAAGATGTTTTGTGAATTGAATGAGTCTTAAAAGAAAAACATGGTTTTAAGAAATATCTTATATAGAGTCCCAAATCCTTTAATTTTTATATTTACCCTCTAAGATTAATATAAATATATAATTTTATAAATTCAAAATAAACTATTTCAGTTTAATTTCATTATCATTATTCCAATTTTTTATTAAATCGTTTTATTTATGTAAAAAAATATTATGAACTTGTTGAATGTTTATTTTATATCAAAAATATAAAATGATAATATTATACAAGGATAATGATATAATGTTTACATTAAATCCATAAATTGAAAATGTTATTAAAATCATACGTATTCTTTATAGACACATTTATAACCTATCATGCATGGAATTCATGAAAAATGAACCACATAATTTTATGAAGACGGTAATATATGGATACACATGAATAATGTTTTCATTTTTTTAATCAAATGAAATAAAATAAAGTATATAATATTAAAATATTAGGAAATCCTAAATACTTTTTATATGTTATCTTTTCTTCATTATTTCAATATTTATAACCATACTTGTATAGCAGAGATGAAAAATGTATCTCATCTCATCATAGAGGTGGAAATATAGACTCTCACATGAGAAATGTTATCATTTTCCAACCAATGCTACTATAAAAATTAATGTAAAATATTATTATTTATATATATTTTATATGTCATTAATATAAAATTTATTAATTTTTTCCTAAATTTTATCCATCCATATTATCCAGTGATGAAAAATGAAACGTATCACTAAATGTATGTGTTAGTTCACATAAACACATGAGTTATGTTTTCATATCCCATAGTATAAAATAGGAGATAAAAAATATTCTCACCATAATCATAATATATTTGAATATAATAAATTTAGTTATGTTATTATATAAATTTGGTTAAATAATATTTAAATAATATTGAAGAAAATATATATGTGAAACCCTCGAATTAGTAATATTACTATGATTTGGAAATACTCCCATGTATTACAACTTATGCATTTTAGGTCTTGATTTTTAATGAGAAATAGACTTGTAGGACTTTGAATGCCAAGTTAGCGAGATAATGGGTTTGGTATTGTCCATTCTAGAATGATCTAAAAGAATGATTAAAGGATGAGATGTGTTCCCCTTTTATAAGTTAGTGGAGTGACACACTATAAATTTTTAGAATAATTAAAATATTAATTACTTATTAATTATTAAGTGGAATTTAAATATTTTTTTTACATTAATGGGATAAGGCTCATAATCACTTATCCAAAAATAACAAATGTGAATTTTGCAGGATTTGTCACTTAATATCTAGCATAATTTACTAGATTTACCATTTACCATTATTACACATTTTTTAAATGGAAGATACCCATATTAAAAAAATTAAATTAAAAGTATTACCAAATCTTGTCCTAATGATTTAAAATATCCAATACATTTTTTCAATGATTCATTTTATAGAAGTTAGATAATATATTTTCTATATAAGTGCATAAAATGAAATAAAAATCAGTTTTTAGAGAAATATGTTTTGGAAAAATAACATATACAATGTTAATTAAAATGGTTATTCCTATAGAATCATTTATATATTATTTTAGAAAATTGAAATAATTTTAAATGAAAATCCATGTTATAATATAATGTTACATTGAAATTATTCTATTTAATAAGAGTAAATTGATTTTCTGATAATATATATATATATTTTAATTTATTGAATATTTTATATTCATAGAAAAATTAAATAAAACATATCATATAATGAAATTATAATACAAATAATTAATCAGATTTAAAAAATTAATATTTCTAAAAATGAATTAATTTATTTTAATAATACTAAAAAATATATTTAATATCATTTATTAAAGAAAATATATTATTGAAGTATATTATGGAATTTATATTAATTCGATTCATATAAAATATAATTAAATGAATATAAATTAATTAAATTTGATATATAATCTATTTATTTTATTATAATCAATAATCTATAGGGATTAACTTATTATAGTAAAAGGATAAAAAATTATAATAACTAAAGGACTTTAATGTAAAATAAATATTTTACATTTAATATATTTTATCTCCATTTTCAACCAAATTAAATTAATTTAATAATTTTCTAATAAATTTAATTTGAAAAGCTCTATAAATATATGTTATTATATATATATTCCTATTCATACACTTCAAAACAACTATTTGCCCATAATGATAATATATAAAAAAAACTTTCTATTATGGTTCATTTAAGTATGATATTATGTATAACAAAACATATGAAATATATTATTGAATGAAAAAATATTCAAAAATCGTGGGTTTTAACTTTCTATCACCTTACCAAAATTTCATCCTCCTAGTTTTCTATAATGTTTAATATAAAGGGTTTAATATATTTTAAGAATCACTTACCAAGAGTTGAATAAATTATAAATTTTTTTAATCCATTATCATTTAATCCTAATAGATAATTATTAATTTTATAAATAAAATAATATAATTCTATTTTTATTATTTGTAAAACAATTTTTAGAACATTTTTATAAAATTTTGAGACTTATAATAGGGAAATCATTTATAAAACCATTCTTTAATGGGTTACTGATGAAATTCCATAGATTTATATTCTTCTTAAATATGTTTAGTAATTATATTACCATATAGATTGTTAATATGATAAAATATACATGATTTCACCACATTCAATGAGCACAGTTAAATCCTTTAGTTTTTCTTTAGGATAATTCCTCATCCATCACATCTCTCACTGAATGGAACAAATATTAAAGATTAATTTTTAATAACTTATGATGTTTAATAATCATATAATGGATCCTCATATAAAAAAATGGATAAAATTAATTTATAATGATTTTATAAATGAATATAATCAAAAAAATTATTTTGAAATGTTACTAAAAATATCCAATGTTAATTAACATTCAAATGAATAAATACTAAATTAATATCCAAATCCACAATAATAACACCCAAAAATTAACCTAAATTATTTCATGAAAAAATAACCATATAACTCTTAACAATTATCATAACCATGCCATAAACTATTAAAAATAAAACTAATTAATGAAATATTGATCATGGATAAATTTGAATTTGATCTACAAATTTTTTTATTATTCTACACTGTAATATACAGAAAATAAGAATTTTCTAAAAAAATAATCTCCAAAATTTGTCTACATTTTCCATATATAAAACGAATCACTATAAATCTAGAATGAAAATAATATATTATTCTAAAATTTAATTCAATATTTACTCCATAAATTATATCCAAAATAATATGAAAATATATTCTATTCAATAAATACATTGTGTTATAAATATATTGTAATTCCTAGAAATTACTAGAATCACTTAGTCAAAAAATCACATTTCAATAATATGGTTATATATAATAAAAAATATCTTTTTAATATGTAACATCCCTTTTAGAGTTACAATATATAGTTTACTCTACCTCTGATATCATACGATCCTTAATGGTGATCAATACATTTCAACTTATGTATATAAAATAAAAAATATTTTTTCTTCAAATAATTATTTCAGTAATACATAATATAAAATAAAGGGTTTCAAAAACACCAAATTTCTATTAAATTTATATAAATGTTTCCAAGGTGCACCAATCACCAAAAAAATCGAATTATTCAAATTTCCTTTAATCCATTGATCATCCTTAAATTTATGTTATATTAAAAAAATATGAATACATTAACTATTGATTCCTTATTTTTATACATATAAATCAATCAATTTTTTTTCATAATAAGTCGACTATCAACTTCTATCTTATTGAATATATATCTTTCCAGTAATAAAAAAGTGAATCATGTCCTACAATTAATTAATATCAAAACAGAAGAAAAAATATAATTTAATCAATTAATATGTTATTTCCAATGTCTCATAACATATTTGAAACTACATTATAACATTCGTAGTTATTATAAATATGGTATTGGTGACCCCACCCTGGCCATTCCTCAAAAAATATCAATTTTTATATTTTCCACACTCGAAACATTTAAAAAGGATTCCCCTTATATTTTGAAATTTCCATGACTTCTTCTTCGTACATTCCTGGTGTATACAAAAATGAATACATTTTCTAGAATTGTATATATCACCTGAACATCCTAAAAATAAACTTTTAATTTTATTTGTCATGTCATATAATTTACTCAGCATCTAGTTGTTTATCGTATAAGGAGATATTTGATTTTCAATTTCAATAATATTATTCAATATTGTGTCTATATTATTAGGTTTATTATTTGGAAAACCATTAACTTTTCATTGTGTGCAAGTTACCAGAAAACCAGAAAACATATTATGAAAATAAAATACCAAGTGAAATTTTATTCAAAAAATGCTATATAATACTTCTCAAACACGATTTCAAAAAATTATTTTAAACACTAATGATTTCTAAATATTTTAAATAATAGTCATTTAATTTCATCCAAATTTCTAATTCCTTTTAATCAATTCAGTGGAAGCCAACTATTATTCATGTCACGTATTCATCAAATAATGTCTTTATTTCTAACATGGGTTTCAGATTATAAAATTCTAATGACAATTTTATCTTATATTTTTTATAATTAGTAAAAAAATTCATAAAAAAACAATGTTTCAAAAGTGTACATTTTTCAACAAAAATACGACATTATATCAATACCCATATTCATTCCAAACACTTTTATTCATTAAAGTCTAGTCATGATGACAGAAAAGTTTACTATGGTATAAATTTTACACATTAATTGACTGATTTGAATGAATTTTAAAATATGGGAAGAAAGGAACAATGACTACAAAAGGATATATAATTAAATTAACCCCATTAGTGCTATAAAAAATATATATGCACATAAAGACACAGTAAATCTTTTCAATAGAGAATAAGAAAATAAATTTAACAATAAAATATATAAATGATTGTTAAATTAAAAATTTGGGGGCCAATTATTTTTCACTAGGAAAACATGAAATCCAATAGAAGCATGAGGTAACTAATGAATATATTTCAAAAACTTTCACCTTTAAAAATTGACAATGTTCCCTTACCTTAGGATAAAAAATAATTTCTATAAAAATACTTTTTAGATGAATAATATATCTATCCAAGAGAGAAAATATTCGTTAGTTTTTATCATTTGTTTTAAAAGTTTTTATAAATAAATTAATACTACATAACTCAATATAATTAACTATCCTAGATAAATACCACATTTTTTTCAAAACGAAAACATTTACCAATGCATAAGAGATATATATTATTCTCCACTGTCATCATGAGAAAGATATGGAACATCTGACATCATCAATAATTCTCAAGATAGACATGAAGATGAAATAATTTATAATATTTAAAATTTTCATCATTCAGCCATTGGAAAAACTCATTTCAACCCATATGAAAATACATTTCATTATTTTATATTCATCCGAAAAAAATCCTTTTCTTTGGAAAATATTATTAATAATAAATTTCTAAAAAATATTGTTAAAAAAATAGAAAAATAAAACTAATGAAAGCTACGATAGGAATTTTTATTAAAAGGAATGAATGTCATAAAAGGAAAATCTGTTCTTTTCATATCTATGATGAAAAAAATTCATTTTCAATTTAGTAGAAAGTGTCAAAATTTAGCCATAGAGAAAATGATTAAAACATTCTATTTTAAAAATATTGAATGAAATTAATATATATATTTAAATTAATTTTAAAATATTTCATTTATAATTATGAATAATGAAGAATATTTTATTAGAAAATGGAAATATATGTGAAATAATTTAATATATATAAATAAATGTTCTTAAATAAAATTTCTTATAACTATAGTAAATTTTGAATTGATATAATATTTATTGATTGAATGTAAATAGAGTTTTATAGAAAATTTTTTATATAGATGAATGATAAAATAAATCCATATTGTATTTTATACACCATACAAAATGAATCATGTGGTAAAAATGGAAGGACCCTCAATAAAGGTAATTTAAAATGAGAAATAACCTTTCCTCAAGTATTGAATTGTTCCATTCATATATTTAAAATCAATAGTAACAAAATTATATAAATTTTAGTCATTAATTATAAGTTATTTATTTTTTATTCCATTTTTCATATTATAATTATTTTATTCATTACAATGCCTTATTTTGTTACTTAAATAGTTAGGTTAATTTATCCAGTGTTAAAGATGTTCAGTTTATAACCTCAAAATAACTACAGTAAATTAACAATATTATGATGGTGATTGAAAAATTAACTCAAAAGTTATAAACATGTTGTATTTATAATACACATACATAGATTAAATATTAAAATAAACCATCTGTGTATGTCATAAAAACTGAACCTCATCGTTTCTTATGGATAATAATCCATATGTACACTTGAAATAGGTTTTAAATTTTATAATGTGGGTAAATGAAATATTTTATAAATTTTTCATATTTATAATATTAAAATTGATCTATATATTTTTTTTATTTAATAATTTCATACATATTACCAGACTTTTTTCGTGGAGATCAAAAATGAATTGCATCGGTTCACGGTGGTCATAGTTCACATGTTTGCCTGAGTGAAATTTTCATATTCCAATAGATAGTAGCATAATAACACAAGTACTTCCAATGTTTTAAAGAATAATATTTATTTTATAATTATTTAAAAATGAATTTCTACAATATTTTAACCATACATATGTTATGTTGATGAAAAATAAAACACATCACGTCGTGGAGGTGGTTTAAAAAAAATGTGTGAGATAGGTTTTCATTTCCCATAATATGGAAAATGATATAAAAATGGGTTTTAAAATAATTAAAAAAACATTTTAGAATTTAAAATAAACTAATGGTATTTATTCATCATGTTAAAGTAAGACATTGGGGTGGTATTATAATAAATAAACATGATTCACCTGATAAATAATGATATATATTAATTGGAATACTCTGGTAGATTGTTGGTTAATCCATGCCGGTTTGTTATTTTAGTGAGATAAGAAAAACTCTTGAATTAGGATACAATTTGTAAGATATTTGTTTAGGGATTTGGTGATCTAGTGTGCAAAAAATGTATGAGGATTAGAGGAGTGTAGGAACACCATTTATAAGTTGTAAGTGGAATTGTTTTAATATTTCAAATCTTATAAAAATTATAAATTACTCATTCAATATAATGTTGATAAAAAACAATCCAAATTATAGGATTTGGTGATAATGGTACAAATTAATTAGGAGATAATATTTAAGACGTTTTTTTGCCTTGTGATAATTTATTTACAATAATTAACCTAATTTTCCCTATATAATGTGATACATTTTTACCATTTTTATAAACATAAAGACAAAAATTTATATTGAACATAATACTAAATTTTAAAACATGATTAATAATATGGAATAAATTTTTGTGGATTGAATTTGTATATGTGATACAAATTACATTTAATATATGATCCCAAGACCCAAAGGGAAGTAAATATTTGAATTTTTTTATGATTTCTTTTATACCAAAATCATATAAGAATTTTATTTTGAAGGAATTATTTGATTTTATTTAATAAAATAGATTTTTGGAGATATTTATAATTAATTAAACATAGAATGGGGTATTTAAAGTAAATTATTTAATGAAAGTAAATTTATTTTATTAAAAAAATATTATTTTTCATCATTCATTGAAAAATAAATACATTCATAAAAATATCAAAAAATAATCCTGAAATATTTAAAAATAAATTTAAATTTTATAAAAATATATTCTTAAAATTGAAAAAAATTATTTATAATATCCACACACGTACTGAAATAAATATACATTTATTTGAAAATATATTTTTGATTAATAAAATAACATTATTATCATTATATTCTTAATAAAAATAATTAAATGAATATTAATTTATATTTTGAATATATTATATACTTAATTTTTACATTAATTTATCAATATTTATTGATATAATATATTAAGTGAAAAATAAGTAGTATAAAAATATATTTATTTAAAAAATCTATTTTTTCCTTCAAAATAGAGTCTTTTCTTTTGGAAAAGAATTAATAGTATTTTTATTAGAATTTTTTTATTGAGGAAAAATTTTCTATGTATATATCTCAATATTTATATTCATATGCATACCATCCAAACAAATTTCTAAGTCATTACAAACATATTAAAAATATATTATACTATATTTCATTTAGTCTTGGTATTTTTTAAACCACATGTTTTTGAATATATTATATCATGAAAATAAATTCCACATACATGGGTGTTACATATAATTTTTTAAATAAGTAATGATTTATATGATATTATCAAAATTAATTTTTTTACTTGATGGAATAAAAAAGATAAATATTTATTTTTATTTCTCATTATATATAAATTATTTACTAGGTAAATCCTTCTATGAATTCATTTCTGTAATTTTTTAACTGTATATAATTAGTATAAAATATATCATGAAATATTATAGAATAAATAACAGTTATCAATATATTAATTATCTTTGTAATAATAATTCTTCATTGATTATATATTTGTTACAATTATTATAAATATTCTATTCATATTAAATATTTAATACTGAGAATGATTTATATATTTATAAGGTTTATAAAATATTCTAAAATTATAGATAAAATAATGTAATCTTTTTAAAAAGTATATTTTATGTCATTTGGAATTGAGGGACTATTTTTATTTATACATTTTAATGTTGATATGTAAATGTTTCATTATTTTTTAATATAGAAGCCCAACATACAATATATTTTATATTTAAAAAGATTTAATTTTTAATATATATTATTTATATTAGATGAGACCATACATAAGATATTTTTTAAATGAAATAATTTTTTTGATGATCTATTTTTAAATGATTAAATTATTATTATGTATTTGAAAGTCATATTATATTAATGTTTAATATATTTCAAGCTTGACAATAAAATTTATATAATTAGAAATGATATTATACATGTAATGAAATTGTTTTCTAATGAATAATTTTAAAATACTAATATTAAATGTTGATATAAAATTTTTATATCCCTGATTATAGTTTGTCTATTAATTTTAGATTAATTTTTACAAGTATTAAAATAGAATATTATTTATTAGATGATCATAATTTATTATCTCATTTTATAATTTCAAAATATTATTTTATTTAATAGATATAACCTTATTTATTAATATATGTTAATTATTTAATGAATGTGAATATTTTATATTCATAATTTATTTGATAAAATTTCATCTATGGTATATATCTTTAGATTTTAGACCATATATGAATCTATAAATAATTTGTTTCATTTACCTTTTCTAAAGATTGTTCTGGTAACATTGTTCCTAGGAATAATTAGAAAAATGCTTTATTCCATATTAGTAATTAGAAATATCATGAATTTATTTATTTTAGGGATAATGTCCTCATGAGGAGAGGTATATGGTCTCACACAACCTAATGGAATAGAGCTTGATGCCACATTCTAGGAAGTCAAATGGGTTTGATATTTTTCACTTTAATCTTACTGATGTTGTGTTTTTCATTCTAATATATACTTACTCTGTTAAATGAAGAGTTTATTTACTATATTTATGAGATTCATTTAGATAATTCTGAAAAAAAATATTATAATTTTGAGAGTGTAATAAAATTCAAGGGGTTTTTAAATGAGTTATACATTAATTTTGTGTGAAAACGCGAATTTCGTTAAATGAATAGTGTTTAATAAATTAATTATATACAAGAATGCCAAAAAATGAATAAATCATGGGAGGGAAAAGTCTCTCATTTCATGAAATTTTTATGAACAAAATTTTAATATTGTGTATAATGCATTCTAAAAAATTTTAATAGGTATATCACTCAAATAGTATGGGTGTCATTCCTTCCATGGTTTCACTTGTCAAGACCTCAATCATAAAATAATGTATGAAATTATAAAAAAATGTTATATCATATTTTCTAATGTAATAAACGAATATTATAATTAAATATTTATTATTGTTATGGGTTAGTCATGCTAAAACATGGGGCATGATGATTATCCAAATATATATTATTATAAAAACTTTATTTGGAATATGATATTTGGGTAACCCTAATAAGATTATGTTTCTTAAGGAATTGGGTTTTGTAAATCATTATGATGGATTTGTAAAAATATTCATCTATTTAATTATCAATGTTTAGAAAATATAATTATTTGAATGTAAGTCATCTTAAATAAAAACATGATGGAAGATACAATTAAGTGGCCTAAACATTGAGAAATATTGATATTTGATGACTAAATAAAATGATTTATAGGAAATCAATTTTTTAGTATGTGTACTTTAATTAAATTTCTATTTTTGTATGATGTAAAATGTAACACTTAACTCATAAAATGTTTCTTACATACGATTATTTTAATCATTGCCAAATAAAACATTATGATCAATCCTCAATATAGAGAGAAAAAATATTAAAGTCTTATGGAATGTTACAGAAGCATTTTTTATAATAAATGGATGATATATATGTTAAAGGAACAAATTCTGGAGTTACCAATCTATTGATGTTGTTCAATAGGATAATATATATAATTATTTAAATAATGGAATGATTCAGTTATGATTTCAGGGGAATCTATTAAATGATGACCAAAGGATTTTTTATAATTTCCAATTTATTCCACATGATTACATATTTTAATGGCTTGTGAATATTATAGATTATATATATATATATATCTTTTTCTAATTATTAGATTTATACTCTTAACACTTATAGAAATGTTTTGATATTATATGAAATAATTTTTACCAAATGTTCATAAGTGTAGAGATTAGATGATATGGGAATGTGATGTCAAGGTTCATTTTTTTGTATATACATTTTTGATAATGTCTTATCCATCGTAAATATGATTAATATGATATATTAACAATGTTTCTTATCATGGAAAATTCCATTGAAAAACAGAGTGTTCTTCAAATGGTATTAATGATATAGTGATATTTGAATTTTTTATTATAGTTGAAAGATATTTTGAATCTCCATGGAATGTCTGTGCAATGTATGGTTGTTATGGAAATTATTTCATCTTTTTTCCAAGGTATGACATCCAAAATATAAAAATCATGAGTTTTTAATATATATGATTTCAAATAATTTGGGATTGTTGATAGAGTATATGGTAAACATTTTATTGATTATTAGAATATCTATTAAGATAATCATGTGAATGAATAGAATTATCACCACAAAATATGAATTTTTTAAAAAAGTAACTTGGGGAAAAAAAGAAGGATGAAACACATGAAGTTTAAATTTTTCAGATTAGATTCACGTTAAAACACTTAATTCTAAAATAAAATTCTTTTATTTCATAATTGAATGCACGCAATCCAATTTATGTATGGAAAAACTCAAAAGAAATCTTAAATGGTACCATGTTCAATTGAAAACGCTTGTTTGATATCTTATTTTTTAGTTAGTTATGGGTAAAAGGCTCCAATATTGGATAAATCTAAATTTTACATATAAGAACCGATGATCTGGGATTACTCATCTCTAATTTCTTGTTCATGGTGTGGAAAAATAATTATCATTACGACATTCCTTCGATCATATGATGAAAAAAAGCTTAATTGTGAAACATGGATTCATCTAACATTGATATTCCTTCAGATTCCCTCTCATTGATCAATATAGAATAATAGAGGATAGATTATCTTGATAAGTTCATCCATAATGTGGAAATAACTATTTATAAGCCTAAAATTGGATTTTATACCTTTAATACCCATCAAATGGTTATCATAGTTAAGATAAATCTATACTTACAATATGAAATTCCATGAAATGGAAGAAATTGTTAAATTTTTTCACTAATCCATTAGCTACATCAAAATCAAAAACATACTCATTATTTTCAAATATTTCTATAATTGTGTTGAATGGAATTTAAATTCTCTTTTTCTTATCTATACTATGATATTAAATCATAATTTTCTAAAAAAGAAATGTTTCATATTCGGTAAATTGAAGTTTCCCATCCTCTTCATAACCATGAACATATAAATGGTCCTATCTCATAAAAAATAGTGTAGTTTTAAATCCATCTCTTATATTTATTGTAAGATTCAGGTTCAGATTACCGCTAAACATTTCCCCCTACCTAATTGGTCAAATGGCACCATGCGCATTTCCGAGAATGACAGAGGCTTCCAACTAGTAGCAAGGGTCGTAGGTTTTATAGTTAGGAAACTATTCCCTCATCAGTAGAGTATCATAACAGAAAAAATATATTAAATCATAGAGAAAGAAGTAATACCATACAACAATAGTAAAAATGTAATACTAATAGTATAAACAACTATAGAATATATAAATAAATGGTTCATGTCACATGTATCTTGGAAAATATCCAAACAAGTCAAAAAGCGTGAAATACAATAATAAAACTGAAAATAGTAAACACCAATAGCATTGAAA
The DNA here is from genome assembly GCA_963277665.1 of Viscum album. NCBI lineage: Eukaryota > Viridiplantae > Streptophyta > Magnoliopsida > Santalales > Viscaceae > Viscum > Viscum album. Next base: position 1,639,017,052 of record OY728127.1, read on the forward strand.
GCCTCATCTTGGTCCCATGATCTCCAACTACAACATCAATCAAGTACCTAATGTTGAAGGGAACTTGCACTTATATATACTGGCAACCATATAACCTGTTTGGGTCCGAAATCATTACCCAAACAGGGTGTGAGACAAATCCTAGTAGGAAACCACAAACATATCTATACATAAATTTCAGTGGTAATATATAACATGTAATAAGAAGAAATGAAGCAATAAACCCAGGGTCACTCAAAAGTAAACAATCCTATGGTTTTCAATTACATTAATTTATAATTAATTACTCGATCAATTGTGTAATGAAATAACAGGATCTATCCTTTGCTCTATATCCCCTGGGTAATAACCAAAAATGTCACAAAAGCCCATCTAACAAAAAAATAAGTCTGATTCCATGTTTGTGCATTGACTTGATAAAAACTTCACAATCATTCAAACATTAATAAGAAACCCTCAGGGAAAGTTCTCATAGTATTACCCCTCTAGTTTAACATATCATCAATTCAATAAATAATGGGCCTTTGGGAAATCCAATTCACTATATCCCCTTTGGTACCACATGGTACTAATCATTTACAATGACCACCTGGGTATCTCTCACAGTCAATACCCCATGGTCTACATAGAAACAAAAAAATTTAATGACCCTGGCAGCTCTAACATTCAATGCCCTATGGTCCAACATTCATTTAATAACGACCCTCTGGGTAGCTCCCACAATCTAACCCCTTTGGTCCATGACCTCATGGTAGATCATAAAGTCAATACCTGTGGTCAACCATAACAACAATTCATAATTAAAAGACCCTACTTCAAGAATCACTCACGTTCAATTCCCCTTCGTAATTGTTTCACAATACTAAACACATGCATCTCATATAAACAAAAAATCCATCCTAACAACACTATGAATTTAAACCAAGAAACACTAATAGGCAATTTTAGGCCAAACGACCATAACCAAACAAACATTGGAAACAGAACCATAATCAAGGAATTAAACCTCATGCCTAAAAAATAACCCTTTCTCAATCAAACAAACCATAACTGGTATTAATCATGGTTAATTTCCAAAACATACAACACCCTAAACAAGGGTATTTGGAACTTTAAGCATATATAATCCAAATAAAAACAATGAAAGTCACAAACCCCCTACGTAGATGTTGTATGATGGACCCTCTTGAATGTCATCCCTTGAATCAGCCTAGAATGATGTAGATATACAAAATGAAAAAAATGGTTGACCCTTGATAAATCATGAGATAGGATAAATTAGGATGAGAGGCTAAAGGGGGAGAACAGAATCACTATTTAGAATCCAATGCACCTGGATACATATCAATCAGATCTTAGATGATGTAACAGGAGGAGAATGATGATATTTCGCCATACATCGCTCTCCTGTATGAGACATGAGAAGAATGAGAATTTTATGGATATGAGATGCGACCCCGAGCCTATCAATCAAATAAAAATAAAAGTACTTATCGTTTTCATTTAATGTACATGCCATGTACAAGCCTCAACTGGATCCTATTTTAGGAGGGCTTCCAAGTCACCAACATGTCCATGTACTTGGCTGTTACATGGCATGTACATGGCTACACATGGAAATCGGACACACGAAATTTACTCAGGAGTACATGGTGAGTAAATAGAAAATTCACCATTTCTCCCTTTTCCATAAAAAACAACATGGAATAAAGTTCCATAACTAAAATGATGATCTGGGTTCTTACAGACTTCCCCCCTTAAAGAACATCTTCCCTGAATCTCCCTTCCAAGGGTGGAGAAGAAGAAACTTCAATCAACTCTGGACATTGTGACAGATTTTTGGCCTTCCTCTCCCAAATCTCATCTTATACTCGCCCATGATACCATAGAAACCATACCAAAAGAATAGAATAACAACATAGAACCTTCATATTACATTCCAAAATTTGAATAAGGCGATCCTCAATGGATGCATGCACCTCAATATCAACCTCATCCTGTTAAAAAATATTACATGGGTCTAAAAAGTAATGGCATAGCTGAGAAATAGGGAATACGTCATGAATAGCTTGGTTCCTGTTAGGAAGCTTCAACTGATAGGCTGTTGGCCCAACTCCCTCCGAAATCTCAAATGGGCCAATGTATCTCAATAAAAGATTACCCTATCTCCAAATCCTTTCATGTCCCATCATTAGTGTGATGCTTAAGAAAACCTTATCTCTGACCTCAAAACCTAGAGGTCATCTCTATCAATCAACATATGATTTCTGGAGAGACTATATAGTATCCATCATCTTCCGAATCAAATCGACCAGCTTAGTGGCCTCCTTTAAAAGAAGAGGGCCCAGCATAGCTGCCTCTCATGTCTCCAGCTAACATATGGTTGATCGACATGGAATACTGTAAAAATCGTCATAACCGGACCTTTGAATCGTCACATGAAAGTATTTATTGTAGGAAAAGTCCAATATGGGTATATGTCTCACCCAAGATCCCCCAAAATCAGGGATGCTTGCATGAAGCATGTCCTCCAACACCTAAATCATGCACTTAGACTAGCCATCTATCTGGGGATTGTATATTGTACTTATAATTACATATGTACCCAAAGCCCTTGTGTAGTCCATTTAATACATGGGAAGTAAAACAAACATCATTTTCTGAAAATAAAGAGTGCAGAACCCATGTAAACGTACAATATATCAGATTTACAATCAATCAAGCTCATAAACACCGAAGGTTTCCTTAATTGGCATGAAATGTGAAACCTTTGTGATTCACTATACAAAAAAAACTACATCATTCCCTCATGGAGACCTTTGTAAACCCATCATTAAATCCATCACGGCATCATTCCACTTCACTAGGAAATGTGTAACTACTGTAAAATCCCTGCTGGTCGCTGATGCCATGTCTTCACCTACTGATAGGTGACACATCTCATAACAAAACCATCTACATCACTCTTCAATCCTTTCCACCAATACTGATGGTGTAGATTTTGATATATCTTTGTGACACTAGGAGGAACTGACCAAACTAAGGAATGAATATCCTTCATAGACTCCTCACGTATGTCTACTGACCCCACTACGAAAACATGAAAAATGCAATACCTCCTTTTTACCTTTTGTCCAACTAGTAGTAGAGTCTTCTCCTGACACACTCTTTCATAGGACAAGGCCTTCAGAATGTAACAGAATCTTCATTTTCACTCAGTCCAGTGGATTATATGTAAAATCTATAGAGGAATGAAACATCTTCTCTAGTCTGTCATGCACCTCCAAATGCATCGCAGAAAATAGAGCAATATGTTTCCACTCATTTATGGCCACCTAAGAAACTTGTTTCTAAGTTCCCCTTCTCAATGGGTCAGCTAATTCATTGCCTATCCCAGGTGTGTAGGCATGCTCAAAGTCAAAAGACTGAAGGTACTCAACCCACCTTCACTTTCACAAATTCAGATCATACCTATTAAAGATATACTTGTGACTATTTTTGTTAGCGAATACCACAAAATGATCTCCCAAAAGATAATGTCTCCAAATAGTGAAAAGAATACACAAATGCAGCTAAATTGAGCTCGTGCATCTAGTAATTCCTCTCATGTAGCATCAACCGCTGAGACTCAAACACAATGACTCATTCCCCCAATATAATAATTTCTCCCATAATGATACTTGATGCATCACAATAAATAGTACATTTCTTTCCTGGATCTTTAAAAATCCATATCAGTGGTGAAGCAAATCTCTATTTCAGCTCGTGAAAAGATGAATCACAAGAATCTATCCACATGTACTTCACACCCTTCTTAGTTGGGCCTATCAATGGAACTGATAAGCCTGAAAATTCATTTATAATATTACTATACTAACCAAACATCCCCAGAAAACTCCATATCTCAAATATGTTCATTAGATGATCAAAAAAAATTACTACTCTCACTTTCTCAAGCTCTAATGATACTCACATCTCTCAGATCACATGACCTTGGAAGTGAATCTGGTCAATCCAAAAGTGGAATTTTGAGAGAATATAATATTACTAATTCTCTCTTAGTTTACACAAATTGATCTCAAGATGGGTCGTACAGTTGTGTCTAGTGTTGAAATACACCAAGATATCATCAATATAGACTAAAACAAAAGAATCCATATAATGATAGAACACTCAGTTCATTTGTTCCATGAAAACTATTGGAATTTCATGAGACCGAACTGCGTAAGCAAATAGTTTTATTGACCATACCCGTTCTGAAAGGTTGTGAGAGGTATATCTGATGAATTAATTATAAACTGATGATAACCAAATCTAAATTAAATCCTCGAGAACACCATGGATCCTCAATGTTGATCAATGATATCATAAATACTCGACAATGGATATCAGTTCTTGACCATTAATTGGTTCAACTTCTGATAATCCACACAATGTTTGAGTGCATCGTCCTCCTTATTTACAAATCGGATAGATGAAAACCAAGGATATGTAGTGGGTCAGATGAATCCCTTTTCCTGAAACTCCTCTAACTTCTTCTTGAGCTCATGTAAATTTGGTTCCGTCATCCTATAATGAGTAATGGACAATGGAGCTGCTTCTATCACAAGATACATTGAGAAATATAACTCTCACTCAGGAGGTGAACCTGAAAAGACATCTGGAATGAAAACCCTGAAACAATTAACCGCTAGAGGTATTCCCATCTGCGAAGTCCCATGGTCATCGAGATATAAAATAGTGATCTGGGCTATAATTCCTCCCAAAAAATGATGCTTGGGTCCTGCTCTATCAACCTAGACAAACCATTCTCCCTAGTGTCAAAAAGACCCACCCTCTGGTGATGTGAAACCCACCCTGCGGAGATAGCAGTCAAGAATGTCCAATAAGGATACCCGCTTTTCTATTATGGGAACAAAATTGATTCCTTTTATCTCAAAGTCATAATGGTTTCATAAGATGTGACAGACACCAAACTCAAGAGGGAACTCCTTGAACTAAGATATAGTAGCCCTCCTAATCCCCAATAAAGTTTCTAGAATCATAATATTTTCAGAAGTAAAGATGCAGAGCCAAATGCTCTCCACAAAAGAAACATATATAAAACTATGTGAAGCCACTGTATCAAAAAGAGAAGAATCTAAAACCGAGGAAACTAGAATCGTTCCTTTAACTGTAAAGGGTCTGGGATCCTGCTCCTACTGGGTTTTCTCCACTAAAAAAGTTTGACATATATTATGGCCCTATAACCTTTCCTGAATACCCTGAGCTGATCCACCTTATATCACTGTGAACTTGTAGTATAACTACAATGACCTCAACCTCCTCTTCATCCTTAAGGGTCAGATGAACACTAGTTCCATCACTAAAGAGAAACTGGTGGCCCTGCTCCTGAACGTGGAGTCATAAAAAAACCTCTATAACTTGCTACTAGTGAGAGAAGCCAGAAAAAGCAATGACGATGACCCATCCTTCTACAAGATCAGCACTCAACTCGGTCCTTCGTGCAATGTGATCTAATTTTCCAACTCTTCCCGCACTGGTATCATACTACCTTATTATCAAAAGAAACATCATGGTAGAACTCCCTGCGGTGCATCCTGCTATATGATGACGGAATTCCTTCCCTGGAAGTTGAACCTCTTTGGATTATAGCTCCCAAGTCCCTCATATTACACAAAAAAACCTGTGTGTGGTTCACTATTTCCATCACCAAAGTTATCCTGAAAACATTCACATCTAATGGAATTTCATACTTGAGACCATCCTCAAATAACCAAGGTAATGATAACTCATCACCTCCCAGAATAGGTGAGACACGATGAAGCTCTATAAAAATTGATGAGAAGTCTGTCACAGAAATAGTTCCCTACTCTAAATGCATGAAATCTCATGCTCGATGGGCCCTCAACATCTTCAGGTAAAAGTAATCATAAATGATCATATCAAAATCTTCCCAAACCATATCCTAAAGATGTCCTTCTTGTGAGATAACATCCCACCATCTCTTAGAGGAATCACAATACATGTACACATTAAGATTCACCATCCTATTCGGTGGTGTCTTAAGATTATCAAAGATAGAAATCATGGCCTCCAACCATGACTTTGTAACCAATGGTCCTCCATCCCTAGTACTAGTTAGAGGATGTAGCTACTGGAAAACCCACATCATTTCATTCATAGACAAGGAAGGTTGTGGTTTTTTCTGAAAAGTTTTTAAAATCCCCAAAAATCCCTCAGGCAATAGGGCATTAGCACCTGTGTTTGGTATAGCAACTAGTGCCAAAACGGGCATGATGAGAGGATCTTCTTGTAGTCCATGGTCTACCAATTTTTGTGTCTCATCATCACCCTATATATGGCATATTAAAAGAGTATGTCTTGGTTGCATGACTCTACAAGGTCAATCACACACCTCAGTTCCTGATTATTAAGGACTAAAACATAGTAGTTCAAGAAATTAATATGAAAAGAAACCATTCATGTTTTATAATACAAGGTTACACTGCATGTATGACCTCCACATAGCATGTTCCCTTTAAGACATACATGGGTGTGTACCTCCCCCAAACATGGATGTGTAACACCCCTACACACGGAGTGTTCCTCCCAAGAAATGGTGTGCACATGAATTTTCCCTCCTTCCCAAGTACTTTTACATAGCTCGAACGACACATTTCTCTACTAGGAAACACTACATGGAGTGTTTACCCTAGAAAGGATATGTAATACTTATGTTCTAACCACCCATGTCTTTAGTCACATTTCTAGACACAAGGTCTATTTTCACACTACAATTTCAAGATGGACATAGTGTGTACCATCCGAAATTCATCCGCCCATTTCATTAGTCACATAGCCAGAAACATGGTCCCTTCAGCACGACGTGTACTTTTAGTACATGGTGTCTTCTACCAAAAATTTATCAACTCATGTATATGCTCACATATTCAGTCACACGGTTAAATACTACATGCCATGTATATAGGGTACACAATATGTACTTAAGAATTTGTTCTTCCAGAATAGAAGAACACATGGCATGTGTTTATAACCTCACACATCGTTTTTTCTAGGATTCAAGAAATTAGGTCTCTGAAACATCTCTAGAACACCTAAAAACATAAACTTTTGTACATGGAATGACTAAATACAACCTGTGGGAGACTATACATCCAATAATAAGAATTTGGAATCATATTTCACATCATTGTTGGATAAAAATTGATCTAAAGTCCATAAATGATCCACCAAATTATGAACCACGTGGGTCTATGACCCACAGGTTTGGTAACATATATTTTCCATGTACACAAGTTAGCTACTCTTGGGAACAACTTATTACCAACTACCCTTTCCTCCCAATCCATGTCTAAAGGCTCCAAACAGTAAGACAAGGAATATAATAACCTTATATGATACAAATTTGTAACATCCTAGTTCTAGGTGCCGCCCAAAGGATCCTCATACCCAGTTGGTCACATGTCCTGAAGTGCATTTCCCCAAATTCCATAGGATTCCAACAAGTAGTGATGGCCTTGGATGTGATATTGGGGAAACTATACCCTCATTAGAAGAGTAACACAATGGAAACAAATAGTAAACCGTAGGAGAAGAAGTAATACAATACAATAGAAGTAAACAACAGATGGCTGATAGTGTTAACAACTGATGAAAATATAAATAAATGATACATGTCACATGAATCTATAAAATCATCCAAACAAGTAATAATTATCGAAATACAATACAAAAACGAATGTACTTAAAATAGTATACTCCAATAGCATCGCAATCCTCTGCATGGTCTTTTTCTCTCCACCTCTAACAGAAATCAAGTAATTGATGTAGAAGGTCACTGTCCCTTATCTTTAACAACATCCATATAATCTGTTTGGGTCCAAAAACATGACCCAAATATGGTGTGAGATAAATCCAAGAATGCAACGACTAAAAGATCTATGCATAACTGTTAGTGAATATAGATAGCAGGTAATAAGTAGAAATGAAACAAAAAACTAGTGAGTAATCAAAAGAAAGCAATCCTAAAGTTTCCAATTACATTCATTTAAATTAATTAACTATTCAATCCATTGAATAATGAAATCATGGGATCTTTCCCAAGATCTATATCCCCCATGTAATAACAAATAGATGTCTCAAAAGACTATCTAATAACAATAATTACTATGTCCATGCTTGTACTTTGCCTTGGAAGACTCTCAATAATCATTCAAACATTCATAGTAAAATGTATGGGATAGTTCTAATAGTCTAACCCAACCAGTTTTACATATCATCAATTAAATAAATAATGACCATAAGGGAAATAATACTTAGTATAAAACCACTGCCTCCACATGGCACTAATCATTTATGACGACCACCTGGGTAAATCTCACATTCAATACCCCCTTGTCTAAATAGAAACAATAAAATTTAATGACCCATATCAGCTCACATATTCAATGCCCTGTGGTCCAAAATTCATTAATAATGTCCCTTTGGGTAGATACCATAGTCTAACCTCTCTAGTCAATGACCCAATGGAAACTCTCACACTCACTACCTCTGGTCAACCATAATAACAATTCATAATTAAAAGACAATAATTCGGGAATATGTCATGGTAAATTACACTTGGTCATACATTCAAAATTGAAACACATGCATATCATATAAACAAAAACTCCATCCTAACAACACTTGGAATGGAAACCAAGAAAGATTAATAAAAAATTCTAGAATAAATGACTATAACCATACAAACATGGGAAACACACTCATAATTAAGGTATTAAACTTCACACCTAAGCAATATCCCTTTCTCAATCAATGAAATATAGAAGGTATTAAACATGGTCAATTTATAAAACACGCAATACCCTAACCATGGGTATTCGACACATTAATTATATATAATCTAATGCAAATCAACGAAAGGAAAAAACCACCTACCTCGGTATTATACGATGAACCATCTTGAATGTATCCACTAAATCGACCTAGAATGATGTATATCTACAAAAATAGTAAAAATAACGAACCCTTGATTACTCATGTAAAAGGAGAAATAAGGAAAATAGGCTCTATGGGAAGAAATAATTCATAAGTGGGAATCTAAGGCAACCCAGCGACTTCTCAATCAGATCTCGGATGGATAAATGAGAGGTGCTCTTACATCTTCAACCACACGTTGCACTCCAATTTGAGACACAAAAAGAAGGATAATTTTCTAGAGATGAGATGTGACCCCGAGCCAATTAATCAAATAAAAAATAAATTTATAGGGTGTGTTCATTTAATGTACATTTTTTGTACTAGACTAAACCCATTCCTGTTTTAGGTGGTCTGTTAGGTCACCTGCACATCCTTGTACACGACTACTACACGGGTACATGTGGAAAATGGGTACACGGCGTGTAAACTAGAGTACATGGCGTGTGCTTAGAAATTTTCTCATTTCTCCCATTTTTCCAAAAAACCCCAAAATAAAGATCCATACCTAAAATTAAGATCTAGGTTCTTATATTTCTTTTGAATTTTATTGATATTTGGTTGTAATAACATTTTTTGTAATATCATATATGTTACATAGAAAGGAATATGTTATAGGTTATCACATAGTTTTATTGAATTCTACAAACCACATTAATCTCTTTTTATTACCCATATATGTATATCTATAGTATTTTATGCAATCTGATAGTGGTAAGAACTCCTTATTCAATTCTTCCAACTTTTATTTTTCAATAGAAAATATGTATTAGAATTTTGATGTATTTTGTGAAACTGATTTGATCTACATTAGTAGATCATATTTTATAATATATTGGTTGATACATTAAGTCAATATGTATAGATATACATTCATACTAGTATTATCCAAAAATTATACGATTATTTTTCTTCTATATGTTCTTGAAATTATTTTACTTGGAAAATAGTGGTTGTTCTACTATCCTCTATATTGACACATGGAAAAAATGATTCAATATTGATATTATATAATCTTATTTCCTACATAAATACAAACATAAATTTTAGTACCTTGAAAACCTTACTATAATTATGTGGTTTCACCAACCATTTCTGGTTGAATTGTGTATACAATTACCCTGATGGGTGGTATTGAAATCAAATTCCCAAAATGAAATGATCAATAAATGTATCAAGTATAAGGAAATTTATATTGGCTTTTGGAAACATGGAATTTTATAAATAATCATGAGTAATTGTTACCACACATACAATGTTTGTATTATAAATCATCAGTGTATCAATATTTGAAACATTGAACATACTAATTATATGTACAATGATAAATTTAACCCATTAATAAATTTTAATAGAAAATGTAAGTCTAAATTTATTTCCATTAACTTATTACTAGTATGATTTATTATTATCAATTAATAACGTATCACCAACCTCGATGAATGAAGTACAACCACAATGTTTTTAATCATCCATCATAATATGTGTCTAAGGAACATTTTGTTTCAAAATTCTCTTTTGGAACATGTTCCAATCCCAAATATTTTTCCATTTTCTATATTGAATAAATCTGAGTCAATTTTTTATCCTGTTTCTGTAATAGAGATTTAAAACACATTATAGAAAAATATTATATTAATTGAATAAAAATTTCACTCAAAGGGATTTATATAATATGCTTTGAAATCATTAGGATATTTTTAATAGATTCACACTATTTTTTACCAGATACATGTTTGAGTATGTTCTTAACAAAATTTTAACATCTAAGCAACTGTAGTTATAGAATAATGGAGTTATATAATAAAATAACTCATATGACATCAATTTTTCAATATATATGTAACCGGATTTTAGAAAAAATTATTATGTTTCAAACATGATTAAAAATTCTAATGGATATTTATGATATGATATTTAGTTTCAACATTTCTACTCATATCACATACATTATTAATCTGACACGTTTAAGGAAAATAATGAAAATGAATTAGTGAAGGCTATATTGTATTGATAATGTTTTTAAGAAACACTATAGTCCCTCATAACTAACATAATATCATTGATGTATTCAAGGAAATATGAATTTATATATAAATCCACTATACATTTGATGATCAATGAATGTCGGGTCAAGATATTCTTTAGCACACAGTCCTGAAAAACCCTTATCTTCTAACCATGAATATATTATACATCACATTTAAACTCCTTAATAATAGTTAATAGATTGTTATTGAGTAAATTTACCACTAGTATAACCTAGTAATAGTTAATTCTCCATTATAGAATAAATTTTTACATATCGGTGGCATTGATTGACTTTAAAATACTTCTTTTTACAATACTATATATTTCAACACATAAAAATTACATATGGAAATTCTTTATAAAGTGTCTAAATAACATACTAAGTATATCATTGAAAACTAGATTTAGTTTTACATGGCCATGAATTATCATTCCTCATATATTTAAAACAGATTCATTAATTTTATATTTATCTTCTATAGGAAATGAATGAATAATTAAAAGAATATTTGTTGTGTATTGGACACCAAAAAAACATTTATTATGAAACTATAATAATTTCTCCGTATGATGATTGGAATCATGGGATAATTTTATTTCTTATACCCAATACAATTTTAACTATAACAATTTAACTTTGAAATTATATTTCCTTCACCTTTCACTACTGACTTAGGAATAAATTTTCCTACCTTATTGGTGAAATCACCTTACTTATTTTAATATATCTATAATGAAATCGTTATTATATTTAAATAAAAAAATATGATTTAGTAATGTAAATCTGATAATTACAAAACATAAAATTGATATTTCATGAATTATTTTAATGATAAACTGGTTTCTTAGGTGATTATAAATGTTCCAGAAGCAATGGGATTTGAACACACAATGTTGAGACAAATAAATAGGGGAATAGGGTTTTTGAATTATTAGTACTAACTGTGTGTATTGTTTTTTTAGAAGACTATGTTATGAAAATGAATGACCCACTAAGGGAAACCATGAGGAATGGTTCAAGGACTCATTTCATTTTAAATGGATTGTAAATCTATGCTCTTGAGGATTTTTTACCATGAAATGTTTCTATAGTAGATCTCATGTGTTAGTCACAAAACTTGTACACAATTTTCCTATCCTTCTTCCTAGCCTATGTGGGGTTTCTGGATCCATGATAGATTGGTCCCTACAGTTGGAAGACAGTTTTCCTAAATGTGAAGCCTAGTAGTGAGACCAATTAAATGGGAAAAATTTTAAAAAAAAATCCCTTCACCTTAAATGGGTTATGCCCTATATGATTCTCCCCTTACTCACCTAGTATGTCCCCCACTCACTCTGTATCTTTATCCCACTTCCATGGTTCGATTTACTTTTTTCATTATAATATTCATCTATACATGATGCATTGGATGTGTAATAGTAATTATATAACTCCCCATTCCACTTTAATCAGTTTCTCTAATCAGTTTTAATCATATAACTATGAGAGTTCATTTTCTATATTTTTTGAACGTTTGATAAACCATATAATTTATTTCATTCTAACTACAATAATAGTATGATATTGGATCAGTTCGCCATCATAATATTAAGGTAGATTGTATAGATTCTCTCCCTCAATTCTATTTTTTTATAAAATATGTCTTTTTTACACACACTGGACCATCCTTATTTTCCCATAAATTACATATTCATTAATTTTGATTACATAAACCATGACCTTGTTTTCCATTGAAACCGCTTTAAAATGTTAGAGGTCAAAGAACCCAAATCAAAACACCCCTCTAGTGATATCATTAAGTCCCAAGGATTTTTAAATGATTTATATAAACATTTTAGTACATAATATATTACATTATACATGCTATTATGAACTATCCAATATTAACATTCAAATTGCATTCGAATCTATTTTATGATGTTAATGTATGTCAATTATAATATTGTAAGGGTATTTCTCATCTCCATCATTTTTTTATAAATGATATTGCTAATTGAATAGTTAAATTCAAAATGGTATAGAATATATACCCTTACCACATTTTCTAATAAAAACAAATTTGATGTGAGATGCATTAAATAATGATAAATAGTTATTTAAATGGATGTACATTAATTGATGAATGGAATGGTAATATAAAATTAATTATTTATTATATTTGAATTAAATTTTAATATGACATGTTCATATACATGGCCTTCTATGATATTAATTAATGTATTGAATTTTTTAAATTGGATTAAAAGAATAATTAAGGGTAATACTATATCTCTTTTCCATCCATGAAACTTATGAATGATTGGATAAAAAATATTTTCATTAAATGTAAAAGGGAATGGTTTCCTTTAAAAAAGATATACTCTATCATTACATACCTTATTGTGAAACTCCAGCATGAAATCACTTATTCACATACTTGGGAATAGTTTCCTATATTGTGGCAGTCATGCACGTAATCCCTTATTGTGATATAAATGTATGATATCCCCTATTATTATTTCATGGGACTCTTATCACTAGGAATGAAAACATAAGTTAAAATTCAGTTCCTGCCAAGCACTATATATCTATATACATCAAAATATATGTTACTACATATATAGTGGATATATATACATGTATATTTATATATAAACAAATATATACATATACATATATATATATATATATTAATATGAATATATATCTATAAATTACATCAAATATATTCTGGCTTAGGCTGAATGATAAATTGTCAGCCGAGTGTCCTAAGGGAACACGATTCTAACTCAAATATTTTCATTTATTTACTTCTTTATTTAATATAACTAACCACTATTGTATTATATATTATCATTCTAGGAAATAATAGATAGTGTTGGTTGTGGAATAAGGAGTTTATCTCACACCTTGTTCAGGGCCACCGTTTGGTAGTCAAACAAATATAATGGTTGTAGGATCAAGATTCATGGATTATGTGTGTGATGTTAATCGTGAACATTGATGTTTCAGAGAATTTTCTTGTAATTTACTCATCCTACCATACTATATTTTTATAAATTTGTAAATTTATTTATTTATTTAATTTAGTTATTTATATATTTTCCATTTTGATTTATATTTCTTGTATACTATAGAATTTTCATGCTTTTTTCGGCACCGATTCATTTATTATTTATTGTTAGTTACTATATTTCACGTACATTTGTTGATTATTTCTTAAAATAAATTTATTACTGATCGAGAGCCTATGGTCTCCCAAATTTTTCATCATTACACCCTCACATATTGTCAGAAGCCTCTAGATTACATTGAGTCAAGTTTGAGTCCTAGTAGACAATCGGATCAAGGCACCATTTTAGTGGCTTCCAAGACAGTTTCTAAAAAATAAAAATTGATAAAATAATAAATCATGTACACTATAAAATAAATATATAATTATATGATATATATCCATACACTCTTTGTTTATCCATGAAGTGAATAATGGATTTACTGAGACCCTAAAAAATTCCTTATATCTATACTAGACTTTTATTACAACATAGACAAATCCATTACACATAACATGTATAGTTTTCATTTGATTTTAACATGAAGAACATTAAAAAAAATCATATGATCTTTAAAATATGTACTCAAAAAGGGAAGGGAATTCATGGTGTGAAATTAAATTTATCATCAAAATGCGTACATATAGGCCCTCATTCCAATTTTTTTATGGGACAATGTATATATCATCTAAATAAAGTAATTAGTACATTTCAAAAAACAAATTAATAATTTAAATTGAATAAATAATTAATAAAAATTTATTGGGTCAGTCTTTGATAATGATCAGTCAATATGAAATTTTATTTCACTAAAAAAAATATTTTTTTAGAAATTCTTTGTGAGGATATTTTTATTTATATAAAAAGGATTTCAAAAATGTACTTAATTATGGATATTGTTCATAATACCCAAAATAGAAATATTAATTTCCCAATAATAAAATTTTATTTAAATAAAATCACTTTTGAGGTCTGTTTAGACCTAAAAAAAATTTCAATAATTAATTTTAGGCTTCAGATCGGATTAATGGATTAGGAACGACCGACCAATACCAATTTTTTATGTCCATGTTGGTTGGGGAATCCGTTAACGGTATATATTTTTGAAACAAATTATTATATAAAATTAGAATATATATATATTAAAAATCCAATACCATCTCTATAATTGGGGAGGGAATACACTTCAAGACCCAATTAAAAAGGGGATGGAATCTTTGATTTCATTTTAAAAATATCATGCTTCAAATAGAGATTTTCTATTACATTATTATTTTTCAAAAATGTATCAAGATTACATTTAAAGATTATATTTCCGATAGAATAACTTTACATTATTTTGGAACATCCAATTAATATATAAAGTTATCTCATCATGATTAGAATAAAACTAATTCTCTTAAGAAGAAATTAATGTTAATACAAAAATAGATATATAAGTTCTCTCAATATGTTTCTGTAAAAAACATCTATTTTTCAAAGTCTGTATCATATAAATATGAACATGGATTTATATGAAATTTTTTTACCAAAAAACCCTATCAAAAATCACTTTCTTAATCATATATTATTTAATTTTATTATAGAAAACATCAACATAAATAATTTCATATTGATTATAATAACAATTGAGTGAATCCAAGGCCCAATAGAATAATTAAACAAGCACAGTTAAAATTTTTGGGATCATATTCATGAAAAAAAAAAGAAAACCAAAAAATCACCATTCCATTTTTTAACTGATATCATTTATTTCAATCAAATCCGGAAAACAAATCAAGCAAGTGTGTATATATTACCTTTTTTATTTGAAATCATTTCATTGTTTCGTTCACTGTTGACGTGTCCTAGATCAATGGTATTGAGATATTTTCCCTCTCTATCATACCCATACACACAAAAACTCATTAATAACAAACATAAGATTCATGATTTTTAGAATTAGAAATATATGTTCTTTAATATGTATATTAAATCTCATGAAGAAAGTATACTTGATCAAGAATGTGGAACAAATCGGACATTATTCATCCTTATAATTATCCCTATAAGAGATTGATATGGTTGGAGACTATAGATTATATCATTAAATTCGTCCAAATGTTTGAACTCACTATTTAAGGGGCGGAAATGAATGTTTATACCTAGGTTAATCTTTCCATAATATCACCATCATCCCAAGAAAGTAATAACATTCATTTCAGTATTTTTCACACACATATGATTTGATAAATATTTCAAAAATGTAAAATATATTTAATCATTCACTTGTAACAAATTAATATAATAAATGATAAAATATGAACAATTAAATCTTCACATATTCTTTACAAATAATTTTGGAACCAATGAATATCTTATGTTCATTTGAAAAAATAAATTTTCTAGTATTCACTTGTATGGGATATCATATTAGGAATACCCTAACAACAAAATTCAATAAACATTTATATAATGATAAATAATAAAAGTGAAATATTTTTACTTTTTATCAATCACTCTCGGATGTTCACCAACCCTTACATGTGGGTCCCACAATGACATAAAATTCCAGTTATTTGAATTTTCTTAACATGTAGATACACATAGTGTGTGATCCTCTAACTAGTCATCTCTATAGTAGTGAGTTTATCCCAGAGAACAAGAGATATGTCTAGAAACCAATCACGGACCGTAAATAGATAGTGAATGTAATATCTACAACTACATCCTATTAATATGTTATGTGTAATATAATTTCATTCTCTCATGATATATCATAAATCGTGATGCACACTTATATCATTATTATATTATTGTATTAAATGTTTTGTTACCTTACATTACATCCTTAACCTCTTGTACCATGGATATTTATTTAAGTAATGTACTAACAGTCTTGTTGTTGTGGTCCCATGTAATACATCTTCCTCAACTAAGAAGTGACCAATTTTACCCTGATCATTCAACTAATTCCATATCACCAATGACACGTTGGACATCATTTTCCTCATGACAACTTATATGAAATTTTTTTCCCTTAAATCAATGTACACGATCAAATGGTGTACATTCATAAAAATCCCATCTCTAAAAGAAATAAATATTGAAGATATTAGAGAGAAAAAAAAATTGACATCTAAAGCATGTGGTGTTATATTGGAAGGCTAGTCCCCATGATATTATCTACATTACATCACCATGTGTGAACATCATGAAATTATCTCTTAATTTTTATGAGCCCCAAACCCTTATTTTATAATATCATATTTTCCTATCAATATGATGCATCTTTACCCTAGGTCATATATTTAATATTATTTATATTTTATCTTAAAGATCACATTATATCCTATAACTACTAAAAAATTTTGATGCAAAATATAATCTAAGTAAACTAACAAATAAAAAGTGGATACATATGTATCAATAATTCTATGGTATCAATGAAAACACAGACACAGACACACATATATATTTAATTTTATATATTTAATTATTAATAATGAATAAGAAGGATCTGGGTTTTAGGAACCCACCAACAATACTACCACTTCCATTAGATCCAACTGCTAACAATTTTCAACTCTTTATCTCTCACATCTATATAATTATTCTACTAATATACTTAATAAGATAGGGTTCTACCATATTTTTATCTATGTCTACTCATATTAATACATATTCAACTCCCTTTATAAAATCCATTAAGAGAAGATATCCCTTAGTATATCCTATTCATCCACTTTAAGAAACAAATCATATTGGAAAATAAAAACACAAGAATTATCATAATTAGTATAAAATGACACTTAAAAGGTGGAATTAAATGAACATAAAAAAATCATCGTATTTTTAAAATACCTCTTTAGATACATTTCAAGTGGAAACATAAAATGTATCAGTTTATATTTCAACAACTATCTTGAATGTCATTCACTTGATCATTTAATTACACTAACATTGATATTATATTATATTTATCTAAATGTAGACTAGTTTTTCCCCAACCAAACTAGTTACCCTTCCTCTCAAAGTACGAGGTACATATCCCTTTATAAATTCGTAAGCACAAATGGATAGTGTAGACTACTCCCCATGATGTTTCGCTAGATTCCACTGATATTTTATAACCTTAAAATTTTTGTTTGATATATCATATTTTTTACATAGCACAGAACATCTAATGGATGCATCACATAATCATATAGAATTATACATACCACATTAATATTATCCAATATCTCATGAAAGTTTTCATGATGAGATAAATGTGATATAATAGTGGTAACAATTATATCTATAAATGTTTTACTTATATTTTTCATTTCGATTTCTATATAGGTACTTTTCTTAGTCCTATGAATTCGAATGGATCTACATTGGAATACTATGTTCCCCATAACATTTTTTAGTCCATTGAGTCAATATGTAGTGTGAAAAATTCTTTTTGGTCTTCACCATCTATTAGAATAGTTGTTGTGTCCCAGTTTTCATCGAATAAATTTTACTTAGAAAAAATATGGTTCTCCAACTAACATCTTATCCACACATAGAAATGAATCATTCCCAATAGAATATATATTTTATAATTTTTTACATGATTCCAAAAAATGATTTTAGTAACATTAGAACCATATTTCAATTCAATGGTGTCACCAAACCTTTCTTTTTTACATCATATATACACCAAAATTATTTTTGGTCTTGAAATATAATTCCAAATAACTTATGATCATACATATTAGTAATGAAATGTAAAATTCTAATGGATTTAGAAAATATGACATATTATAAACAATAATTCCTTATCTTACCAAATTATACCACCCATAAAAATTTCAATTGAATATTACCATAATATCATTATATTAAACACTTAATATAATATGAAACTATACAATGATACATGGAACCAATTATTAAATTATAATATCACATATTATTTTCATCTAATTACCATTTAATACTTAATTTTGGGATCAATTATTCACATTGAAAAATGTATCACATGTTATGGTGAATGTAGAACCACCAATAGGGATTTATCCTTCCATCTTAGTATATGTCTCTTGATCATTTCATTTCCACTTGATCTTATGGAATGTCTTATTATGATTTTTTTTTCATTTCTAGACATTACTAAATCCAGGATAATTTAACTCCCACTATATCTAATATATAACTGCACAATTGTATTATAAAATGGTATATTACAAGACTATCATTTTCCAACATCCTGAGTTTTTTTAATATCCTTGTAAATGTTTAGGTAATTAATTTAGATACAAATTGAGTTTTCTGGATGAAAATTTATTTGTGTTTCCTATAAGCATGTTTCATTTAAATACATTTTGTTCTGAATATTTTCATTTATAATAGTCTATAACACATACGATATGCATTTCTCATCAAATTTGGAACATGGTTAATAGATTACACCTTTATTTTATAATAATTTCTTAATAAAAATTGATATCTCTATATTTATAATAGTTTTAACATTGATTATCATTTTACATACATAATCAATTTTATTTTTATGTGGAAAAAAATTAGGAATTACCCCTGGAAAAATATTATTAATGAATGTTTTTATACTAGACTCATGGTCGATCCTCCTTAGAAAAATTATCTTCCTAATGTGAAAAAGGAAATATGTGTTTAGGAATAAATTTACTATTAATTTCAAAATCATTGATTTCATAGTAAATATATTCTTTATCACACTACAACAAAGAAACTAATATCTTTTAACCAATCATATATGATACATCACATTTAAATTCCTAAATAGAATATTATGGAATCATATAATGTATATTTAAAAAATTATTAGCTTAGTAATAGTTCATTTACTCAAGGTAAAAAAATATGACATATTTTTTTGGAAACCATTATTGTTAAAATATTCTTTGTCTAAAAATATATAATTAAATACATCCATAATACCCAGGGTCCTTAGATTTTTCCAATTTTATCAAATGTCTCCATATAGATCTTAGGTCATTAGATAAACTGACTCTTAATATCATATTAGTTATAAGTATTACCACTGATTTTAGGATTACATGACCATGAGTTATCTATAATCATCTTGGTATATATGTGTGTAAAATTTTATATTAATCATCTATTTACAATGATTTATGAATTACAAAACTTTTTTCCGAGTATTATACATAACGATAAACATTCACCTCCAAACATGGACAATATCTTTATTTTCCAAAAGAATACATGTGACAAATGTTTTTTGTTATACTGATAAATATTTAAACTAAACAAATAATCATAGAAATTAGAAGATATGAAATTTAAAATACAAACATAAGAGTCAAACATTGTTAACCGCTATGAGAATTCAACTTACGTCTTGTAATATATCTATACATACATGGTTATTCAATTTAAATACACATATGTGATAGTAAATTTATAATAAATTACCATTATGTTAAATAAAAAAATTATATACAATGATTAAAATTCTGAATAAATTAGTGAATGTAGCTTCTTCAATTATGTTGACTGCATTTAAACATGCACTATCTATTCTCATGAATTTAAAAAAAGTTGCCTCCTATAAGAGGACCAATATCTTATTTGTGAAGGTAATTGTGATGGTTCCATTGTCATCACATATTACATTTTCATTTTCAAATTTTCATTCACCTTGATCTCCATAATAACTAAATATTAATCATTCCTTATATTCTTATCAACTAGGATAACCATTCACAAAAGGAAATGAAATTTCCTCTCCATTTTTTTTAATATAATAAATGTTACTCTAGTAATATTTATTGATGATTATTTTGAAATAGCTGTATTGAAATATTGTGATCCATGTTCTAATTAATACATATTTAGTATATTTTTTATCCATTCACATCACATTTCTCTTTCTCCTCACAAGCTTCATAGATATGTTAAAACTTGTGAAACAATCCATGCCCTTATGAATTATCCACAACCTAATGGAAATTTATGATAAACATTATGATTTAAACATAAAATTTGATATAAATTTATCCCGTGTTAGAATTTTTACACACCCTTGGTTCTTGATGTGCCTCAAAAGGTAGTGGAGAAACCAACACATAGAATATTCATTGTCATTGTACATTGCACAAGCACATGTATATCTCCTCAAAAATCCCACTGGTGGGGACATGTTCTTTTAAAAATAATTATTGCATTTCATATGATTTATTAATTTAAATTTTTCTACTAATATAAATACTATTATATTGTTACTTATAACATAATTAACATTATATATTTTGAAATTATAAATTTTTTAAAATTACCCATATTTTATCAAGTCATATTTTCACTTAATAGCTAGATTAGGAATACACAATAGCTTCTGTATTCTATTGTATGGGATCCTTAAACCCATCATCATCTCCTTAGATATATACAAAACACTACTCCATGATTTCAAGGATTATTTTGAATCTAAAACCAAATAAACTTGAAACTAATTGATATATTTGATGAATTGTCATCTCTTTCAAAGAATAACATTACATTTATTAACACTTTTTCTCTAATTTTGAAAAACAATATCTTTGGATACTCCATTGGTTCAATTTTTATGGTTGAACCACCACTACAACAATTACCCACAATAAAAAAAGGGGCACACAACTATGGTTAACAAGAATATAGAGCAATCAATTGTGTCCAATTTCCTATGATTGAAGGAATTTAATGAAATAATATTTTCTTTGTCGTTTTTTAAATTTAGTATTTGTGAATAAAATCATTTTGTAGTTAATTATTTTTTTAAATTTTTTCTCACTCACAACATAAACATGATTTATATAGAAAAATCTCAACCACATAAATATTTTATCAATACATTATTATTAATTCTTATATTATGCCATCAACTAAAATAAATTAAAATTTAATAAATAATATATAAATAAGTAACCAAATTAAAAAATGAAATGATAATGATCCCTAAAAT
This sequence comes from Viscum album, assembly GCA_963277665.1. Classification (NCBI taxonomy): domain Eukaryota; kingdom Viridiplantae; phylum Streptophyta; class Magnoliopsida; order Santalales; family Viscaceae; genus Viscum; species Viscum album. Next base: position 1,639,039,076 of record OY728127.1, read on the forward strand.
ATTGGTCAATATATCTTCTGAATAGTGGATTAAATGAGAACCTAGTGGGATTACATAAGTTAATATCTGACTTCAATTGTAGAGTTTGTTAATCCCCCACACTACCCATGTTTGGTTTACACCATCTATCAACTCGACCATGTTTCCAAAAACTCCTCTGATCATCATAATATATACTCACATGTATGTGAGTTGAACTAGTGGTGTGAAATTAAATTTTATCTCCTAATTATGGACACATGTACTTGATATAAATTATAATGTAGGGATGATGGTAATGCTGTCAAAATAAAATTATTATTAACATTTAAAGAAAAAATGAAGTTGTAATATTACATAATCAATAAAACATATATGCATGGAAATATATAAATTATTGATAATTAAATATGAAATTATATTTCACTATAAAAACTAAATTTTCCACAATTCATCTAGTGGAAATTTATAATTCATTATATTTCCTTATAATAATTATGATAAATTTTTAATACGTCATACAACTCCTGAAATTATTTTTTTAAAATCACAAATAAATAAATATAATTTCAAAATTCCTTTAATAACATTGTAAATATATAGACCTAATGATATACCCAGCAAATTAATTTTGGGACTGTGATTTGTTTAATCGGTTAGGAAAGTCAAACTCCGCTAGATTTGGTATGTCTAATTATGGTTGGGGCATAAAAATAAAAAATATAAATTTTTATATCATTATATTATATTTCTGTATATTTATATTAATATAAAATATTTATAAATATATGAAAAAACATCACCCATTCCATAATTTAGAAGGTAATACACTTCTAGTTCCCATCCAAATGGGGTGGAATCATTGATTTTTTAATGAAGCTTCTAATGCATCCTTTTTCCCAATTTTTAAATTTTACAAATGCAACAATATTTAATGAATTTTTTTACCAATGGGCAACCCTAACATGATTCTGTAATATACTAAGAATAAAAAAGGTGATCACATCATGCTTCAATTAAAAATCATTCACTCCTTTATCCATTAAAAGAATGTAAAAAAAATTATAACAATAACTTACTTGAAAATTTGAACATAAAAACCATCGATCTTCGAAGGACCAAGTCATGGTGAGATGTATTCGGTTCTATGTTTCCTATGTAATTTTGGAACCTTATAGTAACCTGATTTCTTAATTATTGTAGAATTAATTAAAATGAAATTTTTTTAAACATAAATAATATTATATTTTCTCTACTAATGATTGAATTGAAATTAGGTGTGGTGGAAGTGTGAAACACATTCTACTAAATAAATTTGGTTTCTATTCATGTTATAAACATGGAATTTATATACACCATATTGTAGATTTCATAAAGTTTCATGTGTAATTCAATTTAATGATGATAAAAAACTAAAATTAACAATGTTACCTTGATTTTTTGAGATATTTATTTTGATTTTCTCATTGTTAATATGTCGTGATTCAAGGGATCCAATAAAGGAATCGTATAGGTAATCCACATGTTCAGAAAAACTCATGGTTCATTTATCTATGATAAAAATTTTCTAAAATGGAAAATTGTAGATATTTTTTAAAACATATCAATTAATTATGGAATGCAGATTAATCAAGAAATAGAGATCGATCCAACTATGTTCATCCTTCATATTCTATCAATATGAGCATGAAATTAGAGTATAGAATATATTCTATCACTAAATTCTTAAAAATGTGGGAACTAGCTATTAAAGAATATCACATGAGTTTTTATACCATGGTTATAGTTTTCAAAATTGAATAGTGGTCCCATAAATGTAATAACTTCATTTTATGTTGTTATAGAGAATAATAAATTAATTTAATTTTCATAAATGTCACAAATTTTTTATCACTAAATATTAACACTTTATGATGATATGTTAATAAAATATGAACCATTAAATCATCCCATAATCTCCATAATTAATTTAACAAACTATTAACCTCCCATGATAGTTTGAGAAATTTTATTATCTCGTATTCAAGTGTCTAATAAAAAAACAATTCAATTACGTGATAAATAAATTCAATCATCAATAAGATAAACTTTAATAATACAATTTTTTTAATTTTTAATTTTTATAGATCACAATCATTCATTCAACTCCCCTCAAAGGTAGTTATATATTATCCTAAAATCCAATTAATTCCATTTTGTGGAACATTTTAATACACTTATTTAGTGACCCTCTAGGTATGTCTCTTAATATTTTAGAGTTTAATATATAGAACTAGAGTCAACTATAAAAACACATCATGGAATCAATGGTGATAAAGAATTTCATATCAACACAAACCACATATGTAAAAAGATTAATTGTAATATAATATCATTTTTACTCTAAATATCATAATGAATGATTAAAAATACTGCCATCATATTATAATTTGTTTATATATTTTTTGACCTTGATTGACAAAAATATCTTCTTATAACATGGGAATGAATTTAATGAATGTACATCCATCTTCATCAACGAGATCTTATAATATATATCTTCCTCACATATAAAGAAAAAAATTATATCTTTATCATTATACTAATTCCATACAACTATGTCACCTAATACATAAGCTTCTATTCCAAGGATTCAATTTTATGGTTTTTAATATGAACCAATATACATAATCACAGATAAAAAATTTATAAAAATCTCATGAATGGAGTCAAGAACTATTTTTTTGGATATGAACAACAAATGACTCCTAAAATATGTGGTCTTCATATTGGTAGCCCAGTCACCATGTTCTCATCTATTGCAGTTCGCCAAGTGAGAAATTCCAATGAACAAGTTTCAATGCATTTGGGATACTACAGATCATATTCATCCATTATTCACATGCCACTAGTATGATATATCTTTACCATAGTACCTATATTTATGATAATTATTAATTTTTTCACAAGGATCTAATTATTTATTGTCACTTAAATCACTTTTTGATATTGCATGTATCTAAGGAGATTACCATGTCTATAGTGGATTCATATGTATAAACAATATTATTGTAAGAATGAACACATGTATATAACAAACTATATACATGTTATAGTAGTCAAAGTATATTAAGGATTTGGGTCTATAGATCCGACTCATGAAATTTAATAGATTTCTACCATTACCACATTTATCTTATATAATATGATATGTTATTCATATGAAAAAATTTGATAGGAAATATATTGTTAATTAAAAAAAAATCATTTATTATTATTTTTGGGTTATATAACTTGTTTATAGAAAAAGAAAATTATATTGGTTTCATTAATAAAAAGTTCATTATCCATATTTTTCTTTTAATAAGAAGAAAAATGTCTCCTCTTAAATTATGAAATGATATATTTTAATGAATAATCCTATTAGTATAAATATATCCTTACACTTATAATACCACATACGACAAGAAAATAAAATTTAATATTTCAATTATTCTAATTTAATGTCAATAATAATTATTGTTTTCAAAAAAGAGTTCATATTACATTACCTGAAATTCACAATGTATTATAATGCCTAAGCGGCTGTATATTATATATTTACTCATTAATAATATTGAAATTGGAAAATTAATTATTATTCTTATCTAATTTGAAAGAGATTTCCATAAAAAAAATGATATTAGGATATTTAAAGTAAGGAAAAATGTATTGGAATTATTTAATTACCATGGAAGAGTCAGTTTTACTAATTATAAGAACCCTATATTTTCATTCAGGGATATCACCCATTAATTAAGGATTGTTAATTACATTTCATAATCATAAAAAAACATTATTGTTATACTGTCTTTGGAAACATGAAAAATTATACAACTTGTTCATAAAATGATTATGCCATATACCGCTATGTTTATTATAACTATCACCCGTCATTGAAATATCACAATTAGTATATTTCCTACTAACTTAGAAAATGGAGAAAAAAGAAAGTATTAGATCGATGATCATTAAGGGAATAAAAGGGATATATCAAGGATGGCATGAGAATAACATGAGTATAATGGTATGAGAATATGGTGATACAATTTAGTATTCATAAACTAAATATCATAGATCATAATCATCATTCATGGCCTAAAACATGATAGTTCATGAGAAATAAATCATATACGAATCAATTAACATGATATATGTGATAATAATATTGGTATAAGTTATAATTATTATTTTCATAAACATAATAATAAATCACGATTTACTTAGTTTAAATGGTCTATTTTCATATCTGATATAGTTAAATGTGTTCCTTCAGAAACAAATAGTATTAGTTAAGGATGAATCATAAGACTATCATTGTGGATAAAGCCCATTACTGAACTGGGTTCACTCCCCATTTGGATCCTATTTATCCAATGAGATGTTAATATTTACCTAATAAATAAGATGGAGATATAGGTATCACCCATCCTTTGCTGTAATGTGGCCACCATACTTGGTTATAATTTTACAAATGTACTTGGTTATAAAATAATCACAATCCCTGGTTATAATGTAAATACTTTTCATTTTTAAAATTTAACCAATAATTATAATTAAAAACATACATATATGTTCCACATTATGAAAAACCTTTATCATATCATTAACATAAAAAAGTTAATGGTTACATAAAAATTTCATCATAGAATATCCTAATGAAAATCAATTATTTGCCTAAAAATTTTATCATTTAATTATAGTATAACATATGGAAAAGGTAATGGTATCATTAATATATTTACGTAACTAAATTTAAACATATAGGGAATTAATATGGATGGTATCATTAGATCATCCACCATAGTAAATCATAATAGAAATATGTCTCGACCCATCCCAGTGGGTCATATTCCATAACACCCCAAGCCCACCTCTAATAGGCCAGGGTATGGTGACTAGTACCGAATAGACATATCACTAGCATGTGATGCATTTACTTTATACCAGTACAAACACACATATATCTACATGCTTTTAAAATAAGGATATGTAAAAACCCCTAAGTAATCACTTCATGGAAACAACTATATCCCACAAAAAGAGTTTGATCAAATGTAATGTAGAGTAAATAAGACCAAATACAATCCCATCATAAAGAGTATATAAAAACAAGTCCAACCTATAAGTAATGGAACTAGGACTGTTGTCCGAAAGCCACATGAATACACCTTAGTGTATTCATTGTCATAATGCACCATCTGGTCTTGGTCCACCTATGACTTCATGGATATTTTAATATTCTACACTAGGTATGAGATGTGTTGGAAAATCCCATGCATGGGTAAGTATTTCAATACTCATAAGGACACTAAAAAACTACAAATTAGTATACAGAAGGAATGTATATATATGTCTACATGGGTATATTCCTTCAAAACATATAAAAATAATATCCAGATATACACAATCTAAGAAACACAGTCTAAAGGAAATCTAAAACCATAGTATACAATCCCTATAATTCCATTTCAGTGATTCTATAATGCACTAATGAGGATAAATCACTCCTAAGTCCGATAACACTAATGAATTACATCTGAGAGGCTCTTAACATCTTGTACTGTAATGAGAGAGATACATTAATTGATATAATGTAATATGATACAAAATATGAGGATCACAAATATGGAACACAGAAATATATAAACTAATCCATCAATATTAACCCACTATGTACAGGATCAATGCTCGGTTGGATCATTCACATCAAAACCAATGACACTACTTAATGATAGAAGTTGAATAGAGGATCCCAAACTAGGCCTCTCTATGGATCCCATCCACTATATCCATGAAGTCATACACAATGGATCGTTTTCCTAAGGTTTGGAAACTATACTAAAACTATATTCAGAGAACAAATAAGGGAATTGAACCCTCTAAGAACATGTCCATGATATGGAGTAAAAGAGATATAAGAAATGTATAAATGGGTACATGACATGTAGTAGTAGAAAAAAATGTGCCCCTTGACCCCAGGTACTGCCCATGTATAATGGACTATTTAATTCATTCTATGTCAAGAATAAGATGTGTTCACAAAATATAGAGGGGTTACATTCTATGTGGAAGAAAATGGGGTCTTCCCATGTACATCCACTATGAGCCAACACAGGACCTTAGTCCATTTAGCCTTGCCTATGTATTAGTACATGGGATACCCTATGTACCTTATAAAGGCCATGTTGTGGGAAGGAGTAAATTCCATGTATTGTGGATATGTATTCCACATAGTTTTAGTGTAATACCCTTGTATACACATAATTTTTCAAATGGGGGAATAACATATAACACGATTAACAACATGTGAATCGAGGGGGGAAATAATAGTCCAAATATGAAGGAAAAAACATGATCGATGTTCAGGTCAATTTTGGTTAATAATGATTTGAAAAATAAAGGAATAAAAGGATTCTGAAGATCAAACTCTATATAAATCCTGCAAAAATAAACCATCTAGAATAATAATTTATCTACAGGAAAATATGTTCATGGATTGGTCTGGGTTCATCATAGGAATCAATAAAAAAGAATATAAAACCACTATATAACATCCAACATTGACTCGGTTCCAAATCTAGTAAATGATAATATTTGAGTCACATTTTGTGGTGCGATCTGTTGAATTTGAGGCCGGACAAATAAATCGATCTATTATCTAAAACATTTTCATCATTCATTATTGATAATTATATAGATATTCTATCCAAAAAAACCTCTATAAATTCTAGGATTATGTAGGTAACCCTATTAATATGAAATAATAATGTATTTATTAAATAATTATGTCATTGTTTTAACAAAATAAATTAGAATTATTTTATTAAATTAGTTTATTCTTATTTCACCAGTGATAATTGTTTTTACAATTGACCTGCACCGACCTGTGTTATGTCGCACCTTAGGTATAACCATTATTCTAAACTCAATGGTTCCCAAATATTTCTTATACAAGAATGTATTTATATGTTGTTTAACTTTTTTAGGAAAACCACGCATATGTGTTGATTAAAATTTCTATATATTTCTAATATTCATTTTAGTCACACTAGGGCATAGGATCACACACCATCTTAGCAGATACTCTCAAAACTAATCATCATAATATTACAAATTAATATATGGAGAATTATGAGTGATTAAATTCTCTCCTCTTTGGGGTTTACACCCCTGAAATGAAAAATAAAACGCTACTAAAAAGATGATGGTACTGATCATGAATATGAGCCTCTCGCTCCCTTCTTATCTCCTAAAGAATCTTGTGTTTCCATCAGACCCCCGCCAAAGGCATAAATCTCCCATGAAGGATAATCTCCTACCGATCATCTATATTTACTGGTTAGTGATCAAATTTCCATCAATCTTCTATGTCTAACTCTCCCCAGTTGATAACATGCAATGGGTCATTCCTATAGCTCCAAAAATGTGACACATAGAAGACGTTGGGTAAATGGTCCTACTATGGGGGAAGAGTTAAATGGTATTATTCATCTTCAACTTTATGAATTATCTACAAAGGGCTGCTGAACCTTGTAGATGGAGGCAAATCTCAGCAATCCACTATGAGGTGAAACCCAAAAGAACACACGGTCTCCTTCCATGAACTCTTATTTCCATCCCCGCCTATCATCATAAGATTTATGATGGCTTTATGAAGTTTTTATCTTCTCATGGATGGTCTAAACCTTCTCAATTGTAGCTCGCACTAACTTCAGGACCATGATTGTTGAATCTCTTGGGCCAGTCCAGAAATGTGTCGACCTAGAATGTGTCACATAAAATGCATCAAATGGTTCCATACCAATGGTGAAATTATTATTGTTGTTGTATGAAATCTCCACCAGTGGATGTCGATCCTCAAAATTAGGTCCAATATATAAAATTCAATCCTACAGCATGCCCTCTAGAACCTAAATGGTTTGATTTATCTAGACATCACTTTCTGGGGGGAAATCTATACTCAATCGTAAATGGGTCCCAAACACATCTTGTAATCTCTTCCATAATGAGGATGTAAAGCGATCATAATGATATGAAACTATATTATATAGAACTCCATGTAGTCTATGTATCCTAAGAATATAGTGGAATCCCAAACATTCTACCAATCTATGATCTCATATGTCTTGGATGAGGGCTGACTACGTGTGTCGATCAAAGATAAACCAGATGGCATCATGCACCCTATACATATGTGGTAAAAATTTAATGAATTCAATATATATACCATCCCATATCTACTCTGGTACCTCATTGTTTGATCTGAACTCGGTGATACCTGGTGCTCATCCTTCACTTTCTGACAATGCATTGAGAAAAGAACTGTGAAACGCTTCTCTTCATCCCTAGAAACCATAAACGACCTCAAATTTACTAGTAAATATTTGACACCCCAAGATGTGTCACCAAATTGGAAATATGAATCTCCCTCATAACATCCTCCCTAAACATCACGGGAACTACTGTGAATCCTTTAAAAAGAACAATGATCTTCCCACCTTTTAGAATATCCCTCAGGAGCGTACCCTGTTGATATATGAGCATGTACAGTCTCATAGTCAGTATCACCATGATGTTCCTCACCGAATATCTATAATAGTGGATGGGGGGAAACCATCTACTAGACATAATCTACAACATCTCCAACAACTAAGGATAAATTTAGTGGGGCCATCTACATTGGATTCTCACATAGAAACTATGAAATAGGTATCCTTCTAAGAGTATTTTCTTCCACATTCCCTTTATCAGGTGTATAGGCAATCATGATTTCATAAAATTTGAGGAAATATATCCATCACCAATGACTCAATATGAGATACTTATTAGAGAATAAATATTTTACACTCTTATGGTTAGATTAGGATATAAGTTGCTCACCCATCAGGCATTGTCTACACATAATCAATGTGAAGACTACTATTACTATCTCCAAATCATGGGTCAAGTAACACAAACCACATCGTCTCAACTGGTGTGAATAGTATACAATCACTAATTGCTTTATAATCAAGACACAACAAGGTTTAGTTCTAGATGAGTCGAAGAAAAATATGTATCCAAAACCTTCCCTCAACAATATCATGATTTGAGCCCTCATCAAACTCTACCTCAACTTCTGAAAAGACTACATGAACTTATCTATCCACTTGAATGGATTCCCATTTAATGTAAAACCTATCATAGGTTCATATATTATTGTAATGTTAGGTATTAATATATAATAATATCATGTTATCTTTATGAAGATCTTCCCCTCTACCATGATATTAGGTGGCTCGCATGATAATACTACCTCAGCCTAGGCTTGGTCCACTTCTACTCCATCCATTGAGATAATGTGTCCTAGAAAGTGGACCATCAGAATCCAAAACCTGAACATCAAGATCATTCTATAAATTTTGTTCCCTCAATGTATGTTCAAAACTATCTTTATGAGTCTCATGTGATCCTCCTTGGTTGCTGAGAATAGAAGGATGTCTTTGATAAATACCACCACAAACTGCTCTATGTAAGGATGAAATTTCCGAATCTTGATTCTGATGAACTCTATTGGTGATGTTTTTTCATGAAAAAGGGAACCACCATGTACTCAAAATGACAATAATGACATATAATGGTCATATTTTGTATGTATTCATCCCATACATGCAGCTGGTGATAACCTAATTAGAGTTCAATCTTCATGAACTATCTGGAACCTCACCACTAATTATAGAGGACATTGATCCTCACTAGTGGATAAGTGTTATTTATAGTCACATGGTCAAGATTTGGTAGTCCACAAACAACCTCAATCTCTCATCTCATATTTTGGGAAAAAGTCAGGGCTTCTTAGGGTGAAGGATTGGGTCTCATGAAGCCATTCCTCTAGAATTCCTCCAATAAGGCACTCAGCTCGTGAAGCTCAATGCAGGCCATCTGATATGCTGGTGTAGTATAACAACCCGTCTCTTTATTACAAATTTAAACATGATTTATTACATAGACATGAACTTATGAAAAATATGAGGGTTAAGAGGTCTAGTGTAGTAGGAAAATTGGAACATTTCATGACAACTAAAGACATAAAATACTAAAACTTTATTGAAAAATTATTTTACAAGACCTCAATATTCCTTCATACATAGCATTTCATGGGATAACCATGGGACATACATAAGAAATTGGTGATCTATACATCCCATGAAGGGAGTTAAAAAGGAAATACATTAATAATATATTGCATGTTAGGAAAGAGGTGTATCAATGGATTAAAAGATAAATAATAACATAAATTGATTATATAGCATGATTATCATAAACTGGAAATGTGGAAACAACATAAAAGAAGATATTAGTACGAGACAATGATCATTGACCATGGATTTTCATGAGTAAACACTCAATGAACATGAGTTAGCATGACTAAACACAAATTACACATGAATTAGTATGATTAAACCCTCATTAAACATGGTGTATCATGATACTAAACATTACCCAATGCATTGGGGTGCTACCAGGGGGCACCCTCCATAAATATTTCATTTCATGCATATGTGAGCCACAAGGATCATATAACATGGAATCATTCCAAATTACAAGCTATTCCACTAGTAAAGAATGTGGAATACATACATTGAGGTACCATTAAATATGTATAGTTGAATAAATGTGAATAAAATTGATAGATTAATGGGTATGGTATACAGTGAAAATAATATTCTTTGGGAAAATCATGGTGCAATTTCGGTACCATAACAGCGTGACATAAAATTTATAAAAAAGGTTGATGAGATATAAAGGGGTACTTAATCATATGTAAATGAAATTAAAAGTTAGGGGTTCATATATATACATGTCCCAAAAAATCAAATTAATAAATAGAAGGTGTAGCATAATAAAGAAACAAGAAGAAAGAGGAGAAATGGAATAGCTCTTATGAAATTTCGGCATGGTATCAAGTGTACATAGGAGTGATTTATTAGAGAAAAAGATGTATCTCGTCATTCAAAAATAACGAGTAGATAATGGGGTTCTATGAAATCATACCCCAACATTTTTTATTTAATATATAAAGTTATAACAATATAAATAAAATCAGTCAAAATGAGAAAAGAAGAAATCAGTTATGAAATTTTGCCATATTAACAGCTTAGGTAAGTTTAAAAAAGAGGGTGAATACATAATCCCTCCTTAAAATATCATTAAATGGATAATAATATAATTATTATAAAAGAATCAAATTATTACCAATCTAAATTACAGGAACTACTCAAAAATAAGATGCTTGAATTTGAATGGAGGAGAGGAGGATCCTTTACGTGGATATGTGATCCCAAAGGCTTGGGAAAGTATTATTAGGAGCCTGCGGAACATTTAAAGGACTATGTAGAGTATGGGTCAGAGTTTTGATGAACTCCAAATGTTTTTAGAGAATATAAGTGGTAGATTTGGTGGGTTTATATAGAAAATGAGATGGAAATTCTTTAATATTTCACAAACATGTGTTTTTTAATCTATATAATTAAATATTCAAAACTAGAAATATTCCAATGGTTTTTACCCATGGTTTTTTCCAAAGGGGAGTGTAAAAAAATATTATATAAGGACAATGTATAAAAATATTAAAATACTAGGCTTTATTATGTTGAGGTGAGTCACATTATCAAGGAAATGATTTTAAAATGTTAAAATATTTTTAAGTCTTAGAGGGTCCATTAAGACATTGTAAAATTAATCACTAAAATCTAAAATCAAATTATTTTAATTTTAAAACATATGTTTTCCAGATAAAATTTTTATAGTATTTTATTACATTACTATTGGGTCATTAGGATGTTATAAATATATATATATATATATATATTTATGGTATTTAATTATTACCCAAAAATTCGAATGTCTTAGAAAATTACGAAAAATTAACCATGGGATATTTTTTTTGTCCTGGTTCCAAATATAATTTCAATTTATCTAAATAATTTTCTAAATATTTGTATTTTCACTTTTAAAATAATAACTGAAAATTATTAAAAATTCTTGGGTTTTGACAGAAATATTTTTCAAACCATAAGAAAAATTATACAATCATTTATATTTAATAAATATTAATTTATAAATAATAATTAATTAAAATATTATTGTATTCAAATATCCATTAATTAATCAAAATACATTTCTTAATTAAATTTAAATATTAACTGAAAATACTATTTTTTATTTAAAAACCTTTTAAAAACATAAACTAATAATATGAATGTATATTCTTTATTATTCACAAAAATATTACAAATAATTAAAATTCTAGGGTCTCGTTACTTATCGCTTAATTACACAAGCCTATTCCCAAAGAGTATGGTGTGTGATGGTTGGGAATTCTTGGGGCCATTTGGGGAACATGGTTTCGGTCATGTTCTCGATGACATTGATCTTCTCATGTAAATAGATTCACCCATACTTAAGTAGTTGGATCTCAGATTCGTTTTGGACTAGGAAAATTCCCAAAATGTTCTCTCTCTCAAAAGATCGGATAAATGAGATTCAAATGGAATGATACTACTGGTCAATGAAATCACTTCCTCGGTCTATGTCAGAAGGATTTTTTAATACTCTACATATATACTAGTCACGGGATCACAGTTCAATGGCTATATTATCAATGTTAATCATACATAACGGTTATTTAAACCCAATAAATAAAGAGCATGTGTTTCCTGTATCCATAAATCATTAAAAGTATGGGATTTTTATTCATGAATGTTTGGTTCATTACAACATTCCCCCAATCTAAAATTTATCACTCGAAATTTCATTTTTTCACACTAAAATAGAGGTGGGTATATATGCCTCATCACTTCCTCTTTTTCTGACATTTCTACTTCAAACTTGTGTTCTCTCCACAACACTTTTACGAGGGGAATTGTCTTATATCATAGAACTTTTTCCCTATGATATATGATATTCACCATATTCTCTTCATAAAAGAGTCCATTCTCCAGAGGTACCACCTCTGGATGAGGGCATGAAATGGGTCAGGTATGTACTTACTAAAGAGAGATACATGGAATATGTCGTGTACTTGAGATATGTTTGGTGGGAGTGTTATTTGATAGTACACTACTCCAATGTGATCAAGGATCTCAAAAGTGATGATGTACCTTGTACTATGATTTCCCTTCTTCATAAATATTATAACTCTTCCATGGTGATATATGGAGGAATACCCTATCTCCAATATCAAACTCTAGGTATCATCGATGATTATCAGCATTGATATTTTGTCGACTTTGAGCAGCTTTAATGTATTATTGAATTGTCTTATCCTTGTCCCCCATTTCTTCCACCAGTTCTGGACCTAGAAGTTATATCTCCCTAAATACATACCTACATTCCAGTGTTTCTCACCTCTTCTAATATATGGATTTATGAGGATCCATTTGGATGCTTGAGTGGAAGCTATTATTGGAATAGAAATCACCTAGAGGAAGATGTTTATCCCGACTTCCTATGAAGTCCATTGATAATTCTCTCAACATGTCCTCATGTGTATGGGTAGTCAACTCAGATTGGCCATCGGTTTGAGCATGATATTCCATACTAAAGTTTAGCTCAGTATTCAGATAGTGTTGGAGACTCTTCGAGAACATAGAGGTGAATCATGGATCATGACTAGATACAATCGATTTTGGTACTCCATGTAGCCTTACCACATGTCTAATGTATATCCATTCAATTAATCCAATGAAAAATAATCTTGAATTGAAATGATGTGTCTGGTCATTGTAGGATGATCTCAAACAACCTAGATACAATTTTTTTCCTTTCGATTTCTTCGAAAGACCTGTGACAAAGTCTATAGGGATGTTCTCTCATTTCCATGTTGGTATGGAAAATGGTTTCATCATCCCCTTATACTTCTCCCATTCATCATTCACTTGCTGACATAACAGGAACATTGATTTACACTCTACGATCACCTTTTTCTTGTTAACCCAATTATAATGATCTCAGAGATCCAGATATGTCTTTGTGTTTCCTAGGTGAATGGAGAAATTCGAACTATGCACCTCATCCAATATTTCTTTCTTTAACTCCAGATTTTTTGGAACACATTGTCTTGACCCAAATCTCCTTATTCCTTCTTCATTATCATTGAACTCTTTGGATTTTCCTTTTTTGATAGTTTCCAATTTCTTTATAATTACAGAATCATTCATTTGATCATCCTTCAACCTTTCCAAAAGATACTGTTGAACAATTATTTATTAATGGATTTATTATTTTCCCTTATTTTTGATTCTCATGCCCATATTCATCAAACATATGATGATTTAATCCTTTTAAATTCTCATCAATGATAGAATTTCTAGGCGCTTTCTACATAGTGAATTTTCCACTTTATTCACTTTCCCCAGATGGTACTGAATTGAGCAGTCATAGTCTTTGATCAGCTCTAACCATCTTCATTGGCTCATGTCTAACTCTTTCTTTGTGAATATATACTTTAGGAATTTGGGATCCATATATATTTCAAATTTCTCCCAAAATAGGTAATGTCACCAAATTATAAATGTGAAGATTAATGCAACATACTCTAGATCACATGTTGGATAGTTTTTCTAATGAAATTTAAATTTCCATGAAGAATATGAAATGACTACCATTTTCTATCAACACACATCCCATGAACTTCATTGATGTATCACTGAATCCCACAAATAATTCTCCCCTTGTGGGTAGTGGGAAAATGGGTTCAGGGACACGACTTCTTTTCAACTCCTTGAATCTATTTTCACATTCATCACTGCATGAAAACTTGAATCCCTTCCGAGTTATCTTGGTACGATGGTTTGAAAATCATGAGAAATTTCTCAAAAATTAGCGATAATATCCATCTTACCCAAGGATGCTACAGATATCTGTCAAAGATGTTGGCCTTAGCCATCCCTCATTTCCATTTTTCAGGGAGGGATACACAGATACCCCATTTCTTAGGATGAAATGACCCAAGAATTAGACTTTCTCAAACTAAAACTCACAGTAGATATACTCTTCATAGACCTTATCCTTTCAAATGGTCTCTAGTAAAATGCTTTTATTCTCCTTAGGCACCTCCTTTGTTTTGGACTATATTAGAATATTGTCTATAAATACTACCACATATTTTGTGAGGTAATCTCTAAAGACTCTATTCACAAATTCCATGAAGATTAAAAAATCATTTGTGGATTTGAAAGGCATTACTATGAATTCATAGTTCCTGTACCTTATATAAAAAGAAATATTATGGATATCCTCTGTGTTCAACCTCAATTAGTAATATCTAAACTGAATATCCACCTTCGAGAAGTATTTTTCTATAAAAATATGATCGAACAAGTCATCAATTCATGGAATATGATTTTTCTTCTTTATCGTGACTTTTTGAGCTGTGGATAATCAATGAAAAGGTTCATTGACCCATCCTTATTCTTGATGAAGAGGACTGGTGAACCCCATGGTGAAGAAAATGGGCGTATAAAACCTTTACCTAGATTCTCTTGAAACTGTTTCTTAAGTGCCTCTTTCTCCGCAAAAACCATTGTATATAGCGTCTTGGATATTGGAAAATCCCCCGGTATAAGATCAATGATGAATTCAACATCTCTTATTGGATGAAGAACAAAAAATTCATCGTAAAACACTTTGTCGACTTCCCTTACAATAATATTGTCTTTGAGGATGGTTACATACTTAGACTCAATCATATGTGCAAGATACACATGATCATAGGGAAGAAATATCCATGCTTGAGATGATAGTGATAAAGAAGATTCATCCTTCAACTTGAACTTGTATAGAATCAGTGGTTTAATTTCCATATAGAGAGTGATTTCACTCTCAAATAAATTTATGTTGGCTCAATATAGGGAAATCCAATCAATGCCAAGAATTGCATCGAATTCCACAATATGAAGTATGAAAATGTTTTCTGGGATGTTAAATCCACAAATTGTTATAGGGGAGTAGTTATATTCATGGGATTCAATAGCTGACCCATTTTTCATTCTAACCAACATCTCTACTTTCATGATTTGTGGTGGTGTTTGGATTTTTCTACTAAACATGTCTTGATATAAAAGAATGCGATGAACCAGAATCAAAATGCACATTCACTATTCTTTAATGAACAACTAGCATACATGTCACTACTTCATTTTCAGGATTTTCCTCAGTGGTAGTGATGGAAAAAATCACCCTTGCTTCCTTGGAGGTTTTTGGTTTCCTCCGAAAACACTTGGCTTATGGAACATGTTTTCAAAGTTACCTAGTTTTTTTCAGTTGAAGAAATGGACAATGCGTTTAGTGTAAATAGAGCATTATTATCCTCTGTCTCACAAGTGGGTGTTTCTTATCTATAATTAATATCTAGTTTCTTTCTCTTCCACACCTAAATAATTTTCTCATCCCCTTCAAGGAATTTTTTGGGTGGTTCTTTCCACACAATTCTCAAGTGGGGTGCTAGAATTTCTTACCACTTTTGGATTTATCCATTAGACCACCAGAATTAAATTATACTTTCCACATATTATCCCCATGATACCCCAGAGATTATCCAATCTCTATTTCAATTTTGGGGGAACATCCGACAATTTCTTTATAGCTATCAAAGTCAAGGATCACTAGGAATTTTTGTAGTCTAGGTTTTATCCCACCAAAGAAGTGGTCAATTGTGCATTCAGGTCTAAAGACAAATCCATTGCAATATTGGGAAGTAATTGTGATTTTTCCTCATACAATCTAATGGATTCATCATCTTTTTTTAAGGTCATGGAATTGCCTTTCAATCATAAGTCATAGGGTGTGAGGAAAATATTTATCAAAAATCATTTTCAGAAATCCTTCCATTCCAATGGCTCAATCTCTTCCTCGGGATTCATATTTTTGATAAATGTCCACCAATGATCAGATTCACCCATAATATTATATATAGATATGTGAACCGTCTCTTGTTTGGTATATTGAAAGGTGGAGAAGATCATCTCAGTGGAGTTGACCTATAGTTTAGCTATTGAGGGATCAAATGATCCATTAAAAGTATGAGGCATTTGTCTCCTGAAGATCTTGATTTTGGATTGTTCATTGGGGGGGGGGGGTAATTCCTCATGATCAAAGTTTCGATTCAAAACATTAGTTAACTAAGAGTGTATTATGACAAATTTTACAATTCCCTCTCCCGTCAAATTTGGAATCTCATTAGAATAATCATCAAAATGATCTTCACAATAGTTGTTAGCCCAAGTCATCTTATTACTGACCATTGGATAGAATAAAATTAATTTTAGGGGTAACACATGAAGTTGAATCCAATGAAAAAAGGTATAACATTAAAATTAAATTAATTTCCTTAACTTATAAATTTCTAGGCCTTCAATCTATGTAATCAATAATCTATCTTCTTAGTGTATATTCCAATGGGATGTTTTTGTTCCCTTAATTATGGTTTGTTCTAATATTTGGAATTTACAAAATCATATCCCCCAAGAGTGTTGAACCAAGAGTGTAGTAAGACTCGTTCTCATGCACCAGTTCCCAATAGAGTATAGCTCAATTAAGTGTTTTAGGGTTTAACCCCTCGATAAATCTGTGCTAGATCCACCTCTACTTGTTCGTATCCAGAGAAGGATGTATTTTCATGATAAAAACATACTATATACTCACCCAAATTTAGGGATACTTCTCGTATACCTTGTCTTATCCCTAAGGTTTTCACTAAGGTTTTCTAAACATAATCCAAAAAATAACTAAACCTATCCTTTGATACCTACTATAACAACCCTTCCCTTTATTTCATATTTCGACCTGATTTATTACAAAACACGAACATAAGACAACTCCGAGGATCAATAGGTCTAGTGTATTATGAAAATAAGAACAAAACATGAAAAAATAAGACATAAAATACAACATCTTTATTGAAAACATCTTTTACATGTCCCCAATATTCCTTTGTACATAGCATTGCATGGATAACCGAAGGACATACATTTGAAAAGGATGAGATATGAAGCCCATTAAGGGAGTAAAAAAGGAATAACAAGATGAATACATTAAATTTTATACAATAGAAATATCAATAGAGTAAAAGAGAAACATTAACATGAAGAAAAGATATAGTATGATTATCAGAACTTTGAAATGTTGCCACAACATACAACATGAAATTAGTATGGGCCAAGGCCCATTGGATATTTATTAGCATGAGTAAACTAGAATTTCACATGAATTAAAATGAATAAATCCTTATTTCAAATGAATTATCCTGATTAAACCCTCATTTCACATGGAATATCATCATACTAATCATTTCCCAACTCATTGGAGAACTATCATGGTGCACCCATCATAAAAATTTCATTTCATGTATAAGTATGCCACATGGATCATATAACATGGAATAATTCAACATCATAAGATATTAAAAAATTAAATAATGTGGAATACATACATGTAAGTAAAATTCAAAAATTATATTTGAATAATGTTTAATACCCTTGATAGTGAAATGGGTTTCGTATTCAATGGACAATAATTTTGGCATGGAAAATCGTTGTGCAATTTAAGTAGCATAATGGCTTGACATAAAAGTTCATAAAAATGGTTGATGATAGAGAAAGAGGTTTCTAATAATATGTAAATGAATTTTAAATTAATAGTTTCATATAGATACAGGCCCCAATACATGTAATATAGAAATTGAAGGCATAACATAATAAAGAATCGTGAAGAAAGATGAGAAATCAAATAACTCTTAAAAAATTTCGGCAACGTAACAGGAGTACATGGGAGGGGTTAATGATTGAGAAAGTGGTAAATAATGATTAAAACATAAATAGTGAAGTATGGAGAAGGTATGAAATCAAACACCAACATTTTTAAATTAAAATAAAATGAAATAACACTATAAGGTAACTTGTACAAAATGAGAGAGGAAGAAATCCCTTACAAAATATTTTGCTTAGTAACGGCTTATGTAAGTGTTAAAATGAGGGAGGATAAATAATCCATGATTAAAATAAAATCAAATTTACATTAATATAATGATTATAATATAATCACATTATAAACATATTAAATTACAAGAAATACTTTCAAAACATATGCTTGAATTTGAAAGGAGGAGAGGAAAGCCATGATCCCTTAATTGGAAGTGTGATCCCAATGGGTTGGGAGATGCTTATTGAGAGCTTGGGGGAACCATTGGATGACTCATGGGAGTATGGGTCAAATGATGGTCAATCATTAAATGTATTTAGTAAAGAGAAGTAGGATCTTATGTGGGGTAGTTTAGGAAATTAGAGGGGGATTCAGTAATATTACAAAAACATAGGTTTTTGGAATCAATATAATTAAATATTCAAAACCACAAAACATCCCATGGTTATTCCCATGGTTTTTGAAAAATGGGAGTGGAAAAAATTATTTTATAAGGCCAATTGATGATCATATTAAAATATTAGGCTTTCTTATGCGGAGGAGAGTCACACTCTCTAGGATATCATTTTAAAATGTTAAAATGTATTAAAATTCTTGGAGGGTATACTAAGGCATTGTAATTTTAATCAAAAAAATATAAAATCAAATTATTATAAAGGTAAAAAATATATTTTACGAATAATCCATTTATAGTATTTTATTACATAACTATTGGGTCATTATGATGACATAAAAAAAATTATATATTTATAAGTTATTTATTTTTCTCCCAAAAATATGATTGTCTCCAAAAGTTATTAAAAATACACCATTGGATAATGTTGACATCTTGATTCCAATTTTTTTTCATTTTATATAAATAATTTTCTAAATATGTGAATTTTCAATTTTAGAATAAAAACAAACAATTATTGAAAATTCATGGGTTTTGATAAAATTATTTGTCAATCCTTATTAATAATTACAATTGTGGTCTTAAAAATAATTTGATCATTTTTATTTAATAAAAAGTAATCGGGTGATAATAATATATTAATAACTTATTTAATTGAAATATCCATTAATTCATCCAAATAGATTTCTTAATTGAATTTAAATATTAACTACAAATAGTATATGTTCTTTAAAACCATTTATAATGTAACAACAATAAAATGAATGTATATTATTTATTTTATTCAAAAATAATGGATCCAATCATAATGATAGGGTCTTGTTATGTAAAGACCTGTAAATTTGAAGGAAAATTTTTTCTTAAATTATTTGGGATTTTACAAGTATGCAATTTCTGACGGCACTGGATTCTGAGCCCCGGAGAGCCCAGAATCAATTTCTGAAGTTTAGCTCGGGTACGTTCAGTAAATGAACGAGCAGGTTTTTCTATCTTTTCAATCGATGCTCGGAATTGAAATCTGTGTGCACCGATGAAACCGCAGCGGCGGTAATTTCTTAAGAGAACCTTTCCCGAGGATGCGTTTTCTTAGGAGGAGTTGTTAAAAAAATGTGTGTAAAATGTAATGTAAAATAAAATTGTGTTACAATTTTATTTCCTTATTCTATGTGGTTTAATCCTATGTGTGGGAGTTGGGGGGAACAACTAGATTGCTAACTTTTCTTAAGAGGATAAAGGAGAGCTGGGGCCTACATGATCCCCCATCTTTTCACATTCTCCATAACCACTTAAACTCCGTTTATACCTCCCTTGTTTTTAATTATGTGGCTTCTCCTCTTCCACAATAATTTTTCCAACATAACACCCCATTATATTTGACAACTCAAGACTAATTAATTAAGTGAATTCAATTTTAAATTTTTGAGATTTTGGAAAGCATGGAAAAAGAATAAAATAAGCGGAGAACTTATTTTATTTTATTTT
Source organism: Viscum album (assembly GCA_963277665.1). Classification (NCBI taxonomy): domain Eukaryota; kingdom Viridiplantae; phylum Streptophyta; class Magnoliopsida; order Santalales; family Viscaceae; genus Viscum; species Viscum album. Next base: position 1,639,059,912 of record OY728127.1, read on the forward strand.
TGGGTTTTGTTGTACTAAGAAAAGGGGAGAGAGCTCTTGAGTTATTTTTGGAAGAACTCCATCCTCAACGAATAACGAAAACACTTCGTCAAGGATCATCGATTTCATGAACCAGTTTCTTCCGTCCTCTTCTTCCTCTACGACAAAGGAGGATCCACCGATGCAGAAACTCAGAAAAAAAGTCACGCCATTCAATATTCTCTTCGCGGCAAATGAAGGGAGACACTGCTTCCTCCTCGGATGCTTTCCGTCAACGTTTATGGAACCTAACCCTGCGAAGTTGTTTTTCCACGATGCTAATCGTTCAACAACTTGTGTTGAGGTAGGGGTTAAATATTCATTCATGTATTATTTAATGATCTTCATTGTAAAATTATTGGCTTCTTGTTATTGATTTAACGGGAGGAGATCAAACCGCACAAACACGGTCGATCCTCCTCCCCATTTATAGTTGATATTCATAGTGGCATGAAATGAAGGTGGCGCAGTGCCGTTGCACTGCACAGGGATGATTAAGACCGCGGACGGAATAGGCCATGGCGAAGGTGTGTGGTGCCATCGTGCCACTCCTATGAGGCCGAAGGAGGCCGCGACCAAGAATGGGCCGCGGCGGAGGGGCGCGACGCCTTTGCGCTGTGCCGATCGGGAAGAGCCATGGCCTTTGGCCGCGACGGTTCAACAGGAGGCAGCCGGCCAAGCCGGCTGCCGGCATTCTAGGAGGCGGGACCCCCTGTAGGTCTTGCGTGCCTCAATCAGCTGGCCATAATGGCCTGTCGTTACCCAGGAAAACCGGGGTTTGAAACCCCCGGCCAGCAAGCAGGGCGGACCCCACTGGGTCCACCGTTCAGTTCCAAGGGGGCGGTTCCCCCTTCGTACCACGCAGCCAGCTCCGATCCGGGCCGCATGGCCGCGACCTATGACGGTCCGCTGGCCCGTGCCCAGCTGCGGTTCGAGTCTACCCGGTTTGGGCTGACCCATGGGGTATTGGGCCTGGTCGGACCGGGCCCAAACATCCTATTTTCGGACAGATCCGTTAAAATTCCCATAACATGACCTACAAACCTCTTATGGACACACCGTTAGTTGAGTTGGGATCCTTGGATCGAGACGGACATTTCGTAATATTGTACTAATGGTTTCGGAGAACTTTCGGTACGACCGGGTTGGTTGAAACACGAAACCAACAGGTCCCTCGGAGCGGAAACACTTATAACTTGAGCTCCGGATGTCCGATTGACGTGCCTTCGACTTTTTTGGATTCCACTTAGTTAGATGGTTCTTTTGGCTTACTCCACTAGAGGTTTGGATGCATCTAGAGTATAGATGGGTTGGTTTTATCTTAAAAACCAACCGGGCCCCTTTGATGAAAAAGCCAATAACTCTCAGAGCTGGCGTCCAATTGACGCGCCGTCTGTCGCGTTGAGTTCCAATAGACGAGACAGAACTTTGTGACACATAAAAATTTGACATAGTGACAATTGATGTATCGAACCATTGGCTCGTGGAGCGGACCCTCCCGGAATCGAGCGTGCTATGTGCGGGAACCCCTAGAGCTGGCTGCGACTGCGACAACAATGATGACTGTACATGGATCCAATATGGATTTGATAGAGAGGACGACTGTACTTGGATCCTCCTTGGGTTCGACAGTGATGAAGACTTTACATGGATCCTATGTGGGTTTGGCAGCGATGGTTACTTTACTTGGATCCTACATGGGTTCTGCAGTGATGACTTCTGTACTTGGATCCTACGTGGGTTTGGTAGGGGAGATGATTCAGAGGCTACATCTATCATCTCCACACCACTTCATGAGTAGTATACCTGTGTGAGCTGAGTCTTGAATTTCAATCATTATCTACGATATGATTGACTTTCTATCTTGTATAGATTGGGTTGTGCTTTCCTGTTTGGATTGGGTTGTACTTTGCTGTGTGTCCAGGGTTGACCTTGGGCTCGTGAGTTAGAGAAGAACCGGAATTGATGACTTAGGTATATGTATGGTCACATACCTAAGTAGAGTTGGTTGATACTTTTTGATTTATCTTTCCTTTTTGGTTTATTCTTCGTGGATTCTGGGATACCTTCACGAGTCTCGGGGTCCCTACTACGTATTGTATACTCACCCCTGCACGGGCTATGTCCACACTACGTTGTGTTGGATGCAGATGACAGATAGCCCTGATTGAGGTGGAGGCTCGTGGAGCTGGATGGTACCTAGAGGAGGATCACTGGACGAGACATACATGAAGCGGACTGCTGGACCCGAGGATCTGAGGAGACTATTTGTACCCACCCTTCTGGTGGGATTTCTATAGGATGGCTTGGTGTTGCTGATTTACTTTTTTGCTGATGTACTTTTTTTCAGTTGTACTTTACTTTTTGTTGGGTTTGTATTCTGGCCCATTTACTTTCCAGTACTTGTTTTTGTACTGATTTTACTTAGTGTTTACTTCAGCTTGCGTACTCTGTGGTGTTTGTTTACTTTATAAAGCCAATTACTTCCTTTTTTTCGACATTTATGCCATTGGTGCTAGTTTCCAGCCTCTGGCCTATGGAAGGCGGGATTGGGGTAGTCACGGCACGGGCCCCGAGGACGAGTCGTGAAAAATTGGTATTAGAGGAGTCAGTTGTACAGCGGAACTCAGGAATCTGATAATTTCATCTATGTAAAGCAATAGTTTTTAGGGTATTGAGTGTGGTTATCAGTCCAGGGAGTCCAGTGTTGGTGCGGCGGCTGACGTATCCATACACCTGGACCCTTCTGATTTCCGATTCAGTGCGCGAAAACATTGATTGCATGTGTGTTTCAAAGTTTTCTTTGTCATTACTTTATATAAGCTCACCAGGTATACTGTATTAACCATGGATCACCTGTTTCTATTTAGGACGGATCCACTATAGTAGCCAGCTAGGGTTCCGAGTTCTGTGCGAGACGGAAACCCACCGAGTGGCGAGGCCTCAGTGCAGGGCCCCATTACAGGGGAGGCACTGGCGGTACCTCTACCCGCCGAGCCACCGATGCCACCAGCCCCAGCAGCTAAGAGTACACGTCGCCTGAGTGCACTGCATGAGTTTCAACGTCAGAGACCACCTAGGTTCCAGGGGGAGACAGACCCTTAGGAAGTCGAGGATTGGATAGAGGTAGTCGTTCTAGTCTTCAGGTTGGTAGGGACTCCACCAGACCTCATGGTGATACTTGCAGCGAGTCTCCTACACGTGGAATCAGGAAGATGGTGGAGCCTAGTTCTCCAGGTTCACAATGAGGCATCTCATCATTGGAAGAACTTTGAGAACCTCTTCCACTCTGAGTTCATACCTGCCACCCTCCGTGCGGTGCACATTTAGGAGTTACTACAGCTGCGGTAGGGCAGCATGTCAGTCGCCCAATACTCGGTGATTTTTACCGATCTCACGCACTACTCCACGGACATGGTACGAGACCCATTATTCCGGGCCCAGACCTTAGAGTAGGGACTGAGGCATGAGATCAAGGCATCTATGATATCCCTCAGCATTCTAACACAGGCAGGAGTACTGGAGCGAGCCCTTATTGTGGAGAGCTTCCTTGCTGAGCCTACGCTAGCAACGAGGCTTACCGTAGGGCGACACGTAGTGGAGTCTTCTGCAGCTGGAAGTAGACATATGTCGTAGAGGTCCCAGCGGACCAGACCATCAGGTGGACGACCTCAGGATACTGGCTCAGAGGTGCGGGGAACACGTAGTAGAGCCAGTCATACGATAGGCAGACAATGCTATGCATGCGGCGGGCAGGGCCACATGGCTCGTGACTGCCCAGCCCGCCATGCAGAGGAGCAGCAGGTAGTTGAGGGACCACCTAGTAATAGGCATAGGTTCAACCGTGGCAGTCCGCAGGGAGCAGGAAGATGAGGTAGAGGAGCTGTCCGAGCAGAAGGTTGTGGAGGACGCTTCGGGGCTCTACCGCCTCCACCACCAGGGGGTCCACCCCGACCATAGGGAGCTGTCAGACAGAGGCAGACTCAGCTTCATGAAGTGGAGTCCTATGACCACGGCACACCTAAGATGATTCAAGGTACTATCTTTTTCTACTCCACCCTTGCTGCAGTTCTTATAGACACAAGAACGAGTCATTCTTTCATTGTTGCTGCCCTTGTTTGGAGCTCGGAGATTCCAAATGAGCTGTTGGCTCGATCCTTACAGATATAGACTCTTATGGGAGCAGACTCGACGATTACACACTGGTGCCGGCAGTGTGAGATTACTCTAGGAGGCAAGCACTTCGGGTGGGATCTTCTTGTAGCGGCGTCGAGGCCTTACGACGTCATATTGGGCATGGATTGGTTATCTATGGTCCATGCTCAGATCAACTGTATTAGGCTCAAGGTGCGATGTGTTTGCACCAATGGGAGTAGGTTCACCTTCACCGGTGAGAAGGGAGCCTTTGTAGCATAGAATAGACTCACGCAGAGGAGAGAACAACCGATTACCCATCAGTTGGCTAGTCTCATCCTAGGAGAAGTTGATGTGCGGAGTCCGAGTTTCCCTATAGTGGTGGATCAGTATGCATAAGTTTTTCCAGACGACATTCTAGGACTACCTCCTCACAGAGAGGTAGACTTATATATTTACCTGTACCCCGGGATAGCCCTGATATCTACTCCATCATATCGGATGGCTCTCGCTGAGCTTTGAGAGCTACGAGTACAGCTGTAGGACTTACAGGTGAAGGGTTTCATTCGACCCAGTGTTTCACCCTAGGCTTCCCCGATTTTTTTCACCAAGAAGGTGGACGAGAGCTTGCGACTGTGTGTCTATTTCCGTCACCTGAACCAGGTGACCGTGAAGAAAAAGTATCCGCTTCTGAGGATTGACAAAATTTTGATCGGCTCAAGGGAGCGCGATGGTTCTTGAAGATAGACCTCAGGTCTGGCTATCATCATCTCATAGTTTGAGACAGGGATGTGTAGAAGAAAACCTTCAGGTGTCGGTATGGCCACTATGAGTTCTTGGTTATGCCTTTCGATGTAACCAATGCTCTATCAGTGTTCATGAGTCTCATGAACAGGATCTCCCACCCTTACCTTGATCGGTTTGTGGTTTTCTTCATCGACAACATATAGATTTACTCGACTACTAAGGAGGACCATGCCTACCACTTGTGGGTTGTAATAGATACACTCCAAGAGCACCAGATTTATGGTAAACTCTCGACATGCCAGTTATATATTCAAGAGGTCCACTTCTTGGGGCATGTCATCTCTAAGGTGGGAGTTGCAGTAGATCCTGTGAAGATCCAGGCAGTGCTAGCTTGGGAGCCACCCAGGAGCATGACAGAGGTGCGGAGTTTCCTAGGTCTGGTAGGGTACTATCGGAGGTTTGTGACAGACTTCTCAAGAGTTGCAGCACCACTCTCAGCTTGACGAAGAAGGGGAAACCCTTCATGTGGTTAGATAGACGTCAGCAGAGCTTCCAAGAGATGAGACAAAGATTGACCAGTGCACCCATCATGAGGCTACCTGAGGAAGGAGTAGGGTATGTAGTTTACTGCGATACATCAGGGACCAGATTTGGGTGGGTCCTGATGGAGGAGCGGGCAGTTCTCGTCTATGGATCATGACAGTTGAGGTAGCATGAGCAGAACTACGCTACCCATGACCTAGAGTTATCAGCAGTGGTCTTCACCCTGAAGATGTGGTGGCACTATCTAATGGGTGAGTGCTTTACAGTCTATTCTGACCACCAGAGTCTCGGGTATATATTCTCGCAGAACGACCAGAACCTGAGACAGCGGCGATGGCTCGAGTTCCTCCAGAACTATGACTTTGAGATAGGCTATACTCCTGGAAATGGAAACGTAGTAGCTGATGCTCTCAATAGGAAGATGAGAATCCAGCTACTTGGAGAGGAGACGGAGTAGCTAGCCGCGTTGTAGATAGCCTTTGTGGATAGATATGGGGCAGCCTTTCTGCAGTCGCTCACAGTCACTCCACCACTTATTCAGCGGGTCAGATAGGCACAATGTGGGGACGTTGACTATGAGACACGACGTGCACAGATATCCACAAGACAAGCACCTGATGTACCATGGTACTAGTTGCATTACAGGAGGAGGTGCTGAGAGAGTTTCACACTTCCCCTTTAGCGGTACATCCATATAACGACCCATACTTTACATACATCATTAATACTTCAAAATTGAAGCGTACTTATTACATAATATAACTAAACCGCAAAAGGACCGTATAGGTATAGTGTCTTTAGAAACTAGAAAACATAAACAACTGGTTCATAAAGCATCTACATTGTCTCCCATTTATTTCATCATATCTATAGTCCCTTTTGGAATATGTTACTTAATAACCTTCTTCCTGACCTGGGGAAAGAAAACATACAAAAGGGTGAGCTAAAATGCTCAGTAAGGGTAAACAAAAGAAATATCAATCACATAATATTCATAAGAACATAACTTTTGGAAATCTTAACCTGCAAAAGAGGGCATAATTTCATAACATGGGATAAATCATAGTAGTGAAATGGAATCCCAATAATCATAACTTAAAACATGAAGCTCTGTGGAATACACACAAAATCATAGAGAATAATTTCTTATTAGTCAAGACTCATTTCCAAGACTATCTTAGTGGACAAAGTCCATTTCTGAACCTAGTTCACTCCTCGTTTTAGTCCTGTTTCACTGAACCGGTATAACCTACTGTTCCATCCATGTCTATCTCATGAGATATAAAATCTTTACCCAATGTATTGGAGGGAGATATAGGTCCCACCCATCTCATAATGATACCATTCTTATGTGTGCCACAAAATCATAAACCATACATCATAGCATAACCCGTGTAATAAAAATGGGATTCTTAAACATTGTGACATCATAAAACAATTCATATAAGATAAAGGAATTCATAAAAATAATTCCATCACAACGTAATCAAATCAATGAAATAATAGGTATAAAAACAGAACCCTTTGTATCTTTGATGGAATATAATTTTTATAAAACACTTGAACTCCATTCTTGAGGAAAATATCATTTCTACTTCAAAAACACTTTTCATTTATTAGCATGTCATAAAATTAGAACTAAAAGAAGTTGATTAAAAATAAAATTGAAAAATTATAAGGGAATCATGTTGGAAATAATTTTTTAAAAAATCCATTCATGTCGTATAAGTTAAAAGAAAACATTCTTCTCTTACTTTTGTCGGAAATGTAAAAAAGTACCTCGTACGAAAAACGACAAAAGATTCCTTTCATATCCTTTACTAAAAACTCACCGAAGGGTAAAATTGGATTTAAAAAATTGTAGGTGGATGGAAATAATATTACATATTGATGAAACATGGATGTGGATGATAAAATACACTCCAGTAAATACTAAAGTATAAAAAATCTCGGATAAAAATGAAATTGTGATATTTCCCTTACCTTAGGTCCGATTTGATTCGAAAGTGTTCGAACCTCCTATATAATGATTTAAATAATGTTATTGACTTATTCCAGAATAATAAGTATTGTTATGATATCATATATGGTCATATTCTTAGCTTCTTAGTAGTAATATTTCATAGCCACTTGTTATTCGGGTGTTTATAACTTTTTGTTCTTATGCGTGTTTTGTCGAATAAATTCTTATTATTCTCTTTAGGTTATAGATACCTAATTTCCAGAATTTTATTAGTGTAATATATATCATATTCATTCATTCAATTCATTTATATAATCATTATGAAATGAAGATTATGTAGAACGAGTCGCATCACATCGTGGAGACGGTATTCCGTACGTACGCACGAGTGACGATATGATTTCTATGATCGTGGAATTGTATTAGAGTGTATGTATATTATTTCAGAATCAATATCACATTATAATAGTCATATATAGTCATTATTTTCACCATTATACCCATCCAAGTAAGTTGGTGGTGGAAAATAGATTACACCACGGCGTGGAGACGGTATTCCGTATGTACGCACGTGCGGTGATTTCTTTTTCCGTAGGATGGATAGATGGTGAAATAGGGTTGTTTCATACTTATAATAACATATCAGTATGTTAGTGATACTAATGTTATTACTTCATAATTAAACAACTAAAGAAGAAGAAGTGGAAGAAGAAATAAAGATGAAAGAATCGGTAACGGACATTACCTCTTCTTTGAAGTGCTTCTTTTAAGACCTCCTTTTAGGGCACTAAAATATGTCTTTAAAGAAGACCATAACCTCTAGGATTTCTCTAGGGAAGTGGAGAGAAGAAATTTTCAGGGGTTGGCCGAGCTTGAAGGCTCAAAGTGGTGTGAGGAAGAGGGAGAGGAGGTGCCCTTTTATAAGGGAGGAGAGGGGCACCTTTGGAATAAATAAAAATATTATTTTATTATAAAGTCAAATTTGGTATTTAATATCACAAAATTGATATATATCGAAGATAATGTGGGTAGGGGTCGAAATAATCTCATCCAATAGAATTTATACAAGTTTAGGTATCAATTGTAACCTTATCATTTAAATTTAACTTTAAGTTAGATAATTTAACTTTTACTGTGTCTTTTTGTTTTCTTATACTATAATGTTAATAAACATTATATATCAAGCCAAACGAACCCCAAGTTGTTTATTATTAATATATATAACCTTATCTATGTCTTTTTGACGATCCATAGATTTTTAAGAAAAAAATAACAATTAATAATATAATATTTGTTTTCAAAGCTATTTTATGTCAATTTTGACACTATTTAGTAATTGATTTTTGTTAAAATCACAACAGAATGATTAGTTCAAACCAGGTTAATTAAATCAATACTAACATGTCATATTAACCTAGAAAATTAGTGTAATTCATAAAAAGTATCTAATTACATTTATTTGGGTATTTATAACATCAATTATGTCAATATTTCATTAATAAGATAATTACTGCATCATCGTTTTGTCACAAATAAATTAAATTATATAATGTCTAAAAATTACAAATAAAATACCATTATGTAGAAAATATTATTAGCTTTCTAATTAATATTTATAGTCGAATTTATCTTATGTATAAACCCATATTAAAAATTATTTACTTATTAAACTTTGATTTTAACTATTTAAACCTTCTTTAAATAAATTAATAATAAATGTCCTAATCTAATCCAAGTGGGCCTAAATGGTCATATTTTATTCCTGAGGTTTCTTTTGGTCGAATTACACTTATCCAATAGAATTAGGAAATGTGTTAGGCTAATAACAATATCATTATTACCCTTAATTACCATATTTACTTTTAACCGTGGTAAATAAAAGTAAAAAGTTACTATTCACCAAAAATTATTTTCATCTCATTGAACCACATTTTAGTCCTTGATATTAACCGTGTCTCTCGGATTTTCGAAATTCCACTCATAGAAGCGGTAAAATTAAGTTTTATGAAAAATTCAGTTTTTTTAACTACCACTTAGTGGTTTCACTATTCATCAAAAATTGAAAGTTTTTAGAAAAATACCAAAATTTCACCCTAGGATAATTTTGATATTCCGAATCCAAAAATGAAGTCCATTTTGAAAAATAAAAATTATAAAATTTCAAAAAGTGGTTATTACAATTCATAACGGCTAGTTTTCATAATATTTTAATAGCATATCGTTGTTTATTGAAACTCGGTATTGCGTACGACGCAAGCTATCGAGGAAGGCTGCAGTTGCATGTAAAGCAAGTCAAGCTAGTGTTGTGTGTAGTAAAAGATACCTTTGATGATTTATATAACATAAAAACAAAATATTTCACATAAAAGTCTCAGGTGTTACATTCTACCCCCCTTAAAATGAATTTCGCCCTCGAAATTCGTCACTTTGTAACAAACAGATGAGGATACCTCTCACTCATCATATCCTCAAGCTTCCATGTAGCTTCTTATAATTGGTGGTTCCTCCATAAAACTTTCACCAATCGAGTGGTCTTGCTTCGTAGGAATTTTTCGCTATGATCTAGAATCTCTATCGGCTGTTCTTCATAAGAAAGATCTTTCTCCAGCGGTACAACTTCTGAGCTAAGTACATGTGAAGGATCAGGTATGTACTTTCTCAGGAGAGATACATGGAACACATCGTGAACTTGAGAGAGATTCAGTGGAAGCGCCAATCAGTAAGCTACCTTCCCAACACAATCCATTATTTCGAAAGGACTGATATATCTAGGGCTCAACTTCCCCTTCTTTCCAAATCTCATGACTCTCATCCAGGGAGATATTCGTAAGAACACTTTATCCCCAACTTCAAACACTAGGTCTTTTCTTCGGTTGTCAGCATAACTTTTCTGTCGACTCTGAGCTGCTCTTATGTGTTGTTGAATAGATCTGACCTTTTCTGCCATTTCATCAACGAGATCAGGTCCTAATAGCTTTCTTTCCCCAACTTCATCCCAGCAAGTTGGAGTCCTGCATTTCTTTCCATAGAGAGCTTCATAAAGAGCCATCTGAATACTGGAGTGAAAGTTATTATTATAAAAAAATTCCACCAAAGGTGGGTGTTGATCCCAACCACCTTTTAAATCCATACAGCAAGCTCTCATCATATCTTCTAGGGTTTGAATTGTTCTCTCAGACTGACCATCTGTCTGAGGATGATAAGCAGTGCTGAAACACAACTCTGTATCCAGAGTATGATGAAGACTTCACCAGAACTTTGAGGTAAATCTCAGATCCCTATTAGATATAATAGAAAGTGGTACTCCATGCAATCTTACCACTTCCTTTACATATATCCTGGCAAGCTGATCCAGAGAGAAATCCCCTCTAATAGAAATGAAGTGTGCAGACTTGGTAAGACGATCAACTATGACTCAGATAGCATTATTTCCTTTGGATGTTTTAGGAAGTCCTGTGACAAAGTCCATAGTGATGTTTTCCCATTTCCATTCGGGTATGGGTAATGGTTGTAACATCCCCTTAGACTTCTGTCTCTCAGCTTTAACTTGCTGACAAACCAAGCATCGAGAGACAAATTCAGCAACATCTCTTTTCATGCCATCCCACCAAAATTACTCTTTCAGGTCCCTTTACATCTTTGTGCTTCCATGATGAATAGAGAATGAAGAACTATGAGCCTCATCCAGCAGCTCCTTCTTTAATTCCGGGATGGGAGGAACACAATCCCGATTCCAGAACTTTATTATCCAATCACAATCAAGGTTGAATTTAGGAACATTTCTCACCTTCTTTTGTAACTCGACATCTTCTTTCTGTGCCTCTTTAATCTTTACATGTATAGATGGTTGAACATTCATTTGAGAAAGATAAGATTTTCCCCTTCCATTATAATTCCAAGATCCATCCTTTGTAAATCCATAAATATTGGATCTTTTGTGATCCTCGTCATGGATAAACTGGCATGGTCTTGTCGACTTAATGCATCTGCCACCTTGTTTGCTTTCCAAGGGTGATAATGGATTGAGCAGTCATAATCCTTATTCAGCTCCAACCATCTTCTTTGATGCATATTCAGTTCCTTTTGTGTGAAAATATACTTTAAATGTTTATGATCAGTGTAAATATCACACCTTTCACGATAAAGATAATGCCTCCAAATATTTAATGCAAAGATTATCGCAGCTAACTCCAAATCATGTGTTGGGTAATTTTTCTCATGGATTTTCAACCGTCGTGAAGCATAAGCTATCACCATATCATTTTGCATAATAACACACCCCAATCCCTTCTTGGATACATATCTATAGTTCACAAACCTTTCTCCACTACAAGGCAGTGTGAGAACAGGTGCACTGGATAAACTTCTTTTCAACTCCTTGAAATTCTCTTCACATTCCTCTGTCCAGACAAACTTAACTCTTTTCCGAGTCAACTTGGTGAGTGGATTAGATAATCGTGAAAAATATTTCACAAAACGTCGATAATATCCAGCCAAATCAAGAAAACTTCATATCTTAGATACTTTTGTTGGTCTTGACCATCTTTTGATAACCTCTGTTTTTGCTGGATCCACAGATATCCCCTCTTTTGAGATTATGTGACCCAAAAATGAAACTTTTTGAAGCCAAAATTCACACTTGGTAAATTTGGCATAAAGCATCTCCTTTCTCAGGGTCTTCAATATAATTCTCAATTGATCTTCATGTTCTTCCTTACTCATTGAATAGACAAGAATATCGTCTATAATGACTACCACAAATTGATCAAGATAGTCTCTAAAGACTCTATTCATCAGATCCATGAAGATAGCAGGGGCATTAGTAAGACCAAATGGCATCACTATAAATTCATAGTTTCCATACCTTGTACGGAAAGTAGTCTTTGGTATATCCTGCCTTTTGAACCTTAATTGATGATACCCTGAACGAAGATCAATCTTGGAAAAGTATTGAGCTCTGCGTTGTTGGTAAAATAAGTCATCAATGCGTGGGAGAGGATATTTGTTCTTGATAGGGATCTTGTTATGTTCTCGATAATCAATGCAGAGTCTCATTGATCCATATTTCTTCTTAACAAATAGAATAGGTGCTCCCCAAGGTGACGCACTAGGGAGTATGAATCCCTTATCAAGATTCTCTTGGAGTTTCTTCTTCAATTCCTGCAACTAAATTGGGGCTATTCTATAAGCTGTCTTTGAAATAGGCCAAGCACCCGGTACGAGTTCTATTGAAAACTCAACTTCACGATTTGGTGGAAGACCCGGTAATTCCTCCGTAAAGACATCATCAAACTCCCGTACAATGGGCATATTCTTAATCGTGAGTTTCTCACCAACCATTTGAGATAAATAACCTTCATTTAGTAGAATCAAGACCCATAAGGTAGAAGGAATTTCCACTGGAAGGTTATGTTCATCCTTGCATTGATAGACGATCATAGATTGATCTTGAATATGAAATGCGACTTCCCTTCTTTGGAAATTGATATGATCTCCATATAAAGAAAGCCAATCCATTCCATGAATCACATCAAATTCCATTATAGGAAGGATCACAAGATTTGCAGGAAGCACTTTCCCACAAACTTCGATTGGAGAAGAATAATAAACTTTTGATGCGACTATTGTTCCAATAGGTGTTGTCACAGCTAACTCAACATCTAATTGTTGAGGTAATACGGTGATACCCTTAGAAAATTATTCAGAAATAAAAGAGTGGTTGGATCCAGAATCAAATAAAACATTTGCTACTTTAGAGTGGATGGTAAGGGTACCTTTCACCACATCGTTATCGTACTCCACATCACTGATAGAAATTGCATGTGACTTTCCTTTATCTTTATCCTTAAGAGTCTGTTGGCGTCGACCATCATCATCAACCCTTGGATTAGGGCATTTATTGGCATAATACCCCATCTCCTTGCACTTGAAGCATTGAAGTGTAGTAGGTTCATTCTGTGTATCCCTTCCTTTGTTTGCATCATTAGACATCTTCTTCCCATCATCGCGGCATTCAAATGCCTAATGACCTTCCTTTTCACATTTGAAACATTTACTTGTCCCTTTAAGACAACTCCCTCCATGTTTCTTTCCACACTTTGAGCATAAGGGAAAGCTCATCTTATTTTCAGTGTGCTCTTTAGATTTTCCTTTGAATTCCATTTTCCACTTCTTATCAAACCCATATGACTGATGGGTTACTCCAATATCCATCTCAACTTTGAGAGAACATCGAACGATTTCCTCGTAGCTATTGAAGTCCCTTATGCATAAGGCCCTTCGAATACTTGGTTTTAAGCCACTAAAGAATCGATCAATCTTAATCTCTGGTTGGATAATAATACCAGAAGCGTACCTTGAGAGTCTTGTAAAATTTTCTTTATAGGTACCAACAGATTCATCATCCTTTTGCTTCAGTTCAAGAAACTCTTTCTCCATCTTTGTTCGGAGAATACGAGGGAAGTACTTATTGAAAAATAAGTTCTTGAACTCATTCCATTCCATGGACTCAATTTCATCCCTTTGCCTCGTATTCTTAATATGATTCCACCATTGATCAGCATCACCTTCCAAATGATACACTGCTAAGATGACTTTATCATGCTCAGAACATTAAAGAACTGAAAATATCATTTCAGTAGTACTAATCCATTGTTCAGAAACTAATGGATCAGTAGACCCGCTGAATGAACAAGGACGCTATCTCATGAAGGATTCAACAGAATGTTGCTCCTTCTTTTGCTCGTTTGGGAGTCCTGCATGATTCATAGCTTTTGAAAGTTGTGTGAGCATGGCTACATGATTTTTCATTCCAGCTCCCATAACGTTTGGTAGCTCAGGGGGACAATCATTGCATTGCACGTCGCATTCCGCCTTAACACGGTTCCTTCGGGTTCCAGCCATTGACTAAAACCAATAATAATAGTGTGAGAAACACGAATTATAATAGGAAAACCACATAATCAAGAATAATATTTCACACTTAAGGTCTTATCCTAGGTTACTCATGGCCATTTCTAAAACACTATGATTGTGTTCTATGCTTAGAATTATCCTTATGGTTCTTAATAAGGCTTTCACATCCTAGTTTCCAAAGGTTGACTATACCTTTCCTATGATACCAACTATAATGACCCATACTTTACATACATCATTAATACTTCAAAATTGAAGCGTACTTATTACATCATATAACAAAACCATGAAAGGACTGTATAGGTACAGTGTCTTTAGAAACTAGGAAACATAAACAACTGGTTCATAAAGTGTCTACACTGTCTCCCATTTATTTCATCATATCTATAGTCCCTTTTGGCGTATCTTACTTAATAACCTTCTTCATGACCTAGGGAAAGAAAACATACAAAAGGTTGAGCTCAAATGCTCAGTAAGGGTAAACAAAAGAAATATCAATCACATCATATTCATAAGAACATAACTTTTGGAAATCTTAACCTGCAAAAGAGAGCATAATTTCATAACATGGGATAAATCATAGTAGTGAAATAGAATCCCAATAATCATAACTTAAAACATGAAGCTTTGTGGAATACACACATAATCATAGAGAATCATTTCTTATTAGTCAATACTCATTTCCAAGACTGTCTTAGTGGACAAAGTCCATTTCTGAACCGAGTTCACTCCTCGTTTCAGTCCTGTTTCCCTGAACCGGTATAACCTACCGTTCCATCCATGTCAATCTAATGAGATATAAAATATTTACCCAATGAATTGGAGGGAGATATAGGTCCCACCCATCTCATAATGATACCATTCTTATGTGTGGCACAAAATCATAATCCATACATCATAGCATAACCCATGTAATAAAAATGGGATTCTTAAACATTGTGACATCATAAAACAATTCATATAATATAAAGGAATTCATAAAAATAATTCCATCACAACATAATCAAATCAATGTAATAATAGGTATAAAAACAGAACCCTTTGTATCTTATATGTAATATAATTTTGATAAAACACTTGAACTCCATTCTTGAGGAAAATATCCATTCTACTTCAAAAACATTTTTCATTTCTTCGCATGACATAAAATTATAACTAAATGAAGTTGATTAAAAATAAACTTGAAAACATATAAGGGAATCATCTTGGAAATAATTTTTTTTTAAAATCCATTCATGTCGTATAAGGTAAAAAATAACATTCTTCTCGTACTTTTTTCGGAAAAGTCAAAAAGTGCCTCATATGAAAAACGACAAAAGATTCCTTTCATATCCTTTACTAAAAACTCACCGAAGGGTAAAATTGGATTTAAACAATTGTAGGTGGATGGAAATAATATTAAATATTGAGGAAACATGGATGTGGATGATAAAATACACCCCAGTAAATACTAAAGTATAAAAAATCTCAGATAAAAATGAGATTGTGATATTTCCCTTACCTTAGGTCTGATTTGCATCGAAAGTGTCAGAACCTCCTGTATAATTATTTAAATAATGTTATTTACTTATTCCTGAGTCATAATTATTGTTATGATATCATATATGGTCATTTTCTTAGCTTCTTAGTAGTAATATTTCATTGCCACTTGTTATTCGGGTGTTTTTAACCTTTTGTTCTTATGCGTGTTTTGTCGAATAAATTCTTTTTCTTCTCTTTAGGTTATAGATACATCATTTAAAGAATTTTATTAGTGTAATATATATCATATTCATTCATTCAATTCATTTATATAATCATTATTAAATTAAGATCATGTAGAACGAGTTGCATCACATCGTAGAGACGGTATTCCGTACGTACGCACGAGTGATGATATTGTTCCTATGATCGTGGAATTGTATTGGAGTGTATATATACTATTTCAGAATAAATATAACTTTATAATAGTAATATATAGTCATTATTTAAGCCATTATACCCATCCATGTAAGGTGGTGGTGGAAAATAGATTACACCACGGCGTGGAGACGGTATTCCGTACGTACGCACGCGCGGTGATTTCTTTTTCCGTAGAATGGATAGATGATGACATAGGGTTGTTTCATACTTATAATAACATATCAGTATGTTAGTGATACTGATGTTATTACTTCATAATGAAACAACTAAAGAAGAATATGTGGAAGAAGAAATAATGATGAAAGAATCGGTAACAGACATTACCTCTTCTTTGAAATGCTTCTTTGAGACCTCCTTTTAGGGCACTAAAATAGGTCTTTGAAGAAGACCAGAACCTCTAGGATGTTTCTAGGGAAGGGGAGAGAAGAAATTGTCAGGGTTTGGCCGAGCTTGAAGGCTCAATGTGGTGTGAGGAAGAGGGAAAGGAAGTGCCCTTTTATAAGGGAGGAGAGGGGCACCTTTGGAATAACTAAAAATATTATTTTATTATAAAGTCAAATTCGGTTTTTAATAGCTCCAAATTGATATATTTCTAAGATAAGGTGGGTAGGGGTAGAAATACTCTCATACAATATAATTTAGACAAGTTTAGGTATCAATTTTAACCTTATCATTTAAATTTAACTTTAAGTTAGATAATTTAAGTTTTACCGTGTCTTCATGTTTTCTTATACTATAAGGTTAATAAACATACTATATCAATCCAAAAGAACCCCAAGTTGTTTATTATTAATATATATAACCTTATCTAAGTCATTTTTCCGAACCTTAGATTTTTAGGAATAAAATAACAATTAATAATATAATATTTGTCTTAAAAACTATTTTATGTCAATTTTGACACTATTTAGTAATTGATTTTTGTGATAATCATAACAGAATTATTAGTTCGAACCAAGTTAATTAAATCAATACTATCATGTCATATTAACCTAGAAAATTATATTTATTCCTAAAATGTCACTAATTACATTTATTTGGGTATTTATAACATCAATTATGTCAATATTTAATTAATAAGATAATTACTCCATCATCATTGTGTCATAAATAAATTAAATTATATGATGTCTAAAAATTAAAAGTAATATACCATTATGTAGAAAATATTTTTAGCTTTCTAATGAATATTTATAGTCTAATTTATCTTATGCATAACCCCATATTAAAAATGATTTACTTATTAAACTTTGATTTTAACTATTTAACCCTTCTTTAAATAAATTAATAATAAATGTCCTAATCTAATCCAAGTGGGCCTAAATGGTCATATTTTATTCCTAAGATTGTTTTTGGTCGAATTACACTTGTCCAATAGAATTAGGACATGTGTTAGGGTAATAATAATATCATTTTACCCTTAATTACCCTATTTACTTTTAACCGTGGTAAATAAAAGTAAAAAGTTATTATTCACCAAAAATTATTTTCATCTCATTGAACCACATTTTAGTCCTTTATATTAACCGTGTCTCTCTGATTTTTGAAATTCCACTCACAGAAGTGGTAAAATTAAGTTTTATGAAAAATTCAGTTTTTTTTAACTACCACTTAGTTGTTTCACTATTCATCAAAAATTGAAAGTTTTCAAAAAAATACCAAAATTTCACCATAGGATAATTTCGATATTCCGAATCCAAAAATGAAGTCCATTTTGAAAAAAAAATTATATAATTTCAAAAAGTGTTTATTACTATTCATGACGGCTAGTTTTAATAATATTTTAATAGCATATCGTTGTTTAGTGAAACTCGGTATTGCGTACGACGCAAGCTATCGAGGAAGGCCGCAGTTGCGTGTAAAGAAATACAAGCTAGTCTTTTGTGTAGTAAAATATTCCTTTTATGATTTATATAACATAAAATCAAAATATTTCACATAAAAGTCTCGAGTTTTACAATCCAGGAGTGGCGAAGATGTACCAGGATCTCAGACGACAGCACTGATGGCCGAGTATGAAGAAGGTTGTGGCACAGTTCATTTCTCGATTCCTCACCTGCCAGTAGGTGAAGGTAGAGCACTAGGTACCAAGAGGCTTGGTACATCCCTTGGAGGTTCCGGAGTGGAAGTGGGATGGGATATCCATGGATTTCGTGACAGGGATTCCACGTAATTCCAGATTCACGACTCCATTTGGGTGATTGTCGACCGACTCACCAAGTCGGCCCACTTTCTACCAATTAGTGAGAAAGGATCAGTATAGAGATTGTGACACCTCTACATTCCGGATATTGTACGGCTTCATGGTGTGCCATCATCTATCATCTTTGATCGAGACACTCTCTTTACATCCCAGCATTGGAAGGGGTTGTCGGAGGCGTTTGGGACACAACTACGCCTGAGCAACGCCTTTCACCCTCAGACGGATTTCCAGACGGAGAGGACCATTCAGAATCTCGAGGACATGCTCCGAGCATGTATCCTAGACTTTGGGCGTAGTTGGGAGGATCAACTCCCTTTGGTGGAGTTTGCGTACAACAACAGCTACCACTCCACCATCGGGATGGTACCATACGAGGTATTGTACGACCAACATTGCAGATCACCTCTGTTCTGGACAGACCCTGGGGAGTCAGCACTTGTAGGACCAGAGATGGTCCATTCCACAATGTAGAAGGTGTAGATCATCCAGGAACAGATTAGTACTTCCCAGAGCCGATAAAAGTCCTATGCTGACTGGAGGTGGTGGCCACTAGAGGTCGAGGATCACGACCACGTTTTCTTACGGGTCTCACCTCGATGTGTATTACGGAGATTTGGCCGGGGCGACAAGTTATCTCCAAAAATCATTGGACCATTACATGTTCTCAGCAGGATAGGTGAGGTGGTTTATCACCTGGCTCTTCCACCTCAGTTGCACTGGGTGCATGACGTCTTCCATGTATCTTAGCTGAGGAGATACGTGCACAACTCGACACATATCATTTATCATGGGGAGCTGGACATCGATGATGGGGTGACATTTCCGGAGGTTCCAGTGGAGATCGATGATCGACAGGAGCAGGTCCTACGTGGATGGTCGATACCTTTAGTGTGAATCAGGTGGCGGCATGGGAACCTCCAAGAGAGCACATGGGAGCAAGAGGTTCATATGCGTGCTCAGTACCCTCTTTTGTTTCCCTAGTTTGTGATTTATCTTAAAGGGGACGTAAATCTCTAAAGTGGGTGTAATTTAAAACCCATAAATTTCAAGGAAATTTTTTTCTTAAATTCTTTGGGATTTTACGAGTGTGCAGTTTTTGACGACACCTGATTTCGAGGCCCAGAGAGCCCGGAATCAATTTCCGATGCTTAGCTAGGATATGTTCAGTAAACGAACGAACGAGTTTTTATATCTTTTGATCCGGTTATCGGAATTGAAATATGAGGGCACTAATGAAACCGTAGCGGCGATAATTGCTTAAGGGTATCTTTGTCGAAGTTGCGTTTTCTCGGGAGGAGTTGTTAAAAGGAATGTGGTTAAATGTAATGTAAAATAAAATTGTGTTACAATTTTATTTTTTTATTCTATGTGGTTTAATCCTATGTGTGGGAGTTGGGGAGCACCCACTAGGTTTCTAACTTCTCTTGAGAGGATAAAGGAGAGGTGGGGCCCGCAAGAGCCCCCATCTTTTCACATTCCCCATTACCCCTTAAACTCCCTTTAAACCTCCCTTGTTTTCAATTACGTGGCTTGTCCTCTTCCACATTAATATTTCAAACATAACACCCCATTTAATTTGACAACTCAAGACTAATTAATTAAGTGAAATCAATTTTGAATTTTTGATTTTTTTAAAGCATGGAAAAAGAATAAAATAAAGGGAGACCTTATTTTATTTTGGTTGAATATTGTTGTGCTAAGAAAGGCGAGAGAGCTATTGAGTTAATTTTGGAAGAACACCATCCTCAACGAAGAACGACAACACTTCGTCAAGGATCATCGAATCGGCGACCCGATTTCTTCTGTCCCCTTCTTCCTCCATGAAAAAGGAGGGGGAACCAACACAGAAACTCACCAACAACATCACACAATACAATATTATCTCCGCAACAAAGTAAGGGAGACACTGCTTCCTCCTCAGATTCTTTCCGTCGACGTTTATGGAACCTCACCCCGTGACGTCGTTTTTCCGCGACACTCATCGTTCGAAAACGTCTGTTGAGGTAGGGGTTATATATTCATTCATGTATTATTTAATGATCTTCATTGTTAAATGATTGACCACTTTTTATCGATATAATGGGAGGAGATCGGACCGCACAAACACGACCGATCCTCCTCCCCATTTATAGTTGATCTTCATAGTGGCTTGAAATTAAGGCAGCGCGGTGCCGTTGCACCGCGCGGGGACGATGAAGACCGTGGCCAGAGCCGGCCGCAGGGAAGGTGCACGGTGCCAATGCGCCACACCGGTGAGGCCAAAGGAGGCCGTAGCCAAGAGCGGGCCACAACGGAGGGGTGTGGTGCTGTCGCGCAGTGTCGGTCGGGAAGAGCTGCGAAATTAGGTCATGGCGGTTCAGCAGGAGGCGGCCGGCCAAGCAGGACGCCGACATTCCAGGAGGTGGGACCCTCTGCGGGTCCCATGTGGCTCAACCGTCTGGCCATGATGGCTGGATGTTACACAAGAAACTGGGGGTTGAAACCCTCGGCCAGCAAGCAGGGCGGACCCCATGGGGTCCGTCGTTCTGTTCCAAGAGGGTGGCGCCCCCTTCGCACACCGTGGCCGGCTCTGAGCCGGGCCGCATGGCTGCGCCCCGGCCGTGGGCCGGGCCATGCCAAACTAGGCCGGACCCAGGTCGGGTCGACCCGGTTCGGGCCGCCCCATGGGGTATTGGGCCGAGTCGGACCGGGCCCAAACCCCCTATTTTCGGACAGATCCGTTCAAACGCCCATAACTTTTGCGATGGACCTCCGATCGACGCACCGTCAGTTGAGATGGGATCCTTGGATTGATATGGTCATTTCAATATATTAAAAACAAGGATTTAGTGAACTTTGGGTATGTCCAGGTTGGTTCGAACACGAAACCAACCGGGCCCTCAGAGCGGAAACACTTATAACTCGAGCTCCGGACATCTGATTGACGTGTCATCGACCTTGTTAGATTAATCATAGTGAGACAATTCTTTTGGATTACTCCACTCTAGGTTTGGATGCAACTAGAGTACGGACGGGTTGGTTTTACATTAAAAACCAACCGGGCCCCTAGGGATGAAAAATCCAATAACTCCCCGACAGGGCGTCCGATTGACGCATCGTCTGTCATGTTGAGTTCTTATTGATGAGACAGATCTTTTTAATACATCAACATTGGACTTCGTGACAGATGATGTATATAACCCTTGGCTTGTGGAGTGGACCCTCTTGGAATCGAGCATGTTGTGTGCAGGAACCCTAGAGCTGGCTGCGACTACGACGACGATGTCGTCTATACTTGGATCCTACATGGGTTCGGCAGCAAGGATGACTGTACTTGAATCCTCTATGGGTTCGGCAGTGATGATTAATGTACGTTGATCCTACGTGGGTTCGGCAGTGACGGTTACTGTACCTGGATCCTACGTGGGTTCGACAGCGACGACTTCTGTACTTTGATCCTACGTGGGTTCGGCAGGGGAGATGATTCATAGGCTACATCTATCATCTCCACCCCTCTTCATGAGTAGTGTACCTATGTGAGTTGAGTCTTGACTTTCAATCATTATCTTTGATATGATTGACTAGTTATCCTGTGTGGATTGGGTTGTTCTTTCCTGTGTGGATTGGGTTGTACTTTCCTGTGTGGTCTGGGTTGAAATCGGGCTCGTGAGTTGGTGCAGAACTGGAATTGATTACTTAGGTATATGTATGGTAATATACCTAAGTATAGTTGGTTGATACTTCGTGATTGTATCTATCCTTTGTGGTTTATTTTTCGTGGATTCTGGGAGACTTTCTAGAGTCTCTGGGTCCCTCTAAGTATCGTATACTCACCCCTGCACGGGCTAGGCCCGCACTACATTGTGTTGGATGCAGACGATAGATAGAGCTGATCTAGGTGGATGCTTGTGGAGATGGACGGTACCTGGAAGATGATCACTGGATGGGGCGTACATAGAGCGGACGGCTAGACCCGAGGAGCTGAAGAGACTATCTTTACCCACCCTTTAGGTGGGATTTCCAGAGGACAACTCGATGTTGCTGCTTTACTTTTCTGCTGTTGTACTTTCTTTTCAGTTGTACTTTACTTTCACTTGGGTTTGTATTCTGGCCCATTTACTTTCCAGCACATTTTTTGTACTCAGTTTACTTAGTGTTTACTTCATCTTGCGTACTATATGGTGTTTGTCTACAGTATATAGGCAATTCCTTCCCTTTTATCGGGATTTAGGCCTTGGTGGTAGTCTCCAGCCCTTGGCCTATGGAAGGCGGACTTGGGGTAGTCACGAAACGGGCCCCGAGGACGGGTTGTGACATGTTACATATCCCTTCATTACAGAAGAATATTCCCAATGAGTATGTTGTGCGATGGTGGGGATATCTTGGGGTTGTTCGGTGAACATGGTTTGAGTCATGATTTCAATGAACTTGAACTTCTCCAATAAATGGTTTCTATCATGCTTAATTTGTTCGATCTTAGCTTGGTTTTGGTCTAAATAAAATGCCAAGAAATGTTATCTCACTTCAATGATCCATTAAATAGTCTTCAAAGAAATGATCCTACTGGTCGAGTCCATCAATTCCTTTGTCTGTGTCAAAAATATTTGTTAAAACCCTACATATATACTACTCATGTGATCACTATTAAACAGATATATTATCAAAGGTAGTCATACTTAATGGTTATTTAAACAAAATTAATAAACTGTTGTGTTTTTTATCCACAAGATACTAAAAGAAATGTAATTTTATTCATGAATGTTCGGTTCATTACACGTTGATAGTGATGTAATCATGGTATTTAGATAAATGTATAAGTCTATCTATCAGAGGGGTTGTAGGCATGGAACATAATTAACAAAAATATTCTCATACAACACCTCCAATATAGGAAACTATAAACTCACAAAATCTAGTAAAATAAGTGTTGGTCTAGACAACTGATGAGTAATAAGTTTCAACCTCATATGCATGAATAAATTTTTTACTTCATGGGTTCCCTTTTTACTGATAAAGGAAAACCTCGATCTGTCACTGCACACACACTACACCCTTTTCCTAAACAATTTAATCTGGTCATTGACTATAGATAACCAAACTATACAAATAATTTCATTATAATGCATTGTTTCTACATCCATGATGTTCCAATAAAAACTCTATCCTTCAAGTGTTAGGTCACAATTTCAGCATAGGTTTATGACCATGAGTCTCCACCAGTATGTGTCTCGAAGAATAAGGGTTGAGTTAATGGTTAAACTTGAATATACAGGTCTGAAATATGATATTTGTTAAGAAGTTAATGACAATAACCTCTATAAAAAATTATGAAAAATTATGTAGAAATGTGATATATGGTTCCTCGTATCACTTTTGGATCCCCTATGATATAATCCACGTTAGCATGCTCCAATCCTCGGTCTGGTCCTATAGCTCCCTACGCCTAGTGTGGACCACATTGGGGGGGGGGTGGTAAGATGTTCAAACATTTACCACCGCCTATTTCATTCCAAACTCTTATACCACATCCAACATCTTATAGATATGACTACTCCTTTCACTGCCTCTACCTCAACAGCTCGTCAATGGTTTCTCTATCAGTTGTACGAAGGGTTGGACAATCTCATGAGAAATTCCATCCATTCTCACATGACTAACATCGCCACTCTCTGGTTTTACTAGACTGAACATCTGGTCCCACAATTACATATACTCTATCATGGGGCCTCCCCTACAAACATCTCATATGTTCTGGTCTCTATGATTGATTTCACCCCTACTACCAAGGTGTCTTACCATTCTTTCCCACTTATATAAACAACTGGTCATATCTACCCATCCAAGAAACACTAAACCACCAAATATTTCTCTAAAACCTCAATATAGTTATGAATTCATAGAGGGATAACACTGAATCATATGTCGCTACACATAACTCACTCGATGGTCAGATCCTTGAAGTTTACATCTTTAACCATATCGATCAAGTACATGGAAAGGTTGGTGAACCTCAATGAATTATCAACTAATATCATTATACCATTATTGACCATCAAAAACTCAAAGATATACATATAAAATAGAATATAAGGTGATAAATACTCTCTGAAAGGGTGATAAAATTCTGTCCAGGAATGTGTCTTCATGTATGAAAATCGGTAACTAAACCCCACTATCACCCTACTAGGGCAAGAAGAAGGATAACTATCTGGACCACCATGTGATCTGTTAGTGTACTAACTATATGGAAAACATATGTCAACATATTATTCTTATCCTTAACCACCTATGTGTAGGAAGTTTCTCAGAATCTGAAAGATTTCTATAACTAAAACTTATGAGGCATGATCATCTTGAGTTCCTCATCCTCTATCACTACGGGAACCATGCGCTTCACTACAGGTGGCAGTAAAAAATGTCATCCCATTAGAGGTAAATTCTCAAGAACTAATCCTTATGTTGTTTCCTCATCACTATGGGGGTCACAATCATTATCATGCACTTAAATCATTGCGGGTATACGTTATAGAAGAATCCTGAATGTAAGTAAGATATACCGTAGTCACTGAGCATATTTGGAGAGTTGACCCATAAAGGACATGGAAACACCAACCCATTCCAATATGATTTGTGTACCAATATTTTCCCTACAACCATTGTTCTCATGTATTGAGTTGAAAATTTGTTTATTAGAGTCTTGGTGAATGGATATTGGGCTACTGCAAAACACAGGAGTCCCTATCTTGGATGTTATACTCAAAACACTAAATGATGTTTCCCTAAACAAAGCTCATAGTCTCTCTAAACTAAAGTATAAATGACTTCCTCTAATACCACTATTTTACGATAAATACTAGTGGGGCTCATGTCATAACTCCCCAAGACCTCCTCCAATAGCCTTGGAGATGGTAAATAGACTGGAGTATGCATATATCTATCATGGACGGACTCCTTGAATGGCCCAAAGGCCTCGATTTTTTATTCAATTTCTATTAAGTTTTTGATAATCCTACATTAAAGGGATGAATGGGAACTCTAACATTACATTTCATATAGTCTTGGAGAAATTACAGGACTCGTATGTCTTAATAAAATCATACGGACCATGACTTGTTGAAACCACCCCTCCCAAACATCTACATCGTGAGAAGATCTCCATCTTTGCATGGTTATTCATCTAGGTGTCCTATGGATAGATGCACAAGCCCAATACTAATGCCTTGGAATACCCTATCATTCTTTAAAACCTATTAGCCTTGCCAGGGTGAATTCTCCCTGCTCTTGAATCCTCCTCTATAGCTAGTTCCTTGATGAAATTGTCTGGTAATCTACACATCATGTGTCCTGAAGGCCTTGAGGTAACCCTAAGGCTGTGATTTGGCCCGAAGGCCTTTATGTAGGCTTTTATGCCATGATAACCAGAATACATTGGTGGACCGAAGGCCTTATGGACTACAAGACCAAACTGGTGGCCCATGGTGAATAAATTTGGCTGCTACTGTACTGAATAGTACCTACTACAGTAACTGTTATAGTTCTTGCTACAATACCTACACAATACCGATACAGTACCTACTATAGTACCTAGGTTTCACTACTACAATACCTATATAATAACATGGGATTATTCTTCTAGCTGGTTTTGAACATGGTTATTTTGGATACACATAGAGAGACCTCACCAAATCCATTGAGGCTCATGTGCTCTATCATGGGAGGCACTGACTACGTATCTTCACAAACACACACACATATACAAACTTGTAAAATGATTAAATTTTAAAACACCTAAGTAACCAATTCCTGAATACCACTTTATCCAAAAACCAGCGTACGATAGGATGTAAATAAAGTAAACATGGATAATTATGATCCCTCTACAAAGTGTCTTTAACAAAAATACCAACCTGTAAGTAAGGGTTCAAGGATTACTATATGATAATTGTAGGAACACACCTCAATATATCTAGTAACACAAAGAAACATCTAGTCTTGGTCCTCCAGGTAATACATCCACTGTTTGAGAATTTAAAGAAGACATAAAACATGCATGCAATGCCCTTTCATGTGTGAGTAAAACAATAGTCAGTAGGACGTCCCTAAAACAAAAAGTAATAAAACTGAGGAAAATAAAATCAATTATACATGGGTATATATTTACAAAATATATAATAAATTTATTTAGATATACTCAATCCAAGATACATAATTTAAAATAAATCCACAACCATTGTCTAATAGAGTTATAATTCTAGTTTGATGATTCTATGAAATACTCATTTGGGAGAACACACTCCTAAGTCGGAAAACACTTATAACATCTGTCTGATAGGTACTACTCATCATGGACTTGTAGGAGAGAATTAAATTAATAGATCTGAAGAGAATATGATGCAATAGATGAGGATCATAGCCATGAAAAAACGTTGATACCAATAACGCCCTTAGGATTGACCCACTATGTTTATGATTGATTCCATGTAGGATTTTTCATGTCAATACCAATGACTCTACCTATGGAATGGATATGAATAGAGGACCCCACCCAGGCCCCTTGGGGAATTCTAATGACTCTTTGAATGAAGTTCTACTGATGTGATCATTATCCTTGGAGTAGGAAATGATATTACACCTACCTTCAAGGAATGGATAATGGTAATGAACCCTAATGAATCTTTTCCATGACATGGAGCACAATATATTTATTCCATGTAGTAATGGTTACACATGGGTTTGTCGTTGAAAATTTTGTGCCCTTTGACATTGGGTGTTTCTTGTGTAAAACAGCCTGTTTTATTCATCCAATGTTATGTATAAGAGGGGTACAAGGAATGTAGATGGGTTAAACACCTTTTTCTATATCTGGGGTCAACCCATGTAATTCAGTCGTGGTTTTGTACATGGGGTCATCCCCTATAACACCACC
The DNA here is from genome assembly GCA_963277665.1 of Viscum album. Taxonomy (NCBI): domain Eukaryota; kingdom Viridiplantae; phylum Streptophyta; class Magnoliopsida; order Santalales; family Viscaceae; genus Viscum; species Viscum album. The sequence goes on from OY728127.1 coordinate 1,639,087,242, forward strand.
TATGTACCAGTATATGAGGTAGCTCATGTACCTGGTCAAGGACATGTCATGGGGGGTACTACATGCCATTTAGGTTGGCCGTGTGGACCACCTTGTTTCTGTTTTATTCCCAAGTACACATTATGTTCATCTGAGGGGGATACATGACATGTGGTCAAGGACTACACTTCATGTGTATAGTGTTTTCCTAGAACCCACATTCTTCCTCTCACATGTGCTATCTGATTTTCCAACCACCGGTCCAGTAATAGGTTTTCCTCGAAACTCCAGATCCATTGCCACTTTTCACACTATCACATTATTGATGTTATTTGTGCTTTCAATTGGCTCAAAAAATGTGATCTTATCCGTTCATCATTCACACTGAAGAATATGAAATTAGTACCCATCATCATTGGATATTTTAAAAAACCACTTTCACACCTTCATCGAGTCATTCTAATACCAGATCTCTGATTTCAGATTGTTGTGCTATGAATTGAGGTTGAAACAATCAATTATCCTATGGTTTGTCGAACCACAGGGAAGAACAAAGAAGGTGATGAACAATGCATGAATCTTTGGAGAAAAGAACAATCCAAATCAATAGTGATGAACCCTAATCAATGTTCATGTCGATCTTGGTTCATCATTGTAAAAAAATAAATGAATCAAAAGAATCTCAATATCAACCTCTAGATAAATTCGACAATAATAGACCATCTCATATAACGATCGATCTGCAGACTAATGTAGTTGTCGACTGGCCTATATTCCTCATATGAATCATGAACTGAGAATACAAAACCAAAATTATATATCCTACCTCAATTTGGTTTGATCATTGATGAATAATTATTGTTGTGATATGTTTGTTGTAAATATTTTTTGAATTTAAGGCTACACTGATCGATCAATCCAAGGTCTTCAATTTCATCATCGTTTGTCTGTGAGAAATCTCTATAGATAATCTCCAATTATCCTGCAGAGATTCCAGGGTTATGTGACTAATCCTATAATTATGAAATAATGATGTATTTAAATAAATATTTGGTCACCCTATAAATATAATAAATTAAAATAAATTTATTTCTTTTATGCATGTGGAAACTTTTAAAAAATGTCCCATGCCAACCAATGGTAGGTCGCACCTAGCGTATGGTGGCTATTCGGAACACAATGGTTCCCTCATATTTCTAATCTAATAACCAAATTATATGTTTTTAAAAAATTTTAGTTAAAATTTTTGTGCATGCGATTTAATATTTTAATATATTTCAAACATATATTTTAGGAACATCAAGCCTTGGAATCACACATCGTCTTAGCGCCTAGTCTTGAAAATAATTAATATAATATTTTAAAATAATAAATAAAAAAATACATGTCATTAAATAATCAATGGTTTTTGACCTAGATGAATAAAAATATGCATAATATAAACTTACATAATTCCATTGGAAAATAACATTTCCATTTCTAAATCACTTATTTAAAATTTTAAAATTTATAAAATTTTATGGATAACATTTTCATTGAAATTAAAATGGAAAAAATTAATGGAATATTAAAAATATTAGTAGTCATGATGGTTTTAAATTCATTTATTGTTATATATTTTAAATGAAAAGTATTCCTTTTACACTTTTATAATTTTATCTCATTCAAAAAATATTGACAATATTACTTTTTAATTTTATATTAAAATGTCTAAAATGGGGAAAATGACATTAAGAAATCATAGTACTATAGTAAAACCTGTCAATAAAAAATCATTATAAATAATTTTTATCAATAAAAATTTGTTTTCGACCAATGAAATATAAATAATTCATTTTAATTTAAATGTTATTTTAGTTGATTGAGTGCAGAAGGTAGGGAAAATGAATGTGAATACTATTTTTTCACAAAGTAACCACATGATAATAAAATCAATGAGATTCCAAATAGGTAAATCATAACATTTCATCATTGAAAAAATAATCATCAATAATCCTTATAAATAATGGATTGATAATTAAAACCCTTACCATATTGGTGACATATGAATTATAGGCCCCATGCGGTAGAGAAAAATAGATGGATATTTATATCCCATAATTTTCATTAGAGGAACCATAAAATTAATTCATATATATTATATAAACCACATAAATGTTATTAGTGGTTTATAAGGCTTATGTCCTATAAAAACTGTGATATTAATATAAATTATCTTAGGTATGAAATTTATATTATGAATATTAAGCTCATATATAACAAATATATATTAATTATAAATATATTACAAATATATAAAAATATATATCATAATATATATTATTTACTTAACACATTTTATCACCTATTTGATAGCACTTCATTATTAAAATCAAGCCTTTCGGTGATATCTGCTTTTTTTTCTTATCTGTTATGGTTAAGTAGATTTTATAATTTTAAATTGGTCATCATTACATTATAACTAGAATGTTGATATATATTTCATATATTTTAATTATATTAATTTATAGTGTAATAACCCATATTGTGTTAAAGGAAAGGTGTTTTTATTAGATTAAATTATTCATTTTGACCCTTCTAATGTTACCTAATGGAGTCATGGAGGTTTTCTAAGCATTCAAGAATTGTTGGAAGACCTAATCCCCACAACTTAGAGAAATGGATTGAGCCGCATAGATATTAGAATCTGTGTCACCTAGCCAGCACCATTTCTCCTATCCATGGTTGGAATGTCAAAGGGGCAGTGGCATTTAGTTTTTTGAAAAAAATTGAGCCTATTTGCTTGACCATACAAGATTTAATAGGTTGGTGATCATCTGTTTCTCAAGGCATTCCCCATTTTATGAAAATCAAGCTCCTTGAATCTATGGTTTCTTTCCTTCGACATAGCATGGCACGTGGTTGGACTAGGGTTTGGAATGAAATGTAGTGAAAAAGTGAAACCTTTCCCAGATGAGTGATTTAATGGTTTCAACCTTGATTGTTTTAAACAAAAAACCCTCTATTTTGTTTCTCCCATTTCTAGAGGACCACTCATCTCCCTCTCTCACTAAGCTCTCCCTCCCCCCAGTATAGTAATTTTGTAAATTCACTCAACTGAAATCCAAATAGACCTCCATGAAAAGAATTGTATATATAGAGGTAAAATCTCAAATCATCTATATTACATTGAGAATTTTTTATCCCATATTTTTCACTATTTTGGTTCATTCTCATTCACCCTTTTTTCTATGTGTTGGTAACTTTCACTGATTTCATCCATTTTATTACTAAAATAAAGTCACTATTGGATGAGGAATCATATATGTAAGAACCCAATATTTTATGAGAATTATTCTTTTTAATTGATGTCTTGTGTTTTAAACTACACTAAAGGGATCTTGCACTACACACATCCCTAACTTGGCCTGCATTACACGCAATCACGACCTTCCTTGAAAGCGTCTGTAGTACGCAATACCGAGTTTCACTAAACAATGATATATTATTATAATATTATTATAGACTAGCCGTTAGGAATATTATTCAATAAATTTTAAATTTTATAACATTATTAGTCATCTTACACATTTTCTAGAACATGGTATGTGAAAAAAATAAATTGTTCGGGTAAAATAAGTATTTTTATAAAAATGTAATTTTGCCACCTTTTGATGGAACACCCACATTAAATCTAGTTTTTGACATTTTTATAAGCTAAATTTGACAAAATAAAATTCTTCTTTCGAATCAGGATATAAAAATTTACTTTGGATAAATTTTTCATATTATTCTGAAAACTTTCATATTTTAATGAATAGTTAAAACACGGTATATTTTAATTAAAAACATCTTTTTTCATCTAAATAATTTATATGGTTAAATTATAATATTGAATGGTTTAAAAGTATAAATAGAATATATTTTAACTATTTAATATAATTTATGTCATTACCATTAATTTTACATTGAATTCATAGGTAAAAACATTTCAATCTTTGGCAATGTTTTAGCTTTTAAAACTCGTTTTCTTAACAACGAGATTAATTTTAAATTAATTACTGAAAATTATATGTATTGAATTATGAAAAATTTATTCCATATTTGAATTAAGTAGGTCCAAATTATGATAATAGGTTACTTTTATTTTTTGATATTAAGAATAGTATCTACGGTAATTTTTATTTACTGTCGTTAAAGGTAAATCAAGTAATTAAGGGTAAAAATAAGATTATAAAATTACCCTAACACCTGCCAAAATTCTATTGGATGACTAAAAGTCGACCCATATAACCTATGGATCAGAATAGATTCATTTTATGGTGTTTTAACCATGAAAATAATTTAATTATTATTAAAACCAAAGAAAGTGACAACATGTCACTCTCTTAAATCTTATAAGTATAATAATTTTAATTTACTGATTAACTTCATGAAACATTGAACATGAATAGTCTCAAAAAATCGATATAATTAACTACATAATGTGAATTTATTTTGAAATTTTATGAATTATATAATTATCATTAAAGGTGACACAATAGTGATGTTGAAATTATTTTATTGTTTGAATTATCAAATAAACGGTTTAAAAAATATTAAAATAAATATTTTATAAACAATTTAATATGATCCAAGAATTTTCTCTATAAATATGACATGTTAAGAATATATTATATATTTTAGTTCGAACATATCTTCTGTGTGAATTTTATTTAAATTCAAATAAATGAATTGTGTCAAAATTGACACTATTGTGATTCTATAAAAATAATATAATATAAAATTGTTTAAAAATCACGAAAATATTTAAAAATTATAAATTAAAATTTATATGGTCTAAAATTTCATATATTATCCAATTATGGACAATTCAAAACACATAAGTAATTATTGACAACAATTTAAAATTTAGAATCTTATTACCCCAAATAAAATTAAATACATTAGATAAGGATAAATCAAGTTGATAAGGTTTAAAATAAATTACCAACATGTCTAAATTTTATTTTTTGATGATATTACAGCCCTATCTCATATAATACTCTAATATGGGTCATTTTCAGAGTTTTTATGTGGGGTATTATTTTTTATAAATTAATATTTTTGAGGTTTCCAAAGGTGCCCCTATCCTCCCTTATAAAAGGGAACCTCCTCCCTCTTCTCTATACACAACCTTGATCATTCATGATCTGGAAAAAGCTGACCATTTATCTTCTCCACTTCCTTAGAAACAATCGGGAGGTTCTGGTCTCCTCAAAAGACCAACTCTAGTGCCTTAAGAGGAAGCTTAAAAGAGGTGCGTTGAAGAAGAGGTAATCTCTTCTACCGATTCATTCAAGTTTCATTCTTCTTAAACTTCTTCTTATTTATTTGTTTCATCGTAAATTAATAGCATCATTGTCAATCATATAATGATATGTTATAATAAAAATGAAACAACCCTGTTTAACCTTCTATCAATCCTACGAAAAATGAAATCATCGTGGGTCCGTACGTACGGAATACCGTCTCCACGCCGTCATGTAATCTGTTTTTACACCACCACCTTACATGGATGGGTATAATGGTGTAAAGAGTAAATATATATAGTTATTAAAACATAATATTGATTCTGTGATAATATATCATCCACTCCAATTCAAATAAATTATTATGGGAACGATATCATCGCTCCTACGTACGAACGGATTACCGTCTCCACGACGTGATGAGATTCATTCTCCATGTTAACCACTCAAGAATGATTATAAAGTATATATAAGGAATAATAATGAAATATATGAAATGATAAAGCAACTGGATATATATATATATATATATATATATATATCTATGTCACCTACTTTCTTCCATTCAAGTCAAAAAGGAAATGAAAACAACATTCATTCATATGTACGACCTACCGTCTCCATGAACGGTGTATTTCATTTCATTTATATATCTATTATATATATATACTGAATATATATGATATATAAATAATTATTTAAATTCTGGAAGTAATTAGATCATGATATAAGTAATAATAATGTCAAGAACAACAAGTCCAAACACGTACGATAAATAAAACGATTTTACCCAAAACGCTGCTTTAACATGGAATTTATAAAAGAACAGCTAATATAAAGTCATAAGTGAACCATATATTATATCATAACAATGAATATGAATCTGTAATAAGTAAATGAAATTATTTATATCATTATACATGATTTTTGGATACGTACGAAGCATATCAGACCTAAGGTAAGGGATAACTTTTCCAATCTCATTTTTATCTGAGATTGTTTATTTATAAGTATTTTCTGGGGTTATTGTTATCATCCATGCCCATGTTTTCTAAAAAAATCATGTATCTTTAAATTAATTTTTACACAATTTTGAAATTTACCACATTTTATGAAAGGAATATTACTTTAGTTTACCACATGAGGAACTTTTTGACTTTTCCGACAAAAGTACAAGGAGAATGTTTTTTTAACTTATATGGCATGGATGGATTTTTACAGTTTCATAACGCCTTATTTTCATGAAGCTTAATCTACAAGATTTCATGACTATTCTCAACAAAATCATTTTCCTTAAAAATTTCATGGCATTTTTTGAAAATAAAATGCTTTTGAAGAAGAATGAATATTTTCCTCAAGAATTCATTTCAAGTATTTTATCAAAAATATTTTATATCTAAGAAGACATTATTTCATATGATTATGTTTCAAGTTTAATGTCTCTATTATTTATATGGTTTGATTTTTCTTTTGATGAAATGATATCCATTTCTTTTATATTTATTATGTGATGATGGGATGATGTTTATGAAAACACATTTTATTCGTTGGGTTAATATGAATTATGTATGTTTATTTTGTGGCACAAGTAAAAATGATTTCATTATGAGATGGGTGTGACCTATATCTCCATCAAATGCATTGGATAAAGACTTATATCTCATGATATAGACATGGATGGAATGTCAAGTTAATTCAGTTCAGTGATACAGGACTTGAACGAGGAGCGAACTCGATCAAAAATGGACTTTGTCCGCTATGATAATCTTGGCAATGAGTCTTGAATAATAAGAAATGATTTTCTATGATTAAGTGTGTATGAAAAAAATATTCATGTTTTATGTTATGATTATTGAGATTTAATTTCACTACTATGGTTTATCCCATGTTTTGATATTATGATCTCTTTTGCAGGTTATGATTTTCAAAATGTTATGTTGTTATGACTATTATATGATTGATATTTCCTTTTTTCTCCCTTACTAAGCATTTGAGATCACCCTTTTGAATTTTTTCGTTTCCCTATTATATAAATATAGGTTTTAGGTAAGAAAAAAAGGAAGATCTTTATGGGAGATGTTGAAGATCTTTCACCAAGATTAGAAGATCATATTCTGAGTTTCAAAAGACACTAAACTATTATGGTCCTTTGGTTTCTATTTTTGTTATGTATTAGATATTAGAAAAAAGTAATGTAATGTCTTTCTATGTAATGATTTGGGTCTCTACAGTTGGTATCAGAGGAAAGGTATAGTCAACCTTTGGAAGCAAGGATTTGAAAATCCATAGTAAGATCTCAAAGGATATGTCTAAGCATAGAACATAATATTTGTGTTTTTGAAATGGACATGAATAACCCATGATAAGACCTATGGTGTGAATTTTTATTCAGGATTATTTGGTTTTCCTATTATGATTAGTGTTTCTCACACTATGCTTATTGGTTTTTGTAAATGGCTAGAACCCAAAGGAACCATGTAAATGGTGAATGCAACGGGCAATGCAATAACTGTCCCCCTTAGCAACCAAACGTTATGGGAGCAGGAATGAAAAATCTTATAGCCCTGATCACACAACTTTCTCAAGATATGAATCATGCAGACCATCCAAACGACCAAATGCAGGAGAAACATTCTATTGAATCCTTCATGAGGCAGTGTCCACCTTCATTCAGTGGGTCTTCTGATCTTTTATTTGCTGAACAATGGATCAATAACACTGAAAATTTATTTTCAGTTCTACAATGTTCTGAAAATGATAAAGTCATCTTTGCAGTATATCGTTTGGAATGTGATGCTGATCAATGGTGGAATCTTATCAAGAATACAAGACAAGGAGACAAAATTGAGTCCATTGAATGTGACGACTTCAAGAACTTATTTTTCAATAAGTACTTCCCAAGTATTCTTCGAACAAAGATAGAGAAGGAGTTTCATGAACTAAAGCAAAAGGATGATGAATCTGTTGGTACCTACAATGAAAATTTTACAAGACTTGAAAAGTACACATCTGGGATTATTATCCAACATGAAATTAAAGTTGATCGATACTTCAGTGGAATAAAACCAAGTATTTGAAGGGAATTAGCTATAAGAGACTTGAGTTGCTATGAGTAAATTGTGAATTATGCTATCAAGGTAGAAATAGAAGTTGGCGTTACATATCCATCTCATGGTTTTGATAAAAAATGAAAGATGGAGTTCATGGAGAAATCTCAGAATAACGGTGAAAAGAAGATGAATGTTTCCTTATGCTCAAAGTGTGGAAAGAAGCATGGTGGTGATTGTCTTAAAGGGGCTAGAAAATGTTTTAAGTGTGGAAAAGAAGGTCATAGAGTAGTTGAGTGTTGAAGTAATGGAAAAAGGTTTGCTAATGATGTGAATAAAGAAAATACTGCAGAGAACACACCACTAACACTTGAATGCTTCAAGCGCAAGGAAATGGGGCATTATTCTAATCGATGACCTAATCTAAGGGTTAATAATGATAAATGTGAGAAACCTATTAAGTCAAAGGACAAAGGTAAGTCATATGTGATCACTATATGTGATTTTGAGTATGAAAATGATGTTATGTAATCATTAAGTGTTTATGTAATTGTATTTCAAAATAGTATCATTGAATCTCATTTATTGTATCGATGAATTTTGGAATATCTATGTATTGGTTTTCAATAATTATATGGTACTGGTAACCATGAAAAGTGATTGAAATATTTTTGTAAGGACGATGATATGAACATAATGATGGGATAAAGAAAAAATAAAATCATATCATGACTGATATAAGGATAATGTTATATAATGGTTTGAGTATATAGAAATTTTGTGATTTTGGTATGTTGAAAGTGTTAAATTTTGACAGCATTCATGTTTTCACTAAGGTTCAATGGGTATTAATTTTGTAATAGAATACATTATTAAGGTATTAACATGTTTGTAATTTGACCAATAAGATATATTGTATGATATATGGGGGATAAATGATTGTATTCACATGCTCGAAAGATGACATTTTTCATAAATTTTTTCTTTATACTATGAGCTTGGACAAAAGTATTTTGGATAAGCCTAAAGATTGGAATGGTTTATGTAGACATAATTTATTATTTTTTAAGTATAGAATTGTTTTAGATATTATTGATGGAATGTGATAATAATGTATTTTTAGAAAAAGGACAACCCATAGGAGGAGCGACAACACGTCGCGTCAGACAAGGATGTGGGAATCTAACCCACAACTGAAATGTGACAGGCCCTTATCACCTACCACTGGCCTACAAGAAGTCCCTGGTTTATATAAACTAGTTTTATTATATTAAGTAGTATGATATATGAATTATAAGTCAATTTTGGGAACCATATATAATTAGTCTTACTATAGATGGGCTTATGTATATTTGATAACCTTTTCTAACCTTTTTTTTGAGAAAGATGGAATGACCCATCATTCTATCACATGATCTGCTAACACTTCACGAAGGAAAAATTCAACTTCATTACTTTAAGAGATGAAGTGGAAATTGTCCATGGAACGACCAATAGTGAGATTGTACCAAAATCAAGGAAGTATTTCTTCTAATTCCAATTTCTTCATCTTTAGGGAAATGATCATGAAAACCAAAACTGTTGTCCTAGTTCCCTTATATCTAATTAATTAGATTGTACCTTAGATAATCACAAATTTATGGGTCTGTGATTTTTGGATTTTTCATAGCCATGTCCTCTACCACTCTTCATCAGAAGTTGATGGTTATATTTCTTTTTCCATATCCATATTATCACCTATGTTCTATTATGTGGAAACCTAGTAATGATTTAATTTTTTTAACCATTATGTTTCTTAATTTACGTTTTAAAATTATGATTTAGTATTCCTTTTTAAAATGTGGGTTTCTATGAAAGAAACTTTCAATAGTAAACCATTTATAACCCTGACGAATTTCGATGGAAAAATTCATTTTAATGGGGGTAGAATGTAACAACACGAGATTTTATGAGAATTATTATTTTTAATTGTTGTCTTGTGTTGTACGATACACCAAAGGTAGATTGAACTACACACATCCCTGACTTGTCTTGCATTACACGCAATCACAACCATCCTTGATAGCGTGTGTAATACGCAATACCGGGTTTCACTAAACAACGATATATTATTATAATATTATTATGGAATAGCCATTATGAATAGTATTAACTAAAATTTTAATTTTATAACATTATTATTCATCTTACACATTTTCTAGAACATGGTATGAGAACAAAATAAATATTTCGCGTAAAATAAGTATTTTTAAAAAAAATTCAGTTTTGCCACCTTTTGATGGCGCACCCACTATAAATATAGTTTTTGAGATGTTTATAAGTTAAATTTTACAAAACAAAATTATTCTTTGAAATTAGGATATAAAAATTTACTTTGGATAAATTTTTCATATTATTCTGCTAACTTTCATATTTAAATGAATAGTAAAAACGCACTATATTTTAATTAAAAACAACTTTTTTCATCATAATAATTTATATGGATAAATTATAATATTGAATGGAATAAAAGTATAAATAGAATATATTTTTACCATTTAATTTAATGTATGTAATTACCATTAATTTTTCATTAAATTCATAGGTAAAAACATTTCAATCTTTGGCAATGTTTTACCTTTTAAGACCCGTTTTCTTAACAACTGGATTAATAGTAAATTAATTAATTCAACTTATGTGTTTTGAATTTTGAAAAATGTATTAAATAATGAATTAAGTGGGTCCAAATGATGCTAATAGTTTACTTTTATTTTTTTGATATTATGAATAGTAACTATGGTAATTTTTATTTACTGTAGCTAAAGGTCAATTGGGTAATTAAGGGTAAACATAAGATTATAAAATTGCCCTAACACCTGCCAAAATTCATTTGGATGACTAAAAGTCGACCCAGATCACCTAAGGGTCGTAATATATTCATTTTATGGACTTCTGACCATGAATATAATTTAATTATTATTAAAACCAAAGTGACAACATGTAACTATATTAAATCTTATAAGTATTATAATTTTAATTTAGTGATAAACTTAATGAAACATAGAAAATGAATAGTCTCCAGAAATATAATATATATATCCACATCATGTGAATTTATTTATAATTTTTAGGGATAACATAATTATCATTAAAGGTGAAAAAATAGTGATGTTGGAATTATAATATTGATTTAAATATCAAATAAATTATTTTAAAAATATTAAAATAAATATTTATGAACTATTTAATATGATCCAAGAATTTTATAGATAAATATGAAATGTTAAGAATCTGTTAAATATTTTAGTTCTAACATATCTTCAGTGTGGATTTTATTTAAATTCAAATAAATGAATAGTGTCAAAATTGACACTATTGTTATTTTATAAAAATAACATAATATAAAATTGATTAAAAATCACAAAAATATTGTAGAAATTATAAATTAAAATTTATATGGTCTACAATGTCATATATTATCCAATTATGGACAATTAAAAACATGTCAGTAATTATTTATAACAATTTGAAATTTATAATCTTATTACCACAAATCAAATTAAATAGATTAAGTAAGGATAAATCTAGTTGATAAGGTTTAAAATAAATTTCCAACATCTCTAAATTTTTTTGGTTAATGATTATACAACCCTACCTCATATAATATTCTAATATGATTCATTGTTAGAGGTATTTAAGTGGGGTTTTATTTATTATAAATTAATATTTTTGAGGATTCCAAAGGTGCCCCTCTCCTCCCTTATAAAAGGGAACCTCCTCCATCTTCTCTTTATGAAACAATGATCCTTCAAGATCGGCCAAACCCTGACCATTTATCTTCTCCACTTCCCTAGAAACATTATGGAGGTTCTGGTCTCCTCAAAAGACCAACTCTAGTGCCTTAATAAGAAGCTTAAAAGGGGTGCGTCGAAGAAGAGGTAATTTCTTCTACCAATTCTTTCAAGTTTATTTATTCTTCAACTTATTTTAATTATTTGTTTCATTATAAATTAATAACATAAGTATCACTCATACACTGATATGTTATTATAAATATGAAACAACCCTATTTCACATTCTATTCATCCTATGAAAAATGAAATCACCGCGCATGCGTAAGTACAGAATACCGTCTCCATGCCGTGGTGTAATCTGTTTTTCCACCACCACCATACTTTGGTTGGGTATAATTGTGTAAATAATAACTATATATAGTTATTACAACATCATATTGATTCCGAGATATTATATCAACCACTCCAATTCAATTCAATAATTATGGGAACGGTATCATCACTCGTGCGTACGGACGAATTAGCATGTCCACGACGCGATGAGATTCATTATCCATGTTAACCACTCAAGAATGATTATAAAGTATATATAATGAATAAAAATGAAATATATTACATTATAAGGAAACTGGATATATATATATATATATGTCATAAACATACTTCCATTCAAGTCAATAAGGAAAATAAAACATCGTTCATGCGTACGTACGGACTACCATATCCATGAACGATGTATTTCATTTCATTTATCTATCTATTATATATATATATACTGAATATATATGATATATAAATTATTATTTACATACTGGAAGTTATTAAATCATGATATAAGTAATAATAATATCAAGAACAACAAGTCCAAACACGTACGACAAATAAAACGATTTTACCCAAAACGCTGCTTTAACATGGAATTTACAAAAGAACGACTAATATAAAGTCATAAGTGAACTATATATGATATCATAACAATGAATTTGATTCTGTAATAAGTAAATTAAGTTATTTAAATCATTATACAGGAGGATTGGATACGTACGAAGCATATCGAACCTAAGGCAAGGGATAACTTTTCCAATCTCATTTTTATCTGAGATTGTTTATTTGTAAGTATTTACTAGGGTTCTTGGTATCATCCAAGCACATGTTTTATAAAAATGTTTTCATGTATGGTTAATGTCCTTTTTACCCATTTTTTAATTTTACCACATGTTATGAAAGTAATCTTACTTTAGTTTACCACATGAGGAACTTTTTGACTTTTCTGACAAAAGTACGAGGAGAATGTTTTTTAACTTATACGGAATGAACGAATTTATATGGTTTCATAACACCTTATTTTCATGAATCTTAAACTAAAAGATTTCGTGAATAGTTTCAAAAAATCATTTTCTTTTAAAATTTCATTTCATTTTGTGAAAAGAAAATGATTTTGAAGAAGAATGGATATTTTCCTCAAGAATTCATTTCAACTGTTTCATCAAAACTATTTTCCATATAATATGACATTATTTAGTATGATTATGTTTCAAGTATAATGTATTTATTATTTACATGGTTTGATTTTTCTTATGATGAAATGATATCCATTTATTTTATATAGATTATGTGATGATGGGATAATGTTTATGAAACCCATTTTATTCGTTGGGTTATTACGAATTATGTATGTTTATTTTGTGTCCCAAGTAATCATGATTTAATTATGAGATGGGTGGGACCTATATCTCACTCCAATTCATTGGGTAATGATTTATATCTGATGAGATAGACATGGATAGAACATAAAGTTAATCCGGTTTAGTGATACCGGACTGGAACGAGGAGTGAACTCGGTTCAGAAATGGACTTTGTCAGCTATCATAGTCCTGGAAATGATTCTTGACTAATAAGAAATGATTTTCTATTATTATGTGTGTATGCCACAAAGATTCATGTTTTAGTTTATGATTATAGGGATTACATTTCACTAACTTGATTTATCCCATGTTTTGATATTATGATCTATTTTGTAGGTTAAGATTTTAAAAATGTTATGTTCTTATGAATATTATATGATTGATATTTCTTTTGTTTACCCATAATGATAATTTGATATCACCCTTTTGTATGTTTTCTTTTCCACAGGTCAGGAAGAATGGTATTAAGTAGGATATCCCAAAAGGGACTCTAGATATGATTAAATAAGTGGGAGACAATGTAGATGATTTATGAACCAGTGGTTTATGTCTCCCAGTTTCAAAAGACACTATACCTATATGGTCCTTTCATCGTTTTTTATATGTTATAATAAGTATGCTTCAATTAGGATGTAATAAAAATGTATGTAAAGTACGAGTCGTTATAATATATTTCCCAAAGGTAGTTTTTGTAGATGTTTAATTAAATAAACATGATATTTTAATATCTTATTCATTCAGATGAATTTATTCAACTATCATTTTTTTAAAATGTTATTTTAAATTTTTGGTTGATACATGCATGTTATTATTATATTATAGATCATTACTATGTGATTAATGGATTGTAACCCTGTAAATTCCACCACATTGGGTGTTATTAATTAATTTTACTCTTAGTAAATATTGTTAAAATGGACCAAGAACCTTTTAAGCTGGATGAAATTTATTTATTATGAATTTAGATACCTTAATTAATTAAATGCATTGTTTGAATTTAGTAGAGGGGTGTAGAGGATACATATAGTGTTATGTAATTATTAATATGAGTTATATAAAATATGACACCCATTAATATATTAGGGATTTATTATTATTATGATTATTAGGTGAATCTTCGAGTTATTATTATTATTATTTTTATGAGTATTGCATTACTATGTGATGGTGAACATAGGTTATGGTACTTATTGAGAATGACATTTCATGCTATAATACATCATGTTTTGCACATGATGTCTCTCATAGTTATAATTTTATCTGGTTGATTGGATTTATGTACCATGTTCCAACATATTGGGTGTTGAGAGTGATGTATCACCTCAACTCTCTCAAATAGTAGGGAATATGTACTAAATTAGTTATGTGATTCAAGGCTTGTTACATTGGCTTGAGAATATTGTCTAGTTAGACTAGTTATAGAATATTTACTTACACCGTAGGTCTAGGTAGCACCCACTCTCCACTTATAAACCTACTTATGTCCCCTTAAACATTATTAACATATATATGTCTACAATTTCAAACAATATATATATATATATATGATTAATATATACGTGGCTACTATCTACAATCTCATTATGGCCTACACCAATGTAGGTAGATCCATCCAAGTGACCAATAAAAACATGGTCTGGTTAGTATTTTTCATTAAGTATTATTTATTATTCCTTAAACATATACAGTTATCGGATGTGGACATTGGATGGATTACTTCGAGACATCATTGGTGGTGGCCTACTAAGATTTTATCTCAAAACCTACTCAATATGCCTTTTGGACCAGATTATACCTTCTGATATTATGTATGGATATGATAAACCATTATTCTATAGATGATAGATTTTGGAAATTATATCATTGAACATTTGACAATAATACTAAAAATATGATCATGACTCTAGTGGTGTATCCCATTGGATTTTTGGATTTTTTTATACGATGTTGTATATGAATGTTTCTTATTACCATTATGTATTTAATAATTCCATGAAACCCTAATGTATATTAATCGTAAATTGGTATTATTATTTTTATTATTATATTTGATGGTTATATACACTTTTTCGATGGTTTATTTAATCAATTTCTATTCTTCCATCTATTGTATCATATGCTTCTTTTTTTGTCTGTTCATTTAGTATTATCTAAAATAAAACTCTGATATGTTGGTATTGTCTCCACATAGTATCACCATAAACACTCATAGCTAATTTTTATCCTCTCATTTTTGATGATTCATGATTTATTCCATGTTACCCACTAGCATGTGGCCATTATTTTTGGATCTCGAGTTGGCATGTTACACAGTTATGTAAGAGGGTTTCTTTTCCTTTTTTTTGTACTATTTGGGGGTATTTGAGAGGAGACTATGAAAATAATGGACTTTTTAATGAGCCATTTCCCTAGAGTTATTGACCCACATATAGGGGAAACCCATACTACATGGGATATATTACTGTTATTATTGTATTATGCTTGTTACATTTGATACGATTTCACCTTGGGGTGAAACACATGTTATGTGATATTATTTTTATTTATGTTATTGAAACTTATTTTACCATTGAACTTTTAAGGATAGTAATTTTCATTTCATGCATCATTTAAAGACACTATATGAAAAATATTCCATACATATTTTCATACCACATGGTCTATCTATGTGAATTTTCATATTTCATTTAGTGAGTGCCTGGAATATTACATTTTTAATTGTGTTGAAATTTATTATAAGGAAACTATAACTGTTTTAATTAATATTCCTAAATCATTATAACAATTATTTACCACATGTATTGGTGATGAAACCATGAATATACAACTATAATATATTGAGGTCTATGGACATATGAGTTCTATAAACCTATTATATCAAACTGAAATATGTAATGGTCGGGTGACAATTAAATGATCTGAAAATTTCAATTTATATGAAATATTAATTTTATAAATTCTAAATGGTTATTAATTTAACTAGAAAATTCCCTATATAAATATATTCTGAATGTAAAATATTATTAACTCCAATGAAATAAAACTTTTAAACTAATTTGGTTATCTCTAAATTGGATCCCAACTGTAATGTAAAGGTATTTTGCCCCAATAAATTCCAATTTACACTCCATATAATTAAACCACTATCATTATATATGGGACCAATAACAAAAATCATCTATATAAGTTGGTAGTTGGTATTATATTATTTTTTATAGACTGATATGGTCTTTAACACCAATTATACCTCTATTTTAAATAATATGGATATGTGTGAACTTTCAATAGGAAGCTTGTGTACCTTTTCCCTAAATCTATATATAATACTTTCGACTGATAAAATTATTTTCTAAGGTGTGAGATTAGTATTGTAAAATAATTCTAATATATAATCCTTGGGTCATACTCCAGGAAGGATATGACGACCATGCAATAGAGATGACTGGCCCAGAGTCCAAAAGGGCAACCTATGGAACCACATGTTTTCCCTATATGGGGACCGATGCCCATTTTTGAGAAAAATTTGTCAGAATCATGAAATATATGAATGATCATGGTCTATAGTGAAGTAGTATTAAAATACATGGATATTACACAATTTTTTTTTGAATAATCCTCACATTACAAAAGTACATGCATGTGGACTGTAATAATTTTGTTTCATTGGAAACAAGGAAGAAAATATCCTTGGTGAATGATCTACAATGTTTCCCAAAATGATCTACCCATTTATTACATTTACATAAAACTTTAATTAAAAACCTAAGGAATTTAAATATAATAAGGGTGATATTGGATTCTTATTAAGGGTAAATAAAAGATGAAACGTAATCTTTAAATGACTATTTGTGTATGAGAACAAGAGAATAATATGTGAAAATCATATCCTACATATCTGAGAACATACACATGTGTCAATGAATAAAGATTCGATTTTTATAAGACATTAACCATAAGGGAATCAAAATCATGTTTCATGAGAGAAAAACATACGAATATGATGTTGAATTGGGGAAGTCATAAAGTCATATAAAATGGTTTTCCCAAAATGGTCCACTCTCATTACCATCTAATCAGACATGGTCCATGACAGAAATGTGTTCACTCAACATTCCAACCATGTCAATCTCATGAGATGTAATTCATTATCCAAAAAATTGGATAGATATATAGGTCCCACCAATCTTATAATTAAATCATAAAGATGTGTGATAGTAGATCATATACATTTGTCATATCAAAACCCATGAAATGAAATTGCCATCATAAACATGTTATCATATAATAACATATGGAAAAAGACATGTTTCATAATCATTAAATTAAAACATGGCCCATGAAAGATGCGAGTTTCAAAATAATATTACCCATGGAAAATAAACATGTTTCATAAACATATAACCCATTAAATAGAAACAGACTTGTAAACATAAATATTGTGAAAGAGAAATAGGTTACGAAATTATCATTCTGTCAAAATAAAAACTGTTAAATCAATGAATATGAATGTAACCATTGGATCATATCATTAGTAAAACATGATTAATAAAAATAATATTTCATCATATATAGATTATAATTTTAAACAAATAATTTAAAATCATATCTCACGGAAAATATCTATTATTATATGAAAACATTTCTTTTTTAAAACAGAAAAAATTTGGTAAAAAATTATTTAAAAGAATAATTATAAATATTTAAATGAATCTATAAAATATTATGAAAACATTTTTCCTCAAAAATATATAATATACGCTTGAAATTGTTTTGAAAATAATTTCCTTTGAAAACATGTAATTAAATTATTTAAAAAAATCAAAAAAACACATTTAAAACATAAAAAGGATGATTGATAATATTAGGAAAACATTTTCCATTGAAAACATATAATGTAAGATGTATAAAATAAAACAAATGATTCGTTTTACTTGAAAATTAGTATAAGATATTAATTTAAAAACATTTTTGAAATAATTTTTATAAAACATTTTTTTTGAGAGAACAAATATGTCTTACGAAAAAGAGAGATAAAGATTTATTTTCAGAAAAATAATTTATATATTATTTTAAGGTACAAAAGGGGAATATATAACCATATAGAGGGGGTGAATAATAGTATGGATATTCTTTTTAAAACATCTTACTTCCCCACTAGATATTGACTTATTTATTACAGGGGTCTCTTATTAGTGTTTTTTATTACAATTTAGATTGTGTCCATTTTAATTTTATCTAATGATAACGCATGGATGGAAACAAATAATGAAAAAATGACACATTGATTTTTATTTAGATCACCTTCATTAGGATACATCCAAGGAGCATTCAATGATGATGTTCTGATCATACTAAATGCACTAAGTCCCACTGCAAAAATACAATGCTCGGGAAATATCATATATGACTAGGATCACTTCCTTTAAAAGGTTTTGGGTCTTCTAAATTCATTCTCAAGGGTCACTCCCTATGTCTCTCTCTCTGGCACACAATTGGTGGAAAATGATCATTATATTTCTCTTCCTTCAATCAATTATCATGGAAGGAATCCACACATAATTTATGTACTTTTAGGTCATCACCACACAAATTAATTCATTCTAAACTGTATATATATGATCTGCTGATGTCCATATTTCATCCCCTTTTGAATACTAGTTTACCCCAAATGTTCTGGGAAATTCCAAACCATTCAGACTACCAAATGGTGACTTGTGAGATTAATTAATCACTGCACACAAGTGTTTCCTTTTTAATGATAATACAACTTCTTTTCTACTCAATAATTACATGAAACAACAATATTATACTCACAACATGTGAGACACACACCCTTTTACGCCCAAATCAGTATTTTCACACAACCATTATCTAGCATGCAACGTCTTGATAAATCACTACTTGTGTTCCCTCATAGCATCCATGATAAGAGATTTAGTTTCATATAAATATTAATCATAGATTAAATGAAGGTGTATTAATCTATTTATAGGAATTTTGAAGACACTAATCACATGACATAAAAATTTCCCCCATACAGACTAGTATATTAGCCCAAGCCTCTGTCGCCATAGTCACATTGTGTGCTGCTCCATAGCATGTGTGCCCATATTTTCATTTACATATTTTTATGCATTGATAACGAAAATAATATCTTGAATAACATTATGAACTTCATTATTAATGGTTTAGAACAACATTTTCCAAAATAACAGTTTTCTCCATTCCCCAATTTTAGAACCAAAAAAATCAGAAGATACTTTAGAATGGTGTCGCCTTATAGAAGTTATATTCAAACCACATATAGATCGTCCATTCCATGGAAATTTTTATGTATCAACATGTATATTATAAAATATCTCTAGATTTCTTAAACTAACCTTGGAAGCCCTCTTCGCCATCAAACATAATCAACCAAAAAATGTATCAATGATACCTTGAGAGATTTTTTACCAGCAATTAACTTGACTAAAAAATATTGACAACTATATCAATATATAGATATACCAGGATTAAGTAAAGGATAATAAAATTCCTGAGTTTTATAGAAATATTTATCAAATAAAAAAAAATTATAATTAGTCCTGATGAACAACGAGAATGTTACACATTTAAAAAAATTACATTGCATGAAGAATAAAATATAATTAAAGGAAGGATATTCATGGTATAAAATTTCAATTAGATGATTATACACCTTGTAGAATAATATAGGTGCATAACATGACATCTGTCTCAATGAATGAAAATTGAGATAAAATTACTTTACCGATTCTGTAAAATTTGAATCATACACCCCCATAAAAGATAGATCATAAAATGGATATTTAAATATGAATATATTTAATAATAACCATAGTAATATTCTTTCGTGGAAAATTTATACACAACACAATAGAAATAAAGGGAAATTAATAAATATGTCTCACATAAATAAATTTCTGATGAGAAAACCTCTACCTTAAATCTAGAGATTTTCTGTACACAATAAAACCTCATGTATAATAAATATATGTTTATGATAAATTTAACTAAAACCCATATACCTAATTATAATACCATATAATAATATATTTTGAAATGATAATACCCTTTCATTGACAAATCCATTTCATTTTTTGTTTTAGGTAATATCTTTATTATTTTGGTTATATGTTTTGAATTATTTCTCTTGGTCCTATTTACTAGATCATAATTTAATTGTTTTTTGAAATTAAAAAATTGCATAAAAATAATAAATAATCAGTATATATATATATTAATATTTAAATGTATAAATATAAAATTAAATAAACCATTCAGGGAGACGATAGGTTGTACATGTGCATGAACATTGTTTCTATTTTAATGTCATTCTAAATGAAAATGAAGTAAATTACCTTAATTACAAGAGAATTTTTTTTTGATATTTATCATATGATATTAATAAACCCATATTTAATAAATTACTAGTATACTATGAATGCATCACAATTCTTTGAGGAAGAAATATCAGTAACAACAAAGGTATGGCTTAGTCTTTTCAGATTTACTCCTCATGTATGTGGTGAAGGTTGTTAGATTATTCCAATGAGGTCAATAGATTTCATTAATTTGGCTTATTATTGTTCACTAGAAGATGAATATAAATGGTTTTATATTTTATGATTTATTTTATAGTCTTTTTGATGGTAAGGTCTATCTCGATGGAGTTGATAAAAAATGTCTTAGATTCCGGTTGTCATTTGTTGCAACCACTATCATTATTATAAAGGGGAAGCGATGATGATGACAGTGTGCTTTTATGGGTAAAATAGGATGGGAAAAAATGTGTAATTAATTTTTTTGAGGGAGTTTGATCGAATTTTGTGTCCGGAGGTGTTTGGAGATGCATGGATCACATCAATCCAAATTTCAAATTTTAATCTCTGAATCGTGAGTTGTCCGGTTTAATTTTGAATTATATTTTACAATGGATATATTCTAATTTTGGTATTTGGGGTGTTTATTTTGTATTTATGAAATGATTTATTCCCACTTAACCAAAAATTGGATTTTTTAGAAAATTTAAAAATGTATTTTTGGTATTGCTTCTCACTATTCATTTAAAATTGAAGCATCTGAGAAAAATAACATAAATTTACCAAATTTAATTTTCGATATTCAAATTTCAAAAACTAATACTATTTTGAGAAAAATAAATTATTATTGTGTATACATTTGATATAAAATGTGTTCTTAATTAATTGGAGGTAAAATTACATTTAGAAAATATATCTTTTTATTCATAAAATTTGGGCAATTCTTATATAATTCCTATCAAATCTTCTATATGAGTATAAAAAATATTGATTAAATATTTAGGATATAAATTTTATTAAAAAAATTAATCAATTTATTTTATTTAGTATAGAAATATTGTGTTTCTATATACAAAGAATTGTTTTCTTCAAAAATTAATTATAATATGTTAAAATTATTCTCACATTCATTTATAATAATTGAAAACAATAGTATTTGTTTTATATAAAAGTGTAAATAATATTTTTCAAAATTTATTTAATATTATTTTTAAATAATACTCCATCTATTAGGTGGTAGCTATAATAGTATTATTATAGTATAAATTATAGTATATTGTAGTTTGGTAAATGTTTTCTATGTTTGTAATGCATAGCACTTAAGGTAATCAATATTATGACTCGAAGAATCCAAACATAGTGTTGTGCGTAGTGAAATATTAATGGGGAGATGCATATAATAAAATAAAAACATATTTCATAAATAAAAAAAGACTCATTTTGTGTTGTGTGAAATGAAAAATATCAATATCATTAAATTAATGTTTTTTCACAATGTCTAAAGATATTATATTCAACATCCTAAAAATAAATTTCACCCTTGAAGTTCATCTAGTTTATCAATAGTCATTTTGTTTAATGTTCCTTTCATAAAATACCATACCATAAAAACGAATTCTAAAACTTTCGTTAATGAAATTTGAATCAATAATGTTTATCTAATATTACTCATAACTAGAATTACAAATAGGACAACATTGGTTGGAAGAGAAAATATCAACATGGAAGAGTAATATGACTACCATGATTTATTGGAGTGTAATATATAACATGGTTAGTAGAAAGTTAATGATAAAAAATTTATAAACTCAAGAGGTTTCAAAGTGGACAATTATATCTTAAAAAATGATAATAAGATGACAAAATATAATTTCATTACACTTTTTCGTAATGTTGAAGAATTTAAAGAGAATATAAACTACATGATTTCAGCACATCCTCACACATTTTTTTCCATTAATAATTATCCACGTTATCTATTACTCCTTTAAATGAAGGTTATTTTTTACATTTTGAAGCATTTGTATGTCATGAGATCTAAAAATATAATTATATGTCCTTCCATTGTTCATTATCACAAAATATGGTTATCAGAATCCATCCAATATGAATAAATCCTGATATAGAGCCATAATATTTAAATCTATTATACTTCATCCAAATTCATTCATTAACCATTCCATATATGGTTATCCTTATATCCCTTTTAAAATATTGAATTCCAAAACATAAGGTCACTAAATTTCACAAAAAAAACATTTCATTTATGCTCTCTATATCATAACACCTCCCTTATATGATACATACGAAACATGTGAATACCTACATCATGTATTCTATTAAAACATGATCATAAATTGAATTTACATAATTCCTTATTAAAAAATTGATGTTTCATTATTCTAATGTTTGTTGGATATATTACATAAGTTCATTTTTGGTAAAATTCATGAATGATAGGATAAGCCAATGTGTCAAAAAATCCTTAATTAGTAACAAGGTCATCATTACAAACTAATTTACTAATTCATATCCATAATATATTTATCACAATACCATTATCTTAATATCATTAACATATTAAAATTTTTATTCCTTAAATCTCTTATTTTCCATCAATATCACCATGCCAAAAAATTGATTTTCAATTCCATTCTATCATTTCATCATTTTATTCTAAATCCATAGAGAAAACAATAAAATGAACAATCCTTATATAAATAACCATTAATAATTATTGTATACAAATAACTAAATACATCAATTATTCCACTTCAATCTTATTACATAAAAAGGTTACATCATAATACTACATAGTACCATATTCATTTCATATTTCACAAGTAGTTTTATAATCATCTTTTATATAATAATTACTCATACCACGATGATGATTATATTCTTCAGATTTCCATTTGGGACATCGAATTTAATAATCACCATTGATTCCACACATAAAGGATTCAACCATCGATTATCTATTATAGAGGAGAATATACCCATAGATTTTGTTAACTGGTCTCTTCATTTTTCACATATAGTTACATAATATGTGTCCTTTTTGACACAGTAAAACCGTCTTCTTGTTTATATTAGACATTCACTTTGGGGATTACTCCCACATACTTAACATAAAGGAAACTGAATCATCTTCACTGTGTCGTCTCAATTTCTATATCCATTAGAAAATTATTTCAATATATTCATTGATGAGACTAAAATTTGGTTAAGGTACATGTTTTTAATAATGTTCCATGAAAATTGATTAAGTTTTATCTCAGCATCGTTCACACTGGTGATAAAAAATATTAGCCATATCATCCAAAAACTGTGTGTCACATTCACCATGAACCCAATTCCTTCATGTTCCTTATATTTTCTAAAACCATAAATCATAGTGCGAGTAAAACATATCATAATGGTAAAACACATAATCATAGAAACATAATTATATGATTCATAAACCATGAAACCTAATCTAAAATCTATAACCCTTTATGCTTATCCATAGAGATATCGCTAGTCATATCCTTATAAGTTTCCATAGGGATATAACTAAAATTTTCTCATCCTAGTATCTAAAGGTTGAGTTAAACCTTGCTTTTACACCAACTATAGTTACCCATGGTTAATATACATTGATATTAGATCATTTTTTAATGAATATGTTTCACAATATAAAAGTACAATCCTAAGGACAATAATATTTTATTGTATTTGGAAACATGGTACAAAATATTATAACTGGGTAAAATATATTCAATGATTCCCACAATGATATTCCCATTTATTACTTCTATGTGAATCCTCTTTTCATAACCTCGTGAATAGAAAAATATGAAATGGTGAGCTCATATTTATAGTAATAGTAAATAATGGAACTATGTATGAATAATAGTTCCATAAAGGTATGGGATCATGAGAATAACATTTTAAGATCATACCCATCATATCAAAGATCATAGACATGATAAATTAGATAAATATTTCCAATTCATAACACATGAATAAAAATGAATAAATTAAAAAATCAATGAGATTATAACATAGGAATAATACATGGAATTGTGGTAGACACATAATCATATAAAATTGATTCCATAATATTCAAGGAATCACTACTAATTCCATGTTTATAGTATGGGTTCACTATAAATACCCTATTATTATGAATGGTTGACTCCCAAGATCATCTCTATAGTTTGGGATCACACAAAAGACCATATCAGTAGACCAAAGTCCTTTACAGAACTCAGTACACTCCCTGTTAAAACCATTTCCATATGATGAGATATAAATCCTTAACCAATGCATTGGATTATGATATATTTTCCACCAATCATGTAATGTAATAATATATATGTGTTCAACATGATGATAAACATTCGTTACATGATAACCCAGGAAATGAAATAGGTATCATAAAATTTCATCACATCATAACATATGCAATATAGATAGGTTTCATAATCATTTGATCAAAACATGTCCGATGAAAGCAGCAGTTATTAAAAGCATATAATTTGTGAAAAATAATCGGGTTTCAAAAACATATAACCCATTACATGGATATGCATTTCACTAGAATATACCCCATGAAATACAAAAAGATTTCATAAAAATCATGTCATAAATATATAAACCAATCATATAAAGAATATAAATAAAACCCTTGGATATTATCCATAGTAGGGCATTATTAAAACTAGTCAAATGTCATCATAGATGGACCATAATGTATTATGAAATAATTTAAAACCATTTCATAAAAAAAATGTCATTTATTATTTAAGAAATACATTTGAAAACATAAACCATTTTTGAAAATAATTTTCTAAAAAAAAAATTGAATCCATATAATGGAAATATTGAATATTTTGGAGAACCTTTCAAAACAAAAAATATAAATTTAGATTTATAATATTATAATAACTTTAATATTTTTAATCTAATAAACTAATCATGAAAATAATTTTCATTAAAATATTTTAAAACAATCCGGACAACTTTTTGAAAACCCTTTTCTTTGATAACAAGTAATGTAAAAGTGAAAACATAAATCAATTTGAAATAAATAATTTTCTAGGTTAATTAGATTAAAATATCAAGTCAAAAACAATTTCAAAATCATTTTTAGAAATCACGTTTTGAAAGAACACATATTTATAGTCAAAGAGTGATAAAGATGGATTTTTGTGAAAAAAGTTTATAATTATATATGGTAACAAATATTAGAAAAACTAGTACCAATATATGGATATATTATTAATAAGTATATGATATTAAAATTCCTTAGTTTTAATGAAATATTTATCATAATGTTTCTTTAGATAAAGTATAATCATAAACAATCTAGATAAATGAGGAGTTGTTGTAATAAACTCTTAAAAATTGATAACAATGAATTATACTCTCCATGAAAGAAAATTAATTTATGTGAATCATAATTTATCATGAAAATAATTATATTCATGATATAACATGTCAAATTTCATTTTTTAAACCTTGTAGAAGAATATATTTTCATAACAAAGCATGTGTCACAATGATGGAAAATTGAGAAAAACTTATGTTTCAGATTTGGTATCTTTTGAAACATTAAAAACATGAAACAGGGATCATAATATATATATATATATGAATAACAATAAATTTAATGATAATATTAATATAATATATTAATGGTAATATTATACACCATAAAAAATAAATTGCTGGTGATTTAGGCAAAAATCTCAGAAAAATAAAAGTGAGAGGATAAAACCCCTACCTTATATCTATACATTATTTATATATGTTGAATGCTATTGTATTTGAAATATGATATTATTATAAATCTACATAAGAAAAATAATTCTATATATAATACGATATTTTATTTTTTTATGGCTTTATATTACACATTTATTAAGAAATCCATGTTAATTATTCATTTTAGGTAATATCTACTTTGTATTTTGTATATGTTTTGAATTATTATTACTAATCTTCTTACATAGACCATAATTTAAAATTTTAATAATATAAAAACTTATAAATATATTTTATATATTCACTATAACAATTTTATAACAATCTATAAATTTTTGTCATTGAAAATGAAATATACTATTCATGGAGGCGATTGGCCATATGTACGCATGAACAATGTTTCAATTTTATTTTCATTTTGAGAGAAAAAATGTAAATGAAATATATATGTATATATATAATATAATTATTTTTATTTATTATATCATATTTATGATATAATATTACTAAACCCATCTTTATAACATTCTAGTTATAGCTGATTCAATCACATCACATTGAGGAGGCAGTACTCCACATGTCCACAAATCAAGTTATCATGTTTACAAAAAATTTTACGTATAACATTTTGTATTATATATTATTTTAATAAGAATATGTAAATATTAAATATAATTTAGTGACCCGGTTTTTGGCTTAATAAGACTTTGAAATATTTCTAAAAATGTTTCCTGCGTTGGGCGCTGAGACGGCGTGCAATTCCAAGGCTAGGTGTGCATGGAATTAATTTTATAAAAATGTTACATGATTTTATATTATGCACACATGGTTGACTAAAAAATAGTATATCTCTTAAAACATTGATTAGATCAGAAATCTAAGACCATTATTGGGTCCAGAACGTAGTGTTTCCCCTAGGCACGACATAAAATAAGTCGGCGTGGGATGTTCAGAACCCTCGCACGGTGATGTATTAAATGGTTAAATTGAATTATTATATTTTACATTTAATATCCCAAACCTAAATATCTCTAGAACAGGGAATCAGATGAAAAATATGAGGCCTCTGATGAGCTCGAAACTTAGGTTTTACCCTAAGAAAGGTATAACCTTTGTCTGCATCGGGTGTTTGGCATATGCGCTATCACGGGAGCATAATTAAATAATTATATAATTGTTTATTTAGTTATTTAATTTATTTATTTTAACCTAGAGAGAGGTTATAAATTCTTTTTTTATAGGGGGTTGGCCTCATAATTCATTCTGGGAAATGATGGTAAACCCTCCCTTCCTCTCCTCACCTCGTTGATAAACGGCAGTCGAAGAACAACTAAGCCCTAGATCCGAGCGAATCGAAGAGCGAAGAATGAAACATCTTCTTCTAAACGTGGTGCATGTGCGATCCTCATCAACAACGAACAGATCATGATGAATGAAATATTCTCCAATAATCGATCCAAACCTGTGGTAGGATTTATCTTTCTGGATTCATTACCTCGATTTAATTTCTCACGATGAACACGAATTAAATAAATTAATTCACGGATTGATAAAAAATTTATTGAATTAATTTTCATTCTGTTTATCTTGGATTTGGGATTCTTGAAGCATGATAAATATTTAATTTCCAATTCCCCATGTTCTTGATTCACAAAAATGATGGCCAAACCAACACGGCTACTTATCCGCACTTAGACTATGATCTTTCATTATTTGTTGTTCGTGCATTCCTCGAATGTTCTTCATCGCAAAAATTATTAAGCACGCCAAGAACTCAATGCTTCGTTGAGCGGGACATACAGACATGTAGATATCGACCCGAGAATCACCGAACCACATTAGTCTCTTTTATACGATTTAAATCGAAGCCGGCATGGCGTGTGGAAGGATCCCATAGTGCGGGTTAAATGAGGGTTCTTGTGGTCCAAGGCGACAGTTTGGTTGGGCGAGCAGGAGACCGTGGCGGCTGGTGTATTGCGAGTAGGCGGCACGACAGAAGAAGGCCATGGGCGAGGCGGAGGTGTAGCGGTTCCCGGTTCAGGAGGGCTACATGAAATTTGAGCAGTGAAATTTGGGAAGGAGAATGATGATTGGAGAGAGAAGATGAAAAATATAATAATTATGATATAAAATAAAAGATAATATTAAATGAAAGAGAGAGAGAGAGAGAGGGAATCCAAGGGGGCGTGTTGGCCATGCGTGAAGAAGGGAGGTCGTGAAAGGGAGTGAGGCGCACCAAATTGGGGAGATGGTGGTGTGGTACATGGGATACTTTGAATAAATCAATAAAAATACTAATATAATAATCATATTATTATTTTTGTTGATAAAACACTTTTTTGACTGTAACTTATTCATGCGACCTTGCTTTCACGAATGGTATGCGGCAGTGAAACCCATATTACGAGACGGATATTTCAAGTCCAATATTGGATGTCTTTTTTGGGGTTTTGGTCGGGTACCCGAAGTTCTCGGAAAATAATAGATTAAATATTATTATTAAATCTTCGACCTGCTATAACTCATGCGTGCGATGTCCAATTGACTCGCTGTTAGTGTGGATGTGACCCTGTCTTTAATATCGTCAGATCAAGTCCAATGTTGGATTCTAAATTCTGGTTCATGACCCGAGTCCATGAAACAGCCTATTATAATAATAATATTATTATTACGGGATTTTGTACCTGACATATCCCTCTCATATGGTGTAAGAATAACGAACCGTCTGTGATAATGCGACCCTAAAATTAAGGCGAATCTTTCATGACCAGTTTTGGATATTTAATTAGAGGTCGAGGTGTGGATCCCACGAGGCCCAGTTCGCGCGTGTTTCGGTGAAATTGAACATTTTCACCGGCTATCCATTTTGAAAAAATGGGTAGTCCATATCCTATGTTTTTTGTATGGATCACAATGGTGTGACCAGTTTGGTTAACCTATGTTGTTTGAAGTTTGACCGGGTTGGAGAGAACACAAATCCAACCGGGCCCTCGATACTAAAATGCCTATAACATACAGATTGAGCATCAAATTGATGCACTGTCTGTCGTGTTGGAACTCTTATGATATGGCGGTCCTCCGGGTTGCTCCCTTGTAAAACATTGTAGTGGTTGAGGTATGATTGATGACCTGAGGAGAAGAGCTAGGGAATTTCATAGATGGATACTCCCTTGACAACTCCAGGCGTAGTTATTTCTTACTCATATGCTCTGGTAGAGACGGGACACCCCACCTCAAGAGTGTGAGTTCATTTTCCTCTGATATGGTTTTCCTATCCTTGGAGTCGGTACTCCACCACATGGCCAGACCATGCCGGTTTTATGGGACACCATGTGTACCGATTACATGGGTTGAAGTACATGGGTGGAGACCGTGTACTAGAACATGGCCAACATACACAGTCATGTCCCAAGATTCGTTTACACGACGGGTGATCCTTTCTACATGCTATATAGCTGCGTTTTACACGACCAGCCTTACGACATGGGTCGTTGTAAACGGGTAGTACCCGGGGTCACAGGATACAACGTGTAACCTTTCTACATGCTGTATACTTTTCAGTACATGGATTTATCTTCTTTCCCATCATGTCTTGGACATATTTCTTTTGGGTTAGTTCCCCTTCTTCTTGTTCCCCTGAAGGCCAGTCATCATTTCCTTCTACAAGAGTATGATCCCTTCAGCAAGACTTTCTGTGATAGAGTCAGCATCCCTCCGAGAGGCCTGGAGCGAGATCCTCTATCCATTCCTGACCCTAGGTAGAGTCATGCATCGACGTGACCAACTCTACCAGGCGTTGATCCTCGACCTAACTGGTGAATCACCTAGCTGGTGAATTCGGATGAGTCGCGATATCTGCCATGGCCCTGGCAGTAATCCTCATCTGTGTATCGTGATCTTTCCACTCAAGAGTGTGTCTCCCATAATGAGTGTATGTACCTCTCGTGATGTTTCTCGATGAACAATACTTCTTGGACAGATGTCATCATATCTATCAAACTCATAGAGTGTGTTCTCCCAGAACGTGTACTTCGTGTAAATCTTCGAACTAGATCCCTAGTGTGGGTATGTAGTTGTGTAACACGACTCTAGACTACAGGTCTGAGTTACGAGTATATCTGGTTTCCCTGGGTATATGTATGGGAATATACCTGGTGTGAGATATGAGATAAAGATCCCCTTACTCTATCGTTTGGGTTTCTTTGAGAAATCATATCTATTATTGGGTGGAGATGTACTCTTTTTGTTCAGTCTTGTTGTTCCTTATTCTCTCTTACTGATATCCTCTTCATTACATCTCTTGTTTCTCTCTCGAGCCTTCGGGGCATCCTATTGAGTACTCTTATACTCACCCCTTCTTGGGCATTTCCCAAATTTGGTGTGCCCTTGCAGACAATGAATAGGTTGATTGGGACATCAGAGGAGCTTCGGGATACGGGGTACTTGGACTACGTGCGGTGGTCATAGCTTGGGATTCAGGAGTGGGACTCTTCCATATGTTTTACTTTTTCACATGTTACTGTCTTGTGGCACTTTTCTAGTTGGGTGTGTATTTTTCCCCTTTTAATTTTAGCATTAAATTCCTTTTACTTGTACTTTTATAGGTCGACACATTTTTGTTTGGTTCCCTTTTTATAGTAGTGTGGAACCATGATTTCTTCTTTTCTCTATACTTTTTCATTGTGATAGCTGCGTGTGTGTGTACGGGTTCTTAGGCAAAGGCTTCCCCATGTTTTTTGTGCCTTCGGTGCTAGTCTCCAGCCCCTGGCCCATGGAGGCGGGCTTGGGGTAGTTGCGGTTCGAGCCATGGTATGGGTCGGGTCATGACAGAGTGGTATCAGAGGTAGTTCGACCCATGGGACGTTGTTCGGATGTTTCCCTAAAATGGTCTTGGTTGGTTTAAGGGATACAGTGTCTATGTGTCTAGAGAGTGGCTCTCAGGCCATGGAGTCCAGTGATGGTATGGGCGGCCGGTGTATCCACTCCCCAGGACCCTGATTACCCGCCTGTCGACTCGGCACCCTGAGACACCTGTTGTGGGGAACACTGGTACATGCATCATATAGGATTGAATATTTGACTGTCCTTATCGAGTCAGCTCCCCATCATTATTGATATATATAGATAAGATCATCTGACATTGGTACTCCTTGATAAAATTCATGATGTCTCCATAATGACATCCATCCAAGATACTATCTATGGTTTGTGGTGACGATTCCGTGAGCGACACGAGCTCAGTTCAGGACCCATCATGAGATACCCTTTCTATAGGTGGTTAGGTAGTAGTACCCCTACCTATTGAGAAGAAGACTGCCCCATCAGAGCAGAATAAGGAAATTCATAGGTTAGGCTCACATCATGAGTTCGAGCGTCGGAGATTGTTGAGGTTTTGCAGTAAGGCATGACCTTGGATAGTAGAGGATTGGGTAAAGTCAGTGGTCCACTGGTCTATAACGGTAGTTTAGGAAAACAGACGTTCGAGTGGGGACTCTTTATAGAAATCTATGATATTATAGTTCCCTTGTGCATTACCACCTAAGCCATGGTGCGAGAGTAGGCACTAGTGGTAGAAAGCTTCCTTTTACGTCATACAACTGGTAGTGAATGTGAATGTAATCGATCTGAGTTGTCTACTATAGCTAAATGACGCCAGAAAACGATATCTCAACCAAGGAGATCTTGTCATGATCATCCACATGCGCATGGTAATATGGGACCTAGGATGCATGACGAAAGCACGGTGTAAGAATCTTGTGGAATTTTGTAATCAAGGTGTGGTAACGTAGTAGATTCTCTTAGCGAGAAGAGTGGGAAGTCCCAGACTCACCTAGCATGGTAAATTACAAAGCAGTTTACATCCCTATAGTTGAGCCTTGTGGAACACGAGGGTACAAATTTTCTTCAGTTGATGGTGTTGACTCCTTTGCTTCTCAAGCTTGTAAGAGAGTCTTCATTGTGATTCCTCGACTATGAAATCCTATGGGACCAGATATCCTTAGGTGTTTTACCATATGGATATTCTGAAAGAGGGAATCATGATACTCTGTCCTAGTGACAAAAGTGATTCTAACTATGAAATGTGATGTAGAGGTTTTGTCGGGGAGGCAAACTTTCCCCCAAGTTCTATCAAGTTGTTTGATACTTTTTAAGGAGATGGAAAGGTTGCATACCACCTTGACTTATCCCAAATAGTTGGAGTGGGTAAATGAGGACTTACACGTGTCGCAACTAAGAAGATATGTGTGTGTTCCTACACACGTCATCAACTAAAGAAAGCCATATGAGGGTGGACCACCCCTTTGGTCCATATTATTTGGCATCACAGAAACGTACAGGCTTCCCTAGGAGAGGGAGAGTTATGTGTTGGCTCGGAATCCTGAGTGGTTTCCCTTGTTATTCTTTAAGAGGAAGAAAAGCATGAAGGAGGGAATAATGTAGAGACCCGATTTTTGGCATAATAAGACTTTGAAATTTTTCTAAGAATATTTACAGAGCTAGGCACTAAGACGGCGTGAAATTCCATGGCCAGGTGTGCCCGAAATTAATTTTTTAAAAATGTTAAGTGTTTTTATATTATGCAGGCACTGTTAACTATAGAAAACATGATATCTCATAGATCAGGGACTCAAATGAAAAATACGAGGCCTCCTATGAGCTCATAATGTAGGTTTTACCCTATGATAGGTATAACCTTTGTCCTCATTGGGTGTTTGGAATAGGCGCCATCACAGGAGAATAAATAAATAAATAAATAATTGTTTATTTTGTTATTAATTTATTTATTTTAACCTAGCGAGAGGTTATAAATTATTTGTTTAGAGGGGGTTGGCTTCATAATTTATTTTGGCCAATGACGGTAAACCCTCCCTTCCTCTCCTCTCCTCCTCTCCTCGTTGATGAACGACGGACGAAGAACAACTAATCCTCAGATCCAAGCGAATTGAAGAGCGAAAAACACAACTTATTCTTCTCATTATTGTGCAAGTGGAATCCTCATCAACAATGAACGGATCTTGATGAATGCAATCATCTCCAACGATCGATCCAAACCTGAGTTAAGATTTATCTTCGTGGATTCCTTACCTCAGTTTAATTTATCATGATGATTTCGAATTATATAAATTAATTTGCAGATCGATAAACAATTGATTGGATTAATTTTCTTCTTGTCTATCTTGGATTTGAGATTCTTGAAGCATGATAAATATTTAATTTTCGATTTCCCATGATCTTGATTCTCAAAAATGATGGAGAAACTAACCCGGCTATCGATACGCACTTAGACCGTGATCTTTCATTATTCATTGTCTGCGCATTTTTTGAATGTTTTTCATCTAAAAAATTATTAAGCGTGCAAATAACTCAATGCTTTGTTGAGCGCAACATACATAAGTTGAGATCTCGACCTGAGAATTTAGAAAACACATTCATCTCTTTTTTTATTTAAATCGAAGCCTATATGGCGTGCGGAAGGATCCCATGGTGCGGGTCCCATGAGCGTTCTGGCGGTCCAAAGCGACAGTTCGGTTGGGCGAGTAGGCGACCGTGGCGGTTGGTACAGCGCGAGTAGGCGGCGTGATGGAAGCAGGCCGTGTGCGAGGCGGAGGCGCAGCGGTTCCCGGTTCGTGAGGGCCGTGTGAAATTTGGAGGAGCGAAATTGGGGAAGGAGAATGAAGATTGGTGAGAGAAGACAAAAAATATATTAATGATGATATAAAATAAAATATTAGATTAAATGAACAAAGGGGGAGATGGAATCCAAGGGGGTGTGTTGGCCATGCGTGAAGAAGGGAGGTCGTGAAAGGGAGTGAGGTGCACCAAATTAGAGATATGGCAGTGTGTGACATGGGATACTTCAAATAAATCAATTAAAAATAATAATATAATAATCATATTTTTATTTTTGTTGATAAAACACTTTTTCGACCATATCATATTTGTGTGACCTCGGTTTCACGAATCTTATGTGGTAGTGCGACCCAGATTATGAGATGTACATTCCGAGTTCAATATTGGATGTATTTTTAAGGTTTTTGGATTGGGTACCCAAAGAACTCGGAAAATAATTGATTTAATAATATAATGAAATCTTCAACCTGCTCTAACTAATGCGTGCAACGTCCGATTGACTCGCCGTTAGCGGGGACGCGACCCTGTCTTTAATATGGTCAGTTCAAGTCCAATGTTGGATACTAAATTCTGGTTCATGACTCGGGTCCAAGAAACAACCAATATTATTAATAATAATAATATTACGGTATCTTGTATATGAAAAATCCATCTCATACAGTTTCGGAATAACGAATTGTTTGTGACGTTGAGACCCTGAAATTTAGACGAATGTTTGAAGACCAATTTTGGATATTTAAGTCGAGGTTGAGGCGGGGGTTACATGAGGCCAGATTCGCGCATGTTGTAGTGAAATGCAAAATTTTCATTGGCTATCTATTTTGGACAAATGTTTAGTCCATATCATTTGTTTTTCCATATGGATCCCAACGATGTGACCGGTTTGTTTAACTAGTATCATTTGAAGTACGACCGGGCAGGATCGAAGACGAATCCAACTGGGACCTTGGTACTAAAATGACTATAACTTACAGATTGAGCAACAAATTGATGCACCATCTATCGTGTTGGAACCCTTATGACATGGTGGTCTTCCAGGTTGCTCCCTTGTGGAACTTCGTGGTGGTTGAGGTATGACCGATGAATTGACGAGCAAAGCTTGGGAGATTCATAGATGGATAATCCCTTGATGAATCGTGGTGTGAGTATTTATTACTCCTATACTTTGGTAGAGATGGGACTCCCCACCTCATGAGTGCGGGTTTGTTTTCTTATGAGATGGTTTTCCTATCCTTGGAGTAAGTACTCCACAACATGGCCAGACCAGGATGGTTAGATGGGTCTCCATGTGTACTGATTACACGGGTTGGCGTACATGGGTGGAGACCTTGTACGGGCACATGGTCAGCATACAAGGGGCAGACCAAAGATTCTTTTCACGATGGGTGATCCTTTCTACATGCTGTATAGTTGCGTTTTACACAAACATCCTTGCAACACGGGCCATACTACACGGGTAGTACCCGGGGTCAGAGGACACAGCGTGTATCCTTTCTACTTGCTGCGTACTTTTCAGTACATTACTTGATCTTCTTTCCCACCATATCTTGGACATATTTTTTTTGGGTTAGTGTCCCTTATTCTCATTTCCCTGAAGGTCAGGCATCGTTTCCTTCTACAGGAGTATGATCCCTTTATTAGGACATTCTGTGATAGAGTTGACATCCCTCTGAGAGGCCCAGAGCGAGATCCTATATTCATTCATGACCCTAGGTAGAATCAGGCATCGATGTGACCAACTATACCGGGCTTTGATCCTCTACCTAGTCGGTGAGTCACCTAGATGGTTAATCTGAATGAGTTGTAGTATCCTCCATGGACCTGGCAGTGATTCTCATCCGTGTATCATGATATTTCAACTCAGAAGTGTTTCTCCTGTAATGAGTGTAACTACCTCTCATGACGTTTCCTGAGGAACAATAATTCTTGGACAGACGCCATCAGAGCTATCGGACTCATGGAGTGTGTTCTATTGGAATAAGTACTTCATGGAAGTCTTCAAACTAGATCCCTAGCGTGGGTATATAGTTTTTTAGCTTGTCTCCAGACTACAGGTCTGAGTTACGAGTATATCTGGTTGCCCTGGGTATATGTATGAGAATATACCTGGTGTGAGCTGTTAGATGAAGATCCCTTTAATCTATCGTTTGGGTTTCTTTGAGTGATCATATCTATTATTGGTTGGAGTTGTACTCTTTTTGTTCACTCTTGTTGTACCTTGTTCTCTCTTACTGCTCTCCTCTTCAGTACATCTATTGCTACTCTCTCGAGCCCTCAGGGCATCATACTGAGTATTCCTATAATCACCCCTGCTTGGGTGTTTTCTGCATTTGGTGTGCCCATGAAGACGACGAATAGGTTCATCGTGACTTCAGAGGTGCTTCGGGATACATGGTGCTTGGACCGCGTGTGGTGGTCGTAGATTGGGATTCAGGAGAGGAAATCTTCCAGCTATTTTAGTTTTTCACCTGTTGCCGAGTTGTGGCACGTTTCTAGTTGGGTGTGTATTTTTTTTCCACTTTTCCTTTAATCTATAATTTTCTTGTACTTGTCCTGATAGAGGTTGATTCATTTTTGTTTGGTTCCCTTTTTAAAGTAGTGTGTAACCTTACTTTCTTATTTTATCTTCACCGTTTCATTGAGTTAGCTATGTGTGTGTGTGTGTGTATGTTCTTCGACAAAGGCCTCCCCGAGTTTGTTGTGCCTTCGGTGCTAGTCGCCAGCCCCTGTCCTACGGTTGTGGGCTTGAGGTAGTTGCGGTTCGATCCATATTATGGGTCGGGTCATGACATATAATATATGAAATAAAAAACATTATTTTAATAATAATTCCCCATAATGAGATGTGGTAATGGAAAAATGAATGAAATCATTTCATGAGGTGGTAGTCCACTGTACACATGAATGGTATGTTCAATACCTATAGAAGGAAGCATGCATAGATGTTTGTTAAATGATTAGAAAAAAAAAATTAGAATATTTGGAATACAGAGGTTTTTATATAATTATAGAATAAAAATATTTTAGGTTGATGAAAATGAAAATAAAATATAAGAACTTTGTGGAAGGTTGTTACATCTTCTTGGGGTAACACCTATTGGTTTGCACAAATGAGATTCTTGGTTGGATTTCATTCCAAATGAAGGATTCCAGGATGAAGGTATGAACTTAGAGAGGATATCATCATATAGTGTTTTTGAACAATAATACATGACTTTTGTGAATAAGTGATAAGGGTGAGAGACCTTTTACAATGAATGAGGAGTGGAATTCTTTTTAATATCAAATTATAAACATAGTTGAATGGTCTCTCTTAAATCATTTGCCTATAACAATTTTAAAATACTTATAATGTATGTTAATTGGTAGAAATATTTCAATAAAATGTATTTTTTACATGCTTCTTGGTAATTTGGGCCCTTTAATTAATGTTTAACTACTACGTAATCTTGTTTTACCATAACTACTATAAATAATTTTAATTAATTTCAGTAATAATTTTGGTCAAAATATATTTTTAGGTTTTTAAAAAGTATAATTTATACTTATTTTAAATATAGAATCAATTATTACAAATTATAATCATATAAGTGAAATGAATTAATTTCAAATTAATCTCGCAGACGTGGTAAGACAACATGTTTTTTAGCGAAGATTTTTCAAAGATTGAAATGTTTATATATTCAATTTCAATGTGAAATTGGTTCCAACTACCTAAATTAGATTAATTTTAATATAATTTATAAACATATACATTAAAAAAAATTAAAATATAATTTAATTATATAATAAATTATATTAAAATGAATTTTAGAATTGAAATTTTGTGTTTCTACTATTAATAAAAAATAAAACATGCCAGAAAATTTCCAAAAATTAAACCAAATTAAAAATTGATTATCTTCTATGAAAAATATTTTTTAGTTTTCAAAATAAAAATTAAAAATATTTCAAATATCATATTTAAAATCAGTTCCCTCTTAAATTGTTGTAAAATAACCTTTTAAAAAATACATTTTCTTATTCCAAAAATTAATTTTATTTTTACATAATACATATAAATTAAATTAGATGAGTATCAATAATATTCATTTAATATATAATATATAAATTTTATTAGAAAAACTATATGGATGTTTGTTTAATCGAGATAAAATTTTCACTGTACTTTAAAAAAATATTTTTCATAGAAATTTAATATCATTATTTTCCACTAGTTCTTAAATTAACTTATAATAACTGATAACCACAAGATTCATTATATATATATATATTAGTAAATCGTATTTTAGAAAAAGTTGTTACAGTCTTATTTGTAAATTCAATTCTAATGGATAGGTTGTAGATGTAACAATATTTTAATAATAATGTTATTATATTATCTGTTAGTAAAATGTGGCCTTTCATGTAATGAAATATATCCAAGGGACATAGTATTATTAGTCATAAAAGACATAAATAGTGTTGCATGTATTTAAATTTTAATTTAGAGTTTTATATAACACAATCCAAAAATAGTAATTTCATATAAAAAATCTTTATTCAATGTGGTGTGAAATAAAAAATATAAAAAATATTTTAATAATTTGAAAAAACATTCAAAAAATATCATTATGTTACTATCTTGAACGTGTTAGACTATGGAAGTGTTGAATCAAGAGTTACAAAAGTAACATCATCCCACATTTATGGGGGATGGAGGGTCACATGTTGTTGAGTCATGGCCCAAGTTCATTATTTCTATATTCGATCATTTGAAGATTCCACCAATGTATTGGGACCAACATGCTTACTATATGATATGTAGTTCAACCAGAGATCTTGGGACATAATTATGCACAAAGTCCAACATTGCAGCATGATCTGAATGGACTTACAGAAATTTTTACATGACAACTACTTTCCACATACCTTGAGGAAATATTAGATTAGAGTGTTTATGAACATTGAGTAGGGATATGTGTCTTCAATGGAATGTTCTACACATTTAACTATGCTAAATCCATCTGAAACTACTATATTCAGTGATGATGTTATGATATCAATGTGATTTGTAGATGGGATTACAGATTCCATCTGATCATAGGTCAGTGTCTTTTGGTTTTCAACTATTTTTAATATAGTCAGCTATCCCACATTGCTATGTGGACTTTGGTGGAATCCAATGGTAGGAACCATGATGGTTAAACACCATTATTTTAAGTGTTTCTTATAATGAGAGAAAAATGATTAGAGGTTTCTCATTTGGGTAAAATCATTTATCCTTATCTTATTGATATATTCTAACATGTCACAAGTGTGCGATATCGGGACACATGAAACCCCAAATTATGTGAGATTGAGTGAAATACAATGGTTTTCATAAGATGGGTAATATCCATATCTTCTACAAGACTTTTCCACCAATAGATAGTTAGCAAAGATCTACACCTATTCCACATTACGGAGTGGGGCCAATATTATCTTGATAGGAAAAAATATGGAATTCCACTGGCCTCTCAGGCAGATATGGTGGTCAAGGTAGATGTAATCAGACTCAGGACTTAGAGTGCCTGGAAAGCGGGCCTAATCTGTGCACCTGTGTTTTGAATTAGATTAATGGTACATGCCAATTACATGCAATGCATCATCTGTAGGATGAGAAGAGTATTGAACCATCTACTATTAGAGCTTCTATTTGATTATAATCTACTTTAGTGTCTACATTATTTTACACATTACCACAATGGTTATTTTTATATGATGTAGTTATAGATTTTTTGGGCCTTGTGATGGAGTTTTACTATTGTGTGATAACAATCGATATCATTTTAGATATTTTATTAGAGATAATTAATAGATGTAATTATTTTCCTCTTGATATTGGTGGATATGTATTCATATGTAATTTTTTTATCCGTGACATGGTAGGGTTTGGTGCAATATTTAGGATGAACTAGTTTATTTCCTATCAAGTCTATATAGATTTTTATCATCAGAGTCTAATATTTACATCCAAATTTTGTGGAAGAGATATCCATTGGTGATAATGTAATTTCCATAATTCTAAAAAATTACCCAAGCATTAGGGGATGGGAAGAGTGATTTACTATATTATCATTCATTTATTGGATGATCAAGGGTTATGACCAGCTATTTTCCCTCCTAGGGTGGATCACTTCAGTGACATCTTTCCTGATGACCTTTCAAGGATTCCTCTTGTGAGAGAGGTAGAATTCACCATTTATCTAGTCCTAGTAGAATCTCTGGTGTCTATTCCTCCACAAAGGATAACATTTATACAGATTATTAAGATTATGAAATAGTTAAATGATCTGGGGGTAATGGTTTTAGAAACCCCAACACTTTTCCTTGGTGTTCGTCATCCCTTCTTTTCAAGAAAGTAGATGGTAACCTCATGAATAGTATGGATAACTAATGGTTGAACCATCTTATTTGAATGAACCAATATCCACTTCTTCAAATATACAACCTCTTCTATAATCATTAATGTGATAGGGTGTTATAAATGATTTATTTGAGGTCGGGTTGTTATCATGTGCATATAAATTCATTAGAAATACCTCGTACATATTTCTAGAGTGTGTATGAAATTTAAAATTACCTGGAATGTTTGTTTAGCCTCATGAATCACAAGATATTTTAATGGTTCAGAAGAATAAGGTTTTTCCGCCCATAATTGGATTAATTAGTGGCAGTCATTGTGAATGAAATCACAGTGTATTCATATTATAGACATGATCATCACTTCCATATTTAAATCACGATGAATACAATTAGAGATAACTAGGTTTATGTATTATCCATAAATGCCACTTTTGGAATGAAAAATTCCACCTCCTCGGTCATATTATCTCAGAGAAAGGAGTATCCTTATTCCCCAGAAAGTTATATTTATGGATTTATTAGAGAATATAGATAATGTCATTAGAATACAATATTTCTTGGGGATATCACAGTATTATTGAAACTTTGTAATTAATTTTTCATGCCCATAAGTGCCTCTTACAGGCTTGAATAAAGAATGTGTGAAATTAATCTAGTTAAATTCTTGTGATGTTTCTTGTTAGGAATTTGAATTTTTATTAGACTTCCATTTTAATCCAGACACATTAAAATCCAAAAAGATATATAATATTTAATAGGACAAATTAGTTTTTTGTTTTGGATCTTTTATGATGTAGGACAAGTGATTATTAGAGAACGGGTCTCATCAGATAAGGCCTCACGAGCAGAATTACCTGATGCATGACCTACATTTAGCAATTGTGGTCCATTCCTGAATCTTCGTAGTCATTATTTACATGTGTATAATTTTTTGGTGTACATTGATCCCAAAATAAATATTTACAACCTTACAATATGAGATATTAATCATAACAATCCCCGATGGGTTGAGTACCTGTAACCCTTTAATCATAAACATGATAAGGCACTGGGAAATGGTAATGTTTCTCCTGATAATCTTACCTGAAAGACTCAGACCCATGCATTTTAGGAAACCATTGGGGAGTTTCATCTCATTTTCCTATTTTTTTAGATTCATGTTGATGTTCCTGATGACCAGGGTCAGACTAAACACTCATCTTTGGCAGTAGACTATACTATTCTTGAACTAGTGGGAAAAGGAAACATTTAGATCCCGAGGTCTTAGTCCAAATAGAATGTATCTCAGATGACAATTCATCTTTTAGTAAGAACATGGATAGATATTGTACTTTAGGCTTTTAATGATATGTTTGAGTTCAAATAGTCATCTGAGATGAGAAGTTGCATGAATTTCATGCTACTTTTTGGGATGTACATCTAGGTCCAATTAGGATGTATTAACACTCGCATCACTAGTAGTTGTGTCCGATTATAAAATGTGAGTTATAAAGTCTTATCACTCAGTGTTCCACATATTAGCGAGTGAAGGTGGAGAATTAGTGACTGATTGTAATTTTATATATCATTATCCATCCCTGAGTGGAAATTGGAGGACTTCTCCCTAGACTTTGTGACATGATTACCAAGTTCACCTTGAGGAAAAGATATAGTGCGGTAGGTATTTGATCATTTAACTAAGTATGCACAATTTTTACCTATTTTAGAGACCTTCTTGATAGATTGTTTAGGGATTTTATACATAATTATGGTCATAAATCTATATTATGATCTATAATCTATCATATATGATAGAGATTTATGATTCACATATTGGTTCTAGAAGGGCATAAACAAGACATTGGGTATAAATTTTCTTCTACTAATGGACAATCACCCACATACAAGTAAATAGATAATGTGAACAAATAGGGTGTTAGCGGACATGCTCCTTTTATGTTTCCATGTCTTCAGGGGTTATTAAGAGTAACACATAACCCTTGTTGAGTTTTCTTATAATAAATTTTTTATGATAATATTCATAGGACTACATGAAAGGAAATAAATAGTATTCCTTTTCGATCAACGCTGTGATGGATAGAGGAAGGTGAGACATCTTTTCATGGACCACATATGATATAGGAGACATCATATCCAATTTAACTAATTATGAAGCACATGACAAAACCTTAGTCTAGAAAATGGTCATACGCCAATCAAAAGTGAAATCCTCTTGAGATAGAGGTTAGAGATGGGTTTTCCTTGAGCATTTCAAAAAATATGGAGAATTTATGAATTTTGATGAAGCGTATGCTTTTGCATTGATTCAGGGTTAATTTTATGTTTTTAAATGATTTATACTAGTGTAT
The DNA here is from genome assembly GCA_963277665.1 of Viscum album. Taxonomy (NCBI): domain Eukaryota; kingdom Viridiplantae; phylum Streptophyta; class Magnoliopsida; order Santalales; family Viscaceae; genus Viscum; species Viscum album. The sequence continues at coordinate 1,639,130,454 of OY728127.1, forward strand.
TACCATATAACACTTCTAAAAAATTGGTATATACATCATGTATGTCACATATCTCACCTCCTCTAGTATTATCCAAAATAATCCCATGGTTTTAGATAAGATGATGATGAGTTATATGTACAATCCTCCTTCAAGGACTATTCAGTGCATATATTGGAACAATGTGTGAGTTCGCAATGTGGTTGGTTCAATCCTTTCAATTGTTAATATGGAAGCATGATCGAGTGTATAATGTGACATGGGAGTGGAAATCTGATATGTGATACCACTGACATGAGCATTTATCGCATTTTCCCTCTTTACCCACAAATTTATAGATCAGGGATGAGTTTATTTAAGAATAGAGGGTTGTAAAAACATAACTTTTTAAGTATTGTAGTCCCCATTTTTTCATGAATTCATAAGTTTGTCCCATGTAATGTAACATAATTGAGTGACCTAGGTTATGTCACTTTCTGGGGATTTTTTAGCTCAGAGCCCTAGAATTTGGAGAAAAATAATGGACCACATGGTTAGAGGAAATGTTTCCCTAGTCCCAAGGTTTCTCATAACCTTGTAGAGAATTTATGAGGGTACCTAGTGGATGTTAGGTTGTTTGAAACTATGTGAACCTAGTCGCAGACCTGTGTGAGATAGAATAGGATTAATGATAGTTTTTTTCTCATGGATTTTTCATGGTTAGGAAACCCATTCACCTATCCCTTATGAGGTACCTCATTAGACAAATCCTAGTGCATGGTTATTGTATAGTTTGGCCAACCGTGCATCCAAACTATGAAACCATGTTAGTATGGTAGTTTTTATAGATTTTCAATTAAATTATTTAAACACATAAATATCTCATTTATTTCTCAAATTTCTTGAAGAATATTCCAGTCCTTCTCCCGTTGAGCTCTCTATCTCTCAAATATTGGGTTCTTAATAACTCATCCATAAAGACACAAAAATATACATCGTTAACAGAATTGGAAAACTAGATGTAAAATATAAAATACTAGTTCTTATATTCTTTACATTACTTCCTATCTTTTTCACAATTTTGTGTGAGCACATTTACCATATTTTTTGGTCTTTGGACTGTTTCACTTATTTCTTCAATTATACATCATATTTGAACTGAGGAGTTGTCTATGGACATAAGGTAGTGGATCTATTTATTTTACCTAAAATTCATGATTTTTTCATAGCTCTCCAACATGTCGTACACCTTTTATATCTACACATTTCTATAAAATTATATTTTTCTTTAAAAGTTGATATAGAAATGTTATTATACTCTCGCAGACACTTATTATGTGATTAAATGTTGTTTACATTAGAAATTACTCTCCTTTTGGTGTTCTTACCTAATTGTCCCCTTATATATTATTTTCGAAATTGACCAGTTAAATTCTATGTTTGTATCTTAACAAGTAAATTGAATTTCCCACTATCATGTACATGTTGAGTAACCAGTGACCTTCAATGTGGGTTTTCAGGCCTTGATTATGAATTTCCATGCATTAAATAATAAAATGGTTTGTTAAAATTTATTATAGATGGTTGGAAAGGAAACACCACATGTTATATAGTTATAAATGTTAATTATATGAACTATGAAAACACTTTATATATTGGGGATTGATGATTGTGATTCTTATGATATCATACCTCATGTTATTATATTTCTTAGGAGTATTCCATTAATAATGGATTGTTAATTATAGTTAAAGAAAATTTTGATTACGATGTTTCATGATCCCTTACGTCGGGTGTTGATAATGATGTTTCTTAGAGTTATAATTTTATCTAGCAGATGGACTTGAAATTCCATGTTCCTTATTATCTGGTGTTGGGAATGATGTCTTACCCACCTATCTCGAATGACATGAATGATTTTTGGAATTCATAATGAGATACATACAATGTACCCTTGGAATTATCTTATATACTTGTCACACTATTTAGGTATACCTGAGTTACACCCCGGGATCATCTAGAACCATATATCAAAGTATATTACTACTTATCCCATGGAATAAATAGTGCACATGTGTGTATAAAATATATACCTATATATACGGTCAATAATTAGAATCTCATTTTCGCCTACACTGAAGCAGGTAGATAAATCCATGTTTCATGTGGGAGGATGATCAAGACTATATTTATAATTCATCATTGTTTATTACATCTTATAACTACGCACAATAATTAAATATACCCTAGATGGATTATTTCTATACACCTTCAGTGGTGTCCTATGGTGATTTTATGGCACACCTTTCTTTGGTTTTATTTTTTAAAATAGTATAACATATGACTAATGGTTAGGAAAAGTGAAACCTCAATCTAAAAAATTTAGTGTTTTCTTACATATAACATGGTATGTGGGAGAATAAGAATGATCTTATACACATAAAAACTTATGGAGATCCCATTTTGATTTTTTATTTCTATTTTTAATATTGGAACGTGTACATTTCTATCCCGTTATCACATTTTTAATATCATCATTCCATTACATCATGAATATGACTCGAACATTGGTATTTTGATTATTATTATAGTTAATAGTTATTTACACTTCAACAGTTGTTTATTATATCCATTTTTGGTGTGTCATATGTTATAACACATTCTTCTAGTTTTGTCTAATTATTTATTTTTAACTGTTATGCCACTATTATATGAGGTTATAGTCTCTCTACTATACCACCAAAGATTCCCACTACTAGTAGGCATCCCTCACATACCGGGAGTCAGGCATGAAACCATGTGACCAAATAGTTTCGGGAATATATTAAGCATTTCCATGTTTGGGATGTTACATAGAGTCATTCATAATATATTTACATAGAGAAATGAATTATTACATTAATTGAGTTGGTAGGTTGTACATATGAGTAAAAATTGACTCAATTTTTTGATGGATTGAATGAAAGAAATGTAAATAACAAATCATAATTTTAGATTCATTATTTTTTCATATATATTCACTAAATATATCCTTATTACCAGCCCTATAAAAATGAAAAACGTTTCACATCAATTCATAGAGGTGACTGTACACACGTACAGACGATCAGGGTTATCAATTTCAAAGGGTTTGTATGGTATGATGGAAAACATTATATAATAATAATATATTTCAAATTATGAAATATGTATTATATATAAACATTAAAACCATCATAATATCAATCTGTATGATATTTTTATGAGAGAAGAGTTGTATAGCTACTTGAGTATAGTAAAACATACGAAAAGAAGAGAGATATTTTTACATTACATTTAATGGAAAGAATGTGAATAAAGGATGTTTCTTAATAATAATACCATTATAGAATATTGATTATACATAAGATAATATTTTATGAATAATATAAAAAATTTATTGTTGTTTAAATAAAAATAAAAAATAAAGTAAGTGGTCTTGTCTATTAAATCTTTGAAATAACTCCTTTATATTTCCAATTAAGGGAACTATGGTTGGAACATTGGAAAAAAATAACCTTTAAAATGTTTCTTGGGGAATATAGATTAGAACTTGTAAATTTGTTTTCATGATTAAAGGCACAATGTGGTGTGAAGAAGAGACAAGAGAGGTTCCCTTTAACAGTAGAAGGGTGGGGAACTGTAGGAGTGTTTTAGAAGAATAAAAATTATCAATGACATTCCCAATAATAAATTGTTCCAAATACCCTATAAATGTGAAAGGGAATTCATTTTAGAAGAAGATATATCCCACTAGTAACATTTTTTTTATTTTAAATTAAATTATTAAATTTTGAATTTCATAAAATAAAATTATTTCATAATTTAGACATTATTTAGTTTTTTTTTGAATTAAAAGACATAATTAAATGGGGGTAATTACAAAAAAATTATATAAAATAACACTAACATTTACTATTAAACTAATTTTTTTTTGCAGAAATTAAATAAAAAAGTTATAATAATTTTATATTTGTAAAATTATTTTATATTTTGTATTCATTATATAAATACTACATCATTGTTGCATATTAATTTAGAGTACTTATTAAATTAAAAAAATTAAAAATATATTCTGATCATCAAGGTAAAATAATTAGCCAGAAAATGACTCTTAATATTCCATCATAACTAGTTTATGTCCATACGTGAAAAAATGAGATACATGAAACTAAAATATTGACATTTGTAACATTATTTCTGTTAAATATTATATTGCTCATTTTAGGGACATGTGTCTATTTTTTTTTGAGAATATGGTTATACATGTCGAATTCCATTCTTACAACCACAATTGGTATGAAAATTTATTTCATTATCACTTTGTTTACGATGCATTAAAAAATAACCCTTTACAGATGTAATAAATTTTATGACAATTACATTTCATATCGACAAAAAATAAAATGGACCAATTTATAAAACATTAAAAACCTGATTCTAAAAATATAATTCCATTTCATAAAATAAAATTAATATATTGTTATTGAATTAATATAAAAATAAGTTTGTAAAATAGGATTAATTATATTTTTGAAGGCAATACATTTTTAATAATTATACAATGTTTATAGTAATGTAATTAAATGATGAAAATAATAAAATACTTTTAAAACTATTAATTTGTTATATATTAAATAAAATTCTTTAATATTTATAACCAATTTTTGTTAATTTGATTGATTATTATAATAGACATTGTTGTCAAAAAAACTATTTTCCATAAAAATAATCATTTTCTTTCATGTGATATTTATATTTATATCTCACTAATGGATAACTATACAATAAATTTTTACATATGTATCCATATATTCTTCACAATTTAGTTTGTCCAATTCATACCTTCTAATCAAACAACCAGGAAATATTTATAATTCAATAGAATATCACATTTTGTTAAAAGTCCTTGTTTTTTGTAATGAAAGAGATAAAATATTGTAAATTTATTAAAATATATCATAAAATATGGGGGTTTAACATTCTACACACATTAAAATGTATTTAATCATTGAAATTCATCACTCTAATATAAAAATTGATTATATCATTATTTTATTAAATACATGGGATCACATGTTGCTTATTCAAATATTGATTTCTCTATGGCACTTTGAAAAAGTTGTTAATAATATTCCATAGATGATTAAATAAATAATACATAATTTATATACGTTATTCCTAATAATAATCATATTATAGTGACATGACCACTATATTTTGTACATTTTTGGAAATAAGTATGTATTTTCTCAGGAGAGATATATTAAACACATTATATACTTTTGAGATGTTCAGTTGAAGCGGAAATAAATTATATTATATCACTAGTCAATCAAGAATCATGAATGAGATAATATACATAGGGCTCAACATTACATTATATATAAATATCATATCTTTATTCCATATATAAATTCATATAAAACCCTTCTCACTAATATAAAATTTTAGGTCATGTTTTTTATTGTTAAAATCATAATTCTGTCAACATGGAGCTATCTTAATGTTCTACTAAATAAATTAGACTTTCTCTATATTTTTTACATATATCTCAGGTACTAATAGAATTCATTATTCAATATCATTCAATTATTATGGAGTTATAAGAATCATTACATATAAGGATTCATTGGGATCAATATGAATTCTTTATTGAAAACTAATGTTGTAAGAAAACTCAACTAGACGAAAGTTTTTATCCTAACCATGATTGAATACTATAGAACAATATCCAACGAGATCTTTTAGGGATTGAATTTTTTCTTATACTTTCAATTTTTGTATGAAAATAAGTTATACTAAAAATCAGCTATGAATCTAGAGCCTATAGATTTATTTTTCATAAAATCAAGGTAAAATTCATATCATAATCATATTCAATTGAATTTTTTTATCCACAAAACAAAACAAAATAGTTAATATAGATTCATGAATGTTTAACCAATAAGAAATATTCTATAATAATAATGAGGTGTATTGAATTTGTAAGGAGATTGACTACTCCCAACATGAAATTGTTCTCTTTCATTATTTTTTGGAGTCCAAATGAAAAAATCTATGGGGATGTTTTCAATTTTTTTATCTAGTATGAGATATATTTCAACATACCCTTAGTTTTTTTTCTACCATCTATAACATAATAAAGTACCAATCATTGACATACATATTCGGAAATAACACCCTTTAGTTTGTCATACTAGAAAAACAATTTCTACTCTATATTTATATTTGAACATCCATGATGAATGGATATTTTGGAACTACGATCTTCATCCAACAACTACTTTCAGAAATCTATAATGCATGGGAAACACACGCCATTCATGAACCTTATCCATCCAATACACTCAAGATCAAACCCAGTTACATTTTTCACCCAATTCTGTAGATCAATATCTTTCATCTAAATCTTTTAATATTCACAGGGACAAAGAGTTGATCACTAATTTAGTATAGAAATTATTTATCCCTTATATAATAATATCACGATCCATACTTATCAAATACTGAATGATTTTATCCTTTTTATCCTCATAATTGATAATCTCGCATGATAAATATAAATTAGATAATTTACAACCTTAATCACTAAACTATGTTGGTAATATATAAGACATTCATAATCTTCAACCCCTTCGATCCATATTATCTAAAACATATTCAAATATTTATTAGTGGAAATATAGTTTAAAATTTTATTATTTTTATATATATCAAACCATTTAATATAGTGAAAATTCATCTATATCACTAATGGAAAATTTACCAGAAGTAATAATAAATCCTTATTTGATTAATCTTTACCATGACAATTCTATTATAATGTAGCATAATGTATAACCATATAGTTAATCATGGTAACTCGTCCAAATCCTTAATTTGATTCATCACTATAGATTACAAAGCCTTATTTATAATTTTATAGTGTAATTATACAAGTGATGACTAACATTTTTTGTCGTTCCTTGAAATTTTACACACATTAATCCCAACAAAATTATCATAGATCACTTGTAAGTTATCATGGTTAGTATCATAGATAGTCAATATAAATTCTATGAAATGTAGACAATATCAATCCAAAACATGTAACATGAAAATCATAGTTACAGTGGTTGTTCTGGGATAATGTTCAATAACGTATATCATTGAATGATTCAGTGAAATAGGCTCATATAAGATAACATGACCCATGAATTAAATGTTTCTCTTAATAATTTTGGAACATGAAAATTTTGAATAAAATTTTCCTTCATCAAGGTCATAAATATAATTCTCAAATGATCTTCATACTTTTACATGATATTTTAATATATAAGAATATCATCTATAATGAATACCAATAGATAATCAAGGTAAATAATAAAGACATTACTCATTAAAACCATGATTGTATAAGAGTAATTATTAAGAAAAAATGGAATCAATATTAATTTTTAGTGTCCATACCCTGAATTGAATGATATTTTAGGAACATCATATATCATCTCCCAAAATTGATAATATCCAAAATGGTAGGAAATCATAGAAAAGTATTAAAATCAATAAATTTGATTAATCAATTCTATAAAACAATGTTATGTATACTTTCTCTTTATATTAATTTTATTTTGTTATCAATATAAAATTAAAATAGTCAGTGATATAACATGAATTTTAATAAAAAAAACTACATCACCCAATGGTGATCCAAATGGATATATAAATAATTTTTTAAAATTCTCTTGGAGTTTCCTATTTAAATCATGAAAATGAATTGGGGACATTCAATCTAACATCATTCAAATAGGTGAAAACATGGCATGTGTTCAATCAAGAACTAAACATCATGATTTAGTGATAAATAATAAAATTATAAATGGAAGAAATCAATACAAATCTCACAGAAAATATATCCCATTGATGTTTTCATTATCCCTAACCATATGAGATAAAAACCCTCTTCAAATTTTAATATTGACTCATACATTGTATTTTATTTTCATCTGAAGTTAATTTTTTTCACATTTATTGAAAATCATTAGTCTGTTCAGATTATCAAAACTCAATTCCCTTACTCGAACATTGATGCCAGATTTGGGAAGATATAGTCATTACATTCCTAAATTAACATTGAACTCAAGAAGTGGAAGGGAATCATGATTTATAAGAAACACAATCCTCAAATCAGCTACCAAAGAAGAATCATATACATGAGATGTGATCATGTACGATTAAGAGTTTTCACTAATAATTTAATATATAACCCATGATGTGAAAAAATGATACCCTCATGAAATTCATTATACATAAATGAATGGGTAGATCTAGAATATAATAATAAATTTGTAGTTATATAGTTAATGGTATGTGTTCTTTTCACCATGTCATTATTTTACCCTTGTTTAGAAGTAGGGATCACATTAGATTTTCTTGTTTCTCTAGGATTAAATAGTTTCTGTTGATTATCATCATCATTAAACACCGTATTCGTGTACTGGATTGGATAATTCCCACACTCGTGACATTCTAAAAACAAAATATTGTGTTGTTTATTATCTGGTGAGAAATCTCTACTAATATCATTAGCTAAATTCTTCACATAAAAACATTATTCAATTTACTAATGATCTTCTTTTCCCCATAAAAAATAGTTATCTGCTCCCTTAAGAAAATTTCGTACATGCCTCCATCAAAAATATTCCCACAATTGAATTCTTGCATTCTATGAACCATGGATTTTTTAATTCTATATGAATTAAATATTTATTTTCATATAAAATACATGAGATTTATGTGGAACTCCAATCTCCATGTCCACATTGATAGCCCATCGATCATTTTCTCCATAACTATTTATCACTAATATGGATAGTTTCCTTGGTAGAATTGGTTTTTAGCCACTGTATAATCAATCATCCCTATTTTCTGGTTGAATGATAGTACCATAAGTGAAACTCCCAAGAGTTATAAAATTTTCTTTATTAGTGGCAATTACTTCATAATCCATTTATTTACTCAGATGAGATTCCCTCTTTATATTTATTAAAACAACAAATATAATATAATTATTGAGAAATGAGATCTTAAACTCATTCCACACCATAATATCACTTTCTTAATATTCCTATATGTTCTTGAAAATATCACATCATTAATATAAGTACCCGTCCATAAACATTACATAATCTTGAATTAAATAAATAATTTACAATGAGGATCTTTTCAGGTTTAGAGTTATAGGGAATTAAGCTTCAAATATTACTTTACCTCTAAAAAATTACATGGTTAACACTTCTACTGAGTTTCTATTTTTTTCATTAAATAAAAAGTCTTTAAAAAAAGGGTCATGTCTAATTCCATGTTTTAGATAGAATGACTTTTCCGTGATCCAATCATTGACCCTATTCATCTTTAGGTCCATTGAAAAACATTTCAAAACATGGGATGAACATAAAATGATCATTAAGGGTTATAAATCAATGAAAGAAAAAATTAGTTCATCATTGAATACATAACATATGATTTTAAACATACCTCATGAAATCATAATAATTATGAATAACACATAGAAATCATAAATCATAAAGGTAATTTGTGGCATCCATAACATACATACATTGTGTATTTCACAGCTATGTAGGGAGTTACATTTAGAATACCCATCACAGTATATTCCCTACATCTCGTAGGACAAAAATTCATGACTACCTCTATCACATTACCCAATGCATTTGAGAGCTATCCTGGTCTCACCCTCCCTAGGTTGATCAGGGAAAAACCCATATATGTAACAATTCCCAAGAACTATAACATATTCATAACACATAAAACTAATATATAGGAAAGAAAACATTTACACATTTCAGTCACAATATATCATTTAAATATATTGACATAAAAAAATCCATTATCAAAACCATTTTCAATACCAAAATATGTAAAAAGTGTATATGGTATTTATTTTCTTTTTAAAAACATTACCCCTTGTTAAGGAAGCCAAAGATCAAAAAATACTCACGGTGTTGGAAAGGACATTTTCACCACTTATGTTAAAAATATACATTATTTTATTGTTGTTTAGTGAAATGATTTGTAGAAAAAGATTCCATTTGAATGAAATGAAAATTCAATGGTTTTTATACAGTGTATAAAAGAATGTCATGTATTAAAACATCAAATGACTCAATGAAAGGAGATTAGGACGATGTCTCATACCTCGTGACTGACTTGACTCGATCATTATTTAATATCCGGAATATAAAGAAAAGTTAATTTAATCATTCTTAAGAACCTTTTTCATGTTTAGTATTACTTTTATATGACTTATTACCATGTTATTAACATTATGTAATCATTTAACTTAATAACCTTTGTTTTTTCGATATTTGGTACTTTAGTAAAAAATGGACTTCTTATAATTACAAGTTGTTCACATGGTAAAATGTTCATTATATACAAAATGATATTCATGATTTAGATATCATATATATCATATATATTCGGTATATACATGTATTTATAATATTACATAACATTTAGAGGTAAGAAATGAAATGCACCATTCATGGAGATGGTAAGTCATACTTACGCATGAACGCTACCTTCATTTCTATTTCTTATTTTAGTTAAATTAAAAAAGAATTTTACATAGTTATATTATAATTATTGTATAGTATCATATATAATATCATTACCACCATCCTTTATACATTCCACATATGGCATTAACGAGTCATATCACTTTAAGGGGGCGGTAGTCCGCACTTCCTCAAATTAAATTATCGTGTTTACCCATAATGGACCTCATAAAGGTATGATATAAATGAAAAATAAAAAATAATAAAGAAAACATAAACATAATATATATCATATAAAAATACAATGCCATCTTCTTGGCCACCATGAGAGGTGGTAGGAGATAATTGAACAATCATTGTTTCGTGAGGCCTTAGTTTTCCTTCCACAGAAACAATATGTTATTTACCCATTAGATGTAGGTGTGTGAATTTTTAGTTAGAATCCTTCTCATGAAAACAACCGAGTATATTGAGGATATTGGTGATGTTATAAAATAATGTAATAAAAAGATATTAGGGTGTTGTAGAAGTAAAATAAACCAGAAGAACATAAGAGAAGACGTTACCATTAAATCGGGTAACTCCCTTTGCTTTGTGCCAAAAGGACATCTTGAAGTGCCTTTTACCTAAGGTAAGGCTTCTAAAAGGAGGAGAGGGATATTGAGATATTATTTGGGTAGGGTTTAGACCATACAAGTGGATTGAGAGGTGTGTGGAATGGGTTAGAAGTGAGGGACTTTTATAAGGTTGTGGAGGGGCTCTTTAGGAAAGTTTGCAATTATTATTTTATTATAAAATTATCTTCTATTTCTAAAGATAAAAAACTCATGAAATTTGAAGATAAGATGACTCAAGTTCGAAATAAAATCATCCAATAATAATTTGACATGTTTTGAATATTGTATTCATATTTATAATCTTATTTATTTAAATCATTTATTAATGAGGTAAATACTGCATCATTATTGTATCATAAATAATTTAATTAATTAGGTGGAAATAAATTATAAAACAAATAACATAATGTAGGAAATATTTTTATCATTACAATTAATATTTATTGTCAAAATGATAACTTATATAACCACTTTTAAAAGTTAATTTACTAAAAGATATTTGTTTAGGCCATTTTTCCTTTACTTTATGTTAATTGAAATAAAGTGTCATTATCACTCTCAAGTGGCTCTATGGGGTCCCAAAATCGACCTAATGATTTCCATGGTCGTCAATGACAAAACCAATATGGATAGGACAAGTGTTAAGGTAATTTTGTATTTTATAATATTATTTTTACCTTTAATTACACTATTTACCTTTAACTATAGTAAATAAAAGCCAAAAGTTACTATTTACAAAAAAATATTTTCATTTTATAAAACCCTATTTTACATACTAATAACAAAAACGTATGTTATATTTTCGAAATCCAATTCACAGATGTAGTAAAATTTCATTTAAATGAAATAGTCATTTTTTAACTACTACTTAGTGGTTTCACTATTCATCAGAAATTGCTGTTTTTCAGAAAACTACAAAAACCTCAGCCTAAGCTATATATGATATTCCAAATTCAAAAATGATGTCTATTTTACCAAATTAAAATAATAGAATTTTCATTAATTAATTTAAAATTAATTATCATTGTAAAAACAAATAGTGTGTTTTAAGAAACAATAACTATCAAAAGATTGATACTTGTATATGTCCAATTTCAAAGTGAAAAGAATTCCAATAACCAAAATTGGATTAAATGGTAAAAGAATAATCTAATTAAAATTTAAAACCAATTAAAAAAATCTAATCTAACCATATAAATAAAATAGATAAAAAGGCACTTTGGAATTAAAATATAGTAATTTGCACTATTAATTATAAAATGAAACTAATTAGAAAAATAACAAAAATATACCCGAAGTAAATTTTGTTGTCCCGAACCAGAAAAGAATTTTATTTGATTAAATAAAATATATAAAAGTTACCAAAACTATATGTATAGTGGTTTCTTCATCAAAAGGCGGTAAGTCGACCATTTAAAGAATATTAGAGTATTTATGCATAAAATTATATCAATTCACATTTTGAGCCCCTAAAATTTGTTGGATAAAGGTAAAAACATTTAACAGAAATGTATAATAATATTTTAGTTTGTTCTATTTATCCCCTCCAATACAACGACTATGTGGTAACTAAATTTAAAATAATTTTATTATATTATTAGTGGGAAACGTAAGATTTCAAATAAACCTCTTGTTGCGTATCAGGTACGCCAAAAAACATGCACACCCCTTTAAAGTAAAATTAATATTTAATTCACCAATATGAATAATTATTAAAATTTATTATTTCTTTGTTTAGCTGGGATGTTACATCCTTCCCCCCTTTTCGAAATTATGTCCTCGTAATTTTTATTCACATATCAAATAAGAGGGGGTATTTATCCCTCATCGCATTTTCATATTCCCATGTCACCTCTTGAACCATATAGTTTTTTCCACAAAATAGTTACCTAGTTGATCACCTTATTCGCAACGATTACTCTCTTCAGTCAAGAATCTGGACTGGCTATTCCTCATAAGAGAGATTCTTTTCCAACTGAACTACATCTAGAATTAAAACATGATATGGATATGGTATATACTTTTTCAACATTGAAACATGAAAAACATTGTGTACCTGAGATAAACAAGGAGGTAAAGACACTCTGTAAGAAACTGATCCAACTTTCTCTAGGATTTCATAAGGTCAAATAAACCTCGGACTCAACATTCCCTTCTTAACAAAAGACATCACACTTTTCCATGGAGAAACATTGAGAAAGACATGATCACCTACATCAAAATAAAGATCCTTCCTCCAATTATCCGCATAAATTCTATGTTATCTCTGAGATTCTCTCATGTGATTTTGAATCAACTGAACCTTTTCTTCCATATATTCTACCAATTATATTCCCATCAGCTTCCTTTCATGTACATCATCCCAAAAAGCTGGAGTTCGACACTGATTTCTGTATAATGCCTCAAATAGAGACATCTTTATACTAGAATGAAAACAGTTATTATAAGAAAATTCATTCATGGAAATATTTTGGTCCCAATATCCCTGGTAATCTAGTGAACATACACATAGCATATAGTCTATGTTCTGAATTGTTCGTTCTGACTACCTATCTGATTGTGGATGAAAAAGCGGTACTAAAATTTAATTTAGTACCCAACAACTTCTGAAGGACATTCCAAAAGTTAGAAGTAAACCTGGGTCATGATCATATACAATGGATAGGGTAACTCAATGCACACAGACAATATCTTTAACATACAACTAACAATATTGATCTAGACACTAAGTATCTAGACTAGGAAGGAAATGAAGAGATTTATTCAACTGATCATCAATAACCCATATTTAATTATTATCTCAAGATGTCTTTGGTAATCACACAATGAAGTCCATGGATTTAATTTTTTTATTTCCACTCTAGCACTGGTAAAGGCTGATGCATCCATTTCAGTAACTATCTCTCTACTTTAAACTACTAACAAGTCAGACACTTCACAGTAAAATCAGAAATGTATCTTTTCATTCCATCCCTCCATTAATAATTTTTATGATCTATATACATCATAGTACTGCCAGGTTGAACTAAAAACGGAGAACTATGAGAATCATATAACAACTCATTCTTTAACTGTGAATCACAAGGCACACAATATATCTTTAGAAACTTGAAAAAAAAAATCATTATCAATGTTAAATTTAGAAAACATAACCAGATAAACCAACTCTACCATTTTCTGCAACTCACTGTCTTCCTTATGCGATTTCGTTATTCTGTCTGATAGAGATGATTTCACTGACACCTGAAACAAAACAGAAGAATTTCTAGCACCAACAACTTCTATGACAAAATTCATAAAATCAAAAACCAAATGATCTCTTTCCAAATGTACCATGGTTAATGAAGAATTACTTTTTTTAGACTCAAATCATCAACCACTTTATTTTCATTTCTTGGGTGGTAAAGGATCATGTAATCATAATCCTTGATTAATTTCAACTATATTCTTTTTCTCATGTTCAATTCATTCTAAGTGAATATATACTTCAAACATTTTCAGTCAGTATATATTTCTCATTTTACTCCATACAAATGATACCTCCAAATATTTAAAGAAAAAACAACAATAGCTAATTCAAAATCATGTGTATAGTAATTTAACTCATGAGGTTTCAACTGAAATGAAGCACAAGAAATTACCTGATCATTCAGTAAAAGGAAAAATCAAAATCCATTCAACGATGCATCATTGTAAATAACAAACTCGCCATTTCTAAAAGGTTATGCCAAAACTAGAGCATTCACCAATCTTCTTTCCAATTCTCGAAAACAATAATCACATTATTTTGTCCAAATGAATGCAACACATTATCTAGTTAACATAGTCAGTGTAATAGATAACAGTGAAAAATTTTCATCAAATGTCTGGTAATAAATACAATTTCATAATGGCCATATCTAGTACGAAATGTGGTCTTCAGAATGTTTTCTTCCTTTACAGTAAATTGATGGTACCCCGACCTCAAATCAATCATTGAAAAATCATGAGCGCCCTACATCTGATCTAAAAAATCATCAATATGAGGCAAATGATACTTGTTCTTAATAGTGAAGTTATTATATTATCTATAGTAAATTCAATTTCTCTTTGGACAATATTTTTTTAACAAACAAGATAGAAGCAGCTCATAGTGATGTGCTAGGTATGAAACCTTTATCAAATAACTCATGCAATTTCTTCTTTAACACTAGTAGTTCAATTTGATCCATTTGATGAGGAGGTATTTAAATTGGAATAGCATCAAGAACTATGTCCACACTATATTCAACTTCCTAATCAGGTATATTACATGGAAACTCAACATAAAAAACATCCGGATACTCATTTGCCAAAGGCATATTAATTATCTGAATAGTTCCTTTATTTTCAACAATATGTGAAAGGTAACATGTATTTCCATCTTTTACTATTTTCTCAGCATCCTGATATTTTATCAAAATTAAGGGTTCAATCTTATACAAAAACTGAAAATCATCTTGAAAAGAAACCACTTTAGCTCTGCTGTCAATATTTTCATGATAAAAAGAAAGCCAATCCACTCCCAAAATAACACCAAACTCTTCTAGAGGATAAATAATAAGGTTTTGAGGTAGATTCTTCTACAAACATGGACATGAAGGTTCTTATAATTTCTTTTTGTTTCAACATTTCCTCCTAGTGTTTTTACAAAAATTTCATGATTCATATCATTATATGGAATTCCCAATTTACTAGAAGACTTCTCAAAAATAAACAAATGTTTAGAGCCTAAATCAATAAACACATTGGCATAATATGAACAAAAAAAATAGTGTACCTGATACTACTTCATTCGATGACCCAACATCTGCTGAAGTAGTTGCAAAATACCTCACCACTCATTTTTTCTTATAGTCTAGCTGCTTTCCCACACTTGAGTTCTTCATTGGACACTCATTTTCATAATGACCTATTTCATTGCACTTAAAACATTTAACTGACTATAAATTAGATTTTGTCTTAACATTAACCTGATCTTTTTTAGTGCAATTACGAGACTTATGTCCGATTTTACCACATCAGAAGAACTTAACATAATTCAAAAGTCTTTCCCCAGCTTATTTTGTACCACAATTTTCACAAACTGTAAACTTAAGTTTCTTACCATCATACTTTTTTGAAAAGTTCTTCCCTTTCACTTTCCACCTCGACCTCTTGTTCTATTAATTTTCTAAGAACACCTGATCACAAGAAAACTCCATTTCCACCTTCTCCACACAACAAACAATATTTTCATAAATTTTGAACTCAAGAGAAGCTAAATCCCTTCAATACATTTGGTTTAACCCTGATTAAAAATGGCTGATTTTACTAACAAGTTATCGTATGTAATTTGGAGCATACCTTGCCAGTCGAGTGAATTTTTCTTCTTAAGAAGCCACTGAGTCATCCTACTTCCTCAATTATAGTAATTTTTTTCCATCCTAAGATGATACATCATAAGAAAATATTTCACAAGAAACATACCATTTATTTCATCCAAATCAAGAGTATCAATCTCCTCACTATCCCTGATATTTTTCACCATCAACCACCACTGATTAGCTTCAACTTCATAATGGTAAATAGTAAGACTAAAATTTTGATGTTCTGAACACCCCATGACATATAAAATTTTCTCCAATTCTTTTATCCACCCTTAATCTAGAACCGGGTTGGATGATCCTACGAATGATGGGGGATGTTGCCTCATGAAATTATCCACTACTGACATGTTCCTCTGTGGTTGATTTGGATGATCTCATTCATGCATACCACCACCATTTATAGCCTAAGACAATTGTGCCATCATTTCAACAAACTGTTCAGTTCTGATTCTAACCATCTCAGGTTTCTGATTTGGAGGGTTGTCTTCCACCTGATGTCGTCCCAATATAGCTGTCATGTTCCCTCTGCGGAAAACCATTCTGAAGACAAAAATATATTAGGCGAAGCAATATGGTAATATGTAAATGATATAGCATTTCAATATTAACATATATAAATTTATGGATATTAATTTAACAATACCCTAACTCCTAATGTTATCTAAACCAACCTCCGATGCCAACTATAAGGACCCAACTTTAAACATTACATAATCTTGAATTAAATGAATAATTCACACTGATGATCTTTTTAGGTTTAGTGTTTTAGAGAATTAAGACTTAAATATTACATTACATCTCAAAAATTACATGGTAGACACTTCTACTCAGCTTCAATTTTTATCATAAAAATTCTCTATAAATTATGTGTCATGTCTAGTCCCATGTTTTAGATAGCATGACATTTCATTGATCCAATCCTTGACCCTATTCATCATTAGGTCCTGTGAAAAACAATTCACAACCTGGGATAAGAATAAAAATATCAGTAAGGGTTATAAAAAATAGAATGAAAAAATTAGTTCACAATTTCTTACAAAACATTATATTTTTAACATACCTCCTTAAATACTACGATTTATTAATTACACATAAAAATCATAAATCAAAAAGGTAACTTGTGGCATCCATAACATACATACTTTGTAACATTCACTGCTATGTAGGGAGTTACATTTGGAATACCCATGATAGTATATTACCAAAATATCTTAGGAGAAACATTCACGTTACCTCTTTCATGTTACCCAATGAATTTGTGAGCTATCTCGGTATCACCCGCCCTATGTTTATCACGGAACCACCCGTATGTAGGTTCTGGGCTTAGCGGAAGTGCATTCGTGGGTGTACCCAACTTTAATATTATTGTTAACAATGATCAATATGAGATCCATCATGATTATAAAACACCATATTTTCAGAATTGAACAAAGAACTAAAAAGAAAGAGCGGAGTATGAGATCTATTGATAGAATCATCATATGATGGTTATACTTAAAATAATTAATTGACAAGAATTATATTGATGTAATTCTTTCTTCAATGATGTTTCTAGTCACGATATGATGTGATCTGTCATTTCATCATAGAATCCAAGTGTAGAATTACTCTAGTGGTGATCCACATGGGCTCCACGTATCTCTAGATGATGTCGAAGGGATCTCTGGATTCTAGCGTGGTAGATCCTTCGCTTGCGATGCCTGGCTTTGAACACCTGGATCCGGTGGAGGAGGATCTCTCTCTCGAAGCTTGAGAGAATTATCATTGGAAATAGAATTCTCTCTTTTCTTGAGAGCTTATTCAAATTTGTTGTGCACAACCAGCCAAAAAATGGATAAGATAATGAGAAATATATAATTGTTATTTTAATTACCTAGAATATTAAAATGAATTAATTACCCGAAATCATTTATTCATTTCTTTTAATTCTTAGTATACCCCATGTATAATAATAACAATTGACTATTATTATTACCTGACATGCACCAAACAAATTACACCTACTATTATTTAATTAATTAAAAAATATTTATTTTCATAAATTCTCAAAAAAAATACACGGTGTGTATATTTAACATACACGACAAGTACTTTTATTTTTCCATTTTCTTTATTTCTTCCACCGCATATTTTAGACCGTGAATAATGGATATTTATTTCTATAATAAATATCACTGCATTACTCACTAATAAATATATTATTTCTCCCACAATATATTCTCCCGAATAACTAGTTTCGAAATAAATGTAATCAAGCTTCCTTAAATAATTATTAAACCACAATCGAGAATAATCTTTATTTAACTGGTTAAATTAATATTTAACTGTGATAATTGGAAACACATAGTGTGTGACCCTCTAGGCCTCTTTCTCAGTGGCATTAGGTGGATCCTGCCTAAAGTCCAAGGTTATCATCTAGCAACACGCCAAGGCACCCCTAAAGAATGAATTTAATGCCGCAGTGACGTGTCACATCCTATGAACGATTACCATGTAATTTAATCCCTTTGTCTCGATATCTAGAATCAAGTGTGTTGTATGACATTGTCATCAAACCATGTTCTCAATATCTTTTTCAATTTATGGAATTAAACTTGCATATTCCTCACCATGGACATGGATTTTTTAGGCTATATCAATTCCATCAAAGGGCCTAAGATATCTAATTCTGTTATGGAATCGGAGGGACACATCCTTTCTCACGTTATCTATTAATGTAATATCACTCATGAATCCCCCAACGTATCATACCAAGCTATGAATAGTGTGGCATCACAGTTTTTGTCAATACCTCTATGTGAAGGAGTTGTGAAAACCATTTATAATAATATTAAAGACTATGGACCAATACAAACATCCACAGATAAGAACATCCAATGACACTATGAAATGTGGATTTCTTACTTGTGGGTCTCATTCATATAATATATTCCTAGACAATACCATGGGTGAACACACTGAGAAGGTTCCATAATGTATTATGATTCCCCACCACTAATGGACAGTATTATTTGTGTCCCTAAAATAACATCATCCAGCCATAGAACATATATTCAAGAAAAGTGTTATGGAACTTTTCGGTTCACATAATAGAAGAGATCTGCTATAACCCATTAATGCAACAGTTATCCCTAGGACATTATCACATGCATTTTCATGCAGAAGAACAATCATGATGTGATAATGTATTTATTAATGAATAATGTACAACGTAGTTTGTTCTATGCCACCAAATCCAACAGACTCCCACTTCGACTAGAGCCAACTACTAACAACCTTTAAACCGATATCTCTCACATGATATTCATGCTTTTTCTAAGATTGGCCTTTAATCATGGGGTCCTCCACGTTCTCTTCCGTGGACACTCTTCTCACTACAACTTCACCCCTTTGATAGAAATTCCTCAAAAGGTGATACATCCAGAGTATGATCTTTGTCCGTTGATGTGACCTTGGTAATTTTTCAAGAGCCACCATTGTTGTATTATCACAATACAATGTGATAGGATCTTTACTACTAAGAACCACATCAAGCTCATAGAATTTTTTTTGAATCTAGATGACTTTCTTGGATGCATCATAAGCTACTATATATTTTGAATCCACTATAGAATCGGCGACAACTGGTTTCTTTGAACTCTTCCAGCTCGCAGATCCTCTATTGGGACAGAAAACATATCTAGATTGAGACTTCACATCATTCTGATCTTTCTGAAAACCAGCATCAGCATACCCTCTGATGAAAATCTCCTCATATCCACTATACTCGAGGAACATATCCATAGTTCCTCTCAGAAACATAAGAATAGTCTTAATAGTTGTCCAATGATGTTATCATATATCTACTTGATATCTTCCTCCCACGCTCAACGAATAGGCCACATATAACCTGGTACATAATATGTCATACATGATGGATCCTATATCAGAAGCGTATGGGATATTACTCATTCAATCTTTCTCCTGTTGTGTCTGAGGACACATATTTATAGAAAGTTGTAGGCCTTATGAAACTGAAATGAATACGCTCTTTTATTGTTCCATACTAAATATCTTTAGTATATGGTTAGTGTATGTACCATGACTTATTTCAAATAGCCTCTTTTATCTATCAGGAATGATCTTGATCCTTATAATGTAGGCTGCTTCACCCATGTCCTTCATGGAGAAACACTTGTTCAACCATCCCTTAACTGATTGTAAGACTGGTACATCATTTCCAATAAGAAATAGCTCATCAACATATACTACTGGGATAAATATCACATTTTCATTGAACCACTTATAAACACATGGCTCACATTCGTTCTTAATAAATCAAATTTCCTTTATGGCTTCATCAAATCATATGTTTCATGACCTGGATTGTTGCATTAATCTATAAATAGATATCTAGAAATTGATAACATTTTTGGCTTCACTTGGTGTCACAAACCCTTCTTTTTGTTTCATAATGGCATCGTCCTTAAGGTTTCCATTAAGGAATTTGGTTTCAACATCCATTTTTCAAATCTCATAGTCATGGTAAGCTACTATGTCTAGTATAATTTTTATGGATTTAAACATGGAAACTGGCGAGAAGGTATCATCATAGTCAATTCTTTGATGTTGTCTGAATCCTTTAGACACCAGCCTTTCCTTATATATTCTAACATGACCTTAAAAGTATAGTTTTCTCTTGAATACCCATTCGCTTCCAACAGGCTTTATATCAACCATCTCATCGACAAGAACCTAGCCTTGGTTCTGATACATGGAATCGATCTCAGAACTCAAAGCATCTAGCCATCTTGTAGCTTTTGATCTTTCTACTACTTCCTTATAGGAGAGAGTTTCATCATTCTCCAACAATAATTATTCACCATCCTTGGTGTCTAGGAAACCATATATCTCTGGTTCTCTTACCTTTCTTGAGCTCCTACGCAAAACATGTGTTTTTGAACCTCTTCCATGGGGACCTGTGAAAATTGTTCTTGTACCAACACCTGTGTATATTGAGCACTATCTTTATCAATGTCAATCTTTCTCCCACAATCCTTTTTTAGGATGTTCTCCCTCTCATGAATGACGGATTTCTTAGAGACAATCACTTTCTCGTCTAAAGGGTTATATAGGTAATTCCCTTTCATTTCCTTGGGATATCCTCTAATGACACACCTCATGCCCGAGGGTGCTAGTTTGTTTCCCGAGATGGATTTAACAAACTCCTCGCGTCCCCATACACGTTTGTGAGACAAAATAGGTTTCTTTTTATTCCATAACTCAGAGGGAATTATATTTTCTGCCTTGTTTGGTACTTGTTTTAATGTGTATATTGCAGTCTGTAATGCATTTTCCCAAAAGGATAATGGAAGATTTTCATCACTCATCATCAATATCACCATGTCCAACAAGGTTTTTTTCCTCCTTTATCTAACACCATTCCACTATGGTGTATAAGGAGGAGTGAGATGAGATAGAATCCCAGACTCTCGTAGAAGATCGATGAACACTTGGTTTAGATATTATCTTCCTCGATCCGATCAAAGCTTCTTTATCATCTTAATAAGAAGATTCTCTACATAATTCTTTAATTACTCAAAGTTCTCTAAGGGTTTTTAAATATAACTCCTTACATAGACATTGACATATCTACTCAAATAATCATTAAAAGTAATGATGTTAAAATATTGACCACTAGATTCTACTAGAAATGGTTCACCATCATCTGTGTGCACCAATCCTAAAAGCTCTATTGACCTTTCACCTTGTCCACCAAAAGGTGGATCTGTCATTTTACCATGTAAACAAGAGTTCCATCTATGATGTGGTTTTAGATCAGTGGAGTCTAAATATCCATCTTGTTAAAGAATTTTCAATAGTTTCTCGTTTACATGACTCAGATGTTGATGCCACATCTGGGTGATATATGAGTCATGTGAGTCTGTTTCGTTATCGATTGACAAATATTGGTTTTTGTAATCTAATACATACAAAACATTATTTAAATGCGCCATACCATAACATACAAAGTTCGTATAAAAGATAAAACCCTTATTTCCAATCTTGAAAATAAATCCATCCATAACTAAAAAAGGTACAGAAATTATGTTCTTGTTAATACTAGGAACATAATAATAGTTGTGTAAAAACAAAATCATCCCAATTGACAATGAGTGGTGGTAATCGCCAATGGATAACATTTCTAGGCTCACTCCATTCGAAACTTGAAGATCCACCTATCCTTTATAAATATTTCTAAATCTACCTGGTTCCAAAATTTTAATACATATGTGAGCCCCACAAGCTATATATAATACCCAATGTGTCGAAATGGAAAGATTACACTTGATAACGAACACACCTTTAGCATCCCCACACTTATGGGTGATGTTTCTCTTTCGGTGGCCTTGCCTTCCACATGAAAAACATACCGTATCTTTTTCCATGCCCTGCCTTTGGATCATCTTATTCTTAGAGGGATGGCTCTCGAGGGATTCAGACCGTTTATAAGTCCTTGGCCCCTTTGCCTGGTCCTTACTTTTATTTTTCACCATAAGGACTATGGGTTTGTCACGAACCATGTCCTTATCTACCTGGAGAATTAAGGTTAGATATTCTGATAGACACTTCTCAATGTTTCTAATGTTATAGTAGAAAATAAATCTAGATAAGGTCTTGGGCAGTGATGATAGAATGAGATCTGTACACAACTCATCCGGGAACATAATTCCTATGATTTCCAAGCATTAAATGTAGCCAATAATCATGAATACATGAGGCCTAGCTGGTGCAGACTCTCTATGAATAGTTGTAAACAAAGTATTGGAGATCTCATATCTCTCCTGCCTCACCTTCTCTTGGTAGAGATCATTAAAATGAGACATTATTCTATATAGGTCCATGTTTTCATGTTGCTTCAAGAGCTCATTAGGCATGGCTGATAGCATCAAACATTAGACATATCTTGCATCATCCATATGTTTCATATAGAGAGACAGTTTCTCATCACATGCCGATTTCCCTAGTGCAATTGGAACATGCTCTCCCAGTACATAAAATTTCCTCTTGTGGCGAAGGATGATGAGTAAATGCCTCTACCACTATTGGAAGTTGGTGTCAGTGAGAAGGTTTTCCTACTCGAGTATGGTTTGAAATTATACATTTGAAGTTATTTTTATTTCCGTTTCTACAATTTAATATGAAAAATGGTTTATTACTTTATTATAAAACTCATAAAAATAAATAAATTAATACTTATTAGTATCCAACTATTTTATCGAAATCAAATTTCCCTCACCATTGACTTCAGAACATTCTGTAGCATGAATATTATAGTGGAAAGGATCCATATTTCCCTTCACATTACCCTAACTAGGGTTAGTCAAAGTACTTGAAGGGTTTTAGGTAGGCATTCCAAATGCCAATTGCATTAACTAGCGGCTCCTTCATCAGACGAGTGGACTCCCCAATCCTGAAAACCTTTTATTTTGGATTTCCTCAACCTTTTCCTCTTGGGCACACTATGTCATACTGTGGAAGTCAACCCTTGATGTAAACCAAGTCATGTCCACCCAAAACCTTCAATTATAATTCCCCGATAATTGAAAGCACCCTAACTAGGGTTAGTCAAGCACTTTGAACTATGGTTCGATTCTAACAAAGATTATAGAAGTTTATACCGAAATAATATTTATTTGAGGGATTTTATCCTTATATGTAAATTGACACTTTATTATATTTCATTACATGCTTGTTAATATTAGGGGAGATATACTTAAGTGATTAATCATGTCTAAGATAATATTTATGCCTAAGCCAATTTTATTTTAGTTCCATCTTTCGTGCTTGTTTAATTCATTAATTGTGTGATCATGATAACAAACCCACAATAAAAAACCATGAAACTGACAGAAATAAAATAAATGTTATGATCATGAGCTTTTTCTATCAGTTAGTTTATCCAGTAGTTGATAAAATAACCCATGACCTAGGGGGGAAACACCTTGAACTATTCAGGTTCGTGTTTATAGCTTTCCACCTGTCCACCTTTGTATCACCTTGGATTGGTTTCACCTTGTCTCCTGACATGGGCTGCCTCCACTAGCTTGGGAGCTCCATCCATTACATATTCATTTATCTGACATGCAGGTGAGGCGTAAAAGGAGTTTTTTACATAAAATAATCCTTGGGCGCATAGGCCCTACATATTAATGAGGAGAAGGCTCACCGTCCAAAAAATTTAATCTATATAAATAAACTAAAATAAACCATTCACATACAAATGTCTTGGTCTAGCTCATGATCATCCATACATGCAATTATATTAATGCATAAATAAAACTAGAATTCAAATCATTAATCATTCTTATTTAAGGCGAATCACTCTCGAATCAATTAATTTTATTTAATTAATCAATCCTTTTATGTTAAACACTTTTCTGAATTTCCTTGAGATTCTCATCCATCATAATTTTAAATAAATAAATTCATTTAATATTATCATTGTATGTAACATGTACAATAGAGGAAACCCGGTAAATTCCCATTTATAAAGATAATAAATTAAACACATATATATAAAAAAATTGTCACATGTTATGCCTCAGCTTTATGTCTACACTATGGTATACGTCTCAAGTTTTTGTATATTATAATATTAAATTTTAATATATATAAGTAATTTGGATCAGTAAACATCATTTTGTTCTGACTACATGACATGTATTTTCTTCACCGTCCATCCAAACTACATGCCCGGGGACATGGCGTGTTTATGTACATTGGAAATATTTGGAGTGCAAAGCATGTTCATTGGGATACACGCCATGTAATATCTGCATTACACGGTTTCTAGTCAGGCTGTCCGTGTACGGGGTACATGGTCCAATATTAACCCTAAGGGACTACAAGCCGTGTTTCATGGGCGACATGACGTATAATCCAGAAAACATGTGCCCCATGTTCCTGGTCAACACACGGTGTCATTTATGACTTCAAAATACTCCAGTACATGACATGATTTGGTGGACCAGTCTGATGCATTGAACCTAGACTACACGACATGTACATCTGAATACACACCATGTATTCTTGTGTTTAATTTCTAGGAACGCTTGGAACCTCCAAATGAGATCCTCTGCTTTATTTTAATCAAAATTAAATGAAAAATTCATTTCATTATGGTGAATAAGAAATGAGAGAGGTGGAACAGATCTTGAGATTCAGATTTTACGAATGATTAACTTGAATTGAAGAAACTAAATTATTAAATGCATAAATCACCATCGAAAAAAATAAATAAATAATTATAATCAATGATATGACCCCACAGATACCCCTTATAGGTTCTGGGCATAGTGGAAGCGCGTTGGTGGGTGTAACCAACATGAATTTTAGCATTAACACCGATCAGTCTAAGATCCATCATGATAATAAAATGCCAAATCTTCAGAATAGAATGAATAATGAAAAAGAAAGAGGGCAATCCCAGAACCATAGATAAGAACGTCATATGTTGGTTATAATTAATTTAATTAATTCACATGAATTACCTTGATGGAATTCTTTCTTCATTGATGTTTCTGGTCACGATCTAATATGATCTGTCGTAGCGCCGTAGAATCCAAGTGTAGGATTCCTATAGCGGTGATCCACACATGCTCCACGTATCTCTGGATGTTTCCGAAGGGATCTGTAGGTGATATCATGGAAGAGCCCTTCACTTTTGATGTCTTCCTTCGATCGCCCTGATCCGGTGGAGGTGGATCTCTCTCTGTCATAGCTTGAAATCATTCTCAGTGGAAAAATAATTCTCTCTTGGATTGATAGGTTTTTCAAATCCGTTGTGCACAACCACAAAAAATGGCTAGGCTAATGACAAATATTTAACGGGGATTTTAATTACATAGAATAATAAAATGAATTAATTACCCAAAAGAATTTATTCATTTCATTTAATTCATAGTAATACCCCATGTATAATAATAATAGTTGACTATTATTATTACCTGACATGTGACCAGCAAATCACACCTAATGTTATTTAATTTAATAAATAATAATTATTTCTCATATATTCCCAAAAAAAATTCACTGCATCTATATTTTATATACACACCGTGTACTTTTATTTTTCCATTTTTCTTTTCCTCCTCCACCACATTTATTATACCATTAATAAAAGCTATTTATTTCTAAAATAAATATCACTGCATTAATGACTAATTTATATATTATTTCACCCACAATATATTTTCTCAAATAACTAGTATCGAAATAAATTCCATAAGGAATCCTAAAATAATTATTAAACCATAATAAAGAAGAGTCATTATTTAACCTGTTAAATTAATATTTACCTGAGATACATGGACACACTTACTGTGTGACCCTCTAAGACTCTTTATATGGCCCTGACCTTAAACCTTACTTAATATTGAATTAACTGAATAATTCACATTGAGGATCTTTTGAGGTTTATAGTTTTAGAGAATTAGGAAATAACTATTACATCTCAAAAGATTACAAAGAAGAAAATTCTACTAAGTTTCCATAAAATAAAAAAACTCTTAAAAAGAAACATGTTTACTTCCATGTTTTAGGTACCATGACTTTCCCTTGATCCCATCCTGGACCCTATTCCATGTTAAGTCCTGTGAAAAACATTTCAAAAATTTGGGATGAGCATAAAAAGCTCACTAAGGGATACACAAAGAATGAAAACTGTTAGTTTTTAAAAACAACAAGTAAACCATGTATACTTAATCAAAGTAATACTTCTCAATTTTTCGAAGTAGTAAAAAAAACTCTTCACTGAATAAAAGTTCATTTCTTACCCTTCTATAAACATAAGATTACCATAAAACCCATATAAAGATCACATAACATATAAAGGTAACTTGGGACATAAACATACTTAAGTGGAATAACCAAAAGGTAGACTTCCACACATATCACTTAATGGAATAACCATTCGGCCAACTTCCAAACATACTTAACGGAATAGCCATACGGCCGACTTCCATACCCAATGCATTAGAGGTTATAACGTAACCACCTATCATGGTATTTACGGCACCACCCGTCATATGGTTTATCACGTAACCACCCATATAATGTCCAAGCACCATCATTACACATAAAATATTGAAAATATAAACATTTCAATTACAACATTTCATTTGCAATCACAATAAGTAATTCCCATTTATTGAATTAATCAATCCATTTTCAAAAACCATTTAAAAGAGATTTTTGAATCAAAGTGCCCCATACCACTTTGAAGATTTTAATGGAATTATAATTTTAAAACATTTATGTCCATATAAATAAGTACTGAAAACCATTTTAAAAACATGGAAATTAATGATAAAGATTTAAAATAATAAATCTTTAAAACATTTAAAACGATATTTTTGTTAAAGAGTTTTTAACAAAATGAGAGACTCTTGAATACAAATAATTGTGGAATAACATTTAATCGGAACATTATAATATCATGAGAATAATGGGATTCATGATATAATATTTCAAAGGACAGTATACACACCATATAAGAGTGAATTGGTGCATAAAAACAATGAAGTCTCAAAAGAAATGTAAAATGAGATGAAATCCACTATAAAGAAGCTATCCTTAAATTAAGGACAAATAAATCTCATAATTATGTGTGACAAATATAAATACACCCAATATAAGTGGATATTAAGTGTAAAACAATCAAAGGTCATTCACACATATTCAAAGGATGACATGTTCAATAACTACATGTTGAACCCAAAGAAATCAAAATTGGGTTATGAAGTTCCCTTGGTAAAATTGGAAAGCTTAACGACGTCAAATAAAATTTTACAAAAAGGGTTAATGAGAGAGATAAAGGGGTATCTCATCAGTTGGACATAAAATTTAAATCAATAAGGATATATAAGAACATATCCCAACATAATATTATGTGAATTAAAAGACATAACAAAAGAAGTCTTTTACAAAAAGAGGAGGGTGAAAGGTTCCCTTACCGACATGGGTATCTTTCGAGACATGCACCCCGTGAAGAAGGACAATACAACATTGATGTAAATACTCATAAATGAAATTATATTACACACTGAGTAAAATAATGGGCAGTACATACACCACTCAAAGGAAATTGAGGCAAATGTAGCATAAATCTCACGGGAATAAAAGTGAGAAGAAAAATCCCTTACGAAAACTCGGCAGCCTAACGACGCCACATAAAACATACAGAAATGGATCGATGAGATCAAATAGGGTCTATAATCATATTAACATAAATTTTACAGAAAGAATAATATAAAATAACATCCCCCAACATAACAAAGATGAGCTTAAAAGAAGTGACATAAAGGAGAGTACTTTAAAT
Source organism: Viscum album (assembly GCA_963277665.1). Classification (NCBI taxonomy): domain Eukaryota; kingdom Viridiplantae; phylum Streptophyta; class Magnoliopsida; order Santalales; family Viscaceae; genus Viscum; species Viscum album. The sequence continues at coordinate 1,639,159,357 of OY728127.1, forward strand.
GAAAGAGAGAGGTTAGATCTCTTACGAAAATTCGGCAGCCTAACGGCGCCACTCAAAACTTCCAAAATGGATTGATGAGAGAAAATAGGTTCTCTCATAATATGAACATAAAAATTACAGTAAGAGTTATATAAAAGAACATCCCAATAAAAAGAAAGATGAGCTTTAGAAGGAATGACATAAAAGAGTGGACTTAAAAAGAAAGAGAGGAGTAGGATCCCTTACCTCGGGTCCGACTTGACTCGATCGTTCTTTAATATCCTGAATAATAAACGTGAGTTAATTTATTCTTACTTAAGAAACTTTTTCAAGTTAATTATTTCTTTTATATCACTTATTACCATGTCATATACATTATGTAATCATTTAAGTTAATAATGTTTGTTTTGTCGATACTTGGTTCTTATGTCAAAAGTGGCCTTCATACAATTACATGTTGTTCATGTGGTCAAAGGTTCATTATATCAAGAATTGTATTCATGATTTATATATCATATATATCATATATATACAGTATATTCATGGATTTATAATATTACATAACATTTAGAGTTAAGAAAAGAAATGCACCGTTCATGGAGACGGTAAGCCGTACATACGCATGAACGCTACTTCCATTTCTAATTCCTATTTAATGAAATTAAAACATAATGATAAATAATAGTATTGTAATTCCAGTATGGTATCATATATAATATCATTAAATATATCCTTTATACATACCACATATGGTATTAACGAATCAATTCACTTTGAGGGGGCGGTAGTCCGCACTTCCTTAAATGAAGATATCGCGTTTACCCATAATGGAAACCATAAAGGTTTTCCATAAATGAAAAATACAGAAGCTTATGTAAAACATAAACATATTATATATCATATATAAATATAGTGTCATATTAATGGCCACATTTGAAGGTGTTAGAAGAATGTTGAACAATCATCGTTTCGGGAGGATGAAATTTGCCATCCACAGAAACAGTATGTTCTTTAACCATTAGATGTAGGTGTGTGTAAGTGTAGCTCGAAACCTTTTTATAACAACATCCTAGTATATTGAAGATATTGTATTTGTTACAAAATAAAATATTAAAAAGAGTTTGTGGGGTTGGAGAAGCAAAATAAAACAAAAGGACTCAAGCGAAGACATTACCTTAAAATCGGGTAACTTCCTTTGATTTGAGATCAAAGGCTTCCTTGGAAAGGATTCATCCCAAAGTGAGGCTTCCAGGAGTTATAGAGGGATTTGGAGAGATGAAATGGGCAGAGTTTGGACGATCCAAATGCTTGAGAGGTGTGGGTAAGGAGGTAGAGGTGGGGGCCTTTTATAAGATGAGAGGAGGGGCACTCTTGGAAAGTAAGCAAATGTTACTTTATTTGAAAATGTGTTTCGGATTTAAAAGGTCACAAATTGATATAATTAGTGGATAAGGTGATATGGGTTCTAAATCCACCCATCTAATAGGTTTGGGACATGTTTAGGTCTTAGATATTACATTATCTTTCCATTTTATTTAAATCGTTAAATAATGAGGTCATCGCTGTATCATTATGATGTCACAAATAATTTAATTTATTTAATGTCTAAAAATTATAAAACAAATACTATGATGTATTAAATCTTTTTAGCTTTCCAATGATTATTTATAGTTAGAAATATGACTTTTATAACCCCATGTAAATCTTTTTTTAGTAAAACATCTCATGTTTGTGTCATTTTTACTTTAACATTAAATAAAATGATATTTAGTTCATTTTCCGACCAAAGTGTCTCCATGGGGTCCCAAAGTTGACCCATGGATTGTCTATGTCGTCCATGACACATCAAATGAGGGTAGGACATGTGTCTAGGTCATTTCATTTTATTAAAACATTATTCTTACCTTAAACTACACTAATTACCTCTAATCACGATTAAAAACTTAATAAGTTACTATTCACCAAAAAATATTTTAATCCCATTGAACAACATTTTACTTCTTAATGACAACCATTTATGTCGGATTTTTGAAATTCAGAACACAATGATGGAAAAATTTCATTTAATCGGAAAATCAGTTTTTATAAGTACCACTTAGTGGTTTCACTATTCATCAAAAATTGAAGTTTTTCATAAAATTACCAAAAGTCAAACCTAAGATATATTTGATATTCCGAATTCAAAAATGATGTCCATTTTACAAAATTCAAAACATATAAGTTGAATTAATTAATTTAATAATTAATTCCCGCCGTCAAAACAAATAGCGTGTTTTTATGAAACAAAAAGTATCAAAAGATTGACACTAGTTTAAGTCCGATTTCAAAGTGAAATTAATTCCAATGACCACTATTGGATTAAATGGTAAAAATATATTCTAGTTTCACTTTAAAACCAATTCAAAATATAATTTAATCATATAAATAAATTAGATTAAAAAGAGGTTTTGAATTAAAATACAACATTTTTCACTATTCATTAAAAATTGAACTTTTTCGGAAAAATACCAAAAATTTACACAAAGTAAATTTTGATGTCCCGATTCTAAAAAAGAATATTATTTTGTATAAGACATAAAATTTTCAAAAAGAGGATTTAAAAGAGTTTTTCCATCAAAAGGCGGTTAATCAACCTTTTAAATAATTTTAGAATGTTTACGTTTAAAATTGGATTCATTCAATTTTTATTCCTCTAACATTTATTGTAAAAAGTAAAAATATTTGACAAATATATATAATCATTTTGTAGTTAGATCTTTTCATTCCCACCGTTACAATGGCTAGGCGTTAACTACCATTTAAAATAATATTATTTTATTATTAGAGTGCAACGTAAGATTCCTAAGAAACTCATTGTTGCGTATTGGGTGTGAAATCGAGCATAGCATCCCCATTAAAGTAATATTAATATTTGATTCACAAATATGGATAAATATAAAGATTTCAAATTCTTTATTTACCTAGGGCGTTACTCTTTCTCAGTGGCATTAGGTGGATCTTGCCTAATGGCCAATGTTATCATCTAGAAAAATGACAAGGCACCCATAGGGAATGAAGTGAACGATGTAATGATGTGAAGCCTCCTAGAAATTCTTACTATGTAATTTAATCCCTTTGTCTCAATATCTTGAATCAAGTGGGTTACATGCTAGTGGTGTCAACCCATGTGCTCAATAATATATTCTTTGAGATTCTAGAATTGAACTTTCCAATTCTTCACCATGGACATGGATTTATTTAGGCTATATCAATTCCATCAAAGGGCCTGAGATATCTACATCTATTATGGAATGGAAGGGACGAATACTTTCTCAAATTATCTATTAATGCAATATCTCTCTTAACACACCCAACATATCCAACATCGCTGCGAACTATGTGTCGTCGCTATTTTCATCAATACATATAAGTGAGTGAATTGTGATACCCAATAATAATAATATTAATGTCTAAGGACCAATACACCTGTCGGTAGTTAGGAACATCCAACAACAGCTTGAAATGTATATTTTCTACTGGTGGGTCTCGTTCTCATAGTATCCTTCTAGACATTACCAAAGGTTCACTCCATAAGAAGGTGCCTCAATGATTTATGAGTCCTCACCACTAATTTCATATATTATTTGTGTCCCTCATATAACATCATTCATACATAGATCATATATTCAAGAACAGTGCTATGGCACATCCGGGTTCTCATTATAGAAGGGATATGCTCTGACCTTTTAATAAAACAGCTATCTTTAGGACATTATCACATGAATTGTCATGTAGAAGAACAATAAAAATTTGATAAGGTATTTATTAATTAATAAAGTAAATATTACTTAGTTCTAGGCCTCCAACTCCAACACCAAATACGTAACAATGCCCAAGAACCATAACATATTCATAATACATAAAACCAATATAAAGGAAAGATAATTTTTCTACATTTCAATCACAATATATCATATAATTATATTGTCATAATAAATCAATTATCAAAACCATTTTCAATACCAAAATACGTAAAAAGTGTATATGGTTTTTATTTTCTTTTAAAAACATTACGACTGGTTAAAGATGCCAAAGATAAAATAATACTTGAGGCGGCAGAAAGGTCATTGTCACCGCTTACGTTAAAAAGAAACATTCATTTTTGGTCATTTAGTAAAACGATTCACAGAAAAATATTCCCTTTTAATGAAATTAAAATTCATTGGTGGTTATACAGCGTATAAAATAATGTTGTATGTTATAACTAAATATTCCTCAATGAAAGGAGATTGAGACGATGTCCCTTACCTATTGTCCGACATGACTTGATCGTTCTTTAATCTCTTGAATAATAAACTAAAGATAATTTATACATTTATAAGAACATTTTTAAAGTTTATTATTCCTTTTAAATCACATATTACCTTGTTTTAAACATTATGTAATCATTTATTTTAATAACGGTTGTTTTGTCGATACTATGTACTTGAGTAAAAAATAGACTTCTTATGATTACAAGTTGTTCAAATGGTCAAAAGATAATTATATACAGAATGATATACCTGATTTCAATATCATATTTATCATATTTATCTAGTATATACAAGTATTTATAATAGTACGTAACATTTGAAGGTAAGAAATGAAATGCACCATTTAGGGAGACGGTAAGTCATACGTGCACATGAATTCCACTTTCATTTCTATTTATTATTTTAAGGGAATTAAAACATAATGATACATAAGTATATTATAATTACAGTATTATATAATATACAATATCATTAACTCTATCCTTTATACATTCCACATATCGCTTTAAAGAGTCATATCACTTTGAGGTGGTGGTAGTCCGCACTTCCTCAAATGAAATTATCGTGTTTACCCAAAATGGAAACCATAATGATTTGCTAAAAAAAATATAAGAATAAAGAAAAAATAATCATAATATATATAAAATAAAAATACAATTCCATCTTAATGGCCACCAAGAGAGGTGGTAGGATATAATTGAACAGTCATCTTTTCGAGAGGCGTTAGTTTTCCATCCAGAGAAACAGTATGTTCATTAACAATTATATGGATTTGTGTGAAAGTTTAGTTTGAATCCATCTCATAAAAACAACCTATAATATTTAGTATAATTTTTTTATAAAATAAAGTAATAAAAATACTTTAGTGGGGTTGGATAAGTAAAATAAAACAAAAGAACATAAGATAAGATGTTACCTTTAAATCAGGTAACTCCCTTAGGTTTGAACCAAAAGGACTCCTTGAAGTTCCTTTTACCTAAGGTAAGGCTTCTAAGAGGAGTAGAGGGTTCTTGAGAGCTTATTTGGGGATGGGTTGGATGAGCCAATGGTCTTGAGAGGTGTGTGTAATGGGTTACAATTGAGGTATTTTTATAAGGGGGATGAGGGGCTCTTTAGTAATGTTTGAAAATATTATTTTATTATATACTTATATTTGATTTATAAAGATCAAAAACACCTAAAGAATTAAGATACGATGACTTAATTTCGAAATAAAATCATCCAATAAGAATTGGACATGTTTTGGATATTGTTTTATTATTTATAATATTATTTATTTAAATCATTTATTAATGAGGTAAATACTACATCATTATTATGTCATAAATAATTAAATTTATTTGATGTCTAAAAATTATAAAATAAATACCATAATGTAGGAAATATTTTTATCTTTCCAATGAATTTTTATATTCGAAATGATAACATATATTACCCCATGTAAAAATTAATTACATAAAAGATATTTTTTAATGTCATTTTTGCCTTTACTTTATGTTAATTAAAATAAAGTGTCATTATCACTCTAATGTGGCTTCATGGGGTCCCAAAATAGACCCAATGATGCCCATGGTCGTAAATGACCCAAAAAATAATGTTAGGACAAGTGTTAAGGTAATTTTGTATTATTATAATATTCTTTTAACCAATAATTATCCTATTTAACTTTAACCTTGTTAAATAAAAGTAAAAAGATACTATTCACCAAAAATTATTTAATCTTATTGAACCAAATTTTACATACTAATAACAACAATGTATGTCAGATTTTAGAAATACAATTCACAGAAGTTGTAAAATTTCATTTAAATGAAAAAGTCAGCGTTTTTAACTACTACATAGTGGTTTCAGTATTCATAAAAAATTGATGTTATTCAGAAAACTACCAAAAATTCATCTTGAGCTATATTTTCTATTCGGAATTCAAAAATGATTAATATTTTAAAAAATTAAAAACATAGAACTTTCAATAATTAATTTATAATTAATTCCTGTTGTCAAAACAAATATCGTGTTTTAAGAAACAATAAATATCAAAATATTGATACTTATTTATGTCCAATTTCCATGTGAAATTAATATCAATGGACACAATTGGAATTAATGGTAAATACGTAATCTAATTACACTTTAAAACTAATTAAATAGATAATATAACCATATAAATAAATTAGAATGAAAGGAACTTTTGAATTTAAATTTAGTATTTTCCCTATTCATTAAAAAATGAATTTTTTGAGAAAAATACAAACAAATTTCCCAAAGTAAATTTTGATATCCCAAATCAAAAAAGAATTTTATTTTATCAAATAGAACAAATAAAATTGACCTAAACTATAGTTAAAGAGGGATCACCATCAAAAGGTGGTAAATCAACCTTTTAAAGAATATTATAGTATTTATGATTAAAATTAGATTAATTCACATTTTAAGCCTCTAAATTTTATTGGATTAATGTAAAAAAATTTAAAAATCATGTATAATCATATTTTTGTTTGTTATATTAAACCCCACCAATACAATGTATAGGTGTTAACTACATTTAAAATAATATTTTTATATTATTAGTGTGAGACATAATATTTCAATGAAATCCGTTGTTGCATATCGGGTTTTCCAACGAGCATATAAACCCCTTTAAAGTAAAATTAATATTTAATTCACAAATATGAATAATTATGAGAATGTATTATTTCATTATTTACCAGGGATGTTACAATTAATATAATTGAAGATCCAAATAATAAATAACTTGAATAACATTCTCATGTTCCAAAAAATTGATAACTCAAATTGTACTTTTAACTGTATTGATTCATTTATTATCAACAATTTGGACAATAGACTAACTAAAATAAGGTCAATGTTGCCTCATGTGTTAGATGATAAAAAATTATTCCGACTAATTATTATTTGTAAGATCATGGTGAATTGTATATTGGTAAAAAAATTCACATAGAAATGATAGTTTTCATTCCACTCCCAATAGGATTTTGTTTATTAGGAGGTAAATCATTTCAATTTCCATTACATTTATCATTAACATGATTTTTTAGAGGTCCATCAATTTATAAAAAATATTCATGTAATAAAAAACAATCCATCTCGAAAATCAAATAACCATGAAAAATAATTACAACAATGTTGAAATCTAGTCATCTTATTTTCAATATATGTCACCTTTGGTTTAACCTATTTCTTCAATGATCATTAATTAATCTTTTGGAAGTTATCATATTTTTGAAATTTTACCTTGTTATCTCACAAATGATTTTCGTGCCTATTATTAAAAGATTCACTAAAACTTTCTATCATATTTAATATTGTGACATAGACTTTTAATACATAGATATCACATTTTAATAGAAGAATATTCATTAAATAACATAATTATCAACGACAATATAAAATACTATTAGTCCAGTTAGTAACTTGGAAACATATACAAATGGCTCATAAAATAGATAAATTTTATCCAAATATGTACATCATAAATAGAAATCGTCATTGATATATAATACTTTTTACATTTCATTATAACCAGAAGAATGGAAACATAGTAAATATTTATTTTAGATGCACAATAAAGATACAAAAAATTTATATATCCATTATCACATGTGTATGAATTGAACAAAAGTCCATCAGTACCTAAGAAACAAATTTAAAATAATACCAAATATTTCATAGATAAAAATATAGATTACTGTTATCAATCATGGGAGTTCATAGCACATGAATCATAAGGGAATCAATTAAAATGGTCTATTAGAGCATAACATTGGAAAAATAAATATGTTAGTGGTAGACAAATAAATAAATAAAACTATTTCCATAGCAGTGAAGGATCAATTTTGATACTTTCATAGTGTAATAGGTTCACTCCCAAAACAATCGTAGTAGTCATGGATCACTCCCAAGACTATAGGTTTATTCCTCATTTATATTATATTTATCTAATGAGATACTATTCATTACCAAATTCTTAGGAAGGATATATAGTTCCATGATTCCCTCGGATATAATGTGACCACTATACTTAGTTATATAAATCACCATCTTTTGTCAAAACATGACAACCATCCATGTATATAATGTTACCATCATAGTTTGATATAATTTAACTACCATCAAATAATTAAAAAACCATATATGGGCCAAAATATCATAAAACATTAATAATATCATAACCGATTAATGAAAATTGGTTTTATAAAGCTTTAATAATTGAATAACATTTGGTAATGATATTGGATACATACACATTTCATTATTTCATCATACTATATCCATTAGAAATGATTGGGTATCAAAGATACCATGTCATCATTAACATAAACTATATAGAGAGTGAATATGGATTGGATCCTTAGATCATATTCCCAGAATATAATTTTTGAAATATTGGGATGTTAAATTTGATGAATAAAAATAATGTTATATGATTAATAATGCATTAAATTAAAAATATTCATTCCATTCTAGAAAAAATTCTTTGAAATTTGAAAATTTACAAAATATTATGTGAAAAAAATTAATTGAAAATAACAATTAAAACATTAAATTTAATCATCATTTCATTTTGTGGTTATGAAAGCATGAAATAATTTTTATGTCATATAATTTAAAATAAAAACAAAATTCTTTAAGAGATTGGTAAATGTACGTTGTTTAGAAAATGACAAAACATTTCCTTTCAGAACATTTTTTAAAAGTATAAAATATTCAAAATGACATTAAATATTCCTAGGAGAATATTAAAAACATTCGTCAAATAATTTTTAGAGAACGTGGTGATAAGAGAACAATTATTTTTTACAAAAGAGGGAAATAAATACGATATTTCATAAAAATATTTTTTTTGTTTCCTGAGAACATACAATGTGAAAAGTAAATAGAAAAAATATTTTTTTCAAGAAATTATTACTGGATATTAATTTTCATGATTTTATTGATAAATAGAACATAATATTTCATTATCATAATCCTAAACAATCATTATAAAAAATGATATTATAACATAAAGCAATTACTAGTATAGTATATATTTTATAATACGCCCAATTAAATAAAACTATTATATGAATTTGTGTATACCATAATTCTTATGAGAATAGACATAATAGACATCAATGGGTTGTATATATAGCCCATAATAGAAACATGTTTTTTATAAGGAATGTGTCCCACATAAATAAAAGTGAGATGAAAAGTTCTTACATAAGGTCTTACTTTCTTCACATGCTTCACAACAACTAGTATAATAAAAATCTTTTATTATAAATTATTAATTGAAAAATATTCATATATTTCATACCATATATTATTTACTTATAACCTTGTATCACTAGTTTGTTAAATATTCATTATTAATATCAATGTTTTGAGTGATATCTTCTTCATTTTTCATGTATACAATAGTATATTTGTTTTGGAACATTTAATTTTATTATGATATAATAATCATAATAATGTTAAATATAATATAATTATCATATATATTCATTATATACATGTTTACAGTCCTTAATAAATGATAGAGATAGATAAATGATCTAGACTGTTCATAATGAGTATAGGTTATACATGCACAAGAAATATACTTCCACCTTCAATGGATAGAATGAATGAATGTTAAATAAATTATTTTTGTCGAATAATTATTATATCATGTGTATCATATATAATAATGAAATCCATCCTCATCACCATCACTGTAATGGAGAAAAAAATGAATCACATCGCTTCGTGGAGGTGGTAGTCCACAAGTATGAATGATCAATGCTATCATTCCCAAAAGGAATTGAAGGATATATGGTAGATATGATATTATCATTAAATAATTATAATTATATCTTAATAATCATAAATAATATTTTCGACCATCATAATAACCACCCATATAATATGCCGATGAGAAATGAATTATATCACCATGTGAAGATATTAAGTTCTACGTATGCATGTACGATATTTTCAATACCAATTTCATTAAAATAGAACTAATAAAAGTTATTTCATAATCATAATATCATTTTTAAATATTATGCATACTATAAATTTAATTTTATAATGAATATAACATATTTGGAGGAAGTAAAATAATAATTAAAAATAAAGTGAGATGTTAAAGTGATTATCTCTTAAATTAAATAACTCCTATACATATCCTCTTAAACTATAGGTTTGGTCTTTTAAGAAGAAAATATTCCATAAAATATGGAAAGGGGATCAGAGAAAAGATATCTATAAATTTTGGTCAAGATTGAAGCCATAATTTCATGTGAAAAAATAGAATAAAAGGGTGTTATTTTGTAATTGAGGGGGGGCACTCTTAAAATTTCTTATATGGTTAAAATATATTTAATTTATTTTAATGAAAAATAATTCCATATGGAATATAATTTGGAATTATTTTATACTATCAACATAATTATTTCAGGCTATCCACTTTTAAAATTTTATGATTTTTAAGAAATTTAATTATATATTATTTTCAAAAAAATTATTATTTTCCATTTTGACACTATTAATCTATTCTTTCATAAATTCCACAAAAAAAAATTTGATTTTAATTTTTTCAAGAAACTATAATATGTAATATTGATCTATAAAATTAAGAAAATGCATTAAATATCATAAATTTTACTACCTTTAATATTTTTAAATTTATTATATATATAGATAATTAGAGAAATATTGCATCATTGATGCATAAAAATTTATGATAATTATAAATTTATTAAAAATTAAAATTTAATTAAAAACATAAAGATAATATAATTATTTCACAATGAATATTCATATTCTTTCATAACTACTCTTCTTTCCTATGTGAGGACATAATTAAATTTTAAATCCAAAAGAGTGACATTTTATAACATTGTTTTCATTAAATAATATGTGGTTATATTCATAGACTACCATCCATTATGAAAATCAATTTCGAGAATATAATGATACGAGAAAAATTTCATTCATCAAAACAGAATTACGTTTAAAATTTATGGTCTTATCACTTATTTTAACTGATATTATCTTGATTTATCTTTTTCTAGAATGATAAATTTTATTAAAATTACAATTCATAGTTACCAAATATAAAATAGACCTATTTTAAAAAAAATAAGATCCTGATTCTAAATTAAGAATTAATTTTATCAAATTTTATTTCTACAAAATATTTAAATTATTTTTAATAAAAGCGCATAATCTGAGATAAAACCTCGATTTCAGAGGAATTTTTTTAAGAAAACCTATTTCTTTTTTCTTATCTCAATAATAGAAAAAAATATTAATGTAATGATAAAATAATTTATTTATTATATAATATATAAATTTTATTAAAATAATTTAATAAAACTAATTATTTTAATTTATTAAAAAAAATATGTTGTTGGAAACAGTTTGTCTGAAAAATATTTCTTTTATATTCAAGTGGTTTCTATTTTATGAATTGATTATTTGACAACCTATTAAATAATTTATACTTATGTACCCATAGGTTTTTTCTAGTTTATTTAATAATATAAATTCATTCTAATCTAATGGAAAATGAATAACTACAATTTAATTGTATATTGTGTTTCATTGAAACTCATTGTTATGTGAAGCCCATGTAATCAGTGTAAATAAAATTATTTGAAATATTAGAAAAAATATTAAGAATATATATTTATTACTAGATTATAATTCACGATAGTGAAACACAATATTCCAGTAATATATTATATCTTGTAAAATAATAATGTAAATAGATATTTTTTAAAGGAAATGTCTTGATTGAGGATGGTTCCTTGGATAATGAAGTTTTTATAACAAAGTGACTTAGGTAGACATTAGTTTTTAATATCATAAAAATAGATGTTTTCATATAAATTAATGTGAATATATTTAATGTGATCAATTTAAGAAATATTGTTCTTAAGTATCACAATTACTCAAACTAGATTACTTAATAATCTTTTCATATTCAAAGGGTCAAGTGGAAGAGTAAAATATGGTGGTTATATAGAGTTACTAGGTGAATTACATATAGATGTATTATGTTAACATGACAAAAAAAAATTGATAACATGGAAATTAATAAGAATATTATAAAACATTATATGATTAAAATTATTTTATGCATATTTTTTTAAATATCTTCAAAGTGTTTTAGAATGTCTAATTTATCATTATTGTCCTAAAAATTAAATTTCCCATATATCATTCTTTCGAGTTAGCTATATAAATCGCACATAGTGAAATGTTAAAATCACGTTAATTGATGAAATTGTTTTTTTTAATTTATTATCATGATAATGTGTTATAAAATGTGTTTAAGTATTAGGGTTTCCATGAATTGAATATTATAATCATTAAAATGGTTTTTATATTAGACACTTCAAATAAATTTATGTGGTATTAATATTGGATTGATTACTATGATTGAACCATTTTATTATTATTAGGAAATGTCATATATTCATCCCTATTATTAATGGTGTAGTATTACTTTGAATCATTCAAACCAAATGTGAGAGTGATACCTAGCATTAAAATCATCATACTTTTATAACATTCTTTGAGATGTGAAAATGTGACATTGTAAATCAGTGGGTGGTTTGGTATATTTTTGATAATTTCACTATTGATATTGGAAAAAATGGTATATCCCCTCTTGTATGTCATGTGAATACATCTTTTCCCTGATTTAATTAGATAGAAAAAATTCAAGGGTATGCATATTTTAGCCACACATGAGATGTTAATATAAATTCATTGAAAAATGTCATTTGAAAATGTAGTAGATATTTTTTTGTGATGAATTCATCAGTATAGAAAGCCCATATTAATGAATAATGAAATGAAGATATGTCTAATAAATGATATAAATTTTTCCTCTTTATGTTATCTATTAATTTCACAGATGAAAGGAATAAAATGTTTTACATATGATGTATGTGATATAATTTTTTTGAAATATTTATATGAAAATGTGACTAGGATTTACATAGATCACAAACAACAACTTAAATTCTTAATTAGCACTAACTATTTGTTAATGTCTTGTCTATTCTTTAGTACATATAGTTTGAAATTTTTATTGGTTTTTTATACCATCAAAGAAAGTAGGATCACATAGGTAGGACATTGGATAATGAGTTTGTTTCTCACAATGTATTAATTCCATAATGTTGTGATCTAGATAGAACAATATAAAAAATTTGGTTTGGATGGTTTCACCACGTTTTTTTATGTTTTCATTATACCCTTATGGGTTTTTTGTTCTTGTGGGTTATTCTTGAAATTTAAATGAAAATAAAATCCATATGATTAAAATGAATCACACCCATCATATCTTTATCACTTAATGATACATTGAGAACCATCATATGATTATGTTTGAAACTAATACTACTCTACATTTAATAAATTTTCTTTAGGTGATGATTCCAATGAATAGGTGATGAAATCATGTTCCCATCACTACCCTAATATAAATCTTCTATCAGTTCATGACCCATTACGAATGGATAATTTACTAAGAATTTTAATAGAATGATATATTACTATATGAAATATAGTTCATCAGTGGTATTAAAAAACATAAAATACATTCAAGGACTTAATTATTCATGGAGGGGTGGTGATCACATCCTATATAAGTTAATTTCCTCTAACCAGGGGATTCATCTTCATGATCATTCATGGTTATTCAAAATATTAATAACATGAAATGTTTTCTAAAAACAATATTTTCATCATTATTCCTTAATTTTGAATAATTTAATGTTTCAGAACTCCTCTCTAATCCAGTGATTATTTTTGACTCAATTTTAGTCCCTAAGGATTCTGAGTTAAACATATATGAAGGATGTTGCTGCATTTTTTTCATATGATTTTCATCCAATGTAATAAACAGAAGGGGTTGACATATACCACTCTAAAAGCATAAAAATTATATAGGGACTTTATTTTTTTTAATTATTAAAGATCAAAATATTTTTTGAAAATATATTTTTAATGTGTTTTGGTATTCAATATCATACTATGATCACGTGACAATCTACTAGAAACCAATAAAATTAAACAGAAATAAAATGTTTATATATTACTAGGAATTGATGGGAAAATCACTATGTGATAGGGGTGCCATAAGACTTATATGTGTAACTTGAGGTATATTTAATATTATTATATTTTTTAATTTAGTAAATATATGGGTCATTCCTTATAAGTGTTAATGTCATCCAGGTTTGGTATTAGAAAATTGGCTATGTTTGATGCTATGTTATCTATACATGTATGGTTAATCATAAGTTTTAAAAATAATATACTATCCAGATAAAATTTAAAGAATTATAATCCTTCAAAGAATATGTATGGGTATATTACCTGATGCATGATGGTTCCTAATTTTCTAAATTTGGACCAGGTTAATGCATGATAGCCAACAATGGTTTTTGTATGAGTCAGTATGTTTATAGAAAATTAAAATTAATATTTTTTCCTAAATTGTTCTAATACATTTTAATTGATAGTGGTTGTTTATTTCAATGATTAATATAAAGTTTTTAAAATAATAAAAAAGTACATGCCGACATAATGATTTTACTTCTTTTATTTCAATATAAAATTGTGATCTCTTATGATCATTGCTAGATTCATGTGTATTAATTTTTTATGATATCTAGATGTAAATATATCATATACATTGATTCATTCATGTTTTCTTCCAATTGTTTCACTACTAAGTATATATGATGTGGGATAGGGTTCATGCAAGTTGTAATGGAGTACTATGGAAGGGATTTGATATGATGAGGGGGTTTTCTTTGCTTAATTGAAGGATATATTGAGTTAATCTACACACTAAGTTTTGTGTTGATTAAATTTTTTCACCTCCATGATTTATTGAACTTTTCAATTTATTTGTCTTAAATTGATGAAATTCTTGCAATTAATGATTATGCAATTTTTGTTCCAAAATTCTAGGTGGATACATTTTGTGGCCTATAACCCTTTGAATGATAATTTCTTCCTTAGAGATCACTGAGATAATGGTCCCAAAATAATTGAATAAGTATAAATATAGAATAAATTTTATAAAATACATAAATTAATTTGTTTTATTCTTTACTCATTTGAGTAGAATATAATCAGTCTTTTTTCTCATGTTTATTAGTGATGGCTGGTCAGATATATTTGATCTTTAGAAAGAGAGGAGGTTTTTATTTTTAAATAGATAGCTATGAATGTTCTAGGTGGTTGAAAAAATACTCTCAATTATTTTTTTATTTTTTTATTTTTATTTGATATGTAGTATATTTAGTAGTGTTTTATCAATAAATAAAATATACATTAATTGATCCATTAATTTCAGCTGATATATGGAATTGTTTTTTGGAATTAATAAAACCTATGAATCATTATTTGTGACTCATCCATTTATGGTTTCATGCATGATCCTAAATATTAGTTTTTGATGATATGAACCCTATTGGTGGGTGATTAATATGAATATATCACTATGGATCATAGATAACTTAATTTAGTCTCATATGATGGGAGGTTGTGGAATTGAATGTAATATTTTCCCTATGGAATGAGATCCAATATATTTAGTTTCATTATAACATATCACCTATGATATTGGCCGATGGAGTTATTGTTCCACCACTATTTTTGTTTGTTTTTATAATAGTATGAACACCATTGAAATGAAATAAACACAAATTATGTACAAGGGGACTAACCAATTATGACATTGGATATAAATTGGCTTTATTCAATATCATTAGTGTGTTGGATGTGTTGCATTATTAAATATTTTTCCAAAAACATGTTTTAGATGGGATTTTTTGAGGTTCATATTCTTTTCGAGTGATGGAATGTGACATATTTTTAGGAGCATTAAATAATATATATATTATGTTAGGCCTAAGAATTGATTAATGAAACATCAATGGCTTCCCTTTTCTCATGTTGGCCTTTAGGATGGTCTTTATATGGTAACATCATGAAAATAATATTATTTAGATGTCTTCATGAGGATTATATATTTAAATAATATGTAATACACGTAAATTTTTATGAGTTTTGTTTGGTGTCCAACTCATATGAGGAAAATATATGATGTTTTAGGATTTGAGGTGGAATTTTATCCCCCTGATAAAAATCGTAATGATTTAGGGTGGGGTTTCATTTTAATAAATATTATGTGTTGATTTATATTTTTTGGAGTGTCATACCACTGTAATATAGATTGATGTATAATGTTGGGTAACCTATATGGGTCGATATGGTAGGGTTTTATTACCACATGATGATACATGTCATTCCATGAAGAGATTCATCCCATAAGATGGTATATGATTGTAGTCTGATATTTTATAACATTTATCTCAATGAATAATTATTATATGAAATTATTAATGACCTAAATTAGTGGTTAAATTAGAAAATTTCTCTACGGGGTGTAACAACAGAACCTAAAAATCGATGGTGACTTATTTATTCCATATTCATTCATTATTTTTAAATTATAGGGAAATAAAATTATACATAACGTTTTTATTCTAGTTATATTATGGAATATATAATTGGAATCCAAATAAGTATTAATCATATCTAAATTAGTATGTCTTAGTACTATTTTTCTCTATAAAATCACATTATCACATTAAAAAGTACAGAACAATCCCAATATAAGTAGGATAAAATTAATAACAATATATATTCAAAATATGGGATGGATTTGGGGGATGTCACAAAGTGGTTATTATATTCATATTTGTTTATTCTAGTCTGGTATGAATATTAAATAATCATGGCCAGTCTAGTTAGTTTATTATCGAATCATGTTCCTTCTAGATATGCCTTATTTTTATATCATGTGGTATATAATTACTTTTTTTATGATCATGATGTTATTTGTATAAATAATTTATTTCATGGAATATAGTATATTATTTCCACTTTTTTATCACACTTTTTTTGGTATAATCAACATATGATATCATCTTATAACCTTAGTAATATATCAAAGACTCTATAATTTTTGTTGGAATGTAATACTTATTTTGAGACATGATCCTGTCACTATAGATTGATTAATGATGGGGAAATGAGAAAGTCATATCAATGTTTTTTTATTCTACTATTTGTAATATTGTTGAAAAAATGAAAATTTCTTTTTAATATATGATATATTTTTTGTCGTTTATTTTAGAAGCTCTTATATGAAATAATGTCTATCTTTCAATGGAATCAAGATTTCTGTTCATTTCTTGATGTTTTATATTAGTACGTTATTCTTCAAAAATTTATTTCTATCTATTGAATTTTTTGGGTTGTCAATGTATTTTTTATTCAAGAACCACATTAGGAATTCATAGTAATAGGACATGAAAATCCATATTTTAGGTTGGTAAATATATTATAGAAAAATGACGGAAATATAATATAGTTGGAATAATAATGTGTCAATATCAACCGGTATTATGTTTGAATATTTAACTTCTATATTTACATAAAATAAATAAATGGTTTATTTTTTGATTTCCCCTAATAAATAAATATTCCAGTTATTAAATGTTATTTTCGTCATATAATTAAAATAATTTTTTAAAATAATTTTAATATATAACTTGTGAACTAAATTTATTCTATCAAACCATTAATTATAATCCAATTGACATATGGATCACCATAGGGAAATGTTATTGAAAGAATGAGTATGTGACCATTATGCTCGTGGAGGATGCATGGTATGTTGATTCTCATTTTTGATTCTATAATTCGAGTGGATAGAAGTTTCCTTACTAGATTTTAGAAGTTGATGTACACGATAACATTATATTTGGATTCAAACATGTGAGTTCTTTATTTATATGTGTGATAGGATTATAGGTTATTCTGACTGAGGTATTATCAATTAGGGTATGGGTGAGGGAAATTTTTTGAGACCTAGTATGATTTTAATGTGAATTGGGATATTTGTGTGTAGAATGTTATGAATAAATTTCAATATGCATTAATGTTTATCATTAATATCATTTTTTATATGTGATTAGTAAGAATGATATGGGATTTCTCAATATTGTGAGTTCATTTTTTATATAAATCATGAATTTCTATTTTTTATAAATAAATATATGGGAGTTGGTTTCAAATTATTGAATGTTTCCTAGAGAAAACATATAATAATAATATAAGGGTGGATCCTATATTATGATAAGTTTTACACAAAAAGTAGGAACCGTATGTTGTAGGGTTAGCCACATGAGATTAAGACTTATGGGATATGGCCATGAAAAGACTTGAGTCGTTTTTTATTGAAGGGTATCATATGACTATTTTCTAATTGGATATCCTATATCGGGTAACAAGAGTTGTTGACCCCCAAAATGATATTGGTTTAATGGTGAATGTATCATACAATGGAATAAGAAAGATTTCTATAATTTTATTGTCAGGGTACATGGTTTGTTGTGTCCCATTATAATCCTGAGAGATGTAGGCATAGTGTTGACAGAGTGGGATTAGCTTATGAAGACATGGGAGTCCTGTTAGTGGGTGGTTTTTTGTAAATCACGATGAAATAGAATTTATCTATATATATTACGTGGATCCTATGGTTATATAATGATGATACATATTAATGAACTATGGGGGAATTTCATACATTTATTTTTTATAGTTATTTTGAGGAGGTCAACACATTTAAAAGCAGAGTTGTGAATATTTTTTAAAAAATAGAATGTTGTAAATTCATTTATGGTACTTTGGAAACAGAAAGTGGTTAAGTGACTCAGTATGGAATTTATTTTATTTGGTAATTCCATAACTAAATTTAGTTAAGATTTGATCAATGTGATAAATTCTAATTGGATTATGTTGGAATTATTGTATGATAAATCATTGTAGTTTCATGATCATGAGAAATATCATTGAACTTGAGAATGGTGTATTGAGATTTAGTGTGTAATAGTGTATCATCATTCGAATTGGATTATGGCTGAGTGTAATCCCATTGACTGTTTAAAGGCTAGTGTTTATACTAGTAAGTGGTACTACTAATGAAATGTTAGTGGTATTCAAGAATAATAGTTTTTGGTAGATTACCTATATCAATATTGATCATGATTATTGATTACAAACAATTAATTTACTGTGTTGTAGATCACATCATTGTTGAATTGAAAGCCTCATGGTCAATGACGGGAGTGACTTCTTCTAGAAGTACTAATTAGAGGTTCTGTATTATTTAGTGTTTCTTGGTACAAAGCTTTCAGATTATGTTTTGTTAATAAAAAACCCAATAGTAAGAAACTACGGAAAATAATGTCATTGATTTAGCATGTCCAATAATAATAGATTCTCAAATGCAGCATGAATATTGGGTAGCATGATCACCTTGGTTTTTTTGATAAAGTTGTTGTTTAAATTACCATATCTATAGAGTATAAGTTTTCATGGATAACATTCTAATATGTATGATATAGAAAATCATATTTCCTCAATATAGTCCTTGGAATGAGACTTTACAATAGAATAAGGATGTTCTGGTGAAACTGGAGTGTTATGTAGGGTGAATGATATAATCATTTAGAATATAAATATAAAATACTGTGTGGTGATCATGGTAAATATTTAATTCTAGAATAAGCTTAAAAGTGGGGCATCATCAAGGAGTTGGCAGAAATCACTGCAACAAAAATGCATGTTCTAGTGGGGTTTTTAGTAATTGAGCTAGTTTTTGAGAGGTGTCACAATAGCTACAGTATGATGCAAATGATGAATTTATGTCATGAATCGAGTAATTATAATTTAACACATCAAAACTATTTAATGATGATTTTTATTATGGATTATATATGTTATTATGAGGAGGTTATAACAAAGTATATACATATGGTTTTAAAAGAATAGTAGAATATTTAAATTTTGATAGAGAATGAAGAGAATTTTATGAATTGGAAATAAAAATGGGATTCATTGGGATATAATATTATTAATATATGCTTCAGGACATGATTATTGGTTCTAAAATTGATTTATGTTATTTATTGTGTGGGTAGTAATGTCAGAGATGATTTACCATAATTTTTGGTTACAAACTATTGAAAAAATATTGAATAGTTATTATTATAGCTTATTTAATTTCATGTGGAATTTTTATATTTATCATTTAGAGGTCTTAGGGAAATCTTTTCCATTTAATTAAATGTTTTTGGGCTAGTTTTGTATATTTTGTCATAGGTTTATTTTGGTTTTGTGTGTTACTATATGAGATAAAACAATTTAGAAATAAAATTCGGATGTATTTTTTTGTTCTAAAAATTTTCAATGGAATCATGATTTCTTTTCTAAATCCCATTTTTAATAGTCCGTTCCAATTTTTTTACGGTGATTTTGAGGGTTTTTGAATTTTTAATCAATGTATACATTTACTGATCCCAATATATGGAATAGATGTGATATTATAATGTGTGATGCATTGAAGTAAACATTTAGATGTGTTAAAGTAAACCCTTAGTAAGAATGTTTAATTTTTTCTCTATATATTAATGTTTTCATGTAATATTATTTCGTAACCACAATGTGATCCTATTTACATAAATATAGAAATATGGAATATGGATCATAAAAAAGTACACCCCTATAATATATATATTTCCAAAAGTGGCTATTTAAGAAAATTCACTATATGTTGGTAGTGCCACATGATAAAAAATAGTAGTTAATGGAATTTATAAAGGCATTTTTTTCTCAACGTGTATTATATAGGGTAATTTCTAATATATTTAGTTGTCATCCAAGATGATCTATTAATTTTTCTTAAGAATTATGGAGTGTTCCATATATATATATATAAAACATATAATATTAGTAAATTTT
Organism: Viscum album; assembly: GCA_963277665.1. NCBI lineage: Eukaryota > Viridiplantae > Streptophyta > Magnoliopsida > Santalales > Viscaceae > Viscum > Viscum album. Next base: position 1,639,180,515 of record OY728127.1, read on the forward strand.
CAATGTATATTGAGTATATGTGATGAAAACTAATCTGTCAAATCATACGTAATAGTGTATTCTCTATTGTATGGGTTTTATTAGATTTATGAGTATTTTATAGTGTTATATGATAGAGTTTATTGAAGAAAAGCTATGAGTTAAAATTAATGGGAAAATATTGATTTGAAATTTTTATAGTAAATTTAAAATATTTTAATTCATTAATCAATATGATATATCTATATTAATCAATAATGATTTTTTTAATAAAGAGAGCATGAAGTGAATTTTTTCCATCACATATCATTATATCACCCAATGATATTTCTTTTACTCATCCCTAGATTTAGTTGGACTCAATTATAGATATATTATGTAGTATAACACATCTATCCACAAGATTTATTACCAGTTAATTGACTTTTTTTGGTATCATTGGTTATTTTTTATGGTATCTTATATGATTTATATTTCTTCAAAAATAAAATTATTGAATTGGGGTGACATGATGTGTATTTTTTTGGCATGAAAAAATAAATATCCTATGAAATTTTATACACCATATTTAAAAAAAAATCATTAAGTTATATCAATGAAACTTTTTATTCATATTTTACTTTTAATTTTGTTAAAATAAAAGTTTATACTGAAAACAATTTATCAAAAGTTAGTGTTATTGTAGTTTCAGTCAATACCGAAAGTGGTGATGCACATCCCATTGTTAAAAAAAATTAATGTAAGATCATCCAATGAATAATTACATGATTATATCCCATGTATTAATTACTGAATAATTGTTTATATAATGTTTAAATTAATTATAATTCTTATATAAAAATTATTGATAAATAGAGTTTGATTAAAGGTCTCTTATATATAGGAGATAGCAAGTGGAAAAATTATGACCCCTTCTTAGCGATTTCAAGTATTTTATTTAAGGTAAAATCATCCAAACGAAGAATTTTTTTCATAAAAAATATCTTTATGTTTATGAATTATAATATACTCAATTTAGATTTTTTTCTTCAATTATAATTTATCATCTATAATAATATAAATTAAATATTCATTTATGTTATCCAGTATTAAATATAATTCCATGTCCCATGATAGAACATTGAACATTTTCCAGATTTTTGAACCACATATTGGCTTGTATATTGACTATAATTTTCTTATAAGTGATATTAATACTCAATGGGTGATATTAGAATATGTGAAAAATTGTGGGCCATTTATAGGTTCATTTATTTCATTACATGGGAATGTTGTGTGATGTGATTGAATTATTTCCCTATTTATGGGACATGTTTCATTTTCAGTAGTAATAGAGGCTCTTAAATAGATGAATGGGGTGTGGGTTTTATTTACCTCCTCCACTAATATGTTTTTATATCCTTGTAAGGATGACATATAAAAGAAATATATATACATATTCATATATATATTTTTAGGGAAATTGGACCAACCAAGAATTTCATGGGGTAAGATTGTATGTATGAAATTTGAATATTTTGATTCATGTATCATAAAACTTATTTATCCCATTATTCTAGTATGTAAGAAAGGATGTGATGATGAAAACTATTCCTTTTATGTGAGAGGTTATGAACATTATTTTGGGTGTATATAAGGATACATTATTATGGTTTCATGGATGAGGTATTAATAAGGGACTGAAACATATTTCATTTTATCTTGCAAAACATATAGAGGGCTAGAATTGGGTAGGGGAAATTATAATGATGGCCTTATATAGACCAGGTGATGCAGATTGGATGTGAGCATGACAGAACTAACAAGGAAATATGTAAATGGGTTGGGTGTGTGTCGAACCATTATTATATCAATAAATGATTTCTTATAATTCAGTTGTTTTCGATTATCTCTCCCAATTACTATACATAATATAGATGGGTGAGGGACCCTTAACCCAATAATATATATATATAAATATACAAGAGGGTGTTAAACTCACCCTAATTTTTGTTTGTGATTTTAGTGTTGGTCACCATTCCCCAATGATGATATTGTTGATTCCAAGGACGGTTTCTATTCCACTTTATATTATACAACATTCCATGGTTTGGAATAATCCCAAAAAATGATATATATTGCTAAATCAAGGAGAGGATCTATTCCCTTCGATGAAATGTCATTATGTGACCGTCTTTGTGACATAATTTTGTATCTAATGAAACTTTAGTCGGCCTTTGGGGTAATACTCGAGACCCTCCAATAGCAGGTAAACACAATATCGCATATTGTTGCATATTTTAAACATTAAAGATACAAAGTTCATAAATATATTTTAATGATGAATTTATTAATAAAATTTATATAAAAAAATAAATCATTTTTTTCTCATTTATAAATTTATTTCATTAAGATTAAAATATAGGATATTCTAATGATGTTTATTTTTATTTTCATAGAACATTGAAATTTAAGTCACCACTATAATTTGAGCATATAATAATAGAAAAAATTATCTATCTTGAAAAATATATATGTTATAATGTATAGTTATACGTTTTTATATATTATTATTCATTTATCAACATATATATATTATTTTATTAATCAAGACACATTTCGACTAAAACTATTTAATACATTATGAATTAGTTCTTTTTTCCACCAAACAAATTGTGTCTTTTATTAAAGACAAAACCCATAGAAAACAAGGTGGGGGCAGGGGAAAAAGAACATACTAAGGTGGTCTAAAATAGTGGAGACCCAACTAGTCCCCCCTAATCAGCCCCAACCCTTCCGAATGAAAATAACAAATTCTATGAATTAGTTCTTTTAAAATTAACAGCCATCACTTTAAAAACATTGATTTAATTATAATGTCTTCTAAATTGGAACTAATAGGTCCATATTATTTAAAAAATCTAATTTTATTTTTAGTCACATTGGACAAATAATTATGGTAAAAACTAGTTATCATGGTAAAAGATAAAATAGTAAAATTAAAATATATAATTATAATGTTTTTATATTATATTTTTCACATATGTGAAATTGAATGGTATATTATTCCTTAACCACATCTCATATCCACTAACTTAATTCTAAATTTTGGAACCACTTTTATTGAGATACAATTTCATATTTTTAAATTCGAAGGGTTATTAACAAAAATTTCATCCCTTTTCACCAAGGACCTCTGAAAACTCTTTCCATACCACACAAAATAATAATTTTACCCCTGTAAAAAATACACTTTTTATTCTTCGTGAGTCCCCTAATTCTTATGTTTTCATTAGTTAAAAATATTTTTTTAACCATAAATTTACAAGGGATCCTCCATGGACATCAAAAATTTCTCATGTTCTATAATCAAATTTACATCACATTGTTTCCTTTATATCATCACTATTAAATTAATATTTTCTTAACCACTTTTGGTGCGATTAAAATTATTCATAAAAATGTTTATTATGATATGTGTAATATCATTTACCATCATTACCCCTTTCCATATGAAAAATGAAAATGTGTCAACTCTATATGTATTGACTATGACCTACATTAATAAATGTGTTTAGTATTCAATCCCTGGAAAAGATGAATGGTCAAAATGGGGGAATAATAATTCATTATTAAACATATGGTTATTTTTTGTCCTTAATTAATTAATCTCATTAAACCTTTCTTTTGTTCAAGGATAAATAAAATCATCAATAATGTGTACAGGTGGAATATAAACTCCATCAAATGGGGTTTTTTTGTTTTTGTTCCATTACTTTCATTCATTGGAAGTATTATGAATATTTTAAATGATTATTTAGTATTTTTATGTTAATATAATGTCTTTAGAGTAATTGGATTACATATTAATGATATATATAAATTAAAATAATTGAAAAAATTAACCATCACAAACAGGAATACTAAGAGGAAAATATTTTCATTCATATTATATAATATTTTATTATTTGAATCATATTATATTAATTCATTCATATTATAATATATCAAACTGATAAAAAATAAATATAGTCATTATTCATCTTTTACAATAATATTTCCACTAAAATTCTTTATAATCATTCTCTAAATTACTATATTTAATAGATTGTATTTTTTTAACAAACCTTATTGAACAATAATATGAATCTATATCATGATTTAATATGGGAGAAAAATTATGATTTTATTTAATTAATTAAGAAAAACCCTTCGGATTTCGATGAATCACTAATACATGACTGTTTATGATTTCATCTTCATTGGTAAAGAATAAAAAACTCATGACAGTAATTGAAAAACATTAAATTATTTTAAATTTTTCATATTTAAATATTTAATGATATGATAATAATTCATTTTATAATAATAAATAAATAATAAAACCATAATTGTGAAAATAGTTCAAACAATCAACCTATAAGAAAATTATTAGGGAAAATAGTTAAAATAATTACTAGAATAGTTGTATGAAATGAATATATAATATTATCATATTTGATAATAAAAATGTGTATGATTTAAAAACAGGAGATTAATCTTGATATGTTTATGACACATGAGGTTAATATACATTCAATTTATCTAAGATAAAAGGAATGGGTTTTCTCTCTCAAATATCACTCTTTTAGAGTTTCTTTGGTTATTCAACTAATTTCATTTATATGGAGTATAAAATACCTATAAAAATGTTATATCATTAAATTACATTGTTTATTAGTATTTTAAAATCATTAGTTTTCTATATCATTTTTGAATTATTTTTTGAATTTCCACCCATGACATAAGTGGGTTCATCCAACTCAATTTTCCTTCATTTCAGCTCATGAAATATTGACCACATTTTTCTTCTTCTATGGTGCATGTATTTAACATGTGTAATTTTTTACATTACTCCTAATGAATTTGAATATGATTTAGAAATATTTATTTTAATCCAAACCAAATATTAATTTGATCCATGTGTTACTGAAATGATTATAATGCTCAGTCTTTTCCATAGTGAAATATCCGCACTATTTTTTTTCTAAAGTAATCTGTCATGTAGTGTCTAAGAAGAAAATACCGTATCTAGAAACATGATTGTGGATTCAGATATGGAACAAATTCACTGTGGGGTAAAAAATAGAACTATTTAGTTTGATCAATGACATAGACATCACACTAATTCTCAATTATTAGGCCTAATACTATACACATTGGTAGTCACCAGAGTGACATTTTTCAGAATATTCATATTCTATTTAATAAACATGATGAATAATATTTCCTAACAATACCTTTCTTAGATACCAATTCTTGTAATTTGACTCAATTACTATTTTCCTTGAATTATCCATCTCGTTAAATAACCCCCACTAATATATTTTTTTAATAAAATTTCATCCAGTTACATTGAAAATACCCCACACCATTATTGTCAATCAATGAATGTTATCATAAAAATCTATATTATTTCATTAAATAGTATGTATTGGTTTTTTTATATTTTATTACATATAAAATGATGATTTTATTTAGATATAGGATCCTTTTCAATTGATATTAAATATATTTTTGACAGTTACAGATAATTCATTAGACTTAATCATGTTTTGGGTAAATGATGATATTATATAACCCACGATGCATCTATGGGTCTCATGAGGAAGAACAATACATGTACTGGTGTATGCATCTCTCCATATAATCAAAATATCTTGGAAGAAGTCCATGATAATAGGTTTTGATGTTCTAAATTATAAATTCCATCCGTAGGGGAAGAATGCTTGTTGTTATCCATGATATATTCTATCTGCATTGTAGTACAATCCCCCAAATTTCATTTTACTACTGGTTCATGTTTTCTATTTATTCCTTTAATATAAATTGTGTCATTATTATGATAGAAAATATTTAATGGAACTCATTACTAAGATTCTAATATTTCCATTACTTCTATTACACTCCCCAGGAATCCATGAGGATAATTTTTTTTAATTTTTATGGACATCACAGAAGATCTAAAATATTTTCCATAATGTGTATATGTTGTATATTAAGCTTTCACACATAATGTTTTTATATATCTATTCTCATAAGACTGATAATATGATAGATTCATTCTGAACTCTTTTAATTTTGAAAAATAATGTAATACAAATCTTGTCACCATATTTCGTTAGACTTGGTTTTTATAGTTGTTATCGAAGGATGTTCCTTAGAGAGATGGAGATTAACAAGAGGAATGTGTAGAATATCAACTGATGTATTAATGTTGACATATTCCCTTGAGTAAGTCAATGAATTATGAGTAGAGTATCATAATATAAAAATTCATATTAAGGATTTTGATGTACATTATGATAAATAATCATTCATTTATTAAGATACCAATTAATCTATCACTGGGTGTACCGACAATGGACCTCTTCATATGGGGAAAACATAGATAATTAAATCAAAAACTATAAACATTTGTGTATAAAAATGGATTACTTACCAATATAATATCTTTCTCATAATTAAATTCTTAGAAAATGAAATATCCATCCTTGATGACAATAACATTAGGGAAGGAATGGACTAATGGTCCATACAAATTAGAAACACTAAAAAGGAATAAAAAGTAATGATAATGTAATGGGGAACTATAAAATATGTTTTCAATTAAAGAAACATTTCATATAACAAAATATCATAAATAAAATTTATTTTCTTCAATATTAGGCAAAGGGTGGTGGAAAATGATATTACAATGTTTCTAACATTAAAATGTTCTCTAGACAATATGAAAAAAATAGACCATAAATATTTATCATTTCAATGTTGGATAATTTTTAGAATTTTTAAGGGAACTAGTATTTAAGACCATGACATCATGTTAGAATATTTTTTCAAGCACCATTAATACCAAAAATAAGTTATTCATGATCTACTTTTTCAAGTAAATCTATATAAGAAGAGGTATACTGAGCATAATGAGAAGGATTGTGTCCAAAAGTTATATAAATGAAGGATTTTAATCCCCACATGTGATAATAATGGGTAGAAACATACACGATAATATGGAAGAAGATACTTGTTTATATTTATTATAAAGAAAAGGACATAAATCGTAGGGTTTAAAATGAAAATAAAATTATAATGATTTTAAATTCATTAAAATTAACGAGAAGATAAATTATTCTAAAAAATTATCCTAAAATAAATCGAATTTACCCTAGAAAAATCTCTTATTAACCAATTACCACTATTTATATTTACTTCCCCATTGATGGGGTGGCATGTATTATGATTATACACTAAAATATAGTTATTGTTTTTTCTGGATCATTATCAATCTTTTATATCTATTATGATTTATAAAATGATTTAATATATCCCTATAACACAGTTATGGGTGTTATCAACTATGAAAAGAATTGTAAATTTTATTCCATCGAATATAAGTAATTCAGGTCCATTTATGAAGAATAAAACTCCAATAATCCCAACCATAGTTACAACTAATTTAATTCCCCCCTCTAATTCTCATTGTCTTGAGAGTACAACGAGTCATTACTTAGCCTTAAGCGATATCCCCAAGATGACAAAGGCTAGAAATAAATGCCGATGGGTTTAAAATACAGTTAGGGGATGATTTCCCCATTAATAAATAACCAATAACCCAACCAAGCATAAGAAAATATTTACGATATGATGCATGAACAAAAGAAAGATAGACAAACAATTTTATTTATGTAAAACCACATCAAAGTGCATAACAACGGAAGAACAAACCAAACATCAAATTACAAAGTGGAAGAACAACTCAAGACTCTCAAATGAATCCAAAACTACATGCTCTATAAACTCCCAGTTCCACAATCACCAAATAGACCCATTCATCATGAGTTAGTACTAAAAACATGGGAAGTGTTACCTTTTCCCTTGTCCTAGAAAATAGCAATTTCAAAAGCACCAATGTGCCAAAGCAGGGGTGAGTATAAAACACATTAAGTATCCCCAATGACCTCCCAACTCACGACAAGAGGATATAAGAATTTTCAACAATTATATTAAAATAGTTTATATAAAATATTTCCCCAAAAGCAGTTTATAACATAATATAAAAAAGTTTCCCAAAACCACTTATAACTAAAAGCATTCAAATGTAAATGTAACCAATTCTCCAGCAGGTTATTTTCCTAAAGAATTACTAAACAAGATTTAGAACCATTTCTCAACCCACATATTTAGTATACCCAACCATTTCCCAACCCAGGCAAACAACCATGCATGCTTCATTATGACACTTCCATACTCATGAGCGGTTTCTCATCGATCTACGAAGTCGTCATAAGATAATTGTTTCCCATGTGCCATTACACCTTTTCCCCCAATCACAAGGTCATATTTCAACCAAGCCTCGTACGTATAGTTACAATATTCCATTAAACGTTTAGCATCGAGCACAAGGTCATATTTCAACCAAGCCTCGTACATATAGTTACCATGTTCCGTTACATAATTGGTACCGAGAACTAGGTCATATTTCAACCAAGCTTCATACATGAAACATGAACACACACCACATATGACCCTAAATCATGCCAAAACACCCTTTCAATAAAAACACCTTTTTATTGAAATCCATTTCCATGAAAACCATTTCAATTCCAAACCATTTCAATTCCAAACCATTTCAATAAAACTCCCTTTTTATTGAAAACCATTTCCATCAAAATCATTTCAATGCCAAACCATTCCAATTCAAAACCATTTCAATGAAACCTCATTTTTATTGAAAACCAATTCCATGAAGATCATTTCAATATCAACCCATTTCAATAAAACGCCATTTTTAATGAAGAACCATTTTTTATCAAACCATTTAAAATTTCAGGAAATCCAAAATTTAATATCAACATTTTAAATTCACAAAGCCAAATCACATGCACAAAAAATCACCAAGATTTCACAATTTCACTAAAACCATAAATCATCACTAAAAAAGAATTATTCTATGCATTTCACAATCAATTCCATTAAAATAACCCAATATGAAACTATGCCAATCAATTATAACAAGAGGAGTTGATATTGAAGCCTCTTACCTTTAGGGTTTTGACGAAAACCACAACGAATGAAGAACACACAAGAAAACTGGATTTCATCTACAAAAACATACCTTAGATCCCTTATCCTAGTAAGAAGAAGACCAAATATCATCATATTTGGCATCCACACACATATATCTACCTGTAACGGGAGTAGATCTATGAAACCAAGAGAAGAGAAGAAACATATCTAAGTTGATCTAAGAAACCGACAAAGAACAGAGAAGAACGATAACATAAATCTAGAATCCGGCTTCTATTCACCAAGAGAAGCCTTCAGATCACCTCCAAAATGCTTGGGAGAGTTTTTCCAAACATCAAGAGTGAGTAATCCCATGTTATGGCTGCTTAAGAGCTTAAAAGAGGAACTTAAAGGAAAAAATGAGTGACATCCACATTTAGAGGATCTCATTTTAGTGGATGCATGGTTTTATCGCAAGGTTATACATACCGAGCACTAATAGGGAGTTAGACACTGACTCAGCAGACCCTCCACGCACGGTATGGCCACACGGTAAGAAAAACTGTGTGCCGCCCGTGCCGAAGCTACTATCTCCAATACCAATTATGCATGGTTTTTCTGCATGATTTAGACAAACTATGTGTTGTCCGTGCAACTTCCCCTTTGCCTCAAAACATCATTCAAAGTTCTCCTGAATCTCCCATTCATCACCCTTAACATTAAAACCATGCAATGAATTATGTATGGGTTACATAACGGATACTGAGGGTACTACATTCTCAACACCATTGGTATTTCCATCCTCGGAAACTAGGAAACCTTCACCCATGTGAAAGAGTTACGGCCACTGCCCTCTCATTTATTTTTCATGTTCCCAAGTCTCTCTCTGAATCTTACCATGCTTCCATAAATCCCTCACTAGACCGATGCTTTTTTCACCCATTAATTTCTATTTCATATCCACAATTCGTTCCAGGATATGTATCAATGAAGCATCTGGCTCTAGGTCAACATAATTCCATCTGATCACATGGTCAAGATCAGGATGATACTTTTTCCACTGAGATACATGGAACCCATTATGCACCTAACTAAACAGTGGTGGTAATTCCAACCGATATTCCACCTCTCCAACCCGTTCCAATATATCAAAATGGCTAATTTATCTAGGAGATAACTTGCCTTGCTTCCCAAAATGACGATGTCCAAGCTTTGGGGATAACCTTAGGAAGACATGATCACCAACAATGAATGAAAATGGTCTTGAACGGTGATTTGCATAAGATTTATGACGACGCTGAGCTATCTCCATCATTTTTCAAATCAACTGGATCTTCTATGTTGTTTCTTGGACAAGGCTTGGCCTGAATATTTAAGTTTCACTTGTTTCCACCTAGTATAGTGGATAACGACATGGATTCCCATACAATGATTTAAACGGAGCCTTGTGTATCGATTCTTGATAGATGTTATTGTAAGATAACTCCACTAAGGGTATATGCTCTTCCCATGAGCCACCTAAATACATTACACAAGGACGCACCATGTCTTCCAATGTTTGTATCATCCTCTTGGATTGTCTATCCATCTGAGGATGATACGCCTTTCTCATAGTCATCTGAGATCCAAGGGCCTGTTGTAATGATTTCTAGAAATGATATGTGAACCTCTGATCTCTATCTAAGACAATAGACCCTGGTACACCATTCCTCTTTACCACTTCTAGGATATAAATTTTTGAAATACCCTCCACCATATGAGTTTCACAAATAGGGATGAATTGGGACAACTAGGTTAGATGATCCACTATCAAACAAATGGCATCGAGTTTCCAGATCATTCTTGGAAGACCTGTAAAAAATTACATTGCTATCTGATCCCTTTTATACACTGGGATGGACAATGATTGTAACATACCAGCTGGTCTCTAATGCTCTGCTTTGACCTGCTAACATGTTACGAATCGTGAGACAAACTAGGCCACCTTCCTTTTCATGTTGATCCAACAAAACTGTTCCTTCAATTCCTTATAAATCTTCTATTTACCTAGATATATAGCCGATCATGAATGGTGGTAAGCATGAAGGAGTTGTTCCTGACAAACTATAGGTACAACCATCTGATCATTGAAACAGAAAACTGAACCCCCATGAAGTTTCCATCCCTCAATGGTCTTCCCACAATTGAGTTTTTAAAATACAACCAAACATTCTTCATTAGATTTTTATTCTTCTTTGATCATTTTTACTAGATTAGGAACAAGAATATTTGAAAATAAAACTACAACATCACCTTGGTCTTCACATTACACATTCATTTCTGCTAAGACTGACATCAACTGCCATTCATCTGAAGCTTCTTTCACAAACTGAGCTTATGACATCCTACTCAATGTATCCACCACCGAATTTACATTCCCTAGTGTGTACATCATGTCAAAGTCAAACATCTGGAGACTCTACATCCATATCCTTTTCCTCAGATTCAAATCTCTCTCTGAGAAAATGTGTTTCAAGATTTTGTGATCCATAAACACAATAAATTTCTCACCAAAGAGATAATGTCTACATGTTTTCAAAGCATGGATGACTGTGGATAACTCCCAATCATGTGTTGGGTAATTCATATTGTACACCCTCAACTAACTTGAATGATAAGAAACAACATTGTCTTTTTGCATGAGAACACAACCCGACCCAGATCCTAAAGCATCACAATACACCACATACCCCTATTTGATTCTAGTAAAATCAAGATTGGAGCTGATGTAAGCTGAACATTCAGTTCATAGAAATACATATGATATTCTTCGGTCCATAGGAATGGATTATTCTTATTTATCAGAGTTATCATTGGTGAAGCTACTCGTGAGAATTCTTGCACAAAGCGTCGGTAATATCCCGCTAGACAGTGAAAATTACGTATCTCGAACACATTCTTCAGTGGTTACCAAGAGATTACTAAATCCATCTTTTCAGGATCAATAGAAACACATTTCTCTGAAATGACCTGGCCAAGGAAACATACTTCATGTATCCAAGAATCACACTTTGATAATTTGACATACAAGCAATGATCTCTCAAGATTTTTAACACTGTTTCCATGTGTCCCTCATGATCAGACCTTGTTTTTGAATATACCCATATGTTATCCACAAAGAACACAACAAAAGAAGCCATATATTGTTGAAATATTCGATTCATCAATGCCATGAAAACTATTGGTGCATTTTTTAGACCGAAAGGAATGACTACATATTCATAGTGTCCATATCTACTTCTAAAATCTATCTTTGGAATATCCTCCTTCTAAAATCGCAATTAGTTATATCCTGATCGCATGTCAATCTTGGAGAACCACTGATCCCCCCTTAATTGATTGAAAAAATCATCATTTCATGGAAGTGGATATCTATTATTTATCGTAAGTTGGTTAATCTTATGATAATAAACACATAGATGAAGAGTTCATTTTTCATTCCTCACGAAAAAACCTGATGCTGCCCATGAAGACGTACTTGGTCGAATAAACCCTTTGCCTTCCAGATCCTCTAACTAGACTTCCAATTCCTGCAATTCAATAGGAGACATTCAGTAAGATGGATGTGATATAGGATTGGTCCCCTCAAGGAGATCAATTGTAAAAACCACTTCTCTTATGGGATGTAACCGAGACAATTCTTTGAGAAAAACATCAATGAACTGATCCACCACTTCTGGAAGAATAAATTTCTCAAAACCCTCTAACGATTCCAACGAGAACACTTCCAACAGATATGATAACGTGCCAACTGCTAGTGCCAACAAACACATTTCACCCTTTCTTTCATGCCTCTCTTCTATAAAGAGATGTCTATAGCCATCCTATGTCGTAAAATCCATTGTTTGTGCATTACAGTCGATGTGAGCCTTAAACGCCACCAGCAAATCCGTCCCCAAGATTACATCATACCCATATATCTCATGCACTGAAAAATTCCACATCAGCTCAACCTTGCCCACAATGATACCACATGCTCTACACAAGAGGGTTCGATACTCTCTTCGAACCTCATGTGTTTGATGTTCAAAAATTGAAGACATTATTTCTACCCTTAATCCCAGCAACACAACCACACGTGCAACAAAAAAGAGTGTGAAGCACTCGTATTTTCCATGTGTACCACCATTATTCCACCGTATAGAGCTCCCAATAAATCCCACTTTTCTACCGATGCACGATTCACCTTCTTTGTGTAATCACCCATACATATAACTGCTATTTTATTTTGAATTGATCACTTGAATTAACCCCTCTTCGAAGATCCTTTCCTTAAATGACATGATACCCACCGCCTTGGGTGCAAACTGCACTAATCTCATAAACATAGCTGCATACTCCATCATAGACATATTCTCTTGCATAAGATTGAAGAAATCAGTTGTGCGCTGAATTATGAACGTATGTGGGTAGAATTGTTTATTAAACAATTCCTCAAAGCCTTCCCACGTCATACCCTAGTTCTATCCCTTTTGGACTACCATATTCCACCATTGGAGAAAAATATCCTCTAGATTATATGTTTCTAGTGTTACTTTCATCTCTACCGGAGTCCCCAAGAATTCGAAAATTCCATTCATTCTGGACCGCCACGCATCTTCCCTTTCCGGGTCCGAATCAACCCTAAAGACGTGTTGATCCTGCTTTTGAAACTATGCCGCACAATCAAGATACCGTGTCTCTTGCGCTCTATTCACTCTTCCCATAGCCTGGAAAGTTTGCACTGTGATCTGGACTAACTGCTAGTTTAACTAGGGATCCGGTTCAACCACATTCTCATCGGCCACTTCTGGTTGGTCTCTACGATGCTTACCCAGTTCCATTTATAAACAAAAAACCTCCTTCAATCTCACTCTCTAGAAACTGATGGCTTGTCATTTAAAATTCTATCAAATTATATATCAAAACATTGTTTTCAAAAACTAAATTTTTCCTTGTTTGTACATTACTGAAAACATTCAAATGCTTTTTGAAAATCAAACCATGTTCAAAATACACCAAATATCTTGTTTTCAAAATCATTAACTTAAAACAATTTCTGAATTTTATTATTTTTAAAAATTCGCACCTTCTAGATAATCATAATTCATTCCTTTCAATGAGATATTCAATCCTAGTTGGAGGTCATTCCTCTACAATGCATGTCATTCTCATCTAATTCATTAAACCCATGATAATGAGATTGTCAACATTCAATAAGTGTATCAAAAACACTTATGTACCCAGCACCCCAGTATCTTGAAGTTCAACATAAATAGGTTAGCTATGTCCTTTTATGATATACATTTCATGTTCTGACAATCCGACTCCGGTCTATGATTTCAACCCAAGGAATACAATAGAAGGAATTTCAACTCCAATACTAGGAACATGGATGACTAATTGTTAGGCAGGGACCGAACATGCTGATTCCATTTTTAATGACCCGCCAATTCTCATTGTCTTGAGAGTACAATGAGTCATTACATGGCCTTAAGCGACATCCCCAAGACACCAAAGGCTGAGAATAAATGCTGAAGGGTTTCAAATACAAGATGTAGAATGATTTACCCTCTAATAAATAACACAGAATCCAACCAAGTATAACCAAACATTCACTATATGATTCATGGAAAAAAGAAAGATAGCTAAACAATTTCATTTATGTAAAACCACATCAAAGTGTACAACAGTGGAAGACCAAACCAAACATCGAAGTACACAGTGGAAGAACAACTCAAGACTCTCAAAAGACACCAAAACTCCATGCTCCACAAGCTCCAAGCTCCATAATAACTAAACAACCCCAATCACCACGAGGCAGTACTAAAAACATGGGAAGCGTTACCTTTGACTCTGTCCCGGAAAATAGAATCTGCAAAAGCACCAAAGTTCCAAAGTAGGGGTGAGTATAAAACTCAGTAGGATTCTCTAATGATTTCCCTACACATGACACTATGATAGAAGAGTTTAAAAAATTTATATAAAAATAGTTTATATAAATCATTTTCCCAAAATATCTTTATAACCAAATATAAACATGTTTCCCAAAACCACTTATAACCAAATGCATTCAAATGCAAAAGTAACTAATTTTCCAGTGAGTTATTTTCCACAATAATAACTAAACAAGCTTTAGAACCATTTCACGAACCTCCCATTTTTGGCATACCCAACCATTTCCCAACCCATGCAACCAACCACGCATGCTTCGTTATGACTGTTCCATACTCATGATCGGTTTCTCTTCAATCTACCAAGTCGTCACAAGGTAACTATTTCCCATGTCGCATTACACCTTTGGAACCTAGAACATGGTTATATTTCAACCAATCCTTGTACATATAGTTACCATGTTCCATTAAACGTTTGGAATAGTGCACAAGGTCATATTTCAACCAAGCCTCGTACATATAATTACCATGTTCCATTACACCTTTGGAAACGAGCACATGGTCATATTTCAACTAAGCCTCATACATGGAACATGAGCACACACCACATATTCCCATCAATCATGCCAAAACACACCTTAAATAAAACCTCCTTTGTATTGAAAACCATTTCAATGACAACCCATTTCAGTTCCAAACCATTTCAATAAAACTCCCTTTTTATTGAAAACTATTTCCATCAAAACCATTTCAATTCCAAACCATTCCAATTCCTAAACATTTCAAAAAAACTCCTTTTTTATTGAAAACCAATTCCATCAAGATCATTTCAATCTCAAACCATTTCAATAAAACTCCCTTTTTATTGAAAACCCATATTTGATCAAACCATTTACAAGTTCTGCAAATCCATAATTTAAAATCAATACTTTAAATTCAAGAAACCAAATCACTTGCACAACAATTCACAAAGAATTCATAATTTCACTAAAACCATAAATCATAACTAATGAAGATTTATTCTATGAATTTCAAAATCAATTAAAATAAAATAACCAAATTTGATACTAATCCAATCAATTCTAACAAGAGGAGTCGAGAGTGAATCCTTATACCTTTCGGGTTTTGACAAAAACCACAACAAACTAAGAACACATAAGAAAACTGGGTTTCTTCTTCAAAATCTGGCATTAGAACTGTTTACCTAGAAAGAACAAGACCAAATCTCATCATATTTGGCCTCCAAACACTTATATCTTCCCATAACAGGCGTAGATCAAAGAAACTGAGCGAATGGGGGAATAATATCTATATATATATAACCAATCAAAACCCAAGAAGAACGATCACATAACTCAAAAATCCGACTTCGATTCTCCAAGACAAGCCTTCAGATCACCTCCAAAATGCTTGGGAGAGGTTTTAAAACCATCAAGGGAGAGTAATCCCGAGTTATAGCCATAGAGGAGATTAAACAAGGTACTTAGAGGCAAGAAATAGTGATATCCACTTTTATAGGATCTCATTTAAGTGGCCGCAAAGTTTTCTCACACAGTTAGACAAACCATGCGCTAACCGTGCATTAGCCACTGCCTCGGCAAACCCTCCATGCACAGTTTGGCCACACGGTTAGACAAACCGTGTGCCGCCCATGTGGAAGCTACACCCTCCAAGAACAACTACGCATGGTTTTATCGCATGGTTTAAGCAAACCGTGCACCGTTTGTGCGACTTCCCATTTGCCTCAAAACATCATTCAATGTTCTTCTGACTCCCCCATTCACAACCCTTAACTTTAAAACCATGAAAAGCATCAAGTAAGGGTTACATAACTAGAACTAGGGGTAACTATCATTGAATTTTATATAGTCCTTGTTATGAATATTAATGAAATTATATTCCATGTTTAAAATCATTTTTCATCTATGGATGTAGAACATATAATATAAATTGAATATACACCCAAAATAAAAAAATTACATTATTTTTTCATGAATAATTACATGTTTATCCAACTAAATATGTGGTTTAGTTCCCTATTTTACTTATTAATGATTCATAATATATATCTAACACTCCCTATAAAATGGAATCAGTGGATTCTGTGGAGTTGAAAAAATAAAATTAAGTGATATTTTATAAGGGATTTGTACACCGTAGTTTTTTATAATGGGGACCCCAATTTTATATGTGAAATGAATTACTATATTTTGAGTTTTTTAATCAATTATTAGGATATAAATTCCATCAAATTAATGAATATGTATCCTTTACCACACATTGATAATTTATTTGATCATCTTTAAGGAGAGTAGTACTATTCAAAAATCATTCTTCTATCGTTTTATCATCAGCTAATGGTAGAGAAGGATGATATAACAAAGGTGGTATTTTGAATATAGTATGAAAATTATGATTTTAGGGTAATTTCCATTAAATTATCTAATTCACCTTTTATTTTAAAACATATAATGAATCGATATTTGAATACATATATTGTGAATCTTTGGGTCGTATTAATTTTTGGTTTTTTGATATAATATATGATCTATAAAGATGATGAGACTTATTAAACAATAAAATAGAGACACTTAGAAGAAAAAAATTGTTTGGAAAATTTATTATGTGATACATTTTGCCAATGTAGTTTCATTTAATATAAATAATTTCACAATGGATGGAATAAATTTTTCATGTAGAAAAAAATGATTTAAGGAAATAAAAATTACCAATGAATAGATCCATGATATAATGTATCCTATGTTTAGAAGGTTGAAATTGGATATTTGTTCATGATTATTTATAGTTTACTAACTTGTAAAACATGTTACCACATAAATGGTATAAATATATATGGTTAATGGAATGTGAGGATGGTTTTTATGATTTGAATTATATAAAATTTTATATAAGTATAATAACATTATCATTAGTTAATGTCGTATTGGTAATATATTGTGACTCATCCATGAATGTACATGGTGGTCTCATTATTAATAATGAAATGAATGTTTCCTAGGTATCATGGAATATGAGCATCGATGAACAGAACAATCCAAATCCTAATATTGTGTTGGAAAACATAATCTTTTCTTAAAATATATAGAGACATTACCTCTATAGTGAAGTATGATATATATATATATATGAGCTATATGAGATTAATGAAAAAATTACATTGTAAATAGCACAAAATTATGTAATTATGTTAGATTGTACTAGTTTAAGATGATGGTTGATTGATGATCTATCACTTTGGGAAAGGGAAAATGGTTGATGGTGCATTGAGTTATATGGACCATGATTAGCCTTAAAATTGATCCATTATATAAAGATCAGTTAATGTTGGATATTGTGATTATTTAGGCTTAGAGAGCCATAATTAATTCACTATGATATTTTTTAAATACCATTAATATTAAATAACATGAGTTCCTAGGGGAAATATTTGGTATGATAAGTGACAATTAATGTATAATGTTATGGAAAATAGAAATAAATCATATATATATATATGGATTATTCATTTTTTGAAATAAGATATTTTTTTCATTTCTATAAAAGCTAATGTGGAAACTCATTAATAGTCACATAGATTAATCTTCCCAATACACCGTGGAAGAGAAAATATCTATAAGGATTTAATGGGAACATTTCAAGTGGGATGGTATGAAAAAGTGTTTTTTAACTATGTTTCTAGTTTTTTTGTATTCTCATTACTAATAATCAAAAGAGAAATTTATAATGGATTCATGAAACAAATTAATATACCTATATTTTAGTTGGAAAATTTTACAATTTACATTTTCATTACAGTTGTAATAAATCCATTGATGAAAAATAATAAATTGATCAATGTTGATCACCATACCAGGAAAACACATTTATTAGAAATAAGAGAATATTTAATAGATGGGTTCTTTAAATGAGTCTATATAAATGATATAAAAGGGATTTATGAGTAAAATATATCAATATTATCTGATTGTGACCCTCATTTCAGATACATATTATAGAATAGTCATCAAAGGGACCTGAAAAGAAATATACATTTAATAATTACCTATTGGTCAGATATAAGTGAATGCAATTTTTTTATCTTAATGAATATATATGAGATTATTATTAATGTACATAATATTAAATATCATATTAAAGAATAATATATTTGGAAAATATCAATATAGATAATCAGAGGAAGGTTAGGGAATTTCTTTTTAGGGATCAATTATTTTTAGATTTTCCCCCTGAAATCTAGTTGTATGATTTTGAAAAAATATGAAGTTAAGACCTAGAGATAATGGGACATTTGAAATACTAGATTTTTTTAATTTTTTATCCCATCAGTTGTTAATGTCTACAAAACAATTTATGTTACTAAATATCATACATGTTTCATTTCTATAGAAATATATGTCCCATAAAATGTAGTTTCAAACATCAATGGGAATATATTTGTATCTTGAATTATCATATAATGAGGACCATCTCTAGATTATTCATTTAAGGTATTAATTGTTCCAAAATCAGATAAATATATTCAGGAAATTCATTTAGAAAAATCCCCAACTAGAATAGGAAACCTATGAGTCTAAAGAAGCTATGGGGAATGAATATTAATATATTTTTCAATTTCTATTATATAGCCTAATTTTGATGATAAAAATATTAATTTTGGTAGAATGTAATACCAAAGATCATATAATTGATCTAAAAAACTATATTGTGAATGATCTCTCATTCCAAAATCTATTCATGCTTTATTGATGAGTATATTTGAATGATTAATGCAAATGTTTTTTAAATAAAATTAAAATAATTATTAAATTATTCATTATTTTATTAGCTAATTATGGAATTTTGGATCTTTTTAAAAAATATTATTTTGCGAATAGTGTAAAACCAAATTTTTTATATTATGACTTTTATGAAGTAACATGGATTTAAGAATAACATAAAACCCAAAAACAATAGTCCTAAATAAATATATATTATAAATGTAAGATATTATATATTAAAAGAATATTTTTTTATTATTAACATATATTTTATATTTTAATCCTTATGTATTGATTTCAACATAATGTAGTTTTATAAGTTATGCATTTACTATTATAAAATTATCTATGATTAATTTTAAAAATTAATTTTCTGAAAATTTAAATTTATTCTTTACCATTATGGTTTATAATATGCAAAAAGTATCATTTTATTTTTAGTAATACAAGATTCCAATGTTAATTATTTGTTACCATATTAAAAGATAAAATTTCAAATGAAGATAATCTAATGAAAAAAGTTGAAAACATGTTTCATAAATGGTTAAACAATAATTTTAGAATCCTTAATGACCATATCTCTTCACTATTCCATTATTTCTCATTTTTGAGCCACATTCCTGGAAGAAATCAATCAAAATATTGAAATTTTATAGTTATTCACAAAAGATCCTTAAATTTTTTAGTATTGAAGTATATTTTCAAAGACCATTTATTACCACTCTTACAGATTATATTCCTCATAAAAAATGAAATTTTGAATTCCCCTAGAATTATTTTACTTTTTAAATATCATATGGTATGTTTTTTATTCAAATCCCTCTATTTCTAGGGGATCCTCTAAAGAAATATCAAGATTCTAAACATGAGTCATATATTTTACATAACATTATCCTTTATATCATATCTTTAAATTTTAAATTTTTATGTCCTTTTATTATCAAAATAAAATTATTTATGTACATAATTTTACTATATTCATGGAATAATCAATATCCATGTTTCCCATTTCCTTAATTAATTTTATATCATGATTTGTGCATATGTTAAAACTATATCCTTCTTGTAGATTCATGTTTCTTTTTTAGTCAATTCTTATCATGACTAATCAAAAAAGAGAAATTAGTAATTAATTATGATATATATAAAAATCAATTTATTGTAATTTTTTAATAGACCATGACACACATTATTCTTTCTAGGACGAATGATGTTAACATCTATGCATAAATGGTAACATCCAAGTCCATTGAATCTTGTAATAAATTTTTATATACTAAAGTCATTCATGGATATAATTAAGAATGTGTTAAAAAGATGAATAATAAATTTATGTCACTATTAGGGTTATAAAAAAAGAATTACCAACCTAATATTAATAAAAATAATAAAAAATAATCATTAAATTAACAGTATTAAATAAGTATACTTAAGGTAACATTATTTTATTGATATTATGTATTATTTAAATATACATTAATACATATAATAATTCATTTAAATAAAAATATATAAATATTATAAACAATCAATATTATGTCTATTCTAAAATTTGAATGCTATTATAACTAAATCACTTTATAATCATTCATTAATTCAGTGTTTATACATGTATTGGTGGGTCTAACAACAAACATGAACTATAATATCAATTTATATAACGAAAGACATTGAACAAATAATTGCATATATTATATGATATATATTTGTAAATAATTAATAATTGTTTTTTCTAGATGTGCTCAAACAATTTTAAATTCTAAAATTATGTAAACAACCTTCAATTTTATTGAAGCACTTAAAATAGTTTCATTTAAATTTCCATTTCACTTGTAAAATATCACTCACAAAAGTGATTTTAAACATTATATTGAATTAAATGTACCCTAAAAATAACATTAATGAATTTTTAATTATTTAATTTTTAAGAAGAATGAATAAAAACATTGAAATTCTTTAAAAAGTAAAAACTGATCGATCAAAAAATACCTAATGGTTTAAAATGATTAAAAAACATACAATACATAATATAGAGAGTGATAATATATGAAAAGTTTAAATGATATTTTATAATATTAATTATAATTATTTAGTTATTATAATAGTTGTTTTTTGATACATGAGGATGCATTATGTTCATGTATGTCCTTATAAGAGTTTAGAATTATTTTTCTCTCAAATTCTACTATATGAGACATGTTTTTTTGTTATGCATCAGATGTCCTTTATGCACAGTAGAAACTAAAAATTAATGATGTTAAATCACGATATTTTTTTTATTAAATTTTTTTTGAAATAAATTTAATCCTTCATCATTTATATAACTATGATTGAATTTATACATAGTATATAAATGTGTTCCCCTATCTCAATTACAATTATTTAGGACTCGTGCTTTTTTCAAATATTATTTTTTTTGGAGGATATATTTACAAGGAAGACATGTTATATTATTTGAAAATAATTTAAATTTATATTTATAAATATATTTTAATCCATGCATCATATTATTTTGATTGATGATTTACCAGAATCCTTATAAAAATCAATCATTTAAATTGATAAAAAATGGTCAAATGTTTATTGTGAAATAAAATTGTGAAAAGTTTCCCTACAAATAATTTTTTTTATATATACTTTTAAAATATATATATGTATGGTATATGTGAACCTAGGGTTAATAACACTAAATGGATGGTTGATAATTTATGCAATCATCACATCGATGCAAATTGAGTTGTCTTAAGACTGTATATTGGGGTAGACTCTCATGGGGGATATGAATTTGAATAATTATATACTCTATATGTTCCAAGAAAATTTATTTTTCCTATAATTTAATTGGTGCTTGACTATTGAAACTATTGGACCCTATTATTATATTCTCATAAAAATCTAAAACATTTAATCTACCACCACTAATATATTTCACTAATAAGTGTATTTCATATTACCCAAGAAATACCACCAATAACTTTTAAGGTGGTTAGGGGATGTTCTAAAAGACATCCAAATTATTCCATTGAATGGTTTAATTTTTTATATCATTATATCTAATTACATGGATAAAATGATTTTATTCATCTAAAGGATCCTAGGTAATGATATTAAATGTGTTCTTCACTGATATATTGAAAGCATTGACATAATAATGTGAAAAGTGGAAATTAATGTTATATATCCCCAGGATTTATTAATATGTATCATGATACAATACTAATTGGGATTTGGTGAATACCTCTCACTATATTTTTATAGTTTCTAGGCCTAAGACCTTGGAATCATGCATTTATGTAATAAATTATGAAATTATTCATTATCAGATCAATAATATTTTTTATACATGTATTATTTTCTTTTTATTGATATTGAATGACCCAAAATTCTGTTATGAATGGATTCATGTTTTTTAATAAATTTTATTTTACATTTACCATTATTATGATATATTCTATTATATTCTATGCCACACTAAGAATATAAACTCATCCTTTTTTATATCCCCATGAGTTCTCAATGTTATATATATATATATATATAAATATAAAATTTTCATTGATATAATGGATGTGAAATTTAATTCCTTGTAATGATTTTTTGTTATATCTTAGGTTTTATAATGTATTTTATATTTTTATCTAGTCTTCCATCCCTTTAAATATATCTGATCAGTTGAAAAATCCTATATTCTACAACAATAAGGCAATATATCAACTAGATCGCAATTTTTGTACTAGAATTTGTCACATTTGGAATCACTATATGTCATGGGGATTGAATGATGTAATATTCAATAATTTTATTATTTTGTTTTCAATTAAATTAATTCAGTTCCGAATAGATTTTTTTTTAGATAAGATAATAATGAAAAATGTACCACGATTTATTTTATTAAAATAATGTATTATAATTCATAATAATCAATAACAAATTATAGGAATAAAAACAAAATCACTATTTAGAAATGTGAATGTATATTATAATCATAATTAAAAATTTAAAAAATGTAAAATATTTATACATGTGGTATTCTATATAGATTAGAAACCTCATTGGAGTTATGGAAGTAAGAAAGATAATTATAAAATTAATAGATATTTTTTGAGAGAAAAAAATAGGTTGGGTGAATGATTCACATAACATGTGTAAGAATACATAAAATAAATTAGTTTTAGAATTATATATATTACCATCATAAATATGCTTATTGGATATATGGTCATTATTTATACGTATAACAAACAGGTTTATAGAATTTAAAAATATTGAGTAAATTATTGAATATAATAATATTTAAATTTTGTGAAAGATATAAATGTAAAATTTAAACAATGATATTTTAGTATAGAAAATTAATATTTGTATTATTCTAAATGAGGATTTTAGTAGCCATACTGAATATCAAATTTATAACATAATCTTTTTCATGATGGGAATGAAAAATCCAATTCTTAGAGAATCTTCTATATATGATGATATTAAATATACATTACTCTACTGTAATACGAAAAACACATCTGGGTTATATAGTTTAATAAATATATTCTTCATGTAGATTTGGGATAACTTTATTCACATTCACAATTATGATGTCAAATAGTCCTTGATAAGCTACTATATTTCAGGTAGGATCAAAGATCGAATTATCAAACTCTTTCCCAAAGTAGGGATTGCTTCAATTTTAAATATTTGGTAAATATATTCATTAGAAAAAATATATAAAAAAATTTATGAAAATTATTTATACTTGACATGGAAATATTTCTAATTCGATTTCCTCACTAACTATGTTTGGAATTCTTCCAAAAAGACCAATTTAGAGGTGTTTGTGAAATATCTAAGAGGGTCTTCATACCATCCAATATAATAATATTTATGAATATATTTCTCTAAATTTTTATTTTCCAAATGTTTTTAACACCTTAAAATAGTATTAAATTTCGAAGAACCTTCAGAAGTATAGATTTTCATAAGATATCCATTATTTTATTCACAGTTTTTTAAATAGATATATATTATTTATTTCAATTAATTTCTAACCTCATGTTTTCTTCATATTGTATTGAGTTGGAAGTTAAGGTAAACACTTATCATCACTCTAATAAGGCATAGAAATGACTGTTGTAGTATATTCATTATTAATATTGTTGATAGAAAGAAACATCCCCTCATAAAGGACACAATTAAAAATTGAGTACAATATAATTTTATTTATGATGATGATATCATTATATTCTGTTAGGATGAAATGATTCAAATGAAACATTTAGGAAAATCATTTATCATTTTGTATATGATTCTGGATATTTTTTATCATGGAATAAAGATGTTTTCAATTATTTGAAAAGATATAGTAATTGTATAATAATATTCAGGTTGAATTATTTACTTGTTAATAAAATAATTATACCCTTGAAAAACTATATAGAAAAAATTATCTTAGGTATAGTTATTCCAAGTTATCTCGATGTAATTTCTTTTAGGACCACATTGACACTAATTATTTAGAAGGGGAAGTCCCCTTAAAAAACACAATATCTTCCTTGTGAATAATTTCATTATATATTTTTTAGTGTGTATTTATTCACTCGATAAATGGTAAATAGACATTATCCTAAATTTTTAATCTAAAATAATTTACATTTCAGGGTTATTTATATCGATTGGAATTATGAAAAACCATTGTATTGTTTTTAGGAACTACAGTATAAGTGGTTATGTTTTTATATCTTTTAAACATTCATGATTTTTTTCTATATATACTTTACATAGAGTGTTCTATGAGGGGTATTTTAATGTTTTTGGTATGTGAAAATGAACTTAAAGCATGTAAATCTATAGTTTTTCCACTAGAACCCCAATAAGGAAAAATAACCCTTCGGTGGGCTTAGAAGATTATCTAATTTTTTATAGCCACTCACCAGTTTTTAGGATAAAAAGTCATCACTATACACCTATATTAGTGGTTATAACATATGTGGGTTCCAAAAATCTCATTGGTGGCACTGATATGGGCACATTTTATAAAAACATTTTTTTATTTCATATGTGAGAACCTCCATTTTATTTCATATTTCGCTTCAATCACCATAAAATCAGTCCAATTGAATATAGTGACACCCTTTGGACATATTTTTCTCTCGTCATGTGAATCCTTGGTGGATACTTGTACCAATCAAATCTGTACTCATATATTGGTATTTATAACATTGATTTGGTCCCGGGTCATATTCTTCGTAATGCCTATCCAATTTCTCTCTACGGATAAACTATGAAAATTATGGGTTTCCTTGGTTTCAGGAAATTTTTTTATTTTTTTAGATCTATCATAGAATTGGGATGGTTTATTATAGATTCGAAAATCAAAAACTATGTTGTTGAGGATTTTTTTGTTTTTATTCAATTTTGATTCTTATATTATAGAAATTAACTATTTAGGGACTCATGAATGGGAATTCCTGGATTGGGTCCCATTCTAGATTCCTTGTTTCTTTGGATAATCCTGGATTTTAGAACCTGTGTGATTTTTATAATTCAATGTGTTTCATGTTTGGTAGTTTCTTGAAAAGACATTATTCTATAGATCATGCACACATTCTACTCAAAACATTCTTTTTGAAATTGATGAATGTCCTGATAATTTTTTATGAAATGTGATGGTATTGTATATTTATAAGAAAATGTATTTCTTCTATTCGTTTAGTTAAAATAAGTGGTTTTATAGCACGGTTTATAAGGATTGATTGTAAAAAATACCATTGACAATTTTTAATATAATAAGACTGACTATCATCAATGGGGATGAAGGGAGTCATCTATAGAGATGAAATCCTTCCCTTGAGTCCGGTCCTACTAGGTTAATTTGTATTTGCCCACCCCTTTTAATTATCATGATAGGTTATATGAGAGATACATAACATAGGTTATATATCAAATACACTAAAGGATGGATATTAATTTCAAGGCAATAAGATGAAAATGGGGTATAATTTTCCATAAAAACCAATACAATCTATTAGTAATATATAAAATAACCAAGATGAACTACATGATGCATGAATTAAAGATCAATGAACTCTTTGAAATAAAATACAATACAATATCAGAGTAAAAACATGTAAAATATAAAATACTTCAACGATAATACGCCAAAATAAAATATAGTGTCAAGAAAGTGGCATAGTCCTAATGGAGTATGTAAACCTTCGCAAACTAAAACTTTAGAAAAAAGGATATTACATTAAGTATTACCACTAAATAATTACTTAACATGATTCATCCTATTATATCAATATATTAAATATAAAAATACATCAATTTTCCTAATAATGGTTAATTTATAACAGTCATTAGGATTTCCCAAAAAAGCCCATCATATTCCTTAAGAAAAATAATAATATAGAATATTTTATATGAAAAAAGTGATAGAATATAAAAAATGTTTATAAATAGAAAATAGTTTATTTAATAAACATAAAAAACTCCATCTAGTTTCAATATCACTTTCCATATCGAATATACAAATCATATTTGAAAACAACATACAAATATTCATTCGCAATTATTATCCCAACCCTGATGAGTGGAAATCCATCATTCAACAAGTCATAACTATTTGATATTCCCCTACACTATTTCACTAGAAAAAGAAATTATTATATTTCAATAAGGTATTATATAATTAAATATGAACACACTATACTAATTATACCAATCCAATTATCCATATGAAATATTTATCCAAACAAAAAGATATTTTAAAAGTAAAATTCTATGAAAACATTAAATTAACA
This sequence comes from Viscum album, assembly GCA_963277665.1. Taxonomy (NCBI): domain Eukaryota; kingdom Viridiplantae; phylum Streptophyta; class Magnoliopsida; order Santalales; family Viscaceae; genus Viscum; species Viscum album. The sequence goes on from OY728127.1 coordinate 1,639,207,999, forward strand.
CCACTCATTAGAAAATTTTTAAATTCCCATTTAAAACATAAAAACACCGTTTTTTTTATAAAAAAGTAAATATATTTTAAATCCAATGGAAATATAAATTTTCCATGTTTTATTACAACCTGTTCTATATTAGTGGAGTGGTAGAGAAGACACTTAACTTAATTAGGTCTACGAAAAAAATCTTAATGTATTCTATGCTTCAATATCTTTATATTGGTAATATAAAATATCTATAAGTATATCTTTAATAGAAATAAATGCCCTTATATATGGTATTACACATCAATATATAGTTCTAGGAGAGAAAACTCAGTGATATATAATATGATAATAAATGAGGGGATCCTATCATTTAATTATAAAAACCAATACACATGGATTTGTTACAGATGTATTCCCGTTATAGATGATCAGAGAAATATCATAGATTACAAATATTTTGGGAAAGGAAATAATGAATCATATTAAGATTTAAAACCACTTGTTATAAAAAACACACATGGCCTTAATGATTCATGACATAAATTGATAATATACATTTCAAGTTAAACAATAGTCAGACTCATATAAATACACATCTAAATGGTTATTTTTTTCAATAAACGAAGCTTTATTGAAAAAATAAAATTAATGCTTTAAATGGTTTTTAGAACCTAAATACTTTCTTAAAAATATTTAAATAATAAAACATTTTTTTAGGGTAGAAAAAGTTTAAATATGTTATTCAAACATCCAACTCTGAGATCATCACTTTTTACACCTCTAAAAACATTTGGATTGTTACATGAAGTCTCCATTATATGATTAATAGTGTCAAAAGATGTCATAGCTCAATATCAAGGTAGTAAATTTTAAATAACCCTATTTACTTTCCATCCTTCGAAATATGTATAATAATGTATCTCTAAAACAAATAAAGTTATTCCTACCACATAATATTTTCATGATCCATTTTTTCCTCTTGAGCTTTACCATGATTCCACTGTACCCACACCAAGTGAGTAAATATTTTATGAAGGTCCTTTTTATATATATCTAGAACCTATATGTGTTCATGTAAAATAGGTTCATATATATCAACATTAACTTGATCCCCAATCATCACAAGTAATGGATATTGACGACACTTCATTAGTTGAAAACATCAAAGAAATTATAAATGAAATTGAATTTCAACGATATTGATAACCCATATAAGACATCCCCAATCTGTTCTATTACCTTGAAATATCAAACATTCCACCATGTTATCTCCCTTTATATACCTAAGAATAGATGAACATTTTTTGGAGACTAAATCAAAAGTACATATTCAAAAACATGAAATGATAAATGTTAGCGATGAACATCTATATACTAAATCTATTTCATTTATATTTTACTTAATAATTTTTTAATCAATAATTTTTTCTAAGTGGTTTTTTAGATTTGACCCAATTTAATTTCTATTATCCTACCTATTTCAACCCAATATTAATGATAATTAAAAATAATTCCATAAAAAATAAAAATGGACCATTAGTATATTCTCTAGATGACAATTTTTATAGGATAATTCAAACAACATTATATTAACCACTTATAAGCCAAAAACATACATGACCCAAACTATTAGAATGTCTTCCAATTCCTAACTATTGTGTTATAAATGTCTATCTATCATTGGATGATATTTTTTCCTCACTACTAGTTTATATCTATTATCATGTTGTAGTTATTGAAAAAATCAAGATGTAAAACATGGGTCTCCATCAAATACAATCGAATCTTGAACACTATTTAACTAGAGAAAATATATTATAAATAATTGTTTCAATACTCTCACCATGTTGGATTCATAATAGTGGCAATGTGTGATGAATTTTTGACCCAATCCACTACTAATTATGTAGATTCTTGATTCTATAATGGTCTAGTTAGACTTATGAATAAATTAATTACAATTATCTCCAATTCAACACAAATATTGGCATTTACTATTTCATAACAACCAGTTGTTTATGTACAACATTTACCAATTAATATTTCATATATATCATCACATATTCTATAATCATGTAGTTCATACCATCCCACCCAAAATATGGTTTCATTTCCTTGTTAATTTTTTGAATACATGGATGAATATACCATTTTGAATGATTAAATTCCAAATTCATAAGTTTCATACATGATTGAGGAACAAAAATAGACTTTTGAATGTGTAATAAATACATATATTCCTTTTCAAGTCCTCAAGAGTCCACTACATATTTAATTCAAAGCTAATGGTCATAAAATCTGGATATGATGGTTGAGAATATTTTACTAAATATATCATCTATAGATCTAGACATAGAATAATTAAAAATACAAGTTCACCATATAGAGAACAATATAAATATGTGTATATGATCACTAACATTAACTACCATTGGTCAAGAGCTTCACAAATTAATTATGTACATAGTTTATTACAAAAAACATATTATACATAATTCGCGTTTCTATGTTGGTGTACCAATAAAAATTAAAACATATTGAGGTATTCCAAAATTATTCAATTCATCATGTTCATGATTCACTAAGAAAAATGAATATTGAACTCTTATGGTCACTGAAAATTGTGACCTCTTCTCAAAATATGTTTTGTCCCGAAATTTTTGATGCAGGATAACAGAAGCTATTTTCGGGTTATGTGATGGGTAATTAATCTCATGAAATTGTGTCTACCTTGAACCACAAGCCACAACATGGTCTCCCAACATGGGAACACAACCGATAGCTATATCTAGACACCTAAAAATATACCACATTGCTGCAGCATATATATAGATTTATTAGGATGGGTACCAAGGTGGAATGAGTTTTATATTGAAAAAATAATTCCCTACATTCCTCATTCCATATCACTAGAACCCCATTTCAATTTAGAGAATACATGGTAGAATAATTTCACATGAAATCCCAAATGAAGATGAAATAATAGCCTTCTAATACCTGAAAATATCTTACCTAATTTTTTATTGACATGTCTACCAAAAGAATACTATATCTATAATTATAAGTTCTTCTAATATTCCTTTTAAATTTTCATGTATGAGTAAATATGATTCATATTTCCTGAAGTATAACATTTAAAAAAATCATAAAACTAATGATCCTTCATCATAATATATAAAAACTCTTTATACTCATCATGTCATTGTGATTTTCATATTATACCATTATATAATCACCAAGTACAACTACAAATGATTTGAGGCACCTATAGAAGATAATGTTTATTAAATCCATTAACATTGTGGATGACTTATTCATACCATTACTCATTATTATTTAATAATATTGTCCATATAGACTCTAAAATATGGTATTCAAAATAACCTTTGTTCTGAAAATATGTTGACGATATACTAAGTGTATATATAATTTAGATAACAAATTAGATCTATTTAGTTAATATTATTAATAATTTATTTAAGAAAGAGTATATCAATTTTTAATTGTTACTTGATTCAACATATGATAATCAAGACATAAGAGGTAAGTACCATCTTCATTCATTATAAATAAAAGCATTGTAGCCCAATGAGATGGACTCGGTATGATGAATCCTATATTTTACAACTCTTATAGTTAAAATGATAACATTAAGAACATACTCAAAGCTATTATATAAGGCAATAATCAAATTTGTAATATTTATGAGAGTATATCAATTCTAAATTTTATTTTTTGTTTGTAGTTAACCTGTCAATATATTTTAAGAAAAACATCCATTTATCCTTCAACTATTATTAAATGAGTCTCTTTACTTGTTTCAAAATATTCACTCAAGGTCATTGATACAAATAAGATATTGGGGGTTTCATTAATAGTCACTAATGGTCCTACTCTTCCATCATCTATATCCCAATCCCCCTGAATAGGTGAAGAACTCCATCTAGGGATGTAAACATCACCGGATGTGCATATCCATCACTTTGGTATCCAAAATACACATTCTATTCCATACCAAATATTAATTCAAAAACATATATATCATTGACCATAAACTCCCATAGATGAATCACTACATCAATATTATTGGATCATTATGTTCATTTTAAACCTCAATGCTCCCACTATCGTATTGGTTTCATTATTCTCATAACATGAGGAAACATATCAATGATCAATCCCTAATGTGTATCCATAGGAGTAATAAGGATAAAATGTGATGAAAAAAATCATTCTTGACATGAATAAGAGTGATGATATTAGGAATTGTACCCATATCTTAGAGGGACCTATGTGATCATTGAAAATATCATATCCTACTCTATATAACAACTAGTCAGTTTTTACGTGATATCTATTTCTTCCTTTTAGTGGTGTTGAATTAACAAATAATGTGTTCTTGTAAAATTCCTCATTCACCTATGTATGTGATTGAATAATATTATGATAGGAATATTTTATCTCAACATATAATAGATTAGGCTGATTCAATTATATTACACATGCTGATATATGATATTTAAATATAAAAATCATTATGAAGAATCTATTTAGCAAGGGTTAGAATATACTATGTGGTTTAATACATTCATTCTCACTGGTTGTTAATAAACCACCCACAAAACAAACCAATTTAGTGAAAAAATTTAAGAAAAATAAAATTATGATGTATTATGATTATGAGGTGTGCCACCTCCTTCAATTTGGACCACACATTTTCATTTATTTCCAATATATGATTTGAAAACATTCAACATTAGAATAGAAAGACAGACATCTATGGGATTCTTAATAAGATCATTTAAAAAAAAAACCTTTTAACCATCCTTGTATAATCTCTAACACATAGAATAAATATCATGGGTTGAATATTTAGTAACAATCCTAACTCATTTATATATATTAATTCAACAAAACACTAGAAGAAACTTCATGGTGAAATGAAATAAAATCATAAATATTTTTTCCTACTCTTATATAGAGAGTTCTTTATACAATAATCTGATTAAATATATTTTTCTTGATATTTTCAATGTGCATTGGAAGAATTTTTTTATTAAAAAATTCATCAAAATCATTCAACAATATTTTTTACTAAATTTAATTAGGATATATAAATACCACTAATGGCATGGAATATTTTCAAATATATATGATTTGGAAAAAAATAAGAGTAACAAATAGCGTTCAAAGAAAATTGTAAATTTTATTTATTCATTTGAGCCACACTTCATATATCATAGGTTCAAAATTATAATAACCTTAGTCTTTATAACACACATAAAGATGATTTTTTAACATAAATATGCAATAAAGAAAAATCTTCAGATCGAGAGTTCTAGTGTCTTGGGAAATTAGTAACATTACTTAATAACATAATACATAAAACACAACATCATTATTGAAAATGTCTTTTACATGATTACAACCTTCCTTGATACATAGAATTTCATGGGATAACCAGAGGACATGCATAAGAAAAGGGTGAGCTATAAAGCCTGGTAAGGGATTAAAAAAGGTATAACATCAAGAATACAATACATGTTAGGAAATAGGAATATTAATGGAGCCAAATAGAAACATGAACATTAAATAATTTCATAGAAAGATTATCATAACATGGAAATGTGGAAACAAAATTTTACATTATGTTAACACAATCCAAGGATAATTGCACAAAGAGAATTAGTAAACACTAATTGCACTAAAATTAACATGAGTAAACCCTCATTTCACATGACATATGTTGATACAAATCTTTACCCAATGTGTTGGAGCGCTATTAGGACTCACCCGTCTAAAACCATTCATTTCATGCATAAGTGTGAAACTTTGATAAAATAACATGGATTAATTAAACATAATAATTTATTAGCTGATAAAGGAATGTTGAATTTAAACATTAATCTCTATAATCAATAAATAAAATTTCATAATGATGAATACTTATGATAGTTAAATGGGCATGGTATTCACTACAAATGACAATGGATTTGAAAACCGCAGTGCAATTTCATCAGCATAACGGTGTGACGTAAGAATTCATAGAAAAGGTTTATGAAAGTGGAAGTGGGGTCATTATATGTACATGAAATATACTGTAAGTTGGTAATATAGAAAAATTTCCCAACATATTTAATGTAACTTAGATTCATAAAACAAAATAATTGCATGAATGTAAATGTGGAGCGATAAATTCCCTTATGGAATTTTGGCATGGTAACAGGTTTACATGGGAAGAATTAATGAGAGAGAAAGGGATATAAAATCATTAAAACATAATAAGGGATGTATACAAGAAGATATAAATCATACCACAAAATTTTTAATTTTAAATACAAGTGTATAGAAACATAAAAAAACATGGAATAAAAGAGAGGGGATGAATTCCCTAACAGAAATATGGCATGGTAATAGGTGTACATGGAAGGCATTAATGATAGAAGAAATGGGTATCTCATCATTCAAACATATAGTGGTAAGAATAGGGGAGGTAAAAAATTATACCCCAACATATATAATGACAAATAAAAGGGCTAAACAATATAAGGAAACATAGACATAAATAAGGAAGGAAGGAAAGTTATGGTCCCTTACATGGAATTGTGATCCCAAAGGCTTGGGAGGGGCTTGACAGAGGCTTATTGGGTGGATGGGGTGCCTAGGGAGGACTTTAGAGAGAGTAGAGAAGGGTAGGGACGTGCTCCAAGGGGTTTTTAGTGAGCATTAGTTTGTGATTTGATTCTTTTATATACAAAAATAGAGGGGAATCCTTATTATATTGGTTGTGGACACTACAAATTAAATGAATCAGAACAAAAAAACCAAATCATGATTTTTACCAATGGGTTTTCCAAATGGGGAGTGGAATAAATTATTTTTTAGTAAAATTTCAAAAATAATTAAAATAATAGCCTTTCTTATGTGGATGTGAGTCACACTCTCATGGAAGTCATTTTTAGAAGATTAAATGTTTTATAAGTTTTAGACGGTCCACTAAGGCATCATATAATTAATGAAACAAATATAAAATCACATTTCTAATGGTAAAAAAAATATTAGCCAAAAATAAGATTTATAGTTTTTCAATATATCACTATTGGGTCATTATGATGTCATAAAACACATTATATATTTAAACGGTATTAAATTTTAACCCAAAAATTCGACTGTCTTAGAAAATTATGAGACATTAACCCTTGAATAATTTCTAAGTCTTGTTTTTAAAATTTATACTATTTTTTCTAAATACTTTTCAAAATATTTGAATTTTTACTTTTAAAATAAAGGCTGACATTTATCGAAGATTCATGGGTTTTCAAAAAAACATCTTTCAAACCATAATAAAAATTAAAATTGTATTCATAAAAATTACAGTTTCATTTATATTTAATAAAAATAAATTATGTAGTAATATTTTATTAAAATATTATATAACTAAAAAATCTATTAATTCATCAAAATATATTACATTATTGAATATTAACTAAAAAAATACTAATTATGCTTTAAAAACTATTTACAATGTAACAATGAAAAAATGAATTTATATAAATTATTCTATAAAAAAATAATGCACATAGTCATAGTTCTAGTGTCTTTTTACATAAACTCTTATAAAACCAACATATGTCATAAGGGTAAGGTGTGTGTTGCTGACTGACTCTTTTTGTGTCTCAGATAACATCACTCGGGTGGAAATCTCTAACAACTTCCACTTCTGCTGTAGGTGGTTTTTTTCGAGCTTAATGTGTTGTAGCTCAACTTGGTCTTGGTCAAGAGATAATCCCTATAACACCACCTCCTTTCTGAGCTCTGACAAATGGGATTTGTATGGAAAATTTATATTGGATGAGTCCACCACTTCCTTTGTCTTAGTAAATTGGATTTGTTAAATTCCTATATTTATATTAATCAATTGATCTATATTCAATGTCTATTTGAGAAATCCTAACAATTCATAATGGTATTTTGAAATAAAAAAACATAAAAACAAGGAAGTATATATTTTTTATCACCATTTTACATTATAATACACTTAATTAGATCAAGAGGAATTTTCATTAATAAAATTTTGGGTCATTATAGTCTTCCCCTCCCCTTAAGAAATTTCACACTCCAAATTTCCTACTCCCACACTAAAACATTTGATGGTAACTCTGCTTCATAACTTCATCTAATTCCCATGTGGCCTGTTCAAACATTTGGTTTCACCACAACACCGTGACGACGAGCATTGTATTATTTTATATAACATTTTCCCAACAATCTATGATATTCTTCGACTTCACATAATATGGGAGGTCATTCTACAATGGTACAACCTATGGATGGATTACATGTGATGTGTCAAGTATTAATTCCCCAGAGTGATAATAGAATGCATCATGTACTTGAGATAGGTTCATTGGGAGTGATAGTCGATAGGCCACTGCTCCAATGTGATAAAGGTTCTCAAAAGTGACAATGCACCATGGACTAAGCTTTTCATTATTCAAAAATTTCATAACACTGTTCAGTTATGATATTAAGAGGAATAACATGTCTCCAACATAAAACTCATGGTCTTGTTGATGATTATTAGAATAGCTCTTTGGCGACTCTGGGAACCATTAATGTGATTCTGTATGGTCTTAACCTTCTCCACCATTTCTTCAACCATATATGGACCTAGTTTTTTTCTCCCTAACATCATCCCAACATGCTAGTGTTCTAGATCTCTTCGCATAAAAGGATTCATAAGGATCCATTGGAATACATGAGTAGAATCTTCTGTTGCGGGAGAACTCAACAAGATAAAGATATTTATTCGATCATCCATTGATGACTATTGATAATTATCTTAACATTTCTTCAAGTGTATTGATTGTCCACCTATATTGGCCATTAGTTTGAGGATTATAAGCCATATTGATGTTCAGATCAATATTCAGGGCATGTTGAAGACTTATCCAAAACATAGAGGTGAATATTGGATCTCGATCGGATACAATTGATAGTGTTACACTATGCAGCCTTACCACATCTCTGATGTATATCTGTGCCAGTTGATCCAACAAAAAATCCATCCAAATTGCAATTAAGTGTGAACTCTTAGTTAGATGATCTATAATAACCCAGATAGTGTTGTTTCATTTTTCTGTCTTTGGAAGTCCAATGGAGAATTCCATGTTGATGTTTTGCAATTTCATTGTTGGAATGGGTAAGTGTTTCATTATCCCTTTAGACTTATGCCTCTCAACATTTACTTTCTTGAATACAAATCACTTTTATGTATACTCAATGATCTCATTATTCATGTTATCCCACCAATAAGTCTCTTAGAGATCTAGATACATATTTGTGTTTTCTGGGTGAATGGAGAAATTGTAACTATGTTCATCATCCAAAAGATTTTTCTTTAACTATAGAATATATAGAACAGATATTCTTGACCCAAATCACACAATTCCTTATTTATTAACATTGAACTCCGTGTATTTATCTTTTCTGATAGTTTCCACTTTCTTCTAAATTCCCACATCATCCTTTTGGGCATCTTTAAACTTTCTAAAAGATATAGTTGAGCAATGATTTGTGAATTGATTGATGATTTTCCCTTATTTATGATTCCCATTTCCATCATCATCAAATCTAACATGATTGGACCCTTTTCAATTCCTATCAATGAAAGAATCACTGGTTCCTTTCTACTTTGAGCATCTTCCACCTTTTTCACATTCCCAGGGTGGTAATGGATTGAGTAGTCATAGTCTTTGATCATCACTAGCTATGTTCGTTGGTGGATATTAAACTCTTTATGTGTGACTATATTCATGAGGATTTTGTTATCCTTGTATATTTTAAACATCTCCCCAAAGAGGTAATGTCTTTAAATTATTAAAGAAAAGATTAATACACCCAACTCTAGATCATGTGTTGCACAGTTTATCACATTAACATAAAACTTCCTTAAATCATAGGTAATGACTGTGATTTTTCATCAACACACTACCCCAAATCTTCTTCAAAGAATCACTGAATACCCCAAAATGTTCTCCACTTGTGGGTAATGTGAGCATGGTCACAGTGATAAGCCATTGTTTCAATTCCTTGAAACTCTCTTCACATTCATCACTCCATGATATCTTTACTCTCGTTTGAGTTATCATGGTAAGAGGGTTGGACAATGGTGATAAATTTCTCACAAAGCAGTGATAATATCCAGATAACCCCTGGAAGTTATGGAGATCTGTTACCGATGTTAGCCTCGACCATCCCTCAATTGTTTTTTCTTAGAGGGATCCAAATATATACCATTTCTTTTGATCATACTACCCAATAATGAGACATATTTCAATAAGAACTCACACCGTTTGTACATTTCATAGATCTTATCCTTTCACAAGGTCTCTATTATAGTTATTTGATGATCCTCATGCTCCTACTTGGTTTTTGAGTATATTGGAATATCATCTATAAATACTACCACAGATTTTTCATGTTAATCTCAAAAGACTCTATTCATCAAGTCCATGAAGATTTCTGGAGAATTAGTGATTCTTAAAGGCATTAATATGAATTTATAGTGCCCATATCTTGTAAAAAAAGTAGTCTTGGGGAAATCCTATTTCATCACCCTTACATGATAATATCCAAACTGCAAATCGACCTTGGAGAATTATTGTGCTCCGCGTATCTGATTGAACAAGTCCTAAATTCATGGTAGTGGATACATTATCTTTATCATGATTTCACTGAGCTCATGATAATCAATGCAAAGTCATATTTTCCCATCTTTCTTCTTGACGAAGTGGACTGGTGCACCCTGTGGAAAAGCACTTGGGTGTATAAACCCTTTATCCAGAATCTCATGTAGTTGTTTCTTAAATTCATCAAGTACCACAACAGTCATTATATATGGATTCCAGGATATTGTAAATTCACCAAGTATAAGATAAATTGAGAATTAAACATATATTCTAGGAGGAAGGCTATGAAATTCCTCCGGAAACACATAAGTGAATTCCTTCACAATAGGAATGCCTTAAAGGATGGTTTCTTCCTTAAACTCAATAATCTGATAAAGATACTTGTGCTCGTAGGGTAGTAATATCCACAGGAGAGATGATGGTTCTAAAAAATATTCATCATCCTCCTTTCACTTGAACAGATTCGGTGGTCGATTCACCATATAGGGAGTAATTTCCCTCTCATGATAATTTATGTTGGATCTATATAGGGAAATCCAATCAATGCCAAGAATTGCCTCAAATTATACTAAAGGGAGTATGTGGAGGTTAAATGGGAAGTTAAATCCCCCAATTATGATAGGGGAGGTGTTATATTAATGGGATTCAATAATTTCCCCATTTTCTGTTGTCACTAACATCTTTACATCCATGAAATGTGGTGGTGTTGGGATTGTTCTACGAATCATTCTGGATATAAAAGAATGTATAGAACCATAATAAAAAAGTACATTATCTTTTATTTAATAAATAAGTAGCATACCTATAACCACTTCTTTTTCAAGTTTCACTTCTACAGTAGTGATGGAAAAAGCTCACCCTTTTTTCCATGGTGGTTGTTGGTTGCCTTGGAAATTGCTTGTCTTACTGAACTAGTTTTCAAAGTTCCCTCTTTCAGTGTAGTTGAAGTAATGAACAACACATTGGGAGTAAAATGGAACGTTTCTATCCTCTGTCTCAGCCATGGGTTTTTCGTGTCACTAGTTATTGGCTAGGTTTCATTCTCTTACAAACCTAATGCATTTCCTTATCCCCATCAGACAATTTTTGGGGTGACTCTTTCCGCACCTTTGGTAAGTGGTGGGATGGATTTTCATAGTACCATTGGATTTAGCAATCAAACCTCCAGAATTAAATTCCACCTTATGCTTATTATCCACATGACACCCCTGAGATTATCTAATCATCTCTTTTTTCTTTAAGGTCACATCAGATAATTTCTTCATAGCGATCTATGTCATGGATCACTGGGTAATTCCGTAGGAAATATTTTAGCCAACCAAAGATGTGATCAAACTCGCATTAGGGGGTAATGACAAACCTGAAAGCATAACATGCAAGCCTTGTGATGTTTTCCTCGTACACTCTATGGGATTCATTGTCTTTTTCTAGAGTGAAAGGAAGTCCCTTTACATCCTATGTCGGAGGGTGTAAGGAAACTATATAATGAAAAACATATGCTAAAAATCATTCCATTCCCACGCCTCAATATATTCCTTAGGCTATATATTATTTAATGAATTTCCACCATCGATCATCTTCATCCTCCATATGATAAACATCAATGAAATCCTTCACTTTTTTGGAACATTGAAGGATGAAGAAGATATTTTGAATATATTTGATTGATAGTTCGGGAACTAAGGGATTAGATGATCCATTAAAAGTAAGAGGACTTTATCTTATAAAGTTATCGATTTCAAATTTTTCATTCTTCGGGAGGGTTGAACATTCCTCTTGCACTATGTTTATATTCAAAACATGTGTTTACTGAGAGAGTATCATGAAAAAGTTCGCAATTCCCACTCCCATCAAATTGTGAATCCCATTAGAACAGTCATCACATTGATCTTGGAGTCAATTATTAGCATGAGTCCTCCTATTACCAACTATTGTCTGGAATACAACAAAACATAGGGGTAACACATAAAGGATAATCCAAAGACAAAAAATGATGACTTAAAAATAACTTTTGTTTCCTAAACTAATGAATTTATATTAATCAATCTATTTTATCCATGATCTAATTCCAAAAATATATTCCTTTAAGATTTTTTTTATTACATAAAAAATGGTTCTTAATAAGCTCATGAATTTACCAAATAATGTCCCAAAGTATTATTGTAACCATGTGTGTAGTAAGGCCCATTGTCTTGCACCAGTTCCCATTCGAGTCTATCTTAAAGTAGTGTATTTGGGTTTTACCCCTAGATACATCTGTGCTAGATCTGCATCTAAATGTTCATATTCATACAGATATATTTTTTATTGATAGAACACTTACTCAATACTCACCAAAAATTAAGGATGTTTTTATTTTACTTATTCTTATCCCTAAAGCTTTCATTAGGGTTTCTAAACATAATTCCAAAAATAACAAAACCTATCCTCTGATACAAACATTAAAAACCCTTCTCTTTATTACACATATAAACATGATTTATTACATAAAAATGAAAATAATACAACTCTAAGAATCTGGATGTCTAGTGTCTTGGGAAATTAGGAACATAAATAATATCATAATATATAAAACACGTCATCTTTATTGAAAAATTCTTTTACATGATCACGACATTTCTTCATACATAGAATTGCATGGGATAACCCATGGACATGCATAAGAAAAGGGTGAGATATAAATCCCAATAAGGGAGTAAAAATTGAAAAATATGAAAAATATATTACATTTTAGGCAATAGGAATATCAATGGAGAATAATAGAAATATTGAAAAAATGAATGACTTAGAATTATTATCGAAACATGGAAATGTGACAACAACATTTAATATGATATTTGCATGAGCCAAGGATCATTGCACATGGAGCATGATTAAACCCTCATTTTGTGTGAATTATCACGAGTAAACCATCATTTTACTTGATGTATCAAGATACTAACAGTTAACCAATCCATTGGAGTGATATCAGGGTGAACCCTACTTGATAATTACATTTCATGCATAAGTGTGCCACATGGATCATATAACATTGATTTATTAAACATTATGATTTATTCCATGATAAAGGAATATGGAATTAATACATGAAAAAATAAAATAAATAAATAAATTTACATAAATATGAATACCATTTATAGAGAAATGGCCATGGTATTCCCTACACAGTAACTTTGTCTTGGAAGATTACAGTGTAATTTCGGTAGCATAACGACATGACGTAAGAATTAATAAAAATGGTTGGTGGGAGTGTACGAGGTTTCTCTTCATATTTACATGAAATGGATAGTACATAGGTCATATAGATACATTCCCCAACATATTTAATGGAATTTAGATTCATAAAACAAAAGAATTTCTTGAAAGTAAATAAGGAGAGAGAAATACCTTACAGAATTTTTGCATGGTAATGAGTGTGCATGGGAATAATTAATGAGAGATAAAGGGGTATATCATCCTTCAAACATAAAGAGTAATGTATGGTTGATGTGGAAAATCATACCCAAAATTTTTAATCGAAAAGACAATGGTATTGAAATATAATTAAACTTGGAAAAAAATCAGAGAGGATGAAATCCCTTACACAAATTCGACATGGTAACATGTGTACATGGGAGGGATTAATGAGAGAGAAAGGGGTATATAATCATTAAAACATATGGAGGGATGTGTAGTGGAGGTGATAAATTTTATGCCCAAATTTTTAATTGAAAATAAAAGGACATAAAAATATATAGAAACTGGGACATAAATAAGGAATGAAGGAAGGTGATGATCCCTTATTCAGAAGTGTGATCCCAATGGAATGGGAGGGGCTTGAGAGAGGATTATTGGGATTTTAGGGAACCTTGGGAGGATTTTAGAGAGAGGACGGAAAGGTAGGTTCAAGCGCCAAGTTTTCTTAATGAAGGGAAGCGGGAGAATGGGTGGGTTTATATAGGAAAAGAGAGGGAATTCATTATTATTTATGTTTTAGACACTACACATTAAACTATTCAAAACCACAAACCAACCGTTGGTTTTTGAAAAAGGGGCATGTAAAACATTTTTGATGGACAATGGCCTAAATTATTAAAATATTTTTATTTCATAGGTTTAGGTGAGTCACACAATCATGGAAATCATTTTAAAATGATAAAATGTTTTTTAAGTGTTAGGGGTCCACTAAGGTAAAATAAAATTATTCAAAAAATTATAAAATCAAATTTATTAATAGTAAAACATATATATTGTACGATCATACCTTTTTTGTATTTTATTATGTCAATATTTGGTCAATATAATGTCAAAAAACACATTATATATTTAAACCGTTTTTAAATTTTTCCCAAAAAATCGACTATCTTGGAACATTATGAAAAATTCATTATTGGATAATTTCGACATCCTGATTTGAAAAAAAATATTCATTTTATATAAATAATCCTTTAAATATGCGTTTTTTTATATTTAAAATAAAAAATGAAATTTATTTAAAATTCATGGGTTTAGAAAAAAAAGCTTTCAAACCTTAATAAAAATTACATTTGTATTAATTAAAATTATTCTATCATTTATATTTAATAAAAATTAATTCAGTAATAATATTTTATTAAAATATTATTTCATTAAAAAATCCATTATTTCAACAAAATATTCTTCTTATTTTAATATTGACAATGAATACTATTTGTGCTATAAAAACTATTTTTCAATGTAACAATAATAAAATGACTATATATTATTTGTTATATACAAAAATAATACATGTAATCATAGTACTAGGGTCTTGTTACGTAACCCCTTATAACACCAACATATGACCTAAGGGTATGGTGGTTGATGGTGACAGACTCTTGGGGTGTCTTGGGTAACATCACTCACATGGTAATATCTAGAAACTTCAACTTCTCCCATGGGGGTTCTGTTGAGGCATAACGTGTTATAGTTCGGATTGGGATTGGTCAAGAGAGAGTCCTAGTGATTCCACCTCTTTTCTGACCTCTGATATATGGTCTTTATATGGATCAATTTTACTATATGAGTCCATCACATTCTTTGTCTGAGTAAATTGGATTTGTTAAAGGCCTATATTTATTCTAGTCATTTTATCACTACTCAATGACTATATTAGAAATGGTAACAATTCTTAACGGTATTTTTGTAACTACCCACGTTTTTATAAAAACAAATTGAAATTCTTGAATTTTTTTTAATTTACATATTTATAATTATACTTTAAACATAATTTTACAGCTTCTATGTTTTGAATTTCAAAAAATGTTCATCTAAAATTGTGTTCAGTATGTAATTTTTAGTCTATTAGAACCAACTTGTTTTTTTGTGAATAGTGACATACCAATATGAATATTAATATGACCCTAATGAATTTTAAATTGTATTATTATTTTATTTTATTAAGGATTTAAGACAATGACATCTTGATTGACTTTTCAATGTGATATAAAAGTAGTTACAGTTTTTAATTTACTAATTTTTTTATTTAAGTATGATTTTATTTTAAAAAAATTATAAAAAATATTTAGAAAAATATTTTCAGAAAATAGAATTCATTTTTTAATTATACACGTCAATTAATGGTTAGTGTGAATTTCGGGGATTTTTCTGAAATATTTGATTTTTCAGTGAATAGAAAAAAATACATTTTTGAGTTTCGATGTGTTAATGACATAATTAATGATGTAATAATGATGTAAAAAATCTGATATACTTTTTTACAGAAATATAAGTTATGAGGTGTCCTAAGTGGCTTACACCATGGTCCAGCCAACGGGTTTGCAAATACCACTAATGTCGTGTCCCTTGGAAATTATTGAAACAATCCCTCATATATTCAATAAATACCAACCCATTCCTACATTAACATAATACCAAATTCCTCATCAATGATTCTCTAGACTCCATAGCAAACTAGTAGCACTCCCAAGGTTTCCTCATGCCCCCAAGGTACCAAACATCAAGTTCTATGTTTTACTCTACATGGTAAAAAAAATTCAATTTCTTTGCTTTTCCATTCATGTTCTCTTTAATGTGGCATAACATTCATGTTTCTATACAATGTTCTAATTTACATATTTTTCGTGTTATATATTTTAAAATTATTCATTTCTAAATGTGTGACCCTTGTCCCCTCTTTTTTTAATTTTTTCTAAAACCATGTTGCATAGTCGTTACATTGCCGAATTTTTGTAAGGGATTTCTCAATTATTCATTTATTTTGAGTACCATTATTTTCTTATTAATTATTCATATATTCTTACCCAAGAGGCCATAAATCTCCAAGAATCATGTATATTATTTATGTTATCATGTTCATGTAAAATTCATTATCACTATTCTTTCCCTCCCCCACATATTCAAGGAATAAAAACATTTTTTGTGATGAGTTGAATTAGCGACCTCATGGATGATGTGATTACAATTTCCATTAATTCTATAAATTCTGGTCATGAAACCATTTCTATGGTAGATCCATGTTATAATAGAGTTATTATGTTACATCCTTGTTTCTGTAATTATTTTTTACTCAAGTATTTAATTTATAATACAAAATGAGGTTGTTATTAACAAAGAACCACACAAATGTTCAAAACGAACATCATTAACATTATAACTTATGAATCATCCTAATATAATAAAATAAAATGATAAATGGTATAAATTATGTTACTAGAAATATTTAAATATCTTTATATTCCAATTCGGTAGTTTCACATCCTATTGAGAAGAACATCCATCATGAACTAATCAGGGAAATCATGTAAGGAACTCACCCAAAACAGTGCAAGGAACAAAATACTAACAATTAAGGGGTGAAATGAGGTTATGGAATGAACATATAATATGTTATAAACATGAAAAGGTTTTATAAATATACTAATAACATTTGTTTATCCATTATACAGGAAGTTTAAACAAGTTTTAAGTAAGACAAACCTGAGGTAAGGGAAATCTTAATCTGATTTCCATCCTTTTGGTTAACCTTATTCTTCATTATTTATGTTGCATTTAAATTGTTTGTGTGATGAATTTTAATTATACTATGTTTAATTTTTTATATTTACAGATTATATACATATTACATCCACTCATTTATTTCTCACTTCAATTATAAGATAAATCTAGGGTACTTTTCTTTTAAAATCCTCTTTTACAATTTTATTTTACAAAATTCAAAAATAATGTTTTTATGATAATATTCATTTTGAATGATTTTGTTCTAGATCTTGGGAAATTTTTATGTTTAAGGGTGTGATATATACTTCCCTCCAATTCATTGGTTATGTGTATGGTGCAGGTCGGCCGTATGGTTACTCCAAATGTAACTGTGATGGTTAGCCAAGTAGTAAGGTAGTCGTGAGGTTTGCAAATTATAAGGTAGCCAAGAGGGATACAAGATTATGTAAGTTATTCCTCAAGATAATTTTATGGTTCTACTTATGTTCATTGGTATTATGGGAATCTCATGTTTCCCAATATAAGTATATATATATAGGTGATAAGTATATCTTATGAAAATGATTTCAAACGTTATAAGTATTCATGGACTAATATGTTCTTTTTATATTTTTTAAATCCCTTATGGAGTTCTTGTGCTCATCACATGTTTTAAATTATTTTTCATACAGTATTGTATGTGTAATACAATGAAATAATCCATGTTAAATGTAGAAGAATTTTAAAGGAATCGTGTTTTATGATTTAATGTTTTTAATTTTGAAAAAAATGGAAACTTTTTTAATGGTATCCACTATGTAACAATGTATAATGTTATGAATGTATTATGACCCAATACTCTAATGATATAATCCTGAAAAGATCTTTAATGTAAAAAAGAAGTGTTTTCTGACTAAATTCATGAATATATATGTAATAAGGTTGGGTCCTTAATGTTGGTGTCATTGGATGGTTTAGATAACATTAGGGGTTTGGATGATATTAAAAGATTATCATAAATGATTTTTACTCTATCAATATTTTGAAATGTTATATAATTTAAAGATTACCATGTTGATTTATCTACGATATGTTTGTTCAGAATGGTGGTCCATAGAAGGAATAAGGATGCTGCAGAGGAGAGGAACTGACAGAACGACATCCTGCTGGATCTATATCAATGAATGGTAGGAATTGGAACCGAGTAGTTTGTGGCAGTAATGGTTCAGCTAACGTAGGCAATAAATGGTGGTGGAATCCTTATAAGAGATCAAAATAGAGGTAACACAATGGAACATGAAAATAGTGGAACATTTTATGAGACAACACCCTCCGGCTTTCAATAGATATTTTGACCCATTAGTAATTGAAGGATGGATCAAAGCCCTTGAAAAGATATTCAATGTTATGGGATGTTCAGACAATTAAAATGTAATTCATTCCATTTATCACATTGAAGGTGAAGCTTATCAGTGGTGTTCAACGGTATGTAATATCAGGGTTAAAGAGTATTTTGAATCCTTATAGTGGGATGCATTTAAATTTTTTTGTTTGAAAAATATTTTCCTAAGGTGGTGTGACATAGGATGGAGAAGAAATTCATTGTATTAACTCAAAATGAGAAGGATTCAGTGGCTGTGTATGAGGAAAACTTCATCTGACTGGTGAATTATGCTTCAAATCTTATTCTGAATCATGATAGAAAAATAGACCACTTTGTATCATCACTGGATACAAGGTATCAAAAGGCATTGGACCGCTGTGAATTCAAATGTTATGAGAAACTTATCTGATGTGCTAAGAGGTTAGATATAGAGTTTGCTGATGATCACATGCATTTTGGAAACAAGTTGAAGAATAGGTCCATGTGGCAAGAGATGGGTAAGAATCAACCAAAGAAATATTATGGTAAGAATATCCAATTTCTAGTTTGTGAAAATTGTGGTAAGAAACACCCTGGGGAATGTCTTAGAAATTCTGGGAAGTGTTTTCAATGTGGTATGTTGGGAAAAATGACCTGAGATTGCAATTAAAATGATTCTAAGGCTATTCCTGATAGGTAAACTATAAAGTGTTTTAAATGGGGTGATATTGGTCATTATGAAAATTCATAAGAAAAGAGATATCCGAATGATGAAAAGAATCCAAACTATAAGCAAAAATGTGTAGTGAGATCCTTTGAGACAACACCAGCAGATGTTGGGGAAACCAATAATGTTTTATCATGTACTTTTTTTATTCATTCAGATTTTTCTAAAGATTTGTTTGATATGGGATCTACACATTCCATCATCATTGAGAATGTTTTGGGTAAATTAGAAATATCACCTCAAAAAATGATACCGGAACTTGTTGTTAAAACACAAGGGTAAATATTTCAACCAAGAGGATTTATAATAAATTATATATTGTGGTCTGTGGAAGGACCTTACATGAAATCCTTGTTATTTTACCCTTAGTTCATTTTGAAGTTATTCTATGAATGTATTAGTTTTCTATTTATCATAATAAGATTGAATGTAGAGATAATGAAGTTATTTTTTAGAAAAAGTTTCAGTTTTTATACAAGAATGAACCAATAAAATTGATAACATATCATAGAGATGAGAAACTGTTGAAAGATGGAAATTAATTTTATCTTGCTCATATTTTTTAAAACAAGGGAATTGATCAGATTGATGATGTGCCTATGGTAAATGAATACCTTGATGATTTTCCTGAAAAGTTACCCAATTTCATATCAAATCGAGAAGTCAAATTCACATGTGACTCAATTCCTGATGCTAATCCACATTCAAATCCCCCATATCATATGGCTCATACAGAACATTTTGAATTGAAAAATCAGTTTCATGATTTTCTTGATAAAGGCTTCATTCGTCCGAGCACTTCACTATGGGGAGATCCTGTTTTGTTTGATAAAAAGAAATATGGTTCCATTAGACTTTCATTGATTAAAGAGAATTGTATAACATCATTATTAAAAATAAGTATCCTTTACCTCAGATCGATGATTTGATTGATTAGATCTAGGGAGCTCAATACTTTTCCATGATTGACTTGAGATCCAGGTACCATCAGATGATGGTGAAGGAGGATGAAATACCAAAAACATCCTTTCATACTAGATACGGGAATTATGATTTTGTTGTTATGAAATTTGGGTTAACTAATGAACTGGCTATATTCAGGAATCTTATTAATAGAGGATTTCATGTGTTCTTGTATAAGTTTGTGGTTGTATTTGTTGATGACATTTTGGTGTTTTCTAAAAATAAATGGAACCATGGAGTATAACTAAGGGTTGTTTTACAAACCTTAAAATAATAGAAACTGTATAAAAAATTCAGCAAGTTAGAATTTTGGTTGCAACATATTTCATTTCTTGAAAACATAGTAAAAAAGGATAGAATAATAGTTCATCCTTCCAAAACAAAAGTGGTTGATGAATGGGCTAGACCCACAAATGTTATAGAGATTCATAGTTTTCTTGGATTAGTAGGTTATTACTGACGCTTTGTTAAGAATATTTCCCAATTATCTAGCTCGATAACTAAGTCAAAATGTAAAGGGGTTAATTTTTTTGGATAGTAGAATTTGATGGTTATTTTAATGAAATGAGGAAGATATTGGAAAATGCTCTATATTTGGCCTTGCCTTCCCAAAATGTTGATTTAGTCATCTATAGTGATGATTTGTTGAAGGGACATGGTTATGTTTTGATGATGAATGATCAGGTAATTGCTTATGCTTAAAGACAACTAAAACCTCTGGAGATAAATTATCCCACACATGATTTGGAATTGGTAGTTATGGGTTTTTCTTTGAAAATTTGGAGGAATCCTTTATAGGGATCCAAATGTAAAATATATACTAACCATAAAAGTATGAAGTATATATATTCACTAAGAAGGAATAAAACATGTGGCAGAGAAGATATCATGAACTGATAAAGGATTATTATTGCACGATCAATTTCCATACTGGAAAAGAAAACAAAGTGGTGGATTCCATGAGTCAAAAACATCATGCATCATTAACCATGTTTCATTTGGAACATGATACCTTAATTAATGATTTAATGAATTTTGTATTAGAAGTTGTTGGTGTATGGAATACATCTGTTTTGTTTCAGGTATCAGTGCAGTCTTCATTGTCCGACAGAATTATGTGAGCACAGAAGGAAGATCAAGATCCATAGAAAAAGTTTGAATTGGTTAAAATGATTAAGCTTCCAGAATTTAACCATGATAAATATTGTGTTTCCATATTTGTAAAAAGGATGTTTGTGCCCTTTGATTCCTAGTTTAAGAACAATTTCTTTTGTGAAACATATAGTTCATAATTATCGGTTTATCCTGGTATTACTAAGATGTATAGTGACCATCAGATGTATTAATGGTGGGATGGAATGAAAAGATATATTTATGATTTTTCCATGAATTGTTTGACAAGCTAGCAAGTTAAAGAAGAGCAGTAGTTACCGGAGGGGATGATTCATCCTTGTCCAGTGACAGGGTGGAAGTGGGAGAATGTATCCATGGAGATTGTGGTGGGACTAACTAATACATCTCTAGGTAACAATGCAATTTTTGTTATTGTGGAACAGCTGACAGAATCAACACATTTTCATTAAATTCGAGATATAATTTCATTGAATCATCTTTCTAGATTGTACCTTGAAGAGAATATCAGGTTACATGGAGTTCCATATTCCATTGTATCTGATTGGGATCCAATGTTCACTTCTATCTTTTGGAAGGGAGTACAGAAGTTTTTGAGCATAGAGGTAAATTTTAGTACATATTTTCATCCTTAGTTAGATGGGAAGTAAGAACAAATGGTTCAAACATTGGAGGATATGCTTCGATATTTTTCAATAGACTACCAGGGCCGTTGGGAGCAACATATTTCTTTAGTTGAGTTTTCTTATAAAAAATGTTTTCATTCAAGTATATAGATTGTAACTTTTGAGGCATTGAACGGAATGATGTGTTAGAATCTAGAATCTTGGGATGAAGCCAGTGAAAGAATTTTATGGGACCATAATTAGTACATGAAGTGGATGAGAATGTGATGATGATCCAGCTGCACATGAGGGTAGCTCAGAGCAGGAAGAAATGTTATGAAGATATTAGAAGGAAATATTTCCCTTTTGAGGTAGGTGACCATTCTTTCCTTAAAAACCATCCTTAGAAAATTGTTATGTGTTTTGGTAAGAAAGGAAAGTTATTTACATGGTTCATAGGTCTTTTTGAAATCCGGGAGAAAGTTCGACCAGTTTCATACCATGTAGTTTTGTTTCTGATTCCGTCTCAGGTACACAAAAATTTTAATGTTTCGATGTTGAGGAAGTATGTACCAGATTCAACTCATGTTTTGAGCCCAGAAGCAGTTCAACTGGAGGAGAACCTTTCATATGAAGAGAAACTAGTTCAAGAATCTTGATCGAAGGGAACTAATACTGCAGAATAAAGAAATCCAATAGGTAATGGTTTTGTGGATAAATCGCATGGTTGAAGAAGCAACATGGGAGTCTGAAAATTCCATGAGAGAAAGATACTCTCACTTGTTTAATAAGTAAATAAAATTGCGAGGATGCAATTTCTAGATGGTGGCGATAATTTAACACCCCAATGTTTTCTAATGAAATTTAAATTATTAATTTTTTTAAATGTAGATATTTATAAGTAGACTTAAACATAATTTCACTACTTATATGTTTTGAATTTTGAAAAATGGTAATCCAGAATTATGTTCAGTATGATATTTAGAGTCTATTGGAAGCAACTTGTTTTTAGGTGAATAGTATCTAACCCTTATTAATAGTTATAAAAATTTAATGAATAATAAATTTAATTGTTATTTTATTTTCTTAACTCTTTAAGATAATAACATATTGAATTATTGTTAAATGTGATATAAAAGCAGTTATAGTTTTTAAAATATTAATTTTTGATTTAAAAAGGATTTTATTTATAAATAATATTAAAATAATTTGGCAAGTTATTTTGAAAAAATTGAATTCATTTTTTAATTCAACATGTCCATAAATGGTTAGGGTGAATTTTGGGGATTTTTCTGAAACAGTTGATTTTTCTGTGAATAGTAAAAAATAAAGTTTTGAGTTTTTGTGGGTTGATGATATAATTAATGATTTAATAATGATGTAATAAATCTGGCCAACATTTTTACAGTAAAATATATTATGAGGTGTCCCATGTGGCGTATACCATGGGCAAATACCCTAGGAAAGCCCATGGTTTTTCCAATACCCCATAATAATGTGCCCCTTGGAAATTATTAAAATAATCTATCACTTTTTCTATAAATTTCAACCCACTCAATCAATAACATCATTAAGATTACCACATCAATGAAGCTCTGGCCTCCTTAGTTCCCTATTATCCCTCCCAAGCTTTTCTCAATCCCCCAAGGCAACAACCTTCATGTTCAGGGAGTTACTCTACAAGGTATGAAAATTGTCAATATTATTATTTTTCTATTCAGGTTCTCTTTTATGAGGTATAACTTTCAAGTTTCTATACAATGTTCTTATTTACTTTTAATTATTTATCTATTCATAATTATTATTCTTTACTAGATGGGTGACCCTTATCCCCTTTCTTTTTAATATTTTCTAAAACCATGTTTCATTGCCGCTAGGTTGCCGAATTTTTGAAAGGGATATAAAAATTATTCTTTTATTTTGAGTTCATTTGTTTTATTATTCTTTATTTATATATTCATATCCAATAGGCATGAAATATTCATAAATCATGGATATTCTTTAATTTCTCATATTCATCTAAAATTCATCATCACTATTCTTCTCCTCTCCCACTTATTCAAAGAATAAAAACATTGTCTCTGATGTGTCGAATTACCGACCTCGTGGATGATGTGATTTCAATTTCCATTAATTCTATCAATTATGGTCATGAAAAAATTTCTATTGTTGAACCAGGTTATAATATATGTATTATGTATCAACTATGGTTCTTTAATTATTTTGTATTCCTGGTTCTAAATTATAAGGCAAAACGAGGTTTTTAATAACAAAGAACCACAGAAATGATCTAAACGAACATCATTAATGTTTTAACTTATGAATCATCCTCATATAAATCATCAAAATGATAAATGGTATAAATTATGGTACTAGAAATAATTAAATACCTTTCCATTCCAACTCTGGTGTTTCACTTCCAATCGACAGAACATCCATCATGAACCAATCATGGAAATCAAGTAAGGAACTCAGACAAAACAGTACAAGGAACAAAATACTAACAATTAAGGGGTGAAATGAGGTTATTAAATGATGATATAATATGTTATAAACATGATAATGTTTATATAAAATACTAATAAAAATATTTCAACCATTATACATGATTTTTATTCATGTTTTAATTAAGACAAGCCTAAGGTAAGGGAATTCTTAACCCGATTTCCATCCATTGGGTTAAACTTATTCTTCATTATTTGTATGGTATTTAAATTGTTTATGTGATTAATTATGATTATAATATGTTTAATAATGTTTATTTACTAAGTATATACATATTCCATTCACTATATTTATTCTCAATTTAATTATATGGTATTTATAAGAGACTTATCTTTCAAAATCATCTTTTTAAAAGTCTGTTTTACAAAATTCAAAAGAAATGTTTTTATGCTAATATTCTTGTTGTATGATTTTTTTTGGATCCAAATAATTGTTTATAATAAAGGTTAGGACCTATATTTCTCTCCAATGAATTTTGAATGTGTAAGTTTGATGTTAGACAAAGGGTTACTCCATGTATAACTGTGATGGTTACACAAAAAGTACGGTAGCCATGAGGCTTTCAAATTATAATGCATCCGAAAGGGTTACAAGATTATGTAAGTAATTACCCAAGACACCATTATAGGTCTACGTATTTTCATAGGTATTTGGAAAATATAATGTTCTACCAATTATTTATATATATACAAGTGCTATGTTTTTCTTATCAAAATGATTTGATACGTTACAGGAATTCATGGACTAATATGTTCTTTCCTTTTTTTATCCCTTATTGTGTTTTTGTGATCATCCCAATTTTTAAATGATTTATCACAGGTTAATGGATATTTTAGAAAAATAAGGAATTCATTTTTAATTATTAATAATTATCAAGGAATCATGTTTTATGTGTTAATGTTTTTTAATTTTTAAAAAAATGGAAACCGTTTTTATGGTATCCACTCTGCAAAAGCGTGTAATATTGTGAATGTATTATGTCCCAATTATCTAAAGCTCTAAACGTGAAAATATATTCAATGTAAAAGGACCTTTTTATTAACTAAATTCAAGATTATTTATGTAATTAGGATTGATCCATATAATTTTGAAATCCATAAACAAAAAACCATGGAAGTGAATATTTTATATAACCATTTTACATATTAAGACATTTAATTAGATCAATAGAATTTTTATTAACAAAATTTTAGTTTATTACTATAATACCCTTGAATAATAGGTTGAATATGTTTCTAAAACTCTACTAAATGATCTACATGAATTAGGTAATAATTTTTATTTTTCCTATAAATGAAGGGAAAAGATCTCGTAATACTATATACAAGTATTTGGCTCACCTACAACACATATAAAACTACAACTTCAACAAATTTTTAATGTTGGAATATAAAACATCTCTTAGGTAACTTTTTTATAAAAAGAATATTACACCACATAGATATATTCAATCTTGAAATTGAAATCGTTGATAAGTTATACAAAATTATAAAAATATATTATCTCCATAAGAAACAAATCATTCGACAATCATTTCATGAATACCAATTCTAATCTTTTTAAATGTTTTTCTAATATCATCAAATCATAGGTGAAAGATATGGTCTTATTGGGACATCATTATTCTCTTTAATTACATTCAATACACCTTGGATAAAACCATAATAAAGATTTTAATTCACCACTAGATGTTAAATGAAACAATTTTGTACTCCAAAATCCTCGAAACATTGTGATCAACATAAAATTGGTGGACTTGATGTTTCATGATATGTTTTTCAAGATCTAATGATCTTATCTACTTACTCAAATTTTAACTCATGGAATGGATAAAATGGATACCATTTTGATGACTATAATATATATTATATAGTGGATATGGGGGAGATACAAAGCTTATGTGATATTCCAAAAATTATAATTTATTAATATAAATTCAAGGATGTTAAGATTAAATTATGGGATTATTTTCCATAATAACCAAAACAAACCCGAAAGGAAATATGCAAAAAAATTGAAAAACTGAACAATGAATGAATATGTAATCATATAACTCATTGAAAGGAAAAAAACCTATATAATATTATTATCTGAAAAATAAATTAATCTTCAAGAAGAAGGCTCCAAATAGAATTATATTTTTCCCAATGTAGAACCATCTCAGAAAATGATGTAAACACTTTTCTACTCTATCAACAATAACCAAACAATGATGTCAAGAATCACTAATAAAAAATAATCAAACAAGAAGCTTCCTTGTTTCTTTTAGAATCCATATATTAATTCACAAATTTTCAGACTCATGGGGTGAGTATATAACTCAATTGGATTTTCCAAATAAACATTCCATAACATTCCGAAATGAACAAGATAGCACATTTTATTTTAAAAAAAGTGTAATAATAACAAGATAGTATATGAAAAAAAATAAAATGAAATCAATTTTATTTATATAATTATTTTAATATATAATTAATTTTCAAATTTTAATACCCAAAACATTCTCCATAATAATAAACACATGTACATGAAAATTAAATTAAAAATAATCATGAGTTGAAATCCCTCTTTCACAAATTATCTACTAGCTGATATTTCATTGTGTCTCGAGTTATCTCTACGAACCAACACAGTTTCATTAGTTCCTCATTCAATTCAATGTGAAAAAATTACACCATGTTTTGTAATACCATCCTGATATGAAATAGTATTCTACACAAAAAATAATTCATAAAATCAATTCCTGTGAATAATTATATTTTCACAATCCCAAAATTATCTTGAAATGTCATCCTTTTAATATCAGATCAAAAGAACAGTTTTACACACATGAAAAATTAATGATATTTTCATGCTTTACATTATAAAAATTTATCACGATTCATGAAAAGGTGTTCTATAATAGTTTATTATGAGGGAAGACCCATGCATTGATTATGTTTTCATAATGTATATTAAACTATTCCAGAGATCATCATATTCCCATTTTATCCCATAATATACAAAAAAATGGAATCCTCAATAGAAATAAAAAACCTATAGGTCTAGTTGTTCATTATGATATATGGATCTATGAGAGATAACTCATTGATAGCTAAAATGATAAAATTGGAGGTGATAATAACATTTTATTCCACAAAAAATGCTAATAATTATTTTTATGGAAGAATTTAGATGGAAAAGATTTCAAAAAATATCCTCTTTTAAGCCTCTAAGACATGATAAATAAAGAAGAAGTCAATTAGGATTCAAAATCAATGATCATAGTAAAATTAAATTGTCCATAATATTTTATGATATAAATTGATAATTTACTTTGTAATTTCATTGTGGGTCACTTATTTTGACAAACAGGTCACCTTGGTTATTTTACATGAATCAATTTTTACACCATAAGCCCATTTTATAATGTAAATGAATTTTAAACCAGAAAAATCTACACCAAACTAGTTATTTTATAAAAATACTATTTTTAGTGTACAATTTTGGTGATTATTTTTCTAACAGACAACTTAAGGCTCATCCATTTTTTGTACCTCCACAAACCTCCATAAACCTACCCAAATAGTCTAAGATACGAAACAAATCCTAAAATAGTTCCATAATAAAATGTAGGGGTTCTATATAATATGTACGCCATATAGACAATTTTTTGGAAAGTCAACTAACAAGAGTGAACTCCTACCCCCTAAAATTGATCTATAAGATCAATTTTAACATCATCTGGCATAAAAATCCTATATATTATTCATGGATATACATTAAACAACAATAATTTTTCCCAAAGGGACTGATTTAACTATTGTTATCATTTAGATGTATATTTTGAATATAGATAAATAACATTTAAATCTGAAAAATTTTGTGTCTTACAAAATATTAAAATGGGTAATCATCTATATTTTTTATTTATACGTGTCAAACTCTATCTCATAAAGAGATTTTATTAACATAATGATAATTGGATTAATTTAGTACTAATTCTTATGAAATATATGATGGGTTTCAAATGAGCCTATTTTACTCACACCATGTATACACTAATTTGTGTTTGTAGATCTAGTTTTGTCTAATTCAGATAAAAGCAAGGCACCACATGGTGAATGTGGAATTTTTCATTAGTAGGGAGTGGAACTCTAGTTGTAATTATACATGACATGGAGATTTTTTTCCTATATAGGTCTTTCAGTTATCTTATATGGTATTATAGATAGATTTTGGACTTATATTTATTTCTTTATCACACTTGAATAGTATTGGAATAAAAATGTTTATTTTATTCATGTTATATTATTTTATTTGTATTCATCGAAAATGAAATCTCAAATATATTTAATGATGCATAGATCCTTGCTTCATGGCTTCGAGGTTGGTGAACACCCATAGGACATCATACAACCAATATTAGGTTTCTGTTAGTAGTAACATATTTATTAATTCATGAAAAATTAGAATCACAGGATAGTTTATTTCATTTTATTCTTGGTATTCATTTTGGGATGTCTTGGGAGGTAATTGATATAAATGTTGGGGATTATGAGTTGTTTCCTAGTTCAGTTATTCTATTTGAAGTTGAAATTTACTCTTTGAACACATGTTCATTCTCCTATTTTTCAATGGGTTTGTAGTACTATTCTTCCTTTAAAATATATCTGATGATTCTTCATGGGGTTGTATGAATAATAGTCACTGGGGATACCCATAATTCGACCCTAATCACAATAGAGTATTTTTTTTTGAATATTTATGTCTATAGAATGATTTGTGGCATGAACCCCTATTCATGTAAGAGAGAATAACTTTAGTCGGAGCATGATATGATTGAGACCTATATTTTATTCATTAGAATGTAATTTTATTTCATGTGTTGAATAATCCTCTAGTTTTTTAGTATTGGTTTGGAAATACTAAAATACTTTTCCAATTCCTTGTTATCAATGATTCTATCAGGGAGGGGAGTGTTTTCATAATCCATGAATGTAAATGTATAAGATGATGTGAATTTATTGTTGGGAAAAACACTCTATGGATTTGTGTTTAAAATCATCAAGGATATTATAATTGAAAAATTCAACCTTGATTCTATATCCTTATTTAATCCCTAGAGTTTTTCATCCAT